>RZGK01000020.1:0-1335462 GCA_004011705.1 Ascochyta lentis | reverse complement strand
AACCCTAACCCTAACCCTAACCCTAACCCTAACCCTAACCCTAACCCTAACCCTAACCCTAACCCTAACCCTAACCCTAACCCTAACCCTAACCCTAACCCTACGTTAGTTAACGTCTAGTTACTATTAGGTATATTCTCTACGCTAGGCCCGAATCTAATTACACAGATGTAGTAGCCCTACTCTCTATTCTATATTCTACCTCTTTTAATTAAGTAGTTATAGATAAGTTACTATAGCTCTAGGGCAGAAAGACGCCTTTAAATAGTATTAAAGACATATTAGATAAACAGCTTATTTATAGCAAGGAACGTGTTGTAATAAGAACGTTAGAGATTCTAAACTTAGATATATAGGGCCTAGAGGAAGTTATATTCTAACGTGCTAGCTGCATCTTAAAGAATATAATCCGGTATCTACAGTTCTATATTAACTCTAAAGCAACTAAGCAGTTACGCAGGTAATACCTATTATCTGTTGTTAAGTTTTAATCTATCCTTAGGTACACTGTAATAGTAGTAATACGCAACAGCTCTTGTTTAGATGTTAATAATAGACAAGTAAACCTAGTTTAGCTCTTGCAGCAGTAATTAAACTATAATTAGTAGGTTACCCTCTTAAACGTATCTTATATCTAGAAGGCCTATATTAGCAGTAAAAGCATCTAGCTAGCTAGTTTTATCGTCTTTACTATAGATATTAGTATATAAAAATTTACTTTATACGTTATAAACATACTAGTTAGGCTACTAGTAAGGTATACTTAGTAAGTAAGCTTATATAAATAGGATAGTAGCAGAGAGAAGAAAGATAATATAGTAGAGGGAAGAAAGATAATGTAGTAGAGGGAAAAAAGATAATATAGTAGAGGGACAGCGTAAGCGTAATAAAACAGATAGGCTAAATAACTAATACGTATTTTCTGCTGTTAGCAGGGTAACCCCTGTTGCAATACTAGATACGTAATATATACTGTCTTTACAGTTTGCTATAGAAAAATACGTCTACAAATGCACTATTTAAGAGCTTACTTAGTTTATATTAGTAGGCTGTTTTCTACAGACTATGCTATCTAAGTACTGTAGCTACCGTGTTTTATGCTTCTGTAATGCCTTAAGATAAACCTATTCTATATAGCTTTATCTTATCTAACCTTTAGATGTATAACGTGTCTAGACTAGAAGTTAACACTGCAGTTCTAGTAAACATTAGTTATAAGTACTCTAGTATTATTCTTATCCTACTGTTTGCTATCCTGCTCTTCTTTATTATTATTAGTGCTGCTGCTGTTTCTAGTCGTGCCTAGTAAGGCAGATATACCTACGCTACTATACTTAAGAGAGAGGGAGCCTATACTGTTTAAACTGTTAACGTTAGTGTTATTGTAGAACTTAGAAGGCATAGTCTGTTAACTAATCTAGAGAATATAACTAACGCCTAAATAGAGCAAGACTAGAGAGCTAGTAGCCTGCTAGTTAGCAGAGGTAGCGTTGCGCATGTTGTCTACGTTGTCTACGTTGTTAGTGTTCTAGAGATCTGTTGCCTGTTAATATAGTGTTAACTGCGTATTATCTTTAACTTACTATTACGCACTACCTTTGCCTAGTTAACTAACAGATTAAGGCTATAGGAGGTTAGACTATAAAGAAGCTAAGTAAAGAATTAGTTTACCTTATTAACATCTCTATTATTAGCAAAGTTAGTAACTGTACAGTGTTAACTTGCGTAAGTTTTATATTACTGTTATACTTACTAATGTTAATAACTGCGCTGATTATATCGTGTCTGCACTGCTAAGTAGACTAAGAGTAGGTAGTTATCTACTCTATTACTATATTGCTTAGTTAGACATTTCTAAAGGTAATTAATATAGTATAAACATGCCTTAATTAGTTAGTTTCTAGAGTATAACTGCGCGCAAAGCTTGCTTAGATTAAGGTAGTTATATTCTAAATATTGTAGTAGGATAGGAAGTAGTTAGATCTTAAGTAGGTTAAGTAAGTAGAAAGTAAGAGTAGGAAGAGTTAAGTAGGTAGAAGAGGGACTTCTTATATAGGACTAGGAAACAAAGAACAAAACAAGCAAGACTGCACGTGCCCTAGTGTAGGCAGCAATATTACGCTAAGCACGTAAATATGTTGCTGTAAAAGCTACAAAAATTGTTGCCTTTACCTATACCCTATAAATCTTACTTTGTAAAAAGTCTACCTAGGTAAACCTAGAGTTTCCCTAGTAGCCTATGCATTAATATAGAGTATTGTTTAATTTATAAGTTACAGCAGGTAGTTTCCTTTTTATTTTTTTAAATTTTTTTTTTTTTTTTAGTAACTCTAAAGTCCTACATCGTTAAAGCCTATCTATAAGGCTATTCGTCTGCTAAGTGCTAAAGAGGTAAAGGAAAACTAAAATAAGGCAAAAAATTAAGTATTAGGTTTTAGTGTATATTGCACCTGTAAAATTATTTGTACATATTACACTTAAAAATAGCCTCTAGATTATAGAGAGTTGTTGTGTGCAAAAAAAGACAAGTAAAGATAAAAGAAACTAAATTCTAAAATTACTCCTTCTCTATCCTTTCTTCTTTATTATCCTTAGAGTCTATAATAGCGTTAGACTTAACAACCTTTGCTGCCTTTATATAGGCAGAAGCCCTAGTAGGTACCTATAGAGGCTTTAAGGGCTTCTTAGCCTTAGCCTGTTTAGCTTTTAGTTAGGCTTTTAGTTTAGGTGCCTTTGTTGTCTTCTACTTCTTTGTCTCTAGAGCTGCTTTGTTAGGTTACGTGTCTTATAGGCGCTTTATAGAGCGTAGTTTAGTAGGCGTTATAGAGAGCTGTGTTGCAGATAGAGCGCTACTCTTATATGCTGTAGGCTTACCTATATTTAGTAGTAAGCTAAACATGTTCTGTTCTATTCTAGTAGGGGCACTAGAGCTCTTAGAGGACCGGCTAAATCTACCTCTGCTGCCTAGTGCTTGCGTAGGGGGAGTAGGCTTAGCCTTAGCTACAACATTCTTATCTAAGTCTAACTTAATAGTAATGTTAGTGTAGTAAGCACCTTAACAGCAGCGAATAGGCAGGAAGAGATTATTATTATTACCTTTAAGTAGACTATACTTACTACTCTAAGGTGTCTATAGAGAGGATAGCAAAGAGACTAAAGAGAAATCTAGGCGTGCGTTATAGCTAAGAAGTTTATCTCTATGCTTAAACTTATTTATTTAGGCACGTAACTTTTTAGCCTTCCTAATAGCGTCTAGCCTGTTCTTGCCCTTAGGAATTATAGCACGCGTATCCTTATAGAGCAAGCTGTCCTAGTTAAGGCGTAGGGGAAACTAAACTAGCGCTAAGGAGCCCTTGTTTTGCTGCGTCTTACTTACTATTAACAAGATATTTGCTAATACGCGCAGGTAGTTGTCTTTAGTAGGTAGCTGCTTAAGAGGAGTAGGGGCAGTGTTCTTATCTACACTGCTAATAATAGCTAAATATAAGGAGAGGTAGATAGCTGAACTGTTATAAGGGCAGGTAATCTGCAGCTCTAATAAGCAACTAGACTAGAAAATAAAGTTAAGAATATTATCTAGGGCTAATTACTGTTAGCGTATATAACTAGATAATAAAGGGAAGACAGAGGAGGGAGCAGAGAAACTCTAGGTTTTCTGTAAAGCTAGAGTTTCTCTGCCTCTCTTTAGAGTTAGAGAATAGACTTATATAAATTAGAGTTATGTTAATGTTTAGGCAGAAAACCTTTGCTTGCCTTATGTATTAGTTAGCTCTCTACTATAACAAAGCCTGTTAATAATATAAGGTTGTAGTATTAGATACTCTCTTAGTTATTCTTAACACTAACGCTATAGGCCTTTATAAGTAGCTTAGAATTAATGCTAGCAGCTACCTACAGCAACGCCCTACGTGTATTAGACAAGGCAATATCGGCGTTATAGGTTGCGTTGTCGTAGAATTTAATAATTAGACAGTTCTTGCACTGTCTAATATATATAATCTACCTACAGTACTAAATAAATATAGAGTATATAGGTGTTAGGCTAGTTATAATAATATAGTAACAGCTGTACTAGTAGTTAGCACCTGTGTTTTAATTTATACTGTTAATAAGGACTTTAATTTAGTTAGAGTCTAGTTTACTAGTAGACTTAAGGGTAGTAACTAGGCTGTTAAATTATACTACTATACTTGCCTTGTCCTCTGTAGCAAACCGCAATATCTATGCATAGAATTTAATACTAGTAAGGTTAAGCAAACTATTAAGAATCTTCTGCTTAAGGGGATTCTATGCAAAGATAAGTACCTTCTCTCTCTAGATTACGTTAATGTCTGCAACCTAGGCTAGAATTAGTCTAATGCGCTCTAATTACGCAGTAAAACAGTTAATAAGGGCGCTAGTCTCTCTTATAGAAGGCACGTTGCTGTTAGAGGTAGCTATTATATTCTTAATACCTTGTTTATTAGTATAGTGCTTAATATTAACTAGAAGGGTATAGATATACTTATAGTACTAGCGCTTATTATAAAGCCGACTCTAAGAGGTAATAGTAGGGTTTTTAGTTATATTGTGTATACTATTAGTATATAGAAGCATTAGACAAAAACTGCTAAGGTTATACTTACGCAAAACGTTACTGTTAATTTATCTCTTGCTTAAATCCTTGTTGTAAATCTACAGCTTCTTAGTAAAACAAGCCTTACTAAGATTGTAAATGTTCTAGTTATCTACGTTGTTATTAAACGAAATGCGTACAGCCTTATAGTCTAGCAACAGATTACCTATAGTATACATATTACTATTAGGGTAGGTTATATATTAAGAGTTGTAGTTAATCTTATAAGTAATCTTGCTCTAGATCTTGCAGAGCGCTATGCCTTAGTAGGCAAGAGAATTGCAGATAGTAATAAAAGTACTAAAGGCCTTATGCGTAAGCATAAAGCAGGTAGCTTCTAGTAAGGCATCTTCCTTATACAGATTGTATAAGAGCCCTAATTAGTTCTGTTTAATAGCCTGTTTATTTAATACAGGGCTTTACATTAATACTAAGAGACCTCTAAAACCTTATACAGAGTATAGCACTAGAGTAGCAGTTAGTAGTAGATAAAAAGACGCCTTTAGGTTGCAAATAGCAATTAAGAAGGTTAACTCTATATTTTAGGCTACCTAACACTTATTAATAATATAAGTGCAGACTAACCCTTTAAGGTTACTAGGAAAACTAGACAAGTAGTAACTTTTAAGTGCGTAGCGCTTAGCCTCTTCTACCTTCTTCTACTTATCTAGGTGCAACTTAATAAGATAATTAGCAACAGCGCTAGGCCTGTGTTAACTAGCTAGAGTCTAGTATAAGGTAATAATAATAGTGTAGTTTGCTATCTAGCTATTAAATATTAGGTGTTTATACGTAAGCACCTCTGTTAGCTGTAAGCTACTGTAAGGAGCTAACCTCTAAGGGAATTTGCTAGTAAAATACAAGATAGATTTAATAGAGGACAACCTCCGGGACGGAGGTTGCAGAGTTTTTATAACTCTGTTTCGGACACATCAGCTCTGTAGCGGAGCTTTGGTCTATGCTAGGAAGCGCGAGCCGGAGTAATGCTAAGGCAGTGTACGCTGAGGAGCTAGCACCTAGGCCTAGCCTGTTACAGTACCCCTCTACTTATCCTTTGTTTATTAGCGCGCGCCTCGGTCAAAACAACTCTATTGCCCACTCCCCACTTTCCGCATTCTCCGTCGTACCACGTTTCTAGTCTGCGCGCCTTCCTCTTACAATCCTAGTACTACCTAATTATTTAGTCGCCCCGCCCCGCTCAATTTCGACAATAGCGCCTCCTAGATCACTGACCGCGTTGCGTTCGCCCCACAAGAAGGCGCCAGGCAAGCAAGTAAGTTGCTCTATCCCTACCTGTAATATGCCTATTTACTAACTCTTTTACCTTGCCTAGGCCCGCAGCGCTGCTCCTCCAGATCCTGCCCCTCCCACCACTCGCTCGACTAAGAGGGCGAGGCTCACAGCAGAAGACGTCAAGCTGGATAGAGGACGAGGAGATCGAGGAAGCCTTTGACGATGTTCCCGCTGACGATTAGTCTGGGGTTCCGGGTAAGTAGTCCCCGCGTACCTAACGCGCTAGCAGCTTCGTAGATCCTAAGGTCTGCGTTAGCTGTGCGTTGTCTAGACAGGTCTGCACCTTTACTGCTAGCAGCCGCTTAACTAGCTGCGCTCCCTGCATTCTTAGCTATTCTTGCTGCTATAAGGTAAGTTTCTGCTTCTTGTTTCTTAGTGTTCCCTTCCCTAGCTAACCGTCTGCTAGGCCCCGCGCAAGACATAGAAGACTCTAAACAAGTACCGCGTGTTCTCACAGTTTGCTAAGGGCAACTCCGCAAAGCTCCTGCAAGTCGTTAAGCCTATCTAGGCAGACCTTAAGAAGCGTAAGGACCTTCTGCGTCACACTGACCTTGCGTCCTGGCCTAACGCCTGCTTGCCTGCTACTGGTTACGAGACTGAGTAGTCTGAGTACAAGGCCGAGGTTAATGAGATTAAGGCCTATCCCTCTGCTGCTGTAGTCCTCGCGGAGCGCACTGCTGTTGCTGCTAAGGAGGCAGTAGTCTAGATTAAGACTCTAGTAAGTTATTCCCCTCTTTTCGCACCTGTTTTCTAGAGTATTTGCTAATTCCTTGCTTAACATAGCTTACTGTTAACTTAACGCTGCTTGCGCGCTTTACCTACTTTAAGGCTAACCTCTGCACACGTCTTAAGATCCCCCCTACTGCTAGACACAAGGACTTCGTCTAAATGCTTGTTAAGGACGTTACTAACGCTGCTGCAGGTAACAAGGACAACAGTAGTAGTAGAGGTTCTGCTAAGAGTAGTGCTTAGGTCTTCTCTTGTCTGCAGCGTTTAGGATTTTCTTAGCTAGATAATACCTAGGCTCCTAGCTCTTTTCCTTTATAACAATATAGTCCCCTTCTAGGGCAGCCTATTCTTTAGGATAGACTAATGCAACAAATAATCTCCCTAACTAACTAGTGCTCCTCCTCTTGCCTATACTTGTCTCTACTTCCTGCTCCTCTCCTCCTTCCTCTATTAGGAATAAGAAAGTTAGTTATGCCCTTTTAGGGGTTCTAATTAGAAGCTTAGGGGCAAGTTCCTATTCCTATCTCTTCTGTCTCTTGTTGCAGACAGCTATCTGTCTAGGGCTTCTAGGTCCTCGCAAACGTCCTCCCTTTCCTATGTTTTGCTAACATAGCCTTCCTATTGTACTAGGTATTTACGTCTCTTACCCCCCCTTCTAGATCGTCTTTCCCTATAGATAGAGTTAACTTTCTATTCTTTAGAGGATGTACTATTGTTGTTAGTAATAACTAGGGGGCTAGGCTAGGGGTCGTTGTTTAATTGTCTGTAAAGAGGGTCCTGTAGGCACAACTTAAGCCGGTTAACGTAGAAAACAGGATAGACTTTACTATTAACGTCTAGTTTAACGTTGTGTAGGGAGATAACTTCTACAACTGTAAACTTTTAGTTCTTCTAGTCTAGTTTCCTGCTTGCTCGGCTGTTTAAGAACTGATTTCCTAGCTTTAGCTAGACTTTGTCCCTAACCTTTAGCTAGGGGGCTTCCCTTCAGTGTGCATTAGCTTGCTGTTCTTGTACCTGCTAAGCCTCCGCTATCTGGGCTTTAACGAAGTTAATTGTTTTAGCAAACTTCTGCACTATGCTTGCTGCAGCTCTAGTAGGTTCCCTTGCGTGTTGGTGCAATAACTCTGCTGCTAAGTCTAGGTCTATCTAGACTAGATCTACGTTGTAACCGTGCTAGAGGAAGAAAGAGCTAAACCCTGTAGATGTGGCCACCTGTCCTTTAATCGCAATCTAGGCTATAGGCACCTAAGCAGACTAATTATCCTAAGCCTAGTTGATATAGGCTCTTAAGTAGGCTTCTACTACAGAGTTTATACGTTTAGTGCTCCTGTTTGTTTAGGGGTGAAAGGCTGTAGAGAGTCTCTGCGTGATTTTTAGCAGTTAGCACATCGTCTGCTAGAAGTTGCTAAGAAACTGCGTCCCTTAATTAGAGACAATTACGTTAGGCAACTAGTAATAGCCTACTACATTGGATATAAAAGCACAGGTAACCGTCTTTACTAACAGGTCTAGCAGAGGGACTAGGATAATGTCCTTAGAGAGTCTGTCTGTAACAACTATAAGGTTACAGTTACCCTTACTCTTAGGTAGGTCCGTTATAAAGTCTATAGAGATTTCCTTCTAAATCCTATTAGGTAAAGGGAGGGGTTTAAGGAGTCCCTGCTTTAGTTCCCTCTATAGCTTTGTCCTTCTGCAGATGTTGCAGTTCTCTACGTACTGTTGTAAGGCAGTTAACATCTCTAGCTAGAAGTAGGCTTAGAAGAGGATTGCATACATGTTTCCCTGTCCTAGATGACCTGCGATTAGAGAATAATAGGCGTTGTTAATAATCTTAGTCCTAAGGGCATCAGAGTTTAGAACCTATACTCTTCTGCAGTAGTATAGTTAGTCTCTATTATCTACAGAGCACTTAGAGAGGGAAACTTTAAGGTTAAGCTGCACAGGAAACTTCTAGGCTCCTAAAGAGATAGAAGACTTAGCAAGCTAGTAAGTCTTATTGTTCTTAGCAGCGTTTTTCTAAAGTGTTTTAAATTCTTTAATGCTGTTGTATAGTTCCGAGTTCCTAGCTAGAGGCGTCTCCTCACGCGTTTGTTCTAGTTTCTTATAGCGGTTCTCCTGTAGCTCTTTGTTCGGAGAGGTTACAGGGAGGAGTCGGTCTGCTCTACGTAGTCTCAAGGAGAAAACCTGTATGTTGTTGGCAGAGTCGTCTTCTAGGCTAGTCTTTACTACTTGCGCAAATAGTTTTAACAGTTAAAACTGTCTAGTCTTAGTCTTCTCGTCTCCTGTAGATAGGGGGACGTCCTCCTCTTTCCTTAAGAGTGCATCTGCTTAGTTATTAACCTTACTAGGTCTGTAGGCAAAGGTGAGGTTAAACTAGCTAAGGAGGCTAGACCAACAGACGTGTCTTTTAGAAAGGAGTTGGGCCTTGCAGAAGTACTCTAAGTTTTTGTAATTAGTAACAACTGTAAATCCCTTTACTTGTTTTAGCTCTGTGCTCTATTCTTAGAGGCATTTAATTACTGCAAGCATTTCCTTGTTGTGAATAGTGTAGTTTACTTCCGCCTTAGAATTCTTAGCTAAGAAGTATGCTACTGTACAGAGTACCTTGTCTTTTCTATATTAGGATAGTACTCCTCCTGTTGCCTATCCCGACGCGTTACACTCTAGTACTGTCTCTAGGTCCGGGTTGAAGTTCGCGAGTGCCGGTTCTCTAGTGAATGCGGCTTTTATAGCATTAAAGGTACGCTGCTAGGGTTCCCCCTACTTAAAGGTCGCGTTCTTTCCTGTTAAGCGAGTAAGAGGTTCTGCTATGCTAGAAAACTGGCTAATAAACTGTTAATAGAAGTTTGCAAACCCTAGGAAGCTCTAGATTCCTTTTACTGTCTTTAGGGGTTCCTATAACTTTATAGCAGCAACCTTTGCAGGGTCTATCTAGATGCTCTTACTAGCCTCGATGATAAATCCTAAATACTTAGTGCTCTTAACGGAAAACTCGCTCTTTCCTACGTTAAGGTGCAACTCTGCAGCTCCTAGCTTCTAGACAATTTCTTTGACCTTAGCCTTATGCTCTTCTTAGGTGCTGCTAGAGTAGATTAATACATTGTCTACGTAGGCAGAGCACTATTTGTCTAAGTACTCTCTTAAGACCTAGTTAATGTACTACTAGAACGTACTTAGGGCGTTAGCTAACCTAAATAGCGTTACTAGCTACTTGTAGAGTCCGAATCTTGTCTAGAAGGCTGTCTTCTATTTATCCCCCTTAGCGATCCTGATCTTGTAGAAGGCTTAGATAACGTCTACCTTAGTAAACTATGTTGCTTTTAAGATCTGTAAGAGAGTCTTATAGATTAGAGGCAGTAGGTACTAGTCCTTCTTAGTAATTGCATTTAGTGCCTAATAATCAACATAGAACTAGAGACCCCTACTAGGTTTCTTAACGAACAGCACCGGGGCAGAAGCACTAGACTTGCTAACTTAGATAAAGCCCTTGTCTAAGTAGCTAGTAAGTTGCTATTAGAGCACTAGGAGCTCCTTGCAGGACATGTTGTATAGTAGTCCCTATAGTACTGTTGCAGGTTTTCTGTCTTGCTTAATCAGCTTAATAGCATAATCTATGTCAGATCTGCGGTAAGGTGCTAGCTTGTCTGCTTCCTCCTTTATAAACGTTCTAAACTTATCTTTTAGGAACTCTGGGAGAAGGTCTTAAGGATCTGTTAGCTCCTTCTTCTTTAGGGCCTTCTAGATATCTGCTATTAATGCAGAGAATAGCTCTATGTTCCGGTCTGTCTTAGACCTCTTCCTTAGCGCCTGATACAGCTCTGGGCTAACAGGCTTAGGCAGTTGGTTGGGACAGGCGCCCTCTCTGCTTCTAACTCGCGTCTGCGAGGAGTAGATAAACAACGATTTCTTAGCCGGTGCTATAGTAACCTTGTTCTTATCTATCTATAGTCTCCCTAGGATAAGGTCGTACTCTCTTTCCCTGTCTAGCACATATGCCTAGAGGGTCTCTCTGTAGCTATCTATGTCGATCTTCATTCTTACAACATCAGTTACCTAGGTTACTTTCCCGGCTATACCTAATACCTTACGTCTATACGTAGAAGTGCGTTAAAAGTTGTTTTATAATACAAACTTAGAGGAGACTATGCTGTATGCTAAACACCTAGTATTAATTAATGTATGTGCTACAGTGTCGTCTTGTACTATTACATGCAGTAATATAGGCTTACTATCTAGCTACTGCTAGTAGAACTCCTAGAACAGTTCTCTCCTCTTTACAACTTCTTTTCTCAGCCCCCGTTCACGCCTTTAAACAGAAGTTTCTAGTTTTCCAAACCTTTGTTAGTAGAATTATTAGTTTCAGAAACCTCAGCAATTGCACTCTGAACCTGGACTTTCTCTAGTCTCTTAGCTAGGGCCAGATTGCATCTGCTTACGTAGTGACCCTTCTTTCCACATCTCAGACAGACGTTAGCAGCTCTCTGCTGGTTTATGACTTCCTAAGTCTGCTACTCTGCTTGTAGTTAGTTGTTAGACTTAATCTTCCCGGAGTGGACCCTAGTAGGTTCCTAGTCTATACTATCTAGGTTTGTCCTGCGTGTGTGTTGTCTAAAGGTGCCGTTTGTTAGTGCTTTAGACCTATAGAGGTTAACCTCTACTGCTAAGACCCTGGCTATAAGGCTTTAGAGGTCCTAGTTGTCTAGAATGTCTACTAACACTATCTTGTCCTAGAGGTCCGGTCAGAGTGCGGACATGTACCTAGTCTTAAGGTTCTTCGTGTTGTCCTCTTTAGCGGCGTTGTAGGCTAGCTGGATAAACTCCGCATTAAAAGACTTGACACTCTAGTTGCTCTTCTTTATAGTAATAGTTTGGAGTTTCTGCTAAGAGCGCTCCTTAAACAGTAAGTCTTTATACAGCTCGTCTAGGAAGTCCTAGAACTAGGCAGTTGTACCTATTAGGTTACAGTCCTTCTACGATAACCCGACCTGCGCAGCCTGTCCTTCTAGCCTGTTAAACATATAGGCAACTCCTAGGACAGCCTCCTAGTCCCCTATAGACCTTAGCTTGTCCTTTATCTAAGACTTAAACGTCTAGTACGCTTGTTAGTTGCTACTAAACTTACCCACGTTAGGTAACTTTATAGTCTTGCTTAGTCTGTTGTTAACTGTTTGTACAGAGGTAGAGGGTGTTGCACTATAGTTCGGCAATCCTATAGATGCGACGTAGGCTTAGACCTGGGCTTTAACTAGCCTTCGTATAGTTTCGCCTATGTCTTCCTGTTGTAGGTCCTAGTTAGAGTCTGTTGTAGGGTAGGCCTTGTTGTTAGTAATAGCTACTGCGGCCTTAGGTAGGGTTGCCTATAATAGGTAGGTAGTCAGGCGTTCTAGTACGTAAGCTAGAAGCTCCTCCTGCTATTCTTTAGGTACTAATGTAGTAGCAAGGTTCTAGAGTTCAGTCCTAACGTCTAATTAATTGTTGTTACTAGTGCACAGCTTAATGCCGTATTCTCCTAGACGCCTAGCGGCGTTATTGTACGTCTTGCTTATTAATCCTTATTTAGTAATCAAATCCAATTGTAAGGAGCTAACCTCTAAGGGAATTTGCTAGTAAAATACAAGATAGATTTAATAGAGGACAACCTCTAGGACGGAGGTTGCAGAGTTTTTATAACTCTGTTTCGGACACGTCAGCTCTGTGGCGGAGCTTTAGTCCATGCTAGGAAGCGCGAGCTAGAGTAATGCCGAGGCAGTGTACGCTGAGGAGCCAGCACCTAGGCCTAGCCCGTTACAGCTACTAGGCATATAAGCAGACTTATTCTTCTCTGCTCTATATATAAGGACGTAGAAGACCTTTAAAAAGGCAACTACGTTACAGACAGCCTAGTTAACTAGATAAGCCTTAGTTACTTAGAAATAAACCTTAGGTTTACCTATCGCGCTTAAACGTGCCTAATCCTTAGCCTAGCAACGCATGTTTTCTGTAAACAAGTGCTTGTTTATAACCTGTAAAAATGTTAGCTATTATTCGTAGCGTAATAATTACACTCTATGTTACTTAGGCACTACTACTATAATAGAAGGAAGAGAGAAGAAGAGGGGACAGAGAAACTCTAGGTTTTGCCTAAATGCTAATAGTTAGAGTTACCTTAATACCTCTTAGGTAAAGAGTACTTACGTTAAGAATAAAAGCAAAGGCAAGGTTAGTCTTTCTAGTACTAGTAGCAAGGTATTCTATAAATCCTTTTAGTAAGAGGTTGTCTTTAATGTTTAAATCTATTACGTCCCTAGCTTTGCATGCGCTAATAACCTAGTCCTAGAACAGTTCTGTTCTAGCGTTCTAACTAGAGATTAGCAGTTGTAAGCATTTCTTAATATAAAGGAGGAAAAGAGAGTTGTAATACGTCTTAGCAGACGCAATCTTTAGAGTAGACAAGGCGGCGATTTGCTTCTGTTGCGTATAAAAGCTGCCTTTGTTTATGTGCAGAGCACAGTTATCTTTAGTACTACCTTAGCCTAAGCCCTACACTAATAGGTCTAGTTAAGATAAATTAACCTTAAAGACTAGATTACAGCTAATATTAACAGCGCTATCCTTCTCTAGCGTAGTAGCGTTGCAGAGATAGTCTATAAGAGACTTTAACTCTCTATTATTTATCTTCTAGAAGTAACAGACGGTTATAAGCACTTAAAACTAGGTAACTTGCCTTACTACCTCTTCTTCTAACATGTGTAATGCACTAGACAACGTCTAATAGCTAGTAGATAAGTAGTCTAAAGTAGTTGTAGGGCAACTAGAAGAAGCTAGAGGAGTTAACTAGTAGGCACCTTGCATTGCTAGAGCTACTATGTTAATTAGCAATCTATACGCAAGAAAAGTGTTAGAGGAAAGGAAGAATTAGGGAAACTCTAGGTTTTTAAGACCTAGAGTTTCCCTAATAGGTCTAGAGAAAATAGAGTGCACTTACCTAGTGTTAGCCTACTCTTATTAGTAGTAAGCGTCTTCTTATAAGCCTTCTTAAACGCTAGGAACGCATTCTTAAAATTAATTATATAGCTATCTTTCTAATTAACCTCTCTATTATAGTTAATGCTAATAAGGTAGTTACTACTAATAGCGTGCGCTTAATCTGTACCCTTAATCTAATAAAACTACTTACAGCATAGATTCTTAGAGACGTTATTGCTAATAAGATTTAGAAGAGCTTTGCTAGTAGAGATAGGCTTAACTTAGGGATAATCTAGGTAGTCTATCTTACACTACTTGTTAATCCTGTTAAGGTTTAACAACATAACTAAGGCAGGTAGCTTAGTATATTATAGTAGCTTATTACTTTTAGTTGTTACTTATTAGATATAAGAGGGCTTTACCTGCTAAACAGGTAAAGAGCTAGATAGATAAGTAACTACTAGGTTAGAGTCTACTAGAGCGACAGAGGGGTTTTAAGCAGATATATTAGTACTACTATCTTAAGTAGGTAGACTAACGTAGTAGTCCTTGCTCTTGTTGCCTTTGCTCTTATATGTCTGTTTATTACAGACACTAGAAGAAAGGCGTTCTAGCTCTTCTTTAGATACAACACTATTATTATTGCTGTTTACCTCTGTGTTAGCTTTGTCTGCATTATCTCTGCTAGAGGCAACGGCTTTGTTAATAGTAGAAGTTGTTTTCTAGTAGGCAGACAAGAGAAGAAGCAGTGCCTATGCGCAGTTAACGCGTATATTAACTGGAATTCTAGAAGCTTAGTAAGAGCTTATATTTATATTAAATAGCCTCTAGACAACTTAGAGGATAAAGCCTGCAGTAAACTCCTAATAGCCCTAGGAAGCCTACTTAGACGTATCTGTTAATACAGCTCACACTTAGAGTTAAGTATCTAGGTTGTTTAAAATCTTAATAACTGTAGCTAACTTACACTACCTAACCTCTGTCCCTAAGAGCGCTAGCCCTTCTTTAAAGAATTTAAATATAGGTAAAATATACTAGTCTACTAACGCCTAAAATGCTGCTAATAATTGCCTAAAATAAGGCGCTAGTAATACAAAGGACTAGTGTAGCTTATACGTAGAGCAATCTAGAGGCAGTAGCGTAGACGCCTTACTTAGCATTGCTAAAGGATAGTATAGTATAACTAACAGCTAACTCTGTGCTATTACCTTATTATCTAATACGCTTTCTAGTTTGCTTAAGCTAAGGAGGATTAGTGCCTAGGAATTATCTTCTGTTATAGTAGTGTTACCTACTACAACTTAGCTATCTTATACTAAATCTAGACCTGCAATAGTGTTAAGAAGAGCTCTATTACATTACAGGGTTAATATTTGTAGTAGTAGTTATTCTGCAGCAGTACTATTAAACGCACCTATAGTGTGTTTATCCTGCTTGTTGCTAGAGGAGAAAGGTAATAAGAAGTTAAACAATAATTTAGAGGAAGCGTTACCTTAGTATATAGAAGAGTAGAGGTAAAGGATGTAATTGCTGTTGTGCGTAAACTCTTTAAGTAGAGCAACTTTTTACTGTTATTAGCCTTGCGCAGACAATAAGTAAGCAGTAGGGACTTTAATATCTAAAGCATACTAGCTTACGTAGTTAGGTTCTAAAGCTATAGTAGCAGAATAGTAGCTATACGTGTTAGTATAGCAAATAGCTAAGACAATAAACTACACTTACTGTAGTTAACAGAAGAGTTACAACTAGAAAACGTGTAGTAAACCTATAATGCTATGCTATAACCTAAAAGTATAGTTAGACAGGGGGGAGCAGGTAAACTCTAGGTGTCTAAAAACCTAGACTTTCTCTAAGGGACCTACTGCTCTTAGGGGCCTATTAGGGCGAGAATTAGTATAAGAAAAAAGGAAATCTAATTACAGAACTGCAGTTAAGTAAAAAGACGTAGTAGAGTAAGAAAAGAAACAATAACTAAAGCAATAAAAGTTAAAAATTATTAATAAATCTAAGGGAGGTAGCTAGTAAAAAGGCTCTAGGTGTTATAGTTCCTTAAGCAACCTAGTAAAAGGATCTAATATAGGTAATATATATTAGCAATACTAGAACAGTGCTAAACGTATGCAAATAAGGCGCAAAATTTATATGCAGTACTATACTGTTAGTATATACTAGTAGGTATACACAGGGGGCGTAGAGGGGGCTAGAGAATCTCTAGGTCTAGGTTGTTAGACTTAGTTAAATTAGACTTCTGCCTGCAGTTGTTGCTATTAATAGGTAGACCTATAGAGAGCAAAGTAGAGAAAACCGTTAAAGGAAGAAAGGGGAGAGAAGAGGTCTTATATAGTACTTTTATAGGTCTAAGCTTCTTAGTGCAGAACGTTAAAACCTAGAGATTTCCTAACCCTTCCTCTATACTATAGGTCTAATATAAAGTATATAGTGCAGTTAGTATAATAGTCTAGGTTTTAACAAGCTTGTAAACCTAGAGTTTTTCTAGCTCCTTCTACAGCCTATAGCAGATGCATATAACATAGCGTAGTAGTTGCCTTTAGTTAATGTTAGATAGAACTAGCGTAAGTATGTTTTTATAGCAAAATAATATGCTTACTACAGTAATAACTAGAGTAGAGAAAACAATTAGGTTTGTGTAAAATATTATTATTTTCTACAGAAAAGCATAGTTAAGGGAGTATTAGTTTTTAGCACGTTGTTATTAGAGATAGAAGTATCAATACTCAAATAGCATTTTATATGCGTCTAGGTTGTCTCTAAGGAAGTATATTTGCGTAAACTAGTTTAGATTTAAACATACTTAGCCTACTTTATAGTCGTCTCTATATTCCTCTATACTTTAGAAGTACTTACTAAAGTTAGTAGTATACTGTTTAGGTAATCTAGGTGTCTAATCTAGGAAGTTGCTGCGTTTAGCATAATCTATCTATACCTCTCTTATACTAGCAATATTTTCCTACAGGTATGCCTATATATCTTGAATAGCGTATTTGTTATCGCACTAAACAGTAGTTAGAGGCCGTGTACGCGTTTTCCTAGTTCTGTCTATATTCTATTTTAGGCAGCAGTTAGCTAGCATAAGACAGGACTAGCATTATCCTTTGCCCTATTTGTTTTCTAGCTCCTAGAAATATTTACTAACAATAGATTCTAGAAATTTACTTTCTAGGCAGGCCGTTCTAGTATGTGTAAAACTTATATAGCTTAAGAAACATACAACGCAATATAAACTCTAGAACTACTATGTTGCTAGCAACTTAGTTAAGAATAGACGTCCTTATTCTAATGCGTTTGCGTTATGTTAATACGTGTTGTACTTAAGTTCTCTTTCTTATTTAGCTAGTTTGTATTATAGCAGTAGAGAACTAGTTTACGTTTAAGAATGTTCGTAGTCTAGTTGCATTAGTAGTTTTTTATTTTGCAGATAGAAAGAGTTTACCTATGTCTATTAGTAATTGCTTCTTTGCAATAGGTATAAGGCAGACTATCTCTCTCTGCCTTAGTGTTAGTGTGTTTAGGCTTAACAGCGTGTAGCTGTAGTATACTAGTATAACAGAACTGCTACTACTTAGTGTAGATAATAGCTAGTCTAGATACAGACGTGTAGGGCTATATGCATTTGTTAGTTGTATAGGTAGAGTATAGCAAGTAGGTGTAGCTAATGCTAAAAACTCCCTGCTAGTTAGTTCCTTGCGTTTCTAGTGCAAGTCTTGCTTATGTCTAGTGTTTAATAGCGTATAAAACGTCTTTTAATATACGTTATACTTTTCTTCTTCTTTCTTACATATGTTTTAACTAAGTTAGTTATTAAAATACGCGTCTAGTGCCTTCCTTCTATATACTAGTAATGTTCTGCTAATTTGTGCAAATTCGGCTATAGACCTCTTTACATCTAGTTCTGCCTTATTATAGTGTGTGTTTAGTATGCTATGTCTAATAATAAGCTAAGCAACGCATTATAACCTATCTCTTTTACCTTATCTACTTTCTTACGCCTAGTTAATTAAATACTTAGGCAATCTAAATTAGAATACAGCTAGGAGGAAGTCTGTGTAAACACTAGCTATAAAAGCGCTTATTGTAATAAAGATGCCTAATCTATTCTTAAAAACTCTAGCCTGTGTGCTAGTCTTCTCTTCTTTTAACAACTTGCTGTAAAATCGCTTACATTGTAATTGCTTAGCAAGTTCGTCTACTATAGCCTAGCTGTTAATATAGACAAGGATTTTCTAGAATTTTATAACTTCTTATTAGATATATTGCACTATCTGTCTTAATAACATTAGATTAGTTCTGTTAATAGTCTGCACTTTGTATTACAGATTACTCTGCACTGTTAGTTTACGGAATGCTATAGTATTGCTTAGTATGCTAAGAAGTTAGAATGCGTTATATTGTTCTTTAAATAGGATAGTTGCTAACAGTAACGTTAGGCAGGTAGTATACTGCGTAATAGTTTAAAGGTTGCGCAGATAAGGTTAAAATCGTATATTAGATAGTAAGATGTAATAGAACTTATTAACTATAATCTGCTCTAATTTGCCTATAGCGCTTATACGCTAGGTAAATAATATAAATATACTGTTGCTAATGCTCTTAGGCGTTGCTAGTATAATAGACGCTGTTTTATTACAGTAACTATGTTTCTATACTAATACGCGTATACGCAATGCCTTACAGGCTCTAACAATATCTAAGCAGAGTGCAGTTAAGAAAACGATTATAATAGTCTGTCTGTATCCTAGGTAACATAATAGTAGCAGAAAGAGTAGGCTTTTACTAAACCTAGTACTAGCAATGTAGATAATAATAGGGCTGCCTGTTATTATAGAACTAAGAGCTTACTCTTACTAACCTTAAAATTAAGTATATTGTCTATAATTCTCTTGCAGTAAGGAGGGAAGGTAAATATCTATCTGCTTAGACAGTTGCTTCTGCAGTGTTTATTGCTAGTTATGTTGTTTAACTGCTTTATTACTCTTAAGTAGGGTAGTAAACTATAGTACCTTATACTACTAGGTAGAGATTTTAAAGTGTACTTTAGCTAGGTGTTATTTCCTAGCAAACAGTTTTGTTATATCTAACGCATAGACTATATAAGCTGTTTCTAGTAGCTGTCCAGCTTGCATTTCTTGTGCTTCTGCTTCGGCTTCTTTAATTATCTTGTCTTCTTCTTCTCTAGACAGCTCTTTTAGTAGCCTATTGTTACTTTTAATTTTGCGTCTAAATATAATAAGCAGATGCTAAAGGGTGCTAATGTTAATTTCTTATCCTATCTAACGCAGGGTTGCCTGTTAAATAATAAAGCTAAGTAGCTTAGACACTTTATATTGTGTTCTATCCTGTTTAGACTACAGAAAGCTGCTTATAGCCTAGAGGTAGTAGTATTCTTAATAGTCTTTAGCAACCTAATACTGTATTATAATATAGAATAGGCGAATAAGCTACAAATACTATACTAGTAACGCACTAAATTCTCTAGGTAGGAATTAATACACAGTCTTTAACAACTTATTACAGTTATATCCTTTATAGTAGCAAGAAACAACAGCAATAAGTCTGTTAAAAAGAAATATGTTGCGTAGGCTATTTATTGCTAAGTTCTTATGTTAAATGCTGAGGATCTCGGTTCTACAGGCAGGTTAGCTACTCGTAAGGTAGATAAGTAACAACAAGTAACTAAGGAAGCTTTAGACCTTGTTGTAGTATTATTTAATCTATATTAGGTCTCTTAGATTAGATATAGCAGTCTTCTTAAACGTTCTACTATTAACTACTTAGAGCATTTGTTTAGGGATAAAACTCTAATATTCTCAGAGATGTAGTAACAAGAGAGCAAATACGCTGTATCCTAGTATAGACTTAGTAGCTTACTCTTTTATCTTATTTAACAGTATAGAAGGTAGTTAGTCTCTCTACTTTATAAAGGCTAGCTTACATAAGAGTAAAGATACTTGCTTATATTTATTCTATACTATGTTCTTTATCTGCTCTAAGTTAGTCTTTACTAAACGTATAGTAATAGAGTTGCTATTCTAGTGTACAAATGCATCTAGGTTCTCTCTATATTAGAATTAGCTTGCGTATCTAGCTATTGTAATAAGCTAGTTTATTAGGGTTAGATATTCTGTAGATAGATAATTATACACCTATTCCTTAAACTTGTTAGCAATAGAGCAATTTAAATCTTTAGTATAGTCTTAGTTTTCTATTGCGTTAAACTTATTAACTAAGTCTTCTGCTTCTTCTTAGGTAATACACAGCTGTGTTAATATAGAACACTCTTCTCTAGCCTCTCTATTATAGCCTACAATTTTGTCTTAATACTGCTAGATAGCAGTAAGTCTAGCTATTTTTTTAAGTGCTAATAGGTTTGTAGTAAAGTTATATACTTTGCAAAATTTATATTTGCTACTTAAAATAGACAGGATAGTAATAGGAGTTACTATAGCTAGTTTAAGGTTATTAATTTATGCTGTTTATTAAATAAGAGATAACTAGAAATTATAGCAGAGAAGTTTAGTAGTGTTAAGTATAGTACGCTAATAATATTCTTGTACAGAAGGTATTTGTCTACTTAATCTATATAAGTGTTCCTAAAGTGCGTTCTATAACTCCTGTTAGTGTAGCTGTAGACAGAGAAGTTATTTAGATAGAGACAAGGATTAGCGTGTATAATAGAAAAAGGTAAATATTTTCTATAGGCAGATAGCGTAGTGCAGGTTAAAGTTTTAGTAGGTCTCTAGAGAGAACAGAGGTACATCTGTGTAATACTTCTATATTACTCTAATTCTAATGTATTAGAAGGTGACAGTAGTAGTGTTTTTATAACAGTCTAGGCAAGGCCTAGTAAAAGATATCTATTTCTTAACTACTTTGCTAAAAAAGCAGATACAAGACAACTAGATTAACTAGTTGTCTAGATAGATAATTAATATACTAGCTTAGAAGACTAAGCTATATAAGAGGCTAGCCTAACGCCCTAAACCCTTTAGCTTCTCTCTAAGCTAAATAGGGCTAGACTCTTATAGTTTTGCTAGGTATAAACTATACTCTTAACAGAGGAGTGCAGGAAGAATAGTAATAGTTTATTATCTAGGATTAGAAGTTTAATTATTGCAATAGCAGCATTCTAAGATTTAAATTAGGCTAGGATTTTAAGAAATTAGGTGTAGGCTAGCTATAGGTTAGTTTATAAGTTAGGCACTGCAGGCATACTGCTTATCTGTTCCTATTAATCCTGTTTTGCCTATTATAATATACTTTCTAGCTGCAGTTGTAATTCCTCTAACGCGCTCTAGTTTTTGTTGTTATTTTTAGCTGTTATTATGTTTGTGTCTAGCTATAGAGTATACTTATTAGTTGCTGTTGTTTAAGGAGAGGCTGTTAGAGGTAGATTAACGTAATTAGGTTCTTTAACGTAGAAGAACTAGGTAACACTAAGTTGTGCTGCCTCTTTAGGGACAGTAATAAAGAATCTTTAGCTGCAGAATAGGGATATCTAGTCTAGATACTACTTATTAGCTAAGGTTGCATTAGCATCTTTAGTAGAATAAAGTAAGTGTATCTTGCAAAGGTAGCCCTTTATATTAGATGCTACAGAAGTACTAGTTATAATATAAGAGCAGTACTTATATTAGTAGCATCTTTTATAGAGCTTAAGGGTTAAGAATACCTTAGTAGTCTTAGTAGCTGCTATAATAAAGTCTGCGTACTCCTTCTTAACATTGTGTTGCAGCGTTATATTATCTATATTCTACTGCAACGTACGCTGCTCTTCTAGTGTTACTTCCTGCTAGTGTAATTCTTGTAGGTACGTAAGTACTTTGCTAGAGAAGAGAGTATGTTAGTGTAAGGTACAGGCAAAGAAGCAGTGTTCTTTGTTAAATTTTATAATAGTAGGGTATTTTATAATAATAGTAATAATAACAATGTTAATAAGTAAATATAGTGTTTAAGGGAGTATTTCCTCCCTCTTATAGGTTAGAAATTAAGGGCTACCTTTGTTAGGAATAGTTGTTGCAGATTTAAGTTAATCTGCATTAATATACGCTTTAACCTTTAAGATTATAGCTTATAATATACTTAGCAACAATTATATAACTTATTCTACATAGCTACAACAACCCTTTGTATCTAGCTAGAGGCAATAAGCAGGAGTAATAATGTTACTAACTTTATTTGCCACGCCTCTGCCTAAACAACAACGCTTTCTAGTTTCTACGCAATGTTACCTCTTAAGGCGGAATTACCCTACGCTTTTGTATTGCATACACTAGAGGACGTAATGCAATAGGTATGTGCGCGTGTACTAAAAGTATAAATGTTCTAATTTATTAGGAGTGTCTATATACAGATAGGAAGAGAAGTTAAAGAGTCTTATATAGAGAATAAAGAAGAATCTAGAGAAGAGGTAGAAAACAAACACTACCTAAAACAAAGACAGAAAAACAAGAAACGTGTGCTAACTGTATCTCTAAGCAACTGTATTCTAAATAACAACAACAGCGCTTAGCACGCAGTAAGAAGAGCTTCCTATAGAAGGTTGCTTTAACGCTAGCTATACGCTATAACACAGGAGCAACGCTAATATAAGGAGTTTATTTTAAGGCTACTAAAGATAAGTACTAACTTACTTACTAGAATAATTGTTAAGGCAGCAGCTATAGGTGCAAAGAACTATATTTGTAATTAGCAGATAGTCTTAAAAGTGTAGTAATTACAAAATAAGAAGGGAAAGAAGTTATTTTTAGATTATGTTGTACAGATACTAAATAGAAGAAGCAGTAACGTAACAGAGTAGGGTAATAGAACTAACGTAACGCAAGCGTCTAATATAGGCCTCTCTTAAGTGTCTAGTTCCTAGGCAATCCTTACTTACTTTAAAGCTCTTAAGTTTAAAAGCCTTTTCTTTACAGCATAGAAAAGTTAAGCTGTAGAGATTGTAGAAGATATAAGACATTAATAGATTATAGCAGAAATGTATATAGAGTATAAATCTTTAGAAGAGTTAATTAGGCACTAAGCAGCTCTATCTAGTAGTAGGGGCTGCAGTTTTACTTTAGTAGCAAAGGAACAGCTGTTTAGTTTAGTGTATAAAAAGGCTAATAGATAAAAGAGTATAAGGGAAGAGTGCCTAGCTAAGTAGAGAGAGTTTAGACGTTGGCTTAATTATAGGAAAAGATAGGCTACGCTTAAAGAGAGATTTAGAATTAGAATATTTACGCTGTTGCTAAGGCAGGACATATTAAACACTTATATTAAGCGAACATTGTTAATAGTTCTGTTTAGTTAATAGGTAGATATAGTAGAAAGTTGTAATAATAATGCAAAGGAAATAGCAAGGCAAGTAGAGAGCTTGTACACTGCATGTATAAGAGAGGATGCACTACTGCCTGTCTTGTTCCTAGAGGACATAAGTAAAGAGGAGTTAGAGGATTACAATCTGTTACTTGCATTTATAGAGCTGTAGTTTACGTAGAGGGCAATTAAAATTAAGGAGGACACTACTATAGTACTAGAGACTAACTACAGTATATAAGACTAGTTTAATTACAAAGCTTTTAACACGCAAGGTGTAGTTAAATTATTAGTGTAGTAGATGTTATTTAGCTATGCCTACAGTCTAATCTATAGAATAAAAGCAGAGAAATAAGGATAATAGAGGGGGTCGGGGAAACTCTAGATTTCTGATAATAATTGCGCGCGCAGTCACGTTTTATAACCTGCTCTGCAATTTATAACTATAATTCGCAACCTGCCTTACAATTTGCAACTATAATTTGCAACCTGCCTTGCAATTTGCAACTATAATTTGCAACTACAATTTGTAACCTGCCTTGCAATTTATAACTATAATTTGCAACCTGCCTTGCAATTCGCAACTATAATTCGCAACCTGCCTCGCAATTCGCAACCATGATTTGCGACTACAATTTGCGACCTGCCTCGCAATTCGCGACTATAATTCGCAACCTGCCTTACAATTCGCGACTATAATTCGCAACCTGCCTTGCAATTCGCAACTATAATTCGCGACCTGCCTCGCAATTCGCGACCATAATTCGCAACCTGCCTCGCAATTCGCGACTATAATTCGCAACCTGCCTTGCAATTCGCAACTATAATTTGTAACCTGCCTTATAATTTGCAACTATAACTTATAACCTGCTTTACAATTTGCAACTATAATTTGCAACCTGCCTTACAATTTGCAACTATAATTTGCAACCTGCCTTACAATTCGCAACTATAATTTGCAACCTGCCTTACAATTTACAACTATAATTTGCAACCTGCTTTGCAATTTGCAACTATAATTCGCAACCTGCCTTACAATTCGCGACTATAATTTGTAACCCTAACCTAGTAAATAGTATAGTAGGGGGGTTAGGGTAACTCTAGGTTTTCCTTTTTTAGTTTAGCGTTATATGCGCACGTACCGGCTTAGCGACAATTTAGGTCCTGAATCTCTAAACCTAATACTTATAGGTATCTATTAGGTTGCTACTAAGGCTAGGCTGTTATAAGCCTAGTGTATTGTTATTACTAGCAGTATATAAGTAATATTAATTTCTAACTATTATAATAGGTATAGGAAAAATTAGATATCTCTTAATTACCTCTTCTAAGAAGAAGTATAGAGGATTTAGATTATAAGAGCACTATAGGCAGGTAAAAGAAATAAGATAAAAATATATAGTATTAGATAAAATAAGATAAATCTTTAGAGGTTAAGCCTCTAAGGATTTAAAAGAATATATCTATGTCTGCAGCTGCTAAGAGGTTACTATAGTTACTCTAAAGTGTTTCTAAGAGTTAGTATACCTAAGGTAGAAAGCCTCTAATAAAGCTATAGATTAATAATAGCTAGTAGGTTGTAGTATATAGTTGCTCTTTTATCTATTTACTATAAGAGTGTGTTTACTAAGTCTAGCAACCTCTAATTAGCTAGCTTATTAGTTAGCACCTGTGTGCGCACACACTAGATAGTTGCGACCTTTATAGTTACTACAATGAATTAGTTTATATCTACATCTAGTATCAGCTCTGTTTATCTGCATGAAAAATCCCTTAAAAAGCCAATGTTGTCACGACTCGTACTAAAGGGCGGAGAACTTAAACGGACGAGCGCTTAAGCGGCGTAATGCAAACCCAGATGCAGGCAACTCTTCCGTGTTGACGACAATTGGAAACCTAGTACTAGTTCTGCTGTATCAAGGCGGATATAGCGAATACGGGGAGCTGAACTAACGAGCGCTCTGCGAGAGTGAAGCGACATTAGGCCCGCTCCACGTGGTATGCCTCAGACGTAAAAGCGCGGTGATTTCATAGACAACGAAGGATCCGGCGCACGCGGCCGTTATTAGTCTCGCACCACTCGCCTCTCGTCTCAGCATCCAGACTAGCCCTGAACTGACAAGAGATTTTGATAAACCTTACTGCGTCTTTGTCGCGTTTACACCGTGTGTTTAACATGCTGAACGCTGCTACAAAGCTGCCTCTACGTCTTCTTCTTGCACTGGCTTTATGAATTGGATTTTGGGCTTCCATCGTGATTTCCAAATCAAAGCATTGTAATTAATGCCTAGATGCAACTTTGCGCCTTCTTCACGTAAAGGTCGTAATAAGGCAGGTTTTGGCTCAGTGTGTAAAGCTGTAATGTTAAGGGTGGCCTCTTCGTACAGTGCACAGTGAGGGCTGAACTCTCAAGCTACCGCGTTCAAACACGGACTCCATGCGTCAGCCCAGCAGGATCTAAAAGAACAACAATCTCAGAACGACTAAGAAGGTGATCTGTTCAATAACGTCCACAGTTTGCGTCGTTTAATTGTACTAAATGGGTAGGAGAACCTCGTAATATGTCATCGCAGACTCTTTTCAGGAACCTCTCAATCTTACTTTCACAGTAATTTTAGCATTAATACTCATCTCTTAAGCTATAATATGCTGGCAATGAATAAAGCATCGCACAGGTTCGGCCAGCCGAAAGTGTATCACTAGGAACATTGAGATGCTCAAATTTGCTGCCTTGGAATGCTCAATAGATTTATAGTCAAGCTCTTTCGCAGTACTGAAGAGACAGTGTTCCCTATCTTCCCCCCCGCCAACACAATTCAAAGCCAATCTAAAGTTGTGTTAACCCCAAAGTCAGACAAGCTTAGAAAATAGGCCAACACTTTTATGAGCTTTAACTTAAGGAACGAAAGCTCATGTGTTAGAGTTTTAACCGTTTAGTAGGTCCGCCGCATCTCTATACAATGCGTTCATAATTATAAATCTCGCTCTGTACACATAACTTGACTTACCAGCACTTCTTACAATAGTCGTAGACATTAGTATCAATACAGTCGAAACTCAAATAACCTTTATCCAACCGTTTTTCCAGGCAGTATGCAGCTGCGAAGGTTTTTCCAAATAGAGTGTGCCCGCTAACAGCACACCAGAGCCTGTCCCCGTTCAAATACTTGGCGTTGTAATTGCACTCAATGTCTTCTCCAAGCCCGCAGCTCACGTAGACGTCCGCAAAGGTCACACCAAGGAGGGATAGACTAAAAGCATAGAGAAATGTGATCCTCATAATTAAAATAAGATATAATTTATTTAGTTTAGAAAGACACAACAAAGAGGGGTATACAGCAAAAAGCACTAACTAAAACAAGCCTAATCCCTCTGCCTGTAGCACTAAAATCGTAACATATGTATTGCAACAAAAGTTTATTAAGAACCTAGTAAACGCATCCTATGTAACGCTAGAGCTAGAGTAACTTAGTAAGTTAAACGTCGAGTAACTCCTAATAAATCTAAGAGTTAACAGCGTACCTTAGTAGGCAGGTAAGACTTAACATCTACCTACTAGTTAGGGACTAGAATCTCTAGATTTGTAGGTTAGTAGGTTGAGGGGTCAGCGTCTACTAACTGTAGGCAACAACCCCTTAACTAGAAAACACTAGCCTATTTTGTAAGAGGGGCCTAATAACCTAGCTATAAGACCTTAATTCTGCGCCTATAACATTATACATATCTACCTCTTTAACTGCTCTAAGCAACATGTTATTTAAAAGAATTCCTAACAAGAGATACTAGCTTCCTTTACATGCCCTAAGCCCTAGAATAACGCTAAGACCTAGACTTCTCTAATACTAGCAGCGTAAAAGCATGCCCTAAGCATGCCTACTTAGTACTATTGCGCCTATTAATAACAAGGCCCTATGTTATAAATATAGCATTAATTATATACAACCTCTCCTTGTTAATAGCGTCCTCTGCTGCTAGTTTAATATTAATAAAGTAATAAAAGTATATATATTTAGTTAGCGCGTCTTGTTAGCGCTTGCTTTAACAACACTAGAGCAGGCTACCTAAGCTGCAAGACAGAACAGGACTATTCTAGGTATTCTTTTTATAGGCTCCTTTAAAGGAGTAGGTTTGCTAGTCTTTAGAGAAGTAGAAACTGCGCAAGGTATAGAGTAGCTTAGGTTATTGCTTATAAGGTAGTTAATAGTTAGTTATTAATAACAAAGTTGTTGTAAGTGTAAATAAATAGCACTGCTGCAAGTCTAGGGTCTGTAGAATAATAATAAATAGACGTTGTTGTTTAGAAGAATTAACTTCTAAGGAGTGTAAGGTAATACTGTTACTGTAATTGCTGTTGTTTGTAGCACTATTACAAATGTATTAGATAAGTTTCCTTCTAAAATCTAGCTACAAAATTAAGATACAAAACGGCTAAGGGCTAGATAAAATAAGATATAAGAGTTATAATCTTAAAGTAAAGGGGAAAACAGGGTGTAACAAAGAGCGAACCTAAAACAAATTAAGAGAGCTTTATATAATAGAAATATACTACTAATTATAGCAATAGCAAATCCTTAATATAATGTAAAGTACTACTAAGCTAGATACACTACTAAGCTAGACGCTTAAGAACTTACTAAAAAACACAAAAATAATATCTCTGTATGTTAATAATTACTTAATAAATTTGTTTAAAAACCTTAGAAAAGAGCTGTGTACTACAAAGGTTCAACTCTAAGCCTAGCTAGACTGTTATAAGTAGCTTATATTAGCTTACAGCTAGAGCTTATAGGTTTAGTATTAGGCTGTTTTAGCGTAAATACAATTACTATAGTGCTTACTATAGTGCTTACTATAGTGCTTACTACAGTGCTTTTTATAGTACTTACTATAGTGCTGTTCTAGTAACTACTGTAGTTCTCTTAATACTAAACGTGCTAATTACATAGCTAGGCTAAGCACTACTAGTTCTGTACACTAGCCTGTTACTAGTTGCCTTAGTGTAACACAATAACATACATGATAGTAGGTGTGGTAGCAAATAAGGTGGGAAAGTTCGTGCGTCTAATCTGTGCCAAGTCCTCGTCAATCAAGCAGAATATCATGCCATAAAGCAGATACAGTCAGACAGCCGGAATCAGCCGTTTGACCCAGCGGCATCTTAGAAAGATTCTCTTTTTTGTGTTTGTCCGTCGATTACTGCGCAATATCGCGATGCACACCGTTTATCCCATACAGCCAAGATCGCGAGCCGAATGCAGAGCTTACAAATAAGGTAGAAAGCGTCTTATTAGATGCGCGGTCGCATAGCAGTCTAACGTCAAATGCAGCCGCTCCCGAACGCGTTCCCGCACTTTGCGTCAAGTCAGTTATCCAACACGCCAAAGAACGCCACCAAACAATCCATTTGCCAAAAGGTGAATTGCCAGAGAAGGACTGTGCGCGTTGCACAGAGCGAGCCGAATTAGACAAACGCGCAACGATCTTGCACAAGCCAAGCCTTGAAGCTAGCAGCAATAGTCGTATAATATATTACACAATTACAGCTGAGTCCATAAACGTATTACAAAGTGCTCACACTTCAAAAAGCTTTGCGCGCCTCCAGATGCAACCAGCCAATCCCCCTATCATGAGAACAATTGGTCACTGGCTATAAGGCGACGAATCTTCTATTCTAGATGGGCCTGGGCACACGTCACTTTTGGACATTTGTAAACCGCTTTGAAAACTAGATTAAAGCTCGAATTAAGACGCTTGCGTAGAAAACAACGGCCATCGTAATAATATAAACTATCCCAATTGCACCTGTAACGAATAGCGAGCTCATGGCCATAAGTCGCGTTGTGGAGATATCAAAAAAAGGGTGTACCATACCATCGTAAGAATACAAGCTCGAACAATCAATATTGTGACGCCTAGAAGCCAGGCGTTTCAATAGAATAGCGCAAGAATTCTCATGCTTAATTGCCAGCGCGACTTTCTTCCCAAGTCATCCACAACATCGTTATCATACCAGTACTGCCCCTCTAGACCCCAGGCAAGGAATTAGCAAAGCACTATTAATAGTTTATCAAGCATGAGATTTAAGATCCTGAGATTTACCTTTATGCAAATACAAACCTATCTCGTTGTATTATAGAAGGCATGGTTCTTACACCACTTAGGTTTACTGACACGATGCTGGATGTACGTCAAGACAGATCGAGGCGAACGGAACTACTTTGACATTGATCTTCCATAGAGGTCTAGACATCAAATTCGCTCACTCATATGGCGTCTTCTTAGCCTCATTTTTGCTGCGTGAGGAGTTGTTAAGCAACCTAAAGCCAGAAGTCCTCTTGCGTGGGCGGGTATGGTCAGCCACTGAGACATTATCCAAGCACTGCTCGCGAGCCAGCTGCAAGTATACAACATCTTTTCGCTTCCAATTACGGACTCCGGTTTAGGCACCCGCGGGGCAAGATAAGGCATCCCATCCTCAGCTCACCGACCGCTGCGTCATGCACGGGGCACCGAGCGAAATGCCGTAGTCTTTGAATTCAGCGGTGTTTTACAACCGTGAAAGAGCCCTCTGTAGCTAGTTGCAATAATTTGCAGGTCTTATAGGATCTTAGGTTGTTCAACTTGAAATTGTTAGCGAGCGTTGCTGTTGCGGTGCCCTAGATTCAGTCAAAAAGCTGGTCAGATGAGGTCATGAGAGTCAATAGCATTCGGAGCTCACAAAAGACTACCAAGCAATAGCAAGACTACAGGAGAAATGCTTGATAAAGATAAAGGGGGGTAGGGCGTAGGCTGCATCAGAGCTTAAGCTATCGTAAGTGTAAACCTGCGCACCAAGCTCTCCATCTCTAAAAGTGATGCCAAGCCTAGACCTGCTCCTTCCTCCGTAATACGGCCCGTGAAATAGCGAATTTCCACCAGTCACCCTTGACGTGCTCTGCGTTAGTAAACTTTTGTATAAAGCGACATGCCTCAAAGGATGCTATCCGGTAGCTATTGTAAGGAAAAGCTAGTAAGTTCGGTTTGATTCTATCAGCTGAGATCTGAAGAACATCAAACCGAAGTTCTCAATTCGTGATTCCCACTTTGTACACTTTTCAGCCCTAGCCGCAACCCTCTCATGTATACTTGCGCGTGCCCTGCATCAGACAGGGCCCAGCAGTGTAGCTTCAAGCAACTCAGTAGTCCCACCACGATGAACTAGTCGTAATCAGGACAACGGAAGGCTCAACAAGGAGTATAGATTTTTAAGTCCCAATCACATATGTGTATGGCTAAGTACAACTATCGGCTTGCAGGGGTCAGCATGGATGTGGCGAACGCCTTATGCGGCTTAAGGATCCACTTGGCCCTGCTTATATGCCATTCCAGAGCATCGGATGAATGACAATCGGACACTCGGACTTGCCTTTCGCATTGCCGCTTCAGTCTTTCGTCTCGCACTACCCAGTCAGTGTTCTTTCCACCTTGGTTGTACAACGGTTATAATAGGTCTGCTACCACCATTGAACAGGGAGGCGTTTCCTCCGTCAAAGCAAGGAATTATCTGTTCTCTCTATCAAGCCGAATCCCATCTGGACACCTAGCAGGATCAGTCAACAAGACATCTCAGCAGCACAGCAAACGATGGCAAGCGTCAAGATAAAGAGCACATGTAACGCTTGTGCACTGGCCAAGGTCAAGTGCAATCAAGAGAAACCATCGTGTTCAAGATGCAACGAAAGGGGATTGAAATGTCATTACGACCCGTCTCAAAGATCCAGGAGACGACCAGCAAAAGCTTCTGACCCTCAGACCACCCTTGACCTCACCGAACCTTTGGTAGACACCTCTAATGGCTTCCAATTCGAGAATGATTTCTTGTTCGGTACTAATCATTCCAGAACGTCGTAGGGCAGCACTGCTCCAGAATCAACTCGATCGAGCACAGCGGCAGCCAGTATAAAAGATTTCATCGACGACTACTCGTTCGATTTGCAACACAGATCCGCCCAAGATGAAGATACAGACTTCAGCAGCATTCTAGAGGCTGGTAGCGATGCTATAGAAGTTCAATTTCCTTTCAACCACGTGGACTCGTCCATGCACACGCCACCGATCAATCTTGATGCGTCGTCGCAGTGGCTTCTAGATCCCAACCTCTCTTCAGACCTACAGAGCATGATCAACGCTACATCAAAACCCAAATCACAACAACTTAGATGTTACTCAAATAGTCAGCAGCAGACATGTTTTATGCGACTGCTGAGATTGTTGCCATCACTCAAGACCAAACCTGCTTGTTCAAGTGAAAAGGCTCTGTCACTAGACCAACCCGACAATCACATTGCAACAACCCTTTCCCGCATTGTCAAACGCAACTCAGCCGTGCTCAATACTGTAGACGAGATGCTCAATTGCGAATGTCTTTTGCATGATCAACAATGCCTGATTGTAGGGCTGATCGTAACTAAAGTCCTGGCGTAGTACAAGGCTGTCATGGCCGGCAAAGACTCGTGCGACTTTGCCACAGGCGGCGTAAAGGGCTCTTTCTCCTGTCAGGAGTCTTGGACTGGCATCAGCCCCAACTACCAACCTGTACAAAAGTTCAAGCCCGTGAAGACAAATGTTGGCTCCTACCCACTTAACAAAGGAGGGAATGTGCGGATGCGAGCCCAACTTGTCTTAAGCGAGCTGCGCCATGTACTGCGCACGCTCAACCGCTGGAGTCAACGTCACCAAGAAGCTTCCCAATTAGTAGATAAATCTGGCAGTATAGACTCAAGAGGATACGGTAGCGCTATGTGTGTTCTGATTGAAGCGGACCTACAGACTGCTCTCCAGGCATGTAGCCGTGAGGCAATAAAAAGCTTGCATTAAACTTGAAATTGGTGTTAGGGTCGATGTCCTTCATTGTTATTCTTTGCCGAATTAGAGGTGGTTGTATTGAAGTTGACTATGTACTTTACGCACACACATAGCTATGTAATCTATGCAGATGCCCAGCTAAGTAACCAGTTAAGCATTTCTATACCTTCTTCCTCTCTCCTGCTCCTTACCGTTGCTCATCAATTTTCATCGTCTCTAGACCTAACCAATAATAGAAACTCACGTCAGCAAGTCCCGCACTGTAAATTTGCGTAAAACGTCGCATTGCAACAGCTAGGTATCCCCAAGCAGTCTTCATGTACAGTCTGCACCTTTAGCCTTGTAATTGGCGCGAATTGCATTGTAAAAAGTATAGACTTGGCCACAGTAAAGGCTCACTTCCATGTCTGTTCTTTGACCTTGCATACTAATTCAGTTCTATCTTGTTTGCTTTGCTACGCCTGGTTACTTACGGTCTGTCATGCGTGCTTACAAGCTCCCAAAAGCATAACACGGTTTCAGCTTCGTCTTGTTTAGCATTAAATAAAGTTCCTAAGTGTAGCAAATTCGGCAGAAAGGTAAAAATAGTACATAGGAGCAAAAGCGTTGATCCTTGTAGTGTACCGGCACGCTTGATCATCCCTAGACCAGAGAAGTACCGTCTATTGAATACCCCTATCCACCAGTTTATGCAGCTGCATAGGCCCTGCAGCCTGTATCTCCTTAGATCCGCCTTTAAAACAATCGATCTGTAGATAGAGAACTGTCGGCACTAACCTACATTTCAAACGTAATGAGCCCAAGAATACGGTGCTAGCGCCACGTTTAGTACCTTCCTAGGCAGGTAGTCTTTTCAGTCGCGTTCAAAGATGTAGGGTTAGGGGTAGGTGTCGCTTAGTAAAACGCAACAAACATTTTGCCATTACTGCTTCCCGCCAAAACTACGCGGTCTGATTACCGCGGACACGGATAATTTCTCAAGAACTCCAGCTTCTCTCACGCCATTGCGGAGTCCGAATTTCGGAAATCAGACCAGTATCGATTTCAGTGTCGTATGAATTGATTTGCGTCCATCTGAGAGTGTCGAAAGTGCTATAATAGCAATGGCTGCGCAAATTTTAGTAACTTTCAGGGAATCTGACAGCACACCCCAACGTCTCAAATGCTAAACAACAGAATTGCAATCATTAGCGGGGGCCCAGTAGTAAGTGTAGTGCAACACCACTGAGAGTCTGCTAAATGTTCATCCTGCTAACTATTTGGCCTAGGTGTAGGGCCTTACTCTTGCGCTTGCACTCCACAAACGCAACATTGCCTGTAAGATCTTCGAGCGAAATCCAGGCGGCAGCGTACTCAGCAGTTCGCTTACCCTTGCTCCTAACACACTTGCAATCTTTCAGAGTCTGGGGCTATATAACGATATCAAAGCGCACAGCTATCCCTTACAGCATATGTGGTTCAAAAAGAGCAATAGCAAGACAGCAGGAAGATACTTCTTTGGCCATCGTTCAGCATTCAGATATAACGCTTTGCGACTAGAGAGGAGGCAGCTCATAGAGGTACTGAACAGCAAAGCCTTGGCTTGTGGCATTCCCATTATACCCAAAGCGTTCTGCAATGCATCTCAGGCCCCCTCAGATAACGGCATAATATCTCATTTCTCAGACGGCACAACGGAAACGTCATACATGCTCGTTGGGGCTGATGGGATTCATTCCGCTGTTCAATCTTCAATCCCTAGCAATAGCCAATCTGATCCTACCTACACTAGCTTCCTCGCTCTGAACACAGTCATTAACTACCCAGACGTTCCCGACTCATATCTTATGCCATGCTTACAGCTCACAAACGCGGGTAGAGTCATTATCGGTCCAGATGATGCCAGTGGCAAGCGGATCTTTGTGGCGACGCAAGTTCCAATAGAAGACCGAACGCGCCAGGAATAGGATGAATTGCGGCGAGACACACACCTTCTACACGAGCTCATAAGCGCCAAGATCCCCCATTGTCCACTTGTCGTGCAAGATATCCTGCGGGAAAAGGACAAAGATTCCAAGATTACGTTCTGGCCCCTGCACGTGGTCCCACCCCTGCACGAATGGACAACTCCGGAGGGTAATGTGGCTATCATTGGCGATGCAGCGCATGCATTACCCCCCACCATAGGTCAAGGGATCGGCCAGGGTATTGAGGACAGCTTCCTTTTAGCGCAAGCTCTGAGCCGCCTATCTGTGTCTCAACCATCGGCCAGACCTCCGTTGTCAGCAGTTATGCAGCTATGGCAGTCTCTACGACAATCGCGGATCACCAGAGTGAGCAGGCTCTCTTCGCTAGTGGGTACGCGTCTTCTGCCGCCACATATGCAAGACAAGCTTGAACTTGCGCCAGAAGAAGAAGACAAGCTGACCAGGATTTGGGAGACCGCGGCTTCTGTGGAGGATGTCCAGGTACAACATGCACAGAATCCACAGGATCCGTCGGCGCTTTCGTGGCTGTATAGAGCGGAGCTGGTAGAGGAGCTGAACAAAGCGTGGGAAAAGAAATTTGGGTCGTTGGAATCCCGAGAGCCAGGATGCCTGTGACGGAATGAAGCCTAGCGGATAGCGCCAGGCAGCAGCTTACCACCGCTCCTGTAAGGGCTGCGCTATGCTTATACTATTAAACTCTAGAGGTCTATATTACCTAAATAAGTATAAGTTAGCTCTATACTATAAGTCTATATTAATTGTTTAAGATAAGTAGAACTAGTGCTTTTTTAACTTAGTGCTGTATATTAGCCTATACTAAAATAAGAAATATAACAACTATGTACTGTATAGTGTATACGAAATAGATAGACATATAAGCGCTTACTACACTATAAACGTAAAACTTAACATACTTAATACATCTAAGGATGCTGCTGCTGGATTGCACTCTGTAGAATTCGCAGATTTGCCGTAGGGACAATCAACAGCCGTTTGTGGCGTTCCGTGCCGTCCCCGTGCGCCTACCGTACCGTGCGTAATGCGGATTACGCGCCGTGCACGGTTGGCAGCCCTTGTCCTTGGCTTGCCACACAAAGTCTACCCGCCGTACGTTGTAGTTGCATTGCTAGTACCAATCTCATCTACCATCGCCTCGCTGCCGCGATCTATACATTACTAGGAGGGTCAATTGTCCATGTCCTTGAGTTGCACTGCCTGTCGAAGGCGGAAAGTCAAATGCGACAAAGCCGTCTTGTGTACACCATGCTCTAAAGCTGGGTTAGTCTGTGTTTACCCGCAGCGCCAACAGAGGCCATCGATCGTTAAAAAGAAGCGCAAGTTTGTAATGGATCTCCGCTCTGGGTTGTCGTCTAACCTCTTGAGCTGACCGAGACGAAATAGACAGACCCAGAGGCCAGTAGCCGGAGTGAAGCCACCACAAATGCGCCTACACCTACCGAAACAGCCATTACGCATATACCAAGTGAGGACCGCCAAGATCTGGATAGTCGTTATGCATCCTTCGTTCAGAGACAAGACAATGCGCGCTCAAACAACCGGACATTCTGGAACCAGCTTGACGAGTCTGTGGGACATGCAGAGAGTGCATCGCCCGACAACAGTACAGAACAATCGAAGGCTGGGTCAGCGGTCCCCTCCCAACCTGACACTTCACCCGATTTCATTTTCGGCAACACCTTCAAGAACCAGCAGGAAAACCTCTCCGATATCAGCGAGAAAGAGCGGGCCACTCTAGTGCCTGTCTTCTTTGCACGTGTACACCCGATCTGCAGAATCCTTCACGAGCCGACAGCGCTTGCATTTGTGCAAGGTATCGAGGAGCTGACTCATGCAAGTACGCATAGGCTGAAATTCAATAGCTTGAGGGCAATTGACTGCGCAATTGCCTTCGCGGCTGTTAAGACTCTCACTCCAGGCGAGTGCTATAGCAAACTCGGGGCGGAGAAGCGGGTTGTGGAAGCTCGCTTGCGTCATATCTTGGAGTCGGCGCTTGCCGCCTGTGATATACTCAATAGTAAAGAAATCGTGACTCTGCAGGCATTCACATTATACATTGTAAGTGACGTCGAGGGCCAATTGTGACAGGGCTTTTCTGATAAGAGCAGATGTTCATGTGCTCGACAGAGTCCACGCAATCAAGTTGGGCCCTGCTTGCTCTGGCAATTCGGATCGCACAAGGATTGGGGATGCATCGAGATGGCGATGGAGCCTCGTTGGATGCATTCCATGCCGAGATGAGGCGGCGACTTTGGTGGCAGCTCGTGGTTTTGGATGTCCTGCTGTCTACCGATAGAGGATCTGAACCTCTGATCAGGGAAAATTGTTTCACAACGAGGCGACCACTCCATATCAACGACGCCGATATCAATCTCCAAAGCTCGTCGCCCATTCATGAGCAATCTCACATGGTTGAGATGACCCTTCCGTTAGTTTACATGGAAGCTTTGCACACGCTGAAAACTATCAACCTAAGTCAGGTGTCTACAGAATCACAAGCGAATCGAGCCAGTTCCTTCTTGGAAAATCTAGAAAACAAGTACCTCCTGAAATCAAACAGCGGACTTGACGTAGACCCCTCGGACACTCGCACTTGGTTGGTTCACATGTCAGGACAGCTGCTATCGCTGATGATGTGGTTGGCTGTTCAGTATCCCTTGCACAGACGGATTGAAGAGTCTCACGAATTCTCAAAACACCAAGCATTACGTACGGCCCTCGCTTTATTAGTAATGCGGCAACGCATCGAGGAGGCGCCGCAAGCTTCTCCTTTCCAGTGGTGGTTTCACATGATAGAACCATGGCACGCTCTGGCAGTTGCATTGTCCATTTTGTGCTCGAAGATGAACAAAGATGTGGTCAAGGAAGCGTGGCCTGTTGTATGTCAGGCTTACGAACGATGCGGTAAAAGGTTCTCCGGCGCCGGGCACGGGGACGTATGGTCACCACTGCAGTCGCTTATGGCCAAGGCTCGATCCCAAATCGCTCACCGATCACAGCAGGTTCTGGATCTGCCTCCAGAGCAGCAACAACGAGCCGCGCCACAGCCGCCACTTGACGTGTTCGAAACATCAAAGTCACCGCTAAGGCCAATGAATCCCGCCTGGGATTCAAACATGTATTTCGGATCTCACATTCTGCCATGGCCCAGCGATTGGTCTACAGGCAGTTCTTCGGAGGAAGACAACACGTGGGAAGACTGGAACAAGTTCGTCGATGAATTGGGATATTTCGATCAGAGTGGCAACCCTTCCATGAATGATGCCTGGTTGATGCCCAGCTAAAAACGTATGTTCCTGGCGCGTATGATCTGCCAGTCTGTCAAGTGTTACGTTTTTGAGTTCTACTTGCCTTGACGCGCAATAGCACTTCCCCTTCGTCGAGGTGCTTCCCCTTGTTCACAATACCGCGGTTCAAGGCTCCTTTTTGCGTTCGGTGTTTGTACATGCAATACAGCCTTTGTTCAGTCCTCCAAGTCCCTGCGTCCTGCAAGCATACCACGACATCAAGGCTTTCGAAATCCGTTGCCAATTACAATCCCTGGAGCGTTATCGACAAAGAAAGCCCGACTTTTGATCGCCCATACCATAGAGCTGAAGATCCTCCAGCCGAATAGCTGGCCCACGCCGCCTTTTGGACCAGTCGGCACGAGCTGAGTTCCTACCATGGGACTGTAATGTCGCACAGGAAACGCCGCTTGACCTCCCAACCGGCGTGCAGCATCAGTACCCAAGGCAGATCCCATGGCTGGAACTGCTCGGAATACGCCGTTCAAAGTCCCGTCACTATAAGAGGCGACGTCACCCAATGCGTAGACACCATCACTGTTGGCCCCTTCTACACGAGTAGTCTTCTCGTTTGTACGGACGAAGCCTTTACCGTTGGTCCAGTCAGTCGGCAGGAAACTCGAGTTTGGTCGCCCTCCGGTTGCATCAATGAAGACATCCGTAACTTCCGTGGAGTTCTTTCCAAAGCTCACGACTGATTGTTCGCCCTCTTCCACACCCGTGTAACGCTGGCCGTGGATGACACGAACGCCAAGGTCCTGCAGTCTCTTCTCCGCAGTAGCGCTGGTGCTGGGCAATAGTCGAGGGAGAACTCGGTCGGTTCCGGAGTAAAGGCGAACGTCAATGTTCTGATGGCGGCTAGCTATTTCTCCTGCAGTCTCAACGCCGATGGGTCCGCCGCCAGCAATTATTGCTGATCTCGCAGTTTGCAGTCGATCTTGGATCTTGGCAAACTCAAGTTTTGTCTTGTCACCAGAATCATTGATCTGCCAAAGAGGAGAGTTTGATTTCCGCCCCGTGGCAACAACGAGAGAAGCGTAATCCAGGTTGGCGGTGGTGCCATCAACTAGAGACACTTCAACCTTGCTGGTGGCAGGGTCCACACGTTTTGCATTGCCTTGCAAGATGGTATATTGCTCAGATGGGTAGGCTTCGAATGCCTTGTCGAGCGAGATGAAGATCTTAGAAGCATCGATAACATCTCGGGCGCACAGATATCGGGGCGCTGCGATGTTCCAAAAGAAGTGTGTATGCGGTGCGACGAGAGTAACGTGTGGAGTGGTCGTTGGGAAGGATTTGATCAGAGTCGGGAATACATGTCGAAGTATATAGTGAGCCGCGGAAACGCCTGCAAAATGACCACCGAGAATGACGACTTCATGGCGTTCCGATTGAGTTGTGCGCTCTGCGCTCTTTGACATGGTTCGGAGTGGTGGAGGGTCTTTTTCCTTTTTTGCAAAAGAGTAGACGGGGACTGAGCAGCTAGCTCTCAGCAACAACTTCAAATACCTTCGGCAACGTTAATTCTAAACTACGAACCTCCAAAAGACGTCTAGCGCAAGCGAGGTGCACGAAATTCGAGTTAAATGCATAGAGTCGGTGCATCGCAATCGGAGTCCGGGACTTTCCTCCGCTCATGCCGAGTCGGAGGAATACGGACAGTCGTTCTCCATCTGAGTCCGTCCGTCGACAGGTGGCATGCAAACAGAACAAAACATATTTCCAACCATCGCTGTATCATGGCATGCGCTAGGGGTAAGATGGTGCGTGAAGATCGTTCTCTGGTGGCGATGTTCCAATCTCGCATCCCGAAATCCGAATGCGGCGTTGAGATGATGTCTCAATCCTGTAGTCCTGACTCCTGAACAAATTCACGCATATGCATCACTATATGTCCCAGTCATTAGCTACATCTTGTTTTGCGCGTTTTTTTTTTATGAATTTTGTGCGCGAGTTCCGCGGCTGCAATCATGGGATCGAAGCACACATCGGTCGAAGAGCCCAAAATCAACACGCCCTCAAAGAATGATCCGAATTCGATGTTGGACAAGATGATCGAAGATGGGGAGGCGAAAGCGAAGGCTCAGGACTTAGAAAGTCCTCAATCAGGAAACTTCAATGTTGTAAGTCTGGTATGCCGGGAAGTAACCGACGCAACTGACTGTGAAAGGTTGATTGGAACGGTCTAGACGACCCAGAAAACCCGAAGAACTGGTAGGTGGAACCTGACAGGGCTAACACATGGCCAACAAGGCTGATCATGCATACCTCAGGTCGCCTATACGTAAATGGACAGCGCTATTTGTCGTTTCGGCATTTGCTTTCATTTCTCCGATGTCATCGTCGATGGTAGCCCCTGCACTTGAGCAGATTGGGAACAGTCTCCACACTCAAAAAACGATCGAATCGCAGTTCTTTTTGTCCATCTTCTTACTTGCTTATGCCGTGGGCCCAAGTGTACTCGGTCCTTTAAGCGAGACGTATGGACGAGTACGGGTTCTACAGATTGCAAACCTACTTTACCTGGTTTTTAATCTAGCATGCGGGTTTTCTACAACCGCAGCTCAAATGCTTGTCTTCCGCTTCTTCAGCGGCCTTGGAGGTAGTGCTCCTCTGGCAATTGGAGGTGGGGTAATCGGCGACTTGTTCCAGGCACACGAGCGTGGCTATGCCGTGAGTGTCTACTCGTTAGCACCTCTTCTAGGTCCCGCCATTGGGTAAGTGCAAAGTAGTCTCTTTCTGCAATAAGTGTGCTGACTTAATCCTCGGACCAATTATAGGAGGCTTCATCACGGAGTACACCTCGTGGAGGTGGATTTTCTGGGCCACCACAATCGCTGATGCTGTCATTCAAATAGGTGGTATGCTTGAGTACAGATTCTATGGATGATGGGACGGTAACTAAAACAGTGACAGGCATGTTCCTCTTGCAAGAGACATACGCACCGACCCTCCTCGCTCGTCGATGCAGGGCCTTGCGGCGCTCGACGGGTAATCCCGAACTTGAGCTCTCTGGCAACGGATCTAAGCAGTCAAAGGCGGCCACACACCTCCAAGCAGGGGTACGTCCATTTCGTATGCTTTTGACTCAACCAATCATCCAGTTTTTGGCCTTTTACATGGCGTATGTTTACGGGCTCATGTATCTGGTACTGTCGACTTTCCCGAATCTCTGGTCCGAGATCTACCATGAATCCATTTCCGTTGGCTCCTTGAACTACATTGGCTTAGGACTTGGTTTTTTCCTTGGGAGCCAAGTCGCACCGCGGCTAAATGATAAGATCTACGTTCACCTGCAAAGCCGTAATCAGGGAGTTGGCAAGCCCGAATATCGACTGTTGCCTATATTGTTTGGGAGGTAAGCTTAAGATTGAATCGCTCACACCTAACATTCATCATTCAGCGCTGACATAGGGGCAAAGTCTTGCTGTGCCATTAGGTCTTTTCATATACGGATGGGCCGGCGAAAAGAAGACCATGTGGCTTGTCCCTGACGTGGGTATTTTCGTGTTCGCATTGGGTACCATCATCTGCTTTCAGTGTGCTCAGACGTATCTGCTTGACACGTATACCAGATATGCAGCTTCAGCATTTGCGGCAGTTAACGTCCTCCGAAGCTTGGCTGGCTGCGGGTTCCCACTCTTTGGACCTTCTATGTACGTCGCGCTAGGCTATGGCTGGGGCTGTAGCCTGCTAGCATTTGTATCTATAGTTGTTGGCATGCCTGCCACCTGGGTGTTATGGCAATATGGGCAGCACTTGAGATTGAGAAGCCAGTACGCCGCTGGCTAGTGCGTAGAGACGATAGCAATATATCGTCATTCTCAGTTAGTCATCGTTACATAGGCAACAGATAACCACACTATCTGGAGGGACTGTTTAGGGGTTCACGGAATGGAAGTTGTAGACCTATCTCACCTGAGCTTCTCAAACTAAGTTGTTCTATACTCTCACTAGCGAAACATAAGTATAGCCATTACATGTATCAGAAGGCATGGAATTAGAAGGACTTAGAGCAACGTAGTAAGTAGCAGAGAATATATAACGAGAAGGTCTAGATGTTGAATTTGAGGAAAGCAATAATACTTGGGAAGAAAATACAGAGCAAGGTGTATAAGCCTCTCTTTGATTGCTGTTGTAGCCCGCGATCATTATAATATCTAACAACTTCTTAATCATCCTATCTTTTACAATCCATAGCTAATTGTGCACTCTCAAGGCTTAAGCGTGATCTGCAACTTTCTGCGACTCTGTTTTCTTTTCCTCTCCAGAAACAAAGCCTTGCTCAACAACATGCGCTCTGTCCAGACTGTAGCCTTTAGTCGCAAAGCTGGTTACAAGTCCGAGGAAACACAGACCACACATCAGTGCCCAAACTACCCTGAGGGCAGCTGCGTAGGATGTCTGCAGGTCATGCTTCTCTTGTCCTTGAGGCATAGCCTTGATGATTTGGACGAGGGAGCTAGCATCTTGCGCATACTGCTGAGCGTGGGATGCGATAAGCGGATGACTCAAGATCTGCTTTTTGACCTGATTCTGGAAGATGACACCGCCAACGGCGACACCTACTGCTTGGCCAAACATGCGAACGAAGGTAAAAAGCGAGACCGCAGCAGCGACGTCGATTTCTGGTGTTGCGGCCTGTATGCCGAACATGATGGAAGGGAAGAGCATTCCCAAGCCGATTCCGCCGACCAGAGTTAGGAAAATCCAGGCAGGTATGCTGGTGTCTACATCAAGCAGAACGATCAACCCTGAGCCGAGAGTCGCCATGAACCAACCGCCCCATATTGCCCACCTGTACCTGCCGGTCTTGGTAACCAGGAAACCCACAGTCCCGGCCGCTGGAGCCACAGTGAAGGTTTCGGGAAAGAGGGCCACACCAGAAACGATAGGACTGTAGCCCAGAACTCCCTCGTAATAAAGAGGAAGATAGTAGAGCAGGCAACAAAGAACAAGGCCTTGCAGAAAGCCTCCAAGATAATTGACTGCTGCTGATCGGTTCTTCACAATCCGTAGGGGGATGAGTGGCTCCTCTGCGTAACGCTCTTCCCAGATCACGAATACGACCAGACCAACTGCGCCGATAATGAGTGGTACCAAACTGCGCCAAGATGACCAGGCGTACGAGACTCCACCCCAACTCAGCGGAATGAGGAAGGAGGTAGTGGAACCAATGAAGATGAAGGACCCAACGTAATCAATCCGTCGTAATTTTGCGGCCCAGCCCGCCTCAATCGGACGAAGTTTCAGAAAGAGGGCAATGACGATACTTCCAACCCCGATGAAAGGTAGATTGATCCAGAAGATCCAACGCCATGACACATTCTGGGCAAATCCGCCGCCTGGGAGAATGAAAACACCATGGTCAGCCAAGATCTACACCAGCCAGGATTCCCTTGAGCACTTACCAATGAGTGGACCTCCAACAGTTCCCAGTGCCCACATCGCAGCGATCAGGCCCTGCCACTGACCTCGGACTCGCAGTGGTAGTAGATCGGTCGTCAAGACTTCCGACAACACAATCACGCCGCCACCACCAACTCCCTGAATACAACGGCCAATCAGCAAAACTGTGACATTCTGCGCTACAGCCGCAATTATCGCTCCCACGCCGAACAACGCCAGAGAAATGAATGTCAAGAGCTTGCGGCCGAGGATGCTGCTCAGTGACCCGATAATGGGCTGAAAGACAGCGCCGGTGATCAAGAAGCCTGTCCCTGCCCAAAAGATTTCAATCGCGCTACCGTTGACCGAAGTAGCAATGTGCGAGAGTGCGACAGAAAGCGAGGTGGCGTCCAAAGCCGCCATCAAGACGATGATGCATATGGAAGTGAAGGCCAAGGCGAGACGCCAGGTAAATCGAAATGGCTCCTCCTCCTTGATGGATTCAGTAGGCGAGGACGCCGTTGGTGTGGTGTTGGCATCCATGATGATTTGTTTGTAGTTGATGTTGAAAATATTTGGTGCAGCCGCAACGAAGGGACTGGGTTTTATGGATGTAGGTTCATATCAACGTTCGGACATATCGGTGGTAGCGCATTACGTATCTCGCAAGCAGAGTCCGCCCGCTGTCCGATATATCGAAAAATCCGTTGCAGGTGGATAATGTTGTTCAGTCGGGGGGTTCGGACTTGGAACTGATGCTAACTATCCGGCTCGTCACCTGACTTGGCGGCGACTATTCGCCAGCAGTCGTCACCCCGCGCTATGGCAGCCTATCAAAGGCAATTCCTAGAAACACATTTCTGTAGTGATGTTGACTTGTACGACACGGTGAAAAGAGTACGCCGGTTCGGACGCAAAAAGATGCAAGGAAGCAATGCTTCTCACGTGACTTGGCCCCTAGGCGTTTGCTGTTCGCCCTGCATGTGAACAAAGAAAATGAAAACGAGATATGAAAATCAGATCAAAAATTTGCAGTGGGTCGTGTGGACCGATCAACTAGGGCAGCGTGGATTCGAAGACAGATGACAGATGAAGGGAAATGAACACAAACAGAGAATGAAGTTGATGCTCTTTACCAGTAGCACAGCTGTGCGCGGGGCTATACATATCAATAAGCTCTTTCACGGTGGACTTTAGCGACAATGAGGGGCTAGATGCTGCTTGCGACTCGACGCTCCAGGTGCTGTGTGGTTAGTCGGCGAAGCGTCAGACCATTTCCACCTACTTAGACTAGTTCGATCTCTATCTACAGACACTAGATTAACGTTGACAGTGAAATATTGCAGAAGGCGTGTTTGCGATCTATCTACTACAACGCTATGAAGAGATGATGCCCCAAAGACTCACGAGCCCGCCCACTAGCGGAAGAGCGCCGCGCACTGCGTTCATCCGACTCCATGTCACTACTAGTTTTCCTGCGTCGGTCGCTTCTGAGCCTGCACCAGCAGCGAGAGAATGTAAGGTACGGTTGACTTTGTTCATGACGATCCAAGTATATGGGACGATTCCTGCTGTAGCTATGGCTGCGACCACCGAGGTTCTGGCATCTGCACCATCTTGGTACTTGAGTCCCGCGATGACAGCCATAGCGGTGCCAACTGTTACAGCTATAGCAGGACCCTTGATGTGGCCATTCAGATAGATCGTCCTCCATTGCTCAAGTAGTGCCGTCTGAGTTTTTGCAGTGTCGAGGGCAACCGGTATTGCCAACATTGATACACCGGATATGGTGCCTTGTTTTGATCCATGAGCAAGTCATTCTTCGTTACGATGACTGCTGGACTAACCTGAAAGGAACAGCGCCCCAGCGGCGGTCACAGCTTCAAACATATGCAGAGATGCCATTTTGTAGAGTTAGCGGTTTACTTTGTAACGAAATTTTATGCGTGAAGTGCTGTTGTCTTGTTGCAGAACTGAGATTCTGAACGTAAAACAGGTGTTGAAGCACAGATGGTGGCGGTACTTTGCATCCTGCTAGTCGTTTCCGGCAAGCAGCGTCATTATTACGGACAGTTGCCGCTCAGCGACGGGTTCCGAAATTAAGCAACTGCGATGCCTCCCTTGCATACTGCAGATCGTCTGTGACTTTCTACCCCTGCAGCCCAGAACCGTCTATGTACACACCCAGATCTGCGCAGCACTCTGCTCTAACTAAAAGAAACCCACTACACAGATCTTTCAACTGTCACCCTTAATTCCGAGGCTGCATTATACTTTGCAGATACTGAGGATAGCGCAAACAAGCGCATTATCAATACAAGTCCCAACTAGAAACTCACAGTCCTCTGGGTTTTGTTGTGGTTCTTGGATTCTAAACACTGGCACTGTTGTTTCTGAGAACGAGGCGCTTAAGAAACTGCTTCCCCAAACATTCGCTGCTTGGGTTCTAATGAGTAAGCAAGTTAAGTAGTTTGAATACTACCTGGTATAAAGCAGTCACCACTTTTCGCTAGCAGTGCTGCATCTAAAAGTTTGTTGTAGATTTGCAACACAGAGCTGAAAATGAGGATTTAACCGGGATTTTAGGAAAGGAGTCTGAGTTATATATTGATGTTCACTGTACTATGAAGAGGCCTGCTCTACCCTACGTGATATGTTTTATCTCTTGCTTTCAAAGATAGTGCAATCGCTATGACGTCTTGCTCACCATATGTGATACTGACCAGCACCTCAGCAATCTTTGATTCAACCGCGCACTGGAGAACATCTCCTTGAAGCTGTACCGGCAATACATCAGCAATGCACAATTCAGCTAGAGAAGGAAAAGAACTTACATTGACCTTTGGAGCTCCATCAATGCTCAGAATCTCGATCTCCCTCATCGAGGCTCCAGCACCCTTAGACTTGGCACCAAGGCTCTTGAATACAGCCTCTTTAGCACACCAACGCCCCACAAGCGCAACATGCGGATTTGGCGCTGCGTCTATGTGCTCAAGCTCACCCGCTGTGAAGTTCCGCTTTACGAACGTAGCGTTCCGATCAGATGTGAAAGCCTCGACGTCCTCGGTGTCAATGCCCACGCGGAAGACATCGCTGGATGGATGTGATTGAATGACCTGACTTATCCATGCTTTGGGTGAGGCTCTGCCCCGCAGGCGATCCTCTCCCTCACTGTCAGAGTCTTCTACCGTAGACTCAGGAGTGGACGTACCAAACAACCGAGCCAGCTGGGCTCGAAGAAGCTGTGCATCGATTCCAGCATCGCGACCGTGTACATTGAGTCTACTAAAAGCGGGTGGCTTTGCAGGAGTCAACAGAATAGACGATGTGGTCGGCTGCGCAGCCCGAAGGTTACATAGAGTGCCGTCAAGAATGGCTTTGGCAAATGCTTGTTGGGCAACTCTTTCCCTGGTCATACAGCGGGCTGAGTACTGCTTGTACAAATCCTTGGGCAGCGTTGCAAAGAGATATTGTGGAGCAACGCCAATCATCTGGCCGCCTTTTTGACCGAAGCCGAAGGAGTTCAAAAGGAATGCCTTGATCCCGTTCGTCTGTATTGATTCAGTTGGATAGACAATGTGATGACATTCCTTTAGAGCCGGGTCGACATTGTCAGCTTTGGTGTTCCCGGGTACAAGGCCACTTCCCAGTACCTGCAAGCAACCATTCAGCATCCACGATGCAGCAGGAGCCTTAGGATGTCCAGTGACGGACTTTTGACAGATGGCGAGCAATGGTGGACCTCGACGTTGAAGGTGATCCATCTGCTGCGTGATTACCCGTCCCTCATTGAGATCATTGGCTTTCGTAGACGTCCCATGCATGGAGACGATAGCTAGATCGTCCACAGACAAGTCCCATACCGCCAGTCCGGCTCGAAGTGGAGAGACGTCAGGATCTAACTTGCGGAGATCATTGCCCCAGAGCCTCCTTACGGCTTGCATCTTGGTAATCAATGTCCTGTCGTCCAACTGATTGCACAGATTTTGCGGATCAGATAGTCCAGTCTCGGGTGTACGCGGGTTGGAAGAATACTGCGATGAAAAGGTCCCACTCTTTTGTGCGAGGACATCGAGCATAGCTCGTTCCATCTGTTCGCGCCGGTATTGGACGCTCAGGATGGGTGAATTGATAGCGTCTCGCGTCTCGCGTGCGAAGGTGAGTGCTCCCTGACCAGGTGCGGGCACTGAGCGACCAAAGCCATCGCCTGCCATGGTGGAAGCTGCGACCTGTTCAAATGGAAAGGCCGAAATTAGTGGACTAGAGCTTGTTTCAATTTGGTAGAGATTTTGCTTACGATTCCGTATATGGGTAGACCCATCTCGAGCGCTAGCTCAGCGTTGCACAGTATTTGAACCCCGGCACCTTGTGACTCGACAAATCCTGCCCTAGATTCTGCCGTCGGGCGTGACATCTCATCAGGTAGCCAACCAGCATCAAATTCTTTGACGCAATCGACAGTCGCTTTCATCTTTGCAAACGCAGAAGACTCATCTCCGTGAAAGTTGTCATACCCTCCAACCAAGCACATCTTGACCTTACCACAGGCAATGCTTTCTAGACCAATGTCAATGGACTCAATGCCCGTAGCGCAAGCTCCAACTGGTGTCTTGATTGGTCCGGCGCCGCCAAGCAGAAGCATGTTGATCCACGCGGCTGGAGTGTTAAGAAAGGTCTCTTGAAGAATATCGCTTTGTACCTGCTTGTCAAGAAATGTGTCCTGGTACATCTCTTTTGTCTTCTCCGTCCCACCCATGCAGGAGCCCAAGAAGATGCCCATTTCGGATCGATGGATGTACCTGAAAACTTCTGTTGGATCACGAATGCCGGCACTGTAAAACGCATCGGATACGCAAGCAAGGGTAAATAACGTGACCGAGTCGACTTGTTGCACAATGTCCTCCACAATTCCGTATCTCAGTGCATTCCAGCCAGTGGGTAGAAGTCCGGCCACAACGGATGATAGGAGCGGCATAGTTTTGGGGACCATCATGCGCGTCCCGGCCAGCAGTTTGATCCGAACCTGGTCCGACTCTTCCGAAGAAACAAAAACAACATTTTCTCCATGCTTTAGTTGTAGCGCCTTTGCAGTTCTCAGGCCAACCTCGAATTCGGGAAGATCCTCCTCAAGAACAATCTCTTGAAGCTGCTCTCGCTTCTTTGGGTCGACCTCGGAATTCAGATCGGATTCGATCATCCGGATGCCAGCGTGAGCCAGGATCTGTCTCCCATACATAGATTCTACTTCTTCGTCTTGGACAGCGGACCCCGTCACTGCATCGACCCACCCAATGTGTTGTCCGGTTTGAGGCGATCCAGATGAGTGCTTGATCAAACCCATCATCCAGGCCAGTTCGATGTATCCAGCTGGTGTCAAACGTCCTTCGCTCTCCATCTGCCACCGAGTCCTGGAACTGCCCCAAGGTCCCAACTCAGAGAACCCGACAATGACAGCTGTGCCGCTAAGGTCCACCATACCCTCGATGCTTTTCAGTGATGCAACACTGCTATCGTAATCTGGGAGGACTGGGAAATCGATATGAGGGCCGAAAAGGCTTTTCTTTGGTAGTAAGGGTGGTTCTTGGATAGTAGGCGATGGTGTTGCGGGTATAATTGGACGTTCCTTCGCGTCTTGATCCCACACAGCCTTACGCGCGCTCGAATCTGCGGCTATTTGACTGCGATGCTGTGTGATCAACTCCTTGCATCGTGTGAGCTTGCCTAGCCCACCACCGAAGTCTGCGATAATCGGTTCTTCCTCACAGCTCTCGGCAAAGGCAGGAGTTATGAGAACCGATATGTTCAGAGCCATTTCTTGGGTCGAAAACGTAAGCACGCCATGGCTTTCAAGCATCTCAGAGATTATGTCGTTTGCTCCCGTCAGTCCTGTCCCTCTCGTCCAGCCAATTATAACACCACAAATCGTGACTGCGTCCTTCCACGACTCATTGTGCCAGCGGTTCAGTAAATTCTCCAAACCGAGCTTGGATTCTGAGTACAAGCCATCCCCACCAAATATGCCATGATTTGGCGACAGTGGTAAGATGATCTGTGTTGGTGGTAAGGCAATCTTGGGCACTCTTTTCCGCTCAATTATGAATCCGAGTAGTCTTATAACGTTCAGAAGCATAACTCGATGAGCCAGCTCAGATTCCGAATCTATGCTGTCGACCTCTCGTCCGCGCTCCGGAACGGCTGCAAATGGTATAACGGTGTCGATGTTGCCAACCACATCGTATATGTAGTCGACCAAAGCTTTGCAATCTGCGATACTGCCCTGATTGGACGGTACTACTTTGAGCTCAGAGTTTTTACCAGCGTACTTTACATACATGTCGCGGTAGAATCCTTGAGCATCAGAGATGGGCCTGCTCGTAGTGATGATGACCGTTGCGCCGCCCATTAGAAGGTTTCGCACGACGTCAGCAGCGATGGATCCGGGACCCACACCAGTGACCAAGACTTTGCGCCCTTCAAAGGATAGTCCGGATGTCAAGGCTTGAGAGACTGAGCCGAGTAGATGGAAGGTGAGTTTGCTGTCTTGACACCATTCGGTTTCGCGTTTCACCAGGCAAGACGTGAGTTTTAACGTGTCCGATGATCCAGACTCCAGATAGTCCTGGTATGTATGAGGGCTGTTGGACGGGTATCTGGGTATCTCCTCATATCCTGTCGAGCCGTCCGTATTGAAAAAGTTGTGAGGCTTTGTACATGTGAACGTAAACGAGGCTACCGGTGCCTGCCTGCTGATTGATTCTAGCTTGGCAGCAAGGTTTGAAATCTCCGCACTAACATGGCGTTTGCTTTGCCACTTTCGTGACTCGGAAGGCAGTGCTTTTACAAGATCGAGAGCCTTTTGGTTGCATCTGTTTGCGATGTCTCGCACTCGCTCTGGAGACGGAGAGACGCCAAGACTGATGTCATGATAAAGTCTTATCAAATCCACGCGAGCTTGATTCCACCAGAAGTTGAAGCGCCGGATGTGCTTGGTGTGGAAGCGGGGCTTGATTCCAGACTCGAAATCTGCATCAAGCTCCAAGTTCCATGCATCTAGCCTGTCCTGGTGACTCTGATTGATTTGTTTGGATTTTGACAGACGGGCGACATGCTCCTCCATGGATAGACCGAGGAAGTCGCCGAGAGCATTGTGCTGCTTGCGCGCTAGGGATCGCTGCTCCCGCGTTGCCTTCTCCATCACAGCCGGGTCAATCGATAGGTGAGCCGAGAGGGCAGTCGTGGCGTTGCCAGGCATGTGCTTCATCAGGCTTAGACCGCATGCTTGCGCATATTCGAGGGCCGCGTGGTCAAGCGCGTCCGTCGCGGCCTGTTCGGATCCGTACCGAACTGCCGACTTTGAACTCATCTCAATCATCGCGTACAGCATGACAGAGCTCTGCCTCATGGTAGGAAGTGCCCAGAATTTGGAAAGATAGTCTCTGACTGCCTGCATATTCAGACTCATGGGCATTGCAGTAGCTACATACCTTTTGACGGACGAAGTGAGTTCAGGACCCAACGGCTTTCCATCGAACGCTTCCAGTGCAACAGCCAGCGCTGATAGTGGCATATCCTCAGCCCCGTCTGGCACAGAGCCGAACTCCGACAACAGGTCGCCAATCAATTCATTCTGTAGAGTGGATCTGCCTAAACCATTGTGTCAACATGTCGCTGGATGCTTGGATGTTGTCACCGGAACCACGCACCTGCAGTAATTTCTTTGATAGATCGAGAGGGCATTACAGCGTCCCGGCCCTTTTTGACCTTGCATGCGACCACTGCTTGGATCCTCTCCAGAGGGGAGACCCTTGCGTCTGGGATGTCAAGGTTATCCACGCAAAGAGCTACATTAACTTCGACCTGATCACACGAGCTGCTTGTGATAACTGGCGCATTGACTTTCGTCTCAGGGATGTTGATTTTGGGTTCATCTTCAGGTTCGTCATACTGGTAATGGAGTGCTTTTTGGTCCCTGGTTGAAGCCATGAAAGAACGATCGATACTAAGAATCGTGTCCTTTGTCGAGTACTTTATATTGTGAGTTCTCCGCGCCATAGTCGTGAGAATACTCGATGGACCCAGTTCGACGAAGCGGGAGATGTTCTTCGGGTCTGAGAACAAGACATCTTGTGTATCGATCCTGCGCAAAGTACAATCTTTAGTAAGACAGTCATAGAAGAGCAAGAATGGTCACCGCATACCATCGAACTGGAAAGGCGAATTGATGACTACGCGAGGTCAGAACACGCTTATAAAAGCCTATTGAGGTCACTTACGCAAGAAGTTCGACGAGTAATTGATGTGCTACAGACTGATCGTCTGTCCTCTTTTGCACAGCCATCGCTTGAGTGGGAAGGATAATTTACAGAATGAGCAAGCCTCGTGCAATGCTCGGGCGAGTTTTCATGGGTGGCGGAGACACATGAAGAGCATACCTTTCAACGGGTAATAGAAGGGAAAACGACAGCTTTCCATCAGCCGCAGCCCGACCGGATCGATTTGGCCTGGAATCATGCCGGTTGGCATATTTTTTTAGGTCAAGATGTACTGGACTCCGACAAAGCTGAATACCTCCTTCCGGAATATCACTCCTCGAGCTTGAGGTCTCGGAAAGTTGCCGGCATCCGGCGGCTTTTCGGAGCACGCTACCCACATGCTTGTTTGCTTTAACCATTTCTGGAATGGCTCTGTCGCGAAAACACGTGGACAACCACATCCCCAACACGCACTAAGTCTTACAAGCACAATGCGCTGACCTGGGATGGCGAAATTTTCAGGGCACTCTCCTGATGCCTGGGCGCATCTGGCGCGGCCAGGAGTTCAAATCGCATTCCGTCCCGAAGCGAATTTATCACTGACATCAGTCAAGCGAGAAACGGACGGGACAGCCGGGACTTCATGGGCGTACCAAGGCTTCTGCGATGATCTCAGACGGATACCGCCACCCCTCACGAAGCAAATGTTGGCCTCGCCGGAGACCGAGCCGCGCAGGCGCGCTTCGTATGGAACGCTCCGTGGGCCTTCTCCGACCCGTCTATGTGTTGATATGACGCACCTTTGTGACGGTACTGCAATGTACTTTGCACTCAGGAAAGAAGGACAACATCTTGTCTGAGTTCACACTGTTCATCAGTCGAGAAAAAAACAGAAGTCTCCTTTTTTGTATCAGTTTGACAACAATCGCATGTCGCACCGTCGAGAAACCTCCAACCACCGCAAGCTATGCATGTAACCCCAGAATGCGTCCTCATCGACGCTGCGAAGCGTCGAGAGATTTTATTACTTGCTGTTTTTGGCGGCCAAGGTCCTCATAACGGGAAAGTGCTAGGCGATCTACGACAACTCATCAACGAATACCCCGGCTTTGCTCAAAGACTTGTAAAAGACGCTACGAGACTGTTAAATCGCCTTACCCAAGATCAACGATATCATGAGCAGCAGTACGAATTCGGGTTCGACCTCGACTCATGGCTGCGGCATCCGGAACGCTCACCTGGACAAGCCTATCTTGCTACAGCACCTGTCAGCTTTCCTCTGAACGGCTTGTTTAGCCTTGTCCGATACTGCATCTTTTGCTGCACATTCGGATTGCACCCTGGACAGATGACAGAACTTCTGCGAGGCACAACCGGGCACTCACAAGGAATCGTGGTTGCCGCTGCGATTGCCAGCGCTCGCAATTGGGACTCTTTCTTTGAGGTCGCACAGCATGCACTGGAGATACTTTTTTGGGTGGGGCTCAAGAGTCATCTGGCAAGTCCAGGGTACTTGCTTCGTGGAATTGATACTTTGGAGGGAGGAGCAATCTCGCCCATGCTCAGCGTCAAGGGTCTTGATCGAGAACAACTCGAAGAGCTTTTGGAAGAAGTCAACTCTTACGTACCTAGTTCCAGCTCAGCCTTCATTGGTCTTGTCAACTCGGCCCAAAATTTCACAATCAGCGGACCCCCCAAAACTTTGAAGGGTGTACGGGCGCTGCTTGAAAAACGTCGAGCGCCTGACTCTCTAGATCAGAGCAGGGTACCCTACCATCGCCGACTACCAGAAATATCTTATCAGTTCTTGCCCATCTCGGCTGCTTTCCATTCTCCTTATCTTCGAGACTCGATCCAAGATGTTATATCAAACATAAAACCTGGAATACTTACTCGAGACTCGCTGGGGACCTCGTTGTACCATACTTGCACAGGCAATGATATGAGGGATGGCTCACAGCAAGAGTTGACTCCTGTGTTGGTAGAGATGATTATGTCAGATCCGGTGGAATGGCCAAAGACGCTGTCGCAACGAGAAGAGACTCATATACTGGACTTTGGACCTGGAAACACCAGTGGCTTAATGCATGCCCAGCTTGCCGGCTCAGGCGTCAGGCTTCTGCCCGTTTTTGAACAAGACCGCATTGCAATCGCCTTTACAGCCAAGAACAACGCCGATGCTTGGGCGCATGCACCAATATGGAGTGCTCTCTATCGTCCCCGAATCGAAAAACAGCCCAACGGGACTGTAGAGCTTCGGACACACATGTCTGACCTGCTAGGGATGCCGCCTGTCATGGTTGCTGGCATGACTCCCACCACTGCCAGCCCAGAACTCGTTGCTGCTGTCCTCAACGCTGGCTATCATATTGAGTTAGCAGGTGGCGCCTACTCACGTGCGCAAGACTTCGAAGCAGCTATCAGGCAGGTTGCTCGGTCCATTTCCGACGAGCAAGGAATAACCTGCAACCTTATCTATGCAAATCCCAAGGCCATGGCATGGCAGATCCCGCTAATACGACGTCTTGTTGCAGAGGGAGTCAACATCGCTGGTCTAACTATCGGAGCGGGCGTGCCCTCCCCGGAGATTGCAAACGAATACATCGAGACCTTGCGCCTCAAGCATATATCATTCAAACCCAGCTCTGTCAATGCTATTCATCAAGTCCTAGCTATTGCGAGTGCGAACCCATCGTTTCCCATCGGCCTTCAATGGACCAGTGGCATGGCTGGAGGTCACCACTCTGGTGAGGATTTCTGCGAGCCCATAATCAAGACTTACGCATCCATTCGAGCTCAATCCAACGTCATCTTGATCGCAGGCGGAGGCTATGGTCGCGCTGCGGAGGTTCTTCCTTATCTCACTGGAGACTGGTCCCGATCTTTCGGCTACGCCTGCATGCCGTTCGATGGTGTTTTGCTTGGCAGCCGCCTGATGACCGCTCGGGAGGCACGCACTTCGAGAGAGGTTAAACAAATAATTGCAAGCACTGTCGTTACTTTGCCAGAATCTTGGCACCAGTCGTACGACAGCGGCGCTGGCGGTGTGGTCAGTGTTTACTCGGAGATGGGCGAGCGTATTTGGAAAATCGCCACTCGGGCTGTGATGCTTTGGAAAGAGCTCGACGAGACCCTCTTTAGCATCAAAGACAAACCCAAGCGCCTTGCTCGTCTGCATACGCAAAGAACCAAGATTGTCGACAGACTGAATGCCGACTTTGCAAAACCATGGTTTGCTGTAGATACGTCCGGGCAGGCTGGGGAGCTCAAAGACATGACGTATGTTAGTGTGGTGAACAGACTCGTTCAACTGATGTACCTGGATAGATACGGAAGATGGGTCCACGAATCCTACTCAAGCATGGTGCTTGACTTCATTGCACGTATTGGCAAGCGTTTTGGGTCTATCGGAGTTGATCCGATGACTGATCCCATGTCATGGGCGGCAAAGTGCGAAGAACAATCTGCGGAAGCGGCGTCGCAATTACTCCATCCATCGGACGTCCTGTACTTCTTGGATTTGTGTAGACGCACCGGGCAAAAACCTGTGAACTTCATTCCCAGACTGGACGAACATTTCGAAACCTGGTTCAAGAAGGACTCTTTATGGCAAATGGAAAACCTCGAAGCTGTGATTGACCAAGACCCGCAACGAGTTTGCATCATCCACGGACCCGTGGCTGCGCAGTATAGCATCGATATTGACGAACCTGCTGGAGAGATCCTAGGTGGGATTCTGGAAGAGCTAACACGCATGCTACTGGATACTCACTCAGTCAACACATCGTTGCCGGTTGAGAAGAGCTTGATCGACCGTTTCCAGGACTACGAACACATAGCTACGCCTGGCAAATCCACCATCAGTCTAAATCTTGACGAGTACGATAGCAGTGTTCTAGAACTCGTGCAGAGAATTTGTGGTGAAGTCCCTACAGGGATCTCCGCATGCTTGAAAGCACCAAAGGTTTTCCGAGACGGAAGCATGGTCGACAACCCCATTCTTGCAAGTCTACGACCTGTCGCTGGTACTAAGATGACTATGTCCTTCGACTTAACTCTTTCACGACTGGATGCACTCACACTGTCAACACCGACGCAAGACGGAAGTGAGCACACCGTATTTCGCCTTGAATCTTCAAGGGACGAAGATGTGGCACTTACCCTATGCGCACCAATTATCGATAAGAGCTTGCCCTCAAAACTGAAGTTCACTTTCCAAGTCACCAGGAAAGGCAACGAAGGTTTCATCCGCGAGACAACATCAGATCGAGACGAAAAGATTCGTGCGTTCCTCGCAAAGCAGTGGGCCTTACAGCCAGATTCAATCCTGAGTCCACCTGGAAACACTGGGTTCCAAGCCAAGTTTACCCTACTCGATTGGTACGTCCGCGAATTTCTCGCCCTAATTTCGAGAGCTCAGACCAATAATTCAACTCAGCCTTGTGTAAGTGATGCTGTGCCTATGGATATTGGGGTCTTTGTAGCTTGGCCTGCTCTAGTGAGGCCGTTGATGGCCTCGGAAATTGGCGGAGATCTTCTTCGTCTACTCCATCGATCCAATTCATTCGAGTACGTGGAAGGCACTTCCCCACTTCGAATTGGAGACGAAGTCGAAATAAACTCTCAGGTCACAGCTGTGACTGTTAGTAGCTCAGGAAAGCTGGTGGAAGTATCCGCGGTTATCCTTCGAAGCTCCTTGCCAGTCTTGAAAGTAACATCCTCATTCCTGATTCAGGGACGCTTTCCAGCTCAAGACAAAAGTTTTCGTCTCTACGAAGAGCCTGAACTCAAAATTGCTATCGAAGCTCTGCCACTAGTGGCAGTATTGAAAAGCAGGTCTTGGATCACTTGGACCACTGAAACGAACGACCTTCTCCACAAGCGGATGGTGGTGCGCTTGTCCTCCTACATGGAGTTAGATCAAGACACCAACCTTTTCGCTTTACGTGTGACAGGCGACATCACTGAAGACTCACCCGGCAAGCAATGCCTTGCGAACATTGACTTCCAGTGTTCTTCTTGCTCAACAAACCCGATATTAGACTTTTTCAAGCAGCACAGCACCTCAGAATCTGGTTCGATAGGTCTTGAACAACCCGGAAGCTTGGTGGATACGACCTGGAGGGTGCGTGTTCCGGAGTCGAGCTTGATTTATTCCCGTCTATCAGGCGATCGCAATCCCATTCACACAAGCAGCGTTTTTGCCGGCTTGGCAGCTCTGCCTGGTCCGATCGTGCACGGGATGTGGACTTCCGCCGTTGTCCGCAACATTATTGAACAGAGACTGGTTGATGGCAATGGTGATCGTTTCCGCCGTTGGGCAACATCATTCGAAGGCATGGTCCAAGGCAATGATGTTTTGCGGATTGAGGTCCAGCATACAGCCATGAACTGTGGCCGTATGATTCTCAAGATTCGAGCATACAACGATCAGTCGGGGTCAAAAGTACTGGATGCGGAAGCCGAGGTCGAACAGCCACCCACAGCATATCTGTTCTGCGGGCAAGGGAGTCAGCAAAAGGGCATGGGCATGGAACTGTACCACACCAACTTGGCAGCGCAAAAGGTTTGGGACCGAAGCGAGAAGTATCTTTTTGACTTATATGGTAAGCTATTGAACCTTATAGCCCAAACGTGTACTGACTTCCATCATAGGCTTCTCTCTGCTGGATGTTGTCCGGAACGATCCGAAAGAGCTCGTCATCAGCTTCACAGGCTCCCGCGGTCGCAAGCTTCGAGCTAACTACCTGGCTTTGACTCGCAATGTTGTACGAGACGGCCAGGAGCTGTCGGTCGGCGTCATTGAGGAGATAACACCATTTTCAACATCTTACACGTTTCGCGACGACCGTGGTCTTTTGTCCTGGACGCAGTTTGCTCAGCCTGCATTGACTATCATGGAGCTCGCAGAAATGGAAGCTCTTCGGTCTCGTGGGGTGGTTCAGCAAGGTGCTGAGTTTGCCGGCCATTCACTAGGAGAATACGCTGCACTCGCAGCTTGCACAAGCATAATGAGCTTGGAGGGTATGTTGAGCTTAGTGTTCTACCGAGGCCTCGTCATGCAAAGAGCGCTGAAGAGAAACGAAACTGGGCAAACTGACTTTGCCATGGTCGCTGTAAACCCCTCGCGAATTGGATCAGGTACGTCTGCACGAATTTAAAGCATCCGCCGAACTGACGTCCTTCAGGCTTTCAACAAGAGTCGCTCGAGGTTCTGGTCGCTATTATAGCTTCAGTTACTGGATTACTGCTTGAGACCGTCAATTACAACGTCACCCAGCAGCAATATGTTTGCGCAGGTCATGTAAGCCCCAACACACTTTGCCCACTCTGACTCATTCCTTGTCTGACGCCGAGTAGCTACAAGCTCATCAGGTGCTACAACGCGTTTGCGATGAACTCCACCACTACCCACACCCTGAGACCGTCAACAATGAGGACCTCGCCGCGTTGGTGCGCCAGCACTTTTTCATTGTAAAGGAGTCAGCCTCTCCGATTAGACTCGAGCGAGGTACCGTGACGATACCCCTACAGGGCATCGACGTGCCCTTCCACTCAAGCTATCTTCACGACGGGATTGATGCGTACCGCCGTTTCCTGTTAGGTAAAATCCGGCAGAGCGATGTTCATCCTCACGAGCTTATCGGCAAATTCATTCCAAACGTGGTGGGAAAGCCCTTCGCTACAAGCAAGGAGTACGTAAGAGACGTGGTGAAAATTACGAAGAGCGAGTCGATGCGCCGTCTTCTCGCCACTATGGAATAAAAACAGTTCTTTTGGCAGGGCTGTATTAGATGCCATTTGCGTCAACCGGTTTAGGCGAGTCATGTACATTATATGGCTCAGAAGGCTCCGGAGAGGCCATGCATACGAACAGCATGGAGTGCAAAAGGTTGCAAGACAACTGTGGCACTAGTGTGAGGAGCAAACTGCGCAGCAATCGTCATTGACTGCTACACAAATTATTATGTAGAAGGGCGCAATCGTGGTTTTACTATAATGGGTCTTTACACATACAGTTATATTAGATGAAAATACAATCAAGATGTTTCAATCGCCTTTTGAGTGTCTTTGTTGCAGCGGCCACCCTTACAAAGCATGCAGCGTTGGCCAAAGGCGTCGGCTTGCAGCCATTGTAGCGGGCCTGGATGGTTCTGCTAACAACACAGGAGTTTCGCGAGATAGGCCAGCTCCTAACTCAGAAAACAGACGGAACGAGGGATTGTCAGGTGAGACTCGTGCCACTTGCATCAGCTCAGATGTGCGTGCATGTTGCAAGTCTAACTGTATAAGTAAGTGTACAAACAAAAACCTCCTGAGGCACCGGGTTCACAGTCGTAAATTCAGCAATCATCAACATAAAGCTCTTCGAGAAAGTGGGATTCCAATTGGGGTTCAAGCAAAAAAGCACAGTATCGTATTAATAGCTGCTAGGCATAGTTCCCAGCTTACCACCATCAGAAAGCATGACACTTCCGTTCAAAAATGCACCCGCTCGGCTGGTCATATAGAGTACCAAGCCCGCCATGTCATCAATTGTGCCGGTTCTCTCAGCAGGTTGATAGGACCGTGAAAAGGCACCTTCTTCAGTGACGTCCTTGGTCCGATCGATGATGTACTTTGAGTACAATCTTTCGGCCATGTCAGAAGGGAAGACTATAGTTTTGTTGTCAGCAAAAGGCAAGGTCTTCAGTTCTCAAAATCAAGTCATGACATACGTCCAGCTGCAATCGAATTGAAGCGAATCCCCCAAGGAACGCAAAACGTAGAAAGCGTTTTTAGCATGCTGATGAGGCCGGCTTTACTGCTTAAATAGGCATAGCCTGTTCTCGGGTGGCGGAGGAAACTCGCGGTGCTAGCCGTCGCGATGACCTGGCTTTTGCAGCCACTCTCCGGCCGGTGCTTGTTTCCTTCATCTAACAGCTCCAGAAAGGCGAGGATGGTATAGTATACTGAGCTGCAGTTCACATGGTATGTGTCGGTGAATTCCTCGATCGGCGATGCCCAGGCGTGCTCGACGAAATCGTGCAAGGTGTATCGCGGCTTCAGCTCATCGAGCATCGGCCCAGAGACACCAGCATTCGCGACAAGCAGATGGATGTAGCCAATCTCCCGGCGAGCTACGTCTGCTGCAGTCGCCAGCTCGTCTTTCGATGTGACATCTGCTCGGATCGGCACGACGATGCTAACGTTCGGTCAGCGCGGAGCATGATGAGCCGAACGTCGTAAGAGTTGCGTAGATACCTGGGATATTTGGACGCCACCTCGTTCAGCTTATCCATTCGCCGGCCCACAATATATATCCTGCGCGCTCCGTTCTCCGCGAGAGCGGCAGTGATCATGGCTCCAATGCCTGCAAGTCGTTCATGTCAGCAACGCGGTTAGGCACTGCGCAAGGGGAGAGTTCTGCGCACCCGTCCCACCACCTGTCACGACCGCGACAAGCCCATCTACCCGAAATAAACGGCTCGCTGGCAGCGGTGATGATCCTGCGTCGTGCACCACCGGCCTCTCGCTGTGCGGGACTTTGCTGTTCTGCACTCGAGCTGAAGTGGCCATGGCGAAAGTGTTGAAGCTGAGATCGGAGATACACGCAATGAGGTGCAGACCGAGGGAAAGGCTCATTTATGCAACTACCGTTGCTTGAAGACAAATCCATGAGTGAAATCCCTTGGCTGATTTGTGTTGTTTGAGCTGTCGCAATGCGTACGGAGTACGGGGCATTGCTATCGCAAGTCACGGAGAGTTCTTCGGGGCCGGAACTCACTCAGGTCACGAGATTCGTACTCACAACATGGCAGTTGTCATGCCGACACGCTTACGAACATACTGTTTGATCTCTACGGAGCGATTCAACATTCGCGGTGTCGTCCCATGTCGGAGCAGGTACGGCGCGTTCCTGAGGCAGTTTCTCACGCTGAGCGATGGACCTACGGTGTGGCGCAGACTGTGGAGTCTGTCTCTACTTGCAAAGTATCTCGGGCCTTGAACAACTCTCCCAAATACATAAGCCTGCACTTCCATGCTCGTTGCCTTCATCTCGCATCATTAATTCAGCTGTGGCTTCGAGCGCTACAGGCACACTTTCTAATACCCTTCTAGAACACTGAGCCTTTCAACACGACATACAAGATGCAGCTCTTTCTTTTCGGTGATCAAACCTACAGTATTGTAGATGATCTCCGTCACCTTCTAAGCTGCAAGAACAAGCCCATTCTGCAGGCCTTTCTTGAGCAGGCGCACTATGTCATCAAGGCGCAGATGAACCTGGCCTTGCCAAAGGCCGAGAGGAAAGCATCTAGGACTTCGAACCTTCCCCATCTGCTCCAAAAGTACGCCGATGGCGAACTGAGTCCGGCTTTCCAAGTGGCCTTGCACTGCCTTACGCAGCTGGGCTGTTTCATCAGGTACGTCTGATCATGGCGCTGCATTATGATTCATCAAATACTCACTACTGTCCTTAGCCATTTTGAGGAGCCTGGACAACCATACCCTACTAGTGACAACAGTCAGATCATTTCACTATGCACTGGAGCCATTGCTGCTGCGGCGATCAGCTCGTCGAGCTCACTTTCTGAGCTTCTTCCCGCCGCCGTGCACAGTGTTCAGGTCGCAATGCGCCTGGGACTTTGTCTAATTGAAACCCGCGACCGTATTGAGTTGCCTGAGCGGGGCACAAGCCAGGAGTGGTCTGTCGCCTTTTATGGACTGGACGAAAATGCCGCAGTAAATGCTATCAACGACTTTTTTGAACGTGAGGTAGGCGATTACCTCCGTGGTTTCAGTTACGAGATATAATAACATGGAGTCACAGGGCCTACCGGAATCATCTCGCCCCTGGATCAGTGCTACTGTTGGGACTGCAACTACTATCAGCGCATCGCCTTCGGTGTTGACCAAGATGCTAAACGCTGACAGCCCTTTGTCACAACACAAACATCGCCGCATTCCAATCTTTGTCCCCTCCCACAGTTCCCGTATCTTCACGCCGGACCACAAGGATCAGATTCTGGAAACTACATCCTTCACTAACTGGATGGGCTTTACATCGAAAGTTCCCGTCGTGTCTGGTGCAACTGGCTCCACCGCCTGGGCTGGAGGGTTCGTTTCCCTGCTCGACCGCGCTATCTCTGAGTGTCTTCTAGAGCCGATTCGGTGGGACAAGGTCCTCAAAGCATTTCCCGAAACGGTCCGTGCTGAGGGCACTGAATTCGTCACCATTATTCCTATCGCTTCGAATCTTGGACAGAACCTTGCTCGTACCCTTCAAGAGATTACCGCCGTTACTGTAAAACCAATCAACAATCCTTTATCAGAGACCAAGCAAGCAACCCCCATTGCCAGGTCGAAGCTGGCCATAGTTGGCACGTCTGGTCGCTTCCCCGAGGCCCCGAATTTGGAAAGTTTCTGGGATCTACTTTACCAAGGTCTTGATGTCTGCAAGGAGACTCCGATACGCCGCTGGGACAACGCTACGCATGTTGACCCGACAGGGAAGGCCCACAACAAGGGTGCTACCCCGTGGGGCTGCTGGCTCGATTATTGTGGAGACTTTGACCCTAGGTTCTTCGGTATCTCCCCCAAAGAAGCTCCACAAATGGACCCTGCCCAGCGTATGGCGCTTATGTCGACTTTCGAGGCCATGGAGTCTGGTGGCATAGTTCCCGACAGCACAGCGTCGACGCAGAGAGACCGCGTTGGCGTTTTCCATGGCGTCACGAGCAACGATTGGATGGATATCAACAGTTCACAAGATGTGGACACATACTTTATCACAGGCGGAAACAGAGGTTTTATACCTGGTCGTATCAACTTCTGCTTTGAGTTCTGCGGCCCCAGTTACGCTACTGACACGGCCTGTTCATCCAGTTTGGCTGCTATCCACCTAGCTTGCAATGCCCTTTGGCGTGGTGATTGCGACACGGCCGTAGCGGGTGGTACCAATGTGATCTTTTCGCCTGATGGACACACTGGGCTGGATAAGGGGTTTTTCTTGTCGCGAACAGGCAACTGCAAGGCCTTTGCTGACAACGCTGATGGCTACTGTCGGGCTGAAGCAGCTGGAACGATCTTCATCAAGCGTCTAGACGATGCTCTCGCAGACAAAGACCCTATCCTTGCCACCATTCTCGACATAAAGACAAACCACTCGGCCATGTCAGACTCTATCACCCGTCCACATGTAGGAGCGCAAATCCAGAACATGAACGCCGTCCTTGGCGATGCAAACATCCTGCCCCAACAGCTGAGCTACGTGGAGATGCACGGCACAGGCACTCAAGTTGGTGATGCCGTGGAGATGGAATCGGTATTGAGCGTGTTCGCTCGGGACGAAAACTTCAGAGGTCCCGAAACCCCCCTCTATGTCGGTTCTGCGAAAGCCAACATTGGGCATGGTGAAGGCGCCTCAGGAATCACGAGCCTGATAAAGGTCCTCCTGATGATGAAGCACAACACCATACCACCACACTGTGGTATTAAACCCGGCCAAAAGATCAATCACAACTTCCCAGACCTCAGCGCACGCAACGTCCACATCGCTTTCAGTCCTGCCGCTTGGAAGAGGGGGAAGAACCCCGCAGAGCGCTCATCAACAATTTCAGTGCAGCGGGAGGTAACACGGCGATCCTCATGGAAGATGCTCCGATTCGCGCTGTTAGCTCAGCCGAGGATCCACGTTCTCATCACACTGTGACCGTCTCGGGCCACGTTGTCAATTCCTTGAAGAACAACCTCCGCGCCATGGTCAAATACCTTGAAGACCCCAACGTTCAGGGTTCATCCTTGCCTCAGCTATCCTACACCACCACAGCTCGTCGACTGCATCACCTTTTCCGGGTAAGCGTGTGCGGCTCTTCAGTGGCAGATATCAAAGCCAAGCTTGAGCACGCCATCGCCAATGGTGAGGGGACTACGAGAGCAAAGGTGAAGCCGAGCATCCTGTTCGCCTTTACGGGCCAAGGTTCTCAATACATCGGAATGGGAAGACAGCTGGTCCAGGCCTACCCCACATTCAAAAGTGATTTGAAGTACATGGACCGACTTTGTACAACCTCTGGTCTGCCGTCTTTCTTGCACACAATCACCACAGCAGACGGTGACATTGATCAGTTCCCACCAGTGGTGGTTCAATTGGCCATCACTGCTCTCGGAATGGCGCTCGCCAAGCTTCTGAAGCATTTTGGCGTAGCTCCTCACGCTTTGGTCGGCCACAGCCTTGGAATCTATGCTGCTTTGAATGTGGCAGGAGTGTTGAGCGTTTCTGATACGCTCTACCTGGTTGGCCAGCGTGCAAAACTTTTGCAGGAACGCTGCAACCGCGGCACGCATTCCATGCTGGCCACGAAAGCAACTACATCTCAGTTGGCCGAAATACTGGCAGGAAAGCGTTACGAAGTCGCATGCATCAACGGACCTACGCAAGTCGTCATAACGGGTGCCAATCGAAACATTGATGCAGCTAAGGCTGTATTGTTGCAGCATGGCATCAAGAGTACGCTTCTCAAAGTCCCGTTCGCTTTCCACTCTGAGCAGGTTGACCCAATTTTGCCTTCACTCGAGGTTCTTGCGCGAGGTTTGGAGTATCGAAAGCCCACGATACCGATCCTCTGTCCGTTAACGGGAGCAACGATTACCGAGAAAGGCATCATCGGGCCTGCGTATCTGGCTAAACACTGCCGCGAGGCGGTCAATATCGAAGCTGCGCTCGCTTATGCCCAAAAGCCCGGTCTCGTCAATGACAAAACTCTCACCATCGAGGTCGGCCCTCACCCAGTTGTGTGCGACATGGTCAAGGCTTGCCTAGGGTCGGCCTTGCCGAGCTTGAACGTATTGAGGCGGGGTGGAAATATCTGGCAAGATCTTAACAAACTACTTGCTACGGTATACTCCAATGGATACGATCTAGACTGGTTAGAGTACCATGGTCCATTTGAAGCCTCGCACCGCGTCGTCGGAGATTTGCCAGCGTATGCTTGGGATCTCAAGGACTATTTCCTCCCTTACAAAGGCGACTGGTGCCTGCACCGACACGCTTATGACTGCTGCTGTGCAGACTCAAATGGACCAATAAGCCTCACTGGTAAGCCAGCCGGGCTGACACCCACCGGCAAGCTCACTGAACCGAACACAAGCGCTACTGGGCCTAAGTTACCTAAAGTGCAGCCTGGGTCGAGTGCAGATGCTGAGAGCCGAAAATTCGAGGTGATCTCGCATCCTTCGACCTCCACCGTACATCGGGTGATCGAGGAGAAGATTGAGGCCCTTGGAGCTACCGTGATAACCGAGACCGATGTCAGCCGCCCTGACATCAATTCCATTGCGCAAGGCCATACGGTGAACAACATCCCACTTTGCACACCATCGGTGTACGCCGATATTGGCCTCGTACTCGGAAACTATATCATGAAACGTCTGAGGCCAGGTCGTCCTGGTATGACCGTTGTAGCAGACCTTGTTGTCGACAAAGCCTTGATCCCGCATGGTCTGGCACCTCAGCTCTTGAGGTCGAAGGTAACCCTCGAGTGGCCAGCTAAAGCCGCAGGCTTGGTCAAAGAGGCTCGGTGCGAGTTTTACAGCGTTGATGTGAGTATTGGTTATGCCCTGATGTTTTTGTATGATATTCTGACAGATGACAGGCCACCGGCAAGCCAACTACGAATCACAGCTGGTGCAAGCTTCAATTCGTGGACGGTCCAAACGTCTTGAAGCCCATTCAAGCGGAAGTACCGCGTTACCAAGAGAGAATACAGCATCTGCGCGCGGGCGTCAAGCGCGGAGACTTTGTTCACTACACCGGCCGCTCTGGGTACAAGTTGATGAGCAATGTGGCGCACTTCCATCCAGACTACAAGCTTCTTGACAATGTCATCTTTGACGAGTCAACAATGGAGGCTTGCAGTACCGTTAACACTGCGAAAATTACGTCGAAGGGCGATTTTGCTGCTCATCCCGCTTACGTTGACGCAATTACTCAGCCCGGAGGCTTCTCTCTCAATGCACAGGACAGCACCGATATTGATGTGTCTGTCTTCGTAAACCGTAAGTGCAAAGAACCAGGAATCTTCAGACAATTGCAAGAAGTGACCATCCGCTAACGTATCTTTTGACAGATGGCTGGGAGTCTTTCCAAATTTTCGAAGCGGCGCAACCCGACAAGACATATGATCTCTACACACAGATGAAGCATCATAAAGCAGATCTTTACCACGGAGATACAGTCGTGCTAGACGGTGCGAAGGTGGTAGCGTTTTTCAAGGGTCTCTCGGTACGTTGCAGACCAAAAACTGAAATTGATCACAACTGACGCAATCCGCAAAGCTTCGCAATGTCCAACGAAAGGTTCTGCGCATGGTATTACAACAGAATCTCGACAAAGCCAACCGACTAGCCGGCAAACCGGTTACGAAGGCGCCAGTCGTAAGCGCAGCTCCCATATCGAAGACCCCATCGAAGACCCAGGACACAACAGTCCGCACACCCGCCGTCGAAAAGAAACTTGCGGCTCCGCCGAAGCCTCAGACAGCAACGCCTGTCATTCCAGCGACACCTGCCGTTTCAGTAACACCTGCCGTTCCAGCAACAACACCAATCAACGCAGCCACAGGAACCGTGGAACAGACCTCAAGCAAGGCGCATGAAGCTTTGGTCATTATTGCCGAAGAAAGTGGCATTGACATTTCGGAGATGACGGACGAGACCATATTTGCAGATGTTGGAATCGACTCCCTGATGTCAATGGTTATTGGCAGCAGACTCAGGGAGGAGATGGACCTGGATCTTGATACTGACTTCTCCATCTTTGCGGATTTTCCTACTGTCAAGTCGCTCAAAGTCTTCCTTGGTGGCGCAGAGGTGACAGAGCCTGTGGAAGCGTCTGAACAAGCCCTGCTCTATGAGAAGCCCGCGGCAAGCGCGCAGGAACCCCAAGTAAAGCCGGCCCCTGCAGCTGAGTCCATTTTTGATACCCCGTCTTTCTCAACGCAGGATTTTCCACCAAAAGTGCAAGCTCAGGTCGAAGCCACGGTGCACGACGTGCCTGAGCGATTGGACCACAGCCCCATTGTGGACTCTGCTTTAGAAATCATCTCTGAGGAGAGCGGCATTGTCATTTCAGAATTGACAGATGATTGTGTCTTTGCCGACATAGGCATCGATTCTCTGATGTCGATGGTCATCGGCAGCCGACTTCGAGAGGAGCTTGACCTGGATCTAGACACCGACTTTTCAATCTTCGCCGACTTCCCAACCGTCAAATCGCTCAAGGACTTCTTGTCGGGTAGTTCACCGGGCAGCTCGTCCAGCATTTCCGACGAGTATGATTTTGCTTCGCCGACCACCACTCCGGAATTTTCGGACGGTGAAGAGTCTCTCCCAATGATTCGCAAGAATAGAGTCGAAGCCTGTCGTGCGGCTCCCTCGCTCATCATCCAAGGAAAGCCCAAGACAGCAGATAAAACCATCTTTATGCTCCCGGATGGCAGTGGTTCAGCATCTTCGTACCTCACCATTCCTCGCATTGGTGACCGAGTATGTATGATAGGCCTCAATAGCCCATATCTTCGGGATCCCGAAAATATGGACTGCACACATACAGCATTGATAGCCAGCTTCTGCCAGGAAATCCGCCGTCGTCAGCCATATGGTCCCTACTACCTTGGCGGCTGGAGCTCCGGCGGTGCCTTTGCCTATGTCTGCGCTGAAGCGCTAACGAACATGGGCCAGAAGGTCGCCGGCATCGTCATCATCGATGCACCTGTCCCACAAGTTATGGAGCACCTTCCTACCTCGTTCTACGAGTACTGTAATAAGATTGGTCTCTTCGGCCACGACGAGCCGCCGCCATACCTTATCCCACATTTCGAGGCGACCGTCGACGTTATGATGCCATACAAAGTCAAGCCACTCAAAACGAAGCAAATGCCCAAGGTTGGAATCCTCTGGGCAAGTGATACCGTGATGGATGAGAAGGATGCACCGAAAATGAAGGGAATGCACTTCATGGTTCAGAAAAGGACTGACTTCGGACCTGATGGTTGGGATACTGTCCTGCCAGGCGCTCAATTCATCCTCGATACCGTCCAGGGTGGCAACCATTTCACGATAATGGTAAGTTTCAAGTTACAATGTTCCTTTAATATCATCAACTAACAAGCTCACAGGCAAAGGAGAATGTCCACCAGGTTCGCGACTTAGTTGCCAAAGTTATGGAGTGAGATGACACATGCGATATGGCGTACAAGGTCTGCTTTCGGGATATATGTGAAGATTGTCATAATGCACTGTACTTCTGATTAGGCGTTTAGTTTTGCTTCGACTGGGAGTTGTTTCTGATTATTCCATATTCATTAAAATTTAGTTACCTCTTTTCAAAAACTCTTGTTCAATTGCATTCCACCTTGTATTGCCCACAAAGCTGTCATAATCATTTGGAGCATTTTCCATACCTGAGGAGTAGCAAAACTTGTATGTGACCAACGCGAAAGGTAGGGTGGGAGTGTTGCGAAAGCCTTCATCATAGTACAGTAAAGAAAATGTGGATGAGAATTGCTCCGCTCTTATGCAAGGTTGCTTAGGAGTGCCTGGCATCATGTATGTGTCGAGCCTTAATTTTCGTAGGCTTTAGATAGATATACGTTACAAGTAGCGCAGGCGTGTGATCAGCTAGACATTACTAGTCAGCAGTAAAGACGATGTTCCAAGCAATACAGCACAGGGCGAAAGTGACATTCTTAGGATAACGACAAAACATAATTATTTACCTGCCTACTTGCGCGTCTAATCATGCTCATAAATGCCATCGTATCGGGTTCACGCAGATGTATGTATTTGGAACGTGATAATGCAAGAGCCCAAAGCACTCTGGTCTTGTTAGTAACCAAGCCATATAACTAGTAAGATTAGGTAATCGAGAATAGTTGTATGCTCCTTCTCTGCTGACAAGTCGGTTCATATCGTGTTGAAATGCAAGTCAATCGAAACATGTTCTCTACGCTTATAGTATAATCTAAAATGCAATGACTTCGGCGCAAAGGCTCAATCACTCATCCGTTGTAAACAGTTGATCTGGCCCTCCAACCATTGCACAGCACTCGCAATCTCTGCAGAGACTTTGCTTGTTCGCGGAATCTCATGACCACCACCGTGATCGTAGACCAATCGCTTCTCAGGATTTGAAAGATAGGCGAGCTGAATCGAGGCTGGATAACGAGGATCCTTGATTCCGTAGATATGGACGGTGGGAAGGTCGAGCCGCAACGCCGATGGAAACAGCGTGGTGTCGTACCCATAAACGTCGGTAAGCGGGAGATCAGGAAGCTTGTGGCAGTCATATGTCCCAGGCTCTAGCACCTTGTGAGCAAGGTCCTCGGTCCGGTCCCAAAGGCCTCGCTTGGATGCCTCTCGTGCTTTTCCAGACTTAAGCAGGCGTTCAATTTCCGCCGCTGCTGCGTTGGCTTTTGTTGCGAGCTGGTGGCCGGTGAGGTCACTGATCTCCCAAGCTTTTGCGCTCACTGGTAGATTCATGTTATCGAGCATCGCTAATGGCATGCCACCGCAGATGAAGATTGCTCCTTTGAAAGGTAGAGGCTCGTCCGAAGATTCGTTGTTATGGGCGAGAACCATGGAAGCGGCAACTGCGCAGCCTTGCGAGAAACATAGAACTGCATCATAAGGTTTGGATTGTCGCGCACAGTGAGCTAGCAACCATTTATGCGTGGCCGCGATATCTCCGGGGTCGATCGATTGCCAAAACGTGTAGTTGGGCGGTGGGAAGAATGTCTGAATACCATGCGCAGGTGCGGACTCATACAGCGCATCAACAAATTCGAACGTATGTTGTGAGCCGTCTAGAAGAGCACGGAAAGCAGCTACAATCTCTCGTCAGTTTATGAAGGTCGGACTCCAAAGCAATAGAGACTTACAGGTCTGAGACTGAAATATGGCAGCACTCGTGCCCATACCATGCAAACAAAGGAAGTGCATTATACCAACAATATCTCAGCTAATACCAGAGATGAGATTGGTAAAATAAGGGGAAGCGAAGTGTGATCGAATTGAAGAGGGTACTGTATGTTAGGTATTATTCCGAAACCCGTCAATCCGGAAAGCGAACGGGAAACTTCTTCCGCCACAGCATACGAACATGCGGAATTGATTTAGACAGTCATATACAATACTCCGGATAGTGAGCCAAGCTGTGCGCATAGATTGGCGAAAATGGCTTTGATCGCATCTGATGGGTCAAATCAACTGGGGTCCAGTACATCTTTGGTCGCTACCTTAATGTTTCTTTTCGGGTAAATGTCTTTCCCCCAAAGACCTGGTGTGGCAATGTCTCATTAGCATAACTGTCAAGTCAAATACGACAATCTCCGCGTCCCTGCAGTGAAGATTTGATGAGGTATATCCACGATTCTTGGTCGATGTTCGAGGAAACAGTTGTTCTCAAATCCATCTACATTTGCACTCTATCATTTAACATAGATAATTGGCCCACATCAGCCACGCAGCAGTACCAATTGCACCCAAGTCCACTCCCCGGTCGCACAGTTTCATCCCGTCTTCCTGTCACGGAAGTAAACTTTCGCCTTAGGATCAGCGATATACGTGAACCCCATCTCCAACCGTTTCGGCTTCTCGAAGCCGTCGCGCGCACTTTCACCGTTGGGGCCCAACGCTAGGTCATATCGTTGAAGAAGCTGCACGAGAAGCACCTTGATCTCGTTACTTGCAAAGAAACGTCCTGGACACGCATGGCGACCACAGCCAAAACTCGGACTATTTGCGTCCGCCAGTACGAATTGATGGCCATTCTCTTGTCCAGGGATCTTGCGAAGATCACTGTAACGGAAAGGACGGAACTCTTCGAGGGGAGGCTGGTCTTCATCTGTAAGTGGTGAATATTTGATTTTCGTTTTGGCGAGGTACGGGTTGCCGAAAGCGATCGTTGTCCCATGAGGAATAACATGACCAGTAGATAGAGCAAGTCCATCCGGTGCGGTCACGATGCGAGTCACAGCAGCTGTTGTTATGTTAGCAAGAGTTTTCCTAAGCATTTTTTCCAATTGACATACTCAGAAATGGAGGGTTGAGCCGTTGAGACTCTTTCATGAAGCTGTCCAGCTTCCTTAGCTTCGGCAAACTACTCTTCATGAGCCATCCGTTTGGAGGTTTCTCCTCGGCAATTACAGCTTCAATCTCATCTCTCAACTCTTCGGCAACCTCAGGATGCGCTGCAAGGTCGAAGATTGCGTAGGACATGCTCATGCCGATAGGGGATAGCGCAGCAAATGCTGCCGTCATCTGCATATGTCCCACTTCTGCCGGGTCAATGTTGTCCAGATCTTTGTGCTCGCCAATGGTCCAGTGGAGAAGATTGTAATTATTCACAATGGCCTCGTACTCTTGATCTTTCTCCGAAAGGCTGCCCTTCTTCATCCTCTGCGTTCGCTGATGAGCAATGATAGTTTCGATCTGAGGCCTCAATTTTTGATATGCAAACTCCCGGTACGACCGAAGTTTGCGCATCTCCGGTAGACATCGCGCCAGAATTGGCCAAAAAGCTTTGTGATAGGTTTTCATGGCGTGCACTGAACCGATGGTGTCGTAAGTGAAGTTGATAGTGGCATTACGCCACTCATCGTCGCGGCACAGTGGGAGCCCAACAAACGCTCGCCCGCTGCACGCGGCTACAATCTGTATCATCGTTGGGTAGACTCCCATCTCTGTCCATGTCGGCAGATGACCAATATTAGAGTCGAATGCATGTTCGGCCTCATCTTGAAGGTCCTGTAGAATCTTTGCAACGTTCCTCGTCAGATCGAATTTGATAGCATTGATGGCAGCAGGCGACTTTGTTTGTCCAAGGCCAGTGTACTGTCCCAAAAACCGATCGTACGACATTTTCTTGAAAGAGACTTTTTCCTCCGGTTGGCTTTTGATTTCTGTGATGAGCGAATGAGGCAGAATCACCCATGGCGAAGGTCCCATTCGCACCACAAAAGGCTCGTCTGGCCACTGAACTGATATTTAGCATTCTAAGTCGGCATAATCGTTGAGAGGGTCACTCACTTTGTTCATCGACTCTTCAATGGTAGCAGTCAAGTTGCCAGGCTCAGAATGAGCTTCTGGGAAAGGAAGAGTGGATGTGCTTTGTGAGGCAAAGCTCGTAATCAGAAAGTAGACAATGACGAGTATGGTCGCACATAGGGCGCCGAGCGCGAAGCTAGAGCTCGTGGCAAGTTGGAGAAAATTCATGGTGCTTCGCAGGGAAGGTGTTTTTCGGATCAGTAAGAATGACAACTTGGTCACACAAGACTTATATGTCCGGATTGAAGGAACCCGGGGACTATCGCACTCCGGAACAGACTCGCTGCAATTAATATTTTCGAACGCGCAATCCGGAATCCGCTACGGACTAGATGCTTGTTGCAAATATCCGAGGGGCGATTACGCGAAATTGGCCGTAGACGAGGTCTTATAATGAATGCATGGAGGCTCCCATTACCGGAAGGATCTCTGAACCGCACCTTCACCCAGGACTGACCACCAGTTTGCACATTTGGCCTTCCAGTATGGGCGCAAATTCCAATCTTGAGCTTCTAGCGCAGGGCATCTGCAGAGACGCCAAAGCAATCGAGGCGTACAGGACGCAACAAGGACTCCCGCATTTGTCTTTTGATTCTAGCTCCGAGCCTCCTACCGTTCATCAAGAAGCACCGCAGGCTGTCCATGAGGCCCGGCAGGCTATCATTGACAATGCCAGCCAGATTCAGCGGCTGGTGCTGGATCCAGCGGACATCATTCCTGCTCTCACTATTAATGTGCGTTTTCTGGCTTCCTTTTTGATAGAGATTTATAACTTACGGGATCACAGTACCAGCAGCTGATCTGTATCCAATGGTTGTGCCGATTTCACGTCGTTTCTTGCGTCCCACTTATGGGATCTGTCAGCTACGCCGAGGCGGCAAGCCTCTGTTCTGTACCAGAGGACCAATTGCGCAGCGTCGCGAGGATGGCAATTGCGACCAATTTTCTTCGAGAGATTGAAGGGAAAGACGAGCTGGCACACAACTCTATGTCCGCCGCATTCGTCCGCAATCCAGGGCTTGCTGACTGGGCACTGTTTGTGACCCAATTCTCGATGCCTGTCGCAGGCAGTTTTGCCGATGCCACCAAGAAATGGGGGTCGACCAAGCGCAAAGATGAGACTGCCATGAACCTCGCGCTGAAGACGGACTTGCCACTATTCGATTTCATCAAGCAATCACCGGAGATCACACGTCAGTTCGCAGCGTACATGCGGAATGTGCAGCAAAGCGATGGGATGAGTGTTCGTCATCTTGTCAACTCCTACGATTGGGCTGCGCTCGGAGAAGCTACGGTTATAGACGTGAGTGATCTTTGAGCCTCTGAGGCCTTCAGCTAATAGTTTTATCCTAGATTGGGGGTTCTACTGGAGCTGTTAGCGTACATCTGGCAAACATGTTTCCGCAACTAAGATTTATTGTTCGAGATTTACATGCCGTTACAAACGGTTCTTCTGGGCTCATGGAGTCACAGCCTGAGCACATCCGGACCCGCATAGAGTTTCAAGCCCAAGATTTCTTCGAGCCACAGCCGGCAGAGCGCGCCAACGTCTTTCTCATGCGTATGATACTGCACGACTGGCCCAAGGATGAAGCGGTCAAGATCTTGCGGAACATTGTTCCCGCTCTTAAAGCAAGTGGTCGTGGGGTACGCTTGCTGATTCAGGACACGGTTCTGCCAATCCCTGGGTCAGTCAGCAGTACCCAAGAGGCACTTCTTCGCGTCCGAGATTTGACAATGATCCAATCGTTCAATAGCAAGGAGCGAGAGCTTGCAGAATTCGTTAAGCTTCTGAACCTTGCTTCTTCGCAAGATGCTCGTTTGGTGCTCAAAGGTGTTCATACACCTGCGGGAAGTTTGATGTCAGTGCTCGAGGTAGCATATGAGCAGACACCGAATGGGGATGTTCTTTACAGTGGCACCGCGCTTGCTTGACATAAGCATGGGCCTTATTCTCAAGTAGTGATGCTTTGAAGGTCGCTTGGAAAATAATTAAAGCCTTAATGTTTTGCGACTTGTTGACTGTGGATGGAGTAGAGCATCAGGGGAAGTGCCATGAAAGTGAGCGTCACGCGGCGTTCAACTGACGTCATCGATTAGCGTCTGATAAAGTTAGCCACTCCGCACGACTCCAGAACTGCACCTGGGGAGATATTACGACATTCTTCCCGTATTATCCTATCGGACCCATGGAACCTTTTTATTGCATTCAGTCGTACTAACCTCGCCGCTTTCATGTCGTGAGCGCGGGATAGGATATGGACGAGGAAAAAAGACAATGTATAGACGATATAAAAAAGCGCTGATAAGGCACGTCAAGCAAAATGAACCCTTCATTCAAGAGTGCTTGGTCAACCAGGACGACGTCGACAACTGGAGTGAGTGGCTGGACCCCCTTGCGAAAGTTATCACGGAAGCAAAATTGCTCATTCACGACACAAGTTTGCTCTCTGGTTTCTCGAGTTCAAATTCAACGCAGGATCGGGGTGAATGACGAGTTAGGCAAAAGCATCACCTCAGATGCAGGCCAATTCCAAAGCTAGAGAGACAATTTCCTAGATACACTAAGGAGAAACAAATCTCAGACTCGTTGCTTACTTTATAGGGTAGCTACTCTGCAACAGGGCAATGGTCGTAGTTTCCAGCAGCGTTGTTTCCCCACCACTGCGGGAACGGGATTGTGGGACCGCCAGCACCAAAAACGGCAAACGACAATATGAACAAGCACGTAAGACTTGCACCGTCGAATGCTCCAGCGATGAGGTACGAGTAGTCCTTGAAGATGCGCGGTCGGTAGTTGCGAAGGTAGTACTGAGTGTAAAATCCGACAATCGTCCAGCTGAGGAGCACGCATGTCTGAGACTGGTTATATGGGATATAGCCAGCAAATTGAATAAATTGCGGCAAGTTAATCTCGTCGACAGAGAAGTTCCCGATTTTTGGAACGAACTAAATTCGCATTAGTGGACTGTGGCATGAGATCATCCAGATAGACTGTGCTCACCCGAGCGAAGATGCGATGCGCGGCGACAATGCCAGCACCGATCAAAAGACCAAAGGGCACAATGGAGTACGCTTGTCCCTGTTTGTATATGTAGGCTGCAAGCGCCCAGGTGGAAGCATTCGTGTTGTACGATTGAATCGTTGCGCCACTCCATGCCGAGTCACCGTTGCTGTCAGCAAGCAGTTCTTTATTGCCTGCAACAATGGATATCATCACTGCGTAATTAATGAATCCACCAAGCACGGTGCCGTAGATTTGCGTCAGGAACATGACACGAGGAGGAATTTTCACTGCGTGCCTCAGTCAGTGTTTAGCACTCAAAACAGATGGGGTGTTGACATACGATACTCGCCCAGCTTGAGATCCATACTGAGCTGAACAGCACCGCTTATGACGTTGTGAGACCATGCAGCAAAGTACATGTTGCCAATAGGACGCCCAGGCAGGATCAAGCCAGCTATTACCTTGGACAGATTGTTCGTGGCGATGCCGTTTCCATAACGAGAATAGAGTATCGTGCTCTGGAAATTAATTGATCAGCAGTTACCTCGTGACACGGAACATTACACAAGAACTCACAAAGGGTGCGATAATAGTCCCCATCGCCAGCGCGATAATGTAAGCCCAGACAGGGAGAGTGACGTTCTCTTTCAGGACTACTACAAGGCCAAGTGCGAAACTGATGACAAGTACAATCACGTACCACCACCAAGGCGCTTCCTTATAGTTTTTGTGCATTTGGGCATGATGTGGGTCAGCGAACTTCCCTGTCTTAGCCGACTTGAAAGTCCTGACTATGTCGCCACCCCAGAAGAGAACGACGTGAGCAATCAAGGCTCCAATCTAGAAAACTTTAGAGTGCGACAATTGGTTTTAGGGCTGAGTAACTCACCGCAGCGTTGGCCATGAACATAGCATACGCGAAGGTCCCTGTAAGTCTCGGCAGACCATACTTGGCCAAAGCGCTCTTGTCCAGCACACCGTTGACGAAAACACTTGTGCTAGGATACTTCCCACCGTCCTGGGTCAGGAGACGTGTTGACATGAATGGAAGTGACCTCGAGTTCCAAGCATTGCCGTAATAGATCGCGATCATGACGAAGAAGCACACAATCAACCCTGCAGTTTGATGTAGCTGGTATTTGAGTGGAAGAGACGACTGGAACGATGTGATCTTTCAAACGAATTTTGGTCAGCTTAGCTTTGGAGACCGGATTGTTGTCTTACATATTGCCAATCAAACGATAGGGTGAAGAGACCCAAGCCCTCGTTGTTTGTAGCGCCACCGAAAAGGTTTGTAAGCGTCGCCGCTTTGGACCCAGTTGCGTGCATGGCGGCCAAGCAAGGAATCGAGACCGAGTTGAGCCATGGGAATATGTATGCCGGAAAGAACTCGTATGCAAACATGCAGGAGAAAGCAATCCAAAACCATCTGATTGGCTTAGAGTCCTTAACAGACTGCCAGTGAAGTCCTTGGATTACCTTCACAGTGGGAAGACTGCTCCAATACACTGCGTCGACGTGCCAAACGCAGATGGGACGCATTATACCGCAGATACCATAGCCGAACAGGCCAATCGAGATAGTACTGAGAATGACGGTTACCGGACTGAGAGGTAGACTGTAGAAGATGTCCTGCGCTGCAAAGACCTGACTACTGGGGGCAGCGTTCGATGCTGAAGTTGCTGTGATGGCTGTGATGGCATGTTCCTTGAGATTCCAGGGACCATAGTTGAAGAAGGAGATGATCTGGATGTGAAGCGGAACCTTACCGACACCGCCTCCAGCTCTCCATCGAGCCTCAAATTTGTCTCCACGGGGTAGTAGCTTGGCCCACGATTTGCCGAGAAAGTAAGCCATGAGGACGATGAAGGTTCCCTGTATCGTGATAACAGTTGGTTTAAACTGATACAGAAGTTAGCGATCACGGGCGCGTAGCAGCGAGAGATTGGAGCATACCTGGTAAATTTGGTAAACCACAGACTGGAATGCAGATAGAATGCTAGCCAGAAAAAGGCTTCGAAATGTCAAAGCAGGCTCTTGGTCGTCTCGCAAAGGCAGCAAGTGGGCAGCTGCATCGGCTCCTGTGATGATAACATGCTCCTTGTCATCGTTCTGGGCAATGTTGTATGGAGGTAGAATCGCTTCGATCTCTGGTTCCAGCACACCCTTTTTCTCCAGCTCTCCATTGCTAGCAGCGAGGCTGTGCTTCTCCTCCGTGAAATCATTGATGGCTCCGTGGCTCGGAACGGTGGAGATCTTCCCCTCGATGCCGGGCGCACCAAGAATCAGCGTGTCACCCTTAGGATTTGCTGCCATTGTGAGAGAGGCAAAGATCTGTTGTGACACCGTTGAGTGCCAGGAAGTGAGGGCCGTGCTATATGTAATGGCGACAACTGATTAAAGCACGCTATTCATTGATGCGATAGCGAATTGCGGCATGGTCGCACATGGATGCCGACTAGATAACGTCCTTGTACTCAGGTGGCGAAATGGTGACATTGTCTAACTACTAAAAGGAAGGTGGTGTGTTGCGGTAATGTCGCTGGTATTGGAGCCAGCTCTGTGAGGGATGGTGAGCGGCAATGAAGCCCAACCAGGCGTTGGTACCATCTTATCGCACCCCTACTGTAGAAACGGTGGCGCATGAACATGTTCGAGAAAGCCGAAAGAACTGATAGCGGAGAAGAAGCTTCCATGCACTGGGTCGACCCCGCAGATAGACCAAAGCCCACAGCGTACGACCAGGGCCAGTTTACCAAAGCAAATCGCGTTGCAGAGAGTGGACGAAACAAGCCTACTGGCGCTCAGATTGTTACTGCTAGTCATATCAAGTGCGTATCGGATTGGTTTCCGGCGATCATGGATGAGGTTACTGGTCATGTGTGTAGACGTGCACCGTGATCAATCAAAGCCCGCTGGCTACTTGTACCTGGCAACATTTAGCTCCACACACAAGGGAGGACCCGACCAGACCGTGATACAATTTTGCTTGCACTGAGCGCCTAGTGATCTGTTACAACTTACAAGGGGAAGACATCAGGCACCCCCTTGTACTGAGCACTCTGGATTCTCGCGTTCGGCACTTGTCTTGAGCACGCGATAAGGGGTGTTGCCAAGGGGTTCCTGCTGAGCTTGAACCATGCAAGCCGCGCAGCCGGCAATTCGGTAAGGCGCGGATAGACCGCCAATCAACGATGTTGCGCGACGATGAAAGTTCGGACCTTGTCTTTTGAGGAGGAGCGAGACCAGCGAAGCGATAGCGACATCGTGTTCTGGTGAAGTGGAAGCCGCCCCTGTTGCCGCGCATGTTGGATCTCAATGATGGTTGTTGGTGTTTGCTTCGTTGCAAAGTCAGATGACTGTACAGAAAAACAGAGTAAGCACTTTATTTGGACCCCACGGTAACGTCGGTAAGAGAGAAGACAAATTGGTTGGTTGAAAACAAGCGTGCCAAGAATGCTTATGGCTGCTTACTTTTACACTTTCCGAATCTCTATATAGGTGCAAAATGTTTAATGCTTTGCTTGACCACGGTGCTAGCGCATCGCACTGTCAGCGGTAAATCCCGTCCATTCGAATTCTTCCTTCTTGACTATCGTCAATACCACTGATGCTCCTGAAGGCTACATACCCAGCCTCTGATTGAGGCTCTGTGTCGCATTCTAACCGGCGTCCATGATCCGCACCATCAAGCCCTGAGCCACCAGATGGTGCATTGACGTGCGGGTTATCGCGCGTCATTGAAGAGACGTGATTGAATACGTGTAGTGGCACTGTTCAAAAACGTACGAAGATGACAAAGATACCGAGCGGTAATAACGCGGCCGAACTTGCGACGAGGAGCGCTGCCCACGGAGTATTGACCCCGTGGAACGGGATCAAGAGCAAGACAGCGGCTTCAGTCGAGCTCGGTGCCGAAGCGTCTTTCGGCTAGCCAGTCGCATTGAGGAATTTGGCGGCGAACGAATCGTTTTGGATCACAGCCACTGTCCAACGGGACGAATCGGAGTAGGTGTTCAAAAAACCTTGTTAGGCGGTGCGACGTTTCTTACGGTTTTCGCGGCCCTATAACATGCTCCGTCCAATCCCGATAAAATACGTGCTTGCCATTGGCGATCTCTCCGCGCACGGAGAGTTGCCGTAAATCTGGGCATCCACAGGATTAGGACGATAGATTGTGATCTAAAAGGGCCTTCGTAGCTGAACGACGAAGTTGAACAAGTACACTCACCGCGTCACAATGACAGTACAAAATGTGTATGTGTTTAGGCCAGGCAGTAGTGCCGAGGGGGTGCTGGCACGCGGCTGCGAAAAAAAGCTGCACATCCAAAAGCTGTCATTCTTGCGCGATACATTGCTTAACAACAACAAGTTCAATTAAGATTTTAAATTGACAGAACTGTAGATCTGTTTCTTCTTAATAACTAAGTTTGTTTTTCTACTACATTTCTGTAGTTGTGGCGCTGTAGTATCATAAGGAAGTATATGAGTTATTAGTAATCTACTAGGTTTAAATATTTAAATATGCGGCTATTTTCCCCACCTGCGTGGCTACCAACATTTGTGAGCCGCGAATAAACACGTGAGGTTCTGGCCCGAACACCGCCCTAGCAGACAGTGCGCCAGCGCGATAAGTTGTCGACACCCAGATTAGAACAAGAGGTGGTTGGTTCGCGGCTAGACAAGACCTGCTCCAATTTCTTGCCAACTTCGTTTGGACATCTCACAAAACCCTAACCATTCTAATTGAAAAGTCTACACAGTACAAAGGCGCTTATCCGCTCGGCGGTACGGCTGGATGCCACGTTGGTTCACACAACCGAATTTTAAGTGTAATCAAAAGGAAGCGCCCGATGTCCTAAACCGTACGTTGAAGCTCAAATGCTTCGTTTTGAATCAAAACATGTGCTAATCACAAATGTAGCTTGACCACTCCAGAGTCACAACAACACTGTAAAAATCGCTGCGGGCACTGAAGGGAAGATGGTGCAGAGCGGCGCAGTAAATTCTTCGCCAAGACATGAGCATACGAAAGGACCTGGATGGCGGCCGACAAACCAACAGCCTCCGGATGCGTCAGATAGTACCGCAGGTCAAAAGCAAGAACAAGTATATCCTGCGCCATGGCAGCATAAGGGGTACAACAAGAGGAGATTGTAGTATTTGCAAAGTCTGCCGCATCCAATGGAGACGAACACCACCGCAAATCAAGATAAAGATAACGTTTATTCGTTGCCGTGGCACCACCCTAAGTATTTGGAGATGATCCTAAAGCATTTCCAGAGCCGGGAGCAGATAGGACGACAGCAGAACGGCAGTGGGAACGGGCCTTTGCCTCCGCTACCATCTCCACACCCTCAGCACGTGCATGCGCAGGCAGGGTAGCTCGAGGTGATGCTGCGAGTCATTGCGAACCGAGACAGTAACGCCTTACCCGGACTCAACAAATGCGAACGGTTGAACGGAGGCGATACAGCACCGATATCCAAGCGCGCTGTGTTCTGAAAATTCGGCAAAGTCGGCAGCCTCAGCCACGCGGTCCCAACTTGGCAAGGTCGGCCTTCGTCACATACGACTGGGCAAGTTTATACATTTGTTTCCTTCGGTCGATATGATCATCGGTAAAGAAATGCGACAAGCGCACATCGGATTGACACCCCTTGATTCTCGCTTGACAAGTTGTGGTTTATGGAGGCCACTGATAGAAGGCGAGGGTTCTTTGGATCGTGGGCGATTGCCTAGATGTGGTCTTGAATTAACAAGGTCGAACGAAAGAGCAGGCGATTAGCTGTTGCTCTTGCAGAGTGATTGAGTATCAAGCGACCTATTTTTTCTTATCGCTGACGTGCAAAGAAAACGCTTTGGAACACTGCCCGCCGATGCCATGCGAGGCTATACGCTTACAGGAACTGGTGCCCAGCAAACCTTCATGGTTGGCAATGCCGACAATCCGACAGCGCAAGAAAATGCTAAGAAAGTGTGACGTCTTGATCCAATATTTCGGTTGGTAATATTCGCAGGTTCAATAAATAGCAAAAGGGTTCTGCTTCCTTCTTTTACTATTGCAGCTCGTCAGTCTGGTTCCAAACTCCAACCCTTCTTATCCAGCTCTGATTGAAAACGCTATGGCTCAGCAAGTTCGGCCAAATGTTGATTACTTCGGTAGCCCGAACCGAGTAAACGGTTTCGAACACAGTCGCGAGAAGGATGATATACCATCTCAGTCTGGAGGAAAAACATCGAGCGCACCTGCATACCCATATAGTTACGACAACCAGACTGGAGAGGTTTACGACCCGTATGGTGGGAAGAAGCTTGGAATGGTTCGAGTGCGTGTGGCTCGTCTCAACTGATCGGACAAAACTCACGCTTCAGTGCAGACAGCCTTAATTTTCTTCACCAATCAGGTGGGCATAGGAATCCTCAGCCTGCCAGCTATGCTACATACTATAGGCCTGATCCCTGGAGTTATTACCAGTAAGTCACATACATAGGTCACCGAGATCTCTGGCTGATATCTTTTCTGTCATCGCGTTGGGTGTCCTCGCAACCTACACAGCATACATACTGATACAGTTCTATCGTCGGTATCCTACAATCAGGGACGTTGTCGATGTCGGCAGAATCATGGGAGGCAAGCCACTTGAAATCATAGTCGGAGTGGCGCACGTGCTGAACCTATGCCTTATTTGTGCCTCCGCTTGCGTTACCCTTTCAATCGCCCTCAACACGATTACTGAGCACGCAGTCTGTACTATAGGGTTCATTGGAATTCCGATGATAATGTGCTGGTTGTTGTGCATGCCACGCAGTCTGAATTTCGCTGGGTGGTTTGGTATTCCGGCAACGATCAGCATCTGTAAGCCCTCAGTCAACATATCACTCAGAATAAGCTTGCCCACTGACTTCTCCCAGTTACTGCAGTCTTCATTGTCATAATCGCTCTGGCCGTCGACGGCCCTGACTATGGGGGTGTTGCGAACGGCGGCAGTGGTTATTGGGGTGAGGCAATCGATCAGCCCCTCGAGATGCGTCTTGGCCCAAATCCACGTGCTACCATGAACCAGCAGTTTGAGTCTGTATTGAACGTCGCTTTTGCCTATGCTGGTAATCAGGCGTTCATTACTGTGATGTGCGAAATGCGCAATCCGTAAGTATTCCAGCGACTTGTTGACCACCAAGCTAAGTTCGCTAACACCCTGGATACAGGAGCAAAGACTACACCCCAGCCATTATCTGGCTTAACGCAATCGGTGTCCCCATGTACGTTGTCGTTGCATGTGTCATCTATCATCTCGCTGGACAGTACGTTGTGTCTCCGGCTCTTGGATCGGCGCCAGGTATCGCCAGCAAGGTTGCATATGGACTCCTATTCCCAACCTTGCTTGGATCCGGTCTCATCTTTGGCCATACAGGAATCAAGTACATGTACAACGTTGTCATGGACAAGGTTATCAAGACTAGGCACCGATTGACCGACAACACCCCCCTGACATGGGGAGTCTGGCTCGGCCTCGGCACTTTTTACTGGCTCATGGCGTTTGTTCTTGCAAATGCTATCCCGGCTTTCAACTCCATTTTGGCAATTTCCTCGGCATTGTTCGTCACGTGGTTCACGTTCGGTATGGCCAACGCGCAATGGATCTTTTTGAATTGGGGCCAGCAGTTCATTAACTGGAAGAAAGCGTCGCTGGCCCTCTTCAACTGGTTCATGATTCTTGGTGAGTCATCCGGAGCGATTGCATTATGGTCTTGGAGTTAACATCATTCTAGCCTCGACATTCCTCACAATCTTCGGTCTCTATACCGCGATCTCAGATCTGAATGCTAGGGTGCAGGACCCTGAAGATCCTTTGAACGTGTTTACTTGTGCGAACAACGCATTGTTCTGAGTAGATGGCAACATCGTTTCTACACTGTGAGACCAACGACGGAAAGTGCACAAATTTGGGTACAGGGAACAATTCGGACACGGGTTGTGTTTAACAAACCTTTCGTATAAACCTGTTGAGTGCACTATCTCCTTGGCAGGAACTTGGCAGCTCAAGTCGCCTAGATTCATGTAAGCATAGCCTCCGTGTCTGAAGCTCGCCATTTGGACGCTTTTACTTGAGCAAGACTAGATATACCTGCTAAGACATTAGCCCTCTTAGAGCTTCTTGGACTATTACTGAAGGCAGTATTGAATCGCGGACGTACTCATACATGCAATATTCGTTATCAGAACAAGTGAGCCATTCACATCTACCACAACAACTGAACCACACCTCAAAAGATACCATAACTTTCATGCTGTTCAAAGAAGCAACTACATGCTCCAAGTTGACAGAAAGCTCCGCGTGAACACAAAAAGATTGACACAACGCGATGTTACAGTGGGTCCTCAGATGCTCCGCTGTCGAACGCTTGCTAAGACAATACTCTTGGCTTGAAATCCCGTCAAGCCAAGAGCGGACCTCTGTCGTAAGGAAGGATAGAAGATCTGACAAGGGCCGACTCGTGGATTGATAAGATGTAGTCTGATCTGATAAACGATTCACTACCCAGCTATTGAACTCTGTCGAAACACTTCGCTTTTCACCATGGCTTCCGATCCCAGTACCCAAATTCAGGCGAAGCAACTCGACGTGTCGATAATTCCAATTACTCCTCTACCATTCAAAGGCTGCAAGGTCGAAGTCGACCATCAACCAACGGATCTCGATAAACCTTTCGAACACGTACGTCTAGACTTCAACTCTGCCGCACACATCATCCCTTGGAAATACAAGATTCTTGCCTTGGTATGTGTTGTATCACTCCCTATAGGACAGACGTGGACTGGCGCAAGTCTGGGGCCGCTTAAGAACACACTACGCCAGGAACTCGGGATCAGCAATACGCAATTCGGTGTCATTAGCGCATCAGACGCGATTGTAAACTCCATATGGCCTATCATCGGCGGCATGTTGCTCGACTGGTTCGGACCCAACATCATCGTGATCTGCTGTACCGGCGTCATTCTTGTTGGGTCGACTCTCGCGGGTCTGGCCATCAACCTCGAAATGTGGAGACTCCTTGCTGGTGGGCACATACTCATGGGATTTGGTATTGCAGTCCTGGACTCCGCAACGCAGAAGTTCTTCTACCACTGGTTTGGGGCTGGTGGTCTTGCTCTAGCATTCGGCTTGGAGAGTGCGGTAGCTCGCACAATCGACCTTGTTGTAAGTTCCTAGCAAATAGCCTGTACTTCATACACAGCTTGACCCTCAACAGGCTGGTATGGCTGCAATTCCCATACGCGATAGCACAGGCTGGTATGGCTGGACGTTCTGGATATCCGCCGTCTTTTGCGCCTTTAGCTTCCTCGTAGCCATCGCCTACCTGCTCTTCGAAAGATTCGTCGTTCCTAGCAATTTTAGCCTGAGATCCGCCCGCAAAGAGGCACAGGAGACAGATATACAAACGAAAAAGCTGAGCTTTGCATCGATAACGACCCTCCCGTGGGCCTTCTGGATGCTTCCAATGACGCAGTTACTCCAATCCGGTGCTGCAGGGGGTTTCAACACAAGCTCAGCAGACATTATACGCATGCGAGGGTTTACAGAGGCTGTTGCAGGGTACCTGTCCAGTGCACAAAGCATCTTGCCTATAGTTTTGAGTCCAGTGCTTGGACTGTTCATCGACAGATACGGGCACCGTTTTCATTTCGTTGCGCTTGCTCCAGTTTTTTGGATCATCTCTTGTGCGCTACTGGGCTGGTCAAGCGTACACCTACTTGTGGCTCTCGTCTTCAGCAGTCTAGCTGGTGTGATCAATAGCATGCCATTACAGGTTTGTATCCCACTCTTAGTGGCGGACCAAAGCAAGTTGGGGACCGCTTTTGGCATTTGGCGAGCTTTCAACAATTCCGGGTCTACTATTGTCGACATCGTCTTCGGTGTGTTACAAGACAGTATGACTCCCAAGCCCCACCTTCAGGTCTTGATAATGAGACTAACTCTTAACACAACAGGTACCAAGGACAATGCATACCCTCGAGTTCTGCTATTTGCTATTGGTGTCAAAGTACTTGCCTTCTTACTAGGCTTGACATACATCTTCGTCGATTACAAAGCACTCAGAAAAAGTATAACATTGACGCGCAGGCAACGTGAGGACTGCGAGAGTAAGATCAGCGATCCCAAATTCCACCCCTTGACGAGGAGAGAAATGGTCATGAGTGTCAGCTATGCTGGATTAGGGCTTCTGGGTTCGATCATCATCTCAGCATGGGTAGTCTTCATCCGCTATCTGCTCTAAACCTCACTCGCTGGAAGACAAACACGTGAGCGATTGGATGCTGTCTTATAATTTTAACTTTCCCAATCCTCGCCAATGCAATTTCAGCCACTTTCTAGTTTGAGGCAGGGCCTCTTGTCAAAGCACCTCTCTCCATTGGGACTTGTATGCGTTTGCTTATAATCAGAACGAACCGTCTTAGACAGTCTGCACGTCCACCACGATCGTTGCAAGACTCTCTTCTATGAACACCCTTGTGAGATAGTTCACTGGGTTTAGATGGAAATATCTTTGTGTCAATATGCATTCGATCGCGCGCTTCTATAGCAACGATACTCAAGGCGTGCTTTGTTTTGCGTGTTCTATCTTCGCAACATAACATTTTCAGTCCTAGGTGAATATGACGCTAAACACCTTCTGAAGATTATTGCTCTTCTGGCCTTCTCTAGACTTCTTCCGCCTATCATGTTACGTGCGTTCTATCGTGTAAACAAGCAATTGATCTTCCTTATCTTGAAAATAGAACTGACCGCTTTAAACTCTTCAAACCTTCTAGACAGTGATGAAGAAGCCAAGAATTTGATAACCTGTCCTTTGGATTTCAATCTCAGCTTACCACTGGGTAGTCTGTCTTGTTGACTACTCAAGGGCATCTCACGAAGAACAATTCACGGCCTTTTGTATGAACGCTAAGTGATACCAAAGCTGTAAAACACTTCACATGTTTTCCAAGGCGTGAAGCCTTTGTGTGTCCATAAACAAGTCTTGTCGTGTCCAACCTACCTTTTTCGATAGAGCAAGACTGGTCATTGTCCCACCCACGCTGAGAAGCATCTAACTCGAAGCGCTAGAATTATCGGTCATGATTTAAGGACACAGACGACAATCATTCTGGATTACAACATCGTATCGACAACCCGCGAATACTCTACCTATCGCTGGACACTGCGCAACGGGCTTAACGCTCAACCGGGCTTATTCCATAAACTGACATCCTTCCCGCCTGGGTATCTGTGAAGCCTCCCACAGATCTCCCTCAAACCATCACCCGTTTCACCACACGTTGCAAACAAGCAAAAACTCTTTGAACAAGTTGACTTATCGTCAGCACCGCCATAAACATTTCAAGTGGAATCAATATTAATACTCTCTATTACCGGTCATCTCCCCAAGCAACATCTCCATCAACCACCACTCTCAGCATGGACACATCGAAACCATCAGTAGTCACTTTTCCCCCATCAGGTGCGCAACACACTCTTCTCGGGCAAGCTGCAGCAGCACTACTGCGGGGCATTCTCCACCTTCCCGTTGACAGAAAGCAATGTTCTTGAATCTACACGTTTCTGTATTAGGCATCTGCAGAGGGTTGAGTTTCGGACTCGTTTACCACCGCTGGGAGATGTGGATGAGGGGAATTCGTGTCGCGAGACAGAGGGAGAGTTGAGGGAAGTAGACGGGGAGTCCATGCAGCAGATCGTCATTTTCCTTCGGCATTGCGGGGGGTTGAGGAAAAAGGGTATTTGATGGAACATGCAGACCTACAGAAGAACTTTCCGTTTCCTTACTGCCCACGCAGGAAATGCATCTCAAGCGTGTCTACACCATGTGTGGCGTGTCGGATTACTGTCTTCATCGACACTGCGGTGTTTGAAGTCTGTCCAATACTTACACGTCAAAGACGAGGATGATATCGACTGTTTCGATAATGAAATCCTGGACTTGATATTCCATCTCCGTACCCAACCTCGCAGCACCGCTACCAACCTCCACATGTTGAAGAGCAGCCCAGACCACAACGACTGGACCATCTCGACAGCGAAAAAGCGGCTCCGCACGCAAAACCGCCATTCTACATCGCAACTCCATTCCTACCCAGTTCCCCCGCAAGAACTGCTCCAACCAGCAACACGCACGCCATCCGTTCTCGCACCCCTCCCAGAAACAGATGAAAGTGCAGCAACTCACGATACCACACATCGCACCCGCACTATCCTGCCTTTCGCACACCTTACTATCCCGTTTCATCCCGGTCCTGTGCACACGGCGCTAACAACACACCTCAACCGCCCAACCGCCCACACCTACCTACCCTCCATATGACATCACACTCCCACAACGAAGTCACCGCGGTGCCCACTCACCACCCCACTCTCTGGCATGTACCGATCATCCCGTCACACGACACCGGTAACCTAGCGTTCGTTGAGTGAAACGCGTCACCGACGTATCCTCCATCCAGACCGTACCACGTCTGTATCTTTTCCGAGGCGTTCGCGAGCGCCGCGGCGGTGTAGTCTGTATACAATCTGCGCGGATAGTGCGGAGCAATCATGTCACCAAGCAAGTTAACTGAAAAAACGTATTTAACTTAGTTGCAAATACCTATATTACGCAGATTAAGTCTCTCTGCTTGAATTTGTAAGTAAACGAGTGTGTAAAGAGTAGAAAACTTAGTAAGCTTGACTTGTTTGTTACCCTTGTAGGTAGGTAGGGGTAAAAGAGTAGAAGAGAGGGCGTCTAGAGAGAAGTAAATAGTAGCTAGTTGCTTAGTTTGCTAAGTCAGTAATAGGCTAGCTAAGTTAACATGTATACGTAACACTGTGTACCTAGAGTATTGTATTAAGCAAGTTAGTTAATCTGTAAGTTACTACTTTAGGTAACTTAATAAACAAATTAAGTTCTATATACTAGATAAAATAACAACTTAAGTCAATTCCTGCCTTCTTCTAACTTGCTTACCTTGCTTAACTTGCTTAACTTGCTTAACTTGCTTAACTTGCTTAACTTGCTTAACTTGCTTAACTTGCTTATTAACACCTCTAGTATAGGGCTTGTAGCTTAATAGTGCAGATTCCAGCAACGTGCGGACTTTAATATCGTGCGGACTTCGATGTCGCGGTGAGAGAGCGTGCCCAACCCAGCCCAGCCGAACCCAACCCAACCCAGCCCAGCCCAGCCCAGCGCAGTCTTACCATAGCCACACGATCTTCCCAAACGAGCGATTCCCCACTACAACTGCGCCGTAAGTTGTGTATCTCGTACCACCACGTCGCCGTCCTCCCTCATAAACCTCACGGCGGGAAAACAATTACAGTCTGCTTCCTCGGAGTCAAAAACCAATCGAGGGCGTGATTAAGGTGCGGATTAACTATTAAAACCTTTAACAATAGTAGTAGTAGAGGGTGGGTTTACAGGAACAGACCGTACTTAACTAGGTACTGTAAGTTGCGACTTCCTGTGCTGTTAAGAGCAGACTCAAAGCCCTAGAGGAGTGCTGGGTTTCAGTGTCTAATAAGCTGTAGGTAGACACCTAGTTTGTAACTAGTAGTTAGGTAGATAGAAGGTTGTTTAAGAAGGGGGTATTAGAGGTTAGGTTGTTAGGTTGTTAGGTTGTTAGTAGTAGAGGTTAAGAGGGAAGATAGAATAAATAATAAAGAAGAGTATATAGAGTTATAATAGAGTGTATAATACACTATATCTACAAACCTCTTATGCACTTACTATTGCGTAAACGCGCTACTACTACTACTACCTATAACCCCTTAAAGAGAAGATATTAGAGTTACTTTTATTTTATTCTATTACTATATTAGTCTAGCTCTTAGCTATTTTATATCTTAATTTTGTAGCTAGATTTTAGAAAGAAACTTATCTAATATATTTATAATAGTGCTATAAATAATAGCAATTACAGTAATAGTATTGCCTTATACTCTCTAGAAATTAATTCTTCTAAACAACAATGTCTATTTATTATTATTCTACAGACTCTAGACTTAATTATATAGTAGTAGTTACTACAGTAGCTAGGTAAGGTTTTTTACCTTAAATTGTTTAAAAAACACAGATTTTATATGTTTATTAGTAGATTTCTGTGTTTTTTTAGCAAAGAGGAGATAATAGGGGAAGAATAGGCCTAATAAGGTAACTAGGAGCTATCTATCTATATAATTTCCTCTTCTTTTCTTCTCTCCTTCTCTCTCTTCTTCTCTCTCTCTCTCTCTCTCTCTTAGAGTCTTTCCTTCTCTCTCTCTCTTAGAGTCTCTCCTTCTCTCCTTCTTCTCTTCTCTCCTTCTCTTCTTTCCTTTTAGAAGAGGATATAATAGCTAAGCCCCTTCTTTACTTCTAGAGAATCTACTAATTTATAAAGGCAGAAAGAAAGAGAAGTAAGTGCTTAGAGCTGCAGATGTTAGAATGTAGAGAAGAGAGAGAGTAGAGAAGAGAGAGAGTAGAGAAGAGAGAGAGTAGAGAAGAGAGAGAGTAGAGAAGAGAGAGAGTAGAGAAGAGAGAGAGAGTAGGGGGAGTCTTAGAGCTTAGCGTAAGCAGATAGATTAGCTAATTATAAAGTAGTAAATACCTAGATTATCTGTCTTAATACACCTATATTTTTTAGGTATTAGCCTATCTAAAATCTAGATTTTAATTCTAGATTACTTAGGTTTTTTTTACCTAACCTATCTACTGTAGTAAGTGCTATTTATTTACACTTATAATAACTCTATTATTAATAACTAACTATTCACTACCTTATAAGTAACGACCTAAGCTACTCTATACCTTACATAGTTTCTACTTCTCTAAAGACTAGCAAACCTACTTCTTTAAAGAAGCCTATAAAAAGAATACCTAGAATAGTCTTATTTTGTCTTACAGCTTAGGTAGCTTACTCTAGTAGTATTAAAGCAAGCGCTAATAAGATACGCTTACTAAATACATATACTCCTATTACTTTATTAATATTAAACTAGTAGTAGAAGATACTATTAATAAGAAGAGGTTATATATAATTAATGCTACGTTTATAATATAGGGCCTTATTATTAATAGGTATAATAGTACTAAGTAGGTAAACTTAGGGCATACTTTTACGCTACTAGTATTAGAGAAGTCTAGGTCTTAGTGTTATTCTAAAGCTTAGAGCATATAAAGAAAGCTAGTATCTCTTATTAGAAATTCTTTTAAATAATATATTACTTAGAGTAGTTAAAGAGGTAGATATATATAATATTATAGGCGCAGAATTAAAGTCTTATAGCTAGGTTATTAGACTCCTCTTATAAAATAGGCTAGTGTTTTCTAGTTAAGAAGTTGTTACCTATAGTTAATAGATACTAACTCTTTAACCTACTAACCTACAAATCTAGAGATTCTAGTCTCTAACTAGTAAGTAGATATTAAGTCTTACCTGCCTACTAAGGTATATTGTTAACTCTTAGATTTATTAAAAGTTACTTAATATTTAACTTGCTAAGTTACTCTAGCTCTAGTATTATATAGAATGTGTTTACTAGGTTCTTAATAAACTTTTGTTATAATATATATATTATAATTTTAGTACTACAGGTAGAAGGATTAAGCTTATTTTAGTTAGTGCTTTTTACTATATACTCTTCTTTATTATATCTTTCTAAACTAAATAAATTATTACTATATTAGGAGTTAAAAGAGAAGATAGAATAGATAATAAAGAAGGGTATATAGAGTTATAATAGAGTATATAAGATATAATATCTATAAACCTCTTACGTACTTACTACTGTGTAAATACACTACTACTACTACCTAAAGCGCTTTAAAAACCCTTAAAGAGGGGATATATTAGAGGTTAGTTTCTTTTTATTTTATTACTATATTAGGAGTTAAAAGAGAAGATAGAATAGATAATAAAAGAGTATATAGAGTTATAATAGAGTGTATATACACAATATCTATAAACTCCTTATACTCTTACTACCTTATATATATACTACTACTACTTAACGCACTCTAAACCTCCTTAAAGAGAAGATATAAGAGTTATTTTATTATACTTTATTATAGTAGTAGAGTTTAAAAGAGAAGATAGCATAGATAATAAAAGAGTATATAGACTTATAATAAAATGTATATATACAATATTTATAAACTCCTTATACTCTTACTACCTTATAAACATACTACTACTACTACCTAACACACTCTAAACCCCCTTAAAGAGGGGGTATTAGAGTTAGTTCTATTATATTTTATTATAGTAGTAGAGGTTAAAAGAGAAGATAGAATAGATAATAAAAGAGTGTATATATAAAACTAAAATAGAGTATATAATACACTACATCTATAAACCCCTTCTGCACTTACTACCTTGTAAACACGCTACTACTACTACCTAACACGCTCTAAAACTCCTTAAAGAGGGGGTATTAGAGTTACTTTTGTTTTGTTATATTTTGTTACAGTGTTAGGGGTTGAAAGAGAAGATAGTATGCATAACAATAAAAGGGTATACAAAACCAAACAGAGTGTATAACACACAACATCAACAACCCCATCCCGCCCTCACCACCTCACAACCGCACCACCCCCCACCGCGCTCCGAAACCCCCCAACCAGCCGCCCCGTCCCCTGACACTCACTCTGCTCAGCAACCTCCCACGCCCTCGGCAACGCCTCCCTAATCTTCTCACCCCGATTATGACTACTAGGATGGGTACTCAAGAACTCCGGCGGCCCCCCCTGCCCCACTTTCTCCATGCGCGTCCAGAATTCCAGGGCGGCTTCCGGGCGGTAGCAAGCTTGCGCGGACATTAGCAGGCCGATGTAGTCGGCTTCTGCTTCGTGCTTGCGCGAGGCGGGCATGGAGAGGAAGAGTTGGAGCAGCATGTTTGCGCTGTAGAAGGAGATGTCGAGGGCGAGGGAGGCGAGGAGGGGGAGGAGGAGGAGGGGGGCTTGGGACATGCGTTCGCTGCGGGGGAGGGTTAGCGTGGGTTTATTTTAATGATGAGAGGGGAGGGGGCAGGACGGGACGTACGCGGTGTGGTGGGCGACTACGTGAGCGATTTCGTGTCCGAGGACTGCGGCGATGCCGTCTTCGTCTTGACAGTGCGGTAGTATCCCAGTGAACACGAATACCTTCCCCCCCGGCACCACAAACGCGTTTTCCTCCGGACTGTCAATGACGTGAACCTCCCACGCCATCTCGCTCAGCCCCTGGCCCTCTTGAAACGCAAACGGCAGCAGTCGCTCCAACACCTTCTTCACCAGCCGCACGCGGGGATCATGGTCCGGTAAGAACCGCCCGGCGTACTGCTGCTTGATCTCCGCGACCGTCGACTCGCCCAGCGCTTCTTCCATCTTGGCGGGAACGAAGTTGAAGCGCCGACGGCCTGAGACGGGGACTTCTTCGAGGTTGAGCACGTAGATGGTTCCTGTTCCCGCGGTTAGGACGCCTACGTCGCGGTAGAAGGTTGGGCGGGCGGCCCAGCGCGTGAAGAGCCCTGTGATGCCGGAGCGCGCGTTGAAGCGTTGATATTGGGGTCCGCTGCGGCCGAAGGGGAGCCTTTGGTAGCTGCGGAAGGGTGCATGGTTGGATGCTGTTTTGGTGGGGCGGGGGAAGGCGCTGGGGATGGCTCGAGGTCGTATGCGGTGCATTGTGGTTTGTGAAGTGATTCGCGTGGGATCGATCGATTGCTCAGATCAGCAGCGACGTGTTTCTTTCAGACTTGCTATAAGAATAACCCTGCGAGTTTCTGCGTATCCAGTGAGGGGTTTTCAAAGATACGTCGTTTTCAGCACAGTCATAACAAACGTCCGCTGACCTCATCGGCCGAGTTGCGACGCAGCCGTGACGCCCAAGTCCGCGGGGATGCCAAGAAATCCGGGGTAACACAACTGTGCGACACGTCAGGAACTGCAGTCAACATAAACCTCTCGTATTACCATATCACATGCCGAGCTTAGTGCTATAGGATAAAAAATATGACCGCCTTCCCCCAGTCATCCCAATTCCAAATGCTCAATGCCACGAAGTGCGCCTAAGCGCAACTCAACCAGTGCAACCCAAGCAATATGTCGATATGTTGTGTAAATACTCCCAGCGCCATTCCAGAATGCTGTGTCCTTATCATGCATGCACCGCTCCTTCGTATATGTATGTTGTGAATATGCCGGCATCTATAGCCTCGCCGGTTACATTGTCTTCCTAGCAGCCTTCCTCCGTCGCTTCGGCGGCGTGTCCACGTCCACACTCGTGCTCATGCTGCTGCGCTCGCTCCTCGGCGTCGAGTACCGCTCGATCAAGCTCTTCCTCAGCAACTTCTTCGTCTTGTTCTGCTTCAGTTCGCGCTCCTCCTCCGGGTCGACGAATCGATTGACGGTGCGGTGGTCCGTGACACGCTCGTCTTTGTCGTGTTTTCCTTCTTTTTCTGTCTTTGGCCACCTGAACCCATACAGCTTCGAGTGGCGCTCGCATCGTGGACACTCTTTGCGCGTATTGTAGCCGTCTTGCTGGACGAACTCGACATCGCACGTTTGGCATTCGACCCATTTGCTGTATTTGGCCGAGAGGCAGGCGCTGCTCGTCATGTAGTCGCCGCGTCGGCGCTTGTTCTCGACCCACCCTGCTTCTGGCGTGAGGTCGACTGGCGTGCCGATGCGGTTCTGGTGGTCGATGTTAGATTTTGAACGTGTTGTGCGAAGTGATGGGCGGTATTTGCGCTTGACCATCTGCTCATGCTCGCTGTCAAACTCAAGACTGTCTGAGAGGTCGCTGAGGTCGGACGTGCTGTCGTTGTCGGGGAAGAGAAGGGAAGGCAACGGGGCGTTTACCGTTGTGGTGGTGGTCGTGGTTTGCGTCATGAGCGTAGCCACTCCCAGCGTAGGGTTTTCGTGCAGGGTTTCGGCTTCAATCTTAATCTTGGGCAGGGCTTCGGGCACGTCGTCGTCGATGGAGGTGGCATCGGTGGAGTGCGCAGACTTTGGTGATTGCGCTAGCGATTGTGGGCTGGTGCCGCGTGAAGAGCTGGTTTCATCCAAGCTCATGGTGAGGGGGGTGAGCAGGCCGTCGCGCTGCAGGTTGCGCATGTCGCGTGAAGCTGGAGATGGAGTGGAGGATTCAGCGTCTTCAATACTGCTGAACGGCAGTGATGATGTGCTGTGGGCCTTTCTAAGGGTCGCTTCTCGCAGGTGTTCCGGGGCGCGCTGTTTTCCTTGGGGCGATTTCATGAATTTCCTTTTCTTTCGAGGCGTGAGCTCGCGTGATGTGTCGTCCTCCAATGACGCCGACTTGCGCTTGTTGGTCTGCGCGACGTCGTCTTCTTCCTCGTCTTCGCTCTCTTCTATCCGCTTCATCGGCGCCCACCCGTTAACCCCTCGCTCTTCGCAGGTGTGGCAGAGGCACTCCTCGTTGTTCTCGCCAAAGTAGTCCTCGCCGTAGGAGACGGTGATCTCGTCGCCAGCCTCTATAGGTTTCGCCGCGACTATCTGCATGCCGTCGTAGCCCTTTGTGGAAAGTCGCGCGTTGGCGTCGCAGTCGTGATTCGCAAAGCGAGCAGGCCCTAGAAACAGCGAGCGCGTCTTCTTCCTGCTCGAAATGACAAGACTAAAGTCCTTGCGCGCCAGTTCCAGCTTCTGCTCCTGCTCCTCCGTCATGGCGACCTGGACGCCGGTCAGGTACTTGATCTCCTCGCGCGGGTTGATGTCTCTCCGTGCGGTGATGGAGGCTTCGTGCTCGGTGATCATGTAGCGGTTGGTGGTGGTAACTTCGAACGGACAGTCCGGCATGTAGATGTTGACGTATCTCTTTAGATGCCGCTTGAACTGCTCTTGGTCTTTCTCGTCCTTCATGCCGGCCACAAACTTGCGCAGGCCGGGGAGTTTCAGCAGCTCCTGCACTGCCGCGGCGGGGTCTTTCTCCCAGATGGCATGTTTGCGGATGCGATCGGCAATGTCCTCCTCGTGCATGCCGCGGGACGCAGCGAAGCGTCCGCCATGGTTTTTGCGAATGGTGGTCCAGTAGTAGACCTAGAAGCGCCCGGCTTAGTCCCAGCCTACTCTTTCGTCCGCGGCGCGACTCACCTTGTCGACGAGCGCATCCGTGATCACGTCGTCGTAGGATGCCAGCTTCTCCAGCGTCAGGCCGCCCCGAACGCCGCCCAGTTGGCGTGGCATGATGCGCAAAGGGTCGGACTAGCAAGATGGAGTGTGTGTCGCAGGATGGACGGCGCAGACAAACGTCGAGTGTGCGAAAAGGGGTGGTTGGGGTGACGTACTTCACCTCGAGGGAGCGACAGACACGGACAATAGGCGCAAGAAAGAGAGACAATAGCTGGCGGTGCAGGACAAGCAAAGCAGAGCGCAGAGAGGAAAGAGGAAAGAGGAAAGAGGGAGAGGGTGGAGAGGGAATTAGCGCAAGGCTCGCCCACGGTCAGCGGAGAAGAAGCAGCCAGCAGCCAGCGACCAGCAACCAAGAAGCAAGCAAATGGGCCCTTGAACCTTTGCCCTTTGCGGCAACCCCTGCGCTTCTGTGATGGGAGAGCCGGGGGCCGCACCAGCCAGACCAGGGCTGTCGGTGCGCAAGCGAGCGCTAGAGGCGGGAAACGCCGGCCAGGCCGACGACATCTGAACATTGCGTCGAAAGTTGTGAAGCGCCTGCCGTCGAAGCACTCCACGCACACGCACACGTATACGTCGACACCATGATCCAGCTCAAGGTACGTCGCCCTATCTTCTCGACGACAGCCACTGATGCGCCGCCTCTAGACCCTCGTCAACTGCATCGACAACTCGGGCGCCGCCATCGTCGAGTGCGTCAACGTGCTGCGCTCGAAGCGGCCTGCGAAAGTCGGTGTGTAGACACCACAGCGATACCGTGCAGATGCAAATCACGCGCTAACACGTTCCAGGCGACCGCATTGTCGTAGTCGTGAAGAAGCAGCGCAACTTTGGCCCAGAGACGGGGAACAGCGTATCGGTCAGCGCAGCGAACAAGGTGCGTCGAGGAGACGTGCGTCATGCTGTTGTGGTGCGCACGGCCAAGAAGTGGCAGCGTCCGGACGGCAGCGTGGTCAAGTTCGACGACAACGCCTGTGTGCTCATCAACAAGGCTGGCGAGCCCATTGGGTCGAGAGTCAGCGGTGTCGTGGCTGCTGAGCTGAGGCAGAAGCAGTGGTCCAAGATTCTGTCGCTGGCGCCCATGCACGTCTAGAAGGAGGGCGGGATCAGGGAGGTTGCATTTCCAGGCGTATAGGGCGCGCAGGGCACTGTAAACTATGTGTATGCCATTGTATAAATACCCACGGGTATCAAAAGACTCTTTTCCAGGACTCCACGCCAATCAAAGTGAAGATCATTCCCGCCGTATCAACGTATAACTTCTTTTACGCCAATCAAAGTGAAGATGATTCCCGCCGAATCAAAGGTAGATCACCCCGCCGAATCAAAGTATAACTTCTTTCACGCCGTACCAGTGTAGATCAGTCCAAACGCCCTTTATAGCATAATGCTCACGAGGGTTGCGTGACTTTACCGCAGCCGCAGCAAACATAATAGAGGGCCTGCGCCTGTTAGCTGTACTGCCGCTTGCTCCCCACAACCATGCACTCACCATGCCCGTGTCCGCGGTGCGCTGTTGCGACTGGAAGAAGACAGCCTCGTTCTCGCCGCAAGAGCACTGCTTCTGGATGCGCGGTAGCTAGGCCGCAACTGTTAGCGAGCAGGTTCGAGAGAAGCAGGCAAGCCACAGAGGGGAGTGCTCAGGACAGGACGTCCTCCATGTCGTCGTCGTCGAAGAAGTCGTCGTCGTAGAAGTCGTATTCCTCGTCCTGGTGCGCGACAGGCACGTGCGACGGCTCGTCCTCGGCCTCGAGCATGAAGCCTGGGGCCCAGTCGTCGCCGCACTCGACGCAGACAATGTCCTGTCCGCACATGGTGCAGCATGTCACCTCTTTGGCAGCAGCGTTCGGGGAAGTGGGGTCGGAGGGACCAACCGTAGGATCTTGGGCGACCTCTGCTGTGACGCCAGCTGTGGCACCCACCGTCGACGCGATTTCGTGCCTCATGACGCACGACGAGGGCGCTTCTTCTGTGAAGGAGCACGTCCGGCACGCGAACAGGAGCTTGTTCTCGGCCTTGTCTTCACGGGGGAACAGCAGGTTGGAGCTGCGCAGCGTCAGGGGTGGATTGAGCATGGTTGCTATGTACAGAGAGACTCACCACTCGGAGCAGAAGCGGAAGAGGATCTGCTTGTTTGGGTCCTGCTGGTCCTTGCTGCCGTACTCTGCGGGCGCGGGGGACGACATGGCGGTGTGTGGGGTGTCGAGTGGTGTGTTGATGTCGAGTAAGGTGTTGGTGGTGGTGGTGGTGTTGTTTGGTATGCGCAGGTGTGTGGAAGAAGCTTGACGGTGTCGAGTGCGTGTTGAGTGTGAAGGTGAGTGTAGCGCGTGGTGGCTGTCCGCAGCCTTGTCTTGGCAAAAACGCAGGCAGACAGACGCAGGCACCAGAAGCTGTCCACGGCCCGCCTCGGTCGTTGCTCGGTCAGCTTTGTTTTCCCCGCAGTGCTGGCCTTGCGGCGATCCACCGCCGCCGCCGCCGCCGCCGCCATGGAAACTAGACGTCTGTGCAACCTCACCTCGCGAACTCAGCTCTCAGCACAGCTTGCCCTACCCCGCTCTGCCCTGACTGCTTTGATTCTTCCGACTGCCTTGCTTGTTCCGACTGCCTTGACTGCTTGAGTGTTTGACTGCTTGAGTGTACTGCAACCATGGTGAGGTCATGCGCGCCTGTGGCCGACTACGGCCCTGCCACTGGCGACTAACCACTAACGCGTCCACAGTCGTCCAGCGAGACTGGCCTGCCCGAGGGCTGGGAGATCCGGCGCTCCAACAGCAAGAACCTGCCCTACTACTTCCATGCCGCCACCAAGGACTCGCGATGGGAGCCTCCTGCGGGCACCGACCCGGAAAAGCTCAAGCAGTACATGGCGGCCCACCACAGCTCCAAGGGGGTCGCGCCCACCAACTACGCAAGCTCGGGCGACAAGATCCGCGCAGCCCATCTGCTCGTGAAGCACAGGGACAGCCGGCGCCCGGCTAGCTGGCGGGAACCCAACATCACCCGCTCCAAGGAGGAGGCGCGCACTCTCATCCAAGGCTACGAGGCGCAGGTTCAGGCCTACGAGGGCACTGCACAGGACAACGGCGCCGAGCCCAAGTCGCTTTCCGAGCTGGCCACAACCGAGTCGGACTGCAGCAGCGCGCGCAAGGGCGGCGACCTGTGAGTGCCGCCATAGCCAGGCGCAACGGCTGAATGTTGAGCTGACACACGCAACAGGGGCTTCTTCGGCCGCGGCGATATGCAAAAGGAGTTTGAAGAGGCTTCGTTCGCTCTGGAGAAGGGACAAGTGAGCAAGGTGGTCGAGACTGCATCCGGCCTGCACTTGATCCAGAGGTTTGCCATGCACCGCCCGGCCCCACGAGCCCACGCTGACCTATTGCGAACAGACTGGAGTAGCCCTAGGCTTGCACACGACTGCAGCCTGGGACCACATGGAGAGCTCGGCCGGGGCGTTGGGTGACTGGCGTCATGGGCGCGACAGACGCAGGTGTTGAGAAGGCTTCGCTTGACAGTGCAATACGGGGAATGTGGCTTGGGCCCTGGCCACGTCGATGGTGCCCAACAGTCAACAGCCAACGATGAACCGCCAACAGCCAACAATAAACAGCCAACAATAAACAGCCAACAATAAACAGCCAACAGATTAGAGTCAACAGATTAGAGTCAACAGTCTACAGTCAACAAGTCAACCAATCACTAAAACACAGTGGAGCTGTGCGAGAAGTGGCCTACCAGCCGGCTGCATCGCAATCAAGACAACGTGCCCAGCTTCATTTGCTCTCCCTTCTCTCTCGTAGCCGTGACAGCAGGCACACGCATCTAGCAATCAAAACGTGATGCCCAAACCTTGGGTTGCGGGGAAGCTGTGGTCGAGGCTTTGACGACAGCATTACCAGCAGCTCGTCACCCAGACGCGTGTGTGCGACACGACCCAAGCCCTGCTTCGCGGTCGAATGCCTGGATCGTCACATCCAGAATGTCGCATCATGGCTGCTTGTTTGTGACACATAGATGACGCCCAAACTGCGCACCTTGTAGGCTTGTACCTCGTCGAGCCGCGTGCTGAAACGCAGCGATGCACGACCGTGTGCATGCCTTGACACGCCGACCACGATCCACTGACACTGCAGTGACAGAGCCGTGACAGCGTTGCATAGTAGGTACAGCCTACAGGGCTTGGGCCGGCAACACCGCCACAGCACGATTCACCGGCTACGATGCTCCGTTCGGTGAACCAACCGTTGGCTGGCTCGTCCACTTTTCCACCGCGCCCGCGCCTTCCGAAAGCGTCGTTCCGGCGTTCCGGCAATGCCCGACGACGCTCAGCGATCGACCTGCACGCCTTCTCACCACCACACCCTCCCCTGGCTTGCCGTCCCCCATCTCCCAAAATGGGCGCATCCAGCGTTCGCGGGCTGCCAACACCACGCAGCGCTGCGCCCGCATAAGCATGCCACACTGCGCTACCTGGTTCGGGGTACGCTTGCAGTCGCATACCATGATCCATGTTAGGTGCCGCAGCATTGTCAACCTGGTGCCGCAGCATAGTCAACCTAGTGCCGCAGCATAGTCAACCTAGTGCCGCAGCATAGTCAACCTAGTGCCGCAGCACGCGCAGCAACTGGTTGTGCGCCCGTTGCGCTGGGCATCAGGGCCGAAACATTGGGCTGCCATCCCTGCCTCTGTGAGCTCTTTATTCTTCCGCCGCAACCTTCTACTATCTACTTGGATGGCTGTCGACGCAGACGGAAGCTTCTTGACGGTCCTGACCTGATCTGCTGGGCCTGTGCCGTGCTCGACCAACCATCGTCCTTTCCCTTCTTTCACTTGGCGGCACCGCCACTTCCCCATTCTTCTAGGCGAGGGCCTACGTCACGCTCGTGAATGGCAATTTAGTCAAATCCCATCCATCAGCAGCGTACCCACACCCCAGCCGTACTCCACATTCCTTTTTACTCTCGTTCCCGCCCGCCCAGTCTCGATTCGCACCCTCTACCACCACCTTGCACCCTCCGTCCTACTCGTCTAGAATTTTCCGCTCGCTGCCATACAAATACACCACGCTTCCTCCTCTCACGCACCGCAACCCAGTCCAGCTCACAGCTCACCTCACCCTCCATCTCTACCTCGAGCAGTGCACACTACTTGACCACCTCCATCATGGCTACCATGGCCCCCGCCAATCACTTGATCGATGCTCGCTCCCACCCACACAGTCGTCGCAGCTCCACGCGCCGGAGCTTTGCGACTTCACTCTCGCGCACGAGCTCGTACCTCGACACCCCCAGGACAGCGTGCCCCAAGGACGGCGATGCTTTTGCCTACAACCCATCCCATCTGCAGACGTGGCTTTGCCCTCAAACCACCTGGGACCGCCTTCCTGCCTCGGTCCAGAAGACGCTGGCGGCCGTACAGCATGCTGGTGCTTCAGCGTTAACCGGTATGTCGTCTACTATTTTTATGTACTATCCACCCCACCTGTCATTGGCTGCGTTGGTGCGCGATATCCACCCATGTCGCAGTTGCATGTGTTGTGCATGACAAGCTAACCTTCTTCAGGCTTCGAGCGCCTTGACGAGCACAGTGGGGACGTGAACGGTGCACGCACTGACCAGAAGTTTCCAGAAGACGAGCTTGTGGTCCAGCTCGATGATGTCCGCCCACTGAAGCTACGCACCATCAGCAACGCTAGCAGCGTCTTCCTCTCCGACATCTCCTCACCCACCTACAGCGGCACCCCGGCGTCGGACTCGGGCTCCGCTTCTCCTGTGCCTTCGACCTTCTCGCTCCCACAGTCTGCGTCCACGCCCGCTCCCATCTCACTCGGACCACCGGAGCTCGAGGCCAGGCGCAGCTCCACGCGCGAGCGCTCTTTCTCCACCCCTCTGGAGCCCCAGGACGCAAAGTACGCCGCAGAGCTGTCGTATCTGCGCACAGAGGCCCTTCCCCGTCTCCGTCACTCTGGCCACAAGGTCGACACGGAGTGGTACGAGGCCAAGCGCATGGGCGCTGTTGCCGATGAAGAAGTCAAGGCGTTCGAGGACTGGTGGTCCGAGCAGAAACATATCATCCTGAAGCTCAGCGAGAAGGGCAAGCACCTGGCCGCGGCCAACGGCTTGACCTCGAACGGCATGGGCTGGACGGCTCCGTAGTCGCTAATGAGGTTGGTTTCCCTTTGTCTGGTCCATTGGAGCTGTTCGCTGAGATGTTCAGTCGCTCGCTACCAAGGCCTGGGCCTTTCTTACCTTGATCAGATTGACACAGCTACTCTCTTCTCTTTTCTTTCCTAGGGCATCTGTTTCTTCCAGCGAGGAGTTGGTTCCGGTATTTACCGAGGGTAACGCATTTACACGAAGACGGACTTCATTGATCTACTTTCGCACCGGAACTGGCGTCTATACTCCACTCCAATTTTCCGGAAAGACCAACGACATGCCTCTTTTCCTAGCATCACCGGCAGCCATGATAGCGAGCCCAGACGACCTGACTCGTCATGATAGCTAATACCACGATTATGACCTACTTCTTCCTCTGCCGTGACATCATGTTGAGTAACAGCTGTGATTGAGTTGCTGACGTGCGGGGAATTTCGCATGTGACAACGGTCGTCTTGCTTAGCCTTCCAAACTCCTGTTCGAATCAACACCCGGAACAGGCATAGTCTGAGTGAGTGCATAACAGGATGTAGACCCCAACCGAACAAATCATACACAAACGCCTCGGAGTCTGCCGCAAGTTTGTTGCTTCGTTCGTTCGTTCATTATTATTCACCACTGCATCAACTACCACCCACTCCCGCGGAGCCTCCGCGGAGCCTCTGTAGAGCCTCTACAACCTTTTACGTACGTACTAGCTACTAGCTACTAGCCATGTACCTCGAACCCGCGCTCAACTGACGGACGGACGGCGGATGAATTGACGGGGTGTGTGGGGTCCCTGATTAATGGGGAGTAAGAGTTGCGCGCCCGGTGCTTGGGTAGATGGGGGGTCTGACGTTGGGATGGGTGGTGGGTGGTGGGTGGTGGGTGGTGGTATGGTGGTATGGTGGTGTGATGATATAGTAATGTGGTTTGATGTGGTGATATGATGTAGTATAGTATAGTATAATATAATATAGTATAGTATAGTATAGTATAGTATAGTATAGTACACAACGTCAATCTATTATATACAAGACACTTTAATCTAGTCTAGCCTAGTCTAGTCTAACCTAGTTAAGTATAGTTTTATTTTATTTTCTTTTATTACAGGTAATACTTACTTTACACTCTTCTTTTATAGTCTTATAGACATAATTACTATATTTCTTTATATCTACTTTAGCGCTTACATTTCTATCTATACGTTTTCTTATTTCTACTATTCTCTTTAGGCTTTGTAGAGTTGTAAGTTGTAGTTATATTAGACAGAATGTATAGAAGCATTTACATGTTTTAACATTAAAATAGATAGTTACTTAGGTATGTTTATTGCTTTTTAGTTTTTAGCTCTTTATATTTAGTAGATAGTTATACACTTTAAAAGAGGTTAGCTAGTTAGTTAGCTAGTTACTTCTCTTCTCTTCTCTTTCTTTTGCTAATGTGTGTAACTTATCTAGTAGATAGATAAACTAACTAACTATCTAGTTAATTGCTTGCACAGGTAGTATTACATTACCTAGCTAGCAACTTCTTATTCTAACAAGAGAAAAATCGCTTATTGCTACTTATACTTCTTATTAGGCCCTAAGTGTTAGAGGCTTTCTACCTTAGGCATGCTAACCCTTAGAAACACCTTAGGGCGACTACGGTCACCTCTTAGAGCCTACACACATATATATATTCCCTTAAATCCTTAAGGGCTTAACCTCTAAGGATTTATCTCTTATCTTATCTAATACTATATATTTTGTCCTATCTCTTGCCTGCCTGCAGTGCCCTTATAATTTAAATCCTTTATACTTCCTCTTAGAAGAGGCAGTTAAGAGATATCTAATTTTTTCTATACCTATTACAATAGTTAGAAATCGACGTCGCCAACGTGCTACTAGCAACGACGACGCACTAGGCTTGCAACAACCTAGCCCTAGTAGCAACCTAACAGATGCCTAGAGGTATCCTATACACAACGTAGTAGCAAACTTGTTACTACTAGGCATGCCCTAGGTTAATACAACGCCTAGTACATCTAATAACTAAGCGTTAGGTCCTACTAAATTAGGAAACAAACAGGCTCTTAGCCCTACTAGCCCTCTAATAGATATACTATCCTATCTAAGTTAGATAAACCTAGCAACTAGTTTAAATGCAGACCCTCTAGCTGCTACAGGGGCGCCTAGGGTAGAACCTGTAGCTATCCTAACTACGGGCTAGCCTTTATTTGTTAAGCAACTCCTTAAGAACCTTTTTAAGGCAGAGCTTGCTAGAGCCTCTAAAGCTAAACTAGCTATCTAGAGGAACTAGATTAACTAAGCCTTATAAGCCCTAGGCTTAACTAAGAGCAGGAACTAGTTAGAACCTAACTAGCCAGCGTTTAATAAGGCTAGAAAGATTATCTAAGTGTTAAATAACATTTAACCTAAACCTAAGCTAGGTACTAAGAGCAGAGCCCTATCTCTATAGTAAGTAGACTAGTAGATTAAAGATATTAAGACAGCCTTCTAATACGCTTAGGTGTTAGAGAACTCTATTATAAGAACCTACTAGGCTATAGGTACTATTTAGTTTAGTATCTATTGTAAACTAATCTAATAACGGATTAACTAGAGATCTATCTAATTATAGTCCGACCTTAAGGCAGAGGAGGAGCAACTTGTGTAAGACTCTGTCCTTACTAAGTATAAGAACTATACTAAGTTCTTTAATATTAAGTAGAGAGAAGGCAATATAGTTAACACCTTTCTAATGCTGTTAAATTGCTAGAAGTTACTACTACTGCACAGCTTCTTTAAGTTTAATAACAGTACTAAAGACTATAACTTTAAAATTGCGTTTATATAGTCTAAAACTCTGCCTTACCTCTAGCAGGAAATCTAGCGTAACAGCAGCCTAGATAATATCTAGCAATAGCAGGAGTTTAAACAAGCCCTCTGTAACACAGAGATAGCAGCCTATCCTACAGTTACTTATAGAAGTAGCAATGCTAACTACAGCAAAAGGCATACTATATCTCCTAATTAGAAGGGGAATAAGAGACATGCTAGCTGCAGAGGCACACTATCCCGTAGCCGGGGCAACAGTACCTTAGTAGCTACCTAATCTAATAATAGTAACAACAGCTAGAGTTAAAATAAAGACTAGAGCAGCTAAAAGAGTTACTAGAAAAACTATAGTAGTTATAACTCCTACTATAAAAGTAGCAACAACAGGAACGCCTAGTTAACAGGAGAGTTAGGAAAAGAGAAGCCCTAGTTACTAACTTATCCTAACTACGACTAGGGCCTAAAACTAGGGAGAAACAAACCTGTATTATAGTTACTGTATCCCTCTAGGACCCTAATAGGTCCCTAACGCTGCTCTAAGCCCTCTATAACTTAGAAGCAGAGCTAAACCTTATTAGCTAGCAAGTAGTAGATAATCTCTACCTAGAACATAAATTGTTCTATTAAAGGCTAGTAGCTATATTCCTTAATAGCAACTACCTAGACATCTAGCAACTCTATAATCTAACTATTAATTGCCTAGACAGTAATAGTATAGTTAGATCTATAGGACTGTAGGAGTTCTAGTTAGCTGCCTTTAAGGGATACGACCTAGTACTAGGCTACCTATAGTTAGCATCTGCTAACCTATGTATCTGCTTCTCTAAAGGCATATACAAGTAGTTCTCTAACAACGTAGAGAGAGTATACCTTACTACTGTATAAGAGCTGTTCTACTCTATAAAACTAGGAGAGAGAGTATACTTAATACACCTAGGTAACCTAGTCTACTAAGTCCTAGAGGAGGCAATTAACAACCTTTTAGAAAGTAACTAGGAAGGCAGTAGACAACTACCGGCCTAGAGGCTAAGCAGAGACGCTGTCCTTAACGCGGAATATTTCTATAATAAGAGACTTCTCTAGCTCTAGAACAAAATACTTAAAGTTATTAACTACCTTTAGCATTGCGTTGCGCAGTACCTAGATCTATTATAGCTCCCTAAAGCTACAGGTAAGCGCATAGTAGTAAGTATTATCTATAAGCCCCCTTAACGCTCTAGGATACTGCCTATAGGTATAGCCTAAGTCCTCCTAGATAGCAATAAAGACTACTCTTTAGTCGACCCTATAGACAATAAACTAGACCTAGAGGAGCTTAAGCACGTTCCTCTAGATCTGCACTATAAGTAGTTTGCATTTAGTAAGCACTAGTCTAGTGTATTAGTACTGTATTAGGATTATAATTACTCTATTAATATTAAACTAGGGAGCAAGATACTAAACATGCCTATCTATAACCTTTCTAGGAAGAAGCTAGAAATACTACAGGCCTACCTTAATACAGCGCAGGAGAAAGGTTAGATACGTCTAAGTAAGTCCTCTACTAGGGCACCTATTCTGTTTGTGCTAAAAGCTAACAGTATACTGTAACTCTGTGTAGATTACAAGGGCCTTAACAAGGTTACTATTAAGAACTAGTATCTTATTCCCCTTGTAAATAAAATGCTAGATAGGCTATTAAAAGCAGCTATCTTCTCTAAGCTAGATCTACGTAATGCCTATTATAGGCTCTAGATTAAGGAAGGCAATAAGTAGAAGACGGCTTTTAAAACTAGGTACGGCTATTTTAAGTACTTAGTTATGCCTTTTAGATTAGCAAACGCTCTAGCAACGTTCTAATCCTATATCTAGAAAGCCCTAGAGGGTCTTATAGACTATACCTGTGTAGTATACCTAGATAATATCCTTATATACTTAGAGCACGAGGAGGATTACTAAGCCTACGTTAAAGAGATCCTAGATTAACTTGTTAAATAGGGGTTGTTCTGCAAGGTAAGTAAATGCTTATTTATAACAAAGTTAGTTAAGTTCCTAGGCTTTATTATTACGCCTAGTAGAGTAATTATAGACCCTATCTGCGTGCAGACAATCTAGGAGTAGCTAGAGCCTAAGGGATACAAGGACATCTAAGTGTTTCTTAGCTTTACTAACTTTTACTAAAGATTTATCTTTAACTACTCTAGGATCGTCTACCTGTTAGTAGACTATATAACTTCTGCCTAGAGGCCGGAGTTAGAGCTAGGAGGCTCTACTTTAATAAAGGGGGGGAAGAAAACGCTAGCAAAAACCTAAAAAGGCCTAATAAGATAGTACAAACTATAGAGTTAGCTAGAGGAAGTACGCTAGGCTTTTCTTACTATTAGGAAGAAGTTTACTAAAGCACCTATGCTACAGCACTTTAACCCTGCTAAGCTAATTATAGTCCTTACTAACGCGTTAGACTTTGCTATAGCTACTATACTGCTGCAACTGCAATTATTAGGAGTACTAACAGAACAACACTAGAAGCTAGTAGCGTTCTAGAGCAGGAAGTTCTAAGGCCTATTAATTAGATAGCACACCTATAATAAGGAATTAGCTGCAATTGTTAAGGCATTTAGGTAGTAGCAATATTACCTTAAGTATACTCTGTTAACAGTCTAAGTACTCTCTAATTATAACAACCTGCAGTACTTTATAACTACAAAGAAGCTCTCTCCTAAGCAAGCACGCTAGGCAGAGGAGCTAGCTAGGTACGACTTTAAAGTTAAGTATAAGCCTAGACTAGAGAACCCTGCAGACAGCCTCTTAAGGCGTCTAGATTATGCAAAGGGACTAGTTATTAGGGAGCAGTAGGCACTACGTAATGCTATGCTACTAACGCTCTAACAGAAGCTTTAAATATAGACTATCTAGAAGTCTAAGGCTTAAAACGTTAAACAGGCAACTAGGGCAATAGGCAGCCCTAGTAGAGGTTCTGTAGGATCCTAGCAACTCTCTAAAACCGCCTCTAAGGAATTCTACCTACTAACAGGTACTAGAGATGCGTCTCTCTTAGCTCTTAACTAGCTATCTACAGGCTATAACAGCTAGAGTTAATCTAAATTATTTAAAGCTTAGGAACCTAGGTTTAACGTTGCAGAGGCTCTCCTTTATAACCTTAACAGATAAGTTAGGTTACCTACTTACCTTACAAACAATGCTGCGCAAGGTAAATCTGTATACGCTCTAGATACTCTAGAACGCCTAACTAACTATATTAGACAGGTTTAGGAGTAGGATACTACTTATAAGTTACTAATAAGTTAGGAAGCAAGCAGAGCAGCTACAGGTTACTACTACTAGGAAGTTAACCCTAGTAGGACCCTACGTAGAAGTAGGAAAGTGTAGATTCTCTAAGATATAACTCTTTGCTAAACTATTCTTGCAAAGAACTATAACAACCCTATAGAAGGTTACTATAGCTGTAAGAAGACTACTTAGCTGTTAAAATAAAAGTACTATTAGCTAAATCTAAAGAAGGATATACACAAGTATATTTAGTATTATACAGTATACTAACTAAACAAGATCTGCAGACATAAGCTATAGAAGCTGCTAGTCCTACTCCTAGTACCTAATACACTCTAGTAGTATTACTCCCTAGACTTTATAACAGACCTACTAACGTTAAAAGATAACTAGGGGAATAAGTATAACTTAATCCTAGTCCTAGTTAATAGGTTTAGCAAGTATGTCCGGTACCTACCTGTAACTAAGATAGTTATATCCTAGAGAGTAGCTAAACTACTACTTAAGCAGTGCTTTCTTAAACATAGTCCCCTTAATACTCTAATATTAGACTGCAGGTTAGTGTTTACTAGCTAATTCTAGTCTAATATCTGCTATTATTTAAAGATTAACTATTGCCTTAGTACAGCCTTTTACCTACAGACTAACGAACAGACAGAACGCTAAAACTAGGAGTTAGAAACCTACCTGCGTATCTATATAAACTACTAACAGGACAACTAGGTAGACTTATTACTATACACAGAGTACGCATACAACTTAAAGGCTTACTTAGCACACAGGGAATCCCCTATTAAGGTAGTATATAGGATTAACCCCTAGAGCTTTAATAGAGTTCTAGACAAGCACTAGCTACACTGTCCTCTAGAAGCCTAGGCAGACGGTAGAAAGGCACTAGACCTCTGCTAGCAGGTAATTAGACGGCTAGAGCAGTAGCACAACCTATAGGTAGCAGTAAAGAATAGCTTAGAGTATGCCTAGAAGAGCAATTCTTGTTGGTATAATACTAAGTAGGCAGATAGACACTTTGCTAAAGGCAAGCAAGTGCTGCTTTAAGCAAAGAACCTAACAACTAGCTAACTATCTAAGAAGTTTAACGCCTGTTACCTAGATCTATTTACTATTATAAAGAAGATTAGCAAGCTAGCTTATAAGCTAGACCTACTACTATTAATAGACAGAGTGCACCTAGTATTTAATATATTACTACTTAAGCCCTAGAGGGAACCCTTTGCAGAGAAGAAGTTCTAGCTAGGTCCTATACAGATTCTAGAGGATACTCTCCTAGTAGAGAGGTATAAAGTTAAAGAGATTCTGCAACACTATAATACTTAAACCTATAGGTAAGAGTATCTAGTAAAGTAGCTAGGTTAGCCTAATAAAGAAGCTACCTAGGAGCTACTAGAGAACCTTAACTACTATAAGGAAATCCTTAAAGATTACCTTAAGACAGCAACTAATACGCTATAGCAATCTACCCGTAAGCGCAGAGCAAATACTTAGGTAGAGCAAGGCAATCTAATCCTGCCTTAGCAGAAGAGGGGTTGCCTAAGGAAATCCTGGAATAATACTTATGCTATAAAACTGTAGACAATATGTTAACCTAGGGTTACCGTCCTAAGGCTGTAGATTAGCCTAGTAACTATCTAAGGTAGGGGACAAGGGTCTTAAGAGCATTAGAGTAGGCACAGATTTTTATATAGTTATTTGCATTTAATCTATTACTATATATTATCTAAAAGAGCAACCTAAAACACATAGAAAAGACCTTATAAGCCCTTAGTAGGGCTAAGCTTAAAGTCTAGACTACCTTAACAACAACGCTTAGGAGTCTTCTAAGCTGCAGGCTTAGTAGAAGAAACTATTAACTGCTAGAAGAAAGCAACTAGGGCGTTATTAGCAGAAAGCACGTTAGTACTATAGTAGTACCAACGCTTCTCTGCACCTCTAGCAGTACTATCCTGCTAGAACACGCGCTTAATATTAACGTTAATAACTATATTAGAAGCTGCCTTCTAACTAATAGTACCTAAGGCTACTTATGTAAGTTAATTACAGTAAGGGCAAAAGGACTAGGAACTTATATTAAAGCGCTGCAGGTTATACTTACGCAAAACCTAACAAGCTTTGTTATAGTCTACTAGACCTAAACCTAAGTCCTTTACACAACAGTTAGTAGCAGCCTTATAAGCTACAGCACTAAGGTAACAGGCCTTAGCGTAGTTAAAAGCAGTCTGCTAGTAGTGCTAGGTTACGGCTAGAACGTTATCTTTAGTTACGGCGTTACCTTATTAAGCAGTCTCCTTATTTGTCTTGCGTTTAGCTTACTTAATAAGGAAGTTAAGCATGTTAATAGTGCAGCAGAAGTAAGGCGCAATCTATACGAATTAGCGTTAGGCAGGCAATAAGGAGAGTTCTAGACTTACCTTAACACATCTACTAGCGTTACTGCCTAAGTATCTAGAGTATACGCTAAAGTTATTCTTACGCACGCAGAACCCCTTAGGACACCTAAAGACCTATATAAACAACTTAATTGTTCTATTAGAGTTAGAGCTAGACTTAGTAGACAGCTTAGTTACGCACCTGTAATACTAGAACTAAGTAAGAGAAGGCTGCAGAGCTATGTTATTAGGTAACGCGTATATAAAGTCTAGTAACTTAGCGTTGTTAATATGCAAAGGCAGAGGAGGCATAATTACAAAGAAATAGAGTAGAAAGTGTGTAAGTGTAAGTAGAGTGCAGATAAGGAAGAAGAAGTTAAGGTATCTACTCTTTATATACTGCAACACTCTTACCTCTATCTACTACCCTGCTAACGTCCTGCTACCTTACTACTTACTTTCTAAACAGTTAAACGCCTAAAACTTTACATAGTTAGTAAGGAATAATGCGCGCCTAATAGGACACTTGCTATATGTCTATAAAGCCCTAAGTCTAGAGTAAACAACAACTAAATATATAATAAAGGCATAGCTAACACTGCGCAATTAGCAGATAGACTCCTATAACAGAGTTAATCTAAATATAGGGTAATACCTAATATTGTTATAATAAGCTACCTATATATAGCGTGTTGCTTAGGGCCTACTTATGCAGAAGAAGAACAACCCTTAGGCACTAACTAGATACCTTATAAGGTACCTCTTAGGTAAAGGTAATAATATATCTAACTAAACTGCTGTAGCAGTAAGGCAAACAGTTTACGCTCTTAGCAACTACAGTTGTCTAGAACAGGGGTAATAATGTCTCTGCAGAGCTTATAGACAAAGAGCCTAGGTAGACACTTAAGTAACCTATAGGGGGACAAGGCGTTATACTAAACAGTCTAGGGCAGTAGATTACTACACCCTATACTAGCTCCTAGGCAATCGCAGTCTCTAGACTCTAAGCAGCAGTACCCTGCAGAGACTATAGTGCAGCAATAGGTACTCTACAGGGAGAGCCTGCTATAAACACTATACAGCTTGTTCTGTATATTCTACTACGCTTCTAGAGGTTAAGGCTACTAGACTAAGAGCACTAGATCCTTAAGGGGACTGCAGTAAGGCTGCAGACACCCTATAGGGTAGTACTAGCTAGACACTTATTTAGTAATCTACTAAACTATTACCTAACTCTCTAACAGTTCTAACTACAGGTTTTAGAGTTAAAGATCCCTATAGATCTTTAGGTAAGGTTACCTAGCAAGCAGTAAACTAGTGCTAGTTGCACCCTGTAGGGAGTTGTTCGTGCTAACATAACCTAATAGATCTAAGCACCTACTAACAAGCAAGCTAGCTTTCTCCTAACCTATTTTCCTCTTATATTAGAGGTTTTTTCAGAGTTTAAACAGGCAAGCATTAGGCATATAGAGTTTAGCAGTCCGGGACAGACTATAAGAAGAGGGGGGGCTATTGTTAGGGGCTTTCTACCTTAGGTATGCTAACTCTTAGGAACACCTTAGGGCGACTACAGTTACCCCTTAGAGCCTACACATACGTATATATTCCTCTAAATCCTTAGGGGCTTAACCCCTAAGAATTTGTCTCTTATCTTATCTAATACTATACGTTTCGTCTTATCTCTTGCCTGCCTGCAGTGCCCTTATACTAAGGCAAGGTGCACTAAAAGATAAGGTAATAATATAAGGAGTAATAATATAATTAAAAACAGAGATATATAGTTAACTATAGACTGTTTAATACTAGGCATTAATCTAGTATAAGGGACTATTTATACTAGGCTTAACCTAAGATAGGTTACTCTATAACAACTCTCTAAGGCGTTAGCTATTAGGCTAATAATATTCCTCTTCTTAGGTTAATTGTTCTAATCAACTAAACGTTAGGCTAATAGGCCCTAGTAAGAGATGTTATAGTCTAGCGTAGTCTGTTGTAGTATATCCTATAATAACTAACTAGAGGCTTAAATTTCTACCTTTACCTAGGCGCGCGCCTCTCTTTTTTCTCTCTTACCTTTACTACTAATTCCTGTAGTAAGGGCATAGCTGCTCTAGCTATTAGCAGGGTACTATATATAAGGCTCTCTCTTGTTAATTTAGTCTATTACTTCTATATTCTACTAGTTACCTTCTTTAGTAAGTTTCTCTAAAAATTAACTCTTTACTCTTTCTTTTATTTATTTCCTTTCTAGGGTATTATATGCTATCCTAGCGTATATTAGCTAAGATAGGTGCCTTTAAGTAGAAAAGGGTCTTTCTAAGATCTTTTAGTACTAACTAGTATATAGCAGCCTATTCTGCGCTGTTCTAGGCTATAGCAGACTACACTTACCTGTATAGGCCTTAGCCTTACTCTTCTTATTTGTTATAGACTTTATGCCTATATCTAATAATATAGCTAACTATACTCTTATATCTATCTATGTCTGTATCTACTATATTACCTAGTTTAGCACTTTAGAGTATTATATAGCTAGTATAGTTAGCTGCTACTTCTCTCTAATTACTAATAAAAATTAGTAGATCTATAAGTCTTAGCTCTTTAAGCTTAAGAATAGAAATAGTGTTTAGACTATAAAGTGCTAGAAGTGCTTTCTTACTAACTTAGACTGTTTTATAGTATATTTAGCTATTTTAAGCTATTTTAGTGTATGTAAATATCTTACAGATTTCTAAGAAGTATTATAAGCACCTTATAGCTATCTGCTAATACCTAAAGAACTATAACCTCTAAAAACGCACTAAAGATAAGAAGAAGCTTAATATTACCTGCCTTACTAAGATCTGTTGCTCTTTAGCTAAGAATATTATAGTATAGGTCTTTCTATCCTATTATATAGTATTCTAAGCTATTCTAGTATATATCTAACTATTTCTAGCAAGTACAGCTCTTATACTAAAAAGTTGTACCTTTACTTTAGTGCTATTCTTTCTACTTCTAATCTAATTACTAATATTTACCCTATTAGTTATAAGTAGGATAAGGTGTCTATCTAGGCTAAGGTTAAAGGTTAGAGGCGTAAGTTAGATGCTAAGATTGCTACTAAGGCCTTAACTTCTACTAAGAAGGTAAGTTTACTCTCTTTTTAGCTATTCTTAGCTATTCTAGCACACTCTAATATACTATAGGCTAAGAGCACTGTTATTAACGCTAAATTAAGGAAGTTAACTAGTTATACTACTAACCTAGTTATTAAGATTTTAGCCTTAGAGACTAAGAGGGATGCTGCTACTAGTCCTACTAAGAGTTAGCTAACTAAGCGCATTAAGGCTAAGAAGAAGGTACACTAGCAAATAAGTACAGTCTAGGTAGGAGTTAGGTATATTACGTAAGGTACTCTAGCCCTACCTAGCCCCTACCTATGCTAACCTCCTGCTAAGAAGGTTAGAGCTAGGTAAGGTCTATATATAGTAGAGGTAGGTGTAGAGCAGAGTCTATATATAGTAGAAGTAGGTATAGAGTAAAATCTATATATAGTAGAAGTAGGTGTAGAGTAGAAGCTGTATAGACTAGTAGTAGAGGTAGAAGAACGACTGTATAGACTAGTAGTAGAGGTTAGGTATATTACGTAATAGTATATATATACCTAAGAAGCTGCTCTATTACTTTTAATTTATAGTACAGGGTTTAAAGATTTATTACACTTATTTATTACAGAAGTAAGAATAGATAATACATAAGTCTGTATATTAAACAATCTAATTATATAAGAACCTAGAATACCTATATATAAGTATAAACTAGCTTAGTATATCTAAATAATTAGATAGTTGTAGTAAGAAGCTTTTTATAGTATTGCCTAGCTAAAGTTATATTCTTACTTATTATAGTTACCTGCTTAGTATAAATAGCATTTAAGTTAATATCTATTTATATTAGCTATATTTTCCTAATATAGAGCTTTTACATACCTTTAAAGATACTAATAAGAAAAGATTCAGCAGCTTCTTAAATAGCCTCTAGAGCTACAGCTTTAAACTGTATACTAGTTAGATAATCTTATATAATTTTATAAACTAGGCGTAAGAATACTACCTTAGAAATAATTATAGTAGTAGACTTCTAGTATTAACAGATTTCTTAAAGCGCAACAGCTATAGTAGAATTAGTAACTAAAAATAATAAAAAACTATAATAACTTACTACTAGATTTGTTACAGCGCTTAGCTCTAACTATTATAGGTGTTATAGCAGGCGCTATACAGGTAGCCTTAGCAGCAAGCTGTTTTCTAGGTGCTTTGCTGCTAGTTCTAGCATTACCTCTACTTTAGGTTAGCTTTGCTTTGTTCCTATAGCTTCTAGCTATAGTGCTAACTATAATAGAAGGCTATAATAATAGAGAGCTAGTGTAGAAGAGTTATTATAGTGTAGTTGTCTACAGTAGTGTAGTTATAGGTAGAGAAAGGTAAAAGTAGAATTTATTAATAGTTAAATTAGTTAATATATGCACAGAAGTCTGTACACTACTAGAGATTATTATATTATAAGTACTTAAATTTAGTATATCTATTAGCAGTGTGCTAGAACTCTAAGCTTGTAATAGAAATCTGTAATAATTTGTTAGCTTATAGAGCTAAACGTAAGGAGTTGTCTTATTCTATTCTTAACCTAATATAATAAATATTTGCTAATCTACAGTAGTTTACAGTACTAAGCAAATTTTAATATTTGCGTTTAGGTTTGTGCCTAGTAGGGCTGCTGCCTAGCGTAAGAACACTAAAATCTAGTGTATATAGAAGAGACTTATAACGCCTATGCATAGAGAAGACTATAATAATAATCTATAAAAGCTTATAGGTAGTATAAAGACGCTATGTGTATTCTTCTAACACTAAGTGTATTAAGATTAGAGCTATATACGTAATGTTATAACTATTATAAAAAAATACTATTATATTAGCGCTAGTAGAATAAGAGGGCCTTAATTACGTACTATCTAGTAAAATATACTTACTTAGAGCTTACTAGCACTATAACATAACTACTAACATTACTACACGCTTATACTACTACACTACTCTACTCTTTCTATATAAGCACTATGTTATTATAAGCTGTAAAGAAAGTAGGGGGGAAATAGGAAGACAGACTACTTTCTTCCCTAATCTAGAAGACCTAGACTAACTAGACTAGGTAATTCTAAAATAGGAAGCGTATAGCCTAAAGAGGTAAGAGGAGTAAATATAGTAATAAGATAAGATAATATAATAGACAAGTTATTATATTAAATGCTAGGTACAGAACTAAGAGAGGGGGAAAGTAAGTAGTATTTATACTCTACTTCCGTTCTCTCTATTACAAATCAGAAGGATCTAGAATAGTTATTACAAATAAATGCTTAGAAATTAAGAGTAGATTTCTAAGCAGATTGCGTAGGCAATTACGCAACCTACTAGCAGATTACGTGGGTGTACACGTAACCTACTAGTAAAGGCAACGTGTTCTTAAGCTATTTATAGTAAGAAAGCTAACTCTAGATCTAGTATAGCTATAGCTATAATAAGCACAGCTTTCTAACGCTCTCTAGTTGGGCATTCTTTAGATAGTACTTTACTAGATTAGGTAAGAGCTAAACCTAATTAGGAAAGTACCTGTATCTAGGCCTAATATATATATATTTAGGCTAAATAGCTTAAGTTGCCTTTTTAGGTAATAACTATTCCTAAAAAGGAAACTATCTAATAAAGATTATAAGAAGAAAGTCTTATAACTTTACATAAGCCTCTATTACAGTTATTACTATAGATCTTAAGCCTGAGAATATTAAAAAGGAGGAGAAAGATAAGATAACAACTTTAGTAATTACTACAGATACTTATATACTACCTAGCTTTACTACTAAAGAGTAGGATAAGTTTATCTAGGCAGTTATTATAGCCTATTATTATAGTTAGCGCTAATAATACTAGAGGTTTTACTCTTAGAATAATAAGATTAATAATATTCTTAACTTCTAAGGCTAAGCTAAATCTGCTAGCTAAAAGATTAGCACTACAGTCCTATTTAAAGGTAAACTTAGTAATAGTGCCTACGTAATTTAGTAGAGAGACAAAGCTACAAGCCTTACTAGAGAGAAGTTAGCTATTAAGAAGGTAGGAGATACTAACTAGTTAGCAAAATTCTAAGCTAGAACAAAGTTGTAACTACTACTAGCTTATAAGTTAGTAGCTTTTAAAACATAAGCTATAATAGTAGCTAAGGCTAAAAAAGATATTGCTTAACAATACTTTAAGTTAGGTACTAGTAGTAAGTTATTATAGCTTCTTATTATAAACGTGTACTAACTCTTAACAGCTAAGTAGCTTTAAAACAAGCTAGAGGCTGTCTATAAGAAGTAGAGTAGTCTAGAGTATAGAATTAATCTTTGTACACACTAGATAGCTCTTAGCAACTGTAGAGAAGTTGCTATAGATAAGCTAGCAACTAGCAACACTCCCTAAACCTAAGGCTAAGGTAAAAAACAGCTCTTTTCTAAAGGCAGTATGCTTAAGAAGCTACTTTACTAAGAGTATAAGCAGGGTCTTTAGAAGCTTATAAGTAACACTTTTAAGAGTAAGAAAGAGAAAGAAGAGTAAATTACCTTCTAAGATTAGACATTGCTAAAGAGCATAGCAATTGTAACTAATAATAACTAGAAGTAAGTTATTATATCCTATTATTATATCTACTTACTAATTATATTAGGGAAACTAATCCTCTAGATCTCTTAAATACAATAGATAGTAATATTTAGCTTATAGGCTACTGCCTGTATATTACAGCTCTTAATAAAGATAAGTATAAGAAGAAGATTAAAGAATCTAATACTAAGCTTAAAGAGTATTTTTAGTCTATGCTAAATAAGTATAAGACTAATAAGCAGTTCTACTAGGCAATAGATAAGGCAGATAAGGCAGATAAGGCAGATAATAATAATAATAAAATAGAGATAGAGAGTAACTAAGATTAGATGTGCCTCTAGCGTTATAGCCTAGTATTACAGCTAATTAACACATTTAATGCCTATTGTACAGACTTCTAAGACATCTATATCTTTAAATTTCCTTATCTCTACCTAACTAATAATATAGTATAGTAAAATAAATCTATATTTAGCTCTTATTCTACAGATAATTACTAGCGCTTTTTCTAGACCTTATATTTCTAGAGTTATAGCTTCCTCTTCTATAAAGCCTTCTATAAAGTAATTTGTATATCTTTTTTACCTCTAAGCTTATTACACAAACTTCTTACAGCTTTTTATTATATATATAGCATCACTATCTTTACACTTAGGGTCCTCTTACCCTAGCCTACCTAAAATCCTTTTATTCTATACCTTTTTAGCTTAACGTAATCCACCATCGAGTTGGCCACCCCATCGAGTTGGCCACCCAATGCACCCCCCCATTACTCCACCCCTGATATCTCAACACCACTGCAACCAATTTTGATGAAAAGTAGATAGAATTAATTGCCTGATGCAGCTGCACCTTTTGTGCAGGTTCTTTTGTTGTGCCCTGGCTCGCTGCATGTACTGCAGTGGGGAATACCCCGGCTGCTACCACTAGCTGCACGCCTCTCCTTACGCCTCACCTCCCCTGCCAGCACTACTGCGTCTCTCTGAGCTACTATATCCTCTGCTTCCTCCTGCGTAAGGGTCCCCCCTCTCTGTATACGCTTCCTTTTTCGGCTTCTACGCTCAGCTGCAGCAGCGTTAGCAGCTTAAAGCTTGACAATCTCACCAGCTAAAATGGTTCCAGTGTGCACTAGCATTTCTGCACCTTTCTGCATCTGCTGCACTATGGTTACAAGCGCTGTTGGAGAGGACCCAGCGTGGGTTCGAATACGGTTCTTGATCAGCGTAGATTGGGCCTGTAATTCAAAGGCGTTGCTAGGGGTCCTGGGGTCCCAGGGGGTGGTAGGCAGCGGTGGTGACGGCGTTCAAGGCTTGATCTCCAGCTTTGATAGCACCGCTCCTGGGTCCAGGGGCACCAAACCAGTGGCTCTGAATCCAGCTTTGATGTTATCTGACGAGAAAACACCTTGGTATACTGCTAGAAACGCTGCCAGGAATGCTAGCTTGTCAATATGGTTGATGTGGCTGTTTGCCAGGGCTCCTACTTCCTTCTTGTACGCACGCTTCAGGGGAGAGAAGCACCCAACGTCCAGGGGTTGTAGGATATGGGAGGCGTGCGCAGGCATACAGAGGGTAATAATGTTGTTCTCCTTGCAGATATCCTGGAATCTGATTGAGTTGTGGGACTCATGGCCATCAAGGATAAGCAGCCGGTGACCACCAACTGTACGCTGAGTGGTATGCTTAATAAAGTGCTGAAGCCAGGCAATCCCCACTTCATTGGTAGTCCAGCCATTATCAGATACAGCAATCCTCCAGTCCTTAGGATTATTGTGATACCAGGCTTGGTTGTGGTTCTTTCCTTTGAAGATGAAGAAAGGTGGGACGAGCCAGCCACCTGCACTGACGGCAGCGATCAGGGTAACCCACTCACGATCACCAGGTTGGCGTCCAATAGGGTTGAGACGAATCTCTGCTGCAGTGACCACCTTGATAGACCCCCTACGCCTATCTGGAACCCAGTCTCGTCGAAGTTGTAGGTATCTTCATTAAGGATACCATACTTGGCTTTCACGCTGGCTACCAGCTCAAACCATGGCTTAATGATTGCAGGGTTGCTGCACAGGACCCTACGGTAGTCCCTAGGTCGTGATAGCTGAGATTTGATTTGTGGTTGACGTGAGATGAAGCGTTCCACCCAGTTGATGCCGACACAGGTGCCGGCGCGTACAGCCAACAATTGATCAGCCATACTGCGTACTTCAGCGTAAGAGGGGGCAAATCCACGAAGAGATAGGTCCCTTATACGTGCAACAAGACTCTCCTCTTCGCTCTTGGTGAGATTTGATCGGTTGGGGTGGGTATCGCGTCGGGAATGCATTCCAACGCGTCGGTTCGTCAGGGTACTCCGAGACACCCTGTACACTGAAGCAACGTGCCTAAGGCTTAGTGACGCGTCAGATTTAAGTAATTGGATAGCGAGGATTACCCTCTCTTCATAGGAAAGTGATCCTATATCTGGTTGTGGTTGCATTGTAGGTGGTTGAGAAGTTTGATGGGTCTTGGCATTGAGTGGCCAACTCGATGGGGTGGCCAACTCGATGGTGGATTACGTTATTAACTTATTAAAGGTGCTTTTCTAAGTCTAGTATCTCTTCTTAGGCAGCTGCGTTCTACAGACCTAGATTACTAAGAGCAACTTACAGCCTAGGATAAGTAGTAGAGAAGCATAATATAGGGAAGTAATCCTACTAGCAGAAAACTAAATTAGGATGCTCTATCTTGCTTTAGCAAAGTCTAAAAGTACTATAGAGAAGCTGCTAAGATAGAAGATAGTTACTTATATGTTTACTATTATAACTATAGCTAAGCACTTTAGTACCTAGCTATAAAAGCTATTAAGACAAAGCACCTACTTTAGCACCTTAAAACTTAAGCCTGTAGAGAAACTAAAAGTCCTACTTATACTTTACTAGACCTCTAATTATGTCTATACACTACATGCTAAAGAAACTAGAATTAGTCTTCTACTATTCTAGAATACTCTTATCTAGTTTTAAAGAAGAGCTTGTTTGCTTTATTATTAACAATAATATCCTTTTTTAAGCAGTTAAGCATCTATTATTCTAATGTTTTATCTGCTTCCTTAGGCCTAAGGCTGTAATAATTACCTATTATAAATTTAGCTTAATATTCTAAGCTTAGTTTAAGGCTACTAAAGACAGACTTCTCTAGGATCTTAGATTAAGTACTAAACTGTCTATTGTATTAGATGTCTAGACAGTAAGTAATTACCTAAGTTTCCTAGCTATTAAGGGCTACTATATTAATAAGAGCTAGAAACTATAAGAAGTTCTTTTAGACTTTATTCTAATATATAGAAAATAAACTAGCTCCTCTATAGTATAGTAAGTTCTCTAATTTCTATAGAGAACTAAAATATTAAGACGTTTATTAGGTGTTTATTATAATAATATAAGTAATAACAGCACTTCAACACAGTCCTTATAAGGGTTACTAGAAGAGCATAACATTACCTAGAATAAAGAAGAGAACACTATCTCTTGTCTTACATATATTATTAACCTTATTATGCAAGACATTATACTACATCTTAGGCTTAATATACTAGAAGAGATAGAGAATATAGAAAGACTACAAAGACATTATATTTAAGGTATTACTAAGAACATGTCTGTTCTAAACTCTCTTTATAAGGTATTTATTCTTTATTATATATATTTATTACATTCTAAGTACTACACAGATCTAAGCTATGCATATTGCAATAGATATTTTACTACAACAATTTAAGAGATTTCTTATACTACAGAGTGATTTACTAGTAAATTAACAACTTTTAGTTATCTAAGATGTTAAGACTAGGTAGAACTCTATATATAATATGTATAAGCGCGTACTTAAGCTCTAGCTTTATATTAATAAATAGCTAGAGCAAGAAATTGCACTTAAGGCTACTAGTTACAAAGAATATACTTCTACTTATATTAAGAGAGCAGAAGCTAATTTTAAAGACCTTAAAAAACTTTAACTTACAGTAACTAAGTAGCAGTACCTATAGGCTGTTACAAAAATGCTATAACAATTTAAAAAAGCAACTAATTCTCTAAGCAGGACTTAAAGACTGTAAATTCTATTTATCTAGATAATATACAACTAACTGTTTAATTACCTAGATTAGATAATCTATAAGGTTAGTAACAACTTTAGTTAAGCTAATAACTTAGAATAGCTTAGAGTTGTAAAGGCAGCTATAGAAATAGGTACTGTAAAACTATCTAAGTACTATTTAAGGACAGGTAAGAGTTAAGGTTTCTTATTTAACTGTGTAACTATCTTAGATCTAACACAGAAGCTTACTGCGTATAAGGTAAAGTTATTATAGTTAGTTATTACAGTTCTCTACTAACTATCTACTTAGGACAACACCTAGGTCCTCTAAGATAAATATATATACTAAGACTAATTCTTTAACTATGTAGCGCGTTATTATAGCATTAGTCCTAGTAGCTCTATAGTAGTATAAAATACTTCTTTTTAGTAATTTTAAGAAGATAATTAGTTCTAAAGGCTAGCAACAACTACCTAGCAAGCTAGTAGGAGCTTCTTAAGTTTAGGTTTATCTAATAAGAATAGGTGTTAAACTTAGCAGGAAGGTAAGGCCTTTCTTAGTACTCCTCCTATTTAGCTAGTAGAAAACTTTAATCTACTAGAATAGTAGAAGATAAATACTATAAATTACCTATAACTTGCTTGTGTAGTAAAAGATATACTTTTAGTACTACTTATAAAAGTAGGAGTTAAGTAAGTGTTTAACACTATAAGAGATATAATTAGAGATTAATAGCGCAGGCTTAAGGCTATAAAGATACGCTAGATTATAATTCTTAAGGATTATTTCTCTCTAGAGTAGCAGCAAGAGGGGGAGAAGAGAGAAAGAGGCCCTAAAATAGATAAGGTAGAGAATCTTTTTAAGCTACCTGCTTATCTTAGTGCAGATACAGAGGATTACCCTAGTGCTAATACAGAGGTTTGTTTAAGTAAAGATATAGACAATTATATAAGTAAAGATAGAGAGGTTATAAAGGTAGAAGATAATAGCAGTAGTGCTAAGAAGGAGCCTCTAGTAATACTATCTTAGTAAGAAGCAAGACCTTAAAAAAGAGCTAAGCTAATATAGTACTAGTAAATCCTAGATTTATAGTTGTAATAAATAGCTATTATAACTTTCTCTTCTTATAACTATAATAAATAGCTATAATAACTATCTCTTACTATAACTATAATAAATAGTTGTAATAACTATCTCTTACTATAACTGTAATAAACTATAACTATAATAAATAGCTGTAATAACTATTGCTTACTTTACACTAGTTCTCTAGTACCTTTACTACTTATATTAGATGTATATGTTTAACGCTAGAACTAAGATAAGCATACTACCTACCTCTACTCTACTCTACTCTACCCTGCTCCTACTACTAGTCTATACAGCCCCTGCTCTGCCTCTACTACTAGTTTGTACAGCTTCTACCCTGCCTCTACCTCTAGCCTATACAGCTCTTACCCTGCTCTTACTTCTAGCCTGTGCAGCTCTTACTCTACACCTACTACTAGTCTATGCAGCCTCTTCTCTGCCTCTACTACTAGTCTGTGTAGCTTCTACCCTATACCTACTATACCCTGTAGTACGCTGTACCTATTTACTAGCGTAGAAGAAGGAGCGTAAGAACCTTCTTACTTAGGCTAGTTCTTTATAATTTGCTAGTAGACATAGTAGATAATTCTGTAGTATTCTTAGTTATTTTATAGTATTCTAGGCTATAATACTGTACCTAGAGTGCTTTAAAATACCTACTACCTTTACAGCTTTTAATAATATATAATAACCTCTTCTTCTATATTCTTAACTATATTAGACTATTATAGGCTATTCTAGTATACTCTGTTCTCTATTAGATCTAAGTACTATTAAACACTTAAAACCCTATAGAAAAAATAGTAAAGGTAACTCTAGATTTCTTCTTTTCTAACTTAGAGATTTCTAATTTTTTAGCTGCTAGGCCTAACTATCCCTCTTCTTTTTAGGGGGCTGTTCTAGCTGCCTTTTAACAGTCTGTAAGGTTTATTATCTCTTTAAAAGAATTCTCTTCCTAGTCTTAAACTCTTTAAGAGTGTTAGAGAAAATATTTACTCTAGGCTTCTATATATTCTCTTTATTACTATATCTAGCCTACTTTATATAGTATAGCTATTATTTTTTATTATCTTAGCTTCTTTTAATAATTCTTTCTATATCTTATATATTATTACTAAAAGTACAGAGTGTGTCTATAATGTAGTAATTTAGGTATAGAATGTAACGGTCTAGGCAAGGCCTAGTAAAAGATATCTATTTCTTAACCACTTTGCTAAAAAAGCAGATACAAGACAACTAGATTAACTAGTTGTCTAGATAGATAATTAATATACTAGCTTAGAAGACTAAGCTATATAAGAGGCTAGCCTAACGCCCTAAACCCTTTAGCTTCTCTCTAAGCTAGATAGGGCTAGACTCTTATATAGAATTATCTCTTTAGAATTAAAAGGTTCTAAGAGGGACGCATAGAACACTAGATAGATACTCTTTAGGCTAGGTAGGTCTACTTTAAATAATATTAGCCTAATCTAGGCTATTATACGCCCTAGTCTAATATACTTCTAATCTAGTTTTTATTCTAGCCTTATAGACTTTATATAGCAATTTAAGACTATTACTTAGTCTCTTATACTAAAAGGTATTAGTAGCCTACTCTTGTTTTAATATACCTCCTAGTACTTATTTACTGTAAGTATTTTCTTCTTATACTCTCTTTGTAATATAAGTACCTTAGTTGCAACCTACAACCCTAGGGGCAATTCTCTCTACCTAAGAGGTATACTAGGCTAATCTGCCTTTTTAGGAGCTACTCTGTAGTTTGCTTAGAATAGAGTAGTCCTTATAGTAGCGTAGAGGCTATTATTATACACAAACTCTGTAACTAAGATCTGTATTACTTAGTTATTCTGCTCTAGAGAGTAGTAACACCTTAGGTACTACTCTAGGGTTTAATTCTGTTTTTCTGTCTATCTATTAGTCTGTAGATAATAAGCAGATAACAACACCCTTCTAGAGTTTAGGTAGTATTAGAAGGTTCTCTAGTAACCTGTATTTATTATAAGACCTTTGTCTAAGATAATACGTTTTAGAACTCTATAGAGTTAAATTACTTCTCTTATCTAGGCCTATATAAGATTAACTCTATTCTAATCTTCTCTTACTAGAATAAAGTATGCTATCTTTATTAATTAGCAAATAATTATAAGTATTATGTTATAAACTACTCTAGCAAGCTTGCTTAGAGGCAACTTTGTAATAAAATCTATTATTGCTTCTTTCTACAGCCTGTCTAGTAGTAGTAAAGGTGTAAGCAATCTATATAGACTTTATTATGCTAGAGTTAATCTTTTACAGGGTATACATTCCTAGTAGTACTAGCTAATGTTCTTTTTTATATTCTTCTACTTATATTAGCACTAGAGCTTTTTAAGTGTTCTTTTTACGCTAAAATGTTTTATAAGCAGGCTGTTATAGCACTCTTATAGCGCTGTTGCCTTTTCTTTAGATAGAGTAAGGTGTCTTATACCTAACTAAGCTAATATGCCTTATTCTAGGTCCTTTTAACCTGCCTTAGAACTAGATTTATCTAATTAACTTTCTATGTCTAGTTCTATACTAGTTTCTTCCTATATAGTTTAAAATTTCTTAGGAGTATGTCTATTAGCTTTCTAGAATTCCTTTAGGACTATCTTTATCTTAGGCAATATGTTCTTACGTTTAGCAGCTCTTATTTGTACTACTAATACCTAAGTAGTGTAATTCTCCTTTTTTAAGAGTAGATTCTTTAATAGTTGTATAAAAGCTTTGTTATACTTTTAAAATAGTTTTTATACCTCTACTATATAATCTAGCCTTTATAATAGCCTATCTGCTAGATTTATACTCCCTAGTCTGTAGTTTAGAACAAAGTTATACTAACTTAGCACTAAGTACAATCTAACCTGCTAGTAGTTTAGTACCTTAGTTTCTATAAACTACTTTAGGTTTATATAGTTAGTAAGGATCTTAAAGTAGATTCCTAAGAGGTAATGCTGCTAGTACTTTACACTCTATACTATAGCTAGTAATTTTTAGTTATAGGTGTTGTAGTTATACTCTACTTAGATAAGTTTACGTAAGTAGAAGTTAACTAGTCTCTATTAGTCCTTGTTATGTAATCCTAGGCTATTCTAGCTTAAGATACCTAAGATTGCTCTACTTAAGGTATTAACCTCTAGTCTTATTAGTCTCTCTCTCTTAAAGTAAGTAAGTATAAGTACCTCTAGAAATACGTCTTTTAAGTACCTTACTGCCTCTTTTACCTCTTTTAGCAAATCTAAGCGTTAACCTTTCTCTCTCTTTATAGCTAGCCTGCTCTAGGCTTACTTTAGTAACTTTTTTGTTAATATAGTTAAGAGTAGCATAATATAGCTAAACTCTATAATAAACCTTTTATAATAGTTTATAAAACCTATAAACATACAGATGTTGCACATAGTAGCTAGTACTAGCTAGTACTAGCTAGCCCTAGCTTGTTTTAACCTATTCTAGGTTAATACTAACCTCTTTTAAGAATACTGTATATCTAAGAAACTCTATATACTGTGTATGCTATTTGCACTTAGAAAGCTTTATAAATAGCTTTACTTTACGCAATCTTGTTAGAACTTCCTTAATATATCTAATATACTCTTCTTCTGTGTTTAAGAAGATTAGGATATTGTTTAAGTAGACAATATATATTATATTAACTAACCCTACTAAGGCTTTGTTTATATAGGCCTAAAATTAGGTAGGTGCGTTAGTAAGTCTAAATAGCATTACTATGTACTTAAAATAGCTATACCTTGTCCTAAAGGCAGTCTTCTATTTATCTCCTTTCTTAATCCTAATTCTATAATAAGCGTTTCTAATATCTAGCTTAGTATAGACCTTTACTAAGGCTAAATGCTCTAGAGATTCTGTAATTAAAAGTAGTAGATAGTAATTCTTTATAGTAATCTTGTTTAGGCCTTAATAATCTATACAGAGTCTTAGTATGCTATCCTTCTTTTTAGCAAAGAGGATTAGGGCTCCTACTAGGGATTTTAATTAGGTTATCTACCCTCTAGCTATAAAATTAGCTATGTACTTTTAAAGTACTACTAATTCTGCCTCTAATAGTCTATACAGTAGCTAGTAGAAAGGTATAGCTTTCTCTTCTATATTAATTGCTAGATTATTTAAGCTGTACTTAGCAAGCTCTTTTAAACTGTCTTCTAACGCAATATTAGTGTATTTATAGTACTATAGAGGAAGGTTAGTTCTTTTAGGTTCTTTTATCTTACTCTGTTCTATAAAATTAACTATATATATATATATATCTACTATTAGGTCTTATATAGTACGTTTAAAGTCTTTAGTATCTTCTATTGCTATCTTTTAGAAACTAGCCTAATCTTTAGCTTTACTTCTTTTAAATAATATATACTAGCTTATATAGTTAACCTTAGGTTAATATTAGTTAATCTAGGGCAGACCTAAGTATATTTTATACTTTCTTAGGTTTATAACTATAAATAGTATCTTACTAGATTCTTTCTTTCTTTATAAGTCTATAATAGTAGCCTTAACTATTATAGTACTATACACTAGTATACTACTCCTATCTACCCCTTTAGCTAAAACCTAGAGTAAGAGATTATAACAGGCTAGGCCTAGGTGCTAGCTTCTTAGCGTACACTGCCTTAGCATTACTCTAGCTTATGCGTTCTAGTATAGACTAGAGCTCTGCTACAAAGCTAACGTGTCTAAAACAAAGTTATAAAAACTCTGCAACCTCTGTTCTAGAAGTTGCTCTCTATTAAATCTATCTTGTATTTTACTAGCAAATTCCCTTAGAGGTTAGCTCCTTATAATTAGATTTAATTACTAAACAAGGATTAATAAGCAAGACATACAACAACGCTACTAGGCGCCTAAAAGAGTACAGTATTAAGCTGTATACTAGTAACAATAATTAATTAAACATCAGGACTAAACTCTAGAACCTTGCTACTATGTTAGTACCTAAAGAATAGCAGGAAGAGCTACTAGCTTACGTACTAGAACGCCTAACTACCTACCTATTATAGGCAACTCTACCTAAGGCTGCAGTAGCTATTACTAATAATAAGGCCTACTCTATAACAGACTCTAACTAGGACCTATAATAGGAAGATATAGGCAAAACTATATAAAGGCTAGTTAAAGCCTAGGTCTCAGCCTATATTATATTTATAGGATTGCTAAACTATAGTGTAATACCCTCTACCTCTATATAAACAATTAATAATAGACTAAGTAAGACTATAAAGTTACCTAATATAGGCAAGTTTAGTAGTAACTAACAAGTGTACTAAATGTTTAAGTCTTAGATAAAGGGTAAGCTAAGGCCTATAGAGGACTAGGAGGCTATCCTAGAAGTTGCTTATATGTTTAACAGGCTAGAAGAACAGGCTGTGCAGGTTAGGTTATTATAGAAGGACTATAACCTATTAGGTACAACTGCCTAGTTCTAGAACTTTCTAGATAAGTAGTATAAAGACTTACTGTTTAAGGAGCGCTCTTAGCAGAAACTCTAAACTATTACTATAAAGAAGAGCAACTAGAGTGTTAAGTCTTTTAATACAGAGTTTATCTAGCTAGCCTATAACGCTGCTAAAGAGGATAATACAAAGAACCTTAAGACTAGGTATATATCTATACTCTAACTAGACCTCTAGGACAAGATAGTATTAGTAGACATTCTAGACAACTAGGACTTCTAAAGCCTTATAGCTAGAGTCTTAGCAGTAGAGGTTAACCTCTGTAGGTCTAAAGCACTAATAAATAGCACCTTTAAACAACACATATATAGGATAAACCTAGATAGTATAGACTAGGAACCTACTAAGGTCTACTCTAGGAAGATTAAATCTAATAACTAACTATAAGTAGAGTAGCAGACTTAGGAAGTTATAAACTAGTAAAGAGCTGCTAACGTCTATTTAAGATATAGAAAGAAGAGTTACTATATAAGCAGATACAATCTAGCTCTAGCTAAGAGATTAGAGAAAGTCTAGGTCTAGAGTGCAATTGCTAAGGTTTCTAAAACTAATAATTCTACTAATAAAGGTTTAGAAAACTAGAAACTCCTGTTTAAAGGCGTAAGCAGAGGTAAGAAAAAGAAGTTATAAAGAGGAGAGAACTGTTCTAGGAGTTCTACTAGCAGTAGCTAGATAGTAAGCCTATATTACTGCATGTAATAGTATAAGACAATACTATAGCACATACATTAATTAATACTAGGTGTTTAATATATAGTATAGTCTCCTCTAAGTTTATACTATAAAACAACTTCTAATACACTCTTATATATAGACGTAAGGTATTAGGTATAGCTAGGAAAGTAACCTAGGTAACTAATATTATAAGAATAAAGATTAATATAGATAGCTATAGAGAGACCCTCTAGGTATATGTTCTAAATAGGGAAAGAGAGTATAACCTTATTCTAGAGAGACTATAGATAGATAAGAACAAAGTTACTATAGCACTAGCTAAGAAATTGTTGTTTATCTACTCTTTACAGACGTAAGTTAGAAGTAAAGAGGGCACCTATCCTAACTAACTGCCTAAGCCTATTAGCCTAGAGCTGTATTAGGCGCTAAGAAAGAGGTCTAAGACAGACTAGAATATAGAACTATTTACTGCATTAATAGCAGATATCTAGAAGGCCCTAAAGAAGAAGAAGCTAATAGATCTCTAAGATCTTCTTCTAGAGTTCCTAAAAGATAAGTTTAGAATATTTATAAAGAAGAAAGCAGATAAGCTAGCACCTTACTACAGACCTAATATAGATTACGCTATTAAGTTAATTAAATAAGACAGAAAACCTGTAATAGTACTATAGAGGCTACTATACAATATGTTCTATAAGGAGCTTCTAGTGCTCTAACAGCAACTTACTAGCTACTTAGATAAGGGCTTTATCTAAGTTAGCAAGTCTAGTGCTTCTGCCTTAGTGTTGTTTATTAAGAAACCTAGTAGAGGCCTCTAGTTCTATGTTAATTATTAAGTACTAAATATAATTACTAAGAAGAACTAGTACCTACTGCCTCTAATCTATAAGACTCTTTTATAGATCTTAAAAGCAATATAGTTTACTAAGGTAGACGTTATCTAAGCCTTCTACAAGATAAGAATTGCTAAGAGAGATAAATAGAAGACAGCTTTCTAGACAAGATTTAGACTCTATAAGTAGCTAGTAACGCTATTTAGGTTAGCTAACACCCTAAGTATATTTTAGCAGTATATTAACTAGGTCTTAAAAGAGTACTTAGATAAATAGTGCTCTGCTTATATAGATAATGTGTTAATCTACTCTAGCAGTACCTAAAAGGAGTATAAGGCTAAGGTTAAGGAAATTGTCTAGAAGCTAGAAGCTGTAAAGTTGCACCTTAACGTAGGAAAGAGTAAGTTCTCTGTTAAGAGCACTAAGTATTTAGGATTTATTATTAAGGCTAGTAAGAGTATCTAGATAGACCCTGTAAAGGTTGCTGCTATAAAGTTATAGAAACCTCTAAAGATAGTAAAAAGAATCTAAAGCTTTCTAGAGTTTGCAAACTTCTATTAACAGTTTATTAACTAGTTTTCTAGTATAGTAGAACCTCTTACATGCTTAACAGGAAAGAACACAACCTTTAAGTAGAAGGAACCCTAGCAGCGTACCTTTAATACTATAAAAGCTATATTTACTAAAGAACTAGCACTTGCAAATTTTAACTTAGATCTAGAGATAGTACTAGAGTATAACACGTTAGGATAGGCAATAGAAGGAGTACTATCTTAATATAGAAAAGACAAGGTACTCTATATAGTAGTATACTTCTTAGCTAAGAACTCTAAGGTAGAAGTAAACTATAATATTTATAATAAGAAAATACTTATAGTAATTAAATACCTCTAAGAATAGAGTATAGAGCTAAAACAAGTAAAGGAATTTATAGTTATTACTAATTACAAAAACTTAGAGTACTTCTATAAGGCCTAACTCCTTTCTAAAAGATATGTTTAGTAGTCTAGCCTTCTTAGCTAGTTTAACCTTACCTTTGCCTATAGGCCTAGCAAGGTTAATAACTAAGCAGACACACTTTTAAGAAAAGAGAAGAATATCCCCCTATCTATAGGAGATAAGAGGACTAAGACTAGACAGTTTTAACTGTTAAAACTATTTACGCAAGTAGTAAAGACTAGCCTAGAAGACAACTCTGCTAACAATATACAGGTTCTTTCCTTCGAACTATATAGAGTAGACTAACTTCTTCTTATAACCCTATTAAATAAAGAGCTACAGGAGAACTGTTATAAGAAACTAGAACAAACATATAAGAAGATACTTCTAGCTAAGAACTTAGAACTATATAATAGTATTAAAGAATTTAAAACACTTTAGAAAACGCTACTAAGAATAATAAGACTTACTAGCTTGCTAAGTCTTCTATCTCTTTAGGAGCCTAGAAGTTTCCTATATAGCTTAACTTTAAAGTTTCCCTCTCTAAGTGCTCTGTAGATAACAGAGACTAACTATACTACTATAGAAGAGTATAAGTTCTAAACTCTAATGCCCTTAGAACTAAGATTATTAATAATGCCTATTATTGTAAGGACTCTAGCTCGAACCTACCGGGCTACACTGACTAAAAAGGTACAGTAATCTATTAGATGGATTAACTAGGGCTCGAACAGTATATATCCCGTGACAATTATTCTCTAATTACAGGCTATTTAGGACAGAGAAACATGTATGCAATCCTCTTCTAAGCCTACTTCTAGCTAGAAATGTTAACTGCTTTATAATAGTATATAGAGAACTGTAATATCTGTAAAAGAATAAAGCTATAGAGAGAACTAAAGCAGAGACTCCTTAAACCCCTCTCTTTACCTAATAGGATTTAGAAAGAAATTTCTATAGACTTTATAACAGACCTACCTAAAAGTAAAGGTAACTATAACCTTATAGTTGTTACAGATAGGCTTTCTAAGGATATTATCCTAGTCTCTCTACTAAACCTGTTAGTAAAGACAGTTACCTGTGCATTTATATCTAATATAGTAGCCTATTACTAGTTACCTAACATAACTATCTCTAATTAAAAGACATAATTCCTTAGTAACTTCTAGCAGGTAATATACTAACTGCTAAAAATTATACAGAGACTCTCTACAGCTTTTTACCTCTAAATAGATAGAAGCACTAAATGTATAAACTCTATAGTAGAAGCCTACCTAAGAGCCTATATTAACTAGGCTTAGAATAATTAGTCTGCTTAGGTGCCTACAGCCTAGATTGTAATTAAAGGACAGGTAGCTACATCTACAAAGTTTAGCCCTTTCTTCTTCTAGTATAGTTATAATATAAATCTAGTCTAAATAGACCTAGACTTAACAGTAGAGTTATTGCACTAACATACAGGAGAACCTACTAGTGCTATAGCAAGCATAGTATAGAAGTTTACTAAAATAATTAACTTTATTAAAGCCTAGATAGTAGAGGCCTAGTAGATATAAGAATAGTAAGCTAATACATACTAAAGGGAAGCCCCTTAGCTAAAGGTTAGGGACAAAGTCTAGCTAAAGCTAGGAAACTAGTTCTTAAATAGCTAAGTAAGCAGAAAACTAGACTAGAAGAACTAGAAGTTTATAGTTATAGAAGTTATCTCCCTACATAATGTTAAACTAGACGTTAATAGTAAAGTCTATCCTATTTTCTATGTTAACTAGCTTGAGTTATGCCTATAGAACCCTCTTTACAGATAATTAAACAACAACCCCTAGCCTAGCCCTCTAGTTATTACTAATAATAATAGTATATCCTCTAAAGAATAGAAAGTTAACTCTATCTGTAGGGAAAGATAATCTAGAAGAAGAAGTAAGAGACGTAAATACCTAGTATAATAGGAGAGCTACGTTAGTAAAATATAGAAAAGAAAGAATGTTTATAAGAACCTAGAAGCCTTAGACAGATAGCTGTCTGTAATAAGGGATAGAAGAGATAGGAATAGGAACTTACTTCTAGAATTCTAATTAGAATCTCTAAAGAGGTATAACTAACTTTCTTACTTCTAATAGAGAAAGAGGGAGAAGAGTAGGAAGTAGAGACAGGTATAAGCAGGAGGAGGAGTACTAGCTTATTAGAGAGATTATTTATTGCATTAGTCTAACTTAAAAGATAGGCTGCTCTAGATAGAGACTATATTATTATAAAGGAAAAGAGCTAGAAGCCTAGGTATTATCTAGCTAAGAAAATCCTAAATGCTGTAGATAAGAAAAGACCTAAGCACTACTCTTAGCAGAACCTTTACTACTACTATTGTCTTTATTACCTATAGCAGCGTTAGTAATATCCTTAATAAGTATTTAGATAAAGTTTTTATATCTAGTAGTAGAGGAGATCTTAAGATATGTGTAAGGGTTAGCCTTAAAGTAGATAAAGCGTGTAAGCAGCGTTAAGTTAACAGTAAGCTATATTAAGTAAGGAATTAGCAAATACTCTAGAAAATAAGTAAGAAAAGAGAGAAATAACTTACTAGAGTCTTAATCTAGACTACTACCTTCTTAGCAGTAACAGCAGTGCGCTCTATAAGGACTATAGCAGCAAAGAGATAAGCCTTAATCTTATTAACCTTAGCCTTATACTTAGACTACTTAGTCTTGTAACTAGTAGTAGGTAAGTAGGTATTAGGCTAGCATATAAGGTTAGTATAATATAGAAGGTTCTTATACTTCTTAAAGTCTGCTTAAATAAGCTTAATAATATATAGAAGCTTTACAGAGTTACTCTTAGTAAACTATAAGAATACATAGTACTTATTTAAAGTCTTCTAAGTCTTATACAGGGCCTAGCAGATAGTTAGCTAAAGAAAGAAATACTAAGAAATAAGAAGCAGAAACTTACCTTATAGTAGTAAGAATAGCTAAGAATACAGGAAGCATAGCTAGTTAAGTAGCTGCTAGTAGTAAAGGTGCAGACCTGTCTAGATAATATACAGCTAATATAGACCTTAGAATCTATAAAGCTACTAGCGCGTTAGGTATATAGGGACTACTTACTTAAAGCTCTAGCCTAATTGTTAACTAGAATATTATTAAAAGATTCTTTAATCTTCTTATCTTCTAGCTTAATATCTTCTGCTATAAGCCTTACCCTCTTAGTTAAGTAAGTAGTAGAAGAGGTAGAATCTGCAGAAGCAGTACTGCAGGCCTAGATAAGGTAAAAAAGTTAGTAAATAGGTAAATTACAGGTAGAGATAGAGTAACTTACTTACTTACCTTATGCCTTCTTATTAGGCAAACGCAATATAGTTAGCAATCTAAGAGGCACTATTATTAAAATTAAGTAGGGTAAGGCAGCTAAATAATTAGGTAGTAGTAGAATTATAAGAAGAAGGCGTGTAGACTTAAAATGTAGTATAACAGAGAATGTAGAAAGTAGAGAGTAAGTAATAGAGTTGTTTTAACTAAAGCGCGTGCTAATAAATAAAGAATAAGTAGAGGAGTACTATAACAGGCTAGGCCTAGGTGCTAGCTCCTTAGCATACACTGCCTTAGTATTACCCTAGCTTACGCTTCTTAGCATAGACTAGAGCTCTGCTACAGAGCTAACGTGTCTAAAACAAAGTTATAAAAACTCTATAACCTCTATCCTAGAAGTTGCTCTCTATTAAATCTATCTTGTATTTTACTAGCAAATTCCCTTAGAGGTTAGCTCCTTACAGAGATTAACTTAGAGTTCTTGCTCCTATACTACTACAGCTAATAGTAGGTTTTGTTAGGAACCTCTGTCTATTAGGGCTTTAAATAGGCCTAAAGACTCTACTACAGCCTTAACTATTAATAATTAAGCTAGTTATAGGTATAACATGCTATAGAGAGTACTAAGATTCTTACTTTCTATTAGGTAGGAAATATAGGTAAGAAGGTGCAGATCTATATCTTCTACTTCTTGCCTTTTTCTAGGTCTAATCCTTCTTTAGATTTCTTAGACTTCTTTAGGTTTAGACAGTTAGATATGTAGTGTCTAACTTCCCTATAACTAAAATAAGTAATTTTAGCATTTCCTAGTTTTAGTTTTCTACCTTTAGTATGCTTATAGTTATAATAACCTAAACTTCTCTTCTTTAACTGTTTAGAGGTCTCTTTAGATCTCTCTTTGCTCTTAGATCTATTCTTCCTACTCTTATATTCCTTCTAGGGTTTCTTGCTCTAATAGTTCTTAGAAGAGGTCCTTTAGTAGAAAATCTAGTTAGTAGCCTCTTCTACCTGTGTAAGAGTCTCTCTTCTTTCTAGAGGGTATATAAAGAGCTGCTTCTAGATATCTTTAGGCAATTTATAGATATACTCTATTACTTATAGTGCTAGGCTATAAGTATTACCTAACTTCTCTTAGTAAGGCCTTATATAATCTAACAGATCTGTTAGGTTACTATAAGTAAGTATACAGGCCTTACTTAAGGCTTTATATACCTACTCCCTTTTCTCTAAGAGAGTACCTAGAGAACCTAGCATAACTACTTTTATAGTTACCTAGGTTAGTACCTATAATAGAGACAACTATAGCTAATTAGCTTAATACACCTCTTATAGACTCTTTATAGTCTCTAAAAGATATTACGCACTAAAATTAACCTTCTACACTTCCTATAGGAAGTTAGTAGGTAGTCTTTTAAAGTATTACTTATAATTATACTTTTAGTAGTTATAGTCTGTATAGTTACGCTTTATAAATATATATAGCAGCTCTAGGCATAGTAAGCCTGCTATTAACACTATTAGAACTATAGTAGTAAGTTAGATACTACTATAAGTAGTTTATAGCACATTTATATTGCCTATAAGGTATTTAGCCTATACCTTTTAAAGGTGTACTACTCTTTAAAGCTTTATAGCTTTTTTATACTAAGCTTCTAACTCTTAGAGCTCATAGTCTACTTTATTAACTATTAGGACACTTTATACTAATCTAGCCTAATATAGCCTAGTTAGCTGTATGCTAGATAGTAGAAGCTAGATATAGAGCTTATTTAACATGTTGTTAGCTATTATACGCTAAGTGCTTCTAGACACTTTGTTCTAGTGTTCCTTAGGCCTTATTATAGAGGATTTACCTACAGACGCAAGGGGAGTTCCCTCTCTTAGCTCTAGAGTTAATTCTTCTACTTAGGGTTAAAGTATAATACTTATTATAGGATTCTGCTACTTTATCTCTTAGTGTAAGATTAAACAGAATGTTAGGCTCTAAGGTAAGGTGCACTAAAAGATAAAGTAATAATATAAGCAGTAATAATATAATTAAGAATAGAGATGTATAGTTAACTATAGACTGTTTAATGCTAGGCATTAATCTAGTACAAGGGACTATTTATACTAGGCTTAACCTAAGATAGGTTACTCTGTAATAACTCTCCGAGGCGTCAGCCATTGGGCTGACACTTCTAGTCGCACTAGGAGTTGTAAAATCACTCTAGCCTCTACCTCCGTTACCAAGTTCCATGTCTCCATAGAAACTGGTTATTGGACTACTTCTTTTACACAACTACCTATCTAAGAAACTGTAAGAAGGAGAAGGAAAGTTATAGTCCTACTCAGCATCGATGTAGTCGTAATTACAGTCCTCCCCACTATCTGTCACTGTCTCTGCATACGCGTACACCCCTCTCTCTGCAGCAAATCCACCGTTCCGATCGACTTCATGACGTAGAGATAAGAGCTGTGGTGCTGAAGATGGAGATATAGTCAAGATTGAACGGGGGTTTGGGGATGCGGATTCTGGTGCTGGTGGGGTTAGTGGTGTGGATGCTCACTTCGAAGAAACGGCAAGGGGAGGGGAGGGGAGGGGAGACATACAGGGTGTGATAGTTTCGATGTTTCTGTATTCGTGTAGTTTGATCGTTGGTTGGCGGGTTGACGCGGAGATGGGGTTGAGGGTGGGGTCTTGAGGTGATTGCCTTTGGGGATGGTTGATACGTCGATGCTGATCGTTTTCGGTTCTTTCTTTATGGGAAGATATAGGCGTTGGGGGGTTGTCTTCACCATCTCCTTCTGCGGCTTCTCTTCCTTCTCCTCTTCCCCAGACCCTCCCTCCCGTCCGTGGCGTGCTTCCGTATCTTCCCTCACCATTCCCGTCCCTCCCTCTTAGCTCATCACAAGCACTTTCCCCACTCTGATCTCCACGATCCCCATGATCCCCACAATCTCCCGTAGACTCGCGGATCGACATCCACATTCCACGCCTCGGCGGCATGCACGACGCGCGATTATCTCGCATGGATGTAGGATTGCAGTTGTAATTCGAGTCCGGGATGCCTTGCTTGAGGCGCGAGGTATACATTCCACCTGGAACGTCTGGTCTCAGGGGATACGGATCTGTGCCCGGGACGGAGATGCGCTGACGTAGTGAGCAATGTAAGGCAGTGGATTTCTTTCTCTCGTGCGTCTTGGAAGTGCCTTTTTTCTTCTGCACGATAGAGCTAAGGTCTCGCGACGCCGCATCTTTATCCTTCTTCGCCGTTCTTCTCTCGTTGTGGAAATTCTGCTTTTGCGGTTGTAGTTGCTGGGGTTCCAAAGCGCTTGTGGAACTGAAGCTGGAGTAAGGACTGGAAATGGTACTTGAATCCAAGTTCTTACTCCATGGTACGGAACCGCGCTTGTGTCGTCTCGTGTACAGCTCGCGGATCAATTCTTCGTTCTCATCGCTGTTCCCGTCCGGGGCTACATCGTCTACGCCTCCGTGCCACTCAGTTGCTCGCGCGTCGTCCCAGGCCCAGTCATCTTTTGTAGCGGTAGGATGTGAGTTGGTGGGTAAGTGCGTTGAACGACCCGCATTGCGTTTTGGTCGTGGACTGCAGACTGCGTTGATATGGCGCTGCACTGCTTTTTGAAAGCCTGGCGACATTTGAGCTGACAATCTTCCCTCGCCCTCCGCGAGAGAAGTCCTGCTGAGTGGGTATATCGCATCCGAACCCTTGGTAGATGTCCCATCTGCCATGTCCTCGTATACTGCAGGAAACCCATCGTTGTACCTTCCCAAATGTTGCGGATCGACACATCGTGCACCCCTACCCGCCAGATCAGTCCATCCACCGACCGACCCAGCCGTCTCATGCCCCCTGATCTTCGACGAACTATCCAGCATCCCAGAATTACTCTCTTCCCAAGAGTAGCAGCGTGGCAATGAACCCTCAGATCTAGGAGGACTTGAGGACTCCGCGCGATACGTATTATGATCCTCATCCCCGGACTCACTGTCACTGAAATACAGACGCGGCTTCTCTCTATGCCTATCTTGATTCTCCCCAACCGTACCCTTGAGAGCGGGCGTGTTTATGTGTTGAAAACTGGGTGGTCGTTTACTCTTCTCCAACTCCCACTCCGAATTCGAATCCATCTCCACCTCCAACTCGCGCTCCAAATCCATCTCTGGTGCAGTATCATAGCGACGGTACCGACATCGATCGCGATACCCTCGTCGTCGTTGTCGTCGTTTTACGAAATCCAACCCAGCAGACAACTCGTTTCCTCGCGGGACGAGAACTTGATGTCCAGTGCCATGTAGGTCTCGGGGAACGAGAGGCGGGGGAGTGGAGGGCGTGTTGCCCATTATTATTTCGCGTTTTCCCTTCTTCTTCTCTCGATGTATCCCCCTCTTCTTACTTTACCTGTCCCCGCGTGTTCGTTGTTGAGACAATGTAGACGAGATAAGATACACGAGTGTGAAACCAGAGTCACAGTGAAACAAACAAAAAAATTGAGATGAGTACAGGAGTAGACTGTGATAGAACAAGACGTAATGTGATGGATGTAATAGACTAAGATGTCGTGTGATGTTGTGTGATGCGATGTTGTGTAATGCAATGTTGTGTAATGCATGTAATGCACATAACATTAAACCAACACGTCTAAACTAACCTCCTCCCTGCTAAAATAAGATAGAAAGAAGTAATAATTCTAACTACTGTACCTACTTTACCTACTATAAATACTATAGAGTATAATATAAAAAAAGCATAACTTAAATCTCTATCTAGTATTAAACTCTAGCAGCCTACCTAACTTAGTAAGGTAAATATCTACTTTCTACAGACTTTAAAGCACTCTTTAATTACTACAAACTATAAAGATATATAATAAATAAAAGGTATAAAATAAAACAAAGTATCTAAAACAAGCTAAGCTCTTATATCTATCTACTTATATATAGCATAAAAATTCTAACACTATAGTAGATAGGTTAGGTTTTTTTTACCTAAGTAATCTAGCATTAAAATCTAGATTTTAGATAGGCTAATACCTAGAAAAGATAGTTGTTTTTAGATAGATAATCTAGGTATTTACTGCTTTATAATTAGCTAGTCTATCTGCTTATGCTAAGCTCTAAGACTTCCTCCTACTCTCTTTCTCTCTTCTCTACTCTCTCTCTTCTCTACATCCTAACATCTGCAGCTCTAAGCACTTACTCCTCTTTTCTTCTTCTCTTCCTCTCTTTCTGCCTTTATAAATTAGTAGATTTTCTAGAAGTAAAGAAGGGGCTTAGCTATTATATCCTCTTCTAAAAGGAAAGGAGAGAAGAAGAGAAGAGAAGAGAAGAAGGAGAGAAGGAGAGAAGGAGAGAAGGAGAGAAGGAGAGAAGGAGAGAAGGAGAGAAGGAGAGAAGGAGAGAAGGAGAGAAGGAGAGAAGGAGAGAAGGAGAGAAGGAGAGAAGGAGAGAAGGAGAGAAGGAGAGAAGGAGAGAAGGAGAGAAGAAAAGAAGAGGAAACTATATAGATAGATAGCTCCTAGTTACCTTATTAGGCCTATTCTTCTCCTGTTATCTCCTCTTTACTAAAGAAAAAAACAGAAATCTACTAATAAATAACGTAATCCACCATCGAGTTGGCCACCCCATCGAGTTGGCTACCCAATGCACCCCCCTATTACTCCACCCCTGATATCTCAACACCACCGCAACCAATTTTGATAAAAAGTAGATAGAATTAATCGCCTGATGCAGCTGCACCTTTTGTGCAGGTTCTTTTGTTGTGCCCTAGCTCGCTGCATGTACTGCAGTAGGGAATACCCTGGCTGCTACTACTAGCTGCACGCCTCTCCTTACGCCTCACCTCCCCTGCCAGCACTACTGCGTCTCTCTAAGCTACTATATCCTCTGCTTCCTCCTGCGTAAGGGTCCCCCCTCTCTGTATACGCTTCCTTTTTCGGCTTCTACGCTCAGCTGCAGCAGCGTTGGCAGCTTAAAGCTTAACAATCTTACTAGCTAAAATAGTTCCAGTGTGCACTAGCATTTCTGCACCTTTCTGCATCTGCTGCACTATAGTTACAAGCGCTGTTAGAGAGGACCTAGCGTAGGTTTAAATACAGTTCTTAATTAGCGTAGATTGGGCCTGTAATTCAAAGGCGTTACTAGGGGTCCTAGGGTCCTAGGGGGTAGTAGGCAGCGGTGGTGACGGCGTTCGAGGCTTAATCTCTAGCTTTGATAGCACCGCTCCTAGGTCTAGGGGCACTAAACCAGTAGCTCTAAATCTAGCTTTAATGTTATCTAACAAGAAAACACCTTAGTATACTGCTAGAAACGCTGCTAGGAATGCTAGCTTGTTAATATGGTTGATGTGGCTGTTTGCTAGGGCTCCTACTTCCTTCTTATACGCACGCTTTAGGGGAGAGAAGCACCTAACGTCTAGGGGTTGTAGGATATAGGAGGCGTGCGCAGGCATACAGAGGGTAATAATGTTGTTCTCCTTGCAGATATCCTAGAATCTGATTAAGTTGTAGGACTTATAGCTATTAAGGATAAGCAGCTAGTAACTACTAACTGTACGCTGAGTAGTATGCTTAATAAAGTGCTAAAGCCAGGCAATCCCTACTTTATTAGTAGTCCAGCTATTATCAGATACAGCAATCCTCTAGTCCTTAGGATTATTGTGATACTAGGCTTAGTTGTAGTTCTTTCCTTTGAAGATGAAGAAAGGTAGGACAAGCCAGCTACCTGCACTGACGGCAGCGATTAGGGTAACCTACTCACGATTACTAGGTTGGCGTCTAATAGGGTTGAGATAAATCTCTGCTGCAGTGACCACCTTAATAGACCCCCCTACGCCTATCTGGAACCTAGTCTTATCGAAGTTGTAGGTATCTTTATTAAGGATACTATACTTGGCTTTTACGCTGGCTACTAGCTTAAACCATAGCTTAATAATTGCAGGGTTGCTGCACAGGACCCTACAGTAGTCCCTAGGTCGTAATAGCTGAGATTTGATTTGTAGTTGACGTAAGATAAAGCGTTCCACCTAGTTAATGCCGACACAGGTGCCGGCGCGTACAGCCAATAATTGATCAGCCATACTGCGTACTTCAGCGTAAGAGGGGGCAAATCTACGAAGAGATAGGTCCCTTATACGTGCAACAAGACTCTCCTCTTCGCTCTTGGTGAGATTTGATCGGTTGGGGTGGGTATCGCGTTGGGAATGCATTCTAACGCGTTGGTTCGTCAGGGTACTCCGAGACACCCTGTACACTGAAGCAACGTGCCTAAGGCTTAGTGACGCGTCAGATTTAAGTAATTAGATAGCGAGGATTACCCTCTCTTTATAGGAAAGTGATCCTATATCTGGTTGTGGTTGCATTGTAGGTGGTTGAGAAGTTTGATGGGTCTTGGCATTGAGTGGCCAACTCGATGGGGTGGCCAACTCGATGGTGGATTACGTTATATAAAATCTGTGTTTTTTAAGCAATTTTAGGTAAAAAACCCAACCTAGCTACTATAGTGCTACAATTACCTAACCTATTAACCTACCTACCTACCTACTGTTACCTACCTACCTACCCACCTACCTACCCACCTACCTACCCACCTACCTACCTACCTACCGTTACCTACCGTTACCTACCTACCTACCCACCGTTACCTACCTACCTACCTACCTACCTACCTACCCACCTACCTACCTACCCACCCACCTACCCACCCACCTACCCACCTACCTACCCACCTACCTACCCACCTACCTACCTAGCCAACAATCCAGAATCTCCTACTCACAATCAACTCAACGTACTACGACTTCAGTACTACAAAGCCGTTGTAAATTCAGGGTAGGTGCATATTCATCCCCAGACACTGATAATCTCAAGGATAAAAAGCGTTATAGGCAACGACACCTTACTTAGAATGCAGATGATGGTGCAAGCGTGGAAATGTAAGATGGTTTCTTGGGTACTGGTTGGATTGCTGTTGACTAACTATTGCTACCCACGACGCGTATAGACAGCATGGAGGTAGTGATGTGAAATACTGTATTTGAGCTGTACTACTACGCGTACGACACAAACATGAGTGACAACACGAGCGACAACACGAGTGACAACACGAGTAGGAACACGAGTGAGAACCAACCACACATCATCACGCAAACAAACAACAAGCGGGTGTGGTAAAGTCATGTGTATTCCTCTGACTCGTTACGTCGTCTGCAATCAAATCATTACACAGAGGTGTATACCGTCGTGGCATCGCTGATGCATTCCGCCCGAGCCGAAACTACCCAACGCCTGACGCCAAACAGACAAGCCGATCCAAACATGTGACAGTAAGAAAGTGAACAGAACAATAGTGACAGGTAGAAAGAACTCCCTCTCCTTTTATGGCCTCGATCCAAAGAGATGACGCGAGCCGGAAGTGTGTGTAGTCGACTCCAAGTGGGCGGGCCGGTCGGTCGAGTGCACAGCACTGCGTCGCCGTCGCCGCCGCAAAAACCGCAACCGGAGTTTCTGTAGAACCTACATCGAAGCGAAGAAGCATGTAAGTGAATATCCAACGATAGCTATCGATGTGCTTAGAAGATCATCGATCGAACCTGGTCTCTGCGCCCCTTGCTACCCGTGTCAGGCTGCATCTGCGTCTGCGGCCTCGGGCGCGGTGCCGGCGCAGGCGCCATGCGGGGGTCGCGCTCCTTGGGTGGTGGTGTGGGCGCGAACGATTGTGTTCGCGCGTGTGCTGGCTTGACGGGGCTGGACGGGGTCGACTTGCTGTAGACCTCGTGCGACTGAGTGCGGGTGTGAGAAGGCCGACGGGTTGCGTTTCCACCGGGGGTAGGCGCTCCGCTCTGAGACTTGGGCTTCTGCGCGTTGTCTTTGCGCTCCTTCTCAAGCACCATGTGGGTCCAAGCCTTGCCAGAGGCGATGTCTTTGCCAACGCACTCAGACAGAACCTTCATCCATTCCTCCTTCTTCTCGCGGTTGTCCGCGTAGAAGTCGATCACCTCGCCGTTGGCAAAGCGGATGCGGAAGCCTTCTTCGACGAACATGTAGCCCTCCTCGTCTTCAGCGAACGCCGACTTGCGGCGACCGCCAGACTTGGTGGCGGACGGCTGCTTGAGCGCGCTCTTGTCGTCGAGCAGCTTCGTCGCCTTTGCGAGGTTGATGGTGGCACGACGCTGCAGCGTCGTCTCGTGGAAAGCTGTCAGAACCGTGCCGTTCAGGCGGAAGAAGCGGCGACGCCAGTACTGGGTGATGTTAGTATCAACCATTTGCAAGGTGTTCGGATACATACCGGGCAGTCTCCGCCTTGCTGGCTCAGGAATCCCTCCCAAGTCTTGTCCTTGACCTCCTCAGCCTCCTTGAGCTCCCGAATGCAGGCGTTCATGCTCTTGGGCATGTCGTCGTCGGTCGCATTCTTCGGCTTGGGCACGTACAGAAGCTGGACGGTAAGCTTGCCGACGCGGTAAGGCGGTCGGCGAACGATGCCACCGCGCTTGCTCTTGACACTGCTGACGCCGCTGTCATCGACAGCCCACTCGTTGAAGCAGGGGATGTCGACAGTCAGAGGACGTCCGTAGGCTTGGCTCTCGTGGTTGCTGAGGCAGACATAGGCGCGTGCAAATGAACCATCCTGGCCAACAAGGTCATGAAGGAGGTCCCAAGCAGTCGCCTTCTGGTTGCGCTTGGCGGCAGCCTGTGCATCTTGCTGCTGTTGAAGGGCAAGACGGTCGGCCTCTTCTTGTGCGCGGCGCTCTTGCTCCTTGCGCTTCTTGGGAGACGAGAGCAGGTTGCGGAAGGTCGAGCCCGAGGACTTCTTGGTGATAGCCCGTGGAGGTGCGGCGGTAAACACCTCTGGTTGGCGTGCGGGAGGCTCAAGCTTGGTCTGCAGGGTGAGCTGGAACTCGAGATCGTCAAGAACGACGAGTTCGAATTCCTGCCCGATCGGAGCAGAGTGACCCAGCTCCAGCCACGATGTCGTGACACAGTGCAGGCCGTTGTCTAGCGTCAGTTGGAACCATGTGCGTTCAGCTGCATGATGTTAGCGTTGCATTAGTGGTTGGCTTCGGTACACATACTTTTCGGCAACGGCAGGTCGAGATCCTTGACACCAATCACCTTGACGAAAACGCGACCGCGCTCCTCGCCATCCTCGAACTCATCATCACCTTGTTCAGTGACAGCATCCAGACCAGCGACTGCGGATTCCTGCCCTGGAAGAGGAGGTGCGACGCCAGATGTGCGGGCCTTGCGAGCTCCCGATGCAGTTCGGAGGCTCTTGCGGCGGGCCTTGCCGTTCCACGGCTCCGTCGTCCAGGCTTTCTTGCGCTCGTAGCTGGCCTTGCGAGTGGGAGCTTTTGCAAGCTTCTCACCAGTGGTAGGATCGGACGTGGCAGCCGTTTCTGCGGCACGCGCTTCGTCGCTGAACTGACGGCTGCTGGCAACGACAACCTTTGTGTTTTCTCGCATGAGGTAGCCCTTCTGTTCGGGCGCAAAGTGGTTAGCGGGACTGTACGTATAGACAAACCCTTCCCCTGACGTGTGAGTGGCTGGAGGTTGTGCAGCTGCAGACGTCGGGAATTGAGCGAAAGAAGGTAAAGGAAAAAGGAGGTCTACCTTTTGCGACTCGATGATCTTGTCGAACTCGTTGTCGAGGCCGAAGCTGAGATCGTTGTTGTCGTCACCCAAGTTCAGATCAAGCATGCGTCTCTCCATGGTGGCAAGGCTGAGCTGGGAGGAGTCCTCATCTACATGGCCAATCTCGAAGTTGAGCGACTGACGCTTTGGACTCCTCTCCGGGACTGGTGGAGGGTACGTACCGCTGACTTGACGGCGGGTAGCTGCCATGTCCACCTCGTCAGGGATGAGGGACGGACGGGTCCTCAGCTTGTGGCCGCCCGTGCCGCGGATAGTCGCCTCGCGCTGGGGCACCTCGACGTCAGAGTCCACCTCAGGCGGCGAGATGACGACGGGGGTTCCCGCGACAGAGCCTGGGCTGCCAGCCTCGGACGTTGCGTAGTCTTCCTCGGCGCCTTCCTCATCCACATCAGGCGTGGCAGGACGTTGTAGGAAGTCGCGCATAGCCTCCATCTTCGGGGCCGTGTCCAGAGGGCTTAGTGCGGTAGCGAAGGATGACTTGAGAGGGTCGAGGCTCAGATCCATCGACTGCTCGCGGTCAAAGTTGGCAAAGACTTCGTCCTGGCGAGCCTTCTTCTCTGCGGCTGATGGGGATGGGGATTCGGGGTTGACGACAGGTGTTGGTGGCCCAGAGCTGTCGATGGTGCTCTGGGATGTCGGCTGCTCCTCGGGATGCTCCTCGGTGTGCTCCGCCAGTTGCTCTGCGGCTTGCTGAACAGGCTCCTCGTATGGCTGCTCGTCTGGCTGAGAAGAGTACTGGCTGATGCTGACGTCCTCTTCTCCCGACTCGGCGTCTTCTGTGTCCTCCTTCACGGGATGACGAATGACGGAGCTCTGCGAGTCTTCTGAGCCCTCGCGATCAGACTGCTCAGCATCGTAGTTGTCGATCTGAGAGATGGCCGAGCCGTCTACGTCCTGATAGGCGTCGAGAACACTATCGGCCTCGGACTCGAGGACCGTCTGAGGCTGGTGTGCTGTGTCATCGAAATTGGACGAGCATTCGCGGGAAGGAATGGGAACGTCAGGATCGAGGTCGGCCAGGTGGCCGTAGCTGCGCTCAGGGCTCGACTCGGCGTCGTAGGCGTAGCTCTCCTCCTGGTCGTCAAAGTTCTGGCTCTTTACCCTGCGCAGGATGGACTCGCGTGAGATGCGCGGGATCGATGGATCTTGCTCGTTGTCGGCGGTGAGTACCGATGCGTCGTCGTCGACCTCGTCCACACAGACTGCTACCTCGCCCTCGGTCGTCTTGTCGTGGCTCTCTTGGGTAGGCGTGGCAGCGTCACGATCGCCGTCAAAGTTCATCAGACGAAGCCTGTCTTCCAAGGACATGGAGCTTTCGCGCCTGCTGAGGAGGTCGGCCTTGGAAAAGCCCGAAACAGGAGGCAGCTGGGGCAACGACCTCGACGTCTCGCCGCTGCTCGAGCCTGGGCGGTTCAGGTTCATGCCAGGAAGAGGTGGCAGCGGGCGCGGCGAACCCTCCGAGTGCTGTGAGCCCTGCCGCGAGTCGTTGGTGGCGCCGTTGGGCTGCGCGGCGGCCATGGGGCTGGCTTCGCGCTGATCGAAGACGTCGTCGTAGAGGTCCGTCAACGACGTGTTGGCGTTGTCCGGGCTCACGTGACGCCAGTCCTCGGGAAGCACGACGGGCGTTTTTTCCGTGTCTTCGAGCGAGGCGTCGAAGCTGTCGTCCTGGTCGAAGCTCATCTCTTCCTCATCGTCCGTCTCCTCGTAGCTGCCCTCTCGCGAGCCGGAGGCAGCTGAAGGGTCGGGCGTGACCAGCTCGTACTCTGTGATGGTGGGGGGAGCGGCGTCAAAGGTCACACTCTTAGCATGCCGGCGCAGTGCGCGCGGTGTCTGGTGCTTCATGTCGTCGTCGTCGGATACCACGCTCGAATCCGGGTTGTACTGGGGCGAGTTGAAGCGGCCGTTGTTGACGAGCGACGACTTGGTGGGGGAGGCGCGGCCGGCAGACGACGAGGGACGGTCCTTTGTGGGGGAAGAGAAGGGCGAGCCAAAGGTGGCCTGTGTGGGGAGCCTGGCTGGGGATGTGTTGATGGAGCTGAGGGCGGGGGCCTGGGTCCAGCTTTCGCCGCGACGGTGGGTCTTCTCTGGTGAGGGGTCGTGCTGGCGCAGGCCGTTGAGACCAGCGCCAGCGAAGGCGTTGCCCTGGACCGAAGTGCTCAGCGGCCGGCCAGCAGCCAGCGGACGGTCCAAGGGCTGGACGGATGTGGGGTCGTAGGCGTGCATCTGCTCGCGGGCGAAGATGCTGCTGTTCTTGACGCGCGACTGCTTCTTGAGGTTCTCAATGGAACTGCGCTTGGGTGATAAAGGCTGTTGGGAGTCCTCGTTGAAGCTGTTCTCCGAGTTCTCAAAGCGGTCGCGCGGAGACGTCGTCTGCTCCTTCCAGAACAGACGAGGGCTGTTCTGGAAAGGCGACGAGCCAAAGGGCGAGGATTCCTTGGGAAGGTACATGCGCTGGGTGTGGTCAGTCGCTGCGTCACGTCACGTCACGTCACACACGGCACACGAGATAACAAAAGAAGGCCTACCTTTGTTGTCTGGTCGAAGCTCGGAGAATTCCTCCTGTGCTCGCCGGGCGCAATCTCAGAGAGCGGGCGGGCGCTGCCCTTTGCGGGCGAGGCAGTGGGGGTTTTGTTGATGCGCAGCGGCGAGACCTGCACGTGGTCAGAGAGGAGGTTGGGGGGTGGTGTTGAAGAGAGGCAAAGGCAAAGGCGTGTTTGGAGGGCACTTGCAAGACTTACCGCTTCGTTGCGCGACATGGTGGGTGGAGTCGAGGGTGGATTGCGTGCAAAGAATGGCAGCGCCCTCGAGGCGGCGTGTTGCGGCGGTGGGCGGTGTGGATGCCGTTGGGCGCAAGCGCAGTCGCAGGCGCAGGCGCAGACGTCAACAAAGAGGTCGAGGCCAAGAATGGATGAGGATGCGCGGTGGCCAGCCGTGGACGAGGAACAAAGAAGCGAAGGGCAGAGACAGGGCGAGGCTTTGTTGATGGAGTGGACAGACAGGACAGGACAGGACAGGAGGAAAGGATGGGCTGTGCAGCTGAGATCAGGCACTTGTAGGCCTCTGATGGGCCGGGGTCAATCAAGTTTATCAACACCATCTGCTGTCGAGGCAGTTGCTACGGTGATGGGGGAGCCGTTCGCAGCGCCGCGAGTCCGTGCCCGCGCTAGAGGGCGACTCTCCCGCGGCCCAGTCGAATGTGTCCAAGTGTCGAAAGTCGAAAGTCGAAAGTCGAAAGTGCCAAAAAGTGAGCTGCAGCCAGTGCACGTGAGCGTCGAGTCTTCGCGTCTCGTACTGCGCCGCCTCTTCACTGCCGCCTGCACTGCCGCCTTCACTGCCGCCTGCACTGCCGCCTTCACTGCCGCCTGCACTGCCGCCTTCACTGCCGCCTGCACTGCCGCCTTCACTGCCGCCTGCACTGCACGCCTACCACATCGCCATGTTGCGCCAAGCCACACGAGTCTGCGCCTTTTGCGAGGTGCGCTCCTTGCTGGGCACACCACGCGCCGTCCCCTCTCTGCACGCCCGCCACCAGACGCGTCTCTACACCCAGGTACAGCGCGAACCAAGCGAGCGCACCGAACGAGAACGAGAACGAGAACGAAGTGACCGCCCCCGCTCCTCCCTCCCCCCGCGTTCGCGTCCCCCGCCTAGGCATCGTGATGGCGCCTCGTTTCCCCGCGACGGCGCCTCCTTCAACTCGCGCCTAGCAGAGCGCTCACGCCAGCGCCCAGCAGAAGGCTCACGCCGCCCAGCAGAAGGCTCACAGCGCCCACGACAGCGCCCAGAAGGCTCACGCCAACGCCCAGCACAAGGCTCACAGCGCCCAGCAGAAGGCTCACAGCGCCCACGACAGCGCCCAGAAGGCTCACGCCAACGCCCAACCTACGGCCGCGACACCCTCCAGCTCTCCGCCTCCGTCGATCGCGCAGCCGGCGACAAGGCCAAGCGAAAGCCCCGCGAGCCCTACTCGTTCCTCAACAAGACAAGAGCCCCGCCCATGCTGGAGCGCGAACGAGGCCACGCCGACCATGAAAAGAACCCGCGCGGACAAAACAACGACAAGAGACGCACCAAGCCCGACGCCTTCCACGCCCTCAAGATGCAGCGCTCCCTCCACGAGATCCCCTACGCCTCGCGCAAGGCCGTCAAGGGCAAGCTCGAGCACTACGACGCCTTCGACAAGTTCCCCCTCGCCGACCCCACCCACGCCGCCATCAAGGACGCCCTGCCCGACCTCGACTACCGCACCCCCACCCCGCCCAGGCCCTCGCCATCCCCGCCCTGCTCGGCCTGCGCAAGGAGAAGCGCACCCGCCGCCCCGCAAACAAGTCCTCCGGCCCCGAAGCCTTCCTGCTCGCCGCCGAGACTGGCTCCGGCAAGACGCTCGCCTACCTCCTGCCCACCCTCGACGCCATCAAGCGCGAAGAAGCCCAGGACAAGGAAGACGACGATGCCGCTGCCCTCGTCGAGCCCCCCACCACCAAGCGAAACGACATGTTCGACGTCCCCGAGCCCTCCATCAACAGGGCCGTCGACCCCGCCCGCCCCCGCGCCGTCATCCTCGTCCCCTCCGCCGAGCTCGTCGCCCAGGTCGGCGCCGTCGCAAAGTCCCTCTCCCACACCATCAAGTTCCGCGCCGCCCCCATCAGCGCCAAGATGACCGCCACCGTCATCCGCAACCGCCTGTTCAACGAGCACGGCGTCGACGTCGTCATCTCCACCCCCCCGCTGCTCGCCAGCATCGCAGAGTCCAACCCCAACATCCTCGCCCGCGTCACCCACCTCATCTGCGACGAGGCCGACTCGCTCTTCGACCGCTCCTTCAAACCCAGCACCACGGAGATCCTCGACCGCGCCACCCCCAGCCTCAAGCAGCTCGTCCTCTGCTCCGCCACCATCCCCAAGTACCTCGACAAGTTCCTGCTCGACAAGTTCCCCGACATGCACCGCCTCGTCACACCCAACCTCCACGCCATCCCGCGCCGCGTCCAGCTCGGCGTCGTCGACGTCAACAAGGACCCCTACCGCGGCAACAAAATGCTCGCCTGCGCCGACAGCATCTGGCAGATTGGCAAGAGCACCGCCGAGTTTGATCCCGAACAAGGCAAAGAAACCATAAACACCAAACGCATCCTCGTCTTCGTCAACGAGCGCGAAGACACCGAAGCCGTCGCCGCCTACCTCTGCAAAAAGGGCATCGACGCACTCGCCTTCCACCGCGACACCGACCCCGTCCGCCAAGCCAAGACCCTCGCCTCCTTCACCGACGGCTCCATCTCCCCCTCCTTCAACCAGAAAAACGCACCCGACACCGACGACGACGCTCCCTCCCCCACCAGATCCCTGCCCAACACCAAAGTCATCGTCACTACCGATCTCGGCTCTAGAGGTATTGATACGGTGTCGGTCAGGCACGTCATCCTCTACGACGTCCCGCATACTACTATCGACTTCATTCACAGACTTGGTCGCACGGGGCGAATGGGCCGTCGTGGGCGCGGTATCGTGTTGCTGGGTGCTGGGGATCGTGCGGATGTGGTGCGTGAGGTTAGAGAGGCTATGTTTAGAGGCGAGGCGTTGATATAAATTACCTAGCTGTTGCCTACGTAGTTTAATGTTGTAGGATATGTATACGTAGATAAAAGTGTTGTAGGTATAGTACACCATAGCATAGCAAGGCGTTAGTAGGATTACTATCTATATCTTCTAGACTTCTACTACCTTTTTTTAAGTAAGTGTATAACACAGTAACTTTACGTACTAACTTAGTTGTATAGGGCGCATAGGCTGTTATAGACGCAGTATTGTGTTGCTAGGTGCTAGTAATTGTGCAGATGTAGTGCGTAAGGTTAAAGAGGCTATATTTAAAGGTAAGGCGTTAATTTAAATAAATAATTACTTAATTACTATGTTATATAGGTTTATATAGTAGACAAAAATGTTATAAGATAGAATTTATAGAAATAAGTATTATAAGTGTTGTTTTTAAGTATAGAATAGCATAGTATATATAGTAAGGCATTTATAGAAATACTATTGTTGTTTAGATAACTAGCTTAGGAATAAGTAGGAGATAGATTATTAATTTATCTGTAGGTATCTACTTAGGTTACTATTTATATGCTTATTAAGCGTTCTGTGCTCCTATTAGTTAATTACTTAGTATACCTAATATAGGCAATTAACGCGTTGTATACATAGTATAAGCAAGAAGAGATTTAAATCTGTTAGTAAGTTAGCCTAACCTTAGATAGAGTAAGTCTAGGTAAGCTAAGCTTCTAGTAGGTAGATCTAGCGTTTAGTAACATTATAATACACTTTCTAAGCAAGTTAAGCATATAAGACTTGCTTATTTAGGAGCTTATACTAGTTTTTATTAAAGTATGTATTATTTATAACGTAATCTACTATTAAGTTAGCTACTCTATTAAGTTAGCTACCTAATACACCCCCCTATTACTCTACCTCTAATATCTTAACACTACTGCAACTAATTTTAATAAAAAGTAGATAGAATTAATTACCTAATACAGCTGCACCTTTTGTGCAGGTTCTTTTGTTATGCCTTAGCTTGCTGTATGTACTACAGTAGAGAATACCCTAGCTGCTACTACTAGCTGCACGCCTCTCCTTACGCCTTACCTCCCCTGCTAGCACTACTACGTCTCTCTAAGCTACTATATCCTCTGCTTCCTCCTGCATAAGGGTCCCCCTTCTCTGTATACACTTCCTTTTTTAGCTTCTACGCTTAGCTGCAGCAGCGTTAGCAGCTTAAAGCTTAACAATCTTACTAGCTAAAATAGTTCTAGTATACACTAGCATTTCTGCACCTTTCTGCATCTACTACACTATAGTTACAAGCGCTGTTAGAGAGGACCTAGCGTAGGTTTAAATACAGTTCTTAATTAGCGTAGATTAGGCCTGTAATTTAAAGGCGTTGCTAGGGGTCCTAGGGTCCTAGAGGGTAGTAGGCAGTAGTAGTAACAGCGTTTAAGGCTTAATCTCCAGCTTTAATAGCACTGCTCCTAGGTCTAGAAGTACTAAACTAGTAGCTCTAAATCTAGCTTTAATATTATCTAATAAGAAAACACCTTAGTATACTGCTAGAAACGCTGCTAGGAATGCTAGCTTGTTAATATAGTTAATGTAGCTGTTTGCTAGGGCTCCTACTTCCTTCTTATACGCACGCTTTAGGGGAGAGAAGCACCTAACGTCTAGAGGTTGTAGGATATAGAAGGCGTGCGTAGGCATACAGAGGGTAATAATATTGTTCTTCTTATAGATATCCTAGAATCTAATTAAGTTGTAGGACTTATAGCTATTAAGAATAAGTAGCTAGTAACTACTAACTGTACGCTAAGTAGTATACTTAATAAAGTGCTAAAGCTAGGCAATCCCTACTTTATTAGTAGTCTAGCTATTATTAGATATAGCAATCCTCTAGTCCTTAGAATTATTATAATACTAGGCTTAGTTATAGTTCTTTCCTTTAAAGATAAAGAAAGGTAGAACAAGCTAGCTACCTGCACTAACAGCAGTAATTAGGGTAACCTACTTATAATTACTAGGTTAGTGTCTAATAGAGTTAAGATAAATCTCTGCTGCAGTAACTACTTTAATAGACCCCCCTACGCCTATTTAGAACCTAGTCTTGTTAAAGTTGTAGGTATCTTTATTAAGGATACTATACTTAGCTTTTACGCTAGCTACTAGCTTAAACTATAGCTTAATAATTGCAGAGTTGCTACATAGGACCCTATAGTAGTCCCTAGGTTGTAATAGCTAAGATTTAATTTGTAGTTAACGTAAGATATAGCGTTCTACCTAGTTAATGCTAACATAGGTGCTAGCGCGTACAGCTAATAATTAATTAGCTATACTGCGTACTTTAGCGTAAGAGGGGGCAAATCTACGTAGAGATAGGTCCCTTATACGTGCAACAAGACTCTCCTCTTTAATCTTAGTAAGATTTAATTAGTTAGAGTAGGTATTACGTTAAGAATACATTCTAACGCGTTAGTTTGTTAGGGTACTCTAAGACACCCTATACACTAAAGCAACGTGCCTAAGGCTTAGTAACGCGTTAGATTTAAGTAATTAGATAGCAAGGATTACTCTCTCTTTATAGGAAAGTAATCCTATATCTAGTTGTAGTTGCATTGTAGGTAGTTAAGAAGTTTAATAGGTCTTAGTATTAAGTAGCTAACTTAATAGGGTAGCTAACTCGATAGTAGATTACGTTACTAAGAAATTAGTAAGTAAGCTTTCTATAACACTAATCTATTTCTTATTCTACCTTCTATTTTAGTATAACTCTATACTATAGTTAAGGTTAGTACTTCTTTAATTAATCTATACTTATATCTATTACTTAAACGCTAATACCTATAGAAATATTCTGCTGTGTAGAATGCGTATACTACTGCTATATCTACTGCCTAATCTTCCTATAAGCGCTCTGCCTTACTTACTACCTTACTACCTCTAAGCCTTCTAAGCTTACTACTAGCTTCTCTCTTAGGCTTACTACTTTGCTAGCTGTTACTATTGTTGTTAGTACTACTACTATGCTCTTCCTCCTCTGCACTGCTCTACTTACCCTTACACTTGCTCTTATGCTCTATTTTATACTCTGCCTTACTTCTACCCCTATGCTTACTTTTACTACCTTACACACTTTTAGGTAATAAGAAGCAGATAACATCTCTACCTTCTACTTCTATCTCTAGTACCTATAGTGCTAAAATAACCTAGTGTAAGGAGTTATACCTAGAGTGTATTAATAGTGTCTTAGCTAGTTATTTAAACAGTAAGTGCTATAATTACTTAGGTAGCAGCTCCTGCTGCTAGCATTGCGCCTCTAGGCATAACTATAACCTCTAGTAAGATCTTTCTACTCTCTTATCTATTAATTACTTACTAATACTTATAGCCTCTTACTTACTCTCTTTAAGGCCTATAAGCTCTTAGTAGCTATATAGAGCAATATTAAGCCTACAGACTTAGCTTTTAAGAAATTAAGAACTAAGTTCTATATAATTTTAGTTATTACTAAGGCAGTAGTTACTACTTATAGCCTTTCCCTGCTGCTATTCTCCTCTCCTAAGCTGCTTCTGCCTATACCTACTACTTCTACTAACGCTGCTACTAACAAGAATAAGGTCTGTACTCTAAGCAAGTGCTATAAGAAGAGAGCTATTAAGCTTATTAATACTCTTATTAATAAGTTTATTAGTAAACTCTTCTCTGTTTAGATTAGGCCTAAGGCTACAGAGCTTTACTCCTTAATAATACCCTGTTCTCTCTTCTAATCTATATATATACCTATGCCTTACTCTTCTATAACTATAGTAATTATATCCTTAAAATTAAGCTAGTCTCTAAACCTCTTAAACTATTACCTTAATAGATTTTTTGTTGATCTATCTGCTAGTATACTATTAGTAGTAGGGTAAAGCACTTTAAACGTACCTACAGCATACTTCTATCTTAACTACATATTTTATATATCTATATAGCGTAGCTATGTTGTTATAGACTTATTCTCTCTAACTACTAGCCTAATTATTTGCTAGTTATTATAGAAGATTATCTAGGCAGCTTCTAGGATTAATGTAAGCTTATTAAATAGCTATTTAAGCGCTATAGTCTCTTTTATAATATACTTAAGAGCTAAAGGCTCTGCCTTAGTAGTAAAGGTAGTAACAGTAGCTTACTAGAACGCTTTCTATACTATTAGCCTACTAAAGAGCATTATAAGGTATCTATAGGATAATTGCTAAGTCTTAATATTATTAGCAAATAACACGTTACTATAAATAAGCAGCTTAGCTCTACTGTGCCTGCTATATTAAATTAACTAATACCTAGTTTAGTATAAGTAGATAATTATCTAGTGTACTGCTTTAAAGTGCTTCTTACTTAGATTAGTGAGGTATAGAGATAGTTTAGCTACTATAAACGCTATATTTAGCCTTAGTATAATTATAGTGTATAGCACTAATCTAACTCTTTCCTAATAGCTCTTAATCTTCTGCCTAGTAGCTTCTCTAGTACTCTTTACTAGATCTATAGTAGGGAGCAGAGTATATAGAAAGAGTCTAGTTTTATTAAAGTAAAACTTCTTAGCAATTTTATTAATATACTTGTTATAAACAAGTGTTATTATCTACTGTACCTAGTTCCTAAGTACTCTAATATTAAGAAACTATTATACTAGACTATACTCTTTAATTATATAGACTGCTGTAATTATATCTATAATATACTTAGCTTCTAAGATCTAGGTAGAGTAGTATATTACTAGTATATTATTAACGTAGAAGAGCAGCAGTATCTAGCAATTACTGCTAAAGAATAAACAAGGCTCTTCTTTAGATACTACAAGCCTAGTTACTCTTAGTGTTTAAAAAAGCTCCTTATAATATAGAAGAGGTAAGTCTTTTAACCTATATAGTGCTTATTTAAGCTAAACGCATTTCCTAGGTATCTTATACCTATCTAGTAGCTTATAGGTTACTACTAGCTAGTAATCCTTATAGGCGTGTAAGAAGGCTCTAATAATATTATACTATATAATTTCTAAGTTAAATTTAGCTATAATTGCTATAGTAGTTCTAAAAGACTTAGCAGCAAGTATTACTGTATAGGTAGACTAGATTGTGTTAATAACTTAGAGATCTCTTATTATAAGCTTTCTACCTTAGGCATGCCGACCCTTAGGGACACTACGGGGCTACTACAGTAACCTGTCGGAGCACACATATACGTATATATTCTCCTAAATCCTTAGAGGATCAACCCCTAAGGATTTGTCTCTTATCTTATCTAATACTATACATTTTATCTTATCTCTTGCCTGCCTGCAGTGCCCTCACAATTCGAATCCTTTATACTCCCTCTTAGAAGAGGCAGTTAAGAGATATCTGATTTTTTCTATACCTATCACAATGGTTAGAAATCGACGTTGCTAACGTGCTACCGGCAACAACGACGCACTAGGCTCACGACAGCCCAGCCCTAGTAGCGACCTAACAGATGCCTAGAGGTATCCTATACACAACGTAGTAGCGAACTTGTTACTACTAGGCATGCCCTAGGTTAAGACAACGCCTAGTACATCTAATAACTAAGCGTTGGGTCCTACTAAATTAGAAGATAAACAGGCTCTTAGCCCTACTAGCCCTCTAACAGATACGCTATCTTATCTAAGTTAGATAAACCTAGCAACTAGTTTAAATGCAGATCCTCTAGCTGCTACAGGGGCGCCTAGGGTAGAACCTATAGCTATCCTAACTACAGGCTAGCCTTTATTTGTTAAGCAACTCCTTAAGAATCTTTTTAAGGCAGAGCTTACTAGAGCTACTAAAGCTAAATTAGCTATCTAGAGGAACTAGATTAACTAAGCCTTATAAGCCCTAGGCTTAACTAAGAGCAGGAACTAGTTAGAACCTAACTAGCTAGCGTTTAATAAGGCTAGAAAGATTATCTAAGTGTTAAACAATATTTAACCTAAACCTAAGCTAGGTACTAAGAGCAGAGCCTTATTCCTATAGTAAGTAGACTAGTAGATTAAAGACATTAAGACAGCCTTCTAATATACTTAGGTATTAAAGAACTCTATTATAAGAACCTACTAGGCTATAGATACTATTTAGTTTAGCATCTATTACAAACTAATCTAACAACAGATTAACTAGAGATCTATCTAATTATAGTCCGACCTTAAGGTAGAGGAGGAGTAACTTATGCAAGACCCTGTCCTTACTAAGTATAAGAACTATACTAAGTTCTTTAATATTAAATAGAGAGAAGGCAATATAGTTAACAACTTTCTAATACTATTAAATTACTAGGAGTTACTACTACTGCATAGCTTCTTTAAGTTTAATAACAGTACTAAAGACTATAACTTTAAAATTACGTTTATATAGTCTAAAACTCTGCCTTACCTCTAGCAGGAAATCTAGCGTAATAGCAGCCTAGACAACATCTAGCAATAGCAGGAGTTTAAACAAGCCCTCTGTAACGCGGAGATAGCAGCCTGTCCTATAGTTACTTATAGAAGTAGCAACGCTAACTACAGCAAAAGGTATACTACATCTTCTAATTAGAAGGGGAATAAGAGACATGCTAGCTGCAGAGGCACACTATCCTGTAGCCGGGGCAACAGTACTCTAGTAGCTACCTAATCTAATAATAGTAACAACAGCTAGAGTTAAAATAAAGACTAAGGCAGCTAAAAGAGTTACTAGAAAAACTATAGTAGTTATAACTCCTACTATAAAAGTAGTAATAACAGAAACGCCTAGTTAACAGGAGAGTTAGGAAAAGAGAAGCCCTAGTTACTAACTTATCCTAACTATAACTAGGGCCTAAAACTAGAGGGAAACAAACCTGTATTATAGTTACTGTATCCCTCTAGAACCTTAATAGGTCTCTAACGCTGCTCTAAGCCCTCTATAACTTAAGAGCAGAGCTAAACCTTATTAGCTAGTAAGTAGTAGATAATCTCTACCTAGAACATAAATTGTTCTATTAAAGGCTAGTAGCTACATTCCTTAATAGTAACTACCTAGATATCTAGTAACTCTATAATCTAACTATTAATTGCCTAGATAGTAACAGCATAGTTAAATCTATAGAACTGCAGGAGTTCTAGTTAGCTGCCTTTAAGAGATACAACCTAGTACTAAGCTACCTATAGTTAGTATCTGCTAACCTGTGCATCTACTTCTCTAAAGGCATATATAAGTAGTTCCCTAACAACGCAGAGAGAGTACACCTTACTACTATATAAGAGCTGTTCTACTCTATAAAACTAGGAGAGAGAGCATACTTAATGCACCTAGGTAACCTAGTCTACTAAGTTCTAGAGGAGGCAATTAACAACCTTTTAGAAAGTAACTAGAAAGGCAGTAGATAACTACCGGCCTAGGGGCCGAGCAGAGACGCTGTCCTTAACGCGGAATACTTCTATAATAAGAGACTCCTCTAGCTCTAGAATAAAATGCTTAAAGTTATTAACTACCTTTAGCATTGCGTTGCGTAGTACCTAGATCTATTATATCTCCCTAAAGCTACAGGTAAGCATATAGTAGCAAGCATTATCTATAAGCCCTCTTAACGCTCTAGGATACTGCCTATAAGTATAGCCTAAGTCCTCCTAGATAGTAATAAAGACTACCCTTTAGTTAACCCTGTAGACAACAAACTAGACCTAGAGGAGCTTAAGCACGTTCCTCTAGAGCTACACTATAAGTAGTTTATATTTAGTAAACACTAGTCTAGTGTATTAGCACTATATTAGGATTATAATTACTCTATTAACATTAAGCTAGGGAGTAAGATACTAAACATGCCTATCTATAACCTCTCTAGGAAGGAGCTGGAAATACTACAGGCCTACCTTAATACGGCGTAGGAGAAGGGTTAGATCTACCTAAGTAAGTCCCCTGCTAAGGCACCTATCTTGTTTATACTAAAGGCTAATAGTACACTATAACTTTGTGTAGATTACAGGGGCCTTAACAAGGTTACTATTAAGAACTAGTATCCTATTCCTCTTATAAATAAGATGCTAGATAGGCTATTAAAAGCTGCTATCTTCTCTAAGCTAGATCTACGTAATGCCTATTATAGGCTCTGGATTAAGAAAGGCAATAAGTAGAAAACGGCTTTTAAGACTAGGTACGGTTATTTTAAGTACCTAGTTATGCCTTTTAGGTTAGTAAACGCTCTAGCAACGTTCTAATCCTATATCTAGAGAGCCCTAGAAGGCCTGCTAGACTGCACCTATATAGTATACCTAGATAATATCCTTATATACTTAGAGTATAAGGAGGATTATTAAGCCTACGTTAAAGAGATCCTACATTAACTTGTTAAATAGAGGTTGTTCTGTAAGGTAAGCAAATGCTTATTTATAACAAAGTTAGTTAAGTTCCTAAGCTTTATTATTACGCTAAGTAGAGTAGTTATAGATCCTGTCTGCGTATAAACAATCTAAGAGTAGCTAGAGCCTAAGAGGTATAAATATATCTAAGTATTTCTTAGCTTTGCTAACTTTTACTAAAGATTTATCTTTAACTACTCTAGAATTACCTGCCTGTTAGTAGACTATATAACTTCTGCCTAGAGACCGGAGTTAGAGCTAGAAGGCTCTACTTTAACAAAGAGGGAGAAGAAAACGCTAGCAAAAACCTAAAAAAGCCTAATAAGATAGTACAAACTATAGAGTTAGCTAGAGGAAGTACGCTAGGCTTTTCTTACTATTAGGAAGAAGTTTACTAAAGCACCTGTGCTACAGCACTTTAACCCTACTAAGCTAATTATAGTCCTTACTAACGCGTTAGACTTTGCTATAGCTGCTATACTGCTGCAACTGCAATCGTTAGAAGTACTAATAGAATAACACTAGAAGCTAGTAGCGTTCTAGAGCAGGAAGTTCTAAGGCCTATTAATTAGATAGCACACCTATAATAAGGAATTAGCCGCAATTGTTAAGGCATTTAGGCAGTAGCAATATTACCTTAAGTATGCCCTGTTAACAGTCTAAGTACTCTCTAATTATAACAACCTGCAGTACTTTATAACTATAAAGAAGCTCTCTTCTAAGTAAGCACGCTAGGTAGAAGAGCTAGCTAGGTACGACTTTAAAGTTAAGTACAAGCCTAGACTAGAGAACTCTGCAGACAGCCTCTTAAGGCGTCTAGATTATACAAAGGGACTAGTTATTAGGGAGCAGCAGGCACTATATAATACTATGCTACTAACGCTCTAATAGAAGCTTTAAATATAGATAATCTAGAAGTCTAAGGCTTAAAACGTTAAACAGGCAACTAGGGCAATAGGCAGCCTTAGTAGAGGTCCTGCAGAATCCTAGCAACTCTCTAAAACCGCCCTTAAGGAATTCTACCTACTAATAGGTACTAGAGATATATCTCTCTTAGCTCTTAACTAGCTATCTATAGGCTATAACAGCTAGAGTTAATCTAAATTATTTAAAGCTTAGGAACCTAGGTTTAACGTTACAGAGGCTCTCTTTTATAACCTTAACAGATAAGTTAGGTTACCTACTTACCTTGCAAACAATACTGCGCAAGGCAAATCTATATACGCCCTAGATACTCTAGAACGCCTAACTAACTATATTAGACAGGTTTAGGAGCAGAACGCTGCTTATAAGTTGCTAATAAGTTAGAAAGTAAGCAGAGCAGCTACAGGTTACTACTACTAGGAAGTTAACTCTAGTAGGATCCTGCGTAGGAGTAGAAAAGTGTAGATTCTCTAAGATATAACTCTTTGCTAAACTATCCTTGCAAAGAACTATAACAACCCTATAAGAGGTTACTATAGCTGTAAGAAGACTGCCTAGCTGTTAAAACAAAAGTACTATTAGCTAAACCTAAAGAAGGATGTATATAAGTACGTTTAGTGTTATACAGCATGCTAACTAAATAAGATCTGTAGACACAAGCTATAGGGGCTGCTAGTCCTACTCCTAGTACCTAATATACCCTAGCAGTATTACTCCCTAGACTTCGTAACAGACCTACTAACATTTAAGGATAACTAGAGGAATAAGTATAACTTAATCCTAGTTCTAGTTAATAGGTTTAGCAAGTATGTCTAGTACCTACCTGTAACTAAGACAGTTATATCCTAGAGGGTAGCTAAACTACTGCTCTAGCAGTGCTTTCTTAAATATAGTCCCTCTAATACTCTAATATTAGACTAAGAGTTAGTGTTTACTAGTTAATTCTAGTCTAATATCTACTACTACTTAAAGATTAACTATAACCTTAGCACGGCCTTTTACCTACAGACTAACAGACAGATAGAACGCTAAAACTAGGAGTTAGAAACCTACCTGCGCATCTATATAAACTACTAACAGGATAACTAGGTAGACTTATTACTATACGCAGAGTACGTATACAACTTAAAAGCTTACTTAGTATATAGAGAGTCTTCTATTAAAGTAGCTTACAGGATTAACCTATAAGGCTTTAATAGAGTTCTAGATAAGTACTAGTTATACTGTCCTCTAGAAGCCTAGGCTAATAGTAGAAAGGTACTAGACCTTTGCTAGCAGGTAATTAGACAGCTAGAGCAGTAGCATAACCTTTAGGTAGCAGCAAAGGACAGCTTAGAGTACGCCTAGAAGAGTAATTCTTGTTAGTATAATACTAAGCAGGCAGATAGACACTTTGCTAGAGGTAAGCAAGTGTTACTCTAAGTAAAGAACCTAGTAACTAGCCGACTATCTAAGAAGTTTAATGCCTGTTACCTAGGTCTATTTACTATTATAAAGAAGATTAGCAAGCTAGCTTATAAGCTAGACCTACTACTATTAATAGACAGAGCGCACCTAGTGTTTAATGTATTACTACTTAAGCTCTAGAGGGAACCCTTTGCAGAGAAGAAGTTCTAGCTAGGTTCTATGCAGATTCTAGAGGATACTCTCCTAGTAGAGAGGTATAAAGTTAAAGAGATTCTGCAACACTATAATACTTAAACCTATAGGCAAGATTATCTAGTAAAGTAGCTAGGTTAGCCTAATAAAGAAGCTACCTAGAAGCTACTAGAGAACCTTAACTACTGTAAGAAAATCCTTAAAGATTACCTTAAGACAGCAACTAATATACTATAGCAATCTACCTATAAGCACAGAGCTGATACTTAGGCAGAGTAAGGTAATCTAATTCTGCCTTAGTAGAAGAGGGGTTGCCTAAGGAAGTCCCTCTAGGATAATACTTATACATACTATAAAACTATAGACAATATATTAACTTAGAGTTACTGTTCTAAGGCTGTAGATTAGCCTAGTAACTATCTAAGGTAGGGGATAAGAGTCTTAAGAGCACTAGAGTAGGCATAGAGAGTTATATAACTATTGCATTTAATCTATTGCTATATATTATCTAAAAAAGTAACCTAAAATAAGAGAAAGACTTTATAAGCTCCTAGTAGAGCTAGGCTAGAAGTCTAGACTACCTTAACAACAACGCTTAGGAGTCTTCTAAGCTACAGGCTTAGTAGAAGAAACTATTAACTGCTAGAAGAGAGTAACTAGGGCGTTATTAGCAGAAGGCACGTTAGTACTGTAGTAGTACTAACGCTTCTCTGCACCCCTAGCAGCACTATCCTGCTAGAACACGTGCTTAATATTAACGTTAATAACTATATTAAAAGCTGCCTTCTAACTAACAGTACCTAAGGCTGCCTACGTAAGTTAGTTACAGTAAGGGCAAAAGAACTAGGAACTTATATTAAAGCGCTGTAGGTTGTACTTACGTAAAACCTAGTAAGCTTTATTATAGTCTACTAGACCTAAACCTAAGTCCTTTATACAGCGTTAGACAGCAGCCTTATAGGTTACAGCACTAATACAGCAGGCTTTAGCGTAGTTAAAAGCAGTCTGCTAGTAGTGCTAGGTTGCAGCTAGAACGTTATCTTTAGTTGCAGTATTACCTTATTAAGCAGTCTTCTTATTTATCTTGCGTTTAGCTTACTTAATAAGGAAGTTAAGCATGTTAATAGCACAGCAGAAGTAAGGCGCAATCTATATAGATTAGCGTTAGGCAGGCAACAGAGAGAGTTCTAGACTTACCTTAATATATCTACTAGCGTTACTACCTAAGCATCTAGAGTATATACTAAAGTTACTCTTGTGCATATAGAACCTCTTAAGACACCTAAAGACCTGTATAAACAACTTAATTATTCTATTAGAGTTAGAGCTAGACTTAGTAGACAGCTTAGTTACGCACCTGTAACACTAGAACTAAGTAAGAAAAGGCTGTAGAGCTATGTTGTTAGGCAACGCGTATATAAAGTCTAGTAACTTAGCGTTGTTAATATGCAAAGGTAGGAGAAGCATAATTGTAAAGAAATAGAGTAGAAAGTGTGTAAGTATAAGTAGAGTGCAGATAAGAAAGAAGAAGTTAAGGTATCTACTCTTTATATACTGTAATACTCTTACCTCTATCTACTACTCTGCTAATGTCCTACTACCTTACTACCTACTTTCTAAACAGTTAAACGCCTAAAACTTTATATAGTTAGTAAGGAATAATACGCGCCTAATAGGATACTTGCTATACGTCTACAAAGCCCTAAGTTTAGAGTAAATAACAACTAAATACATAATAAAGGCATAGCTAACACTGCGCAATTAGTAGATAGACTTCTATAACAGAGTTAATCTAAATATAGAGTAATACCTCTAGGTATTGTTATAGTAAACTACCTATATATAGCGTGTTGCCTTAGGCCTACTTGCGCAGAAGCAGGACAACTCTTAGGCACTAACTAGATACCCTATAGAGTACCTCTTAGGTAAAGGTAATAATATATCTAACTAAACTGCTGTAGTAGTAAGGTAAACAGTATACGCTCCTAGCAACTGTAGTTATCTAGAACAGGGGCAATAATGTCTCTGCAGAGCTTATAGACAAAGAGCCTAGGCAGACACTTAAGTAACCTATAGAGAGATAAGGCGTTATACTAAACAGTCTAGGGTAGCAGATTACTACACTCTACACTAGCTCCTAGGCAATTACAGTCCCTAGACTTAGAGCAGTAGTACTCTACAGAGACTATAGTACAGTAATAGGTACTCTATAGAGAGAGCCTGCTATAAACACTATACAGCTTATCCTATATATTCTACTACGCTTCTAGAGGTTAAGGCTACTAGACTTAGAGTACTAGATTCTTAAAAGGACTGTAGTAAGGCTGCAGATACTCTACAGGGTAGTACTAGCTAGACACTTATTTAGTAATCTACTAAACTATTACCTAACTCTCTAATAGTTCTAACTGTAGGTTTTAGAGTTAAAGATCCTTATAGATCTTTAGGTAAGGTTACCTAGCAAGTAGTAAACTAGTGCTAGTTGCACCCTATAGAGAGTTGTTTATGCTAATATAACCTAATAGATCTAAGCACCTACTAATAAGTAAGCTAGCTTTCTCCTAACCTATTTTCCTCTTATATTAGAGGTTTTTTTAGAGTTTAAATAGGCAAGTATTAGGCATATAGGGTTTAGCAGTCTAGAACAGACTGCAAGAAGAGAGGGGGCTATTATTATAAGCTTTCTACCTTAGGCATGCCGACTCTTAGAGATACTACAGGGCTACTATAGTAACCTGTTAGAGTACACACACACGTATATATTCTCCTAAATTCTTAGAGGATTAACCTCTAAGGATTTATCTCTTATCTTATCTAATACTATATGTTTTATCCTATCTCTTGCCTGCCTGCAGTGCCCTTACATCCCTATATACTACTATTCTAGCTTTATACTTAAGGAAGTAGCTATTCTAATCTAGTTTATATATAAACACCTATTTAAGTAGTAGTAGCTTGTTATCTCTAGTAAGTAAATTAATTACTTTCTAGGTACCTGCGTTGTATAGAGTAGTAATCTCTTTACCTACAGCTTTCTTAAATAGCTGCCTATATAAGTAAGAGAGTAGATTTCTCTATTATTATAGGAGGTTAGTGTAAGAGTACTGCAGGCAGGCAAGAGATAGAACAAAACGTATAGTATTAGATAAGATAAGAGACAAATCCTTAAGGGTTAATCCCCTAAGAATTTAGGAGAATATATACGTATGTATATGCTCTAACAGGTTACTGTAGTAGCCCTGTAGTATTTCTAAGGGTTAGTATACCTAAGGTAGAAAGCTTATAACAGTTAGAAAGTTAGTCCCTATATAGCTGTTAAGCTTAGCTTAGAACTAGTAGTTACTTCTTCTCTTCTGCTAATACTTATATTACAGCATGTACTGTTTTAAGCTTAGTGCTAGTTAATCCTAATAGGATTAACTTATCTAATAGGTAGCTCTCTCTATAATCTGTCTAGCAGTTATATAAGAGAAAATAAGCCTCTAGTATATTACTTCTAGAATCCTCTAGATCTAGATAGCGTAATGTAACGAGCTAGTAAGAGGTAACTTAGTTAATTAATGTATTTAATTAGTGTTTATCTGCTTTATATATAACGTAAACTATTAGCAAGCCGGCTATATTAGCAAGCCGGCTACTTTTCCTTAGCACAACTAACATGTTAGTAACTTAATTATGTCTTAACTATATAACGCGATATTAAATAACTAAGAAGGCAGAATTAAGCTTGCCCTTAAGGCCTATTCTGCACGCTGGTTTTAAAGCCTGTAGCGCGCAGCTGCTACCTTTAACGTTAATTACTAGCGTCTCTCTAATTAGCTCTATAGAATTACTTTACGCCCTAAAACTTGTCTAAACTTCTATAAGCTTACTGCAACTAAAGAGCAGACAATTATCTAATATATCCTTAACCTTAATTTATAAGAATTTGCGCTCTAGCTGTGCAAGGTAGCAGATATAGCTAATAAGATACTAGGTGTACGTAGTAGAAAGCCTGTTAGCAAGTGCTAGGCTAAGCGCTTTGTAACGCGCTTAGCTAAGCTTAAAATAGCCTTTAATTAAGCTAAGGATAGGCAGAGGATACTGCAGGAATATCTTATAGTTATTAGCGCGTAGTTTAAGCTAGTAGAGGAGACTAAAGCTAAGTACAGCGTCTATAACAATAACGTGCACAACTTTAACAAGACTAGCTTCTAGATAGGCGTAATTAGGTCTATAAAGGTAGTTATAGGCGTAGAGAGATATACAAGGCCTAATCTAATCTAGCTAGGTAATTGTAAGTAGGTAATAGTTATTTAGAGCGTCTGCGCTAATAGGCATGCAGCTCTGCCCTTTATTATCTATAAGGGGCGCGTCTATATCTCTGCGTAGTATAAGGAGATCTTAATACTGCGTAATTAGAAGCTCTTAGTCTCTAAGAACAGCTAGACAAACAACGCGCTTAGTCTAGAGTAGTTAAAGCACTTTAATGCGCATATAAAGGCGCGTTAGGTAGAGGTATATAGGCTACTTATTTTAGACAGCTATAAGAGCTATCTTAACTAGGATTTTAAGAACTACTACCTTAAAAACAAGATTCTAACTCTCTATATGCCCCCCTATTTATTGCATATCTTCTAGCTGCTTAACGTAGTCTGCTTCTTACTGCTAAAGCGTAAGTACTTCTAGCGTGTTAGAGACTTAGCACGCTAACGCGTCTTCTATATTAATAAGGAAGGCTTCCTGCCAGCCTTTAAAGACGCGTTTTTTAATATATTTATAGAGGATAACTGTTAAAAGGCCTTTAAGGCAGCAGGGCTAGTCCCCCTAAACGTGCAGGTAGTGTTAGATTGCCTTAAAGTGCGGCTGTATACTCTACTAGAACCTCTCCTTCTAGAGACGCTGTAGCAGTTAAAGACTCTAAGCAATACTTATAAGTTTAGATCTTAATTAAAGCTTATACGCAAGTCTTTTACTTAGTTACTTATTACAGCCTAGGCTAGCTTCTCTTAGCTTATAAAAGGTAGTAAGCTTATGCTGCATAAGAATGCGCTTTAATATGCTTGTATCTATAAGCTTAAGAAGTAATTAGCAGTAATAACAAAGTAAAAATTGCGCAAAAGGAAGCGCCTCTAGATAGGTAGCACTTTAGAGTACGGTTAGGGAGCGTTGCAGGCAGTCCTAGCACTGTTCTTAACAGTACAGCGTTTAAAGAAGGCTTATAGTAGTAGTAATTAAGAACTAGCGCAACTAGCTGTACGGCGCTGTAGCAACTATAGCAGGACTAGGCATAACGCGCGAACGTGCAAGAAGGATACAGAGGTATCTTCTAAATTAGATACTAGCACGACGTATACAGGCTTCTTGTTTAATAGCAATAAAATTAAAGATTTATAACATATATTAGTTGTGCTAAGAAAAAGTAGCCAGCTTACTAATATAGACGGCTTGCTAATAGTTTACGTTATAGAGCCTACTTATACAGAGGAGCATTTTAAAAGTCTTTTCCCCCCCCTCTTATTAACGCACGGGGCAGTTAGGGGTAATAGGCCCGATTTAATTTATCTTAATTAGTCCTACGTACATCTCTGCCCTCTTTATACTTATTTTCTCCTTCTAGCTTAATAATCTTTTAAATATAAATTGGGATACGTTTAATCTAACTCTAAATCTTTTCTTAAGGTAGTTTATCTTAACACTGTTTCTATGCCTAAATAGACTAAGCTCTACTCTTAGGTGCTCCTTTCCTTATTGTATATCTCTTTATCTAGAACTAACAAGGCTTAATAGCATTTAGATCTAGTAAGTTACTACACTAAAGTAGCTGTGCTACGTGCTCTTAGCTATATACTATACGTTGTATATAGTAATTATAAGCAGGTACTTTGTCCTCTTAAACTAGAGTGCTAGGCCTCTCTTTTATACACTCCTTTGCAAAAGGAATCAGCTTTAGCCGCATAATAATAGACTAGTAGTGCTACTAGTCTATACCTAAGCCTTTGCCTTGTAATAGCTTGCTATTCTTTTAATTTCATCTCTATTAAGGTTTCTTACTAGGCTTTGTACGTAGACTAAGCCTTGCTATACCTGTTTTAAGCTCCTACCTCTCCTTTATTAAAGGCTCTATCTCTTAGTTTAACTTATTAATCTCTCTTATAGCCTCTTTCTTCTCTTGCTTTGTCTTAGGTGTCTAGCAGTAACAAGGACCTTTCTTCTTATATGTAAAGCAACCCTAGAACATAAACTCAGAGTAGCCTTTCTATCTCTCCCGAATACAGCTTTTAACAATAGCCTTATCTACCTTTCTCTAGACTCTATACCCCCTACGTTAATAAAGGAGTACTACAGTAGTCTTATTAGTCTAGATAACGTTCTTCTAGTCCTTAATAGTCTAATCTTTATACTTAAGACACTACGCTAGCCTCTTCTTCCTTATCTATTTTGTTAACCTAGGTTTCCTTGTTAGCTTTGTCTTCTTGTAGCCTGCTTTTCTAAGTACTCTCTACACTGTAGAGGCTGAGATATCTAGGCTATCTTAACTAAGATCGCCAGTAATATCAGCATAGGTCTTCTCTCTACTATAACGATCCTGTCTTATAAGGTTTACAACCTTCTTAAAGGCCTCCTGCTGTTTTAAAGGCCTCCTAGATCGTTGTGCATCTTTAACGTGCTTGTTTTCTAATTAAATAGGCCTAACAGCAGGATTAAAGCCTCTCTTAATTGCTTGTGCGTAGATTAAGTTGATTGTACGCTTCTTAACACTAGTTAATTAAGTTATCTCTGAATTTGTCTTCCTATCAGCCTTATAGGCTATAATTAGAGCACGAGTTGCAAGATTAAAGACTAGCATAATAGAAGTAGATAGAGTAGATAGAGTAGATAGGGTAGGTAGGGTAGAGGAGGATAGAAGAGAGAAAGCAGAAAGAGAACACGTTATGGAAACCCGGGCCGATTACCCCTAACTGCCCCGTGCGTTAATAAGGGGGGGGGAAAAGACTTTTGAAATGCTCCTCCGTATACAAAGGAAATTTAGAAATAACGTAATCTTACTAAATTAAGTTTGTAGGCAGTTGTAGAGCTGCTTATTTTATAAGTACTAAACATCTAAGTAACTAGCAGTTAGCCTATATACTCTATCCTGCGCAATATACCCTCTACATAGTTTAGTATAGATTATCTGCCTTCTAAGCGCCTAGTATATAACCTAAGTAATTATCTTATAGTTATATTCTGCCTCTAACTACTTTAAGCTTCTAGTTATTAACTAGTTACTTATTAATAGTTTTCTCTATATTTAGCGTGTGTAAGTGTTAATTTTTAGAAGGTAAAAGTAAGAGTAAGGTTTTATAACTAACTACGTAGTTCTGTTGTTATATAACGCCTAATTATTAAGAGAAATTAAGCGTTATCCTTACTTTTACTAGGCTTAGAGCATTCTATATAAACTATTAACTTTCTTAATTTCTCTATTTCTTTAGCTATCTTAGTAATTATAACTATACGTATGCCTAAATTTAGTTCTAATTAACTCCTATACTCTCTAGTTACTTGCTAGCAATTCTTCTCTTATTCTCTTACCCTCTAGCTAGTTGTTAGTAGTATTAATTTATTCTTTTCTTAGTTACAGTATCTCTAGAGCTCTATTAGCAAGCTTTAGTAGTTGTTGTAACTAGATAGTATCTAAATTAAGCTTCTTCTAGTTCTACTATCTGCTCTTTTAAACCTTTAGCTAATATAGTATAAAAATAATATAAAGCAAAGCGCCTTACACGCACTACTACTACTATTGCCTATAACTACGCCTTATGCGCTGCTGCTGCTGCCTCTGCTCTGCTGCTACTACTACTGCTGCTACCTCTGCCTATCTGCGTACCTAGCGCTCTGCGCAGCTGCTCTATCTTACTACTACTACTACCTCCTACCTTAGCTTTAGCTAATTAAGCGTTGTCTGTTAGGCCTATAGGCTTGTTTAACGCTACTACTATTACAGCTATAGTTGCCTCTACCTGTACTACCTACGCCCTTGCCCTTACCTTACCCCTACCTCTGCCTCTGCCTCTACTACTTCTACCTAAGCTTCTTGCTGCGTTGTTAGACGCTCTAGAAGAGCTAAAGCATAGGTTAATTCCCTGCGTATACTGCATAGACGCGCTGCTAGCAAGTAGTGCAGCTGCGCTGTGTATAGAGAACCTAGGCGCAGGTTTACATAGTAAGCACTGTAAGCGCTGTACCTCTAAGTACTTCTACTACCTTCTGTATATTATCTAAATAGAGCTATTAGATAGTAGACTAATAGCTTATTAGGTACCTAGCGTTAGAGCTGCTAGAGATAGAGCTAGTAGACGCGCTAGTTATGTCTAACAGCATAACAACTCTAGTAAGTAACCTATTCTAATAATTAATTACTATTATAGCTAATTAAGTATGTAGTAGGTTAGTAAGCTGCGTGTTGCTATCTATATAATAAAGAAGATAGTTAATAATAGCTACTATGCCTAGACCTCTTTAGAGCGTAGATAGGTAGCTATTTATTAGGTTTTTAAGCTCTGTAGCTGCTAGGCATATGCTTAAAAGAGCTGCTACTAGTAGCTATAGTAGCGTTCTGCACTCTAGAGAGGAGGTTATCCTCTCTATTAGTTTTAATAAAAAAGATCTTCTCTTTCTCTATTAACTAGCTCTTTCTAGTAACTATTTCTTTATAATATATGCTGTATAGGTTAAGGTGTATTAAAAAGCGCTTATAAGCTTACCTAAGCAGCGCTTTTATAAGTCTGTTAGCTAGTATATTACTTATTTTTAGATATATTACCTTAATTATTTCCTTAGTGTACTCTTATTTTAACTATATATTCTAAATATCTATATAGCGCAGCTAAGTAGTAAGCTGCCTACTCTCTTTAACAACTAATTAGATTATTTGTTAGTTATTATAGAAGATCTCCTACAGCACTTCTAAGTCTAAACCGAGTTCTGTTAGAAATTGCTTTAGAGCAATTAACTTCTTAGCTATATGCTTTAATATAAGTAACTTAGCTTCTATTATAGAAGTAGTTACAGTTAATTAGCATGCTGCTTTCTAGATAATTAGACTTTTAAATAACTAGACTATATACTCTTAGAAAGATCTACAACTCTCTTAATTATTAGCAAATAACGTGTTGCTATAGATAAGCAATTAACTGCTATTATAAGCTCTGTACCTTATGCCTAGGTGCTTAGTTTTGTAGAGGTATGCTAGTACTTAAGCTACTACTTTAAAGTAAGCTGCTCCTAGATTAGTTAAATAGTAGGAGAGTTAAGAGGCAGTATGTGCTATATCTAGTTAGATTATAATTACTGTGTAGAGTATAGACCTAACCTACTCCTAGTAAGCTTTAACTTCTTGTTTTAAAGCTTCCCTAGTATACTTAAGCAGCTCTTCTGTTAGCAATAGTACTAATAGGAAGAATCTATTACCTATAACTTTAAACTTAGGAGCTATTTTCTTAATATAGGCGTTATAGGCAAGTGTTATAGTTCTAGCAGATCTATTACGTATAATCTAAATGCCTAAGAACTATTTAGCAGCTCTATAATCCTTAATCTAGTACTTACTTATTAATAAGCTTATTAGCTTCTTAGTAGACGCTTAATTGTTGTTGTAGAAGGTAAGGAGGATATTGTCTATATAGAATAGTAGCATAATTTTCTGCTTAGCATTAAAGAAGAGGCAAGGCTCTTCTTTTAATGCTGTAAGTCTAAGCTCCTAGAGGGTGCTAGAGAGCTTCTTATACTATAGTAATAGAAAATCCTGTAGCCTATAAAGAGCTTACAGTAGTAGCACTACTCACTCTAGTTTTTAGAAACTATTAGGTAGCTTACAGAGTACCTAGGGTTAGTTCTAGCAGCTTGCATTAAGAAAGGCGCCTACAATATTATACTACTAGAGTTCTAGGTTAAATTAGGCTGCTATAGCTACTATAGTACAGAAAGATTAAGAAGTAAGCGTTGTAGCATAAGTAGAGATAATTAAATCCTTAGCCTAAAGGTCTCCTCTAACGCATATTTAAGCTTTATACTTAAGAAAGTAGCTATCTTAGTTAAACTTGTAGGTAAACACCTATTTAAGTAGTAGAGGTTTTACTGTAGAGCTTAATCTGTTAATTTCTACCTAGGTCTTTTTCTTAATTAGAGTTATAATCTCTTTTTTGCATACCTAGCAGAAAAGAGCTCCTAGTAGGTAGTAGGAAAGATCTTTCTACATCTTTAGGAGAGGTAGAAGATTATCTTAGTATATCTAATAATTTAGTTAGATAACTCTCTTATTTTGTAAAGTAGTAGTAATAATTACTAAGTATAACGTAAGGTGCTCTTTTCTATTGCTGTATTTATCTATCTAATCTATTAGTAGAGATAGAAGCTATAAGTACTAGTTATAAGGCTAAATTAAGCTTATTACTGCATACTAGCTTACTCTGTTGTTAGCTAGTTTGTTACGTTCTTTGTTAGCAATCTAGTAGCTCTGCCTAGTTAGTAGGCTCTAGACTCTATGCTAATAAGAGCGCTAGCTACTAGCCTTATCTACTTCTTCTATTATTCTCTAACATAGAGGGGTAACAATCTATAATACAGAGAATAGATTATTAAGATCCTAGTTGCCTGCTAGGTTGCTCTCTTCTCTTATAGTTAAGTGCACTTCCTATAAACCCCTAGTTAGGTCCTCCTCTTACTAAGAAGCTTCTCTGCTATATACTAGTTGCTCTAGTTCTAGTGTTTAGTTAGGGGAAAGTAGGCCTATCTCTTAATTTTATATTAAACAGATTTCTAGCAGCTAGCTAGCTAAGCTAACTACGCGTTTAGTCTCTTCTACAGGAGCTCCCTCTATACTAGACTAGCTATCTAATACTTAAGTTTCTTCCTAAGTGTTACCCCTAAGCTATTAGTTAGTAGGCAAATTAATTAATAGGTTCTGCTTAGTAATAGGAAGTTTAATTGCTTCTCCTATATCTATTATCTCTTTAGGTTTATATAGAAGGTCTACAAATACAGCTAACTTAGCTACTAAGATAGCAGTAAACCTATTAGTTTTGTTGTAAAAGAGCTTCTTATTAAAGGTTATATTACGCATTATAATAACCTAGTTAAGTGCAGAGACCTATATCTAGCATATATTAGATACTTAGTAACTAACTAAGTAACTAATATAGCCTCTAGGAGCAACTTTAAAGCCTCTCTTATTACGCCTAGCTGCTCTTTCTCTATTTAATAGATAGGCACAGCATCTATAGGCGTATATCCTACTCTAATAAGGTCTTAGATTAGCTGTAAGTACTCTTACCTGCTTTAGTTTATACTAGCAGAAATAGTAAGTAAACTAGTAATTAAGCTCTTTATTAGGACTCTGTAGATTGTTTAAGTATATTAGACTTATATTATAGAGCTATACTACTACTACAACAACAACCTCTAGCTAGAGCTTCTTAGGTAGGTTAGCACTGCTCCTTATTTTAATAGATTTAGTAATTATTTCCTACTCTGCTTACTTAGCTGCTCTATTTAGTTTATATGTGTATAAAGGTACCTACTTAATATTAATTCCTTGTTTAAGCGCCTAGTGTTTATATGCAGAGCTCCCTCTTTATAAAAGTGTAGCAGTGTTGTTATCTTAGCTAATTTTGTATATTTAGAGCTTATACTAGGTAGTAACTTAGCTTAAAAGGTTTGTAAGTACCTGCAGAATCTTAACTTAAGTTTTACTCTGTAGAGTATAAACAAAGAGCTTCCTACTATAGTACTCCTTAATTAAAAGCACTTATAGCTCTCCTCCTCTTCTAAGTAGTATATTAAACAAATCCTACCTAATTCTCTAAAACAGCTTAATAGGCTTTTTGCGCTTTTGTTAAGAGATTACTTACTTAGTATAGGTTGTAGCATAGATCTTATAATCCTTTTAAAGTATCCTATTAATAAGCACGCTGCACGCTCCTTTTACTAAGGCCTGTAGTGCTTTAGGTTCTAGGTATTCTGCATATGTATGCTATAGGTGCTCTAGAAAGCTCTTAGGGTATAACTTATAAGATTGTTTTATTACTGCGTTTAGGATAGAAGAGTTAAAATAGCAGGAAAGTAGCTTATATTTAAAGAAAGTAAGGTTGTAAGTATACTTAAGCATAGTATATATAATACTCCTGTTTAAATTATTAATATAACTAACACATAAAGAGCTATCTAGCTCTAGGTACTAAACTTCTTTCTCCTAGAGACGTGCTTTAGAAATAATGTTAATATAGAACCCCTCTACTACTACAATGTCCTAAAGGATTAGGTTCTTAGTATATAGGCTGCACTTTCTATAAAGAGCGTTCTTAAACAAACAAGCGCCTTATCTACTAATAGGAAAAGCTTAGGTGCTAGCCTCTACTGTATTAGTGTAGTTAGAGGGTCTAAAGGATCTAGGGATAAGTTAATTAGAGCTGTTAATAAGGTAGGTAGTAGCTCTATTATCTAGAATAGTACTGTTAGATAGTAGATAAGCGTTAAAATCTATAATGTTATAGACTCTAGGTAATAGAGAGTTAGTAACAGCTATTATCTTTAGGTTAATTAGAGCAGCCTGTACGTTACCTAGAAACTCTGCTTTAACTAGCTAGGTTAATCCTGTAATAGCTAAAGGAGCTGCTAACGTCTACTTAGCTTGCTTAATTACCTTCTAGACTTCTAAGTACTTATTACTGTTAAGGTAATTAAGTACCTCTTATTAATAGGTTTAGCTTATTCTAACAGATAGTAAGGAGCTCCCTTTAACAGCTGTTTGTAGAAAATAGTATTTAGTTGCCTTCTACTTATACATAATATTAACCTTTCTATATAGGCAGAGATAACTATTAGAGCTTCTAGTATTGTAAGAGGAAGAGCTTTTATTGTTTAAATCTAATTAATTTCTAAAAGTAGTAAATACTCTAGGATTATCCTTACCTAACCTAATAGTGTGCTTATGTATTAAACTACTAAACACCCTGCTTACTTACTCTAAAGTAAGCAGTTTAAGCTCTAGGATACTATTCTAGATAATCCTTTAGTGTATTAATTAAGCCTACTCTAAGGCAATTCTATAACTTAAGGCATCTAAGAAATCCTATATAGTAAGCACCTCTTTAACCTCTATAAGCTTATATAACTTAGCTTGCATATATAGGTATAACTACTTATAGTACTAGTCTTAAGAAGCTACTTATCTCTGCCTAGCAGCTCTAAGGTGTTAATAGTACTTAGCACAGACCTAGTTCTAGGTGCTAACATTAGTAGAAGCAAGCTTCTTCTTTAGTGCTTAGATAAGTAATTAAAGACTTATAGAGTTGTTGTTAACAAGCTTAACTATTACTAGTAAGAGAATTACTAGCAACACTGTAGCGTTAACCTAGTTCTAGAGCTTCTAGAGTTGCTCTGCCTATGCTGTCTACTTACTTGCCTCTACTTTATACCTTACAAGCTCCTAGTTATAGATCTTAAGGCTTAATAACTTAATATAGACTACAGGTGTTATATAGAGTGTTTCTGTTGTAGGTTATTAAGGTGCAGTTTAACTATAAGTAGATTAAGTAGGTAGGAGCATATTAGTAGACTTAGAGGACTTAGCGTTAGACAACTTAGACTCTTGCTACTAGGCTAATAGTGCTAGTAAAGGAGTTAGAGCAGGTGTGTTTAAGCCTATTATAGGTAGCCTAAGTGCTCTATAGTGTAATCTACTAGCGTTAGCAGCGTCTAGGTTAATAATTTCCTATATATTACGCAGCTTAGCGTACTAAGTAAACTAAATATACTAATTAGGCTAGTTAGTATATAACTTAAGTTAATAAGGTCTAGTTAGGATGCCTAAGAGAGCTTGCGTGTTATAGCTAACTAGCTTAGCTATTGTAAGTAGGTCTTAAAGTTAAGAGAAAAGATAAGTAAACAATTAGAGCAGATAAGCTTATTCTTACTAGCTCTTCTAAGTGCGTAGGGAGATCTACTACTTTAAGAAGCTAGGCTTATAACTATAAAAAGCTAGTAAGAGGTAACTTAGTTAATTAATGTATTTAATTAGTGTCTATCTGCTTTATATATATAAAGCCTACTTATATATAAAGGAAATTTAGAGATAATATAATCTTACTAAATTAAGTTTATAGGCAGTTGTAGAGCTGCTTATTTTGTAAGTGCTAAACATCTAAGCAACTAGCAGTTAGCCTACATGCTCTATCCTGCGCAACACGTAACCTTCTACTTCTTCTTAGTTGTAAGCTTAGGATTAGTGCTGCCTCTAATTAATCTAAGTCTTCTATAGTAGCTACGTTGCTTTTAACACCTAGAGCTGTAGAAGCAGTGCTCTTAGAGTGCGTAGGTATAGTTTTATATTACCTAGATCTCTCTAATCTTACTCCCTTTAGTAGGCTTACTCTTCTAGGTAAGTGCTCTTTCTAGGAGCTGCTAGAGTGTATAACGCTAGGCTTAGGTATAAGCTTTAGTGTTCTTAGGCCTAAATACTCGAGATTTCTTATATAGATTCTCTATAACTTACTAGCCTTATTTGTTACTTATATAGGAGATGCTCCTTATTTAGTATAATCTACTAGCTAGCTAGGCAGTTAATTATTATCTCTTAGATCCTTACCTCCTAGCTGCTGCTAAAAGTAACCTAGATTATTAGTACCTGCCTACTTATAGGCTGCTGCGTAGAGCTAATTAAAAATACTTTTAAACGCTTCTCTTACATCTCTAACCTTATTCTTATACAATAGATCTATAATTAACTTAAGCTCTTCTTATAGGTACTCTACTACTTTCTTATCCTTATAGAATAAGCTCTTATTAAAAGTAATATTACGTGTAGTTATAACCTAATTAAGCTTAGAAATCTATATCCTGTATATATTAGACGCTCTATATCCTACTAGATATCTAATATAGCCTCTTAGAGTTACTTTAAACCCCTGCTTGTTACACCTAGCTGCTTGTTCCCTGTTTAAGAGATGTGCTTAGCATCTATAAGCGTAAATTCTACTATAATCTAGCTAGAGATCTGCTAAGTAGTAAAAGATTTACTCTAGTTAGTAGTACTTAAAGTACTGCCTAAACTAATTATCTAATACTGTATTAGGAGTAATTATCCTATAGCTATAAGATAGGCTTATGTTATATAGCTATATAGCTGCTGCTACTACCTCTAGCTAGAGCTTAGCTAGTAGGTTAGCTCTGCTCCTTATTTTAATTAACTTAGTAATAATCTCCTACCTAGCTCTTTCTACTCCTCTATTTAGCTTGTGTGTATACATTAGAGTACTCTAGATCTCTATACTATAATTCTCTGCTTATACACTAAATTATAATTAGCTATACTAAGGTAGTATAGTAACGTTGTTGTTCTAGAGAATTATAGATATAAAGAGCTTATAACGTGTATAAAGGATGTTTGTAAACCTCTTAAATACTCTTATAATCTTATCTAATAACTTAGTATAGATTAGGTAGGTATAGATCTTCTTACTGTACCTATCTTTAATTAGCAATATCTATACCTCTCTTAGATAATCCTTAGGCATATTAAAGAGATTCTATGCAATCTGCTAGTATAGCTAGGGAGATTATTTCTTTAGCCTTCTAGATAGAACTTAGCTAGCATAGGTTATAGCATAGTGCTTACACTGCTAATATAAGGTTCTGTTAATCTTAATATTTTAGGCGTTCTTTATAAGTGCCTAGAGCGCTGTAGAACCTAGATGCCCTGCTTAGGTATACTATAGATCCTTATTGTTAGATCTAAGGTGTGTAGTCTATAATCTAAGCTTCTAAGTAGATAGAGTTACGCTTATTACAACTAGATAGATTAACCGTAGCTTATATTCTATAAAAGTAAGGTTATAATAGCGTGTTAAAGTAGCTAGTACAACGCTCTTCTGTAGTAAGCTAATACGCATTGTTAAATCTAATCCTAAGTACTATACACCTACCTTCTTTAATTAAGCTTCTAACACTATATTAATATAAAATCTCTCTACTACAGTAATGTTATAAAGGATTAGATCTTCTGTACGTTCTCTGCTCTTCCTGTATAGTACTTTCTTAATTACTCTAGTACTAGTACCTAAGATTAGGAAGGACTAGGTGCTAGCCTCTATATAAGTAAGCTTCTTAGCTTTCTAGAAAGTGTTAGGATTAATAAGCTTAAGCTTATTAAACAAGTAGAGTGCTGCTCTGTTATTAAGGATAGTACTATTTAATAAGGGATAAGCGTTAAAGTCTATAGTTAAGTAGATTCTATACTCTATAGATTAAGGTACTATTAAGTTAGGATCTATTAGTGCTGCTGCAATTAACCCTAGGTAGTTACTGCTGCTTATTATAGCGTTATTACTATCCTTTATCTATCTCTTCTTAATAACCTTATTCTTCTAGTCCTTATACTTAGGTTTGTTAAGACGTTTTAGAATCTCTTTCTTAACTTAATTACTAGGGGTAAATAGTTTACCTATAAGAGCTCCTTCTAACAGGTTATAGTTAATTAGCTTCTAAAAGTGTAATTATCTATATAGGCAGTTAATCTTCTCTTAGTTAGATTAGTTGTTTAATAATAATAACTGTGTCTAAGCTAGTTAACCTATAGTAGCAAACACCCTGCCTAAGCTATAAAGAGCTTAAATAAAGTACTTCTAAAGGAGACCTAAATACACTCTGCTAACTTTATCTAGAGTAAGTGTTGTTTTACCTAGTACTAAGCTCGAGATAATAGATTATTGTATAGACTTAGATACGCTAGCAAATAGGTACAGCCTAGGTAGGGGTTAGGTATATTACGTAAGGTACTCTAGCTCTACCTAACTTCTACCTACGCTAACTTCTTGCTAAGAGGGTTAGGGTTAGGTAGAGTCTACATGTAGTAGGGGTAGGTGTAGGGCAGAGTCTATATATAGTAGAGGTAGGTATAGGGTAGAGTCTATATATAGTAGGAGTAGGTGTAGGGTAGAGGCTGTATAGACTAGTAGTAGGGGTAGAGGAGAGGCTGTATAGACTAGTAGTAGAGGTTAGGTATATTACGTAATAGTATATATAGACCTAAGAAGCTACTTCTTTACTTCTAATTTAGAGTGCAGGGTTTAAAGATTTATTACATATATTTATTATAGTAGTAGTAATAGATTACATGCAAGTGTGTATATTAAATAATTTAATTATATTAGAACCTAGAGTACCTGCATATAAGCATAAACTAACTTAGCATATCTAAATAATTAGATAGTTTAAGTAAGAAGCTTTTTATACTATTACCTAGCTAGAGACATATCCTTAATTATTATAGTTACCTGCTTAGTATAAATAGTCTTTAAGTTAACATCTGTTTATATTAGCTACATTTTCCTAATATAGAGCTTTTATATACCTTTAAAGATACTAATAAGAAAAGATTTAGTAGCTTCTTTAATAGCCTCTAGGGCTACAGCTCTAAACTTTATACTAGTTAGGCGTTCTTACGTAATTTTACAAACTAGGTATAAGAATACTACCTTAGAAATAATTATGTTAGTAGACTTTTAGTATTAACAGATTTCTTAAAGCGTAATAGCTATAGTAGAATTAGTAACTAAATATAATAAAAGACTATAATAACTTACTGCTAGATTTATTACAGCGCTTAGCTCTAACTGTTATAGGTGTTACAGGAGGCACCTTGCAGGCAGCCTTAGTAGCAAGCTGTTTTCTAGGTACTTTGCTGCTAGTTCTAGCATTACCTCTGCCTTAGGTTAGCTTTGCTTTGTTTAGGTAGCTTCTAGCTATAGCGCTAACTGTAATAGAAGGCTGTAATAATAGAGAGCTAGTGTAGAAGAGTTGTTATAGTGTAGTTGTCTATAGTAGTATAGTTATAGAAGGAAAGTGTAGTTATAGGTAGAAGAAGGTAAAAGTAGAATTTGTTAATAGTTAAATTAGTTAATATACGCGCAGAGGTCTATACGCTACTAAAGATTATTGTATTGTAAGTACTTAAATTTAGTATATCTATTAGCAGCGTGCTAGAACTCTAAGCCTGTAATAGAAATCTATAATAACTTATTAGCTTATAGAGCTAAATACAAGGAGTTGTCTTATTCTATTCTTTACTTAATATAACAAATATTGGCTAATCTGTAGTAGTTTACAGTACTAAGCAAATTTTAATGTTTATATTTAGGTTTATGCCTAGTAGGGCTACTGCCTAGTATAAGAACACTAAAATCTTGTGTATATAGAGGGAACTTACAACGCCTATGCATAGAGAAGACTATAATAATAATCTATAAAAACTTACAGGTAGTATAAAGACGCTATGCGCATTCTTCTAACACTAAGTGTATTAAGATTAGAGCTATATGCGTAATATTATAACTCTTATAAAAAAGTACTATTACGTTAGCACTAACAGGATAGAGGGGCCTTAATTATATGCTATCTAGTAAAACACACTTACCTAGAGCTTGCTAGTACTATAACATAACTACTAATATTACTATATACCTATACTACTACACTACTCTACTCTTTCTGTGTAAGCACTATGTTATTATAGGCCTCTATTACAGTTAGCACTATAGATCTTAAGCCTAAGGATATTAAGAAGAAGAAGGAAGACAAGATAACAACTTTAGCAATTACTACAGGCACTTGTATACTACCTAGCTTTACTGCTAAAGAGTAGGATAAGCTTATCTAGGTAGTTATTACAGCCTATTATAACAGTTAGCGCTAATAATACTAGGGGTTCTACTCTTAGAATAATAAGATTAATTATATCCTTAACTCCTAAAGCTAAGCTAAATCTACTAGCTAAAAGATTAGCACTATAGTCCTGTTTTAAGGTAAACTTAGTAACAGTGCCTGCGTAATTTAGTAGAGAGACAGAGCTGTAAGCCTTACTAGAAAGAAGTTAGCTATTAAGAAGGCAGAAGATACTAACTAGGCAGCAAAATTCTAAGCTAGGATAAAGTTATAACTACTACTAGCTTATAAGTTAGCAGCTTTTAAAACATAAGCTGCAATAGTAGCTAAGGCTAAGGAAGATATTGCTTAATAACGCTTTAAGTTAGGTACTAGTAGTAAGTTATTATAGCTTCTTATTATAAACGTGTACTAACCCTTAACAGCTAAGTAGCTTTAAAATAAGCTAGAGGCTGTCTATAAGAAGTAGGATAGTCTAGAGCATAAAATTAATCTTTGTATACACTAAATAGCCCTTAGCAACTATAAAGAAGTTGCTATAGATAAGCTAGCAACTAGCAATACTCCCTAAACCTAAGGCTAAGGCAAAAAACAGCTCTTTTCTAAAGGCAGCGTGCTTAAGAAGCTACTTTAGCAAGAGTATAAGTAGGATCTTTAGAAGCTTATAAGTAACACTTTTAAGAGTAAGGAAGAGAAAGAAGAGTAGATTACCTTCTAGGATTAGATGTTGCTAAAGAGTATAGTAATTGTAACTAATAACAACTAGGAGTAAGTTATTACATCCTATTATTATATCTACTTACTAATTATATTAGGGAAACTAATCCTCTAGATCTCTTAAATACAATAGATAGTAATATTTAGCTTATAGGCTACTGCCTGTATATTACAGCTCTTAATAAAGATAAGTATAAGAAGAAGATTAAAGAATCTAATACTAAGCTTAAAGAGTATTTTTAGTCTATGCTAAATAAGTATAAGACTAATAAGCAGTTCTACTAGGCAATAGATAAGGCAGATAAGGCAGATAAGGCAGATAATAATAATAATAAGATAGAGATAGAGAGTAACTAAGATTAGATATGCCTCTAGTGTTATAGCCTAGTATTACAGCTAATTAACACATTTAATACCTATTGTATAGACTTCTAAGACATCTATACCTTTAAATTTCCTTATCTCTACCTAACTAATAACTTAGTACAGTAAATTAAATCTATAGTTAGCTCTTGTTCTGTAGATAATTACTAGCGCTTTCTCTAGACCTTATATTTCTAGAGTTGTAGCTTCCTCTTCTATAAAGCCTTCTATAAAGTAATTTGTATATCTTTTTTACCTCTAAGCTTGTTACACAAATTTCTTACAGCTTTTTGTTATATATATAGTATTACTATCTCTAAACCTAGGGTCCTCTTACTCTAGCCTACCTAAAATCCTTTTGTTCTATACCTTTTTAGCTTATTAACTTGTTAAAGGTGCTTTTCTAAGTCTAGTATCTCTTCTTAAGCAGCTGCGTTCTACAGACCTAGATTACTAAGAGTAACTTACAGCCTAGGATAAGTAGTAAGGAAGCACAATATAGGAAAGTAATACTACTAGTAGAAAACTAAATTAGGATACTCTATCTTGCTTTAGTAAAGTCTAGAAGCACTATAGAGAAGCTGCTAAGATAGAAGATAGTTACCTACATGTTTACTGTTATAACTATAGCTAAGCACTCTAGCACCTAGCTATAAAAGCTGTTAGGACAAAGTACCTGCTTTAGCACCTTAAAACTTAAGCCTGTAGAGAAACTAAAAGTCCTACTTATACTTTACTAGACCTCTACTTACGTCTATATACTACACGCTAAAGAAACTAGGATTAGTCTTCTACTATTCTAGGATACTCTTATCTAGCTTTTAAAGAAGAGCTTGTTTGCTTTATTATTAATAACAACATCCCTTTTTAAGCAGTTAAGCATCTATTATTCTAATATTTTATCTGCTTTCTTAGGCCTAAGGCTATAATAATTACCTGTTATAAATTTAGCTAGATATTCTAAGCTTAGTTTAAGGCTGCTAAAGACAGACTTCTCTAGGATCTTAGATTAAGTACTAAACTGTCTATTATATTAGACGTCTAGACAGTAAGTAATTACCTAAGTTTCCTAGCTATTAAGGGCTACTATATTAATAAGAGCTAGAAACTATAAGAAGTTCTTTTAGACTTTATTCTAATACATAGAAAATACACTAGCTCCTCTATAGTACAGTAAGTTCTCTAATTTCTGCAGAAAACTAAAATATTAAGATGTCTGTTAGGTGTTTGTTGTAATAATATAAGTAATAATAGTACTTTAACACAGTTCTTATAAGAGTTGCTAGAAGAGCGCAACATTACCTAGGATAAAGAAGAGAATACTATCTCTTGTCTTGTATATATTATTAACCTTATTGTGTAAGATATTATACTACATCTTAGGCTTAATGTACTAGAAGAGATAGAGAATATAGAAAGACTACAGAGACGTTATATTTAAGGTATTGCTAATAACATGTCTATTCTAAACTCTCTCTATAAGGTATTTATTTTTTATTATATACGTTTATTACATTCTAAGTGCTATACAGGTCTAAGCTATCTGCATTATAATAGACATTTTACTGCAATAATTTAAGAGATTTATTATACTATAGGGTAATTTACTAGTAAATTAACAACTTTTAGTTATCTAAGATGTTAAGACTAGGTAGAACTCTACATATAATATATATAAGCGCATATTTAAGCTCTAGCCTTATATTAATAAATAGCTAGAGCAAGAAATTACACTTAAGGCTACTAGTTGCAAAGAACATGCTTCTACTTATATTAAGAGAGCAGAAGCTAATTTTAAAGACCTTAAGAAACTTTAACTTACAGCAACTAAGTAGCAGTACCTACAGGCTGTTATAAAAATGCTATAACAATTTAAAAAAGCAACTAATTCTCTAAGTAAGACTTAAAGACTGTAAATTCTATTTATCTAGATAATATACAACTAACTGTTTAATTACCTAGATTAGATAATCTATAAGGTTAGTAATAACTTTAGTTAAGCTAATAACTTAGAATAGCTTAGAGTTATAAAGGCAGCTGCAGAAATAGGTACTGCAAAACTGTCTAAGTACTATTTAAAGACAGGTAAGAGTTAAGGTTTCTTATTTAACTATGCAACTATCTTAGATCTAACGCAGAAGCTTACTGCGTATAAGGTAAAGTTATTACAGTTAGTTATTATAGTTCTCTACTAACTATCTGCCTAGGATAATACCTAGGACTTCTAAGAGAAACATATGTACTAAGACTAATTCTTTAACTATATAGCGTGTTATAACAGTGTTAGTCCTAGTAGCTCTACAGTAGTATAAAACACTCCTTCTTAGCAATTTAGAGAAGATAATTAGTTCTAAAGGCTAGTAATAACTACCTAGTAAGCTAGCAGAAGCTTCTTAAGTTTAGGTTTATCTAATAAGAATAGGTGTTAAACTTAGCAGGAAGGTAAGGCCTATCTTAGCACTCTTTCTATTTAACTAGTAGAAATCTTTAATCTGCTAGAATAGTAGGAGATAAATGCTATAAATTACCTATAACTTACTTATGTAGTAAAAGATGTACTTTTAGTACTACTTATAAAAGTAGGAGTTAAGTAAGTATTTAACACTGTAAGAGATATAATTAGAGATTAACAGCACAGGCTTAAGGCTATAAAGATACACTAGATTATAATTCTTAAGAATTATTTCTCTTTAGAGCAGCACTAAGAGAGGGAGAAGAGGGAAGGAGGCCCTAAAATAGATAAGGTAGAGGATCTTTTTAAGCTACCTGCTTATCCTAGTGCAGATACAGAGGATTGCCCTAGTGCTAATACAGAGGTTTATTTAAGTAAAGATATAGACAATTATATAAGTAAAAATAGAAAGGTTATAGAAGTAGAAGATAACAGCAGTAGTACTAAGAAGGAGCCTTTAGTAACACTATCTTAGTAAGAAGCAAGACCTTAGAAAAGAGCTAAGCTAATACAGTACTAGTAAATTCTAGATTTATAGTTGTAATAAATAGCTGTTACAACTTCCTCTCTCTATAACTGTAATAAATAGCTGTAATAACTATCTCTTACTGTAACTATAATAAATAGCTGTAATAACTATCTTTTACTATAACTGTAATAAACTGTAACTATAATAAATAGCTGTAATAACTATTGCTTACCTTACACTAGTCCTCTAGTACCTTTACTACTTATATTAGATGTATATATTTAATGCTAGGACTAAGATAAGTGTACTACCTACCTCTACTCTACTCTAACCTACTCTGCTTCTACTACTAGTCTATACAGCTCCTACCCTGCCTCTACTACTAGTCTGTGCAGCCTCTACCTTGCCTCTACCTTTAGCCTATACAGCTCTTACTCTGCCTCTACTCCTAGCCTGTACAGCTTCTACCCTACACCTACTACTAGTCTGTGCACAGCTTCTCCCTTACACCTACTACTAGTCTATACAGCTTCTACTCTACACCTACTATACCCTATAGTACGCTGTACCTATTTGCTAGCGTAGCCTTAGACTAGTCTAGTGCAATCTTTATTAACAAGTCTAAAAAGTTGTATACTATAAGCTTACCTTCTATATTAGTAATTTTAAGAGCTTTAGCCTTACTGTACAGGAGGTTCTACTCCTAGTGCTACTTCTTAGGATTCTGCTAACTCTGCCTAGCCTTCTAGAGATAAGCTTAGTACTATGCACGTACTAAGTTCTTCTTACTAGTATTAGATAGAGCTAGCTCCTTCTTTAGTACTTTAATTAGGGCTTAGAGAGTTAACTTCTTCTCTTTAATAAGCGTTATTATAGTAAGAGTTATAATTACTAGGTCTACTATAGAGTTAACTTAGGTCTATAGGTTCTGTAAGCACGCAGACTAGAAGGCCTAGTTACTTAATTTAGCCCTATACTCTGTAATCTATATCTTATATAGGTTAGCATTATCTAAGGTTATAGAGCTAGGTGGCTCTAGCTGCTAAGGCTTAGCTTTGTAGATTAAGATTGCGTTCTTAGCTAATAGATTAACCTACTCTTATATTCCTTTGCTTATAGCATAGAATTAGAGTTAGATATACTATCCTAGCTATTAGGATTAATTAGTAAGCGTATAAGCTCCTTTAGAGATTAGAGTATTAGTTATTGCATAGATTAATTAGAGTTATAAAGATATAAGAGGAGTAGTTACTAAGTAGTGTATTCTAGCTAAGTACGCAGAGGGAGATTGTTCTAGTCTTAAAAAGCTAGGCTTATAACTGTTGTTTAGATAACTAGCTTAGAAATAAGTAGAAGATAGATTATTAATTTATCTGTAGGTGTCTACTTAGGTTACTATTTATATACTTATTAAGCGTCCTGTGCTCCTATTAGTTAATTGCTTAGTATACCTAATATAGGCAATTAACACGTTGTATACGTAGCATAAGCAAGAAGAGATTTAAATCTATTAGTAAGTTAGCCTAACCTTAGATAGAGTAGGTCTAGGTAAGCTGAGCTTCTAGTAGGTAGATCTAGCGTTTAGTAACGTTGCAACAACTATCTACATCTTCTACTACCTTTATTTAAGTAAGTGTATAATATAGTAACTTTACTTCCTAACTAAGTTATATAAAGTGTATCGGCTGTTATAGATATAGTATTATATTATTAGGCACTAAGAATTATATAGATATAGTGTATAAGGTTAAAGAGGCTATATTTAGAGAAAAGGCGTTAATATAAACTACTTAGCTATTACCTATATAGTTTAATATTATAGAATATATATACGTAGATAAAAGTGTTATAGGTTAGGTATAGTACACTATAGTATACATAGCAAGGCGTTAGTAGAAATACTATCTATTCCTTTAATTACCTTTATTTTATAGAACGTATAATATACATAAATTAATATAATAAATATTTTAGAAAAATTATCTAGTACTAGCCCTCTAAACATTCTTTAAAGTAATATAAAATAGAAGAATTAACGTATTTAACAGGTAAGTCGGCTATATAGGCGAGTCAGCTACTCTGCTAAGACTACACTAACATTCTACCCTATTATAGCTTGCATTAGCCTACATTAGCATTATACATAGTAGTACAGTATATAATATTATTTAGTAATACCTTCTTTAGGCTTTTTACACGTGCGCGAGTTATGCTCTACGTTGTAGCACTTTTTATAGCGTCTTTAGGTTACCTTACCTTCTTTAACATATACTTACTTCCTTACCTTCTTACTATTACTACGCGCCCTAAACTTAGTTAGAGTAGTTAATTAAAGGCCTTCCTTAGCTATTAGGACTCCCTTCTGCTGCAACTGCTTTCTTTTATGCAATTTACGTTGCGTAGCAGCCTTATTTACTACTTAAAGCCTAGTAATCTCTCTTTAAGCTAATACTAGCTTATGCGCTACTATAGCTGCGCCTTTAGTAAGCTTTTTAAAGGCCTTAACTATTAAAGTTAGTAAGCTGCTTACATGCCTTTAAATCCTCTCTTAAACTAGCGTTAATTGCAACTCTAATTGCAAGGTAGTGCTTAGAGTTTAGGACTGCTAGGGCTTATCTTCTACAGTAGGTAGTAGTAGGGTACGTAGGCAGATATTAAGACCTATTATAACCTGTTCTAAGTTAAAGGGGACTATTCTAGCGCCTTAGAAGCCTCCTTAGATATTGCTAGAAGTAAATGTCTCCTTATAGGCGTCTATAAAGTATAGTAGGAACTTAGTTTTAGTAATATAAGTAATATAGTTGCGTATAAGATTCTTAGCTTAGTGCCTATATACCTTCTTTAGAGGGGCAAAACAACCTATATCTAGTAGTTGCAAGAGGTAAGATAAGTATAGAGGCATATACAGTGTAATAATATTTGCTTTCTTACAGTATTATTAGAAGTTAAGGGAGTTATAGCTCTTATAGCTATTAATAAGGAGCAGCTAGTGCACTTCTTAGGTGCGTGTCTTTGTATAGGCATTAAAGTGCTTTAACTAGTCTAGACTAAGCTTATTAGTAGTCTATCTGTTCTTAGAAACTCTAATAACCTAGTTATAGGGCAGGTTATCCTCTTTGTACTAGGCAGAGAGGTAGTTGCAGCCTTTAAAGATAATAAAGAGTAGAATAGCCTACTTTATGCTATTAATACTCTGTATAACTATTGTCTACTCTTAATTGCCCTACTGCACTGCCTTTAGCTGTCCCTAATACTCTAAACCTGTAATAACTGCTCTTGCAGATATCTAGCCTATTATAAAGCCTATCTTATTAAAGTTGTACGTGTTATTATCCTAGATACTATACTTAGCTTTAACATTTGCTACAAGCCTAAACTAGCCTTGTATAATCTCTAGATCCTTACAGAGGGCTCTCTTATAGTTGTACTTGCAATTAAACTTTACTTTAAGGTTAGGGCAGCGCTTAACAAATATATTAGGCTAGTTTATACTAATATAGCCTATATTGCGCTTAGCACGCAAAGAATTAGCTATATTAGCTACAGCAGCTAGCTAAGAGGCAAATCCTCGTGCATCTAGCTTAAGAATATACTTAGCAATTACATCCTCCTTAGTCTAATCTATATTCTGTTAACTTAGCGTACAATTAGCTTGTGCAGGTTGTCCTGTATATTAATCGCGTAGTGTACTGCAAGGCGTGTTGTATATAGCTGCAGCGCGTTGTATAGTAAGGTTCGCGTCTTATTTAAGTGCCTAGAGCGTAAGCTGTATTACAGCCTCTTTTAAGGGCGTAGGTTTATATTATTATTAAGTTATTGCGTTATAAGGTAGAATGTTAGTGTAGTCTTAGCAGAGTAGCCGACTTGCCTGTGTGGCCGACTTACCCGTTAAATACGTTAATGGAAATACTTTTTAATAATAAGTATGTATTCTACAACTAAGCTGTTTAAGAGTTTTTTAAGTAGTAATAGAGTAGTATATAATATATATATTAACATAGTTAAATAATATAAAGCCTAATCTATTTTAATATAAAATAAACAAAGGTTAAAGCTTAGAAATTATTGTTCTAAGTTAAAGTACTTGTTTACTATATTAAGCTACTGCTAATCTATAGATTTATAGGTTCTTAGTAGTTTGTTAAATAAAAGGAAATAGAAAAGTTAATAGAATGCTTTATAGCTTTCTTAGTAGTTCTTTAATAAAGTACTTAGTTAGTTAGGAAATAGCTTTTTACTGTTTAGGCGCCTTCTATTAAGCTACTTATTATAGTAATAGTACATGTTTATACTCGAGATTGTCTTGGAAGCCGATAATTGTTAGGTTATAGATCGATGGGATTGCAGATACATACAACACCGACCTAAGATGGATGGAATATACGCTACAGACTCCTGACATCATATAGGCCTGCCAGATCAGACAAAACCTTCGTCTCAGCAACCACGCAGCTTCTCAAACTCAGTCGTGCCTTCATACGGCTGCAGGTAGTTATCCTCTTTCCATTCCAGCCCACCTTCCACAACGCCGAAATTAAAGGCTACCCGACTCTTCCCGCTCGTGTTCGCCGCACTGGTGTGCATGAGATTACCATGCATCAACACCAACGTCCCGGCCTTGACCTCCAACTCCTTGAACACGAGGCCTCCTTCCTCATCTCTCTCTGGTGCAGGAACATGGGCAGAGGTATTGGAGATATCAGCAAAAACCGCATCTTCCAGCGCCTCGAACTGCGGCATGCCGTTGTCATCCTGACGAAATCGCCTCATGATTGGCGTTACTATGTGGCTTCGCGGTGATACGGCAAGACAGCCATTCTCCACATTGGCATCCTCTAGCGCGTACCAGAAGGTCGTGCAGCTCGGTGGGTCGGTGAAGCTGGTGCATCCGTCTTGGTGTGGTACTACTTTCCCTCCTACCTGTGCTGCTTTGACAATCACTAGACTCTGCACCACGCGAGGATCGGTGTAGCCCAGCGATTTGGCTACATCTGCGTGCTGGGTGCTCATGATTGCGCGGCGGAAGGGGGGCAGGACGCGGTGGACGCCGCAGCCTAGGCGCTGGATGTGTTGGAGCGGGGTGGTGTTGGGTTGGAAGGCACCTGTGTGGCTAGTCAGTCAGGGTGTTTTGAAAGTTTACTGAAAACAGACGCACGCTCCGTCAAAGCTGCTATGACGCGACCGTTGGGGTTTACACAGCCCTTTTCCCATTTGTTGAACTCTTGTTTCCTCACGCCTGGACCCCCGGTCGCTACAGCTTCTGCGCTCTCGTGCACACATTGAAGTAAGTCGGCAACTGTCTGGCTGGACAAGGCGTCTGGAACCACAAGGTAACCATTATCTCTGTAGAACTGCACCTGCTCGTCGGCAAGCAGAGGTGGCTGTGCGGCGCCGCGCATCTTCAACACTGGAGGCATGTCGTCGTGCTGAGATCCTGTGACCTCCATGACTGCGAGTCTGGAGTCGAGGGTGTCAGGTACAAGATCCTGCATCAAAGCCGGTTGAGGATTAAGATTCTGGTTCTGGTTGGTGAGCAACAGCGTGAGCAGGAGAGGGCCGTCTTCGTGACTTGCCTCACTACCGGTGGGCTCCAGCACTTCGTGAGCGGCAAACCTCATATCTAGCGTGTCTGGCTGTGGAGCAGTTTGAGCCGCGGCGTTGGGGTTGTTGTTGTTGTTGTTCTGGTTGTTGAGCAACAGCGCGAACAGTAGAGGACCATCGATGTGGCTTACCTCACCGCTGCTTGGTCCCAGCACCTCATGAACAGCGAATCTTGTGTCCAGTGTATCTGGCTGAGGAGCAGGTTGAGGAGCAGGTTGACGAGCAGGTTGAGCCGCAGCATTGGCGTTGTTGTTATTATTCCCCATCCACAGTGCGAGGAACAGAGGGCCGTCGGCACCTTCTTCTGGCAGCTTCATAACGATACGCTCGCTTGACGAGGGATTCTCAGATCTTCGTAGCTCGTGGACCGCAAGTCTCACATCAAGTGTGTCTGGTATGGCACGAGTCTGGATATTCGAGCTTGCCTCGTCGTTGCCTCCCTTGGAACTGTCTTTGCTCTCGTCTTTCGCCGGCATTGATGCGGACTTCTTGTCCTTGCCTGCTGCGGAATGTCAATGCTGATAATCAAAGACATAGAGAGAATAGTTCATTTCACCATCTTTTGGTACAGAGCTGTTTGGAACTGCAGTTGAGTCTCCAGATCTCTTTGCGTTCGAAACAGCAGAAGAAGAAGAGGCCATCGTGGGGACTGGCAAGAGTTGCTTAGTCGATCTGATATTCAGTCCTTTATATATCGTTTTGCCGATAGATTCAAGGGCACTGAGGTATTTAGAAAGTGATACAAAGGCCTTCTTGCGCAACTAGGCCTAGCGCGGTGGATCGACTGCCAGTGTCGTGCCAAAGCGGGCATGTCCGTTCGTTGAGCTGCAGCCACATCCTTTGCTTGTCCACAGCACATGTCACGCACGCAGCAACAGGTCCACCTTCCCCGCTTTACGCAAGATACGCGAAATAACAGGTGTCTCAAAACTCCACTAACATCTGAACCGCACAAAGGGTGTCGTGTTGTAGATTTCTTGCACCAGTGAAGACTCACCACGTTCATAGCCGAGCTACTCCGTTGCACACTCCGTGCAGCTGCAGATGCACCACGATGACCAATCAAGATCGCCTACACACCACTTTAGACCTCTTTTATGTCACTCAAAATCGCAAGAGCCATATTGTGGGTCAAGAACAGAGATCATATCCAGCCCTTCCCACGCAGTCCTCATTCACCAGTCTCGACATGCCTCCCCACCGCCCAACCCACGTACAAAAGAAACACCATGGGGACCACGACCTCATCGTGGGACGCTTAGAACAATACATCAAAGCCTATCGTACCGGAAAGCCCGAGGCAATGATGGAATTCTACCACCCCGACAACTTCATCTACTCCGACTTCAGTGCGCAGCATTACTCCAAATCACACCACACACTGACAACCAGCAGGTGCAGATCGCCACGGCTTGGGCCACAAAGAAGTCAAAGACACATACAAGAAGACTTTCAGTAACTTCCACGACTTGGAAATCAGGACTATGTCTGTGCATGGCCACAAGGATTTCACGGCCTGGGAGTGGGAGATCACTTTCAAGCCGGCTGTGGATAATGATACGGGGGCGAGGATAGCGAAGGAAGATGCGGTTCCGAAGATGTTGGTTGGGTGTACGTTGATGTGGTGGGAGGGAGGCAAGATTGTGCGGAACCATGATTATGTTCAGACGAGAGATGTGTAGATATGGTATCTGAAATGAAGGAGTTGAACTTTCGGTAGCGTGATAGTAGAGGTTGGAAGTCTTGGCTTTCTACAAGCTTATTTTGTTGCAGTAGTTCTCGTTCCAACTTTTGACAAGAATATGCTTTCGCTTCAGCTCGGGCTTTGCTGAGTAAGATGATTTTCAAATGGCAGAGATAGATTTTTGGCATTGTTGTGTGTTCTGGTATTCTATGACATTCTTCGTGTCTTGCACTTTTCAATAAAACGCAACAAGAGCTCGTCTTGTTACACATAGCTCGTGTCGCAGCCATAATAGAGGCAAAATATGACCATATTCGACCTGCTAATTCTAGCTGGTATATAAGCGTATATAATGTGACAACTTGACGTTTGAATACCTGTGTTTCCTATACTGTTACAATCCAAGCTTCAGCTCATAGAGTACGTTGCTTCTTTATACCTCGAGCTTTTCCGTGCTTTACAACTTATTGGTGCACAGCGATATGTACGCACCTACCCTAGATTTGTACCAGCTTTGCAAAACTACAATCTAAGTATATTATTACAAGCAAGAGATTCTAGTTAGCTAGCTGTAGCTAGTTAACAGTAAATTAACAGGTTAAGTAATAGCATATAAGGCAAAACGTAATAACTATAGAAAACTAGCTAATTATTTAACTGCCTGCATTTATAGTCTTTAATAATAAAGTTAATGTTCTAAATTTGAGTAGGTGCGTACATATCGCTGTGCATTATAATGTTCTTTCCTGACCCAACACTCGCCTTTGTTTTTCATGGTCTTATGTGTTTATACATATTGTTTGTTTGTATGCAGAAAACGGGGGAGATAAGAAGAAATAGGTAGAAGAGAGTGTTTGTGGTGCAATACCCGCTTATTTGACGTATTTTCTTAGTGGTGAAACTATATGGTGCATCATACTGGTTATCAAGTCAGTCATCGGAGTAGCTCAGCTATATCATGCGTAGGAGTGCTATTTGAGTCTCTCAAATATAGTAGAGGTGAGTTGAGAACGCTAATGTAAAAAGATCGCAAAAGTGATTAGGATTATCTGAACCGAAAGGGCAATCCTGAACGCGGGAATTTCTAAGCGTGTGAATCCTCATCTTGATTGACTTACCCATGAGTGAGCTTCAGTAAACAGTCCAGATATAACAAAATTAGGGCTACCCAACAGATAGTATGATGGTTGGTACACTCAACGTTGTGATTGCTTCGTGAAAGCAAGGTTAGAATCTCGACACAGGCTTCAAAGTCTCCATAGATTTCGTGGGTTCTGTTAAATCACTGCCTGGACTTCCTTCTATGAGATCTATGCAAAGGCCCCTTCATTGTAAACCTCCAGCAGTCTGATCAACTCAGTTGATTTGTGCGCGTATGCAATTTCAGTGGGGGTGGGAAGTTTTCGAGGACAGTGAGGATCAGCGTGGCCTGTCCAGAGGAGTCTTCTGGCAATTTCCAAGAAATCTTCATGGCCGTCCTTGACATAAAGCAAGAAGCTGCGTCTCAACGGCGTTGATCTGTGACATGAACCAAAGTCGGGTCTGGTGCCGTCAGAACGCAGCAAAACCTGCACCAAACCGACATTACCAGATTCCACTGCTCGCATGAGAGCAGTCCGACCAGATCGGTCTTTTAGATTAGGGTGAACATCTTTCCGTTTCAGCAGGTCAGAGATCATTGTTATGGCGCATGCGTCGGCTACCATCGCACACCACATGAGGGCAGTCCGTCCAAGGTCATCTCGCACATTCGGTCTGCATCCCGGTTGCGCAAGTAAAAGCCTGAACGAGCTGAGGTCGCCCAACTTTACAGCGAGGATGAGCGATGTAGCACCACACTTGCTATCGCGAGCTATTGCATCTGAGCCGGCGTTTAGGAATAGTCTGACATAAGTTTTCCGTCCCTGGTATAGTGCCCATAGTAATGGTGTCATGCCTTCTTTGTTCTTGGCCTCTAGATTCAAGTTCGCTCTAGCCAATAGTAAACTGACGACTTCTTCGTTGTGTGGTTGGCAGATGATTTCGAAAAGAGCTTGTTCGAGGTCTTGATTGTCTTTTTCTGACTGCAGTCCAGCTTTGAACAGTTGCTCTAATATCAAAATTCGGCCGCTTTGGTTGATACGGCCTCGAACTGCGGCTAACAAAGCTTTCTTCGATGCAGAGCTTCGCGATCCCATCGAAGCCTTTGGCAGCAGCGTAGACAAGCAGGCTCTCATGTCCCCCCCAGCAATCGGAGTCGTTGTTGAGAGCTGGATGTTTCTTCAAAACGGATTTGAGATGTTCTAATGGCATACCGACAGGCTTTTCGTCGATGCTGGCTAGGGGGACTGTAATAGCAGCATACCTGGCTAGGGGGACTGTATTAGCAGCATACCAATCGGAAGCTCTAGAACCAAGTGCTCCAAGCTCTACCAGTACTTCTACAACAGCTTCAGAGGATGCATAGGAGAAGCAATGCCAGAAGGAGACAGGCCCTCCTAAAGCTTGAGTTACAATGAAGCATGCTGTGGAGATGAATGATGTCTCAGCCTTGAAAACACTCCTTAAAATGTCTGCGTCTCCAAATTCGCATAGGTAAGTCAGGACTTTACGCGACTCCCGGAAGCTTTCCCTCTTCAGAGCAAGATTGCGGTGAAGTTGTGGCCGCACTGCTGTAGTGCTTTTTTCCTCGGGCTCGAGAGATAGACCGACCAATGCTCGCGCAGCAGCGGCGTGACCGGCATACAGTGCTGCTACTAGGGGCAGTCCGTATTGTCCGCCCTCCAGCAATAGGTGGTTTCTCCTTTCTGGATGGATTCGAATAAGCTCGGCACAGCCATACTTGGCCAAAAGATACAACAGACAGGCGTCAGTATCACCGGTTTTGTCTAAAATGTCGTGTATCCTGACCCAAGTGCTCTGGTAGAGCTTCCGGAAACTTTCTAGAAACGAGGTTTGGTCCAAACCCGACTTCTGTGCGCAATCCGCATGCCAAAAAGTGAAATCCATCACATATCGCATTAAAGGAGCGCCCGACAATTTGAGACGTCCTTGTTCTGGCAACAGGAAATGGGACCAACTGGTTAGGCCACCATGGGGCAGGGTCCTGGCAAGATATACATACACTGCGTCTAGCTGCTGCAGGCAGATTTTGAGAAAGGTGCTGTGCCCCAATCCTTGAGGGTTTACCACATTACGCTGAAGTTTCTTCATCCCGTCTTCCTTGAGGAAAAAGTCTCGTACAGATTCGTGTATCCACTGAACAGTCGGTTCTTTCGACTTTGTGATCTCTGCCAATCCTTTGGAAGCGTCGAGCACGAATTTCCTCAAATTCTCGGCGGTCATCTGGTCGGAATGGGAATGATCAAGTGCATATTCGCCTTCGCAAAAACTTTCGACCGCAATGCGAAACTCTTCTGCTTTCAGCGGTCGTGCTGCGTAAAGGATTACCTGAACACAGACAGTAAGGTATTCCGGATTCTTTTGATCTCTTGTGAGCATGTCGACGAACAGATCATGGAGGCCGGCAGGAACTAGTGCAAGCCTTTTCTTGAGGGCTTTGATCCTCCCCGTATCGTATTCTTTGTTTAGCATGGGTATCACCAAATGCACCCAAAGAAATATACCAGAGGATTTTCGCAGGATCTCGGCCCGGATGTCTTCGACTTGCGCAGTCGTCCCAATCTTGAGATGGGTGTAAATATAGAGAGTGATATCGTTCGTGTGTTCTGGCTCTGTTTCGAGTACAAGCTGAAGCCCCGTCCGGATACTGATTTCAGGGTAATGTCGGCTCGAGAAACACACCCGAAACTCTGCTGCTTCCTCTATTTCACCGAGTTCTTCAAAAAACGACACCATATCGCGGATATCCTCTTCAGGGCATTCGTCTAGAGCGTCAACATAGCAGACAACACGTTGGTCCCCGAGCTCCTGGAGACATCGTGTAAAGAGCTCGCGAAGTGTCTCGTTCTGCCAACCGGAGTCTTCCATAAATTCGAACGCGGATTTTTCGTATGAGTCGAAAATTTTCCAGGCCTGTGGAGCATGGTCGAGAAGCTGTAACAGCAATGCACGGTACAAGCCAGTTGTTGACTTCTCGAGGTCGTCACCACGAGCGTTGAAAAAGAATGACAAGACAAGGCACTTTTTCATCGTCCTTTTGGCCTGAGAAAAGAGAAACTTCATCATGATGGACTTTCCTGAGCCTGGTTTTCCCTTGATCCAGAAGAAGCCACGATGCTGCTTCAGTTTATCTACATGCATCCAGTCGCTGTATTGCGCGTTCTTGAGCAACCAACGACAGGTCTTTGCCTGCGCCTGCTTGAGAGTAAGAAGACGCGCATCTCTTTGTTTGAAGTGAAGGCTGTCCTTGATCCTGTTTCTTTGCTCGTCTGATAGGGTGGAGATTTCAAGCTTAGTCTTGGGATGTAGTGCGTTTGATGAAGGTTGGTGGCTGCCTTCGTGAGATGTTCCTCGGCTAGATGTTGGAAGTATATGAAGATTGGTGGCATGGCTAGTAGATTGGGGTATGTCCAGCTCTTGAGCGTCTGTCTGATTGTCAGTTTATGTTCATTCTAGACCCCAAAGTCAAATCCGGCAGCCGTGCCAAAGCGCTACAAGCATTGAACTTAAGGTGCACTGACCGCTAGACCCTCTCATGACGTTATCTGCTGTCCAAGAGTTCGCCACTTCTGTCGGCTTAATCACTAACAGCAACTCTTTCGCGTACGCTGCTGCGATCCCCGCAGCGTACGGCTGCCACCGATCGTTCTTGTGACTATCAGCGTAATCACAAATGCCCCTAACGACCAGACAAGGAAAGGCATTCATCAGCCCCGCAGCTTCCATCTCGAAGCATAGTACACCACCGAGCTGCGCGCTGGCTTTGTCTCTTTCAGCGGCATTCTTCATCACTCGATTCCCTGACGCTATTGTCCCGTAATGCACAGATACGCCTCCGTTGGTGTTACGCGGCTGTCGAGATATTCGTTTGTCGGTGCGGCACCTGTCGCATGTCCGGGCGTGGGGGTTTTCGTGATCATACTCAGCTGCAAAGAGTACGTCAGGTCCAGTATTATCTCGCTGGAACTTTGACAAACGCTCCAGCCTTAATGCATGCTTAGACAACCCGCTTCTTTCAAGCAATTCATTAGCCTGCACTCTGGACACCGCGTTAAGCAATGTTCGAGGCGGAGAGTTAAGCAACCCTGTCCGCAGGAATCCATTCACCGTCGACTTTCCCAAGTCGTATTGCACCACTCCACCAAAGGTCGCATCAGGTTGGCTAACTACCACGTCCCCGAGTCGAACATCTGCCTGGGTGCTTGGAACACCTCCACCAATGCCAACCATCAGCCCTATCCGGATTTTCTTGAAAGTCGCCAGCATCTGCGTCGCGACAACAGCTGCCGAATTGGTCCCAGTCTGACCAGCAGGCAAACAGCCAATAGCCACATTGTGTCCACCAATTGAGCCAAGGACATATAGGTTATCGTGGTTATCGGCCGGGTCGCGCTCGAGATCATCGTGCTCTTCGTCCAGCATGAGCTGGGCCGCCGCCAGCTCGACTGGTAAAGCGCAGACCCATCCCACGGTGTAGTCTATGCTGCGCAGTTGGCGCGGCATTCGTAGTCGCTATAGTATGTACCCTCTTGTGAGATGGATAGAGTGGAGTGAAGGGGGAGTAGAGTGAAGAGGATCCCACAATTGTTGTAGATAGGGGTGTCTGTGACCAGCCATTCGCTCAGCCTTGCGACGTAAAGCATCTGACTGAGCCTGCATGCTGTCAGCTGGGACATGCTCAAGGCTGAGACGCACCAATATAGGTACTCAGCGGTAGATGAGGAGGAAGGCGCTACTAGCGGCACGCTCATTGGCTATCCAAGAGTGGGGCCTTACATGGGCGAGGCTCACGAAGGATCCTAAGAATTTAGTCAAGAAGGCTTCCAGGGAACACGGAATTTACCTTGTGCCTAGTTTCGTGTGCGTTGCATAAAACACCATCCCACGCTGTCTTCATCAACCTAAAATGCAGCCACTCAGGGTGTTACACTTTTGTAGGTGTCCATATATCTTTGCTGGAGAGCACTGGCTAAGACGAACGTAGCTGCAGGAGTATGGACGCTAGAATCCAGAAGTCTGGAAGAACCCAGAAGTCTAGACCAGTGGTTGAATGTACGGCAGCTTTTTGTTGAGTTTGAAAGCCTGCTAAACACAGTCGTAGGATACCACTGCCCCTAACTTCCAATACATGTACTGTCCGACCTCGCCGAAAAAAGCGTTGTTCACTGATAATCTCCTACTAGATTGATTGAGGAAGACGTTTTCTCAATAAACAAACAACCAGCTCCAGAACTCGTGAAGCAGTTTCGGATCCCTGGTCATTTACTCGCAGACGTGTATCGGCGCTCAAACGGATTCTTTAGCTCTGCTGAATCGGCTGATGAAGATGGCCACCTCCAGTCTCACTGTAAGAGATTTTCTCAGGACTGCTGGCAGTTACTCATCTTGCAATAGACGCGTGGTACCGCATCTTGATCAAGATGGCTACGCGTGATGCCAAATCAAGCTACACATGGCACGAAATGACCTTCTGCTCCTTATGGACCCCTAATCGAAACATTGTGCTATGCATTGGTGTGCCATCCCTCTTCGGAAAGCTACTCCAGAACGCTCTGTCACGAATGGAAACAGCGCTACCAGCTGCAGAGCCATACTCGCTACACGTGCCTCTTTTAGAGGCAATCATTTCGATGCAGGATACGTCTGTATGGTCTTTGCGAGACATTGTTCGTGGTATTGAGAAGGTAAGTACAATAGTATTAGACAGGAATCAGCATTGATGTTTGAGTTCCAGGACCGCTCACTTCCTGTACGTGGATTCCAGGGCTTTCTCATGATGTATGAGGCGGCGCGGCACGCTATCCATACCTTTGAGGTGCTCACTATCTCTGTGCAAACAGTTGAAGCCATGCAGCAAGATCTTGTTCATCTTTCCAGCGGAAACCAGCAGATAGACAAGAGCAGGTTGAGGTCGTTGAAAAAATCGCGCACACAAATCAAGTTCCAAGTTCAGATGCTTCAAAACTTACTATTGCGATCGCAATCGAACAAAGAGCGACTGAAGAACGAGATTGCCCTTGTAGGCCAGCACCTTCTATTCGCAAAGGCAAGATGACTAACACACGTGTAGGCGTATAACATGATCGCGCAGCGAGACAGTTCCGTCATGACAGGGTTAGGAGAGGCAGCCAAGCGTGACAGTAGAGCCATGAGGACGATTGCAGTGGTGACCATGGCTTTCCTACCTCCAACGTTTCTATCAGTCAGTACCGCCTGCCGTAGCGTGGAGTATACTAACTTGCATGGATTAGGCCATCTTCAGTATGAGCTTCTTCAATTACACACCGGAGCCGAGCGGTGTGGGCTGGTCAGTTTCTGACAAGTTCTGGGTCTATTGGGTGTGTGCCGTCCCGTTGACATGTCTGACACTGGCTGTTTGGTTTTGGAGGCAGAGGCAATCCGGCGTCGTAAGTAAACGGCATTGAGAGACGGTCGGTGGGAGTCGTTTACTTTTTCTTGACGAATTTACAGAAAACGTAAATATCCTGTCACTGTCATGCCGTTGGGGTGGTGTGAATTCCCCCTCTTTAAGAAAAAAATGAGGGGGTCCTTATTCTTCATGAATAAGCAGGCTTCATTTTCGGCCCATATCAACCAACCACCTCTGTGCCTGTGAGGATCCTTAGAGCATTAAGTACTATATCATTTAATTATTAGTCCATGGTGCAAGCGAATTTGTCTCCGTGCGCCTCAGCGAGGTTCTCACAACTCCGGCTACCCTCTCGTTCTTTCTTTTGGGGCCATCATCCAAGACAATCACATGCTTTCTCAGTATCATACAAGTATTGTTCTCTGGTTGAGAGCTTCCATAGTTCCCGTGAAATCAACATCTCCTACAATAGCAAGCCACCAAACACACCAGCAGCGACGCCAACAAAACCCCCGCCAAAGACCATCCCATTAACTGCCGCCCCAGCCGTAGAAGCCTGAGCAGGCGCAGAGCCCGTTCGTGATGCGCTTGAAGAGGCAGCAGCGCTACCTGACCCCGGCATTGGCGTGATGCTCGCAGTCGACGCGCTCACCGATGCACTCCGAGCTGAGGTCTGAGAAGCTGAAGCAGACGAGCTTCCGGCTGCAGAGCCTGTAAGGACCAACTTGTCCGTGCCCGCAGTCACCGTCAGAGTCAGCTTGCCAATTTCAGTGCCCTCGTACGTCTCTGTACTCGAGCCTGGAAAGTTGGCCTCGCTGCCACCGGCGGTTTCCTTGCAGACCGCACTAGTAGATGCCAGTACACAGTCCTGGGTTGCCGTGAAATCGGTGTTGGGGTCGGACATGTCGACATTGTATGTTGATGGTCCCACAACGAGAATGTTCTTGGGAAAGAGACCGCACTCGGCTGAAACGCAGGCCAGTGCGAATGTGGTGGCGTCTTTGTTGGCGCCAACCACGGATGCGGCTATAGAGTTCGCATCGCCGAATACGTAAGGAACGGTCATTGTGTAGTCCTGCTGAGCCGTAGCCAGAGTGATCATGGTGGAAAGAAGCAGCGTGGAGATCATGGTGACTGAGATGCTGGCTTGATATTTGTCGTTGATTGTATGAATGGCCTTTCCTGGTTGATAGCGGTTTAATGAAGGTTGCGCGCAAATATTAATGAGTGACGAATTTGCGAATAGGAAAACTTGTGTAGTGCTCTGAAAGCCCACGGTAGATAATATAGTCTTTTCGAGTCAGATGTTTAGAGGTGGCACGCCTGAATAGGCTATCGCGAAAGGGGCTAAGCAACGTTACCAGTGGCGTTTATAGGGGTCGGTTGTTTCTGGTGTCGAGCTATAGACCTTTTGGACCTTGCTCTGCTTTCTGCCAGAAGTCGATGGTCTCGACTCTGAGCGGAAGAACGATTTTGAATTCTACACGGATGCCCTGAACATCCTATTTCGCAGTCAAGAACTTGAAGCGTCGTTACACGTAGATCGAGGCGCTAAGACTAGCTCCCGAGGCTCTTTGTTTTCCTTCCTGTGTTGACTTGAACCCTGCACCATGCCGAAACTTTGCCGGACATAGATCGAGGATTTGATTTATAAAGTGTAGTTGTTGGTAGTGGGAATGTATCCGACCATCTCTTTCAGTAGCCCACTCAAGGGCATGACAGCATTGAAATATATATGATCAACCCCTTCAGTCCAGATCTTCAACCGCCCAATGAGGCCAGATCTCATCCTGTCTGGGTCTGCTGGCTAAGTTCCGATCCCGGATATGCTCATCCAACGGCAAGTCTTCACGTTGACTTCTCTCGCCCATACTTACTCCCCTCGCCTGGATCGTTCTTGCGAATCCCAGCGTCTGCATCTTCCACTCCCTCCTTCTCATTCTACCCTCAATCATGTCTGCCAGAATCATCGCGTCGAAGCATGCCTGACTTGTACTGGCGACGGTATGTGGACGAAACCCAGCAAGGGCATCACCAATCAAGACAACGCGCCCGTCGAGAAATTCGTTGGTTGGCGATATGACGTCAGTGACGGCCTGAACGAAGGGCTTGTCTGTTGAACACACGAGCTCTGCGAATTGCGGCGGCAGTTTCTCCCGCGCGATCTCGCATTGTTTCTCCCATGCCTTGGGGTTGATTTTGCCTGGTGGCAACGTGATCCGGTGGTAGTTGCCGTCCACGTCTGTCATGAGTTCACGAAACTCCCTGGAGCGGTCCGTCATGCCCCTGGGTTTAGTGTTTTTGTAGTACACAAAGTTGATGAAGCGCTTTCCTGGCGAAAGTGTGCCGTTTGTACCGGGGATAAGGTATGCTAGAATTTGGATACCAGGGCAATGGAAGAATGTGAAGCGCTCGCTGAAAGCCTCCAGGGTTTTAGGACTCACGCCATCTTCGCGAATGGTGCCACGCAGGGCAACGTACCCAGCATATGTTCGCTCGACATCTGGCGAGAAGATTGAGCGGATAGTAGAGCTCGGGCCGTCGGCACCAATAACGAGATCTGCTTCTATTGAGCCTTTGATCTTGTCGCTCGTCTCATACTCGATAACGAGTCTGCCTCCTTCGCTTCCCTTTTCCCACATCCCTGTGACTTTGTGCCCATGGAGATGATTCACAGTGGCTTTGCTATCGTCGTTGTTGGGAATTGAACAGTACGCGTTTTCTAGTCCGTCGACATTGGCGCGAAGCATGTAATACGCCAGGTCCCAGCTCGTCATGTTCTGCTTCATATCCTCTTTGTGTACAATCTCGCCGTCCTTGTTGAGGTATTGCCTGCGCAAGCTGGAGACGGCCAGCTCGCGCCCACATCTGTCATATCTCTTGAAAAAAGCGAGCGTATCTCCTCCCGCCACGATACCCGCGCCATGGTTGTCGAGCACCGGTTTGGGGCTGCGCTCCAGCAGGGTGATCGTGTGGGCATGCGGTGATGGAAGGCGCTTGAGAGCGAGTGCGGTTGCAAGACCTCCTAATGAAGCTCCTATCTATAGCGAGCGTCAGAGGTGTACCATGACGTAGTGTTGTGTGGCCTCGCGAACACACACCAAATATGTTACTCACAATGACGATGTCCAGGTTTTTTGTTGTCGCGTGAGGGAATCCCTCGGATTGGATACTCGAGTCCATCGGTCCGCAGTCACGATTACAAGAGGAGCAGTGAACTCATCCGTCCTGTATGGCTTTTCTAATGATCGGCGGTTATGCCGTCAATCTGTTTTAGACATGAAGTAGTCTCATCAGCGCCTCGATCGATGTACATACGATTATGCAACCTGGATCGTTATGTCTCGATCGGAAAGAGCGGAGAGTCGACAGCGGAAAGTCCAGGCTTTGGGGGGCAAATAGTGTTCCTCTCCACCCTACAAGTCCTTCGACAACCGCCACTGAGCCGAGTGAAGCCTTCCTGTGTAGTTTGATTTGACTTTAATACTTGCGCCCTCTTAGGGATGTAACTCGCCCTTGATTGCTTCAGAGCAATTTACAAATTTACAAGGCGATGATGGGAGGTGCGCACCAGGGTCTAGTCGCAGTACGTCATCGGCGACGCCATTGTCAAACACCACAACTGACGTCTGTCTTAGATCACAGGTGCCAATGGAACCATAGGATACGCATGCGTAGTCCACGCCCTAAATACGGGGTATCGAGTACGATGCATTGTACGCCGCGAAGATGCCATAGCGACTGTCAAAGCAGGGCCTTCGGTACAACCCCACCTGGACCGTCTTCAATTCGCGATCGTACCGGATAATGCGATTGATGGCGCTTATGATCAAGCGTTTCTAGATGTCAAGTATGTTGTGCATATCGCTGGAGTCTGGCCGCTACCGACTTTGCATCCCGACAAGGAGATTTACCATCCGTTTTTGCAGTCTATGAGGAACGTTATCTCTTCCGCAAAATCCTCCGGAACAGTAAAACGCGTCGTGTTCACACAGGCTGGTGCAGGTCTCGTCGACTCAGAAGTGGGAGACACGTACGGCCGTGGTATGACCCAGATTCTAAACGAATATGTCGATGTTAATGCCGCATCACTCACCTACCAGCCTCCTTTGGCGTCCGCTCACCAAGCATACTGCGCTTCGAAAGCTCAGTGTATGAATTATCTCGACAATCTTCGTCGCGGCCATACAATCCCGTTTTCGATCGTGCAAGTCATTCCTGGGACGGTGATAGGAACGACGGAGTTTGTGAAGACGGCAGAGGAGGCGCGGCAGCACATGGATCGGCAGACGAGGGCACTTCTCTTTGATGATAACACGCCAAGGTATGCGTTTGGATTTGTGCATGTGCAAGATTGTGCAAGGGTACATATCGAGGCGCTCGACGAGGAGAAGGTCAAGGACGGGGATATACCGCCTAGGTTTATCGCAGCTGCGACTACAGAGGAAGGCTTGGATGGAGGGCAGATCTGGAGCAAAGCGGTGAGGACGATCGAAGAAGAATTTGCGCTTGAGATCGAAAACGCTGTGTTTAAAGTGGGAACGGAAAGGACGCCAGTCAACATGCCATATCGTGTGGATTCAAAGGCGACAGAGAAGATGCTGCTTGGTGGGGAACCTATCAGGGGATTAGAAGACTCTGTCAGGGAGGTCGCTAGGTGGTATGTTCAGCTTCCAGCAAGAAATTGATAAACAAGTCATTACAGTCGTACGCGTTCTATGTGTGTTCCCAACCCCAGTTGCAAGAACGCCGTCTATATGCGATGCAGTCTACCATTTGAATGACTCTTCGAAATAATCAACGCCCGTGAAGCCTTTCCCAAGCATCCGTACGCTGGCCTTGCGGGCTTCATCAGCCATTCGCGCAGGGCCGCACGCCACAACCGCAAGAGACTGCCGGCCAGCATCCTGCGCTGCTTCATCGACCGACAGGTTAACATTCGGTCTACCGACTTCAATCGTCACACCACGAGGTGCTTGCTCGGGAATGTCATCCTTGTGCTCAACATCTTGGGTCACATGCACCTCAAGAGTGCACCGTTCATCGGCAAATAGATGCTTAAACTCGCGCAGCATGGTTGTCAAGAACGCATGTTCCCTAACTGCCCATACGATCTTCACGCTTTGCACAGTCGACTCTGCAGCAAGCAAATGCGCGAGATGTGACAGAGGTACCGCTATTCCAGTCCCGCCAACAACAAACAAAATATTGGAATACTCTCTTAGCGGTACACTATGCCCGTATGGCCCTTCAATATTGACGCGAAGTGTTTTGGGACGCGAGAGGCAGTGCTTTTTGAGCCGCGATGTAAAGCCATCATAAGGTCGTATGAGGTATACCATTGATTGCGTCGATAACGCAGAGGTCTTAGGTGCGAGTAATGCGTCTGATTCGGAAGACGAAATTGAGTTGGTCCGATGGGTCGAGGGTCGCGACGATACGGGTGAAAGAGGTATTTGCTCCTCTTCCTGTGGCGATTGGACGTATGCCAGCGTGAAGGGATGGTTCTGATGAGCATACGCCAGATCATTTAGAACGTAGATGTAGTAGTACGTTCCTGGCTTCGGCGCGATGCTATTTCTCAGCATCGGCACATCCATGCGTACGAGGTTGGATGTTGGGTCGTAGCTAACGATAGCTTTCGTGATCCAAAATTGCCAATCGAATGCCAAAACGCGGATGCCGCGTAGCAGGCGATCAAAAACCCAGACCCCAAGGCAAGGCCAGATGAAGATGTTCCATTCACCATTGGTGAATATCTCCACATGGTAATACATCGACCACAAGGCTGCGATCGACATTACAATGTGTGTGACGAGGAAGAACTCGTAGTGTGCTCGCCTAATGCCATAGAACGAGAAGGCTAGAAGCAAGCACATAGCGATAGTGGCCAGCTCACCATTCCAGAAGTAGTGTTTGGTCCAATACTTCAAGAAATCCGACCACCCGCCACCTGGTCCATGTCAGCTTTCCTGTAGGGCCTCATTCAATATTTTACTTACTGTCCAAGATCATCCAAGTATATCCAACACTGTGTACCACAGCTTGCAACGTTGCCACTCTTGCCGCCCACCTGTGAAATGCGTTGTAGGTACCAAAGCCCCAGCCTGTCATCCACATCAGTACATCGTTTCGCATGCCAAACAGCCACACTAGAGGAAAGTTGGCAAGCGAGATGATTCCTGTTCGATCGGAAACAAAGCGTAACAACTGATCAGACTTCTTCGGCCAGTATAGGTTACCGTCTGTCAATCGATAGCTTGCGCAGCACAGTACGATATTCAGAGCAACGAAGCCGGCGATTGTGAGTGCCTGTGCGCGAGGCGGTATGGTACACCATCCAAGAGGTTGTGAACAACGGTTTCCAAAGGCCGCAGGTACCGTGATGTGGAGCTTGAGCCAAGTGTGAGGCAGGCTCAAGATCCCACGTTGATTCTTGGAGATGCCATTCTCATCATTGGCCACGGCTGGCCACTCTCGACCCCTGGCCGTGGTGATGAAAGCAAGCAACCGGGAGCAGACACCGAAGAATACCACAACAGCCCAGAAATAGTACATATACCATCCATATACGAGATGGATATCAAACTCGAAATATGCAGCATCCTGAGGCCAATCAGCGCTTTTCATACGGTCCTCTCAGCTGCGCATCGTACCAGAGTTGTAAAGCCTCTTTCGAAGAACGACTCATCAGAAAGAACAACAGAGTTCAATATCGGCCACGTGAGGGCCTTTTCTGCGCTATACTTCGGTAGTTGCGCTCTATCCTCTTGAGTCCAGGGATCGACAATATCGTGGAATGAAGGCAGCGTTACACCCGCATGTTCGTCGCACCACTCGCTCGTCTCGGCAATAAATTGTGGTACCTCCCTATCTTGCAAGTTGCAAAACTCATCAAAGCATAGATACAACGAGGTGACTCTTAGCTCGCTTCGGCACTGTCGGACTTTGCGAGAAAGCCATGGGTCTGTGTCGTTAAAAGTTGCATAGCCAAGGGTGAGTTCGCAAGCGCGAGGGCACCATTTCCCAGAGCGAAGAGCGTCAGCTACATTTGTGAGCCCGAGAATAAAAACAGTGGTACACCCGACGATGTGCATGGAGGGAGTCGGTGCGAGGCGTGGTGTTGCAGGGTGAGAGATAAGCGGGTGAAAATCTAATCAGATGGCGGGAGTGCACGAGCCGCCGGGCTTTCTTCTCGGGTAAATAAGGCCGGCTACAAGCCGTTCTCGGCCATACACACTTCATGCCAACCTACACTCTTCTTACAGTCTAACAAAGTACTGAAAGACCACAACGATTTCCGTAAAAGCTCCAGACTGGGTTGCTACTACGATCTGTGTCTGGTTATTCTTGCAACGTGTGAACATTTATTTCCTGCCATCATGCATTCGTGGGAATTACCCTCGGCGACACCTCCAACTAAGTTTTTAACATTGCCCGTCGAGCTGCGACTACGGATCGCGGAATACGCACTCGAACAACATCCGGCAGCAGGAATACCTCACATAGGGCTCCACCTTCCGGAGTCCAAACATCAGTACCGACCTTCTGAAAACCTCTCACTCCTCCGCGTATGCCGCCAGTTCGAACTGGACTTCACATCCCTAGCGTACAACAAGACGAGATTCACACTCTGGACTGAGAAAGATGTCACTTGCATACAGGGACTCCCTCTTCGTAAATTACGAAGCATGAGAAAACTTGGCTTCAACCCGTCGTCAGTGCGTAGCGAACGGTGGACCGGAACGGGATCGTTGGATAGCTATTTCTGCAGCCTGGAACAACTGCGTCTAGATGAGCTTTCAATCTTCTGGTCACACAAATGGATACAAATGGTGGACGTCAGGTCTTTGGTCTTGTTCTTACGGCGCCTACGGCACGTCAAAACTATCAAGTTTGTCCTGTATGGAAAACAAGAAAGGAATCGAAGCGATTATTGTGCGTTGGTTGGCGCAATCATGAAAGAAGACCATTTTCAGAGATATGACGCTCTTGGTGCGCCGAACATTGAAGCTACCTGGTGGGACTGGAATCTCAACACTGAAGGAGATATCATCACGTTCCAAGCCCAGGAACCCAGGCCAGTGCTTCCGGAGGAAGACTACATGCTGCTCATGAAGCCGAAAGTGGATGCATTGATGGCAGAAGCCGAGAAGGCCGCCGCCCTTTGACTGGTAGGCTTCTAGACTTGCACGGTGTAAACTTCGATACAGTATTGCAACCACCATCTTACCATAGAACATCCCCGCAAGAGGAACCTTTCGCACCATGTCTGGTGAACTCTAAATGTCCAGCAACGGCCACGCAAGGAACCTCCGAAACGTCGGCACAGTCTTTCAAAAGAAACCGACGGGGACTTTCCTTGCAACTTCTACCAAAGCTGGTGCTCAATATGCGCATCTCAAAATCCACCGATGGGAGACAGAGTGACTAAAACAATGTGTATCAGGGTAGGCGTGTCGGCATACGTGCACCCAAGACAGTCCGTGCAAGACAACACGATCGCCAGCTAGAGGTAATCGAATCGTACACGCACGGTTTGTAGCAAACTTTCAAGGATTGCGCTTTGTTCCCATCCAATGCATTGGAAGAGAGTCTCCAAACATCACTGTCAGTCCGTTGATTGTAGATCAGTGCGCCATAGCTCTTTACGGACACAAGAGACATCATGACTGGATTCTGGAACTTCTGTTGTAATCTGCTGCGAGGTATTGGACATACTCAAAACCACAGACTTGACCCGGAGATCGTGTAGTCATCTACATCCTGTGCAAGACACCGCATGGACCTGCAAGTGTGCTGCAGCAAAGCTGAGCTTAACGCACGGAGCCCTTCTAGAACAGCATCAAACATACATCTCAGGATGCGTCTCAGCGAACTGACGATGTCTTCACGAGTACTCACGTGCCGCTACTGTTCAGCCGTTGCATAAGAGCGCTGTTTTCTCGCCTCCAGTATCGAAATATCACAACACAATCGCAAGCCCATTCTTCAACAACATCTCGTCTACTCCAATACCCTCGCTTTCTCTAATCATACCTTTGCACCGCAGTCAAATCATGACCAACTTGAACCCCCACATCGCCATCGCCGACGGCTACCAGACCTTCACCTCGAGCGCCTCGACCACCGAGCCCCCCTTCCCTCTCTGGGTCACCCTCTTCACCACATTCGTCGTCTACCATATCGCCGGAATCCTCCTCGCAGACCTATCCACCATCGTCAACGTCATCAAATCAATCTACCGCGCCTCCATCGACAAACTCAAGCACATCTACACTACCTCTCTCATCGCAGCTCAGCTGTGCATCGCACTCGATCGCGTCTCCAACTCGACCCCGGAAACCAACAAAGCTATTACTCTCGAGATCCTCAACTTCCGTGGAACAGAATGCGTGGCTGCCATCTGCTGTCTCCCTGCCAATCTATCAGTCAACACCACACCTACCAGCAGCGACCGCACCGATGAACCCACCACGGAGCCAACCCAAATCACCACCCCGCGCAGTGGTTTGTGGGAGGGAACTTGTGTCAGCGACACTGCTGAAATTCACTCACCTACCACTTCTTCGTTCGACCGAACAGATGTGGAGTAGCGCGGGACTGAGACGCTACTCTTACCGCACACCGCACTCCATTACATCCCTGAGCGATCGCCCTACCCACACTCTGTGAAGCGTGATGATATCGACAATAACGACAAAGACAATGCACACGTCCGCCAGAGTGGTCATTAGATTCGAGTGACGGCACAAGCAGGACTGCCTTGGACCGGAGAATTGAGTTCGGTCATCGGTTCTGCGTGGGGGGGATGTGGGTTAGCATGTTGTGTGTGGTGTTACCACGAATCACAGTCCACAGTCCATTCCAGTTCAGTCCATTCCAGTTCAGTCCATTCCAGTTCAGTCCATTCCAGTTCAGTCCAGTCCAGTAAAGTCCATCACAACACAGCACAGCACAACAGAGCAAACCCTCCCATTTCCCCACCAACAAAACACCACATAGAAAAACTACGTTCCTTTCCCCACCCCATTTCCATCCCCATTTCCCTCTCTTCTCTTCTCTTCTCATCTCTTCTCACCTCCCCCTTTCCCCGATACCACAACATGCGCACCCCAACCCCTTCCACCACCACCCACCCACCCATCCCGTAGCATTATTCCACGTTTCCATTTCTGCGCTACGCGCGTTTCCATTGTAGAAGAACATTAATTTTATTTGCTGGGTTAGACGCGTGTTTGATGAGTGACTGATTAAGTGGCGAGTGAGTGAGTGATTAAGTGGTGAGTGAGTGAGTGATCAAGTGGTGAGTGAGTGAGTGATTAAGTGGCGAGTGAGTGAGTGATTAAGTGGCGAGTGAGTGAGGTGTGATGTTGATCGGGTGTTTGAAGTTGTGGAGTTGCGAAGAGTGGGTGGTGCTGGGCTATGCTGAAATGATGGGTTGCTGGGTTTCAATGTTTGGATAGAATTGCAGCTTTGGCTGTGAGGGGTTTTTTTTTGTGGTACGTAGTTGCTACGAGAGCTGTGGGAAGAGCGAAGTTGTGGTATGTTTCATCTCAACCCAGCACAAGGCTTGGCTTGCATTCTTATGATGCGCGACCCTTGGGGGATCAGGGGTTGCGAGAGGTCTGAATGCACGCTTTCTCCCGCTACCCCATACGACTGTCTATGTCCACCTGGCGATCAAGCCATGGCGATCTTGTATGCAGAGATACCCGACATGACGATCAGCGAGTAGTGCGCCAACATCCACAGAATACCATAGTATCTGCCCTTGCCGCCCTCCTCACCACTGTTCGAATATCCAACAGCGTACACGATCCTGTTGACGCTCCACACAGCTCCCAGGATAGCGGTAGCCACGGGCCACCTAAGGCCAGAGATCAACAGTGCGCCCATGACGGTGGGGTGGTTCTCGCCGAAGTTCTGGTGGGCGCGCTGAGCGGAGTTGAAGGCAAGCATGGCCTTCTTCGAGGCGGGCGATGCGGTCTGGATCTGCTCGTACGAGGCGTACTCGAAGGGGTAGGGGATCTTGGCCGCCTTGCGGAAGGAACCGACATGGCCACCGTGCCAGGCGTTGACAAAGAAAGTGCTGACGACGGCGCCGAGGACGTAGCTAATGATTGTTAGTTGGTGTCGCAAGGTGCAGGGGATGAAGCGCAGATTGTGCCTGTAAAGCGAGCAATTGACTTCGAAGCGCAATGCACTGGGGATTGAGAGGGTGAACATACCCGTACTCGGCGGGGATAAGGTTCTTGACAAGTTCAACCATCGTGAAGGAGTCGTGTTTTGCGGAATTTGTTGCCTTTGCTGTGGAGTTGGATGTGAAGGTGTGGGGAGGGCAATGGCTCGGCAAAATCCTCGGTCAAGTCGAATCGCGCTTTATACTAGCTCGTGGTGTTGGTCTCGAAGCTTCTGCGCGTTGTGGATAGTAACACGTCCAAGGGCGTTGTGACGGCGGACGAGTTTCGGACGCGTTCGAGCGGGCCGCGGGACCACAGTCCCTCCGCTCGAGCGCTGCACGGCCAGTTTGTGTACGCCGGCACAGCATCTTGTGCTACACGAAGGGCCATGTTGTGAGCGTGTGAGACGGTTGCCTGATCATCGCGGAGAAAAGGCCAAGAACAGAGTTGAGGGTGCGGGTGAGACTCAGCAATCTGATGTTGACGCGGATGACGTAGGGGTCTGAAAGTCGTATAGGCGCAACCACAACACAGACGATCCTCGAGCAGAAAACGATGAGGAGATACACGCGATATATGAATAAAACTACCAGGACCTCTTGCGTCATTTCCGTCTAGCATTGCGACGATGTGTGATTACTATTACATACGATTACTATGTGCGAAAGTGCGATACGGAACCCGCGGAACGACCTCGAGTAATGTAAGAAACAATGCTGACACGTCTGCTGCCATTTACAAGAGGTGTAAGGTATTTTGAGTGTTAAACAGGGAGACGGGGCTTTACTTCACCCTGACTTATGCACCACAATGACACAGCTTTGGCAAATACACGGACACGTGCTGAGCCTGATCGGTGTCATGTATACGTCCATATCGTCGCACAGCTACGGTATCGCCAGTGCGTCGTTTGGCTACATGCAAGCGGACACCGTTTGCCGCCCGCTCGAGTCGTTCAAGTCGCCTACTCCACCCGATTATACAAACAAAACTCAAACCGCACATCCTTCTCCTCGACCTCTATTCCGTTTTCAAAGTCCTCCCCAGTAAACTCCTTTAGTTCCTCTGGGCTGGCCTTTCTCCAATTCTTCCCTTCCAGGTCTTCGCTGAAAAAGGTATCACAATCGTACTCCTTCTGTATCTTCGTCAATAAGACATGCTTTGCCTCTTTCAGTTTCAGCGCCTGCTCGTATATGCTTGCGCCACCGATGACCATGACCCTGTCAACCTCGACGCCAATCTTGTCGCTTTGTAACTGTTGCAGCGCATCTGATATGCTACCTGCCACCAACGGGCTCTGTACGCTGTCTGCGCTCTCTTCTTGTCCTTGCGCATTTTTCAATGTCTTCGCAAACGCAGATGTATCCCGGGTAATAACGACGTTTACCCTCCCCGCCAACGGTCGAAAGCGCTCCGGTATGGAATCCCACGTCTTCCTCCCCATGATCACCGCGTTCATCCTCCTTCCCTTCTCCACTATCTGCCCTGCTGCGTCGCCTTCTGAGATGCTCGTGGGTGAAGTCCGTTTAGTGACGCGTGCGAAATAGCCCATTTCTTTTTTGAGTTGTGGCCAGGGGAGACCGCCAGATTTTCCCACGCCGAGCGAAGGCGTGGCAGCCAGTATGAGTGTCAATGACTTCGGCGGCATGGTGTTGAGCGTGGATGTACCGAGATTCGACGATAGTGCAGTGGATGAGGGGTTGGGCTTGCTCATAACTTGCGACCAATGTTCAAAGGAGGGATATTGTCTCCGTGGCAGAATGTGCGAAGTATGAAGGTGTTGGCAGCTTGGTTTTCGGTAACGATGCTGTAAGGATGATGTGGGGATTCGGTCTGATACGAAGCGGGACAGTGGGGCACGACGACGCAGGGAACACGCGCAAGAGACGCGCTAGTAAGACGCGAAGAAACGTGATCTTGCATTGTGAAGTTAGTCTCCCGTCCCAACATCACACGGAATGGTGTAGCTCAAGTAGGGTCGTTAGGTCACTCCGAAATTTCTCTTGTCTCGATGCTAAGTATATGGTACAAAGCCAGTATGACCCATGGCAACGCTGCAACTTCAACAATCCAGTCCAGCCCAGCCGGCGAGACTGAAGTATGCCGGACGCCATTAAACGAACGCCGGTGATTAAAACATCCAATGCCATGTCGCTAACCTCATGATCATCCAGACGATAGGATGAAGCGAATTGACAAAGCCCAGTTCATGCAATGCGAGCTCATGTGCGATCCTTCCAAGGGTATAGGTACGTCAGGTTGGTTGGAAAATGCCCATGCGAGTTCCTCCACGTCAGCGCATGTGAAGATCCTATTCATTCTCATTGTTCTCGCTGCCCGTGAAGACGGGCGGCGAGATTGAAATCTTTTTGGGCGTTCCACCGTCTTTCCCAGAGTTCACCTGCGGTGATTTTCGGCGTAGGTTTCGTAGACTTGATGTACTTGTATTGCTTGATGTCGAAGCGCGGCGTTTGGGAGCGGTCGTGGTTGATATGTTGGCAAGCAGCTCGTCCTCCTCGTCGTCTTCTCGACGGCGCTTCTCTGAGATGCGCTCCGGTGGCGACCCTGCGGAGCTGGTTGTTTTTGGCACCTTGCTCTCGTCCTTCGCTTGGTTTGCCGCTGTTGCACTGCGGAGGGTCATGGGAATATCCATATCGACATCGTCTTCCTCGGCATCATCGTCAGGGTAGTTTACCAGCGGTCGCACTGGCGAAGCTCCGTTCAGCGCCGGCTTCCCGGGAGCTGCCAGCTCGTCTTCGTCGTCTGATGTGTTGAAGTATGCTTCCTCATCGGCGTCGACATCCCTCAACCCTTGGCCCCACTTTCCGCCATTGGCCAATCCGGCCGGACGGGCAGGTGCGTCGCTTTCTACACTTGTGAAAGAGTTGTCTAGCTCCTGTGTAGGCACTGGCTCTTGCATCTGGTCGTATCGCAATATGAGGTTTTGGAACGTGTCAACGTAAGTGATATCCTGAAGCCTCTCGCGATAGGTCTCGACCAAATGGTGGACAATGATTTTGATGTTTTCGCGCTTGATGAACTCAAAGAGCTCTAGGCAAGCCGAGTTCAACAAATTGTCTCGCGGCATTGTGTCGAACAAGACTTGAAGAATCGGTTCGAAGAGTTGGTGTTGGATGATTTGTCGATTGTGTGTCTCGTCGTGTAGGGCGATAACTGTGCGGAAGTATTTGAGAGCGGCTACACAATATCAGTATTCGTAGAGGTATCAGCTCAGACAAACTTACTCAGCTTGAGGTGCTTCTCCGGACAACTCATGAGCTGGCCAACTCTGGCCGCAAGACCTTCTGAAAGGATAAAATATTTGCTGCGGTAAGAATGTTGCCGGATGAAGAAGCACAAGACTTCCACCAGATGAGCGTATAAAGATACTTCTTGTATCGAGAGGTCGTCCACTGCATAGTGTTAGCTTGATCGTAGAGATAAGTCAATATGCTTACTCGATACTCTGCCTTCGAGCTCCTTCAAGGGTTGGAAGAGCTTTCTCGCGGACTCGTCGTAGAAGTTTTGAACGAATGAGTCGGTTTGTGGTATTGATGGCAATTGACCCCTCATCTTTGCCAGGAAGTCGCTGTTGGTACGGCCTAGAGCCTCGATGGACGCCGAGTTTGCGTTGGGATCCAGCAATATCTTGATCGCATCAGCCATCTGCGCCTTTACTCCCAGGTCGACTTCGATGAGGAGCAATTCGATTAGCGTGTCCGTCAGCGGCTTCGACTTCTCCTGAATAGCCTTGAAGATGTAACTACGGACCATCAATGCGTCATGGTCTATGAGTGAGACCAGTATGTCTGTTCCTGCAACACGCACAGACGCATCCTGATGCTTGAGTGCAAACTGTATGACTTCCAGTAAGCCATTGCTGATGAAGTTTTGATATAGTTGGGCTCGGCCGTTCGCCTGTAAGCTCTTGGCTATTGCGCAGCACTGTTGGATGAACAGCACGGCATCCTTCTTACGCTGCAGACTTTGCTCTTTCGCGCCAAATATGCTGAACAGCTCTTTCAGAAAGGGGAGATTTGATTGCAGATGTTGCACGATGTCGACTTGGTGGAAGAAGATGAGTGAGTTGAGAACCGAGAAGGTGGGGTCGTCGAGGATACGCGCAAGCACGACGTCCTTGAGATACTGCAGACGGTACGTCGAGTGGATCTTCCGTTTTATCACGTCGTCCTCGATTTTGACCACCTCCTTAAACTTGGACTCGTCGGAGAGGTACTGTCTATGGTTTGCCTTGTGTAGCGGGAAATCTGGGTCGTCTATGACAGACGGTCAGTCAAAGGGTAGATGAGCATCAGTGCGTCGAGACTCACACTCCAGTGCGCCAACAACGCCCAAGATGATGTCATCATGCACAACATATTCTATAATGGAGGTGTCGTTGAGCAGAATGAGCATCTTCATGATGCTGCACAAGCGATGCAGATCTGATACGCTCTCGAGATCCTCTGCCATGTCCACCAAGGGTATCAGCATAGGGATGTACTTTTGCGCGAGGATGAACTTGGCCAGGGCTTCGCGACCGCCTGGTGTCGAGTTTGCAGCGCGCATGTGATTCTCAATCTCGTGGAGGTTGCCGAGGTCAGGGTTGGGGAGCATGATGGGGCCAATGTGGTCGATATCGTCTGAAAGACCATCGTCTGCGTTAGATCAGCTCTGTAGGAGAGCGCATGGACGGGGGACGCACCTTGAGCTAGCTGCTGCAAGCGTGACTGGACGTCATTGACAAAGACCCTGCTAACGGTCAGCGCACTGGGGTGGGGCTGTAGCACTGGCGACAAGCGTACCATATGTTGGCGCAGCCCTCGGGCTCCTGGAAGCTGAGGGCCATGTCGGTGCCATTCTGCTCGGTCCATACTATGAGGGTATCCTGCTGCTTCTGGTAGCCGTCGTCCTTGCTGATGCGCGTCTCGAGCAGCTGGCGCGTCTGGTCGTCTTCGGACAAGACGACGATCTTGGCTTCTTCCTGCTGCAGCGCGTGTCAGCGAGGGCGATTGCACATGGTTCACGTGAGCGTACATTCACCACGACACCCCTGCAGAAGCCGGTGCCTCTGTCGAACCAGTCATTGTTCTTGAGCTCGTAGACCTTGACGCGCTTGCGATCGTGGGCCGGTGGCGCTACCAGGGCCATTCTCCACGTGAGGGCTCTGCCAGCACGGTGGCGGCGACAAATGTCCCCTCGGCAGCGAGGAATGCGGTCGCGACGGTGCGCGCAGGGCAAAGACGGGCGTTGCGGCTGGTCCCGGGGGCGTGATGCTGGTCAGGCGTCGTGCGTCGTGTGCGAGATTCGCGCTGGGGCGGATGACGATAGGAGGCTAGGCGGGCGGCAGATGCTGCGCGTGCGCCAACAGGAAGGGCGCGCGACAAGACCGAGGGGTGCTTGGGTGCGGTGCGATGTGACGTGCGATGCGCGATGCGCGCGGGGTCAGCGACAGGTTCGATTTCGATGCGCAGTATCGTGACTGCGACTGCGACGGTGCTCGGGGGTGGGAGGGTGGGTGGGATCGTCGGTCGCGTTGTTGCGTGCGTACGTGCGCTGCAGAACGGACAGCGGACAGCGGACAGCGGACAGCGGACAGCGGACAGCGGACAGCGGACAGCGGACAGCGGACAGCGGATAGCGGAAACAGCTCGCCCTCGTCTACGCTAACACGGCGGATATCGATAAGAGCGTGGTAATGGGCTAAGAAAAGCCTAGGCCGCAGCAGAGGCTGAGGGTACTTGAGCCGCAACACCACAGCGGGACGTGTGGACGCAGGAGACGAGTGCGCGATGGGCGGTCAATTGGCTGCGGCGGCATGCATGACCTTCGTCCTGATGTGGCAACTGTGGGCGTCGACAGTCGACTCGCCCCAGCGCTCTCTTCTCTCCCCACACACCAAATCTAGAGCCTCTGACGCCATAGCTTGGCACACCACGCCTCTACCTCCAAACACCACGACTGCACGGCTGCCATCCACAACAGCCAATCTGCGCATCGCTGGCCTCGACCCTCAATGCTCGCACAGTCAGCCATGTGTCCTGCTTGCGAGCGTTGGACGCTCGGTTGCTGGCCCTGGTGTGCAGTGGTGTCACCACGCGCGAGCTCGAGCTGCTGTATCACCTCGTCTCACCACGTCAATATTCATCTCCTCAGCTCCATTAACTCCCATTACCCACATCAGAGTATCCACGTTTTCCCCCGTCGCGTGCACTTCACCCTTTTGTCAGTCTTCTCTACCGCAGCTGGGTGGGCAGTTGTAGCTCAGCAGAACCTGAACCACTCGTTCACCTTTCACTCTTCAAATTTCTTTTCTCTCTGAGCACATGTACCTCACACCACGTTCAATTGACAGCCGCGACTGTCTAACCCTCCAGGTCACGCTCTTCCATCCCGCCGGGTCTCGGCACAAGCAAGAAGAACGGCACCTGCCGATTACACACCAATTTTTCTAGCCACCAAACACTCAGCGTCCCCTGAATCGACCTGACAGCTCATCTGGCCGAACTAGCTAAAACAGCCGGATTACCCCAAAGGAACGCTGCCGAGCGGCAGTAGGCCCACGATAGACAATCGCCGATGCTCAAAGCGTAACCAAAAGCTGGTATAGACAACCAAACGAGCTTCAGCCTCTTGCGCAAGCGCTGACATACACAAACCCAAAAGAAGAGCCCCATGCAGGTGAGCATGGATAGGCGAGGCCAGTTATGTGATCAAGCAACCAAAAGAATAGTCGACTTGTAAAAACCAGATCCACTCTTTGCTGGCTCCCCTCACTGAATAGCAAGCTCATCGCTGTTAGCTCCCGCTCACGACGGAGAGCTCAACGTTTGGCGCTCGCAAGGCAAGGTCTTTGCACCAACAAAGTCCGCTTAATTTCCGATACGCTACGTCGGTCGTTCTAGCAGGACACGGCAAGACGATAATCGATTACATATAGGGATTCAATGAGTACTAGCGCCATCGAATATTGTTCGGAACCGGTTGCTGGGGCCTGTCTGGCTGACAGCGTGGTGGTTACTGGCACCGTGGGATCGTCCACAGAGCGTGAGCGCGCGGCAGAGTCCAGAATCGCGAATCCCCCTTGGCAAATGTATGCACAGCCCAAACGCCTCCACGGGCGCAGCTGAGTGCATTATCAGCGATCAGCGATCAGCGCGCACAAGGCGACCACGTTATTGACATCCCTTCGCCTTTCTGGGGTGTATTCGGTCTCGACTTCCTGCAAGAATTGTGGGAATCACCACGCTCTTATCTGTGCCCGGGGTGCAACTTGTGCTAACTTTAGTTGCAGATGCGCTTGTGGCTGGCATGGATACAGTCTGAAACTGGGAAACTGGTTTTGCTCCAAGTCTGGGAAGTGGAAGCGTCACACCTCACACCAGCAACACATCAATGACCTTGTGTTCTGTGCATTTGCTTGGCCGCAGATTTGCATGTCCACCATTCCCACCGCCTCAGCCGTATTCGAACGACTCGGCACACCCTTTTTGTGTGGTTCGTTCCTGATGGGCTGATAGTACCGAACGGGAGCTAATGACTCCAAGCAGTCACTAGTCACGGCTAATGCCTGTGGCTGCATCGCAATAGTTCGGCGCACCTCAGTAGCGCCAATATCAAACACGCACTGACAAAAACGCAATCAACTTTCGTTCAGGCCGGTGGATTATTTGTTGAGCCATTATTTGCTAAAGTATAACCCCCGGCCTGATCTGACACAAGGTTGCAGCATCGAAACTCGCAACTTCACTTCATTTCTCCAACGTACAAACACCTTGATAAACATACCTCTCACTTGAACCAATGGCTTTCTTCTCTAAGCTCAAGAAGGCAAAGGAGGCCGCTGCGGAACACAAGAAAGAAGCAGTCAATCAAGAACAGCCAAAACCCAAAGTCCCGTACAAACACGTTCCCGTCCACGCTGCTGCAGATGCCCTGTCCGCGACCCCGACAACCATCCGCGCTGAAGAACTGAGGGATAGAATTGCTGCGGCCCGAAAGAGCAGGTCTATGTCGTCCGCCAGTGGAAGTGTAAGATCAGGCACCGCACTGTATCAGACAGTGAACACACCAAATTCCCGATCGCGTCCCAGCTCTGTCGCCTCATCACCTACCCACAGTCGCAATGGAAGCCTCGGAAAGAGGACCAACAGTGATCTCTCCATCTCTACAATGATGCAGTCACACCAAGATGCGCCTTCACGCGGACGACAGCCTGCACGCCGCGACTATTTCAGTCACTCATCAGGTGTTCCTGCTGTACCGCAACTTCCCGCGCAGCATCGTTCGGTGCCCCAGGGCACTATAAGCAGTCGATCGTCCGTCACTAAGAGGAGGAGCCCACTCTCAGCAATGTCTATTCGGGAAGATGGTATGTGCAATTAAGCTACATGGTATCGCAGAGCTGACCAATTTAGACGAAGCTGGCGAGCCTTCTTCCAACAGTTCTCAAGCCTCCGATGGTTCCGTGGCATCGTCGCGTAAGTCTAGAATGATACTGGCATCAGATTTTTACTAACAAATCTTGCAGAGAGCTCTACCACTGAGATCTCGAGGCCAAACAGCAGTCAGGATCAGAACAAGGAGATCATCAAAGAACAGAACTACAGCAGGCCCTTGTCCGCCATCGCGTCGGTCCCAGTAACACCAGATGTAACTCCACAGTCGCAGTACAAGCACCAGTCCGTCATTGAGGTTTCCACGCAGCAGCTGCCCGCGAAGAAGAAGGCCAGGTTTTCCCTTTTCTCTCGCAAGAGCATGCTTGTCGCGGCGCACTGATGGATCTTTATCCTATTTGCAATGGTCATCGAACATCAGAGTTTGGTTTCAGCACGCTCATTGAGACGCCTATCGGCCTCACATTCGTTCTTCCGCAATACACACTATCGGCATTTCAGCAAGGGCAAGGGCACATTCAGCGGGGTGTTGGGGCGTTTTTTCACATTTGGAAGATGTGCATTTGCACTCGGCAATCGATCAAGGATTTCATATGTTGTCACGAAGGGCAAGGTCAAGCTACAATAGGACATGTGCGCAAACAATACCATCAATCAAAACAAGCTACTCAGGCCTCCTCACTCTCAACATCTCTCTAGGCAGCAAGTCAAATTAGTTTCAGCCTCAACGTGCTTGACGGCCCACTCCCTCAAACGGTCCTTTTCTTTTCCCAGCCTAGATCAGCCAGCCACCACACACCAGGCATCGTATCTGTCTCTCACAACACTGACTGGATAAGGATATCATCAAATCCGGGTTTCTCGCTTCCAGATTGAGAGAGTGCAGTGCATAAATTCGGTATGCCCGTACAGACACGTCACAATCACGGATCACCACCCTTGTAGATACATAATCTCAAATGCATCCAGCTGAGCGAAAGCGCCGCCAACCAGGACCCCCGCCCTTGTCGAAGCTGGAATGCGCGTGCAAGGAAGTTTCCAGGAATTCAAGGAGCGCCAGAGAAGCAAGTGCAGCACGCACGCACGGGCAAGGCACGCACGGCACGGCGTGAGGCGACGTCAAGATACGGCGCTAGCAGCTGTTGCACACACACGTTGCGGGTTCTGCTCCGAAGCCACACCACCGTTTTGTGCGTCGTACCAGTCTTTGCGGAAAAGGGGCCCGGGTTCCAGGGCTCTTCGTCAGGCTAGATCAGCCACCGTATACTCTCGCGTAGCGACTCAAGGCCAAACCTAGCAGGAGACTGACGGAAGGGCCTGCACGCTATACCGAGAGGGTGGTTGGCAAGATAGAGACGCCTATTAAGGGCGGACGCTGCATTAGCGGTGTTGTCGGTGTTACGAGGTCAGCACGAGGCCAGCCTTGCCCAGAAGGGGACAAGGGAGCGGTGGTCATGGTGAGGTTGGGCGAGGCGGACGAGTGTCGGCAGAGGCGTGGGCCAAGATCGACGGATCCTCAAAAAACGAGCCCGGCACACCCGTCCCCTGTCGATCGCGTCGTTCCTGGTGTTCCAGGCAACGAACCTTCGACGTTGGAAACCAAGGTTTGGGACAAAATTTGCAATGCCACGTTTTTTTCGCCGTGTGGGCTCAGCTGTGGCGGCTTTGATCTGGCAGAAGCGCTCTCGGTCACATGCGCAGCCCAGCCTCGCAAGCCATGTATTGAACTGGGAAATATTGTTTGGAGTGATGTATGAATTACATTTCAGGCGCTGAAACGGCCTCGTTGAGAAGATTTGAAGCATCCCTGCGCCTATGTCATACCAAGGACTCCATGACGGAATCGACACCTGTCCATCACCGCCGCGAGGCTGAACTCTACACGAGAAGATCTTCAAATCGAACATGACTCGCCACGACAAATTCCAGCACGCCAGTAGTAATCATTTAAATCTCAGGGTCTGAATTTGTTTCCGAAACACTGTTCACGCCTCCCATACCTTGGTCCTGGTCGTACCCAGTCCCAAGGAAAAGCTCTTCTGGTCGCCTCGCTGCTGTAAAGGCCAAGGCCGTAACGCCGCGGTAGCGAGAGAAAAGGGGCACGGTCCAAGCACTATCGATAAGCTAAGCCCACGTGTGTTTCACGATGTGCCGGAGTCAACGACGCGACCTCCCCACGTTCATCCGAATCTGGGGAGTGAGGCTTCTATGGACCCTTCGAAGCGCACAAAGGAAGCGCTACTTGGTAAGCTCTCTCCCCATCCATGGTTTCCTCAGCGTGCGGCGGAGGCTAGACTCGAACATGGCTGCGCATGCACAAACGCTCCATGGCTTAGACATGGCCGCTGCTTTCACTTCAGCTGGAGGCCTTCTCGCGATTTGACATGGTCTTTCTTTTTCTTTCTCCGCTGCGCCCGCCGCTGACGCCCAGCAGCGCGTGCAGAGGCACTCTGCGATGCCATTACGCCCCGGAGTGACGATCCCGATCCTGCCGCCGGCGATGGCTACCTCAGCACGATCTTGAAAGCGGTGAAGATGGATGGCGCGCCGCCAAGCACCATGGCTGCTGCGAACGACTACGCAACGAGTGCGGCGAAGGAGTTGACGATTCGCGAACAGACTGCTGGGTTGGTGCGTGTGGTGGTGCTCCAGAGGACGTGGGTGTGCTTGCGACTGACGCAGTAATAGATCAAGACGACGCAGGATATTGCGACGCTGATACGCGATCTTCAAGAGTTGTGGCTGTTTGGGGGTCTGGATACGCTGCAGAATCCGGCAGATGAGGAGGCGCAACGAAGGAAGGCCGAGGAGGTTGCGGGTATGATTGAGATACTTGCGCAGCAGAAGCCTGGTGTAAAATTGGAGGCACAATAAGACAGGGATGGTCATACGTGAAGGTCGATTTAATGCCCAAGGATACGAGACACGCTCAAGGCAATAGGCAGGGCCTGTGGGACGACGTGCGGAAAGTGAGTCTGCCGCGTACATACGACTTGGCGACACCACTGTGTCAGCTCTCCACCAGCCCTGGGCAATGCGAACATTGCAGAGCGTAGCAGCATACAGCGTTCAGTTACCAGGGCGAGACTTGAATTTGGAAAGTCAAAAGATACCCAAAAATAACTAGAAAGATGTTAATGCTTATACTACGGTCACCATGCTTATTAGGCGCTTTTCGTGGCAACATTCCATCATCCTTATTGTGTCTATAGATGGATTGGTGTCTTGAATTCATATTATACATCAAGACTTCTTACGCTCGCGCTTGATGTGAGTGCATGTTCGGCGGTGGCTCTTGCTTTGCGTGCACAGACCAGCAACTTCGGAAAACAATCGTTCTCGGCTTTTTCTCGCTCCACCTCTCACACCTCCCTTCTACTTGACTGTCATTTCTTGCATTTAACGGTGCTTGTTTCTTTTTTTTTAAGTTCATTTCTGACATATGCCTTCTCAACCGAAACGCACAGCGGTATCGCCACACGTGCTCTCTTATACTTCGTCGGGGCTGTGAAAGAGCTGGGTTAGGGCGGTCTTTTTTGCGGTCGCTTCTTCAATCGCGAGTCCAATTGAATGGAATAGATCCTGCGTGTACCAGCACTGGAAAATGCTTCGATGTTCAGCTGTCCGCAAGATCGTGCATGGGAAGCTGGCGTCTACTGAAGCAACTGCAATTCGTGGATATTGTATTGCAGGATCATCGCAGCTACATCCAACACTGGACCAGGAGAACACACACTTTACCACACGGTCTCTCAAACGTGTCCCGCCACGTAATGGCGAGGTGAACGTGATTAATATGCCTGAGGTTACGAACGTCAAAAAAGTTCTGTGGCAGCCAAGTCGACCTGCTACCTCTCGAATCTCGCCTGACACCCCTAAGACCGTACGGCTTTCTAAGCAACCGTCAGCGTCCAGTGCCAATGTAGAGAGTCACTACGCAGGCGACGTCAGAAAGAGCCCACGAAACAATCTAGGAACAACAGCCTCTACATGTATAAGTTCGAAGCTATTCCAACCAAACATTGCGTCCAAACGTGAGGGAAAGGCTTATGATGCTATGAAGCTGCTTGAAGAATACGGGACTCCAGAACTAGCATTGCAAGCCTTGGAAGCTCTCTATGAAGACGTCAAAACGACAAATTGGGATCGAGCAAAGCGTCTCCATGAACGCTTCTGGCGGAACTCAATTAAAATACTCGATGCACACACCATGGTTCAAAGTGAATCCATGTTCTACACGGAGCAAAGGTCGATCCTATTGAGAGCTGCGTACGAGGGAGCGAAGGGCGTCTCAAAGCTCTTCGCATCACATGCTCTGCGCGACCACATGTTCAGGACATCTACGCAGGTAAAAATGCGCCCATTCCTGGAGCACTCTCGATTCCTCGATTGGTTGTCACGAACGCTTCCTTGTTCTCCTCATCAGAAACTAGACATCTTCGGGTCGCAATTGCAAGTTCTTTCTATAGAAACAAGCAAGCTTATTAGGAATTTCGTGCGTATAAGAAGTGTTACAAACAGCCCCGACAGCTATGAAAGACGACACAAAATAGTTAAATATGCTATATGGAGACATTACGAGGCTACCAGAGCTACATCTGAGGGACTGTGGCGACTTCTTGGCGAGTAGCTCAACGAATCTCGTCGAACTGGACTATATCGCTTGCGTAGTCGGATGAAAAAGTACCAAGCCACTTTAACAGCTTTCGATAGAGATCGGAGACTTGTGGCGCAGGTCCTCGTTGTGATCAAACTCAGGCGACTTAGATTTAGAAGCCGTCTTCAGGAGAACATTTTCCATTCTCTCCATCACCACGTAAAGCTGCTGCGCGCCTCGATGCGTGGATTGGTCGGAAGCACGCAACTCTCCTACTACAAGCTTTGTTACTCAGCCGTCCAGCGCCGTGGAAGAAGGTCTAAGTTTGACCCTATCCTTATTCACGAGGGGGCTTTGCTGCAAAGACTGCGCAACATCGATTTGACCAATTCGAGCATGACGAGCCTCTACTACGATGGAGTCCTATCCTTGCGGATACGGCACATCGAATTTATGTCACCATCTGAGCTTGAACGTCAGGACGAAATAGCACGATACTTCTGGCTGGTCCGCTTGCAGTCTGATCCGATGAACGTATCGCAGGAAGAAGAATTTGATGATATGTTTTACACCATACGTGGATCTCGTAAGATACTCGGTAATTTCCGGGGAAAGAATCAAGGTCCAGCATGTTTTACTCAGTGGAATATGAAGGAACTAAGGACACATCGGAGGGCAATCCAAGCTGTGGACAGGTTGGAGCAGATGTTCCCATCGCGTACGCCGAACAGTGCGCAGGCTTTGGAAGTGGTCCTAGGCCTAGACGATAGGTCAACACTTCGCACCAAACATATGCCGCCGCGGCCACATTTTCGATATGTCAAATATACTAGAGAGAGAAAAGGTCCTAGTCCAAGGAAACGCTCTGGAAATTCCAACAAACACTCTCTCGGCCTACGACAGAATCATTCGAAACAGCCTCGGCGGCGTAAGCGACACACGGCAGGTGTGAGTCATAGTTGGAAGTAGTCAGGTTCACCGACATCAATACCTTACCCTCTGTTGGCTCACTTCGAAAATCCCAAGATGGAGCGGGCGAGCCCACATTGACCTCGAAGTGCTCTATCATCCACGACTCATGAGGCACCACCCAAACTTCATGACTGCATTTAGAACGTCCCTTCTCGATGGACGGTTCGGGCGCCCAGTGTCTTTATGCCTTGCGCAGCTCACTGTATTTCCGTTTGTTGCAGCTTGATGATGCCGGGCATGCATCGCAAACAATAGTAGTGGGTACTGCCGAGCCAATCATATCAACGTCAAGTCTTTCCTCTCCACGTTCTGTTACATTCGGGACGCTCATTGGATAGAAAGTACGTTGGAGGTGTCCTGGCAGCATGTTGCATGATGATAGATATAGTGAAGTTTACCTGATTTGCTGTCTGTACACATACGCTTGCTCACAATGCTGTGCGAACCGAAGGACAGGCTTCTTGATAGCTGAGTGTCAAGGGTGACGTCGATTCATACCCATTTGTAAAGAACCAGGAATACGCTACTTCGTTAGGTCAATCACGACAAGCCAGAGCGCACTTCCCGTGACCAACGCTAGTTTGAGGAGGCATAAGAACAGCACATCTCCAAGACCAATTGAAGACGACTGTTGGAACACAGTAGCAGGAGCCTGGAATCATCAGCCAGTCTCCACCATAGTCTCAGCTAGCGGCTCTCTCACCTCGAGCAGCGGTCTTGCTAACTCCGCGCTTATAGCGTCACGCAATCACCTTGTAGCCGAATTCCCAAAACATCTTCTCTCTACTGTCAATTCACCGACCTCAACTATCCAGCTCTCTGGTCTATCAAAACGAAGTCCTGATCCACTGGGACGGCTGACAGCATACGAAGAAGGCGCTAAGAAGGGGAAGACTCAACTTCGTGGAGATCAACAGCAGGCAACTTGCAAAACACAGCAAGGGAGAAAGTGCAAGAGCGCGGAGTTTGTGAACGGTGAGAGTGGGGGTTCAGACGCGGACACCAGTGGCAACCAACAACGATACCACAAAGATCCTCATGCGACCTTGAAGTGAGCTTCGCATAGCACTTCCCACACGACCTTGAAGGAAGCTGAGCAGGAACATAGCAGTAGAGCTTCAGCAACATTAGGCAAGATGAGCGATCGATCTCGACTCGGCGGAATCCATTCGTTGACTTTCGGCGCTCCGAGCAATACCTTCGCCAACCCCACGAAAAAACGACCTCTGACACCCGCAGCGTCTTCCAACACCCCGAAACGATCTAAGAGTGGTCCGTTTATCATTGATTCGAGTAGTGACGGGGACGGAGATAGTGATGTTGATGACAGTAATGATGGCTTCGATCACAGTGGGCATATATCTGTCACAACAAGGCGTCTTGAGAGAAGTGATAGCTACAGAGTTGGAAAGCTAGACGACGAAGATGATACAATCAGATCTCCAAGAGCAAGCTTCGAGCAGCAAGCTCCAAGTACAGCGCCTGAACGCCAGCTATTCACCCCGAAAGCTGCTCTGACACCACACTCAGGCAAGATACTGAATAAAGATCGACTAAGGATGATGTTGGCAAAGAAGCAGACTAGTACTGCAGCGCAGGTCCCAACACGGCAGAAAGCACCGATGTCGGTGGGAAGAGCAGGAACTGATCCGCGAAGTCGATCATTGAATGATCGCAACATTTCAGAAGAGCAGCCCGCTTTGACCGCAGCGCAAGGAATAACTCGCAAGATCGCCACGCCTTCTGCGTTAAATGGCATAACCCGAGAAAACGCCTACGCGCCTGCATTTACCAGCCTTCAACGTACCCAGCTTACCCAGTTTGCCCAAGATACAAAGCCAAATCCACTTTCTAGATCTACGCAAAGGCCGTTGAACGAAGCCACCGAAACTTCTCAGGCAAGTCGTGCTTTTACACAACAGCTGCCTTCTTTTCAAGGTACAAACCTTCCACCACATGTACAGCAGGCTCCATCCTCACGCCAGCCCAACTCTTCTACCCCACGGACAGCAAACAACGCACGGTTACATAGTTCAGCAAACAACAGCTCTCTGCGCAATATCTTGGACACAGCAAAAGCCGGACATACTGCAGCAGCCGTTGAAAACGAGGGGATAGGAATTCAGTGGCAGAAAGCCAAAGCCGGGCGAGTGTCAATGCAGTCGGCAAGGAAGGTGAAGAAGCCTGAGGTTGGGGCGAGATACGGGCATACCTTAACGGCAGGTAAGACACGTGATGCAGAGAGGGGAGTTGTAGGAGTGAGGGAAGCACCTACGACACCGGTAAATTCGAAGTCCACGCACATACCGGTGTCGAGAAGTCAGGCTTCGCTTGAGGAAGCTTCTCCAGTGTCACCCAAAACTCAGGTGCAAGCATTTGAACCGAGGTCTGCTCAGGCTTCCAGGATTTCACCAGTGGATCGAATATTTGCGGATAATCAGGGTCGTTCTGCTCCGAATACAAAGCAAAACTTGGTCGCCGACTCTGTTAGCCGGAGCGCACAGTCGGGTACACCAAGAGATGGAATCCACACAGCCGTAAGTCTAACTGCGAAGGAACCAAATAGCTTTCATGGAAACAGCTCAAGTCGAGGATCTGCCACGTCATCGTCAAAGGATCAGACACTTAGAAATGTTGCTAAAGGCTCACAAAACGCTCGAGTATCCTACACGCAAAGCTCTAGCAAATTGGTCGACCAAACGGCAGCGAATGCAGCTCGGAGAAAGCAAGACACGTCGACTTCGAAACTTCATGCAAATACCGTCAGTGCAAGTGGTGCAGAGCTGCCAGAACCGCCGTCGCAGAAGTTACCCGCGATACCAGTCCAGCCGTCGCCAGTCTCAGCAAATGTCGAACCAGTGAACCAAAAGCACGTTCCAGCTGTACATTCTGAGCGCAGTCATGGCTCACCATCTACGTTGGCCACTGCAGCAAAAGATCAAGGACAAATTCCAGACGAAACTATGGGTTGGGCTTACGATACCTCGACTGTCTCTTCGTCTGGAGCATTGGAGCCGCGCGTCTCGAACGCCATATTCCGTACCAGCAATGAGATACCAGTAGCGGTGATGGTCCGTCCGGCACCTGAAGCTGACGCAAGGCCGCTTTCTACTGGCGGTACAAGGAATACAGTATCAGAAGCGGCCGAGGTGCTGGAGACTTTCAAGAGTCAAACTGCATCTTCGTCTGGCATGTCTGAACCACAACTTTCGATCAAAATGTCCGATGCTCAGTCAGGAATTTCCACAGCAAGGGCGGTAAATTTGCAACATACGAACGTCATGAATGCTACGGGAAAAGCGGTCTCGAGTGCACATGAGCCAATGGGTCGCAGTGAAGATGGTCAAGGTTCACCCAAGGTTGGAGCAGTTACTCAGACCTCTCTGCCTACACACGTAGCTGATGTGTTTTCGGAAGACCAGCGATCAGAAACACTGGAACCTGTCGCGAGTTATCCAACAGAGCCCATTAGCAGAATACGCGCAGAACCTACTCTGCCTGTCGCATCCTCAAAAGATCCACAGTCTGCGTCAACACCTTCTAGAAAACGAACTCCGGCGTCTATTAAAGAGACGGCTCAACTTATAGCCTCTGCCACGCTTCTATCGCCTCGACCAGCCACAAGCTCCTCGTCGCCGCAGGCTCTTCCAGATCCAAATGCATCATCGAATCCCCAGCTCACACCCGTTGTTTCCGCGGTCCCAACACATCCCACCAGATCTCACGCCTCGACATCCACAGCCGTAATCACACTCCCCTCACCCACTATCTCATCCACTGCAGAGCCATACTTCGAATACAGCATCCACCAAACCCTCTCATCCCCAGGATCGGACAACACCACGACAGAGATCTCAGCCCACCCCTTCCTATCTGCCGAAGCTGCAAACGCGCGGACAGCAAGACTCATGCACAATGCCCAACACCAGTACAAGTACCTGAACATGCAGTGCAACTCAACGGCAACCACCCTCACCGAGCACGGACTACTAGCATGCGAGTGCACATTCACCAACATGCTAGACCCAAGCGCAACACTCTCGCTCAAGATATGGGTGTCACGGAACGTAGTAGGAGTCCACGGCTCCCCCTCCCCCTCACACCTGCAACACCCACCACTCCTCTCGCGAAACATATACGCACTCCGGCTATGGCGCCTCATCGAAACCAAATCCAACACAGACACCGACTCAGAGTCAAACTCGGACAGCGACAGCAACACCACCAACGAGACACCCAACAATAACCAGCGCCTCCGCACCCACCACCCCTTCCCCCCAATCACCACCGACCTCCACACAACCCTCCCATCCGCAAACCGCGCAGCAAAACGCGTCCAAATCGCCCTCAGCCACGAGGAAACCGCAACACAGCCACTGCAGAAGAAATGGCAAGCCCAGAACCAGCGAGCACTGAACCAGAAACTGGAAGATTTAGAGCGCGAGATTAGCGATGGCGAGCAAGAACGGCTGGGAGTCGATAGGCAGGACGAGGAACGCGATAACCCCCCTTCCCTCTTCGAATTCGAAGCTGGGCGCCGTCGCGGGTGCTGGCGTAGCGTGTTCCACGGTGCGGGATTGGGCGCTGATACGTTTGAATTGCTAGTTGTCCGGGTTGGAGTTTCGGGGCCGCGGAACCTGTGAGGTGGTTTATTGCTGTGTTGGTATCGAGATTTCACTGAAGGGAAAGAAAAAGGGGGTGGTTGGTTTTGAGTGGTGATGAGCTGAGCTTAATTATAAGGTGAGGTGAGGTGAGGTGAGGTGGGGAGATTAGATTGAGGAAGCTAAATAATTGAGGTTTGGATTGAAGTTGAATTATCTAATCTATGGAATACATAAAACTTAAATGAAGGTGGGGGGGATGTTTCTTAGTACACATTACATACTTAATTCAACCTACGCAATCCTCTAAACTTGGCACTTTCGTAGTATAGAAACTAAGCACACTTAGAACCTCTCTATCCCCCTAACACCAAATGCACCGAACCGACAACTACATAAGGAACAGTAGGTACCAAGTCCTCACTCACACCACCTTAAAAAAAATCGAGTAGGAAAGCAAACTAAACCAAACCCTATCAAAAAAGCAAAAACCATACAAGCAAGACCCACACAAGCAAAACCCCCACCAAAAAAAACCCACACAACAAGACACCAATTCCGCCAGAAAAACAAAAAGATAGCAACTAGCTGAGACTGGTTTCGATCCAGTGTCCTCCGGGTTATGAGCCCGGCGCGCTTCCGCTGCGCCACTCAGCTTTGGGTTGTGATTGGATGGAAACTTTTGCTGTATTTAACATATACTCTAATAGTTTAATTGTGGGTGTTAGGGTTTGGGGGTGTTGGTGCGTGGGTAGAGTGGATAAGGTAGTTGTATTACGGGATGAGAGAGAAATGGCTAAACAAAATTGAAATGCGAAGTATTGAATTCTAACGCTACTGTGCAAATATAACTAGTTTACGTGTATGTATAACACCCCAGCATTAAAGAATGTATAAGCAAACTACGCAGTTAAGGCGCTACTTAGGCCTAGGATGCCCAGGTGTGATTGGATGGAAGGTTTTGGTATATTCAATACATGATTAGATAGTTGAGTTGTAGGTGAGTGTTAGGTTAGGGTTTAGGGGGTAGATAGAGTGGATTGGATAAGGTAGTCATATTACAGGATAAGAGAGAAACGACTAAACGAAATCGAAATGCGAAGTATCTAATTCCAACTCCACCGTGCAAACAAAATAACCAGTCTACGTGAATGTACAACACACGACCGTCAAAGACGATGCAAGCAAACTACGCAGTCAAAGCGCTACTCAGCCCCAGGATGCCCATGCCTGCAAACGCACTCACAAAGCACAGTTTGCGGCTGTGCGTGAGATCGAGCGACTCGCCGAGTAACTGCAACGATACCATGGCCATGATGCCTGCCGTGACCGCGAACATGCATCCGTAGACTTTCTCGCCTGGCTCGCCCATGCCGTCGCTTTTGCCCCGCCCGGCTACTTTGAACCACAGGGCTGCGCCCCCGGCGCCTAGCGGTTGCGATACTCCGCCTAGTAGGGCGCTCCAGAACATGGCGCGCCATCGCGAGTTGATGGCGAGGTAGAGGGGGAGGGCTAGTGCGAAGCCTTCGGTTATGTTGTGGATGAAGAGCGCGAGGAAGATGGAGAAGCCGAGGGTTGGGTTCGCGTGGTTGGTGGCGTAGGTTATGAAGCCTTCGGGGATTTTGTGGAGCGCGATAGCGGTGCTGGTTTGGAGGCCGATGGCGAGGAAGGCGTTGGTGGGGACGTGGTGGTGGTGTTGCGGGGCGTGGGAGGCGTGGGAGGCGTGCGAGTGGGCTGAGTGGGTCGAGGATGTGGATGAGGAGAGCGAAGTTTGGCTGTGTTTTTGCGCGAGGCTGTGTGGGCGTGCATTGTTGGTTGGGGGCAGACTGGCAATCGAGCTGTCCATGGTGGCGGGTCCGGAGCGAGTGGATACAAGTGGTGTTGTCTCGTCCACATCTTCAAGAGTGAGTAGCTGGCGGTCATGAGCGTGCGGGCCTTGGGTAGTCTGGTGTCTGCTGGCTGCGGAGGGCCGTGCTGGGTTTAGATGCTGGCTCGACTTTGAGGTGTACAGACGGGGAGGGCGCTGCTGCACGTTCTTAAAGCATTCCGCTCCACAGGCATCCGAGTAGCCGTAGCACTGTCCGTTCTCGTCGCAGAGCGCTTTCTTCTGACCGATAACGAGTTGTGAGACCTTAGTCGAGAGGGTCTTGTGTAAGGATGGTCGGCGGGATAACTTGGAGGTGTGGCTGCTGCTGTTGGTGCCGTATGAGTGCTCCTCGTGTCCACCATCAGCCTGCAGTGGTCCTTGGTCCTGCTCTTGCATGGGTTTGTGCGAATGCGCTGCCTCTTCATCCTCGACTTTGCCCTCATCTCCGTGCTCATGATCGCAATCGACAATTGAATGCGGTATGTAGCGATGCAAGATGTCTGACAAAATAGAAATACCAAATGCACCAAGCAGGAAAAACCCGATCATGGTTAATGTCGCGTCTCTCGGGGTCATGCCCCCGGTGATCAAATACTTCTTCGACGACGGCAACATGCTAAACAAAGAAGAAAAAATCTACACTCGTTCGTCAGTGGAATCCACAACTCCAGTACACAATCGCGAACATACCATAACCCCAAACGACAGACTCAGACCCGTCGAGAGGAACGCATTGCTATCTTCGATCCTGAAGTTTTTGTGTCCAGGAAAGAGGCGCACGATAAGGTCGACGCATATTATCGAAGCGCCAAACGTGCATGCTGTCGTCTGTTAGGCTTCATCACAGATATGGACATTGAACCAGCATACCGATCCCGCTGACCACCGTCATAATCCATCCTCGCGTATCATTGTCGAGCATGCCTGCAGCTTTCTTTCCGCCTTGTCGGTACTTGTACCCGTCTGCTTGTGTTTCCTCGTGACGTCGGTCCGGAAAACTTCAATATCGCGTCGCACAAGCCGCCACGTCAGTGGTTTTTATGTACAGAGAATGGATGTACGTGATGTGTCCTATTGATGTGATGTCTGAGGTATGATATACACGAGCGAGGTTTGTGGATGACGGCGGCACCTTGATGGGCACTCTGCAGATCATGCGTTTAGCGCCGTAGGGCTGGAACAAAGATCTAGTCACGTGCGAGATTGGAGTGCAATGTGGGCGCTTTGATTGGCTGACACGACTCGACTTCATTGAGTAAGGCATGTCTCGTGGTGACTGTGCAACGTGACATACCGCATGAGCCAGTAAAGAGCGAGTATGTTGGGCTGCTTTCAGAAGCGATGTAGGCAGCTGATTAGCTCTTGGAAAAACAATCTTGTCTTCATACTTGCAGCAAATACCAGAACAGAGATGGGAAGACGTTAAATTTAACACTTCTCGCCCTCGGCGATACATCATGAAGCCAAGCATGCTCGACATTTACCAGTTTATGCGGTGTAAGGTAAATGCATGTTGTTGACGGAAGCACTAAGAGAAGTCATCAGACACGGTGTGTATGGTAGGTCTGGTCTCTCATTCATGAACATGTGAATCTTTTGTAAACCCTCCTAAGAGCTTCCCTATGGTCTCGCCGTATGCGGCTCCAAGAATGCGAAATATCAAAACGCCCAACACGCTTGCATTTCCCTGCCAAGCTAATGTCATGCCCCATTGCGCCTACGCTATGCAGTTGATGAGTCTGATGAAAGTGAAGTTCCGGTGATGACCGGTAGTTAAAGATATATGATAAAACAGCCGTAAAGTGTGGGAATGGCGAAAGAAGTCTATGCATTGGGTGGACGAGGAACCAGGATCTGGCGCCATCTGCCCTTGCCGTCTTCTGGCTCTTCATTCATAACGAGCAAGTTCGGCGAGCCGCAGTAGCTCCCCGGTTTTGCTATTCTGGTAATCTCAGCCCAGTGACCCGCAAAGTCGTCTCCTGTGGCGTTGTGGGCGAATCCCCGTGCCGGGTCGTCGTACTCCCAGACGGTGTCGGTCACGGTCTGTCCAGGCTCGTCGCCCAGCCGGGCATTCACGCTAGGAAAGCCGACCATGGGATTGAGGATGTCGTGGATGATCGAGTACAGACGCTCTGGGCGGCGGATAAAGTTGAGCCAGGACAGCGTCTTTTCGTCGTATGCAACTCGGATGTAGGGATTCACGTAGATGCCTGAATCTGCGGGCATGCCCCTGCCGGACCTTCGATACTGCAGATCAGCGTTGATGAGGCAACACTCGGACGCTTCCCAGAAGACCTCCTCTTCGTAGCGGAAACGTAAGGGAGCGCGATCGGGGTTGAGCGAAGTGTGTTGAGCACTTGACGTGGTGTTGACGGGCGTCTCCTCGAACTGTGTCTGGTCCTGGAACCACTGGGCTTCGTACGCAACCATACCTCCCCAACAGCTTCGTACTCTGACCGCGTCGGTCTGCGAGAGCATGTCGTTTCTGCTTGTCGCCGTGCCAGCGCTGGTGAAGTATGGGAAGAAGGGAATTCCTGTGATGCGTCCGTCGAAATCACGCGTAGCAAAACGGTCGTAGAATTTGAAAGCGTTGATGTAGTCGAGGGCGCAAGCGGCTCCGTAGTCAGTGCGGCCGGTCGAGTCAATGTTGGTGGCGAAGAGCAGCTGGACAGCATCGATGGGGTGGAAGTTGACGTCGTTGAGGTACAGGATCTTGTCGAACTTGACACTCTGCTGATCGATGGGGGCGAGGGCGCGGTTGCGGACTTCTGCGAGGAAGGCGATGCGCTTCAGATACGATTCCCCGGTGGGCAAGGTGACGCGGGGTAGGGTTTTGGAATCGAAGGGCTCGGCGATGATGGTCGATTTGCCTGGAGAATTAGCCATGGTGGTGGTGGTTGGGAATGGCTGTGTACTTACAGGTGAGGTTCTGGCGAAAGCTGGCCAGCGACTGCTTGGCTGCTTCGGTGGGGTTGTCCTCGTATATGCTCAGATGCACGTTGTCCGGGCCGAGCAGGTCAATCAGCTGCAGTACCGATGTCCCCCAGCCGCCCGAAGTCAGCTGACCCTTGTCTTCGTACAAAGAGGCCGCGATGAAGACCTTCTCGGCGTAAGGGTTCGCGCGTCCAGGCTCGGTGCCGTTGGCGGCCCTCTGCTGCAGCTCGAGGTAGTGGGCGGGGCGGTTGGTGTAGCTGGGGAAGAAGATGCCGGCGACGAGGACCAGGAAGGCGCAGAAGTAGGGGAAGGCGAAGACGGTGTAGTAGATGGCGCGCAGGACGGAGCGCTTCTTTCTCCGGGGCGTGACCAGATGGGTGTAGGTAGCTCGATCAGACAGCGTCTTGACGCCCGGCAGGCGCGAGCTCAGGTTGCTGAGCCATGACGAGGTCGAGACGGAGCGCTTCAGCTCGGGGAGGTCCTGGGCCTCGAGCGAGGTGCGTGGAAGGCGCTCATAGTCGTGGCGTGGGAGGTCAGACATTGGGAGCGAGGGCAGGGAGTGAGGGGGGAGCAGAACCCGCATGCAGCAGGAACGCAGGAAGGAGAGAGTGGGCAAGAGGGTGGTGAAGAATGTCAAGCCATGCAATGCAATTGGGAAAAGGTGGTCGAAGCTGTCCCAGGTGAGCGTAGTGTGCGTAGTGTGCGTTGCGGAGCATGCAGGTGGACGAAAGCCGTTGGCCAGGAGCTGGGCGGCCTTTGTCTTTTTGTAAGTCGCAATCTTACCCCAGCACCAGCACCCACCAAGACACCCACCACCACCCGCACCGGGGCGCAGCATGCAGACCGCCAGGGTCCTGCCAGAAGACCCTTGCACGTGGTCCCACCGACACCAGAGTGATCAGACCGACACCAGAGTGATCAGACCGACACCAGAGTGATCAGACCAACAGAGTGATCAGACCAACACCAGAATGACTAGACCAACAGAGTGACCAGACCAACACCAGAATGACTAGACCAACATCAGACTGATCAGACCAACAGAGTGACCAGACCAACCACACCGCCCACCGTTCCACACTTAAACCCGCTGCGGTAAGCACCGATCCTTCTGTTCTCTTGTCTGGCCGCGAATCACAGCGCCGCCCGCCCAGACAGACGAATGACTCAGCTGAAAACGGTGCACTGCGCTCTGCCTTGTTGCTTGGCCCCTGAAGCAGCGCGAAAAGCGAGGGGAGCGTGCGTACGTAGCAGACGGTAGACCTCTCGCAGTCTCGATTCTCGGCACCCGGATCGACGCTCACGCACGGCAGTAAATCCCTCACAAGATGCACCTACGCCCAACAGTCTGCTAGCTAGCAGCTGGGCTACCGCGCGCCGTGGAAGCATCAAGCACCAAGCATCAACGAGCACCAAACATCAATGCTCAAGAGATCCACCGCGTCGCTGCGTAACCGCGTAACCGCGTATGCGTATCTATGCGTACCGCAGATTGCGCGTTGCAGAGGCGCCCGGCATCCTTGCAACCCTCAACATGCAGTCAGCCCGCAGCAACACCAAATTAGCACCTCGACGAATTCACTTCTCCCAGTGTCGTCCCAGCCTCGGAAAACTACTCTCTCGGCGTCCTTCGCCGCCCGACCCTCCGACTGCGCCGAGAAAGCGCGCCACCACGCCTTGTACGACGCGTGGTCCTCGTCGACCGACGACCGCAACAGAAATGATGCTGAATGCAAATGCTTGATATCGTGCCTAACAATGACAGCAACTAGCAACCAAAGAAACTCTCGAACAGAAATAACAACCCCCTCACAGACCTCATGACACAGCCCTCAGATCACCGTCTTCTCCGAATCAACACTGACTTCCATGCTAACCGACTCCCTACTATCTCGCCCGGGCCTCGCTCCGCTACTCTCATTCCCCTCCAGCCGGCGATGCTCCGTCGACCTCCGGCGACACAGGCGGAACCACTGGAACTTGATTGCTACCCGCCATAAATCCGTTCGGCTTCCAGTTCTGCAATCTGTAATCTTGCTCGCAAGACGCCGAAAGTAATCTCGTCGACGACCGACTGTGGTTGCTGGCTTGCCCTCTCTTGTTCGCAATCGCTCCGTCTGGTACTCTTCACGTTATGCGTGGAGGTGCAAACTCGTAGTGTGGTTTGCATCGAACAGAATTGCCCACTCGAATACCACGATAAAATACCAGGAAATTGCAGTCGCTTGTTTCGCCTCGCTACGCTTCTCCTCCTCTTTCTCCAAGTAGATCAACCTCACTGACATTCACCAACCACTTGTACGCAGTCACCTTGATGTGACAAGTTCTTGCCGTCGAAAGGTCCGCGGAGTTGTATATCGACCATGCTTCAATGTCTGGAGATCGATCCACCTCCAGACCCATACAGAGCACGCCTGCCATCCACCCTCGAGGGCTGCACCAAAGCCGCTTGGGGGTACGCCGTCGACAATGCGGGATACGGCGGCATGGAAAAAGCGTCTCGAGGCGGCCGCACTATTGGATACCACATCTGATCGTAGCGCGACTGCTGCCTCCATCCAAGTGCTGGCGAGCAAGCAGCAGGCAGCGCACTGACTGTTGTCGTTGTCGACACATACCTCTGCGTCTCCCACTCGTGCGTCCGTAGTCCAACACCACGCCCCCACCGCCACGCCTTCTTCCCCTCCGCCCATCCAGCTCTCCTACTATCTGTCACGTAGCCGCCGCCCCTACCCATCCCCATCCCCATCTCGATATCAACATCCCCATCAACACCAACCTCAACACCCCCGCACCCCCACACCACCAGCCCGTCCCAGCGAACTACATCTCCTATCTTCCGAAACCGTGTCTTTACATATCGACCAAGTAGATACGCGCATATACAGACCACTGCGACACCGACGAGGGTACCGAGGGTGAGGAGGGCAGGGGTAGACGGGGACATGGCGTGTTATATCACAGAAAGAAATATTCTAAAAGGGGAGGATAGAAGGGGTAGGTGAGAAGAGGAAGGAGGGAGGGCTGGGGTAGAGTGGAGTCGAGTCAAGTGAAAACCTGGAGTGTGCTGTGCTGTGCTGTGCTGTGGTACGCGAGAAGGGGGTAGAGCAAACAATCTTGTGTTACTTCGAACTGCCAACCTACCATCAATCATCAATTATCAGCTATCCATCATCTGCTTTACACAACTAAGTCACCTGTACCTGTACCCACCCAGCCTGCTTTCTATCTGCTAATCCTTTTAGCTAATCTAATCTATTCTGTTCTATTCTATTTTATTCTTGTTATGCAGTATATGCAGTAGTACGTAGTAGTGTGTATACAGTATAATACAGTGTAGTGTAACATAGTATAGTGTAGTATAGTAGTACATATTAGACAGACCCTACTTAACCTCTTAAGACTACTACCTCTTACTATAGTAGTGCCTAGAAGTGTAGAAGTATAGAAGTATAGAAGTACAGAAGTACAGAAGTGTAGAAGTACAGAAGTGCTAAACCCCCTATAATAAACAGTAAGAAAGAACTAAAGAAAGAAGTAAAGGAAGTGAAATTATGCAGGTAATTACTTAAATTAGCACTTCTTATTAAGTTTTATCTTATTTTTTAGAGTTTCTGTTAGGCAGAGTGCCTAGCTAACGATATAGTACTGTTCTGGCCACGGATCACTCATCAGAGTGATCATACGTACCTTTTAGTTGCCTTAGCACAGTGGGCAGAGCTGTGTCCTAACAGTTTCCTTAAACTTCCTTAACTTAAATTCCAAGACAATCGCGAACCAACAGCTACTACATTATCTTCCTAGCAATCTTATCTTAGGTATTTAGCACAGACTTAATGTTAATCATAGTTAAAAGCTTAATAGTAGCCGTAGCCGTACTCGCAACCGCAACTAAAACCACAATTGTAATCGTGATTAAAAGCTTAATAGTAGCCTACTCGCAACCGCACCAGCGTGTACTCCAGTCTACTTCCCGCCACCCGCCACCCACAGTGCGCGCGGTCGAAACAACTAATATCACTGTCAGCTTAATCTACTACCCGTTCGTTCACTAGGTACTTACTCCTACTCTCCTCCTCTTTATGCCTGTTCCTCCCCTTACAATTGTCTCTCCTCCTACCCTCCTCCTCCTCCTCCTCCTCCCCCTCTCTCTATCCCTCCTTATGTCTGCCCCTCTTAACCCCCCTCTTGACCCCCACCCTGTCGCCTCTCCCTTACCACCTCAACCTCAACATCAACAGCGCGACTACAGCTCTTGTAGAGACAGTAAGCGAAGAAGAGGAGGAAGGCTATAGTGAGTAGGAGGGCGAGGAGGATAGTGTGGGAGGGTGGGATGGGCATTTTTAGGGTTGGGTTGGAAGTGCGTTGTAGTGTAGGTGGTAGAGTGGGTAGTAGAGTAGATAGTAGAGTGGGTGGTAGAGTGGGTGGTAGAGTGGATTAAAAGTGGATTAAAAGTGGATGGTAAAGTAGATAGTGGTGTAGGGAAGGATGGATAGAGGGGAGAGGAAGGGAGGGCAGGGGGGATGAGGGGGAGTGGAAGTGGAAGTGAAAGTGAAGGTGAAAGTGAAGGTGAGTTAGGGTAATTATTGCTTGTTTGCTTTACATTTTATACAGTCTATACGATTATACATGTTATAAAGATCATACACGTCTAAAACTCTCTCATGCTATCCACTACTTCCTTCTGCCGTTGTGATCCCATCTTCTCGAACCCATCAACGCTCATCACGAATGTGGCGCGCCCACCCGTCAGCGCCCGCAGGTGGTTCAAGTACCCCACCATCTCTTTCAGCGGGACGCGCGCGACGATCTGCCGCTGGCTGTCTGCAAGCCCGCTGCCCATGTCGCCTGTGCCGCTCGCGAAGGGGTCGGGCGGCGTGTAGATCAGATTCGGATCGATGCGCGGTAGGTCCTCGGTTGAGGTTGAGGTGGCGATGGATTCGGTGCCGTCGAGAGATAGTACCTGCCCGCCCCGTGCAGATGAAATGTCTTGCACGACGGCACCGAGGGAGGACTCGGGCACGAAGATGGTTACGTTCATGACGGGTTCCATGAATGAGGGTGGGCTTGCGGCGATGGCGGAGCGGAGGCTTGCATTCACGGCTGCGCGCGTTGCCATCGACAGTGCGGTGGACGTGGTGTCTGGGAAGAGCTGTACGTCGGCGTCGAGGTCGATACGGACGCGTGTGTTGGCGACGGGGAAGCCGTTGAACGGACCACGCGCCAGGGCTGCAGAAGCGCCGGCTTGGAGGGAGTGGAGGATGCCCGGGAGCGACAGATGAGGCGGGACGTGAGCTTTGTGGGAAGCGGAGTCGTGACGGGACAGCTTCGGGTGGGAGATGGACAGCTTGTTGTTGTCAGGGAGGGTGAACGTGGTCTCGAAGGGGCCATCTTCGATTTCTGTCTCGATTTGCGTGCCGGGAACAACCATGCTGTCGTCTATGGGCTCGACTGAGGCTGTGATACTCGCCTTGGCTTGCTTCCCTGCAATAGGCTTGTCGAGCTCATAAGTGTAGGGTGACGTCGCTGATGTGATGGTCTCTCGATACCCGATCTCGATCTTGCCTATGCGCGCTTTGGCTTTGAAGTCGTTGAGCAGGCGATCGCGGGCGATCTCGAGGTGCAAATCGCCCATGCCCGCAAGGTGGGTCTGTCCTGACTCTTCATCGATGGAGAGGTGCAGGCTGGGGTCTTCACGTAGCAGTATCGCCAGACTCTCGTGGACGTGCTTCTGCTCGCTTAAGCTGTGCGGCTCGATACTCGTAAAGAACACAGGCGGTGGCACATTGATGGGCCTCAACTGTAGGGTGTTCAGTCCGCCCGGCGGTGTGCCTTTCATCTGCAGACCTCTATACACGATCAGTGTATCACCCGTCCTTGCATGCTTTAGGCCTGTGATCACACCAATCTGGCCGGGCCCGATGCTGTCAACCTCTACGGCATCGTTGGCGTACATCTTGAGCAGACGTGGCGCGCGTTCAGCGAGCCCCAGGTTCGTATTGTATAGAGTTGCACCCTTATCCAGAGATCCAGAGTAGACACGTACGTACACGAGTACACCTCGTTTGGTGTCGTTGACTACCTTAAAGGCCAGGGCACAAGCTGCGAGGTTCTTGACTTCAGGGATCGCCAGGTCTTTTGACTGCTGTAGCTTCTTGACTGATTTCGCAGGTTTGGCGGTTCCTGACGCGTTGAGAAGGGTGGATAGAGTGCTGCCCTGGCCTGAGACGCTGATCTCTGGGTCCGGACGCTCGAGAGGTGACGGAAGCAGGTCGACGGTCGCATCCAGCAGCGGTTGAACGCCGATGTTGCGGAAGCTGGCACCTGCGAAGACTGGTATGACGGTCTGGTTGCTCTGTAGTACTACCCTTCGAAGAGACTGCCAAATGAGCAGGGCTGGTATGGCCAGATGATCTTCGTCGTGCTCCAGAAAAGCCTCGACCATAGTATCGTCGTGCTCGCTCAGAATCTCGACGAGAGCAATCCTTGCCTTTCTGATTTCTTCCGCAAATTTCGCATCGGTCTTGTCCAATTCTTCTAGGCCAAACGCTTGGATTGCTCTCCCGTCACCACCGGATTCCCACAGCATACCGCGGAGGTTGACAACATCCCCAACACCAACAAAGTCTCCATTGCCGCCTTTCCACCATGGAATCTGGCAGATAGCAGGCCAGCCATGGAGCCTCACACCGATCTCTTTCACGGTCCTCGCAAAGGCAGCACCAACACGGTCGAGCTTGTTGACGAAGATGATTCTGGGGATGTGGTAGTTGCCAGCCTGGGTCCAAACTTTTTCGGTTTGGGCTTCCACTCCAGCCACGCCGTCTAGAATGCAGACAGCTCCATCTAGCACACGAAGAGAGCGCAGGACCTCGAAAGTGAAATCTGCGTGGCCAGGTGTGTCAATCAAGTTTACATTGTGTGGGACTGTTGAAGGAGATGTGGAGTCAAACGACGCAGGTACTAGAGAAGGACTTGCGCCTGGTTCCTGCGGTGGCCAATGGAAGGTGATTGCTGCAGACTGAATGGTGATTCCACGGGCTCGTTCAGCGGGTAGGAAGTCGGTCACAGTCGAACCCTCATCGACATCTACCAGATTTAGCCTATGTGATGAGCATTCGCAACGACATGCATACCTCCGATTCTTCGCGTGTAGCCACTGTAGTAGAGCATGCGCTCTGTTGTCGTTGTCTTTCCCTACCCCCTAATCAGCAGACGCCTCGACCCAGGCATCGTCACGGCGACTCACTGCATCGATGTGGGCGACAATGCCAATGTTACGTGTGGTCTTTGATAATAGGTCCGCGTGAGGTGCGTGGGTGGAGAGCAGCCTCCGTGGCGCCTTCACATGGCGCGGGACGACTCGACTCGCACAACGCGCCCATCCAACCCACATGCCAAAGTCTGTACTGGAGTGTACTGGTTGGACAATGGATGGTGAAATGCAGACGGCACGTGATGACCAGAGTGATGCAGCCGTCGAGGGTGGCGCCTTGCCCGATGATGGCAAGGGCCGCCAAGCATGTGGGTGAGCAGGCACGGCCGAGGAAGGCTCAACGACGTCAAGAGGTAGCCACAGCAGCGCGGTGAAGTCAGCTGCTCGCCCTCTCCACCATGGACTACTCCAACAACGACACCGAGTACCCCGGCGGCTCTAGCCCGTGGGCCTCGTCGCCGCAGCACAATCGCACGTCGTTTGGTCAGCCGCCCACCAGCGACCTCCCCTCATCTCCGCAGCCTCCGCCCGCGTCACCGTACGGCCACGACTCTGAGCAATATGGGTACATAGACGACCACACCCAGCAAAGCCGCCCAGGCACGGCTTCGACCGAGAACGGCGAGTCGCACCCCCCTGCACAGCCACACCAGCAGCAGCAGCAGCAGCAGCAGCAGCAGCCCAGCCAGGATGCGCCGCAGCTCCCCCAGCACCCAAACGCGCAGCAGCAGGCCCCCCAGTCCGGCCAGCAGCCCCAGCGATACCATGGAGCCCGTCCCCAGCGCCAGCAGCAGCACTACAAGCTGCAGGCAAAGGTCACGGGACTCGAGCGCAACGGCAAGAAGGACCCTATAATACGCTTCGACGTCTATGTACGTGCAGAAAGCACCGCTGCGGTTTTTGGCGTATTGACCTTGCTGTAGACCAACCTGCCCAAGTTCAGGACCACTCAGTTCCGCGACGTTCGACGAGTGCACACCGAGTTCGTGAAGCTCGGCGAGCACCTGATCTCGGCGTGCCCTGAGGCCATCGTGCCCGCAGTACCGCCAGCCACAACGTCCGCAGGTGCTGGCACTGAGGAAGACGAGGCGCGCTTGAAGGCGGCGATACAGCGGTGGCTGAACGTGGTCTGCAGCAATGACATCCTCATCCGCGACGAGGAGATGGTCTTCTTCGTCGAGAGCGACTTTGGATACAGCCCAGTGGTGCGGAGGAAGCAGCCCGCGACGGGCGTTCGCCGCAAGGTGATCAAGCAGTTTGCGCCGCCTCCGGACGACACGCCAGAGCTGGCTGCTGCCCGACCCATCGTCAAGGCCTTCTACCTGGGCACCATGGAGGCGGAGCAGAAGGTCGAGAAGGTCGTCAAGCACAGGAGAAGTATGCAGCGAAAGCAATCGAGTTGGGCGTGAGCGCTAACATGGCACAGATCTCGGTGTAGCCGAGTCTGACCTCGGTGCCAAGTTCGCCGCCCTGCACGCTCAGGAGACGCACGTAGGACTGGCCCACGCCTACAAGAAGCTGGGAAAGGTCATCCAAGCGACCGGCGACTTCCACGCCGCCCAAGGCACAGCCGAAGCGACAACCCTCGGGGACCCTCTTCAGTACCACAGCAGCGACGCCTTCATCGCCAAGGAGACGCTTACGAACCGCCACATCCTGCTTCGCGAACTCCTCCAAGCGCAGGCAGCCACCAAGTCGAAGCTGTCAGCCGCCGACAGACTGAAAGCCAGCTCCAGCGTCAAACGCGACAAAGTCGACGAAGCCATCGCCCAGCTCGACGAAGCCCGTAGCCACGAGCAATACCTGACCTCGAAAGCGCAACGCGTGACGGCAAATCTGCTCCAGGAACAGAGGAAGTGGTTCGGCCGCACCGCAGCCGACATGCGCCAGGCGATCCGCGAATACGTCGTCCGTGAAATCGAAGCCGAGCGCCGCACACTGGCTACCCTCGAGTCTGTCCGCCCCGACATCCGCGCCATCGACGGCAGCGGCGGTCTCTCGAGACTGGGCCGCGAAGCACATCCCGCCCAGCGCCGTGCCTCGCTCGCAAACTCCCAAGGCCCCAAGGGCGACGCGTGGTCCGGCGTGCCGCGACGACCGGGCGACGGGCTGAACAGGAGCGTGAGCGGCAGCATTCCCGCCGCGCTCCCCGAAGGCGACGAAGAAGAGGAAGGCGAGTCGGAACATGGACGTAAGCGCGCATCGAGCAAAGCAGCAAGTACCAAGGCCGGCGAGGAAGACGACGACCGCATCGACGCCAAGAACGCAGCGAGCCGACTGGCGACAACGACTTTCTAGCAGCAGGTTCGTGATCGGCAGGGCTGAGCATCGAAGTGTAGGACAAGATAGGATAGGATAGGATAGGATAGGATGGAGATATTGGCAGCTGTATACCAATCCAGACCAAGCAATCATTCACTGCATTGATAATACTACGTGTTCCAATGCAAGCCAACCATATTACAGCATTACACTCCCATCTACATGTCATTCGAAGTCCGCGGGTACTCATCTGCCGGGTGCTGGATATTATTGACTTCGGCCCTTGCTTCTTCCCAGGCCGCTTTGTTGCGTTTCGCCCAGTCGAGGTGGCACTGTGCGAATTCCATCTACGCGTTGGTTAGTCGTGGAATTATATCGCGTTTTTACAAGGACATACCATGTAGCGGCGCAAGTCGTTTTCCTTTTCTTCCTGGAATCTGCGGAGGTCTTTCATCACGCCCGAGCTTGCGTCTTTGGTGTCTTTTTCTGCGACGCCTAGCGCTTGCTCGAGCTGCACGCGCGTTAGCATGCTGCGGTCCTGGTTCTGCGTACGTCAAACACTCACCTGAACCAGACTGTCTCTGGTCTTGCCGATCTGGTCCCGTCTTGTCTTCTCTGGATCCACGTCCGCCATGCCTCGGAATGCATGCGTGATGGAGCCAAAGAGCTTGTTGGTAACAAAGTTCCCGCTGGCCGTCTTCTTGTGCAAGCTGCCTGGTGGCGAGTGGGGGCTCATGCTATCTGGTGCCCCTTGATGACTCGAAGGCGGTGATCCATCGCCGTGCGTAGGTGGGAAATCCGAATCGATCGACGCCCGGTCAGCCTCCGCGCTCCGCCTCGGTTCGGAGTTGTCGCTGCGTTGCGAGCTGTGTGAGGTTGCGCGACTTCGTGTAGCAGGAGCGTGGCCGACGCCGCTGAGGTGCTGTTCTAGACGCTTGGACTCGGCTTCGCTACGCTCAAGAGATTCAAGAAGGTTCTTCTTCTTCTCAAGTTCGTCTTTGGTCATGTCTTCTTGTATCCGTTTCAGGATGCGGTATTTCAGGACAGCGCGAACGACGCCGGCAAATTGTGCGCTTTCGCGCATGGGCTCGGCGAAGCTTGCGCTGAGAGAGGAGGATAGTTCGGTCGTGGAAACGTAGGTAGAATCGACCGCCTGCCCGGTCTTTTCTATCGCAGCGGCAAGTGACTGGGACTGCTCAGATAGCGAGAAGGCATTGAAGCGCGCACCCAGATCTGCCATGTCGTCGCCCCAGGCCGACAAATGAGTGAGCAGTCGCCTGTTGACCTTCTCCATCGGCCCTTGCAGTAAGTGTTCCAGCTCCTTTGAAGACTGCTCAAAGTTCACAAAGTATGGGTCCAGCTCTTCTTCTGACAGATGGCGCGACTCTGGAGGGAAACGTCCGAAAACCTGTGGCCCAGGTGTCGTATGCGCAGCGGTGGAGGGGAGGGCGGCGTGACTCGGTGGTGATGTGGGCGTACCAGAGCTGGATGTGGAGCCGGCAGACTTCAGCTTGGCAGATGAGGATGGGACTGGTAGATAGCTGTGCGCTTGACTAGGGTTTGCGGTGTCCAGCGGGGGTGCTTTGAGGATTTGTTTGGGGATGTTGGCGACTGGGGCACTGCTTAGCACCTCGTTCTGGCGGTACCTGTTAGTAGGACGATAAGGTTGGCGTCAGTAGGAGCAGCGTACCCAGCTCGTGTGTGGATCGAGGAACCGCCAGAAGACGCCGTCCTCCATGACTTCCTTCATAGCCCTGCAGCGGTTGAGGAAGACAGCCAACATGCGCTTCCTCAGCTCTATTATGCCGGCGTCCTCCTTTGCTTTTGTCGGTCGTGCAGCATAGTCTGCCATGGAGTGCTTCTCGGGTATCGGAGGTATGATGAGGGTGGGGTGCAGGTTTACCAGCGTCGCTCTTAACGAAGCGAACTCGGAGTATCTGCGCTTTACTTCGAGGCCCTATACCCACGTTAGCTGCTTCCTATTCTTGGGCAAGTGTTTCCTACGCCGCAGCTGATTGTGTATTGTATGAAGTTGACGTTGTCTTTCCCTGCCTCGGTGATGAGGATAAGCTGCCCTGGGTTCTCGTATAGCCATTGCTCCACGCGCGCATCGTAGCCACCCTTCTTAGGCGCAACGGGCTCTCCGCTCTGCTGGTCCTCGTCGTAGTCGACATCGCTCATGTCTCTCTGGGCGACATATTCGGGCGACTCCTGCGCGGGGGACGAGGCCTCGGAAGGCGGCGTTGCCGGTCGATACGGTACTGCAGCATGGTCAGCCCAGAGCCCTGTTCCTGGATGCAGCATCGAGCGCTGGAGCCTTACAGGCAGCAGGAGAGGCTAGCCCGGTAGCATCAGAGGTATTGGAATCATGGCGGGCAAACGACCCGTACGGGTTGTTATCCTCGTCGTCCCACATGGCGGGGTAGGGCCAGTTTGATGGAAATGGGGGACTGTGGCGCTGGAATACAGTATAGGAAGCACGATAAATGTCTCACAGGGTGGGGGGCTCGAGCGGTTCTGGGCTTTGGTGGTGGAGTCGTGAGCTTCAGGCACCGTCCGGGTGCAGTTACAGAGTGACGTCGGCAGATCTCCCATGCACGGGGCAAGCGCTAGGTACCGGAGTCCCCAGTCACACAACGGTCGATCCATCCTCCACATATTCGACAGCAGCCATCGATCCTCGTTGATCATGTGCGATGCCTTGAACACCGCCCACTTCCGACTCCCTACACATGTTGAGTGGAAGTGGGAAGTGCTGGGACTGTCACCACTCACAGCTAGCTGATTGGGGCACCATACCTGAACGAGCGTAGATAGGCGATGGGAGCGTTTTTATAGCACCATGGCTGTGTGTGATTCAGATGCATGTAGGTAGTAGGTCTGTTTAGCTCTCATAGTCTGCCAAGGTGGTGGTTGTCTTGTTTCCTCTTCATGGCTGTCAGACAAACAAGGGCACCAGGAGTCGTGGAACATTCGATAGACACTGTTGTTGCATGCTTTGCTCACGACTTCGTTTTCTAATTTCATCTTCTTGTCAGTTTCTTCCAAATGGCTTGTACGCTACGTCTTGGGAGCATAGCCGTGTCCCCTTGTTTTTCATCGTGATGGCCCTACCCGCCAACACGTTAGTCACGAGCCTGACATCCTCCACCCATCTACAGCGTCTTCCGAACCCCAACACTCCAAAACTCCAGTTCAATTGCTGCTGATGTCGGCTCTGCTGTTCCATGTTTGGTCAAACTTCACAGTCTGCGCGTCTTCCACCTTGCAGTAGCGAAGAACAGCTCTACCAGACCAGTCTCGACGCCTGTATCGAAGGCATCGAGAACCTTCCAGTCGACAAACGGCAGAGACTGAGCGGTAGGTGCAACCCATCTCGCCTCCCATTATTCTTTCCAAGGCTCACTGCCCAACACAGAGGGTCACTTTGTCGTGAAAACTTTTGCCAAGCGCACGGTGACCTCACCGGCACCAGTGGACAGTTCTGGCTCCCTGCCTTCGCCTCCACTCTCACCTCGACGACCCATGTGGTCTTCGCCTCCGCCTCTACCCCTCTCAACCTCTACCGCTGCCATGAATCGATCCTCACTACACGGGGGCCCAACTCGAGACACGCGCGGTCATCAAAACGCAACGTCCTCACCAGATGCCTCGCGTTCGCAAGATTCAAGATCCTCACAGGACGCTCGGTATTCTCAGGATACGCAAAGCAACTTCGCGGTTCAGCCTGCGGCCAACGTGGGTACCTTCAAGCTCAAGAAGAACGCGGTCAAGATCGTAAGCGCTGGCACTCCTCTTCTCCGGGCGCCTCAACGACCGGTCACCCCAGCTTCATCGCGGGGTACGATGCCATTACCGACGCCAGTATCATTGCCTGCTCCTGGTCTGCCCAGAGCACATCAAACGAGGAGCCACGAGTATGTACAAAACCACCGTCGAGAAACTCTCCGCCACCCCATCCCACATTCCTTCATATGACTGACAACAGCTGGCAGAAATGAGAGACTGGAAGCTACTAGACCTGCTGTAAATTCCAGTCAACCGCGTTCTGTGCCCGCGCTTCCACCCTCGAGGATCGAATTACCTCCGCCGACCCTCGTCGCGAAGAGCTCGCTGGAAGATATGTTCGCCCGACTTTCAGGAGCAAGCTCCGCCACTCCTTCAAGACCTGCGGAAGAGTTCTCACCTGCTGGACCCGACAAGTCCATGTTCTCGTTTGAAGACGCCCTGAGTACGAGGACAGCTACTACCTCTTCTTCACACGATCAGGTGAAGACTCAGCACCTCCAAGATAGGTCTGCAGAACCACCATCAACTTTGTCGGTGCAAGATCCCCCTTCTATCGATTGCCATGGCAAGTCCCAGGATGAGCTCGAACAAGAGTATCTGCTCAAAGCTGCAGAGTATGTCAGTGCACTTCCCCCCAGCAACGATAACATCGCGCAGAGCATCAAGACCGTGTCGAACAAGCTGAAAGCCTCATATGCACCCAACTTGACCAGGCCTTCACCAGATGAGGTCGACAAGTTGCGAGCGCGTTGCGTCTTTGCTGTGGTGACCTATGTCAACAAGAAGGTTAATATAAGCCAAGAACCTCTAACTGCAGACTTCGTCAAGAAAGCCTTACACGATAACGGGGGTAGTTTCCTGAAGCTATGTGCCTCTCTGGTCGAGGGAAACTATATCTCGCTGAAGAACATACAGCATGTCGTCGGAGTATGCAAGAACATCCTTGACGTACTGCCAAAGGCGGAAGGCTCATTGGCTGGGCAACCCAACACTGCTGGAGCAAGTGTATCTAAGGCAAACCCAGTCACATCAACCGACCATCGCACAAGCGCCGGAAACTTGGCTTATGCTGATCCCATTGACGGTATGAAAGCTTGGCCTTCCCAAGAGAAGCGTGCACACGGTATGTCCTGAATCAAGCTGGAAACCATACGCTAAGATTGACAAACTATAGGTGTTGTATACCGTACCTGTGTCCTCAAGGGTGTCTCCGGCGTCAAGTCTCTGAACGAGCTGCAAGCCCTCGTGTGGGGTGGCAGGCTCGAGTCAATCTCCATGCCAGAGGCTGGATCGGAGCACGCTCTAGTCAAGTTCCTCACCCCAAAAGCCTGTCAGAGCTATCTTGATGCCACCGAGAACGGTATTGAAGTCCATGGAGATACAAAAAAGACGATTGTCTTTGTGGACAAGCAGCCAGAGCCAAACTCCGTCAACGATGTGATCCAAAACTGCATTGATGGAGATGCATCTCGTTGCATTCGAGCCACTGGTGCTGATGACGATTGGTCAGATGAAGCCCTTTTCATACTAGCCCGTGGCAAGCAACAGATCAAAAGGGATGTTGATCGCATCAAGCAGGGCAAGACGGCGCGTGGAGTAAGCGCCTTGCTACGCACATCATCTAGGAAACTTTACTGATAGCAACACAGCATCACTTCGTCGAGTTCCGTTTCGGCAACATCTACCATGCTCTTAACTTCAAGCGCTACCTCATGGACGATGAAGAGTGGGAGCATTGCTCGATTGGTTACGCTCCAGACCCATGCGAACTCGCGCGTGGCGTACACTACAAGGACGAGGATGAGGCAAGCGGCGGCTTAACTTGAAGAACGTCTTTACGGAGATGAGAACTTAAGTCTAGGTCTGCACCGAGAAACACGACATTCTAATACTGCGTCTGGCATCAAGCAGAAAGGAGACGTTCGTTCGTCGTATGTATCTTGACCGACTCAAAAGCTTGTTAATCGATTGCTGTAACGCTTTAAGCGACATGTATGAGAATGTCAGAAACGAAATGAAACCCCAAAAAAATGTAAAATCGTACGTGAATAGATGCAATCAATATCGTCTGTTGATCTGTATAGACAGTTTCCTGTGGTCTCGATATAATTAGTGTTCTAACAACAACGGCAGCTCGTGAATCTCCAACACCACACTGGTCTGAAGCCTCACATCATGGAGATTACCGGCGGGGCCAACGCTTGCTGCCTTCCCCGCACTTTGAAAGATGCACTAAGAGCCGCCAATTCCTAGTCAGTAACGTCTATCAAGCCGCGTCCTCTCAATCTCTCGCAAGGATCATTTAAAGAATGAAAAAGCATCGAAATCATTACCCTCCACCATCAAGCATCAGAGTCGGACGAGAGAGCCAGATTTGTTTCGTAGTCAACAGCCCCTTGCACAGGCTGTCTGACAGCAGTACAAGCTAGAGCTTTCCTGCGTCCTTCTTAATATACATATGCATCAACTAACAAGTCAAATAAGCTTTCCCGTGGCTGAATTATTGTCTAGAACGTCTTCTCAGATTGCTGGATTTTTGACGCTAAGTCAAGCCCAAGCATCATCACCAGTTGAGGCTGAGTAGCGTGTAAGGCTCAGCCAGCCATTTTAGGAGGCTAGAAGTAAGATGTGCGCCGATCAGGATATATTCTATGTCAGGCTAGAATCAGGCTCAAAACGACGGCAATTTGATCGTGAACTGTTGCTCTTCTTTCCTTTATCGGACGACTGCGGTGTGCTGCATGTTGCTTTTCCCGCCTGTGCATTAGCTAGGCTTGTAGGTCCTTGAGGCTCGCTTTCTGCAAGCCTTCGATAGTTGCATACAGCAGTTTGCCACATGGAAGTCGACTGCGAGTCACGATCATGCTGAACACTCAAAGTGCTCAACAACATACATGTATACTCGTGAGTAATCATGCAGGTATTGAGTAAACATAAACCGGTTTGCCTCGACAGCGCGAGAACTAAGGTTGATTGCGGAAGAGCATGCAGAGAATGGGGTGCCTTGATAGAAGTGACTATCTACAACTGCTACCACCGCTACATTAGCACAGATCATCTCCCCGCGACTAAACATCTCAGCCAGCCCACTCCTAGTTAGCTCGGTTTCTAGCAAGGTGTTTCCTTGCGTAACGCCCGCTGGACAATTCGAGGTGCTTGTAGGGGTTGACACTGTATTACAGTGAACCGACAGCAGATGAGCTTCATGAGAAGACATGATTAGCTGCGCACAGGGCAGACGAAGCCCGTTCTTGCGAATCCAGATGCTGAACATGCATATAGCAGATTTGAAAGCCCAGGTTGCCACCGCACAGCTGCTGATCCCAACCTGGTTAAACACTGAAGCGCGCCGCCGTGGGTCTTTCTCAACACAGACATTTTTTCCATCTCATCTGCAGCTGAAAACGCCCCAATCATGTATCTTAACGGTCTTGCGTTTTGGGCAGCTACCCTCTCGAGTTCTGTCCTCGCACAGACCTATCCAGGTTGCAAAGGTGGAGTGTACGCACTCATTGGAAAAGACATCTCCAAATACCCTCCCGCCCAGACATTTTGCTCTTCAAAGTTTCCAGCGCCGGTTCAAACATCGACTATCGTGGCGCCGACGCAAACAAAGACGCAGACTGTTTACGCTACAGTTACCACCTCAGGAACAGCTACAGTCACCACGACATACTCTACCTCGACATCTACACTAACAGCCTTCGAGACAGATACCGAAACCGGTCCGCTTTCCCATTCCTTTCACCTGCCGCATCTCACTGACCAAACTAGTCACGACTACAACTACGGTAACGGTTGCGTACGCAAAACGTGCCGATCCCACAGCCGACAAATGGAAGAGTGTTCTCAGCCAAGCCTCCGCGTTCGTCGGTGCAATCTGGCATTGAGAAGCCAAAGATGACCAGCGTGACGACAACATCAACAACAACGGCTACTGCCACAGCTAGTAGCACGGTTAGCGCAATCCTTACTTCAACGGTGTCTGTCATCGGTACGACATCGACTTCTACAACGAGTACTACAACAACAACTACGACAGTGACGGCTACAGCCACTGTGACAGCAGCTCCTAAGCCAAATTACAACCAGTGCAGCGAAATAGACGATTTTTGCGCCAACCCTGACGGCCAGTACCAGTGTGCTTGTTACTCAACAACCGACAACGTCGGGGAATGCGTAAGTCGACATACCGCAGTGTGCATACGCCTTGACGCTGACAACCCCCAAGTCTAGAAATGGCGGCGGATGCGGAGCACCCTGCAACACCGGGTCTGATTGTCCGAACAGCCACTGTGTAACAGATTGCAATGTTTCTGGATACGCGGGTGCGTGTACACTCGACGGCGATCTCTCTATATGTCGGACTAGCTCTACTAGTGCCAGACTCTTGTTCTCTAGGGGCTCGAGGCTTGAACAGGCGCGAGACGTACAAGCTCGAGCTGTAGAGCACTAGATCTATTTAGAGCCCCCATTGCAGTAAGTTGATACCGGTCTAGGAAGATCGTGACCGGTTTCTAGTCTGAGGAACACAGATTGATAGGATATGCCTTATATACAGTACTTCTATATCAAATTGTGCTTTAACCTGAACCGCTTTGACGGGCAAGCTTCGAAGGAGTTGGGATAGGCTCTGGTTTCACCTATAATTTGCCAACATCCACTCGATAGTGACAAGACTAACAGCTTAGATATGAGATATTTGAATACTGATCCCTCCAACAGCATGTGCGCGTTCTCACACAGGCAACACCATATTCAACTTCTGTTCAGATCGGCCCGGGACAGATGAAGCAAAGGTACGAAACTTGATTTACAGTTTTGCAAGTCATGATGATTGCGCGGATTTTTTTGAAATCCTTGATCCTGTTGAAATCAACCGTCGTGAAGTCGTGGATGACTAGCGTCAAAAGAGAAATTTTGCCCCACATTCCCGGCGTGTCACAACCCTCACCTCAAAATCTGTGGTCCGTGACCCTAACGCCTCTCCCGACCATTGAGCGTTTTGCAGCAATGGCAGAGGTCGAGGGCAAGCCGATATTACCAACTCCAGAGAAGGCGCTGCGAGACCTAGCCAAGAATGCATCGAAAGCTGTCCCTCGCTTTGAAGAGAAGGAGCCAATCGCCGGCGTGAAGTAAGGATCAAAGTCCGTGAACATTGAAGTTCAAGTTCCAGCCATTGCTAACCTCGACAGAGAACTTCACACCCTGATTGATCCTCTCCTGGAAACTGCTGACCTGCCGGATCTAAATCCTGGTCATCGAGCCGCGGCATCAAATGCACTGTGCTCGATCATTGAATGTTGCCAGGCATCAAAGACTGAGTATGCACGGGACGCTGTTCTGGACGATTCGATATGGCTTCGATTGTTCAACATTTATCTGCAGAGGTCAGATGATGCCAAAGGCAAATCGATGAGGCAGATGCTCCTTCTCCTTACAAGCGTCGTAACAAAGAACCAGAGCACACGAGCATCAGAGCTTCGATTACAAGCTGCCGCAACTTTCGTGGATATCATCTGTGACCGACAAGACCGTGTCAAAGTCAAGCCAGCTCTGCAGGGTCTTGCTCATTTCCTGCTCCGAGATGTGGTGTCGATAGCACAACTGCTTGAGCTGTACGGTGCCCAGTCAGCATCTAACGGGCTGTCTGAAGCACTGTCCCCACAAGTCCTGTTCAAGGCTTTCCTCACATGGGTAGTTCACCACGATACTTCGCTTTCAGCAGGACATCTGGTCAAGAACTTTCTCATCCAAGCACGCCAGCTGCCCGATTACGCTACCCGGGGCAGCAGCACGGTCGTCTCGCCACTATGGATAGAGCCAGTTGTGCAGACGCTTCATCAATGGCCAGACCGCTTGCGCGAGTTCAAGGCCAATGTGTTCCCGCACTGTTTCATGCCAAACATTGACGAGTATCTTCGCTTCCTCTCTTATCTACGCTTTGGCGTACATGTGCAATCAAAAGGCGACCTACCCCAAGCTCTGCGCACATACGGCTCCCAGACCAAGAACTTAGACCGGTCTGAAGAATTCAAGATCTTGTTGGCCGCACTTGAGACTGGGAAGGAGCTGACTATCGTTCGCGACATCGGTGGGTTGAGACGCAACACTTTTGCAGAAAGCGAAAACTAATGTGGCGCAGACTATCGCGTATGCGATCGGATTGAACTGCAGGGCAACTACTTGAATTTGCCTGACGACATCTTTGGCGCCTGGATGTCACACTCTGAGCCTGAGGTCAGGCTTGCCGGCGTGTTCCTCTCGGTGCATTCTACTGCCATCACAAAGCCCATGACTGGTGGCATCTTCAAGTCACTCAGAAGTAATTTGATCCACCTTCACGCCGACACCGACGCCTACTTCCGACGAGAGGTTCATGGCTATACACAGAAGTTGTTCGACCGTCTCCGAGCCAGTACAGCCACTTTGTCAAAAGGTTTGATCAAAGGTCGCACCCCAGAGCAAGGCCGACTGGCTTTTCCGAAGGAAGCTCTTCAGCAGCAAATTCCACGTGCTGGGACGTCTTCAGAAGACCCACTTACGGAATCTTTGGCCTTTATTGCGTGGTACGCAAGGTTTCTTGAATGGGAGCTTCGGTCGACCGGCACTTACCAACGCCGCATTACTGCACTTCGATCCTTGATTCTCATGCTCAAATCTGGTGTCGATCCGCAAGTCCCACATACGCAGTTGTCCAAGTCGGCTCAAGGAGAGTTGAACTGGGCGCATGGTCTACAGATCTCGAACAAGCATCTGACTCGGTCACTGTTAGATTTGGTCCTGGATCCCTTTGATGATATCCGGGAAGCGTCTATATCCGCCCTCCAACTTTCCCTTGCAGCGCTGCCAGATGCTGAAAGAAATGCAGTGGTGATATCGACGCTTCCGCGCTTCGTTGCTCGCGCTGAGACTATGATGCTCCGTACAGGACGTGCAGATCATGCAGATGGTGTTGCTCGAGCCTACTCACTGCAGTTTTCCGTGGCTACTACAAACTCATCGGACTTGCAGTCACCGAGGTTTGAAGTATTTGAGGGTTTAAGAAAACAGCTTGAGGAAACCCTCCAGGTTGCCCGCACAAACCTATCGGAAGCTGTCAATGGCCGTCCAGTGCACGGCATCTTCGCCGCTTTGACGTGAGTTCCGAGCCAAACTGACTTGACGCCGTTCCAACTGACACTTGACAGGTACATCGTCGACCAGGATGGTTTTTATCCCAGCATATCGAAAGAACCTACTGACGCTCGTCACACATGGGTGCAAGCTCATGGTGACATAATCACAAGCTTCGAGTCGCTCTGGAGCATTGTCTTCAACGTCCTCTGCGCAGATGCACCAGAAGGAAACGTCCCAGAGGAGATGGAGGAAGCAGCCAGCTTGGACACGAGGGAAGTTTTGAGCTACTCGTGGCGAGGCCTCAAAGAGGCTAGGTAAGCTCTTGTCCCTAGTATCAGTCACATCCACTCACACCAACAGCGTTTTGATTCGTACTATAATTATCAAGGCTACAATCGGAGACGATGAGCAGGCCATGATCACTCCAGATGTGTTCGAAAGACTCGGCCGCCTTTGCTTCACCCAGCTGTTGGAGCTTCGCCATCGTGGTGCGCATTCAACAGTTGCTCAGACCTTTGCGGCCTTCTGTCGCCGTTGCGCCACCTCAAAGATCCCACAGCTTCAAGCACTGCCCGAGGCTTGGTACCAGGTGGGTGTACATATCTGCAGATCTGACAGCTTCTGACATCCAATGGCAGGAAACACTTCGATCGATGCAAGACAAAGCTGGTGCGATCACACGGAGATCGGCTGGCATTCCCACACTCATGGCCAGTATCATTGCAGCTGAGCCAGAAGCCGGTGGAAAGCTGCTCGCGCGCGCGATGAATGACCTTGTCAACGAGGCAACTGTGGAGGCGCAACATACAAACATTGAAGAGAGCCGTTTGCCACAAGTGCATGCCATCAACTGCATCAAGGAGATCTTCACGACATCGAAGCTCAGCGTAGCATCAGAAGCGTACATTGCACAAGGACTTGAGCTTGCAGCAAAGACGCTCAACTCTAACATGTATGTCGAACAGCACTTCTCCGAGGTTTCGTGACTGACAGCACAAATAGCTGGCCTATTCGAAATTGCAGCCTCATGCTCTTCAAAGCCTTGATCGAAAGGCTTCTGGGTAGTAGCGAAGCGCAAGACTGGAAAGAGCAGGACCGCGCAAAGACGTCTCGCTTTTCGTACGACAACTACCCCAGCTTACTGAGCATACTTTCAGATCTCCTCGACCCGGCTGGCCCTCTCAAGCAAACACTAGAGAACACGTCAGAGAACAGCAATCCTTTCGATCTCCATGGAGCTGAGGGTGTCTTCCCAGCATTGCAAATCTTGCGACAAGCACGACCACCCACAAATGCTATGGGCCCAATTCGAGCATCAGTGGAGAAGCTTTTGGCAAGTCCGCACTGGCACATGCGCGACATGGCAGCACGGACGGTGGTATCATTGCTCCCTTCGCACGAGATGTACGATGCAGCCTTTGATATGCTCAGAAGCGGATACAGCTCTACCAACCAGCGACATGGCGTGCTTCTGGCTGTGAAATACATGATGAGAAAGCTGGTCAACGACAATATCAGTTCGGGTAAGTTCATTATTCCTTGACGATAATCACATTGCTGACTTGTGCAGCCTCGCAAAGCATCGAAGCTTTACTACTTGAACTTATCAATTGTGTTGAGCGTTGGTTCACTCACAACAGATGTTCCTTCATCGATACCGTGTTTTTCGACATCGTAAGCACATGCGGCATCGCTGTGCTCCAACGTCAAGAGTCGACAACCGTGCTGCGTGCATGGAACCAGCTCACATCGTCTATTGAAGTCGGTCCAGATTATGAAATGCATGTTCAGGGCGGGTCTGACAGCTCTCTCCGTATCGAAGCACTGGCTAGACTCTTTGTTGTTGATCGAACTATCGTCAGGCCCGAGTCTTTGGGCACGATAGTTTCTGAAGAGTATCAAAGCATCGGTGATGCTCTCATGCTTCTAGCAACGGAAGATCCAGACACCTGCTGTGCTGCGCTGGAGACTCTAGAGACGATCATTCGGAAGACCTCTTCAAACGCACCCACAAAGCCAATCTCGCTGCTTATGGCGCATGTACATCGCGTCGTTCTGAACGCTGTCGATCCGGAGGTTGTATCCAAGGCACAGTCTGTGCTTGCAGAAGCCCTCGACAACGAGTCTGCAAGAACCGAGTTCTTCACTCTAGTCACCGACTCACAGCTCCTAGACACGTTGTCGAAACTAGAAGACCAATGCCTCTCCGCCCCGCCGTCCAACACACAGAGCGCGCTGCACCTGCTCGGTTCCTTCATAGACCACACCTACCACACAGTCCCCGAATCCCACGACCTGATCCTCGCATCCACGGCGCGCTTCATCCGGCTCCTGCGCATGACGATCCTCGACACCAATCCCTTCGACACCCGCTTCGCCGCCGCCCAATCCGTCTGCGCACTCTCCCACCTCTGGAGCTCTACAACACCCACCGCACAACCATCCCCTCTCGTCCTCGGCCTCAGTCTAGTCGTATACGACATACTCCAAGACGACGACGACGAAATCCGCGACCTAGGCGCCCAATCCGTCAGCACCATGCTCACGACATTATCAAAAACCCCCACACCCCCCACCGTCCCCTTACTAGCAACGCAGCAACTGCTCTCGCACCTGCCACCTCTCTTCCCCACCTCCACAGGACTAGCCACACACGCGCTCCGCCGCCTCAGCGACTCTCCAGCGCGAGCCTCCCTCTTCAAGACCCCCTTCGCCACCATCCTCGCCGAAGAACAAAAACCCAACACAGCACTATTCGCACAGGAGAAACAAAACCTATTCAAAGACGACGTCCTAGACGCTCTAGCATGGACCAACGTACTGCTGACGCCCACACTACTCGCCAGCCTACCAGGTTCCGTGCTCGAGGAAGCAGCGAAGTGGACGGGTAATGCTATTGAAGTTCTGAACGAGAATTATACATCTTCTCCATCTGCGTCTACATGCACCACCACCGCCGTCGCCGCAAAAGAAAAACAAGGAGAAAAAGGAGAAAAACAAGGAGAAAAAGGAGAAAAACAAGGAGAAAAAGGAGAAACCAACGGCCCCCTACCCTGGTCCAGTAACCCCCCCCTCTTCACCTGGCACATCCGCATCATCTGCCTAACCGACGTCCTACTACGCGCGCGCCCAAGCAGTACGCTAAAACTGCAACTAGCGCGGCTGGTTGAGGCGATGAAGAAGGCGGGGGGTCATGGGGGTTTGGTGCAGAGGGCCGAGGGGGTGTTGGAGGGGGATGTGTTGAGGCGACTTGGGGTTGTTAGGGGGTGGTCGGGGTGGCGCCGGGGTATGCGGGGGTGGGGGGGTGGAGGTGAGTCGTGAGGGGAGGGGGGGAGGTGAGTGGTAGTAGAAGGAAGGGAGAAAGAGAGAGAGAGAGGAAGAGTAAAGAATTAGTAAATAAAACCAACATATCAATATCTATTTCGCGTCCACTGCCAACAAACCTCACAATATCATATATGATCATCACCCACCTCAACGCCTCGAAAACATTCCCCCAGCTTTACTGGCTTCGAACTGCTTACTCACACTCCCATACTTGGCCTGCCAGGCGAAGAAATACAGCAACGCGCCCAACGGCTGTCCCACCAAGCAGAAGCTAACCCAGAAGATCATGTTGCCCGCCGTCTTCCCATTGACGCCTCGAATTTTCTGGATCACGTCCGTCAGGGCAATGAGCGGGATCTGGGTCATCATGCCGACAAAGGCCACGCCGATGACGTTGTGTGTTGGGACGCCGACGAGCAGCTCGTGCAGGAGGCCGGAGATGAAGAAGACGATGATTTGGGCGACGGGGGGAGGGACTCCGCGGCCGACGAGGGGGGAGTAGACGTGGCGGCGCATGAAGTTTGTGACGGGCTTGTTCCAGGTGGTCCAGTAGGTGCGTATCGAGCTGACGTTCCACCAGGGCCCGTAGAACTCGCGGTCGCCGAATCGCATGACCTCGGCGAGGGCGTTGAGCGAGGATTGGAAGAGGGCAAAGAAGCCACACAGCCAGCAGAAAACGCTTATCGTGCTCAGCTTCATGACGCGCTCGAGGATTGCAGTCAGGTTGAGCGTGAGGAACTTGTCGAGCGAGTTCTTAAGGAGGGGCGCGGCGTACTGGGCACTGGCGATCCAAACGACGATGCTAAGGCCGAGGACTTCCAGCAGGCAGCGGAAGACGAAGCCCCAGCGGATGTGCGGGGTGCGTGGGTAGACAGGCTGGTAGACGAGGGTGGGTGCCCACCAGAAGTAGCACATGTTCTTGAAGTTGATGTTCTGGGGGTACGGGCAGGAGTTGTAGAGTGCCGGAAGCGGCTCGGCCTGCTTGGGATGCAGATAGGCGTGTCGCAGGTCGCGGTTGGTAAAGGCGTACGAGGCGCATTTGAGGAACACAATGACGGCGTGCATCTCGCAGAGCGTGCCGATACCTGGGTGGTAGATGTCGTAGTAGACGTACTTTGTTGCAATGTACAGGTTGGAGACGGCATTGACGCTGTGGAAGAAGGCGACGGTGTGCCAGGTGGAATTGAAGCTCTTTAATGCAGCCGCGTACTTTTCAGGGGTATCTTCGTCTTTCTCTGAGATCTTTGCGTGGGCCCGCTTTGCCTGCCATGATGCGAGCAGCTCGATGAGATAGGTGACGAAGAGGTGGGCAGGGACGAGCAGGTAGAGGAGCAGGCCGGTGATGACGTCTGATCGGCGATAGTCGTGGCAGCTGATGCAGATGAGGACGCCGTATTTTTGGAGGTTGACGATCATGAGGCGGAGGTTGGAGACGACTGCTGAGATTAGTGGTTGCTCAGAGGTGGCCTAGGGAAGTGCATACTGAGGACCAAGATCATGAGGTTCCTGAAGCCAACGAAGCTGGGCGTGTTTTCCGAGTCGTGGCTCAGACAGGAGGTGCGCGTCTCTGCGTGTGTTGCAAAGACATGGCGGTATTTGCTGTCTTTGCTGCGGCCGCGTTGTTTTGTAGGATTGATGTCGTTCTGAGGCGTGCTGCGGCCGCGGTGCTTTGCAGGATTGATGTCGTTCTGAGGCGTGCTGCGGCCGCGGTGCTTTGCAGGATTGATGTCGTTCTGAGGCGTGCTGCGGCCGCGGTGCTTTGTAGAATTGGCGTCATATTGGCTGACTCCCGTGGACGAGACGTGGGTGAGGGTGGCCATGGTGGGTGGCAGGGGGTGGTGGACGGGCAACCCAGGGTCTTTATCAGATGCAATTGTTGGGAGCCCGGAGAGGCAGGATTGCGTATCTCTGATGTGCCGAGGCGGAGGAATGAGCGGAGGAGCGGACAGACGGATTGAGCGGCAGCTACTTGGCCAGCAGCTGAGGGCGGAAGAAGAAGACGAGCTTGCAATGCATGGCGGTCTTGGAGCAATGGGGGGAGAGATACGGCGGCGCTGCCATAACCATTGTTGAACTGCGGGGATGACGAGGCCCAGCGATCAGGGACGTTCGCCCTTCCGTCTTCCCCGGGAAACTTACCTATGTTAAGTAACTTTATAGCCTTGCTTAGCTTATTGTTAATTATTTGTACAAAGGTAGGGGGTGTTATACTCTAGGTTAGCACTCTTATAGATGCAACGTAGGCTTAGACCTAGGCTTTAACTAGCCTTTGTATAGTCTTGCCTATATCTTCTTATTATAGTTCTAGGTTAGTGTCTGTAGTAGGGTAGGCTTTAGCGTTAGTAATAGTTACTGCAGCCTTAGGTAGGGCTGCCTATAATAGGTAGGTAGTTAGGCGTTCTAGTATATAAGCAAGTAGCTCCTCCTGCTATTTCTTAGGTACTAATAAGGTAGCAAGGTTCTAGAGTTTAGTTCTAATGTTTAATTAATTGTTGTTGCTAGTGTACAGCTTAATACTGTACTCTTCTAAACGCCTAGTAGTGTTACTTAACAACTTACTTATTAATTCTTATTTAGTAATTAAATCTAATTATAAGGAGCTAACCTCTAAGAGAATTTGCTAGTAAAATACAAGATAGATTTAATAGAGAACAACCTCTAGAATAAAGGTTGTAGAGTTTTTATAACCTTGTTTTAAACATATTAGCTCTATAGCAGGGCTTTAGTCTATGCCAGAAGGTATAAGCTAGAGTAGTGCTAAGGCAGTATACGCTAAGAAGCTAATACCTAGGCCTAGCCTGTTATATACAATATAACAGGAAAATTAGATTAACAAAACTAAGAAGTAGTAACTATAGCAAGAAATTATAGTTAGAAGTAAGAGCAAAAGAGAAAATTACATAGATAGGTAATTATTTAGAGTGTAAATGTGTTTTACAATACACATTAATAAGCCTATTTACTCTATACCTATAATATAAAACTCTAATATTATCCTTTATAACTTATAATAACACTACCTTTATAATTGTAAAGAAAGTAAAGAGGAAATAAAAGAATAGACTACTTCCTTCTCTAATCTAGAAGACCTAGACTAACTAGACTAGGTAATTCTAAAATAGAAAGCGTATAGCCTAAAGAGGCAAGAGGAGTAAATATAGTAATAAGATAATATAATAAACAAGTTATTATATTAAATGCTAGGTACAGAACAAAGAGAGGGGGAAAGCAAGTAGTGTTTATACTCTACTTCTGCTTCTCTCTATTACAAATTAAAAGAATTTAGAATAGTTATTATAAATAGATGCTTAGAAATTAAGAGTAGATTTCTAAGTAGACTGCGTAGGTAATTACGCAACCTACAAGCAGATTACGTAGGCAATTACACAACCTACTAGCAGATTACGTAGGTGTACACGTAACCTACTAGTAAAGGCAACATATTCTTAAGCTATTTATAGTAAGAAAGCTAACTCTAGATCTAGTAAAGCTATAGCTATAATAAGCACAGCTTTCTAACGCTCTCTAGTTAGGCATTCTTTAGGTAGTACTCTACTAGATTAGGTAAGAGCTAAACCTAATTAGGAAAGTACCTATATTTAGGCCTAATATATATATATATATATTTAGGCTAAATAGCTTAAGTTGCCTTTTTAGGTAATAACTTTTCCTAAAAAGAAAACTATCTAATAAAGATTATAAGAAGAAAGTCTTATAACTTTATAATAATTATAATAATAGCTATTATAGTTATACTTTTTAATTAAAGTATGCCTAGAGAGTATATTATAGTAAATACTACTTAGATTAGTAATTTTCTAATCTAGATTACTAATTTTGTAATCTAAATCTAGATACGCTAAGTTGCTAGTGTTAGATTAAGGATATATCAACAATTAGGTTAAACTAATAGATTAGTAGAAGAATTCAATCTCTCTTTCTTAATTATTAATTTTTTATTTCTTAAGTCTCTTAACTTTTATATAAATAGCTAGAAAGCTTAACTCTCTAAGGCTCTCTATAGTCTCTGTTGCTTACTACAACTCTAGTATAAGCACATTTATTAAAAATTAAGTTAATTAAATTAAGAGAGAAGACTTAACTTAACTTGTTATTTTGTTTAATATATAGAACTAAATTTAATTAATTAGTTATCTAAAGAGGTAACTTACAACTTAATTAACTTACTTAATATAATAGTCTAGGTACGCAGCGTACTATCTATTGTGTAACTTAGTAAGCTTAGTAATTACTTAGCAATTAAGTAAGAGGGCTCTAGTTTAATTCTTTATAGGGGTGTTCTCTCTTTTTATTCTTTTATTAGCTAAGCCTTACTACCTATAGAGGTAATAAACAAGTTAAGTTTATTAAGTTTTTTTACCCTTACGTGCTTATTAGCTTGCAAATTTAGACAGAGTAACTTAACTTAATTAACTTGCAAATTTGCAATTAAGTTAATTAAGTTAATTAAGTTAATTTAATTATTAACAAATCTATATATAAGGAGCTTACCTACTTTCTTAAAACTATTAACTTTACACCTATTAAAGCTAACCTGTCTACACCTACGCAATAGCTGCTAACAGACTTACTAAACTACTTAAGAGAGTTACTTATAAGTAATTTCTTATATAAATCAGACTCTCTAAACCTACAATAGTTGCTACTAGGCACTAGATTTAACACTAATGCAGATCTGTTATAAATATAGAAGAGGTAGTATATAAAGTAGATATAACTAGGTATAATAAGCGTTTATATAGATCCTATAGGCTATAGATTAACAACAGCTAGTAGGTTATAGCACACAGTTTCTTCCTTCTATTTACTATAGGGGTGTATTTACCAGCAATTCTCTACTAGGCAAGCAATCTAATTAGCTAGCTTATTTTAGTTAGCACCTGTGTGTACATATATAGATAGCAACCTTTATAGTTACTAATATTAGTTTAGTTCTTCTACCTACTTTATATCTATTATTATAGAATGTCTGTATATAGCTAATTTACTTAAGTTTAGAAAGTATAATGCTTAGAATAGTTTTGTAAAGAAAGATAAATAACTAGATTAAATCTATAGATATACTATACCTACTTATATCTAGATATGCTGTTGTTATACTGTAGTAGACTAAAAGACTGTAAGCTCTATATAACGCATCTATTAGCTTATATTTAACAACTTATAGGTATTAGTATTTATATCTATAGTTTTATATATAATTATCTTAGAGTTCTAAATTAGCACTTATGTGTACTATTATAAAAGTTGTAAATATTAAGCTTAAATAAATAGTTAATATACTCTAATATAATAATGATTACCTTAAACAAATTAGACTGCCTATATTTATTAATAAGACTAGAACTAAGAATATATTAAGCGTTATCTAAGATTATATGTTGTTAATAGCATATTATATAGAGTAAGACATACAGAGTAAATTATCTTATTTAAGGTTTATCTTTACCTTATTATTACTGCTGCTAGGCACTTAGGTCTAGTCTTAGCGCACACTAGAAAAAAAAACACAGAACTAACCTACTTCTTTTCTCTTTACTACACTTTTAAAACTTCTTTGCATAGTACTCTAGTACTACGTCTTGGTATAAACTTATAGTCTTCTACTTCTACAGATAAAAGCAACCTAAAATATTAGCTTAGGTTACTAGGCTATTAACTTCTAGTTAGAGAATACCTAAAATATATAAAATCTTTTCTTACAGTTTCTCTTGTAAGTACACTGCTTATAAAGGTACTCTCTTACAGAAGTCTAAAGATTAGCTATCCTTATCTGCTCTACTTATATAGACAGTATAGAAAGCTTTAAGAGATAGCCTACTAGCTCTTCTCTTCCCTTAACTATAATATCTGCTAGATATTCGACTACTGCGCCTTATATAACAAGCCTAGCTCTAGAAGTGTTAATAACTAACGCTAAATAGACTAGGCCTATAAGAAGTAACTTAGAGATATAAGACGTAGGTAAAGTGCGTTCTTCCTATATATATTAGAAGAAATTAACTAAATTAGGCTGCGCTAAGTAGGAAGCTGTGCTTTTGCCCTATTCTAAACTATATACAGATAAGTTAATAATAAGTAATAGTTTTACTCTATTAACTCAAGAGATCTTTAACCTCTAAGGTGCAGATATTCTAACCTACTTGCCTCTCTTTATTTAAGAGGCTAATTATTACAAATATATTCTTAGACTTTAGATGCTAGACTCTACTATAGATAAGAAAGATATAACACTAGATAATAAATTCTAGAAGCCTTCTCTACCTACCTTTATTAGCGCATCTATTAAGCCCTAGGAATCTAGAATACACAAGACAGACAACAAGAGTGAAGCAAAGGGTAATAAGAAGCAAAATAAGAAAGGTAGTAATAAGAGCAACGCTAGACTATCTACTTAGCCTGCCTTAAAGAATATAGTAAAAGTAGCCTTATATCCTAATTTGTAGACACCTTATATTAAGATAATAATATAGAAGCTTAGTGCAGTAAAGAGAAAGAATAGTCTTCTAAGACTACGTTTCTTTATAAGCAACCTTAAGCTTAGTTATAAGAGGTCTGTCTATTTATCTTAAGATTACAACTAATATTATAAAGTTTAATAAAGAAGTAATAACTAGCACTAGAGGCAATATAGAGATAAGTAAGGTAAACAATATAAATAACGTTAGGTAGATTATTATACTTAGCTTTGCTCTTTAACCTATATACTATAACTAGTCTAGACTCTTTAAAAGCAAGCTTTGTGCTATTTATACACGTATATAATAAGAAAGTATTAGAGATAAGATACTAACCTAGAACCTTGCAGGGTAAAACTTAGATAAGGCTTAGTTTGTCTACTTACTCTTTCTACTCTATAGAGAGAGTAACTTTAAGATCTAGGAAGATATTAACGCGTATATAAGGAGGGTCTTTATATTAGCTAAGCGCATAGGCAACTTTTAGTTCTACTATCTTTAGCTAGCTGCAAATAGAATTAAAGCTAATAAGCTAGAAGAGTTTAGTCTGCTTAGAATCTGTTTTAAAGTTCTATAATAGCTAGTTAACGTCTAGGAGTTTAAGTGCTAAAACATTAAAGGCAAAGTTAAGATTATTAAGGTAACACTCTACTTATAGAAATACTATAAGTTTTTTAACTAGTACAACAACCTAGATAAGTCTACTTATCTCCTTAAGCTTAGCGTCTAGAGTAAGAAAGCTTACTAGAACTACAATCTTAATAAGTACGTCTAGAATAAAAACAGTAACTACTTCTATAGTCTTTAGACAGAGCTAGGTAAGTTAGGCTACTATACTATGCAGATCTTTATATCTAATAATAAGGAGCTTAACAAGCGTAATATTAAGATACTAGAATTAGATACTAAAGTTAAACTTAACGTTAATGTATTCAACTCTGCTAACCTAGTCTAGGCTTATATATAGTAGTAGTGTAGAGCTGTATATAAAGATATTTTTAATAATAGTATATTATTCTACTCTGTTGTTAGAGGGCAAAAGTTTAGTAGAAATCTTACTCTTAGTATTAAGTTTCCTATTCTTATTAGCTACACAATTAACACTGTACTATAAGAGCAACAGATATTAGCTATATATTAACTCTAGGAAATTAATTTACTGAGTAAACTATTAGGTGTTAACCTAAAGGCCTTATTTCTTAGATGCTAGAAACCTACCCTGCAGGTTAAGTTCCTAGCACTAGAGACAAAGCCTAAACAGCTTACTATGCTAAAAGCAAACCTTAGATTACGCTGTTTGAATAAGATGTAGACTACCTTTATTATAGCTACAACAACTTCCTTAACTAGGCTAACTGTTATCTAGGGACTACTAGGCATAAGTAAGACTAATATAGCTATTAGTATTAGATCTGCTTATCTCTAGATAAGCTGCAAGGTTATATTTACTGCCCTAATAAATAAAGCTGTAGTTGACCTGTATAAATTATTTATTAAGAGCGTTGCAAATAGCAAGGCTTTAAGCCTTAACAACTTATAGTATATTTTGTTTACTAGCGCTTATTATACTATTAGCACTGCAGATTGCCTTAGGTATATATAAGAGCTAAAGACTTAGAATCCTATAGTAAGTAAGGAAGACGTTAAGTTTATACTTAACGTAGGTAATATTATTACTTACTACACGCAGACAACTTCTGGTGCAAAGATACTAGGCTATAAGTAGATATTTAGCTATAAACTCTATAAGATAATTAAACTCTAGGTAAGCCTACTAGTTAATATTACTTACCTGTATTACGCTAATATATGCAGGTACATAGAGCACACTACTCTAGTCTCTATTATACATAACTAAGCAGATAAGAAAGATCTTCTTACTACTCTTAGTAGTCTTAAGGAGTTTCTAGCACACTACTACCTTAAGTATAAGGTTGTACCTGTTTTTATTACTCTCTTATCCTCTACACATATTACTCTAGTAATATCTTTTAACCTAGTTAAACTTCTAATTAATAAGAGTGCATATAAGTCTCTTACTAGATTAGCTATACCTTATAGTGTATATAAGCACTTAATTAAGCATATTGCTCTTACTAGCAACTATAACTAAAGAAAACTAGTTTATATATAAGGAGCTAACTTCTAAGAGAATTTGCTAGTAAAATACAAGATAGATTTAATAGAGAGCAACCTCTAGGACAGAGGTTGTAGAGTTTTTATAACTCTATTTTAGATACATTAGCTCTGTAGCAGAGCTCTAGTCTATACTAGAAAGTATAAGCTAGAGTAGTACTAAGGCAGTGTACGCTAAGAAGCTAGTACCTAGGCCTAGCCTATTACAGTACCTTTTTACTTATCTCTTATTTGTTAGCGCGCGCCTTAGTTAAAATAACTTTATTACCTACTCTCTACTTTCTGTATTCTCTATTATACTAAGTTTTAAGTCTACACACCTTCTTTTTATAATTCTACTACTATTTAATTATTTAACTATTCTGCTCTGCTTAATTTTAATAATAGCGCCTTTTAGATTACTAACTACGTTATGTTCCTCTAATAAGAAGGCGTAAGGCAAGTAAGTAAGTTACTCTATTCTTACCTGTAGTTTACCTATTTACAAACTCTTTTACTTTACCTAGGCCTATAGTGCTGCTACTATAGATTCTGCCTCTTCTAACACCTACTTAGTTAAAAAAGCAAGGCTTATAATAGAAGATATTAAGCTTAAGAATAAAGAGATTAAGAAAGCCTTTAACAGTATTCTAGCTAATAACTAGACTAGAGTTCTAGGTAAGTAGTCTCTATATACCTAACACGCTAGCAGCTTTAAAGATTCTAAGGTCTGTATTAACTGTATGTTATATAGGCAGGTCTATACCTTTACTACTAGCAGCTGCTTAACTAGCTACGCTCCTTACATCCTTAGCTACTCTTACTACTATAAGGTAAGTTCCTGCCTCTTATTTCTTATTATTCTCTTCTCTAGCTAACTATCTGCTAGGCTCTGCGTAAAACTTAGAGGACTCTAAATAAGTACTATATATTCTTATAGTTTGCTAAAAGTAACTTTATAAAGCTTCTAACTGTTATTAAGCCTATCTAGGCAGACTTTAAGAAGCGTAAAGACCTTCTATATTATACTAACCTTATATTCTAGCCTAACAGCTGCTTAGCTACTACTAGTTATAAGACTAAGTAGTCTAAGTATAAGGCTAAAGTTAATAAGGTTAAGGCCTATTTCTCTACTACTATAGTCTTTGCAGAGCGCACTACTATTACTACTAAAAAGGCAGTAGTCTAGATTAAGACCTTAGTAAGTTATTTCATTCTTTTCCTACCTATTTTCTAGAGTATTTGCTAATTCCTTACTTAATATAGCTTACCATTAACTTAACGCTGCTTACGTACTTTACCTACTTTAAGGCTAACCTTTACATATATCTTAAGATCCTCTCTACTACTAGATATAAGAACTTTATCTAAATGCTTATTAAGAATGTTACTAACACTGCTATAGGTAATAAAGATAATAGTAGTAGTAAAGGTTCTGCTAAGGGTAGTGCTTAGGTCTTTTCTTATCTATAGCATTTAGGATTTTCTTAGCTAGATAATACCTAGGCTCTTAGCTCTTTTCCTTTATAATAATATAGCCCCTATCTAGAGCAGTCTATCCTTTAGAATAGACTAATATAATAAATAATCTCCTCTATAAACTAGTGCTTCTCCTCTTACTTATACCTGTTTCCTCTTCTTACTTCTCTCTCTCTTCTTCTATTAAAAGTAAGAGAATTAGTTATACCCCTTTAGAGATTCTAGCTAGAATTCTAAAGGCAAGTTTCTATTCCTATTTCTCTTATCTCTTATTACAGACAGCTATCTGTCTAAGGCTTCTAAGTTGTTACAAACATCTTCCCTTTTCTATATTTTACTAATATAGCCTTCCTATTATACTAGGTATTTATGTTCCTTACCTCCTCTTCTAGATTACCTTTCTCTATAGATAGAGTTAATTTTCTATTCTTTAAAGAATATACTATTATTATTAGTAATAACTAGGGAGCTAGGCTAGAGGTTGTTGTTTAATTATCTGTAAAGAAAGTTCAATAGGCATAACTTAAGCTAGTTAAAATAGAAAACAGGATAGACTTTACTATTAATATCTAGTTTAATATTATACAGGGAGATAACTTCTACAACTATAAACTTCTAGTTCTTCTAGTCTAGTTTCCTACTTGCTTAGCTGTTTAAGAACTAGTTTTCTAGTTTTAGCTAGACTTTATCTCTAACCTTTAGCTAGGGGGCTTCCCTCTAGTATGCATTAGCTTACTATTCTTATATCTACTAGGCCTCTGCTATCTAGGCTTTAACAAAGTTAATTGTTCTAGTAAACTTCTACACTATACTTACTACAGCTCTAGTAGGTTCTTTTATATATTAGTGCAATAACTCTGCTATTAAGTCTAGGTCTATCTAGACTAGATCTATATTATAACTATACTAGAGGAAGAAAGAGCTAAACTCTATAGATATAGCTACCTGTTCTTTAATTACAATCTAGGCTACAGGTACCTAAGCAGACTAATTATTCTAGGCCTTGTTAATATAGGCTCTTAAGTAGGCTTCTACTACAGAGTTTATATATTTAGTGCTTCTATCTGTTTAGAGGTAAAAGGCTGTAGAAAGTCTCTATATAATTTTTAGCAGTTAATATATTATCTACTAGAAGTTACTAAGAAATTATGTCCCTTAATTAGAAATAATTGCGTTAGGTAACTAGTAGTAGGCTACTACGTTAGATATAAATGTATAGGTAACTGTCTTTACTAATAGGTCTAGTAAGAGGACTAGAATAATATTCTTAAAGAGTCTGTCTATAACAACTATAAGGTTATAGTTACTTTTACTCTTAGGTAGGTCTGTTATAAAGTCTATAGAGATTTCCTTCTAAATCCTATTAGGCAAAGAAAAGTGCTTAAGAAGTTTCTACTTTAGTTCTCTCTATAGCTTTATTCTTCTGCAGATGTTGCAGTTCTCTATATACTATTATAAGGCAGTTAACATCTCTAGCTAGAAGTAGGCTTAGGAGAAGATAGTATATATAATTCTCTGTTCTAGGTAGCCTATAATTAGAGAATAATAGGCATTGTTAATAATCCTAGTCCTAAGGGCATTAGAGTTTAGAACCTATACTCTTTTATAGTAGTATAGTTAGTCTCTGTTATCTACAGAGTACTTAGAGAGGAAAACTTTAAGGTTAAGCTATATAGAAAACTTCTAGGCTCTTAAAGAGATAGAAGACTTAGTGAGCTAGTAAGTCTTATTATTCTTAGCAGTATTTTTCTAAAGTGTTTTAAATTCTTTAATACTGTTATATAGTTCTACGTTCCTACCTAGAGGTGTCTCCTTACTTGTTTATTCTAGTTTCTTATAGTAGTTCTTCTGTAGCTCTTTATTTAAAAGAGTTATAAAGAGGAGTTAGTCTGCTCTACATAGTTCTAAGAAGAAAACCTGTATATTATTAGCAGAGTTATCTTCTAGGCTAGTCTTTACTACTTGTATAAATAGTTTTAACAGTTAAAACTGTTTAGTCTTAGTCCTCTTATCTCCTATAGATAGGAGGACGTCTTCTTCTTTCTTTAAGAGTGTGTCTACTTAGTTATTAACCTTACTAAGCCTATAGGTAAAGGTAAGGAAGGTTAAACTAGCTAAGAAGGCTTAACTACTAGACATGTCTTTTAGAAAGAAGTTAAGCCTTACAGAAGTATTCTAAGTTTTTATAATTAGTAATAACTATAAATCTCTTTACTTATCTTAGCTTTGTACTCTATTCTTAGAGGCACTTAACTACTACTAGTATTTCCTTATTATAAATAGTATAGTTTACTTCTACTTTAAAGTTCTTAGCTAAGAAGTATACTACTATATAGAGTACCTTGTCTTTCTTATATTAGGATAATACTCCTTTTGTTGCTTATTCTAACACGTCACACTCTAGTACCGTTTCTAGATCTAGATTAAAGTTTATAAGTGCTAGTTCTCTAGTAAATATAACTTTTATAGCGTTAAGGGTATACTACTAGAGTTCTCTCTACTTAAAGATTGCGTTTTTTCCTATTAAGCGTGTAAGAGGCTCTGCTATGCTAGAAAACTAGTTAATAAACTATTAGTAGAAGTTTGCAAACCCTAAGAAGCTCTAGATTCCTTTTACTATCTTTAGAGGTTTCTATAACTTTATAGCAGTAACCTTTATAAGGTCTATCTAGATGCCCTTACTTACTTTAATAATAAATCCTAAGTACTCAGTACTCTTAACAGAGAACTTGCTCTTCTCTATATCAAGATACAATCCTGCAGCTCCTAGATTCCAGATAATTTCCTTGACCTTAGTTTTATATTCTTCTCAGGTGCTACTAGAGTAGATTAACCCGTTGTCTATGTAGGTAGAGTACTATTTGTCTAAGTACTCTCTTAAGACCTAGTTAATATACTATTAGAATATACTTAGGGTGTTAGCTAACCTAGATAGCGTTACTAGCTACTTATAGAGTCTAAATCTTATCTAGAAAGCTGTCTTCTATTTATCCCTCTTAGTAATTCTAATCTTGTAGAAGGCTTAAATAACATCTACTTTAGTAAACTATGTTGCTTTTAAGATCTGTAAGAGAGTCTTATAGATTAGAAGTAGTAGGTGCTAGTCCTTCTTAGTAATTATATTTAGTGCCTAATAATTAACATAAAACTAGAGACCCTTACTAGATTTCTTAATAAACAGCACTAGAGTAGAAGTACTAGACTTACTTACTAAGATAAAGCCCTTATCTAAGTAGCTAGTAAGTTATTATTAGAGTACTAAGAGCTCCTTATAGAACAAATTATATAGAAGTCTCTATAGTACTATTATAAGTTTACTGTTTTATTTAATTAGCTTAATTACATAATCTATATTAGGACTATAGTAAGGTGTAAGCTTATTAGCTTCTTCCTTTATAAATGTTCTAAACTTATCCTTTAGGAACTCTAGGAGAACGTCTTAGAGATCTATTAGCTTCTTCTTCTTTAGAGCCTTCTAAATATCTGCTATTAACGCAGTAAATAGATCTATATTTTAGTCTGTCTTAGACCTCTTCCTTAGCGCCTAGTACAGCTCTAGGCTAACAGGCTTAGGCAGTTAGTTAGGATAGACGCCTTTTCTGCTTCTAACCTGTGTCTGTAAAGAGTAGATAAACAATAACTTCTTAGCTAGTGCTATAGTAACTTTATTCTTATCTATTTATAGTCTTCTTAGGATAAGGTTATACTCTCTTTTCTTATCTAATACATATGCCTATAGGGTCTCTCTATAGCTATCTATATTAATCTTTATTCTTACAATATTAGTTACCTAGGTTACTTTCCTAGCTATACCTAATACCTTACGTCTATATATAGGAGTATATTAGAAGTTATTTTATAATACAAACTTAGAAGAGATTATACTATATATTAAACACCTAGTATTAATTAATATATGTGCTATAGTGTTGTTTTATACTATTATATATAGTAATATAGGCTTACTATCTAGCTACTACTAGTAGAACTCTTAAAACAGTTCTCTCCTCTTTATAACTTCTCTTCCTAACTTCTGTTTACGCCTTTAAACAGGAGTTCCTAGTTTTTTAAACCTTTATTAGTTAAATTATTAGTTTTAGAAACCTTAGTAATTACGCTCTTAACCTAGACCTTCTCTAGTCTCTTAGCTAGGGCTAAATTGCATCTACTTATATAGTGTCTCTTCTTTCTACATCTTAAACAGATATTAGCAGTCCTCTACTAGTTTATAACTTCCTAAGTCTACTACTCTGCTTATAGTTAGTTATTAGACTTAATCTTCTTAGAGTAGACCCTAGTAGGTTCCTAGTCTATACTATCTAGGTTTACCCTTTATGTGTGTTGTTTAAAGGTACTGCTTATTAGTGCCTTAAACCTGCAGAGGTTAACCTTTACTACTAAGACTCTAGCTATAAGGCTCTAGAAGTCCTAGTTGTCTAGAATATCTACTAACACTATCTTGTCTTAGAGATTTAGTTAGAGTGTAGATATATACCTAGTCTTAAGGTTCTTTATATTATCCTCCTTAGTAGCGTTATAGGCTAGCTAAATAAACTCTATATAAAAAGACTTAACACTCTAGTTACTCTTCTTTATAGTAATAGTCTAGAGTTTCTACTAAGAGCGTTCTTTAAACAGAGCGTCCTTATACTACTTATCTAGAAAGTTCTAGAACTAAGCAGTTATACCTATTAGGTTACAGTCCTTCTATAATAAGCTAACCTACACAGCCTGTCCTTCTAACCTATTAAATATATAGGCAACCTCTAGGACAGCTTCTTAGTCTCTTATAGATTTTAACTTATTCTTTATTTAGAACTTAAACATCCTGTATGCACGCTAGTTACTGCTAAACTTACCTATATTAGGTAACCTTATAGCTTTACTTAGCTTATTCTTAATTATTTATATAAAAGTAGAGGGTATTGTACTCTAGGTTAGTATTCTTATAGATGTAATATAGGCTAAAACCTATGCTTTAACTAGCCTTTATATAGTCTTACCTATATTTTTCTATTATAGTTCTAGGTTAGAGTCTGTAGTAGAGTAGGCTTTAGTATTAGTAATAGTTACTGCAGCCTTAGGTAGAGTTACCTATAATAGGTAGGTAGTTAGGCGTTCTAGTACATAAGCTAGTAGTTCCTCCTGCTATTCTTTAGGTACTAATAAGGTAGTAAGGTTCTAGAGTTTAGTTCTAATTTTTAATTAATTGTTGTTGCTAGTGCACAGCTTAATACTATACTCTTCTAGACGCCTTACAGTATTATTAAACAACTTACTTATTAATCCTTATTTAGTAATTAAATCTAATTATAAGAAGCTAACTTCTAAGAGAATTTGCTAGTAAAATACAAGAAATATTTAATAGAGAGGAACCTCTAGAACAGAGGTTGTAAAGTTTTTATAACTCTGTTTTAGACATATTAGCTCTATAGCAGAGCTGTAGTCTATACTAGAAAGTATAAGCTAGAGTAGTGCTAAGGCAGTGTATACTAAGAAGCTAGCACTTAGGCCTAGCCTATTACATTATATTGCTAAAGATTTAAACCTTAGATACAGTACTTTGTCTTAGAATCTTTTTACAGAGCTAGCTAAGAATTCTAGTTAACAGCACTCTGTATTTTTACTTAGTAAGTTATACTGTATAACTCTAGATCTGCTAACTTTTATACAAAAGTTCTACCTACCTAGAGTACTAAAAGCTTTTAACAGTGCTAGAAATATTAATTAGAAACTATAAAATTTGCTTAGGTAGTTCGAGGCTCTCTAGCTCTAAGATAGCTGTTAAGGCAAATTATTCTAAGTATATATCAACATGTCTAGTAAAGAGAATATATATAAGCAGGTTTTAAACTTAACTATTAAATACAACTAAGGTAAAGTAAAGGTAATTACTAATCTATGTAAAGAACTGTTGTCTTTTAAACCTGTGTTAACTATAAGTAATGAGTATTATACTGTTAACGCAGATAATATTATTATTATTACCCTCTATATAGAATAAGTGCTTAAAATCTAAAAAGCACTTCTTGTATATAGTATTACAACTATTAGAAACACCTAGACAACAGCTTACTCTTAAGGTAAGTAGGAAGGTTTTATAATCTTCTTACCTATTATTAATATGAGCACAACGTAGCTATAGAGAAATAACAAGATTCTAATGTCTTTTATAGCAGATAAGCACAATATTCTTATTTCTCTTTTACAGGCTTAGGTTAGGAGATGTATTATAGGTAACTTAAAGTGTTTTACCTAGATAGCTATTAATACGCATTCTCTTGTTACATGCTTTAAGGAGTAGTTTAGTCTTATACAATCTCTTATAGACTAAGACTAGATTATAATAGAAGATAAATAGAACTTTTAGCTAAGCTACTGTATTAAGCTAGTTACTAATAAGTACTTTAAGTTTAAGAAGCACAGTATTAGCAAAGCTATAGTGTTTAAGCGCTTCTTTATTTATACAGGTAGTATTAAGACTAGTAAAAAGTTAAAGCCTAGCGCGTCTGTATTAAGCAGAGGAGCAGCTAAGTAAGACATTATCTAGCCTATTAAGCCTGTTAATATATAGACTACTAGGTTCTATAGAATTAATATAACTGCTAAGATAACTATATTATTATTAAAACAAGCTCTACCTAAGCTAAAGGGACTAACCTATAGTAGTAACTGTAATAAAAAGAGTACAATATTAGCTAAAGATATAGTGTAGCTAAATAAGAGGTATAAAGGTAAAGGTAAGGCTAAGAGTAAAGGAGATAATAAGAGTAAAGGCAGTAGTAGTTAGAGGACAGCTAGTTCTCTTATAGTTTAGATAGTGTATATAGTTAAAATTAAACTATAAAGTTCTTATCTTCTGCTTACGCTTCTTCTTACGCTACTAACACGTTCCTTCTAAGATACTATATAGTAGGTGCCTTCTCTTTACAAATTCTAATATACAAAACTAAAACTATAGCTGCCTTACCTTTCTTCTTCTCCTTATTGCTCTAATAAAAACCTAGTAGAGTTTATACTGCTGCGCTGTTTTTGCTTAGTAATTATAAATCCTTGCCTTAGTAAAGGTACTCTCTTACAGGATTATAAAGAATAGTTATCTTTGTTTAACCTACTTATAGGCAGACTTTAAAAGCTTTAAAAGGTCACCTACTAGCCTCTTTCTTCTCTATAATATCTTCTTCTTAAAGTAATAATAACTTGTTATTAAACTCTAATAAAAGAAAAACCTATTCTCTAGTACTACTAGGAAAGATAATTAACTGTTCATAAAGGCTCTAGAGAGGTTCTTCTCTCTTAAGAACAGTAATTATACTATATCTAGGTTCTGCTAAGTTACTAGTTTAAAAACTAAAGTCTTAGCCTGTGTATTATAAACTAGTAGCTATATAACGTCCTTAGCTCTAAAGAAGTCTACCTTCTTTAAGTATAGTAATTATCCTATATTAAATGTTATTGCAGGTTTACCCTGCTATATACAGTACTCTAACAAAGACAGTAATAGCTAAAGATAAGGTTAAGCTAATTCTAGTCTCTAATTCTTACTGCAACTAATAACTGCTTTGTTTACCTTCTAGCTCTGCTTACAACTCTAGTTCTAACAATAAGAGTAATAAAGAATTATCTCTTCTGCTAACTAACAACATTGCTACTAGTTCTAATAATAAGAGGAATAAAGAATTATCTCTTCTACTAACTAACAACATTGCTACTAGTTCTAATAATAAGAGTAATAAAGAATTGTCTCTTCTACTAACTAATAATATTGTGTAAAGTTAGAAGACTTTCTTCTTATAATCTTTATTAGATAGTTTTCTTCTTAGGAATAGCTATTACCTAAAAAGGCAACTTAAGCTATTTAGCTTAAATATATATATATTAGGCCTAAATACAGGTACTTTCCTAATTAGGTTTAGCGCTTACCTAATCTAGTAAAGTACTATCTGAAGAATGCCTAACTAGAGAGCGTTAGAAAGCTGTGCTTATTATAGCTATAGCTTTACTAGACCTAGAGTTAGCTTTCTTACTATAAATAGCTTAAGAACACGTTGCCTTTACTAGTAGGTTACGTGTACACCTACGTAATCTGCTAGTAGATTGCGTAATTGCCTACGCAATCTGCTAGTAGGTTGCGTAATTGCCTACGCAATCTCCTTAGAAATCTACTCTTGATTTCTAAGCATCTATTTGTAATAACTATTCTAGATTCTTCTAATATGTAATAGAGAGAAGCGGAAGTAGAGTATAAATACTACTTGCTTTCCCCCTCTCTTAGTTCTGTACCTAGCATTTAATATAATAACTTGTCTATTATATTATCTTATTATTACTATATTTACTCCTCTTGCCTCTTTAGGCTATACGCTTCCTATTTTAGAATTACCTAGTCTAGTTAGTCTAGGTCTTTTAGATTAGGGAAGAAAGTAGTCTGTTCTTTTATTTCCTCCCTATTAGATCTTGGATTTCTAGTTGCATTGCTTCTAGATAAAGATCTTTATCCTTTCTTAGTAATACTTCTTTAAAAGACTTTGGTTCTTCTAGACTATTACTATTAAAAGTAGCAAGAATGTTCTCTAATATTAACTGATTATATAGAGATTGCTAATCTTGCTTTATAGTATTAATACTATAATTTTCAGTAGTAGTATCCTCTATAATAGTAGGATTTGCTAGTACTTTAATAGAATTATCTAATAGCTCTGTTATCCTAGTACCGCTGCTAGGATTAGAAGGTTTATTAATAACAACTTTAGGATTTTTGTTTATAATTTTACTAGGATCTAGTCTAGTAAATATCTCCTGTATATTGTTGTTATTATTTGGCTTATAGAAATAACCTTCTATTATTCTACAATCTCTAGTAGTAATAGTTTTATTTGTACTAGGATTGTAAATCTTATATATATTAGAACCTATAAATCCTATTAGGTAATAGGGAGTTGCTTTAGAATCTAGCTTTTTAATTAAGCTAGTTGGTTCCTTATAGTATACTAAGGAACCAAAGATTCTTAGATTACTTAGATTAGGCAACTCTTTATATTTTAAATAGTAAGGGGTCTGAAAATTAATAGAGCTATTAGGTATTCTATTATATAGATAGGTAGCAGTTAAGATAGTTTCTCCCCACATATTTTTAGGAAGATTACTAGTAATTAATAGAGCTCTTACTTTGTTTAATAGTACTCTATTGATAATTTCTGCTGCACCGTTTTGCTCAGGGGTATAAGGAGCAGAAAACCTAGTTTTAATTCCCTTGTTAACTAGATATTTTTCTAATTCATTAGATTTAAATTCATTATCTAGTTGTAGAGCCTTAACTCTGTTGTTATTCAAGGGATAACTAGTGTTGTTAGAGTTATTAGAGTTATTGTTTTTAGCCTCTAATTCTAACTCTTCTATAGTAGTCCTTATAACGTCTATAATACCTTCTCTAGATCTAAGTAGTTTTACTTCTAAGTACTTAGTAAAACTATCTCTAAAGGTAATATAGTATCTATAGCCTGTAAGGGCTCTAGGCGTAATAGGACCTCCTATATCTATATACAATAGATCTAGGTAAGCATTAACCTTAGTACTAGGTTCTATACTTCTATTTTTAGTTAGTTTAGCTTCTATACAACTAATACAATTGTCTAAACTAATAGAAGCAGAGCTTATATCTTCTAGATCTATATAGTCTACTCCTGTAGTAGCGTTCTTTAGATGTTTTAAAGAACTCAAACTTATATGTCCTAGTCTTCTATGTGCTAATTCTATAGTATTCTTATTAAGTACTATAGTTTCCTTAGAATTATTATCTTTATCTTCTAAGGTAGCTACTTCTTCTAAATTAGAAGATTCTTCTATAGAAGTATCTATAGAGTTAACTTGTTCTTCTTCTTTGTTAGAGGTATTAATAGTAGCTAGTGTTTTATAGTTAGATGTTATAGAACAATCTAAACTATTAGCACTAAAGATACTTACTCCGTCTTTATAATGACCTTTAGCTAGGACAGAGTTATTCGGCTTATTAATATAGCAGCTATCTTTATTAAAAGATAGGCTAAAGCCTTTAGAAGTAATCAATCCTAAGCTTAGTAGGTTTACTCCTAATTCAGGGACGTATAGCACATTAGTTAATCTAACTAACTGCTTAGTACTAGAAAATTCTAGTTTTATATCTCCTATACCTTGTGCTTTAATAGAACTATTAGTATTACCCCACTTAATAGATGTAGAAGTAGGTTTTAAGTTACTAAATAATTCTTTAATATAGCACGTGTGTATAGTAGCACCAGAGTCTAAAATAAAATCTATAGTATTATTACTTATAGATTTAGAAGCAGAAGAAATTAAAGCTGTTTCTTCTTTATTATTGCTATTATTATCCTGATTAGTAGTAGTACTATTAGTACTGTTACTAGGCTTTTGGCTAGGATTCTTATTATAGCAATTAGACTCTTTATGTCCCCTTCTATTACAATAGTTACAAAAAGAGATATTCTTTTTATCTCCTTTTTTACTATTGCTATTATTACTACCTCTAGTTTGCATAGACATTTCTACGTCATTGTTGTTATTACTAGATGAATTATTTCTATTAAAAGAACTATTGCCTTTAATAGATTTAAGTCTTCTATATTCATCTAGCATTTGTGAGATAATTTCTTCTATATTAATCTCACCCCTAGCAGTTCTAATAGACTGTGTAATAACTGCTACTATATATTCATAATCTTTATTTAGATTATTAAGTAATAGAGCAACAATAAACTTAGTAGGTAGATTAATGTTCCTAGATTCAAGACTATTTACAATCCTTTTAAAGGTATTAATACAGTCTTCTAAATTGTCTTTACAGCTATTTAAAGTAGTGCTAATTAATTCTTTACTTAGTAAGAATTCACTACTAAATCCTTTAGCCTCGTATAGATTTTTAAGAGTATTCCATAGAGTATAAGGATTATTAATAAATTGAGTTTGTAGTAGAGGTCCATCCTCTAATGCTAGTTTAATAATAGCTGTAGCTTTATAGGCATTTTCATCTAGGTTCTCTATATTATCTACTATAGTAGCAGGATTATTTAGTATATAGGCTAAATAACCTTTTTCTACTATAATTGCTTGCATTCTAATATCCCAAATACTATAGTTTGCAGACCCTTTAAGCTTAGGTAGCTTAATAGAATCTAGTATCTTGTAATCTAGCTAAAATAATTCCTTTCTTTATAACGTCTCATAAGTACTAGGTTATTAAATAGGGCTAGATTACAGCAATTAATAGCAACAACGAGCTATTAATTTCAGCCGTACAGGTAGGGCTTAGAAGCTATTTAATACTAAGAGATATACTTAGTAACTATACTTGAGTTAATAGATAACTAGTCTCTAGTAGAGATTTCAACTAGTTAAGTAAGCCTTTAAAACTATATAGCCTATTTAAAACTTTCTTAGGTTATATAGAAGCTGCCTATTTTATTATAGGTCTTACCACTTTTTAAACTCAGGAATAATCTAGCTAGTTTCTAATACTAGTCTTTAGGGTCGCCTATTATTTTAGGTCTTAATACCCGAGATTTTCCTTTAACTTAGAGTAAATCTAGCTAGTTTCTATTACTAGTCTTTAGGGTCGCCTAAATAGGACTTAATACCCGAGATTTCTCTTTTTAAAAGTAGCTTACTATTTTATAGTATAGTTCTCTTAGTATATTACTACCTTTAATTCTTTTTAAGGTAGTAGCAACAGCTTAGCTTTTAATTAGCTTATTACTAGATATACTATAGGTAGTTACTGTTTCTACTAAGTCCGAAGACTATATGAGAAACTCTGGCTATTATAGTATTATCCTAAGTAAAAGCTTTTAATAAAGCTAGCAAAAATAGTCTTTAATAGGCCTTAAGAAAGCAGTATATTTTTGAGATAATATACTAAATTCTAGTAACTTATAAAAGGTTGCTAAGCTTTTATAAGACTAACTATAGGATACCTTATAAGTATAGGAATAAGCGTCTATGTTATAAGGTATTATAAGCCTATAGCTTATACTAGCACTTAGTATAGCCGCTGGCTAGTTTGCTCTTAGTTCTTAAGTCTACCCAGAGCCGTATACTAGTATTACTACTAGTACTCTCCCTCTGCCTTTCTTTGAGGTCTAATTAATTGCCTAAACAGGCAATAAATTAAGACTTAAGATAGTCTTACGTAGGGCTAACTTGGTTGGGAATTATTGCTTAAGTTTCCTAGGTTTATCTCTATTGCTAGAGGCCTAAGGAGCAGGGACTAATACCAGGATACTGCGCTATCTAGGCTTAGTAAGCACTAGATAAAATACTGCTTAGTAAGCAGTAAACAATGCTATTTTTTAGGCGAAGAGCCTAAGTGAATATAGCAAGAATAGAAGAAGTTAGAAGTAGAAGTACTTTCTCTTCTTCTTTCTCCTCTTGCTTAGATAATCTGCTTATATAAGCAGTAGCTATATATATAGCTAGAACTAAGACTTATAGAGTATATAAAATTCTCTATAGGCTATAAAGAGCCGGGCTCATAACCTGTAAAGAAAGTAGGGGGGAAATAGGAGGACAGACTACTTTCTTCCCTAATCTAGAAGACCTAGACTAACTAGACTAGGTAATTCCAAAATAGGAAGCGTATAGCCTAAAGAGGCAAGAGGAGTAAATATAGTAACAAGATAAGATAATATAATAGACAAGATAAGATAATATAATAGACAAGTTATTATATTAAATGCTAGGTCCAGAACTAAGAGAGGGGGAAAGCAAGTAGTATTTATACTCTACTTCCGTTCTCTCTATTACAAATCAGAAGGATCTAGAATAGTTATTACAAATAGATGCTTAGAAATTAAGAGTAGATTTCTAAGCAGATTGCGTAGGCAATTACGCAACTTACTAGCAGATTGCGTAGACAATTACGCAGCCTACTAGCAGATTACGTAGGTGTACACGTAACCTACTAGTAAAGGCAACGTGTTCTTAAGCTATTTATAGTAAGAAAGCTAACTCTAGATCTAGTAAAGCTATAGCTATAATAAGCACAGCTTTCTAACGCTCTCTAGTTAGGCATTCTTCGGATAGTACTTTACTAGATTAGGTAAGCGCTAAACCTAATTAGGAAAGTACCTGTATTTAGGCCTAATATATATATATTTAAGCTAAATAGCTTAAGTTACCTTTTTAGGTAATAACTATTCCTAAAAAGGAAACTATCTAATAAAGATTATAAGAAGAAAGTCTTATAACTTTACAACTTAGAGTGTAGTTTCTTTACTAACTCTCTTACTTCAAGCATGTTATAATACTTTACTATTTACTACTTATCTTCCTGTGTAGGTATACACTTATAGTACTCTACTATATACTACTTATATATGTTATAGCTATAGTTATTAAATTTGCTTATAAAGTACTTTTAATTGTTATTAGTAATTACATTAAATAGTAGGTGCCTTTGCTATATATAAGTGTATAGTATATTATACTTTTTAAAGAAGTTATACTAGTAACTTAGCTTATTAGTATACTACTCAAGCTTAATACTATTCTCTATATATAATTATGCTGTATAAAGCTTAGTAACTAGAAGTTTCTACACTAGAAATAAGAAGTAGCTAATGCCTAGGTGTACGTAGGCTTTACTAAGTTTCTTTAATCTAAAGTTCTACTTTGCTTTTAAACCTTACTTATTCTATTGTTATATAATCTTATTAATAGTACAGGCAAGCCTAGCAAGGCTAAATTAGACCTGTTAATAAGTAGTAGCCTATAATTTCTTCTTTAGTAAGTTATACTAGCTCTCTATAGTATTTATAGTTGTAATTTAAAGTAGAAGAGTAATATATTGTTACAGGAACATTGCTTAGAAGCGCTTAGTTTGTACCTACTTATTCTAGATATACTTATATAGGTTAAAGAGCTTCTTTATATATTAAATATTTAGTATACTCTAATTTATACTCTAATATTACAGTGTTAAGGTATTAAGTTGTTTTTATTACTTACAGCATCTATCTATACTAAAGTAGTAGATAAGAGTAAGGTAAAGAGGTTAGTAGCTGCTGCTAAACCTAATTAGGTAATAACACTAGAAAAGTATTATAATGTATATACTAGCTTATAATTGCTTTACTAGCTAGTTAACTACTCTAGTATTACTACTACTATACTTATATCTCTTTAGCTTCTTATATACCTTAAGTTGCGCTTAATTGTATTATAGTGTTATATAGTTACTATTATACTCTCTTATCTTTTTTTTAGCTATCTAGAGAGCTTTATAAAAGTACTTATTATAGCTAGGCTTAGTGTGTATATATATAGCTTACTATGATAACCTTAGTATATTGCTATTCTCTACTTTCTACTGTGTAGTATAGTTACTGTAGATAGTATAAAGTATATAAGTATATAGTAACTTACTATTAAGTTTTACACTTCAGATAAAGTCTGTAAGTAATTGTTTAATTAGGTCTTAAGGATAGATACAAGAGCAAGGAACTAGAAGAAGTAGTAAATAGTATGCGTCTAGGACCTTAGCTACTTAGGTGTATGGAAGAGTATAGAGTAGACTATTTGTTTTGCAAGTAGGTTAAGATATTCTAATAACAAAGTTAATTAATAAGGTTAAATACAAACTATAGGAGTTGTGTTCCTACAAACTATATACTACTGTTATCTTATACTATTCTATAGTTTCCTATTAAGTTCTATAGAGGGCCTTATAAGAACTATAAAACTTTTGTAAGAATTATAGGTTATTATATAACTACTATTCTATAGTCTTAGCTCTTAACTGTGTATAGGAATTTGTAGAACTGCACGTAACTAAGGCTAGGTGTTCTACTAATCTATGTTGTGTTATTAGTAATAACCTTTTAACTCTATAGTCTCTTCTCTAGATTATAATACTATTCTCTTCCTCTACAATTTATATCCTTATAAATTAACTTATAGTTTCTAAGAGTATCTAAGTAAGACACACAACTAGAACCTAAATAAACCATATTAGATATCTTGCTATAGTTGCCTGTAAGTACTGCACTAAGAAGAAAAAGCCTTATAAGATGTTGTTGCTGTACAAGAAGTATAGTAACTGTAAGTATAATAGTATATAGAAATGTAAACTAGTACATCTTCCTATTCTAGATTTTACTAAAATTAATAACAAAATATTACAGTTAGAATAAATAGAAGATAAGGCTGCTAAAGTAGAAGAGGTAGTAATAGCTGCTCTTTAGGCAGCTTACGCAAAGTTAAGTTACCTATATAAGTAGAAGAAATTTCTACAGTGTTGTAAGTAACAGTTCTTTAATATAAGTGCGTAATTTGTTAAGGATATTAAGCAGCTAGAGTAATAAGAGATGTTACTTAATAACGTTACTACACTTAAGAAGAGTTTAATACCTAGGTTGCTTAGTCTTAACTAGGGGATATATCCTCTACTGTTAGATTCTAATGTTAGTAATACTAGCGCAACAACTGTTAGCAGTTTATAAAGTAAGTTGTTAGTTTCTATATGTTTTCTAAGCTTAGGTAGCCTAACTATTTAACTAGGTATTTATTGCTATTACTAATGTTACAATGTTATATTATTTTTTTAACTTTCTACTTATTATTAATATTATCCTAATAGTAGAAGTTTTTTTAGATTAGTGTTCTAGGGTTAGCTAGTTCTAATAAGGATATATAGAATACTAGATAAATCTTTACATACTTAGGCAGAGCAAGTCTATAGTTAACCAGGCTTATCTGCTTAGAAATAAAAAATAGTCTAACTTTAACGTAATCTAGTTTCTTTATAGGTCTTTGTGTTTAAAGGTTTTTTATAAGAAGATAGACTTTATCTCCCTCTTTTAGCTAAGGTAGTGTTTTTTATTTCTAATTAACATAAGAGATTACTTGTTCTTAAGCCTTACTAATATTTTCTAGTATTTTCTTATATACTTCCTTTAGTTTCTAAACTAAGGAGATTGCTAATTCTGTTTGTAATAGCGTGTCTAGTGCTCTAGTAAAGAGATTTAGGTGTCTTCTGTAATTTAAGAAGAATAGTGTTGTGCCTGTTGCTTCTAATAACTTATTATTATATGTAATCTGTACTATAGGTAACAGTAAAACCTAGTTGTCTTGCTGCTAGTTACTATATATTTATAGAAATGTTTCTATAGTTTAGTTTGTTTGTTTAGTCTATCTATCTGTCTGTAGATAATAGGCTGTAGACAGCTTCTTCTTAGTACTAATAGCTGCTAAAAGTGTTGTCTAATAGTTTAACGTAAAGAGCTTGTCTCTATTACTAATAATTAATTTAGGAATGCTGTAATACCTAATAACTTAGTCTAGGAATACTTAAGCAAGCTACTCTGTAGTATAGCTGTATTAGAAGGGTATTATCTCTACAGCTTTTGTAAATCTGTCTACTATAATAAAGATTAAGTTATAGCTATATCCTGTAATAGAGTTCTTAGAGATAGGTAGCTGTGTAATAAAGTCTATTGAGGTTTATCTATAGTGCTGTTAGTAGCTCTATTACTTATACTTCTCTGTATTTAGTGTATATGCTATACTTATTTTTCTAGCAATCTACACAATCTTTAATATATTTAGTAACCTTATCTTTTATATTTAGAGACTTATAGTGTCTTTAAATAAGCTCTATTGTTCTTACAATACTAGGGTGTCTGTAAAGCAGGTTATTATAGTAACTAGCTATAATTTCTTTCTATAATTCTTCTAGTACTTCTAACAGAATATGTTGTTCTGCTTAAACCTGTATTATATTATTAAGCTGCTATAATAGTTCTAACAATCTATTATTATTAACTCTAAGTATAGTATGTCTATTGATTATCTTAGTTTCTATAAGGTTGTGTTGTTAACTAAGTATATTAGCTCTACTATTATTCTTTCCTAGTGTGTATAGGATCTTAAACTTGTATTATCTTAGTAGTTCTGCCTATTAAACCTATCTCTAATTAAGTACCTTAGTTGTAGTAAACTGCACTAGATTCTTATAATCTATATAGATAGTAAAGTCTAAGCAGCTTTCTGTATAAACTTACTGAAATTCTAGGGCTAATATAATTGCTAAAAGTTCTTTGTTGTGTAAATTATAGTGTTCTTTAGGTCCTAAGAACTTATATAAGTAATAGGCAATTAGGTGCTATAAGCTATCTTGTTCTTATATTTCGTATACTTCTAATACTAAATTTAAGGTATTAGTTTTAAGTTAAAGCAGCTTTCTACTCTTAAATATAATTATAGTAGGTAGCTCTATGCATACTTACTTAAGTAATTAGAAAGTATCTTTTTATGCTTGTTCCTACTTAAATAGTATGTCCTTCTATATAAGCTTAGTAAGTAGTAAGGCCCTAAGGGAGTAATCCTTAATAAAGTAGTAGTTAAAGTTAATAAACCTAAGAAACTCTTAAATATTCTTAACAGTTTTAGGTGTTAGCTAATCCTTTACTACCTGTATTTTTGTTTTACTTATCTTAACTCTATACCTTCCTATAATATAGCTAAGAAACTCTACTTTATTCTTGTGCTATTTACACTTTTCTAGCCTTAGCCTAAAGTCTGCTTTTGCTAAGTATTCTAACACTTGTTGTATATAGACTTTGTATTCTTCTAGTGTCTTACTGTATACTAGGATGTTGTTAAGGTAGGCTACTATAGTAATGTCTAGGTATACTTATAGTATGTTGTTAATAAGAGCCTAGCAGACTGCTAGTGCATTAGTTAGCTTAAATAGTATAACTGTATACTTAAAATGTCTATAATAGGTTCTAAACGCTATTTTCTATTCTTTACCTTTCTTTATATGTATTAGGTTGTACGCTTTATATAGGTTAAGTATAGTAAAGAACTTTACTCCTAATAATTAGTCTTATAGTTCTGTTATATTAGGCAGCAGATACTAATTTTTAATAGTAATGTTGTTAAGCTTTTAGTAATTAACGTAAAGTTATAGTTTACTGTCTTTCTTTAGTATAAATAGAATAAGGAATCCTGCTAGGGATTTAGATTTCCTAATAAATTCTTTTATAAGGTTTTCCTTAATGTAGTCTCTTAGTATCTTAAGTTCCTTCTTAGATAGCTAGTATATAGGCCTAAAGGGTAGTTTTTTCCCTTCCTAGAGCTTAATCTTATAATTCTAAGGTTACTGCTTAGGTAGCGCTTTTACAGATAGCTCTTCTTTAAATATCTAGGTGTACTAACAGTATATATCTAGTATAGCAGAAGTTAGACTGTCTTTCTTCTTAATTATTATAGAGGGGCTTTTTAGGTCTATATAATTAACTGCTTTATCTTAGCATGTCTAATAGTTTAAAGAGATATTATTAATTTCCTTCTTATCTACTAACTCCAGTATAGGTTATATAGGCTAGCGTGTAGTTATACTACATCTGCACTCTTTAAACAAAAGCTAATAATCTTTCTAGTTAATCTGTAGGTTATACTTTTATAACTATAGTAATCCTAATATAATATTATAAGTAGCTGTACTTAGAACGTCTAGTAATATTAACTTATAGTGTCCTTATATCTAGAGGAGTTAGCACTTAACTTTTTACGTTATAACTACTTCTTCTAGTATTAGTTCTCTATTAGCTACTTAGAGCTAATATAAGTGTTCTTTGCATAAGAAGCGTAGTCTAGCTAGCTATACTCTGTATAAGGAAATATAGTTCTCTTATACTTCTAAGTCTAAGAGTGCTAATAGCTTCTTCTTATTTAATATAATAGGGAGCTTAATAAGGTTATAGGTCCTAATAGAGTTAATAGCAAGACTCTAAGTGCTCTTATTTATTCCTCTAAAAAAGACTTATTATCTATTCTAAACCCTTTAAATTCTTTTAGATCTTAGTGTTTCCTGTATCTAGAGTTAAGGTATAACTACTAGTAGTTGTTAAAGCAGTTACTATTAATTAGTAGCTGTATTTACGTTGCTACAGTTAGATTATTGTCTCTAGAGAAAATAATATAGTTATGTTTGTTAATTAAATAAATATTATAAAAGTTGTTAGTATACTTATACTATTATACGCAACAGTAGTTGCAGGGTGTAACGGTCTAGGCAAGGCCTAGTAAAAGATATCTATTTCTTAACCACTTTGCTAAAAAAGCAGATACAAGACAACTAGATTAACTAGTTGTCTAGATAGATAATTAATATACTAGCTTAGAAGACTAAGCTATATAAGAGGCTAGCCTAACGCCCTAAACCCTTTAGCTTCTCTCTAAGCTAGATAGGGCTAGACTCTTATACAGGGCAATGGAAAGTAATATACTTTTAACTTATCTTTATAGTGTGTTGTGTATCTGTTATTTCTATATACAGTCTATAAAAGATTTACGTGTTTTAAGTTCTAGGAATCTAGAATATACTACGTGTAAAGGTTAATAGTAGCTAGTAGTAGCTAGCTTATTATATAGTTCTGTGTGCGTTATAATTCCTAATTACACTAGTTTTCTTCCTCTAGTTTGTTATTAATTTTGTTAATAAGGTTCTAGCAGTCTGTAAGGTCTTTCTTAAGTCCTCTAATAATTATATTAAGGCTATGTCTTAGCCTTATATACTTAAGTAGTAGTATTAGCTCGCGTATAAAGGATTAACATATATTGCAATATACTTAATTGTTTTCTTTATACTTCTATTATTGTTAAGTGTAGTAGTATTTCTTATAGTAGCGTTAATATGCTAATCTAGATCTAATCTAAGCTAGAGTTTGTCCTGTTATATCTAGGAGATTATCTATCTTATTTTAATATTCTTGCAATTTCTTATATAGTATTGCTGCGCGCTTAGGAGGTTTAATATACTCTGTATTATCCTTAGAACTAGACTCTAGGTCTTCTATAAGTTGTTCTACTTTATTAGTAATTACTTCTTATTTATTACTAGTATCTGTGTCTTTATAATAATAAGACAGTATATTAACCTACTAGAGAACCTTATTCTTTATATAGCAGTCTCTAGCAAAGTAGCCTATCTTGCTACAGTTATAGCAGGTTTTGTTGTTTCTGCTGTCTAAGTTGTTACTTCTCTTACTCTTCTTATTCTAGCGTCCTAGTAGGCTTAGTCCTTTATTAAGATTTAAGAGGTCTATAGCTTTAGGTTTGTAGTATCTACTATACGTGTTGCTGTAGATATATCAACTACTATTAGACTAGTAGTTGTTATAGTTACCTTAATTTTCTTAGTTTAGGTTATTATACTACTAGTTGTGTAAGAGTAGGTAATTATTAACCTTAGTTACAACATATACTCTAGAGTTATCTCTTAATTCTATCTAAAGCTTATATAACTTAATGTTAATATTAATTGCTTTATTAATTAGTTTGTCTAGAGTTTTAGTACTAGCGCTAGTGTATATTAGTTCTTTCTTAACCTTAGGCTTAAGACCTTGCTTAAACATAGTTATTAATATAGTGTTACTCTACTCTATATTAGCAGTAAGTTGTTAAAACTTAGCAGTATAGTTAGCAGCAGACTAAGTTTGTTTAATGCGTTAGATATTGTAATATACAATAGCTAGTTTGTTTAAGACTCTAAAGATTAGCTTAACTAACTTCTTAAACTTATTAAGGTTATTAAACTAGAACAATACTTTATTAGGATATTTGTCTAATATAGCCTTCTAGAGAAAGGGCTTAATCTATTTAAAAGTGTTGCTTTATATATAACTTGCAGCTAGTATAATATGTTTTTTATTAGAGATCTTACTTTCTTAAAATTTTAAAGAACAAGTTAAACTAGAGGAGCTAGTTATTAAGCTTATTTTAATTGCTATTATAGGTATTAGGCTTAGCAACGTTTATAGTGCTAAATCTTATAGAAGTATTTATATTAACGTTGTCTAAGTAAGAGCTGCTAGAAGTAGCATAGTTTCCTAAAGTACTTATCTTAGAAGTGTTTAAAATGTTAAGTTTTACACTTTAGACAAAGTCTGTAAGTAATTATTTAATTAGGTCTTAAGGATAGATATAAGAGTAAAGAACTAGAAGAAGTAGTAAGTAGTATACGTCTAGGACCTTAGCTACTTAGGTGCAAGAAAGAGTATAGAGTAGACTATCTGTTGTATAAGCAGGTTAAGATATTCTAATAATAAAGTTAATTAATAAGGTTAAACATAAACTATAAGAGTTATGTTCTTATAAACTATATACTACTATTATCCTATACTGTTCTATAGTTTTCTATTAAGTTCTATAGAGGGTCTTATAAGAACTGTAGGACTTTTATAGAAATTATAAGTTATTATATAACTATTATTCTATAGTCTTAGCTCTTAACTATGTGTAGGAATTTTTAGAACTGTATATAACGAAGGCTAGGCGTTCTACTAATCTATGTCGCGTTATTAGTAATAACCTTCTAACCCTGTAGTCTCTTCTCTAGATTGTAATACTTACTAGTAATAATACTAGGAAATATAGTTTTAACTGCTAACTATTTAGTAGCTAAATTGTTAGTAAGTATATACTATAGCTACTATGTGTAGTAACTAAGCTCTATACACAGCTATTTTATAAGTAATAATCTCTTTACTAGTACTGCTAATTCCTCTGCACTTATAAGAAAGTAAGTAGCTAGTACCTAACTACTATAGCTATTACGCACTATTAACGTGTATAGAAACTAGCGCAACTAGTTAGTTTTATAAGTACTATCTATAAGCGTTAGTACCCTATAGCAAGCAAGCTTACTAAGTTAGTAAGGCTTAATAAACACTATACTACTTTTAAAACCTTGCTAATTGTGTTGCAGAACCTTGCCTGTAACACAGCACTCCTAGCCTTATTTCTCTAGCAATTAATGCGCTTTTTTAAGCTGTAAGTGCTCTAAGTCTAGGCAGTTGTGCGTACAGCAATCTAGCTAATTTTTAACAAAGTCTCAGTGAATGTCGATCGACCAACAACAACAACAACAACGCGCCACAACCCGTGCAAACCCAACGTGCAACCCGTGCAAACCCAACGTGCAACGTCCACGCCAGTTCATGGAGCGCTGATCCACTCACCATCACCACCGCGGTGACGACGCCGCGACACCCCCGCCAGCATGGAGCGCGAGCCCTACCAGCACCAGTTCGAGGGCGGTCCGCGCGCGCGACCCAAGCGTATGTGCTGTTGAGGTTGCGTCGTGGTAGTAAGAGACATGCTGACCGTCCAGGCGCCGTGACCGACTATGGCGCGACCACGGTGCAGTGGATGCGCAACCGCCGCCCGCGATACAAGAACGCAGCCATGCCAGAGAGAGAGCGGCCGAGCGCAAGCTACATTGTCGACATGGAACCGCCCGCCGCCCGCCTCGCCAACGCAGCCGAGTCGATTCCGGCCAAAGCGGTGCACTCGTCGCTCAACAAGGTCAAACACCCCATCAACGTGGTCAAATGGACGCCCGAAGGCCGCCGCCTGCTCACCGGCTCCACCAGCGGCGAGTTCACGCTGTGGAACGGCATGGGCTTCAACTTCGAGACCATCATGCAGGCCCACGAGGCCGCCATCCGCTGCGTCGAGTACGCCCACACCGACGACTGGCTGCTGTCGGCCGACCAGACGGGCGTCGTCAAGTACTGGCAGACCAACTTCAACAACGTCAAGGAGATGCAGGCCCACACCGAAGCCGTGCGCGGCCTCGCCATTGCCCCGACCGACTCCAAGTTTGTCACGTGCGCCGACGACACCACCCTGAAGATCTGGGACTTTGCCTCGAGCCAGGAGGAGCAGACCCTCACCGGCCACGGCTGGGAAGTCAAGTCGGTCGACTGGCACCCCCACAAGGGCCTGCTGGTCTCGGGCTCCAAAGACCACCAGGTCAAGTTCTGGGACCCGCGCACAGGCCGCTGCCTCACCACCCTGCATGGCCACAAGAACCCCATAGCAAAGACCATGTTCGAGCCCACCCAGGGCAACCTGCTCGCCACCTGTGCACGTGACCACACCGCCCGCATCTTTGACCTGCGCATGATGCGCGACGTCCTGCTCCTGCGCGGCCACGAAAAGGACATCATCACCATGGCCTGGCACCCCATGCACAAGAACCTCCTCTCCACCGGCGGCGTCGACGGCAGCATCCACCACTACCTCCTCGACGAGCAGAATGCCCCCGCCGGCACGCCCCCCACTCTCTCTCCCTACGACTCCGCCGACCCGCAGAACGCCCCTGCGCAGGCCATCTATCCCGCCCACAGCATTCAGTACGCACACGACTTCACCGTATGGGCCCTCGACTGGCATCCACTCGGACACATCCTAGCCTCAGGCTCCAACGACCGCGTCACCCGCTTCTGGACCCGCCCCCGCCCCGGCGACACAAAGTACCCCGAGGACAGATACCACATTGGCCAGGCCGCCGCCGAAGCAAACGGCACTTTCGACCGCGGTCACGGCCGCCGCCAGCGCGCAGAAGAGGAAGAGCAGGAAGCCGAGGACGAAGCTGAGGGCCTCGTCGACCAGAAGCTCCCCCCGAAAACGGCAGGCATTGGTTCTCTCCCCTTCCTACCCCCCGGCCTGAACCTACCTGGCCTCGCGCCTGCGAACCCAGACGGCAGCTCCAGCGCGCTCCCAGGCATAGGAGGCGTTCCGCACCCCGGCGGCCCAGGCATGCCACCCCTCCCCCCTCCCCCAACAGGAATGAACCCCTTCGCCAACGGCCCACCACCGCCCTTCCCCGCCGGGATACCCGCAGGCATGGACCCCAGCCGTCTCGCAGCCCTCCTCCAATCCGGCGCCGTACCACCCCCTCCCCACTACCACACCACGGCGGACCACCCCAACACCAACCGCCTTTCCCCCCACAGCAAGGCAGCGGCCCACCACAATTCCCCCCTGGTCCCCCGCCCAACTTCCAATTCCCACCCGGCATGCCGCCCGGCTTCCCGCCCCCAGGCTTTCCCCAAGGCCTACCCCCGGCTTCCCCCCACCACCTCAAGCCTTCGCACCGCCGGGCATCCAAATGTCAAGCAACGGCGGGCCCGTCGGCGGACAAAACGGCGCACAAAACGGCGCACAAAACGGCGCACAGGGGTGGGAGAGAAAGCGCGCACCGCTGCCAGATCAAAACGATGCGCTGCAGGCTGAAATGCGGCAGGGGCGGTATCGCAAAGCGCGGTAGTATTGATTGGTTTCAAGGTGTACAAGTATTAAGTTTCAAATCCATCTTATATCTTTGAGACATGAGGTGTAAGGTATAAGAGGATTGTAGAGGTCTTAAGTAGGATAGCAGTAGGTTAGTTTTAAACTAATTAAAACCCTTTAAATGTATGTGTTATAGCATTTTAACTAAATTTTGATTTTGACGTCGTTGCTTTTCCCATTCCCATCACTATGCTATCGGTTCATCACGTGGTTGCGAGAACAGGCGTTCGCGGGGTTTCAATAGCGTCATCGCGTCGAGGAAGGCGAAACGTGGGGGTGGTGGGTGAAGTAGTGAGGGGCATAACGTGCGTTTCCCGAGGGAACTCAAGGTAGTGCGTAAGCGTTTAGAGTGATGGACACTTGATAAAGACTAAGATTCTACTATCGAGTGATTGCGAACTATCACTTTTTAGACAGACAGAGTAGACGCACTGATTCGAAATGCTGTTCGTGGAGTGTGAAGGTACGCCTTATGAGGTACGTAACATTCGCTCCTCTTTTTTCAACGAGTCTCTTTCCTCGTCTTTACAGTGATTACTCAAACTCATCCCGTCTAGATCGGCTTCCAACACGGCTCGTCCGCAAGAGAGCACATCACGCGCAGCATCGCCTTCTACGCGACTCTGTTCCAGCAAAACTGCAAACAATCCTGGCCTGAAGTGCTCCACCACGCCTCGCAGTTCGAGCAGCAGGCGAAATCGAAGTGGCCAGCGTACCATGAGGAAATGCGCGGCATAGCGGACGGTGCGGGGAAAGAATTGCTGGATATCGTGGCGATTAATGTTCGCACGGAGATCAACTTCGGGTTGTTCAGCGATGGGTGTACAGCGCTGGCATGGCACACTGAGGGACGAGCGTGGATGGGACAGAACTGGGATGTAGGTGGTCCAGCAACGCGCATTTACACAACGACATCATTCATTCATTCATTCATCCACAGCACCCTCGCATCAAGCCGCGAAACCAAGCTAACACCCCTCACAGTGGCTCCCCGCCCAAAAACAAAACCTGATAATAACCAAGATCTCTCAACCCTCCAAACCAACCATCCTCCAAGTAACAGAAGCAGGCATCCTAGGCAAAATCGGCTTCAACTCTTCCAGCCTCGGCGTCCTATTCACCGCGATCCGCGTCCACGGCGTGTCTCCCACCAACCTCCCAGCGCACCTCGGACTACGCAAGGCACTAGAAAGCACTTCCGTAGCGTCCGCCATCCGGGCGTTGGAAAGCGCGGGCATGGCGTCTTCCGCGCACATCTTACTCGGCGATACCGCCACGGCAGTGGGCGTGGAGTTTACGAAGTCGACGTTCAGGTACTGTGAGCTTGATGCGAGCGGGAGCGTCGTTCATACTAATCACCTCCTCAAGGAACATCCTGGCGAGGTGGAGGCGCCGTGGTTGGCGGATTCGGGTGCGAGGCTTGCTACTATGCGGGAGAATATGGGGAGGTTGGGTGGTGAGCCTAGTTGGGGGGCGGTGGAGGGGTTGTTTGAAGATGAGGGGAATTTGCCGGGGGCGATTTGTAGGGTGAGGAGTGGGGAGATGGGGAGTGAGACGTTGTTTAATATTGTTATGGATTTGAAGGAGAGGAGGGCTGTGGTTAGGTTGGGGAGGCCGACGCAGGTTGAGGAGAGGGTGGTGTTGCAGTTGTGAGGTGGTGGGGTGGTGGGGTGGGCGGTGTAGTGAGGGCTTCAGGTGGTAACCTGTGTTTGGAGAAATTGTGTTGTTGATTGTGAATAATCACCACAGCAAACTACCCGTCTAACATCCACAGCAGTACCAGTATCAAAGCCTGCTACCTGACAGATCTAACCACCCCTGTTCGTGCATGCACGATGGTGTGCCCCATTCCTCTTTACAAGGGTGCTCTCGTTTAGCGTGCGTGCATAATCAGGCGTTGACAGGTGTCGTTTCGCAACGTGTACCAGTAGAAGCACGTCTGCTGACGTTTATCTGGCTCAACCATTGCTGCGGGCTCAAAAAGATCTACGCTGGCTGCATACGTCGTGTTGTGTGCGGTACTCGGCGATAGAACGTGCTGTAGGCTTTTCTTGGTGCTCTGATGGTGCTTTTCTGTGCGATATTTTTGCTGTGCGCGAGCATTGATATTAGTGATACGGGGTTTGTTGAGTTTGTGGCTGGCTTCGGTTGGTTGACGAAGGGGTATGCTCGACTCCGATGGTGTTGGATTGACCAGGCAGTATTGAGTCGGCAGGCCCGGTCCCTTTCGCACGGCGTTGGAGACTGAGGCTCTGCGTAGAGCAACAGGAGTGGGCCGCGCCACCGTTATGTAACGTCTATGCGATCTATTCCTTTCCAGCGAAGATTTCATAGTCCTAGCTTCATCTGCTTGAGATTTACCGAAAAAAATTGCCCAATGCAATTCTTCGATAACGCGACGAAGATGGCAACGTGAACTGCATCTAGCATCAACCATAGCTGTATGGGAACTTACTGCGATTCCATTTCGTGCACGTGCTCAACACTTGGGTATAAGTGGAACTCTGCGTTCCAGTCGCGAGGTGTGGTAGTGTATGCGTACGCATTAAGCGGCTCGATCGGTTCTGAAGTAGCAGTGGGATTGAAGAGGTTCCAATGGGACAGACACCCTCCGGCTTCGGTGGGTAAGAGACCCGGGACGTCGTGGAAAGTCGGACCACATACCGTTGGAGCAACAATTGGCGGTACTGTCAGTTCTCTGATGCTCGTCTTCGAGGCGTAGAGGTCCATGTACTCCTTCTTCACAGGCGCCAAGGACCGCTCATATTCTTCGAGGCATCGTGTGGCTGCAGTCCATCGTTCGCGGATCGAACGGAAACACTCTGCAAAGACGTTCATGAAATCTTCCACCTGCTCCCAGGAATATACTGTAAGAACCTCTTGTTTGCAATATTGCAGGCCCTCTAGAAAGACGATAGCGCAATGGAAGACGTGATGACATGGGTGGAACACATATTTGATCCTCCCAGGGGCGGCTTCTGACTGTTTCAGATAGCCCGCAGCAATCTTCACTGCGTTCGCCAATGCGACCATTCTCTGATCTGTGGTAGGCACAGGTATGCGCTTCGATGGTCGATTGAGCATGAAGTAGACGTACGGCACAGCGATGTCGGAGTACAACGTCATCTCTTCCCACCTCGCCAGAAGTCCAGGGTCTAGGTTTGCGCGAGCTGCAGCGTAAATCTCTTGTTGCCACTGGCAGATGCGGTGAATGCAGCTTTGCCCCCAACTTTCGAGAGAGTCGTATTCCTGCGGCATTGGCTCATGCTGCCACATGATTGAAACGAACTCTGCCTCGATGAGCCGGAAGCTGCAAATGATTCGCTGGGTAAACTTCGATACACGCCCCTCAGGGACGGTGCCATGCTGAGTGATGGCAGTGTCGTCGATCTCTAGTGGAAATTTGACCTGGATCCCTTTTATGGGCAGGCTGGTTGGAAATAGAAAGATGGAGCACACTCCCACTTCCATCTCCCATGCGCACCAAAACAGGCGTCGCCGCATGTCGCGTTGGTAGTCGGATATCTGGGCGTCGTTGGGCAGTTCTTGGTGCAGGCCGAGGTCAATCACCGATTGGCTTATCAGCCCTGTGAGAAGCCAAAGATCCGCCATGCCAGGGTTCAAGAAGGTATACTGTGTCAGGAGAAGGATCGCCTGCAGACCAGCAATCTCGTTTGTCGCAACCTCCGGAATCCACTGCATGGCACACCTGACAAGTTGAAACGCTTGCTGGTTGGCTTTTGCTACGTTCTTTCGGGCATGGGTGCTCAGCGAAATGGCCATGACCATGCACACAACATACTGGTTGCGAACAGAGTCCTCGTCGGTCTTCGACGCTCTTTTCGGATAAATGGAGTTGAACGCTGTCGTGACATCGGTGCGGTGATATATAGGATACTGTGTAATCACTCTCTCCAGATAGTTGTCGAGGAGGATCTTGGCTCCATTTTCATCGGCAATTAGATCGCGAAACAAGCTTTTGGTCGGGGGATTGATGATTGACCTAGGATGGTTCTCATCCAGGTCAGTGGAACCTACAGGACCTTTTCTGGATGGCAGCTGCGTCCCCTTGACGACGCACTGTAAGATTGGTCTTGCTTTGGACACACCAAGAAAAGGAGGGGTGATGTCCTCCATGGCTTGGTTGACAAGGCTATCAGCGAAAGCGCATTTTTCTACGCCATGCTGGCTCGGGTGCGGTTCAGATGCATATGATGTAGCTGGGGACGGCTGGCCAAAGCGTCTCGAGGAAGATGGGCTTTGAGCTCCCTCCAAACGTGCAATGTGCGCTTCCAAGTGATCAGCTATGCTCCGATATGGCAAGGTGGAAGCTGTCGAAGAGTCGAAGCCAACGCATCTCACACCCGCATCCACACACCGAGTGCAGTCTGGCACCTTGAAATCGCACTACCGTGTTGTTAGTATGATGATGGCTGTACAGTGAGACATTGTGGATAAGCACCGCAAGCTTCCTCTTTCTGCACCTGGCGCAAGCGAGCACACGACGGCGCACTTTATGTTTCTGCATCATGGAATGTGGGCGCTATGCGTCTACGGTACGACGTAGGGCTCATGGCATTACGGAATCCGTGATGGATGGTTGTGATGATGCTGAGAACTCTGGGTCAAGGCGCAGGCCAGCGGGACTAGCCACCTCGCCTCGTCCAGTCGTTATTTGGCACACTCCTAGCTTCGGCTAGAGCGCTTATTAAAAGGCAGCCTTTGTACGTGCTCATCGATGTGCTCCTGGTGCTCTGCTGGCTGTGTTGGCAGAGGCATACATTCTTGATTCTTAAGAATGCGATTTTACGAGGTGGTGCGTCGAAACTGCGTGCATGCAAGTGAGGGTGCCGATATGCCGCCGCTGGCAATCCCTTCTGTGTTGGGTCGCGCTTGCCAGATAAGACTTTCGCTCGATGTCGCATCACAGTCATCCCAGTTCGTCACCTGCCCAGCTCATTGCGCGTTGATGCTGTTGTCTTTTTCATCTGTCTCAAGTAATGGCGACATAGCCTGGTGAACACTGAAGGCCGGCAACCCTCACCTTTGCATCATGACAACCGACACTGGTAATCGCAGCGCGACTGCAGTCAACTTGGACGCTGTAATTCAGGTAATCTTCATCAGCCTACGAAGTGGTTCATCTACTGACGCTCACAACAGAGCTTGCCTGCATGCAAGCGTTGCCGGGATTGCCGCCGTGGCTGCGACACACTGCTCCCGAAATGCCGGTCATTGCTGCTCCCGCCCGACGGCTGGCTGCTTAGACTAACGACAACAGACAATGCACCAAAGCAGGCGTTGAGTGCGTGTATCATGATCCCGGTCGTGGCGCCCTGGTTCCTCGCAGGTATGATTTTGAGGCCGACTGGACTTGAAGCAAACCCTCACAGCGTGTAGTTACATATCTGAACTCGTTGATCACGTGCGCAAACTTGAGGCACGAAATAACTCATCTCCGGCGTCTTCAGTGGACACTCCACAAAGTGCAAGTTTCAATGCAGCCACAAAAGCTGAGCCTGTTCTGTCTGGCAGCGGCCTGCAATACGAGCATCACTTTGCGTACGCTGCGGACAGCTACCGATATCTTGGTTCAGAATCATGTCTCTTGAAGTCACCAAGGTTGCAGTCTACCTTTGTACGTTCTCCGTTCGACGAAGAAGACGACTTCGTACTAGAATGGAAGTCTACGCCGCAAAAGCTACACGAGCTTGTTGAAGAGTACCTGGAATGCATGTATGAACTTCCACCTCAATGCACGTTCCTAGGTTGTTTGCTGATGTAACAACTCGCAGACAGCCAGTGTACCCCATCATTGATGAGTCGCAACGATACCTCAGCCTGGACGTTCCTACAGATCTTGCACCTGTTGAGACCTTTTCCCTCAACATGATTTATTCAATCGCGTGCCACATTATTCCCAATACTGCAAAAAGGCAAGACGCTCGAAATCTGTGGCAGTCGTCAGGCAAGCAGGCCCACTACCAGGCAAATTGCCTCAAATACCGCAACCTTGCTGGCAAGTTCTACGACAAAGCCATGGAACATGTCGAGGCGGCCACGCTCGAGCCCACCATAGACACGCTTAGAGCAGTGCTCTTGATGGCAATAAATAGCCTGTTCGATCCAAAGTCCGGCAATATTGGACAACAAATAGCGCTTGCTGCGCGCATAGCCTACAGTCTGGAAGCGACGGCAGAGCAGGAAGATTCATCGACGAACATGGCAGAGTTGCTTCGCAATATGCACATGACCATCTTTAGCATCGAAAACGAGATTGCATCAACCCTAGATCGGCCAGCAACTTTTCCCGAACCAGTGAGTTTGCCTACCGCTTTGTCCAGTACTGAAGCCTAACACCCGCAGAACTGGGAGTTGTGCTTCGACAAGGCCAGACCAGCTGAATACATGTGTTCGCTATTTCGCTTACAGCACCGATTCCGCAACGGCGATTCTGTCGCAAAGACCAATGTCAAGAAACTTCTGCCGCGTCTCGACGAGAAAGCGGAGTTGCTCCCTGTTGTGCGCATCGCCTTGCATACGACAGTACTTCTCTTAGATCCCAGCTGGGGTAGTGCATGGTGTGTACTTTCAATCTCCACCTCAGCTTTTCTCATCACCCAAAACCCGTTCACTGACTCATGCGGGTTTCTAGGTACGTGCTTGAGGCTGTCGTAAGCCTGGGCGGTACATATACGTTCCTTACGCCACACTGGGTCTATCGAGCCGGTACCATCATCATCCAAAACATGCCAGAGATCTACGAAGGCAATGTCATCCAGCTCTACTCCAACACAGTCCACGTTCTCGAGCTTTCATCCTGGAAATGGCCAAGCTCTGCTGCTCTTAACGCGTCTCTAGCCGACCTCATGACACACATGAAGAGCAAGTACAGGCCCAACTGGGCCGACAAACTTCGACTCGGTGATGTCAGTATATGAACGTTTGATAGACCCTGCACTCGAGCAGCTTTGAGCTTCAACGCGATCCAGGCTCTGTTATTCATGCTCACGGGTATCCAAAACGTCTGCCCGCAACAATCGTTGCGAAGGGGACGTAGCAAAACTTGTAGAGAAAAACTTCCGTTCCAGCAGATATATCTGTTCGGTCGAAGTGTATCCCTAGGAGAAGCTTAGAATTCCCACGCCAAAAGAAAACGACAGCGATTCAGCCCTCGGCCATCCGATGATCGTGCTTCCAGTCGTTATTCTCATCCATTGTCAGGTTTTGAGCGCCTTCTCAGAACTCCCTCAACACTGCAGTACGCCAAGGCTTCTGGGAATCACATCAAATCCTCGGACGAGAAAGCACATACCCAGGAAGTCCACCTCCACGCACCCCGGGTGTCATGATTCGCACACACAGAGTATCAACAAACACCTCACACGTGCGGGGAGATGTCCACCCAGACTATCACACACATGGCTTCTTAACGCCCTAGATTCCACAACCCGTGCCCTGCTTCCCATCGGCTTGAGATGCTCCATCAAGGTTCACAAATAAGGACGCGTGGATGCCACCACTGTCACAGCATACCAGAGTACGGATCAACGCAGATTCCGTGGACAGCAGGGACGTCCCACTGAGCTGGAAAGATGGAAGCCAAGACCATGTTTTTTGACGTTAAACATCAAACACCAAAGTAACGATGCGAATAAACTCAATGACTACAATGACGCCACGAATAATGTAAACGAAAGCTTAAGACGAAATAGCTATTGAATCAACCACTTCTGGATTGCTACTGGGTAGACAACATGTAAGCGTGGGTAGCAAGCGCATAGACGCATGGAAACAGAAACTCGGATCTGTATTGTTAGCATATGTCACGTGTAATATGCCCTCTCTGACCGCCTTCAGGTTCTTGTTTCCCATTCCATACTCTTGTTTTCCCTGACTCGCAGATTATGGTTTAGTTACAATACGCTTTTCAGTCTCAGTGGAGGGGTTTTGCCTTAGATTCAGAATATACATGTAGGTTATCTATGTATTCATGGCTTCTAGGTTGGAAATCTATATGCAAACTTCTGAAGGTAGAAACCAGCGTTCACTTGAGGGCTTGCGCACTTGCGCTCTCTAGATCTATATCTTCATCAGTATGGACGCAAGAGTGTCGTTCGCTCGCGTCTGGAGCCGTTCCTTCGCGCCGCTTCCTCATGAGGTCGAGTATAGCACGATGGTTCTCAAACCTTTGAAATGGTCCCCAGGTTTCTTTGAACCCAGTGGCCGCATTGCAATCGAGGCCTGCGTGATCTGCTATTTGCCAGTTTGCACCAAAACTCAGGAGCTTGCTCGCCACGCTCTTGTTCCTGTCTTTGCATGCATGCCACAACGCGGTGCGACCTGCATCATCCTGAAGATCTACGTTGACCCCTTTACTCAGAATGCACTCAACTATCTTTAGGTTTCCTGTGGCAGCTGCAAGGTGCAATGGAGTGCACCCTGCACTATCTCGGAGGGAGACATCGTTTCCTCTACTCATGCTAAGGATGCACTCGAAGCTACTAACCAATCCTTCGATAGCGGCAATATGCAGTGGAAAACGACCGGCAGCGTCTTGTATATCAACCCGAGCTCCTGCGTTGAGTAGCAACTCAACCATATTCGCTTGGCACCTGGACAGAGCAGTGTGTAACATCGTACGACCCTGGACATGTTGATGGCCCACATTTGCACCAGCATCTAGAAGTAGCTTTACTACCTCCGCATGGCCGCTTTCTATGGCCGCATCAAGCGGTGTTTGGTTTCTCCTGTCAGCGACGTCTACCGTAACATCAGCTATCAGCAGCTGGCGAACGACATGCGCATGTCCTTGGAGAGCTGCATGAAATAGTGGAGTTTGGCCGTCTGTATCTTTCGCATCCTTTGGAAATCGATTTTTGAGAAGAAGAACCACGATATCAGTGAGTCCCTTAGATGCTGTGTCGTGTAGTGGCGTGAAATGGTCGTCAGGTTCGACTGGGGCGCGCTCCAGAAGTATCTCACAAAGCGACACCGAATTTACTCGGATTGCCCAACTCAGAGATAACTTCAGGTCCCTCATCGTGCTTCCCGCCAAGAGCAGCTTGACAATATCTCCATGGCCATTGATTGTAGCTGTTTGAATTGGGGACCAAGAATGCGGGCTGGTGAATTGTGTGTCCACTCTGGCGTCAACTGAGAGGAGTAGTTTAACAATTGACCCGTAGCCATATTCCGCAGCTATGGTAAGAGCGGAATGTTCTGGGCAACTCGGAAGATCCATGTGATGACTATAAGTGCCATATTTGGCAACTGCATTTGCGTCAAACCCAAGTTCAAGAAGCTTGACCACGATATTTTCCAATCCAAAACGCACAGCTAGATGGAGACCTGTTGCTTCTGAGACTACTCTGCCATGCAACTCTTCCAGGGCGAATCGAACAAGTGCGGGTTGGCTTAGGAAATTCAAGATGGCGCCCTGTACTTGCGATATGTCGGTACAGCTAGCATGGACAGCCCAATGTCTGGCAGCGTAATTTTGTAATAACCTGTCATATCCTCCATCATCTCTTCGATTCATTCCTTGATTCATTGATACGACCCAATGTGATCTGTGATATTGTTCGGGGTCGGGGAGTGAGAGGTAGGTAATGCAAGTTTTGGCTATTGCTAGCTCTGCGTTCGGGAACCATCTTTCCTTAGTCCTGTCGAAGTATTTCCGCGTGGTGTAATGGACAAGTCGTATCTTGTTGCTCCCTTCGTCGGTAACAATAAGTCCAGCGCAAACAGAGAGTATATCTTCAAGACACGGTCTGTTTTCCGGATCAAGATCGAACACTCCATCCTCTACAGCGAGCGCTTCGCATAGCTCCAAAGATGTCAATGGGCTCCTTGCACAAACCACCCAAGTCAATACATCTCTTGCGAACTGTGCTTGCTCCTTAGTTTGGCCATTGGTACGAGTCATCGCGGCTTCGTAGGCATCATCGTATGCCGCCGAACCACTCGCCAGCTCTGTTAGAGCGTCTCGAAAAGCTTTTTTTGACTTCTTGAAGGCAAGAGAGTCAACATGTAGCTGGGCTAACAGGAACCTATCATGAGGTCAATATGTGATAACAGCACGAAATAAGTCCGAACTCACATTCCTTGCGCTGATTGCGCAATCTTGACTGCGGTTTCATCCAGAAGTTTGGGATCGTTCTGTGCTATTTTTGACAGTCGATGGGATGTCCCTCGAACGAACTGCTGGATATCTTCGTCCCTTGCACGTATTTCCAGAACATCCGCTGCTTGGAACTGGGAAGCAATGTCAGGGATATTTCTTGATGTTGCCAAAATGTTTATGTTGCATCCATCGCGAAGCGCAAAAATTGCTGTCAAGAAGTCTCGCACGGAGTTGATGTTGCATTCATCCAGAGCATCGATCACGACAAACACACGCTGGAGAGAACTGGCCACAGCATGAAGACTCTCGGTGATATTCTGTAGAAGCAGCGGCTTCCGACCATCATCTCGGCGTTTGTACAGCTCTCTTACAGGCACTGGTAGATGCTCGTGGCGTTCAGCAAGTTGCTGTAGCAGGCTTGCCAGCAATTCCTTCGAAGACTGTTTTTCGTTGAAGACGTTGAACAAGAAGACGACACCATATAACGGCTCACTCTTGTAACGCTCATTGAGGTCAGATATGACGACTGAGGCCAATATCGTTTTGCCTGCTCCAGGCATACCTGGACAGAACAGAGTTCTACCCTTTGTAGCCAACCAGAGCCTGTATTCGTCTGAGTCAAGGAACCACGTGCCTGTGGCGGCATGTCGTCTGTGAATAGCATCATGGTATGAGCTGATATGGTCTGCTTTCGACAGCCAGTCGAGAATCTCTTGTCGTTTTTGTTTCTCCTTAAGCGCATCATCACACTTCTGTAAAGCCTCCATGCCACTGTCTAGCTTCGCTTGTGACGACTTTAGCTCCGACTGTGACAACTTTAGCTCGTTCAGGTTGAGCAAAGTGTCTCGAGATAAGTCTGTGTTGAGATCTAGCATGCGTGCGAGCTCGACAAGCTGTTCGGTATTTCCTTGAGAGCGCGTATTTATCTCGTGAAGCAATCTCCCAGCGTGATTCGATAGTGCCAGGTGTAGAAGGCTCTTCTCCCTCTCAATAGCCTCGATAAGCTTCATTGTTTCCTTCTCTTGGAACGGCCATTTTGATATCTTGCCTATGCTGTCAGACTGCAGTTTGGTTTGCACCAGACTGAGTGCCGTCCGAAGGCGATCCAGTATTCCTCCAGGTTGATTGAGGACTTGCATGCGTTCGACCCATGCCTTTCCTGCTTCCGAGGTATCCGCATTGTCCTTCAGCTCTTGTAGGATGTCTTCGCACGCTCTGATGGCATCGCGCAGGCGCTGCCGGTCAGTTTTCGCTCCAGAAGCGGTCTGAATGAAGGTTGTAACCTTTCCAGATATCTGAAGGACGGCAATGATACTAGCAGCAACCTCCATTGTTAGTGTAGGATCTGAGATGCCAAATGCGAAAAGAAGGTCAGCTCTTGGGTTGGAGATGCTGGGCGTTCATTAACTGCAGATTCTCGGCTGTGCAGGGCTGGGCGTCATCTTGCGTTTTTGGCCCCTCCAAATATGCGCCATCACATATGCGCCATGGGTCTGACCGGTTTCTCAGCCTGATGTCCTTCGAAACTACAATATTGATTGACATAAGGGGTCAATACATCTCGATTGCTGTACGAAAATGGAAAAAGCTGAAGTTGAGAAAGGGGGATAAGCAACTGCATAAATGCTGCGGAGGCGATATGGGCTGTGTTTAACGAGAGGAAGTCGCATCACGTCAAATAATTCGTGAAAATCGATTGGCTAATCAGCTCAATGATTTAATTGGCCAACAAGGCATTGTTTCACGTTGCGTAGAAAGTAGAGGAAGGAGAGAATCTCAAGAAGAAGGTACGACGTGCGCATTCTTTTACTTAGTAACCTGATACGAACAACTACAACAAGCCACAAACACGCAGCTGAAAGGGCTTACCTCTAGTGCCGATTACGCAGCGACAGTATCTCAATATGTGACTATCCCCGTCCAACCAGCCCTTGCCTACTTAATCAACACCCTCACCCCCGGCCTCCCCAACTCAGCCTGCGGCAAAAACAAATCATGAAACATATCAACATCCCTCCTCGACGACTCCCAAACCTCCATCTCAAACCTCCTCACCAGCGCCGCAAGCACGATATACATTTCCGCCCGCGCAAGATTGATTCCCGCGCACTGCCTCGCACCCCTTCCAAACGTCATCAAGTACTTCTCTAACGGCCGCCCATCTGGTGTCTTCCCGCCGATCCAGCGTTCAGGGATGAAGGAGTGGGACGATGGGAAGAGGGTCTCGTTGTGGTGCGTCAGCGGCGCGGACATACCTACAGGTGTGAAAGGGGGGATGGTGTAAGAGCCGTATTGCATGGGAGTGTGAGCGAGGCGGGCGTTGCGAGTTGAGAGGCCGTGTGAGAGGCGGAGACCTTCTGATATGGAGGCGGAGAGGTAGGGGAGGTTCTCTAGCTCGGTGAGAGGGGTGTGAATGTTTGGGTTGGGGATTGCGGTTTCTAGTTCTGCTTTCAGTTTTTGCAGTTTCTCGGGGTTGGCGAGCAGGTGGAAGAGGGTTGTGTTCAGGGCGTGGGCTGTGGTATCCAGGGCTGCGCCGACGATGAGCTGGCTTTCTTGGCTTAGTCGCTCCAATGACTTTTCTGACGGGGGGAGGTCGCTGTTGAGCAGTTCGTGGAAGACGGTTGGGTGGCCTTTTGTCTCGTTACCCATATCTCCACCTTTTTCGTTCCGCTTGAACACCTCTTCTACGCGCCGGTTGTTCAGTGTCCGGAATGCTAGCATAGCACCATATTCAGGGCTCAAGTTCGCAATCCAGTGTTGGGGGAGACCGCGCATGACGGCATGCAACCACGGCATGTGCTTGGTAAAAACACTCATGGAAGCGAGTTTCTTCACTGCTCGAGTGAATAGAGGTGCAAACTCCGGATCGTCAAGTGCGTTCTGCTTGTGGCCCACTGAGTACTCGATAATAACATCAGCCGTCAGACATCCGAATGCTGGACCTGTGGGAAGCGGCTTTTTAGATTGTCTGAATTCTTCGAAGCGAGCGCAGAGCTTCTCGACGTGCGTCCAGATCAGGTCTTGTAGGCCCAGCACGCGCTGCTTGGAAAAGAAGGGATTGAGTGCGGCGCGACGTATGCGATGGTGGGAGTGATCGTCCGTGGAGAAGGTAACGAGAGGATCGCCAAACTGGCCTGTCATGTACTGGTGTTTGTCGCGCGGTGCAGAACGAGTGTAGAGTGTGTCAATGAAGTCTGGGTCAGAGACGTGTAACTCGAAAGGGTTGATACGGACGATCGGACCTGAGATTGCAATGGATAAGCAGAGCAATAATTTGAGTCATTCAGGTAAGTGTATACTTGCCATATTGTTCATGCATTTCTCTGACCTTCACATAGTATCGGCCCCATTTGAAGACGTCGTAGTAGATCTCGTACCATAGTGTTACAGCGGCGAGTTTAGGTCCCGGGAAGATCGAGAGTGGGCTGAAATAGAGTTGATATGTCGCGTTGCCTCCTAAATACAGAAGGAGTAGAGTCAAGGCCGTGACGGCCAATGTACCTAAATCATGATCGAAGATGCTTTCGGAGAATACTTCTTTCAGCAACATCTCCACTTTGGACAGCTGTTGTGCTGAACGTTGAGAGCAAGTGAAAATGTTCTCAACCTACTCTGGTAGAGAGAAGGGAAGCGGGGTACTTTATGTATAGTGCTGCAGTCAGCTTATGTTGTGTATCTGACCTATGATGTCAGTTATGGGCGAGCGTGGCTGTGATTCGTTTGCGGTGGTGATCCTTCTGAAAAGGTAAGTTTTAATATCCTGCAGGATTCATCGCCTGTTGGATGAACAGTTGCATGATTCTACAGACTCGGGTTCAAAATTGGGATATATCAATCATTCATTACCCTCACACGTGATAGCTATTTGCTTCACATGTCTGCGCTGTAGCCAGCAGCCCTTCTTAAGCCTTCTCAACCTTCTTCACTTCACTATATCGTCCACTCATCATCGACGATGCCTACCGCGTACATCTTTTCGTATCTGCGCAGCCGTGACATCACCAGGCCAACGGTAATGACGTTTCAATCTCGTGAGCAGAATGGTCGTTCAGACCTCCTACACTGAAACGTCTCGTTGCTCCTTTTTCTGATTTTCCAGAGAAGCTGGTGGAAGCCGATGTTGGTACCCCAGAAGGTGTTATCCGTGAGTGCGAGGGCTTGCTTTGGAGCAAGGAGGCAGCTGAGAAGGCGACTCAGAGCAGTGTTTTCGATTTCCTTGCGACGAAGTTCATACACCAGGAAAAGGTGAGCGTCAGCTTTGAACAGATTGTTTGTCGAGATGCAACGGTGTTGAGCGAGATGGCGCACGCCCAAACATTTGTTCCATGTGCATTCATTTCATACAGCCTGTGCAGCGAAGAAGCTCATGAAGCTTCCCACGGTCAAACCGCCGACAAGACACAGTGACATGAAGCCACCTGCAGCTTCCGCCTCATCAACGTCGACCCACTCGACAAAACCCATCATGCAGCTGCTTCCAAGGTATCCATTGGTAAGGCCGAAGAGCAGCTGCACAACAAATAAGTAAAAGAAGTCTGAGCTGACAGCAGCCCCTTTACCACCAACATTGCAGAGTAGGTATAAGGGGATGAAAGCGGCTCGGAAGATGGAGAAAACAAAGAGTATCTTTGGGTAGGCTGTCAGGCGTAAAGCAGGGAGGGCGGGACCCATGCGTCCAAGTAAGTCTCCGATGTTCCAGAAGAGGAAACCCAGAGGTATGAATGTCGCTGGTTGGAACAGACGGTGCGCATATTCTGGATCTCGCACGCTAACAATCTTCTGGGTGAAGACAGGGAAGAACATGGTGACTACAAAGGTCAGGAACACTGCACTGGCCAGCCAGGTGAGCTTCCGGAAGAGGCGAGTCAGAGGGATGCTCTTGCGTTCGACAGGAGCTGAGGTAGCGTCCACTTCATCAAGGCGGACCCTGGAGCTGTGCCTGCGTTCCAGGTAGAAGAAGGCTAGCAAGGCCAAGGCGGAGATGACGGTAGCTGTAAGGAAGTAGGCAAACGCGGAGGTGCTAGACTGCTGCGGCGTGCCGTCAACGTGCTCTTTCTTTGGTGGGACCGAAAGCACAGAAACAATCTGGGCGATGCAAGGCAATACTCCAGCAATGCCCTGTCCCGTCATGATGCCCTGCGTGTACTCCTCTCGGCCGAAGCCTGCAACATATGCGAAGACGCCGTTCTGGCACAGTCCTGCTGCCAGACTTGCACTGAATACCATGAGCATCAGGAAAGCGAAGTAAACACCAGCTGATACTCCAAGGAACAGCTTTGTAGACAGTGCCAACATAGTGAAGACAATGATGTTGAGTACCAGCGAAGTGGCTATACGGTGCGGATAGTTTGCTCGCGCCTGAAGCTTGGTCAAGACGATCATGGAACCGAGGTTGCCTACAGTCGACACGGACATGATGGCCGACTGGAAGTTACGTAGGAGGTTATCGTTGCGCTCAAAGCGTCGCTGGAAGTATGGATTTGCGGCTAGGAACATGTTCCTATCAGAACGTCAGTATACGTCTGATATCATGCCAAACGGGAAGCATACCACGCCCAAAGCATAGCCACACCGAGCAGCAGGAAGACGGAATAGGCAGTCCATGAGAAGGCATTCTCCGAGCCCTCGATGCGCTCGCCATCTGGACGCTCAGAGCCACCCTCAAGCGGCTCATATGAGGCCTCCCGCTCAGTCTCGCGCTCGAAGATCCGGCGTATCCGCTTCATCGACATGGTGGTGGTTATATGGCAGAGTGAGGCGGAGTGCCGAAGGTGAATGTAGTAGTGATAAGGAGCGGATGTCTTCAGGGACGGGCGTGGAGTTTCTATGTAAGTGCTACACAGGCAGGCATGATTCAGGCAGTCTTCGAGGCTGTCATGAATAACGCGCAGGTGACTGGTGCAGGTCAAGCAGATGATCACGATACGCCATGCTGCGGGTACCTGCTCTCTTGGCAGCGCTAGACTAGCTCGTGAATTGACATCACCGAGCGATCTCCCGCGGGCATGCCCCTCCCACTTTTGCATCTTCGAGTTTATAGTCGAGCCAATTCGACAAGATACCACGCTCATTAAATATTTGCACGCCCCACAAAACTAACATCATGTCGCAACGAGCACCGCAAACCCTCTCGGTCAAGCGGAAACGCACCGAAGCGCCAGTCGACTCCCTCATCTTCGACAACACTGTAAAGAGGCAGAGGAGCGAAGCAGACATCTTCTTTCGGCGACTCACAAAACCCGGCGATACACCGCTGGAACCTGGAACTTCGACACCAGCGATAGAGCGAAGATTTCATCTTGATCCCGTCTCACGAGCCCGGTCGAAGCACGTTTTCATCGAGCGAAGAGCAGCAGCAGAGCAAGATGCGTCTACAAACGGGCAGCACGCACCCGTACAAGAACCCACACCGCAAGAGACACCACGTCCCCGGAAACGACCAGGCACTCGAGCCGCCTCGACCGTCATACCCTCGAACTCCGTCCAACAAGCAACCCACCGCACCCAGCCCTCAGAACACGACCTCCGCGAACTAGAAGCGCTATCCCACAAACTCGAACACGATGAAACCACCACGCACCCCTCCCCCTCAAAATACAAGCCCAAAGCACCCACCCGCCGCTTCGCCGAACGCGAGCCCGAAAAAGCCGCCGCCCTCGCCCTACGAGACGGCGACACAGACGCCATGGAGGTGGACAACGACGAATACGTAATCGACACGTACATCCGCGAAACCATCATCCCCTCTGCAGACGGCAAACTGCCCGCCTCATTCGGCACAGTCGGTTTCCTAGTACTGCACGACAGCGACGAAGACTGGTGGAACGGATCCGATTCATCGGACAAGGAATTCGACACCGACGACGACTCAAACGCAGAGGAGTACTACGCGAACGACTACCCAGAGGACGAGCTGAGCGACGACGACGAGTTTGGTCGCGATCCGTATAAGAAGGATCACCGCCGTGGGTCGGACGACGAGGAGTTCGACGCGAATGATAGTGGGGATGATGCGATTGGGAGTGGAGAGGATGAGGATGATTTGCACTACAAGATGACGGTGCCCAAGGCGAAAAGGACGGGGTATTGGGGTATGGCCGGCCAGTGAGCATGTGCCGGGAAGTGTAGTATTGGTTTGGAGCAGGTGGCGTGGAGATTGATACCCAAGTGTTGTGTTGTTGATGAGCGAGTGATTCTGAGAAGCGTGGGCTGTCAGTTGGTGAAATTGAATAGACATTATCAACTGGGCATGTCTGCCCAACACCGAATTAAACCCCATATCAATTCGAAACGTATGATGCTCTTGTGCGTGCCGAATCTTTCGTCCAGCCAAATAATATAAAACAGGGTATCTTGATAACTCCCAAACACGCCATCCCAAAGCCGATTCGTACAACGGTATCCCACGTCTTTATGTTCTCGCAAGAGCTCATCCATCTCATCCATGCCCACAGTCCTCGTCGTCACCGCGTCCACATGTTCTGACAACACACCTACGACCCACCAATACTCAAACTGCTCTTCCTCTGTCCACCAGGCCCCGGCAACTGGCCAGGGAGAATCTGCCTCGGGCCGTTTCCGCCATTCGCCATCATGCCGCTCTGTCGTCGTGCCATATTCCCTCCATCGAGTCCCGCGCTCATGGGGAATCCGCCCATGCCTGCACTGCCGGGGAAATTCTCGCTCGTCGCCGACGGTGGGGCGCCCATGAGTCCGAGTCGCAGCCCGCCATTCATGCCGTCTGTAGCGCTGGGCGGATTGCCAAATGCAGAGCCACCTGGTGGGGCGCCCAGGGCAGAGCGGATCATGTCTTTCATGCGGATGTATTGGTATTTGGAGCGCTGGGAGACGTGCGTGTATGTGGCTAGGGGGCGAGGTTTGTGGCGCGCGAGAGCGGCCATGATGGAATCTTTTTCCTCGTCCGAGTCTACGGCGCCTGACGGCTCGAGGTCTTCTGGGAGGGGCGCGTTGGCGTCTATAGCGGCGCCTAGATGTGGCGTTAGTTACGTTACTAGGCTGTGTTGTAAACTCTAAAACTCACGTTGTTGTTTGGCTTGGTTCTTCTTCTGGTACTGTGCGAGCAGCATGTCATAGGGCAGACTACGCCCTGGCACGGCGCGCTTCAGACCCATGGAGTGAGACTTGCACGTCAGGCTTCTTGCGCAGAAACCGCCGTTCGGAAGTGGCACACCGCACTGCCTCTCCACGTCCACTGGCCCCTTTGGTTTTGCGCCCTTGGCCTTGGGCTCGTCTTTCTTCTTCTTCTTTGCGCCTGGCTTCTCAGCATCGCCGTCAATCTTGCGCTTTTTGCCCTTCTTCGCACCAGGCTCGAGGCCCTTGATAGCAGACTTGCGAGCCCGGATATCGCCATCGTCATCCTCGCCCTTCTCCTTCCTCAGCGCTGCGTCTTTGGCCTCTTTGGCTTCCTTCTTCTTCCGTTGTTTGTCTGCCTTTTTGTTTAGGCAGTCGCGAATGTGTGCCGCCGAGGAGGCGCGGAGTATGGGACGGCGACAGTGCTTGCATTGTATCGTGTCCACCTTGTCGTCAAGAGGGCGGCCAGTTGGAAATCCAGCGAGCGTCTTCTCGTCGAGGGGGTTCACGACAGGCGAGCCGGTTGTAGAAGCCTTGCTGTCAGCATCTGATGTATTGTTAGGCTGTAACCCTCCAGTCGTGCAGTCCATATGGGTTGGACAAGCACATACTCTTAGCATCGCTCTCTTTCCAGTTTCCAGCTTCCGTTGGCTTGGGAGCGGCCTTCTTGATTTTGAGAGTAAATTTCTTGTTCTCTGACTTGACAATGTCTTTGACGGCGCCGCCGTTCAAAAGTCCAGACCTGGTGTCCATGGAGCCTGTTGTTGCGGTGATCAGTCAGTGCATCGTGTGCCTCGTGTGGGGAGCTTGCGGAGGTAACCCACCCTTCCGCGCGCCATTTGTAGCCATGGTGCACGCAACCTACACGCGCGACAACCGCCTGCGGAGTGCTTCGGTGGTATGTTTCGAGGCTTATTAGTATCGGTGAGATCTGTAGGGAATATTGCGAGCTGTGAAAACGAGGCCGTTGATGGGGTGTCGACTGTCGCAATGCGCCCAGGCTGTCGTTTGGACCCTGCCGTTCGACAACGCCATTATGTAAGCAGTACCGCGCAGGCCAAGAATACCTGTAACAACAGGTTTCTCCTCCGGGAGAGAGCTTAGAACAGGTCAAATACATTGAGAATAAAATGTCAGAGTCAAGTTTGATCATTTGAATGCTTGCTTGTACAGGATCCAAATGCTACAGACCGTGTGTAGCCGTAATGCTGACAGATATCACAGGCTACGCAGCCCGACAGGTATCAGACGGTTACTGGTAATCAGCGCCATCTTGAACAGTCGTCCCACAACACCGGAACCTCTATGTTACAGTACAACGATGTACCCATGGTCTCCATGCGCAAACTCCAGAAAATGCCCAGTGTACACGCTGATGGTATCGCAACGCCGAAAACGCCAAAACACTTCTCGTAAATCGTCTTACAGCCGCTGGCGCTCATCGAATTGAAACGACCAGAGGAACAGCTGATTTGCGATATCAACGCCTGCCCTTCCCCTTTGTCGTCTTGACCACCCTCGCCTTGCCCTTCTTGGGTGGCTCGTACTCGGTAGAGTGAATGTAGCCGTACTCGTCCAGCATAATGCTATTTGTCCAGAGGAGGCAGCGCTCCTTCGCGCCCTCCTTCTCCGCGTAGGCTTTACCGCGCGTCGAGATCCGGGGTTTGCTGTCTTCATCCTCGTCATCCTCTTCTGCTCTCTCCGCTTTCGTGAGGTGCTTCTTCATCTTTTCCATGTACTCCGCAATTCGATCACGGAAGATTTGCAGTTCCTTGCGAAGTTGCTTCTCGCGGTGGCCGCGCTCGTCCAGCCACACAATCAGCTTGTCGATATCTTCGGGGTCGTCGTAGTAGGCCCAGTCTGTAGATGTAGTAAGATGTGTGGATCCTTCTTCTTTCTCTTTCCGTTGTGGAATGGTAAATTGGAACCGTTGCATGTCTTGCGACAGGGCGGGCTCCTCCAAGCAGGGCTGAAGCTCCTCCGCATCTGGACCTTGAACCCAAATACGTCCGTTGGCATATCCGTATTGAGCAGTAGAGCTGTTAGGAACACCACCAAAGGGCATTCCGTTGTGCTCGAACCAGTAGTACTTGTTCAGGAATCGATCTTTGCCCAGCACCTTGCTGCGATGGACCAGGGTCTCGCGGAGGTCGTCGTCCAGCTCGTTGATGTTTGCTTCGCACTCCTTCAGCTCTTCTTTCTTCTCGTCGAGGGCCTTCAACAGCTTTTCCCACTCTTTCTGTTTCTTGTTCTTCTCGGCTTCGATCTTTGTCTTTTTAGCCTTCTCCTTTCGGGCCTCTTCGGCGGCCGCTTTCCGCTTGTTCTTGGTGCGAGTTCTACTCTTCGCCCCGGACGCATCTTCAGACTCATTGACTTCCCCTTCTGCGACTTCAATAACAGAATCCGGCACGCTGATCATCGACACATCTTCGTTCTCCTTTACATCAGAAGGCGATGCGGGCGTATTGTCAGGCAGCTTGATCTTACGTTCAAGATCTAGTTTGAACAGTTCGTCGGCCCTGTATTCAAGTTAGTCAACATGTTAGAAAAGTTGCAAGGTCGACTCACAATTCCTTGCGCCTCCTTTGGAACTCAATCTTCTCTTTGCGTAGTCGGGTCATCTCCAGGGAAGCTGCATTCAATTGATCACGGAAAGCCTCTGTGGTGACAGTCAAGCGTAGAGCTTGATCTAGCGCCGTCACACGCAAGTTGACATCCAAGTTACGATAGTTTTCCGCAATATTTTCAATGGTGGGCTCCTGGTCGCCTGGCACAAGAACGGCAAGGACCTCATCGCAGGCCTCCTTCTGGATTGGATCAAAGGACAGGCGGTATAAAAGGGCGACGAAGATTGCTTGCCAGCCCCCGTTCTGGAAGTTACGAATCTTCAATTGCTCGATCCAGTCGAAGTCAGCTACAAACTCGGCAGCCTTGTGGAGTTCTTTTGGCGGCTCCGGCGTTGGAGTTCGAGCTTTCTCGAATATTTGCTGCACCTCCGATTTCCTCAGACTGCTGCGAGTCGTTCGTTTTGGTGGTTCCGGCTCTGGCGTTGGCGTAGACTCCTTGCTTGAAACATCTTCATCTGACTCTTCCGACTCGGTCATGTGTGGTAAAGGAGCCTGAAGCTTGCCGTTTTCATTGACAATCTGCTTGAGCACAGAACAGTGTACTTCAACAAATAGTTCGCAATCTTGCTCTTCCGAAGTGTACCGCATGGCGTCCGCAAAGTCGTCAAACGTGAACGAGTCGAGCATGTAAATAGTGTCGTGCACGTTGAGTGTTTCCCAGGCGCAGAGAAGCGGACCGATGCTCTTCATCAAGATTCCGGTCTGATGGTCTTCTGAAGGCGCTTCAACGCCCTCTGGTACATCGTCAGAAAAGAATTTTAGGGACGGTCGCACAGTGCTCAAGCGAGGCTGAGAGATCTCCAGGTCCTCGATGGGGTACTTGATCGGTTCGAAAGGCTTTGACAACGGTGCCGGTTGTGATTGTTGTTGCTGTTGTTGTTGTTGCTGCTGCGGAGGATTGCGCGGCGCAAACTGCTGGTATTGCATGAAGCCATTCTGGAAAGGAAGTTTGACAGGCAACGCTCCGGGAGGATGGTGCATGATGTGCGCAAGATTCGGTGGTAGGGCGTTTTGTGGTATGTTGAGAGGGACTCCTTGCGGGAGGTGATGAGGGGGTCCGGGATGCGCGAATTGCGGTGGTGGTCCTCCTACCATCTGTTGTGGAAAGCCTTGGAGGTGTGGGTGCATGAGATGAGGCGGATGCTGCACGTGCGAAGGGTTCGTGGGAAAGTTGACGAACGAATGCGGTCCTTGAGCCTGTTGAGGCTGATGTCCATTCATCTGGGGCGCATGTCCGTTGGGCAATTGGTGCGCGTACGTCTGTTGAGCAGGCGGGCTACCGCCGTTTTGCTGAGAGCCGTTGATCAATTTCTTTTGCGCCATTATGGCGTCTCGTGTCTTATCGTCAGGGATCTTGGTGGGGATCTTGTAGCGTTTCGACAGATGCTCCTTGGCCATCCAGGGTGCACCAATCCACGACTCTCTTGAGACTGTGCTGCGAAGAAATTGCTTCAGAATCAACTTCGAGTAGTACTTCCTGTCCCTCTGCATGTCTGCGGCCCTGTACTTGGTAATGGGCTCGTTGTTGTCGTCCATGGTGACGACATAGGTGTAGGATCGATATTGCTCATCCGGTGACCTCGTAAAGGCGTTTTGATGTAGCTGGCTATTGTCGCTGATGTCTGTGATCACGCCGTAGCGGCGGGCAACAGGGCCCTCAACCTCGATGGAAACCCTATCGCCAACAAGGTAATGTTCCTTGAAGTGCTGCTTATAATCAGTGCTGCACCGCAGAAAGATAATGCAAGTCTGTCATCCACTTACATCAAACACTAGATTGACTGTGGTTCGTGATTAGCCACCATTCGAAAGAACATAACAAACGTGAAGCTTACCTAAGTCATCCATGCGCGGAGTCGTCAAGAACTGGACAAAGTGGAGGACACGAGACCTCAAAGCATCAGGGAAGATGCTGTCAATCTCCCTTGAAGCTTCCGTCTGCGTTTCCGTTACCTTGATGCCCTCCCAGACTGGCTCGGAGCTCACCTGGCTCTCCATGGCTTCGAAGAAGGTGTAGCCTGAATGCCCGGTCGACTCGCAGGTGAAGAGTTTCTGTGAGATTGTTAGCATTGCAGTCTCCAATCGCACAACCCGTTGTTCCCTCGCGCCTACCTGAGCGTAGAAATCGCACCTAAATATATGTCAGTAAGCTACACAAACTTGACGTCATCCTGGTAGTGTGCCATACCGCCTGAGATATTTCTCATAGTCATTGTAGACCTCTCCTGTCTTCTCGATGACCCAGACCTGTACAACAATCTTAGTTTGTCTCCCACAAAAAAATTGGTGGTATGCTGCTCATACCTCATCGTGATCGGTGATATTCTTCGGTGGAGGGTCGAACTTCACTGGCTTGCGTTTGAAGAGCACCTGTTCGAGTCAGACTCTGATCTTTGAGATCCAGACGTGGCACCATACCATATTGCTGGATTACAGGCTCATGTGAAGCTTTCACGCGTTCTTGCAATCGCGTTGCGACCTTCGGAAACACCGCGCAGCCACAGTCGCGTCGTGTATGCCCAGGATGAATGGTTGAGCTTGACTTTGTGATTATGCGACCCCTCGGGGAGTTGCTGGAGGCACTAGTAGCTATCGCGCGCGCCCAACTATGATGTCGTAAAAGTTGTCGCAAGCTTCGTAGGTCCGAAGGGCGTTCCGAGACGCGTCGTTTGGTTCCGAGAGCGCGTTTCTTCGTTCTGTGGTTGATTTTGTGGCGGTTGTGGACGCGGAGGTTGAGGCGATCGAGGGGCGACAGCGACAGGATGACGGGAAACACTTCAATGGGGGGGAGAGAGGAAAGATGTGGTAGAGTGCGCGGGTAGTCCATGCCTTGGCGGACCCATACTCTAAACGGCATGGACCTCTCTCAGTGCTCCCTCACACACGCCGACCTTCTGCACACCGCTGCAACGTCAACACCAACATATTTGGACTTGTTCTGATTGGCCAGACGAGCCAGATACAGCTGCGAAAGCTTTAGATCGCTTGCATCTGTTTCATAAGTGGTGTTCGCGGACTCTCGAGGGTATACGTCAAGCCGGAAGCTTATGCCCTTGAGCCACCAAGCAAACAGTTGCCAGGTCTGGCCGACCCACTTCACCCTGGATGTAGCCGTCCGTCTCAGCAACTCAAACAGTCAACCACATAGTATGCTGCTAACTGTTCTAGACCATCTACTTTGGTTATTGTATGTTTCGTGGAAATGATTCGTTCTACTACCTGATATCAGGCTCCACTCCATCGACCTGCTGTGTACCCTCAAATTCAATGAGCCGCTGGCAGAAATGGGAAGAACGTGAGACTATACGGTGATCTTTGAGGGTTCGTGGGACGTTTTCCGCAAGTATATTACCTTTTCCTTTCGAATCATAAGGCCTCACTTCAAATCAAGACGAAGGCTTACCCCATCATAGATCTAGCAGAGAACAGGGCAGATGATATGTGTCTGATTGAAGTTTCCAGTGATTCAACTGAAAGCAGAGCACCTCTGAGCCAGCTCATGTATCGAAGTAGACTACCAAGAACCCCAGCCAGCTGCTGACTACACCAATGGCCGAGTAAGAGCTGATGAACATAAGAGGCAGGAACTCATAACGAGAGCCAAAGATGATACCATGGAAGAGTGAGCAGTACGCAATCAAAGGAACAGACAGGGCGATGTAGAGGATGGAGAAGCGGTCAAGCAGGAAAAGGCGGCGTTCGGATGATCTATGCAACAAAGTCAGTGGAGTTTACAGGGACCAATGGTTATACTTACGCAGGCGCAAGTCTGTCAAACGCCAACAAGAACAGTACGAGCCAGAATATGGTATACACTGTCTTGATGGGGAACTCGGCTGCTGTGAACAGAAGCGGGAACAGTGAGACGTGGCCGGCCACCGCCAGGGGTCGAAAAGCACCAAAGTACCGACGATCCCGGAGCGCAACCAAGCTAAACGGAATGATGACAAGCAGAATTGCTTTCTCGTGCACGTGCCAACCGAAAAGAAAGGATGCGTAGCCGCAGAGTGTCACCGCGCCAACGAACGTCTCCCACGTTGGCTTGTACAGAAGGCGGAGAAGAACAGGCTACAAGCCGTCAGTGTCGTCTTCTTGAAATCACCGAAGGGAGCTTACGATTTGTGTGCCTAGAGTGAGAAGAAAGCATGTGAGAGGCACAATGTCGGGGAGCACAGCGAAAGATGAGTCGCCGACAAGTCCTCTCGTAACGCTGTTCACCGCATCCTGATTAACGGTGAGACCGAGGCGAGGAGCCACTATAGACCAGCTTAGCTTGTTTCCAGAAGCACCTTCGAGCAATGTAACATACAGTAGATGAGTACTCTATCAGTGAACGAGTACATCGCCCAAACATTCGGGGCCCAGTAGGCGTGGCAAAGTCCACGAGAGAATGGAAACAAGCGTTTGACTACTTGTTCGAGCTGGCCCCAGAGCGCAAAGGGGCCGAAAGCACTGGCGAACACTGCAACGATACCCACACCCAGCTTGACACAATTGAGAAAGCGTACAGTGAAGTACGGGAAGCTTCGCCGTTCGCCCAGACAATATGTGCGAAGAAGGAAGACAAAGTACGCCGGCGCCAGGTAAAGGTAGATGTGCTTGAGGCATAAGAGCGCCGCGAAGAGAATGCCAGACAAGAGAACTGTCGACTTGTTGCGTGCTAGTACCATGGATAGCACAAGGACACCATAGAGGAAGCCGTTGTACTGAAAATGGATGTGGTCGATTATCAGAAGACCGGGTGAAAGCAGAATAGATAGCGCTGCAGCATGTGCCGTCACCTTGGATTTTGAAGTCTTGACGTAGCTGGATGAAGGTTAGCATGATCTAGCAAACCAAAGGGGGCACTGCAGTACAGATGCAAAGCATAGACCAGGACCAACTCAGTCAGAATGACAGTTGCTCGCTGGAAGTAAATAGTCTGCCAACTGTCGTAATTGAGGTCCTTCACATTCAGCAAGGCAGGTTCGACATAAGCGGCGGCCTGAGACATGAGCCACTCAAAATACGCAAAAAATGGTGGATAGTCGAGAGTCCATTCTGAGGTTTTCTAAAAATTGAGTCAGATTTCTCTGAATAGCTTGCAAGCCTCCTTCTTGGATGCTCACTTCGTAGTACCATTCCTTGATAGAGAGTGAATGGGTCAGAGCGAGCCAATTGCGGTGGACTTCGAAATCTGTCGACTTGCTGCCAAATAGGGTGAGCACACGAGTCCATACGTGGTCACAGATTTTGGCAAAAGCACCTACTATGCAGGAAACAGCAGGAACTTCAAGGCCGTTGCCACGACGGCACACTGCGCAATCGACGGATACAATTCTGCCATTGGGACATGAACTGCTGGTGGACAATTGACAGGCGAAGAAACACGAGTTGGCATGCAATCGGAGGTTGACTAGGTACTTGGCCCAAGCGCCTGGGTATCCACTCTTGGAAAGAAACGTTGGAACGCAGAAATGCCAGTTACCATAGCAGCTCTACAAAGTCAATTCCAGGTCTCGGTCTGCAAATGATAGGTAGCAACGCTGGTCTCGCGAACAGGCAGCAGAGCGAATGATGACGTCGCAGCAGTGCATCCTTTGCATAGCAACCGCAGCCGAGCAACGTGACCACGCTCCTCTTCGTTATGAAACGACGCGTTCCCGGCGCTCTCCGCTAAACGCTGGGGGCACCCTGACGCGTCCACGGGACTTGCGCCGCAGTAGTGAAGAGCTCTGGACCCCGTCGAAAGAACAAGCCGCCAGAAGCCAAAAAGACGCCGGGCCGTGTTGGTGGCTTTGTTGCTTTTTTGGAAAAGTGGCCTGGCGAAGGGTCCGGTTAGTCAGGCACGAGTCTGCAAGCACCCGCCGCACCGCATTGCATCAGCCCTGCGAAGGTGATCGGCGGCGGCAAGCTGAGTGACCCGTCAACGTGAGACCAGCAGAAACGTCGCTGCAAGCAATACAACGCCACATTATTGCACAGGCGTTGGCAACGGTTGGCGGTGGCACCAGTTTGCAGGGCGCCGGCGAGGGTGCTCGGAGGGTTGCTGGATGGTTTGCGCGATTCGTGGCAGGGCGGACATGGCATGTGCGTGCAATTCGGCAGCCACGCCAGTCCGTATTGGGGACTTCATTTGCGCTGCCTTCTCCTGTCTCGCCGTGTTGGCAGAGCATTTCCTACCCACCTCTCTTCTTTCTCACCTCGGACATCAGGTCGCGCTCTCTTCTGCGCTCCTTTCACTCATTACCTACGCTTCTCTCAGCTCCAAGGCCCCTGGCAGAGTCGGCTTTTTTGCCTCGTTCATTCTTATTGTTCGCGCTTCCAGCATCGGCGACTGCAAAACGAGCCCCAGGCCAGCATCTGCCCTTGAGCGCGCTGCCTCTAATCCTGTCCCGTCTGTGGCCATTGCTTGAGATCAGCAGCTTATAATCTGCCCCTAATACCGTGCTTGAGCCCTCTGCTCGACCTTGCATTCCTGGTATCGTCGAAGTCTGCCTAGACTCGGTATACCTTCGAGCACTCCAGCTGTTGGACTCCTTTGACCTTCGATTCGGCGCGGTCCATCCTGTATTAAGTACCCACTTACCATTGTGCCTTCGGATGTAAGCACTCTTCTTTCGACCGAGCTTCACTGCCGTCTCAGCTAGGACCAGCCGACTGACTGCTGCCAGATCGTCTTGCAACGCATTGACGCCTTAGCTTACGCTTCGCACCCTTCACATCCTCCGCGACCACCTTGCAACCGGTTGCGCCTTCACCTTCGACACTACATATTTCGCCGTCCGGTCCCTCGAGTCCTGGACGCAGTAATACTTCCTTCACCACGGCTGCACTATCTCACAACTCGCGGGACAGCTTCGGTCTGCCACCGCATCTGCTTGGAATGCAACACGACGGAACCTCCTCGGCACCGACTGGACCTCGTCTGCAGACGAGCTTTCAAAGGCAGATGAACGGCCAGATGAACGGTCAGATGAACGGTCAGATGAACGGTCAGATGAACGGTCAGATGAACGGTCAGATGAACGGCGGTCACCATGGCTTCTCCCATGGAGCCTTCGCTACGAACCAGCCAGGCTATGCCGACAGGCACCCTGAGAGGTCCAACAACATGTCCATCAACACTGGACGGCTGAATCCTAGCAACCAGAACGGTGCTGACATGCAGACTCCTGGAACTGGATATGACATGAACTTCACCCCTTTGTTGCCTTCGCAGCTTCTTCTGGGCAGCCCTTTCCAGCCAGGATCTCCCTCAGCTTTCGCCTCACCCCAGTTTCAAAGCTTTGGCAATTTCGCTGCTCAGAACCAAGCACAGCAGAACAACCAGTCTAACCAAATGGGTAGCCCCTTACAGCAGCCCCTTTCACCCCAGTTGTACCAGAGCCTCGTTTCGCCTACGAGCATGAATGGGCCTGGTTTCTTCGCTGGTCCTCAGTCGCCTACTGGTGGTTTTGCCGGTTTTGGCGCTCAGGGTCTCGGTGGGTTTGGTTCTTCCATGCCAATTGCTCCGGGTCTGGTCTCTGGCACCAGCAGGACCGTTTACCTGGGCAACATCCCCCCTGAGACTTCGGCTGAGGAGATTCTTGGTCACGTAAGAAGTGGTCAGATCGAGTCCGTCAGGCTCTTGCCAGACAAGAACTGCGCATTCATTTCGTTCCTCGACAGCAGCTCGGCTACGCACTTCCATTCGGACGCTATCTTAAAAAAGTTGTCGATCCGCGGTCAGGACATCAAGATTGGGTGGGGCAAGCCCTCGCAAGTGCCAACATCAGTGGCCCTTGCAGTGCAACAGTCAGGGGCTTCCCGAAACGTCTACCTTGGCAACCTACCTGAGGATGTCTCTGAGGATGAGCTGCGCGAGGATCTCAGCAAATTTGGCCCCATCGATACCGTCAAGATCGTCCGCGAGAAAGCCATCGGCTTCGTCCACTTCCTGTCGATTGGCAACGCCATCAAAGCTGTTGCTCAACTCCCTCAGGAACCCAAGTGGCAGGCTCCTCGCCGTGTCTACTACGGCAAGGACCGATGCGCTTACGTTTCCAAGACGCAGCAGCAGAACGCTGCGCAGTACCTCGGCATTGCTCCTGGCTACGCTCACGTCCTGAACGGTGCCGATCGTGATATGATCTCGAACGCCCTCGCTCAGCAGTCTGTGGCTGCTGCTGCTGTCGCAACATCCGCTGGTGGTGTCAACAACCTGGGCAACCGTACCGTCTACTTGGGCAACATCCACCCTGAGACAACGATTGAAGAGATTTGCAACGTTGTCCGTGGTGGTCTTCTCCACCACATCAGGTATATCCCCGACAAGCACATCTGCTTCGTTACCTTTATCGACCCTACTTCTGCTGCATCCTTCTATGCGCTCAGCAATCTTCAAGGTTTGATGATCCACAACCGCCGTCTGAAGATTGGTTGGGGTAAGCACTCTGGCGCTCTGCCTCCTGCGATTGCACTGGCCGTTAGCGGAGGCGCATCGCGTAACGTGTACATTGGTAACCTTGACGAATCCTGGACCGAGGACCGTCTAAGGCAGGATTTCTCTGAATATGGTGAGATTGAGCTAGTCAACACACTTCGCGAGAAGAGCTGCGCTTTCGTCAACTTCACCAACATTGCCAACGCTATCAAGGCTATCGAGGCCATCCGGGGTCGTGAGGAATACAAGCGCTTCAAGGTCAACTTCGGCAAGGACCGCTGCGGCAACCCGCCTCGCCAGATGAACAACAACCAGTCTCAGGCTCAGCAAGCCGGTAGCGACGGGTTGCAGTCACCGTCGCCCATCAACGGCCTACAGCCTAACCGTGGCGTTGGTCCCTCAGTCTCGCCGACTGGCTCTGGCGCCCCCGGCTCTGGAGGCAGCACCAACGGCCAATTTCCTTCCGTTCAGGCACCTGCCCCGGCCAACATTCTGAACACTGGTAACAACAACCCTCTGATGATGTACCTCCAGGCCCAGCAACAGCAGCAACAACAGGCTGAGGTTGGTCTTCAGCAACAGCAGCAGCAACAGCACAGCCAGCAGCAGCAGCAGCAGCAACAGCAACAGACTTACCAGTCTCCTCAAGCCGCTTTCTATGGCGCTGATCTGAACACGACATCGCAGCCCCACCACTCGCACACATCGCACAACAGCACTTCGAGCTTCAGCCTCATGAACAGCACATCGAACGGTAACAACTCTGGTGCTACCACCGTTGGCGGTCTTCTTGCCCCTTCCAACCTCAATGCCCGTGCTCAGCACTCTCGTGCTGTGAGCCTTCCAGTGTTCACCCAAGGCCCTTTCAATCAGCCCCTGACAAGCCAAGCAGCCCAGCAAGGCTCTTTCGGCAGCTTGAGCTCCGGCATCGGTGGCTTCGGCAGCGGTAACGGTGGCTACGGCCTTGCCATCCAGGGCGACGGTGGTCTGAATGGCTGGGCTGAAGAGGAAGTGGGTGCTCAGTAAAGGCTGGACACGCAAGCAAAACTGGGTTGGCCCAACTTTTTGGATAACCCTTCACATCTTCTCTTATATCCCCTTTCTTTGCATTTTGACCTAGGGAATGGAAGGCGTCACATCACATGTATGGATCCGATCTGATCTGATGTCGAGTAAATTGTTGTAATCTGAACGTTGCTTTGTTACACCCTTAATATGCATGTTTTTCACTCTTTCATCTGTTGTAGTTTAGATACGTATAGGGGTCTTTAGATGTGTAACGGTGTACTAGTGGGTCTGTCGAGGCAGCCATGGCGGCACGAGAGTAAGCCGTAGCAGGCGAATGATGAGCTTTCACTCTTTTGATTCTTAGACTGTACCCATACGCTTTTTTTACCTTGAGGCTGGTCACCTTCGACTGGATGGCTTCCTTTTCGACATCTATTGCCAACTTTGTCGTGATTCCAGACCCCCAAGTTCACTGAGGATTCTCTTCTCGATGGACCTTGTTAGACACCTGAGACCGTCTGCCGCAGGACGAGGAGCTTCTGAAAGAAGGACTACGCAAGATAGCCCGTGTGCCGCATCTGCTCAGTCGTTTTGACTGGATAACGGGGCTCTCTTCGCAGCTCAACCCAGTCGCGTGTGCAGCAACTCTCAACAACGCACTGCATTCTTCACCCTCTCAATCTCAGAACTTCACACCACATCCTGACCGCAGCTTCCTTCTCCTCCGCATTTCCACCCTCCTTGGGCGTCATGAGCACCTCTCTCACTTCACTCCTCCCCAAATCCCTTCCTTCCCTGAGCTTCCCCCAAAACCCTCGTATCGTAGCTTGTGCAAATTCAAATTCCACCTCCTCCTCAGCCGCTGCACCGTTTGCTGCACCATTCACCTCCGCGGCATCCTCATCACCCCCTGCTATCGTGCTGATGCACACGACCACGCCCGGACTGCTGACTCCACCGCCCTGTCCCTCCCTCAGCGCGCGCACCTCGCCGATCTGCACAGTGAAGAGACCACCGGTGTACGTAGCGCCGTTCTGCACACTCAGCGTGTGTCGCGGGCTCCAGAGCGCGGCGAGTTGATTGCGTAAGAGCAGCGCTTGTGCCTCGCTCTGCTGAGCTGGTATTGCTGCGACGGTGCCGGGGCCTTTGGATGCAGGCGGCGCAATGTATATGTATGCGCGGTTCTGGCTGAGCGAGGATTGCGTCAGGAAGTGCTGATATGTGTGGGCGTAGGACGTGGTGTCAGAGGATGGGTCGACGCGCGGTGGTGTGTCGCGGAAGAGACGGTAGGTGAGGGACCATGATGTCGTGCGGGAAAGGGTGTGGAAGGTGGATTCGAGGGCGGATATCAGCGTGTTCAAGGTGTTGGAGGAGTCGGCGGGGGAGTTGGTGGAGGTAGGGATGAAGTAGAGCCTGTAAGAGTCAGCGATGCTTGAAATAACATGTTGGTATGATCGTCAGCACTACATACCCGCTGTACTTCATCGTTGCGACTGCGTAGTGGGACAGCCTTGCGGCTCATGCGTGAGAGCTCCAAGGTGGAGATCGGCTGCAAGCTATCCCTGCTAGCGTTTGCTAAAGTTAGCCGAGACCCTTGATTGACGCGACGCATTCGATAACGACGTCAAGAGAGCCAAGCCGTCCACGCTAGGATGTCTGAGGCCATCGCTGGACCCGCTATGGGGCATGGTGCCCCTTCTCGTTATCACTCCAGTGCTTCTCGTTCGCTTCAGTGTTGTTTCTGTATATTTGCGCATTCCTTTGCTGGTAGCATTGCTGTCTCGTCATCCGCTTTTGCCGAAAAGCTGCTCCATTGGCCTTAACTAGCCTTTATTCTCTCAAGGACTCCTGTTCGGTCTTCCGAGGAGCTTTTTTGCATTCTCATTCATATTCCAGATGATTTGAGTATCTTGAACTTTGCTTCTATTGGCCGCTATGAGCCCTATAATACGACGGATTGCTGTCCTCTGCATTTCTACGACCCTCCTTTACCTTGCCTTTCGCCAACTCACGCTCAGTGCCCAGTTCCCCATACCGGCCCTAACATCGTCGAATCGAATTAAGGGACCGGTAGCATGGAAAGATATACCACCCAAGTACCCAGTCGCCTCCACGATCGCATTACCGACCGGTACACCCACCGCTATTCCCCGCATACAGCACGAGTTCGGCGTCGAAACCCAGCACAACAAAGCAGAGAGGCTACACAGGCAGGCCGCTGTGAAAGAAGCGTTCTTGCACTCCTGGAACGGATACAAGAAGCACGCATGGTTACAGGACGAGGTCACTCCGGTAACAGGAGGCTACACCAATGGCTTTGGCCAGCGCGGCGCAACGCTTGTCGATACCTTGGACACACTAGCTATTATGAGCTTGGATGAGGAATTCGAAGCGGCTGTTAAGGCTTTCAGGAGCATCGACTTCACTACAAGTGCTACTCCGCGTTTGAACGTTTTCGAGACCACAATACGCTATCTGGGAGGACTGCTCAGTGCTTATGACGTAAGCGAAGCAAAGCACCATGTCCTGCTTGACAAGGCCATAGAGCTGGGAGACATGTTGTATGCTGCGTTTGACACCTCGAACCGCATGCCCATCGGCCGCTGGGATTGGGAAAAGTGCGTTCATTTCTATGCCTAATTGAACTATACTAATTGGAAGCAGCGCCGCTCTACGCATGTATCAAGAGGCTGAAGGCCAAGGACTCAGTGCCGAGCTAGGCTCTTTATCCCTCGAGTTTACGCGTCTCACACAACTCACAGGAGATGCAAAATACTACGACGCCGTAGCGCGCATAACAGCATTACTATCAAAACACCAAGATCGCACACAAATCCCTGGTCTTTTTCCCATCCGCGTTAGCCCTGCGCGTGAAGATTTCTTGCAGGACAAGACCTTCACCATGGGCGGCATGTCTGACTCGCTGTACGAGTATCTTCCGAAACAACATCTTCTCCTCGACGGCCTTGACCCCCAATATCAAAACCTCTACTCGAACGCTATCAGAGAAGCAAAGCAACACCTTTTCTTCCGGCCTCTCAACTCGCAGAACGCCGATATCCTTATGTCTGGATCAGCTCACATCAACGGCATAGGTAGTACCAAACTGATCCCTGAGGGTCAGCACCTGGCGTGTTTCACGGGCGGCATGGTCGGGCTTGCTGCCAAGATCTTCAACCGCACAGATGAACTGGTAACAGCGCGGAAGTTGGTTGATGGGTGTGTATGGGCATACGACAGCATGCCGACGGGTATCATGCCGGAGCGCTTCACCCTGATTCCGTGCTATGGTGAAGAGGATTGCACGTGGCGGACAGAAAAGTGGAACGAAGCTGTCAAGGCGGCCGGGTTTGGTGAATATGTGAGAGAACTGGACGCAGCAGATATCATCAAGGAAGACAGTCTACCGCCAGGCTTCGCAAGAATCAGCGACAGGCGGTTTCTACTACGGTACGCTCCCCTCTCCTACATACTCCTTTGCCATACACTGACCCACGATTCAAATAGGCCCGAGGCTATCGAATCCGTCTTCGTCCTGTACCGCATAACCGGCGACCCCACACTCGCCGACACAGCGTGGCGCATGTTCGAAGCCATCAACAACGCAACCATGGCCGAATTCGCACACTCCGCCATCGCAGATGTGACTGTTCCGAACAAGCAAGAAAGCCAGAAACTGGACCAGTGCGAGAGCTTTTGGATGGCCGAGACGCTCAAGTACTTCTACCTCATCTTCAGTGAGCCGGATTTGATCAGTCTGGATGATTACGTGTTGTAAGTGATAGTCAGGTCCAGGTGTTGGAGGTAGTGCTAATGTTGATTAGGAATACGGAGGCACATCCGCTGCGCAGGCCGCTGACAACATGAGAGAGTTCCCCCAAACGATCAGTGTGCGGAGAAGGAGGAAATGAGAGGTATCATCATCCTTGAAGTGCTGAGCTCATGCGGTTCGAGAGGATGAGCTATGTCAACAAACCATACACAAAATATACTGCTAGAATCCAGTATTGACCACACACCGCTTAGGGCCCTCGATGCATGAGAATTTCCAGAGTCTGTGGTGGCATCGATGTTCACGTTTGGATTCAATGGCAGTTCGCTCCTGCTGCCCTTTCTTAGCCTGCTATGAATACTGAACAATATGGTGTGCTTCAGCTTTATCCTTGGGTTTTTTTGCTAATCTCCCCTCCCAACGTGACGGTGGCTGCAAGTTCTGTTGCGGTAAATCTGACGTTTGCAAGCTCAAATTGCTGTCGAGACCAAATCGAACGCTATAACAATGACCGCAAAGAGACACAGCGTGGCTGGTTTGACGCCCTTCGATCATCCAATCAATGTCGCTGTCGCCAACGAAGCTGCGCCACGAGCGTAAGCGGATAGAGATACAAGCGGCCCTGCGCCTGCGTTCAAGGACAACGCATCTCAACTCACTGTCAGCCTTGTGCCTTAAACAACACACTCCTTATTTCGCGCATTTGTCGCCAGTTGTCTAGCGTTGCTTCAGTCCTAAACACCAACATGAGCTTACCGATCACGCGCATATGTACACACCTTGATATAAGGCAGTGCGATGGATTTCAATGCTGCTTCGCCTGCGGCGCTGTTCTACCCGAACATCCGAGGCTGCAACCAACAATATCTGCTCTACCATTTTACGTATATTCTGGCCTTGATACAGCCAAAGGACAGCAGATTCGGCTTGTACTGCTGTGTCCAGGGACCTTCACAGATACCATACGGTGCACGATTGAATGTGTAGATCTTGAGGATCATCCACACTTTGATGCGGTGTCATATACCTGGGCTACAGAAGCTGGCGACAACACAAGATCCCCGGATATCTGTATTGACGACGAGTACCGAATCCATGTGACAAAGAATTGCGAGGCTGCTCTTCGACACCTGCGACGACCAGACTGTGCACGAAAGCTCTGGATTGATTCTATCTCAATCAACCAATACGATACCAAGGAAAGAGGTCACCAAGTCGGATTTATGGGCCGGATCTACGAAAGCGCATCAACCGTGCAGATATGTATAAATGATCCGGATAACGCCTACACCAACTGCATGCGTTGGCTCAATTTGGACCACGGACAATCATTCTCACTGGATCTTGTGCATGAAGAGCTGAAGCAGCTTTTTCAAAAACGGTACTTCGAACGTGCATGGGTACTGCAGGAAGTCGCACTAGCCAAGATTGCAGTTCTAGTCGTCAATGGCGAGAGTGTTACGCTGTCGCCTCCTCAACTCACACGTCTGATACGAGGGTGTCGCGAGTGGAGACTTGTTATGCCTGGTCCTCTCAATTGGACTCGAGCGGGGTCCAGGCAGCTGTCGATCGGGATCGTATCATGGCTAAGGATCTCATGGTATACCTCCTGCCAGGACCCCAGAGATAAAATCTACGCAATTCTCAGTCTTCTGAGTCCTGAAATTCGGGATCTTATACCGGTAGATTATTCGGTTTCTTTTGAAACCGTAATCATCAGGGCTATAATCGCCTGCATTGCTGATAGTCGGAACCTGGATGTCTTGTCGTACGCACGCCTACCTGAGGATGAGGATGTTGTGCACAGCTGCAATTTCAGAATTGCCGACTTCGATAGATTTCTGCAACTAGCAACGACCGCCGTCGATACGCTTTGTCCTACGAGCCAGATACTTCGAAGATCGCGTGTCCACATAGCGGTAGACGATGTACCGGAGGACATGTGCTATCACGGATCAGTCGCTTCTTCAGCTATCACAATGATTTACAAACCAAATTTGTCAACCCAACTGCTCCCCCTCTTTAAGGTTCGAAGCCACCTCATCGACATCTCGTTGGGAACTGTGCATTATCGAGCTTACGAGAATCTCTTCGCGTTGAGTAACAACTATGTTACTTCCTTCTCGCACAATGGCGAGTGGATCGGTCCCAGATTCAGAAGGACAAATCCCAATAAGACCCGCATCGCAGGGACTGTTCAAGAAGCTAGCAAGTCTGTCCTCAATCAGAGCAAGCAAACTGCGACTAGCTATCCTCCAAGCTATCTTTCCGGAAATGGAGCCAGTAACGAGGGGGTCCAACAAATGCTTCCGGGCCTGGAAGACACACCGGACTATCTTACCGGTGAACACCCGGGTCTGATAGCTGAGCTATTCCTGTTGTCCCCAAACTACACCAGCGCCTCCGAGGATTACAATCAATCTGACTTGCAAGCGTTTGCAAGATCCGCGTGTAGCTTCGCTTCAAGGGCTGAGGGTTACCGGTCAAAGCCTTTTAGACCTGACCCTTTTAATAAACCGGAGGCTTACAAACTGTTCTATACGAATTACAGTATAGGCGTTTGCACAAGTTGGTCGACTCAAAACGATGCGGTCTACGGCTTAGACGGCACCGACTCTCTGTTTTTGTTGCGTCAAGTAAGCCCTGGCGTATTCAGAATTGTGGAACCGTGTTATCTGTGGGCTGCTTGGGAGCTTGACTACTGGAATCCCGGGACCAGAAAGGGTATTTGGTATGACAGACCTTGTGATCTAGGGGCCGAGCAGACACGGATGATTGAAATCTATTGAAGCGCCCATGGTTTTGATTGTGCTGACAGGACGTATCCTGTCAAGGGTGTGAGCGGTGCATAAATTTCACTTAATGCCAGGTTTTACTTTCAAATATCTATGTGTCTGATGTTTTGTGCCATTTTAACTCCTTCTTCCTCACTTATTCTTGTATCAGTCTCTCCTGTCTAATTACCATGCTACAATTATGCCATCAAGAAAGCTTTTGGATTATCAACCGCAATCAGCACAACAACATATATTGAAATCAAGCAGTGTAGCGCTAGTGTTTACACCAAAAAGTCAAGACTATATTAACAAACGTTGCACAAAATCTCTCTTGTATTGCCATGTTTAGGCACAGAGTCTGTTCACTTCTTATCTCTTTTGCCGTTACATAAATTATTCAAGCAAAAGGAAAAACGCACGCATATCTAAACTTCCCACAGCCACTATCTTTTTCCGAAAACATCAAGGACATAGACACTAGTCTCTTGCCACACCGCCACGCTAATTGCAAACCGCTATCCAGCCGTTGAGGTATAGTTGCGTAGCAACAGAAAGAGCAAGATGTAAACATATCCTGCGCCTGAATATCGCAATACAAGATAAATCCTGTACACATCCCTCTCGCTACATCAGTAACAGGAAACAGATGCCGTATACACAAACCTCCTTAACGCTAAATTACAATCAGAAAACTAACCCACCTAAAACAGACTCTGTTTCCGCAGATACAAACCTGCAAACACCGCTAGCACATACCAACTAAAGCAGCCGAACAGTTGTATTGCTACTATCTGTACCTTTCTCACCCATCCCCACTTTCCCCAACCCTGCCACGCTTCTGCCAGCCCAGCTTTCTCAACTTACGTTTACAACTCTAACAATAAAACCAGCAGAACGTAAATATGCTCTTCCCTACACACTAAATCAACAAAAAAGGTCTGCACCAGGTTACTAGGTCACGAACAACTCATTCTGCTATTCTTTCTCGCAATTTCATTCACATCCTAATATTCAATACTGCCATAGATTCTTGTTATCTGGAAATATATACTCGAATTAGCAATGCGGGTTGAGATGGCTCAAAGAAAGTATTGATGACGTTCAGGATTTTGAAAATGTGTGGCGGTGTTGATGTGTCTTTCGCAGTAACATGGGGCAGGGATAGGGGGTTCATTTCTGGTGTAAATGGGTGGTAGTAGAAAGATGTGAAAGAGGTGCTTCATAGCTGTTTTAGGATATTCAACTGGTTCTGTGTTGTAAAAAGGACGGGATGGGATTTGGTTGCCTATGGAGTGGTGTTGAACGACGAGATGGGCAGGTGCTGTTAACTGGATTCTGGAGGTTATAGATAATTTGGATACCACATGCAACGGAGATAAATGCACAGATGAGAACAACGAGTGAGAACCAAATCACGCTATAGAAGGACTTCAAACCCACTTCAAGGCTCCCTTCCCACCTCCCCCGGAACCTCTACATCCGCACAGTTAACTAACACGCTGACAAACATACCACTAGCAACCACCTGCGTTAGCGTCGCTACTTCCTCTCTCGTCAACCTCCCCTCATCAGTCTCCACTTTCCGCCCGTCAACCTCGACGTCCTCCCACAGCTCGTCTTCCTGCTCAAGCCAGCCCTGCTGGCCCCGGGCTTTGGGTTTATCCCTCGTAACGACGTCGCGCCATGTCGAGTCGGAGACTCTGCCCCAGTTCTGCGCCATCTCCAGCGCGAGACGGTAGATTGTTTTCTCGCGCGGACTCAGATGTGGAGAGTCGGTTAGGCAGAAGCCGGCGAGAGCGCTTTCGACAATGTCGTCGTGTAGCCCGATGCTTGCGCCGATTTGGCCGTGGGCGTATTTGACGTACTGTGCTTGTGTTGTTCCTGCGACGGCTAGGACGGCCAGTTCGCGCTCCCGGAGTGAGAATAGCGGCGTGGAGATTACGCGGTGCACGTATGCACAGTAATTGTAGATCCAGTGGTCTGTGTATGCTAGCAGGGCGAAGGGACCGAGTAGCTCGCCGGTGGTAGGGGAACGAATGGAGAAGCTTTTGCCGAAGAGGCGCTGGGCGTCGGCTTCAGAGCTGATGAGTGATAAGGTGTGGTGGGCGCTGGGGCAGGGATTCCGTGGAAAACGGGGGGCTTTGGTAGGTTTGGTGTAGTGGTGGACTTTGGCATCACGGAGAGGTGAGGCCGGTGGGGAGGCCGGTGCTTGTATGTTTGTGGAGGGTTCCATATTGGCGGTTGGTGAGAGGGTAGTGGATTGTGCTGAGGAAACTAGGTCCATGGCTCGCGGTGTGAATTGATGTTCAAGATGGGCAATTGAAGGAAGGGCCTTTTGAGACTGGGAATTGAGAGTGCGGATGTGGTCTTGTCGGAACGGAAGAGACGGAGGAATATTAAAGTGTTGAGTCGGCACGGTTGAGGCGTAAATTGGCTTGAATCAGGAGCGCCCTTGGTGAAAGGATTGTGAAGGATGGACGAAGGATGGCCTGCATACCACTACGCCTCAAAAGGTTGTCTGTACTCATGCGGCAGCGAAGAAGACTACGATTCCCGTCAACAGACGGACGTTTAATTTGCCGTGACTTGAAACTCCAGTGCTGCTGTAGCTTGCTTTTGCTGCTTCCTTTTCGAGCTTTCTTTTGGTGAGGGAATGTAGTGTATCATCAATAAAAAACACTGTTCCGCGGGACATGCTTATGCAGCCCTTCCTTCAGTGTAGTATTGTTCGAAAGCAACCACTGAGAGGTGTAGTTGTAGTCGCGTGCGAGTCATATCCTATCCTGCTTACATTGATCAGCAAGCTCGATCGGCGACCAATCTGAATACATTGTTATTCTACAACAAAAGGGCATGGTATCATTTAAAGAATAGTCCTGAACAGCGAACTCGGCCTTGACCCAGTAAGGCAAGTTGCTGTTGCCAAACGCCGTTGCACGTGAACTGTTTCAGTGTGCATGCGCATGAGCGTGCCCAATCTGCGTGACAAGAGGTAACAACATGCCGAAGACGACGATGAGTATGTCAGTCTTGGACATGGTTGTCTTGCCAAGCGGTGCGTCCAAGTAACCGTGGATGACTGGTTCCTCCTGGGGATTGGTCGCCTCAATCATGGAGTGCATGGCCACGTACCTGTGTAGGTTAGTGCATGAATACGTAGTGGTTGCTCTTGCGAGAACTTACAAGAACGTGCCGCCAGAGAAGCACAGCACCCATCCTGTCGACCACGTCAGACCTTCATCTCCGCCGAGTCTGCCGCGCCCAAGTATATGGACGATTGCCCATGTTGCAAAGGCACCTGCAGGAGCAGCCAAGCTGAAGAAGGCTAGGTGGGTTCGTGCTGTGCGTTTCGAGAGACCTTGTTTCAGCAAAACAGAGGTAAGACCGAATGCGGCAGGGGCCTTGTGCAGCATGATAGCTAGGAAGACGATGAACGAAAGGGAGCCTGATGGTGCAGCCGAGGAGGCACCCAGTGCGATTCCGTCTGCGCAAGCGTGAACTACCAGGCCTATCGTAGTTGCGGAGGTGTTTTTCTTGGGAGGGGCCATGGGAGTGGGCGTCATCATAGGTGGTGAGCCAGGTGTAGTCAGTCCGTTCAAACTAAGACTGGAAGAGTTGTGTGGTCCGCGGTGCAAATTTGACAAGGAAATGTGCATGGGCTGGTACTGCTGTTGGGACGATGACAGAGCTTCTGGTACGTGGTCGACCAGGAACATGAGAATGTACCCCAGGATCAAAGCTACACCAATGTAGGCGTGCGGGCTGGGGCCCTCCATCTGTTCTACGTGCTTGTGGTTGTTTTCGTCTTCCTCGGGCGCATGCACGCGGGTGTGGCCTTCTTTATGGCCTTCTGTGGAGTCGTCGTCGCCGCCCTTTTGCGCCAGATGGTGCTCCTCCTCTTCTACCTGCTTCTCCTTCGCCTTTTCCCTCAGCTCTGGCATCCTCTTGGGTCGGAGTTCGACAGAAGCTCTCTGCTCAATGACATGACCAGCCGGCGCCTTGACAGCACCCACTCTCACGAAATTGGTCTCGAAGACCTCTCCCCTGGGCCCAATGTTGAAGTCTGAGGGGTGGTTGATGCCAGTCTGCAGCTTGTGTATGTTGGGGATTGTGGGTAGGACGCTTCGAGCGACGTGCGAGTGGGTCTTTCCTGCGCTGTACATAGTCTCAATGCCCTCTGGGATGATGACTATAAGTGATGTGCCCACCAGCACGCCGGTACCGAGGAGAGTGATGATGCGCAGCTGTCGCGGCGAGAGGGTGAAGGAAAGGGGGAGGATGCCGGCAATGAAGGAACTGGCGTCGTCAGCTGTTGTTCTGTCTGTGGTGGGGCTGCTTGGTGGGAAGAAGGGCTTACGCAATTGCCATAATGGTGCTCAAAGTGAGCAGCATGAAAAGACCGTCCCACATGCTGCGTGTCGTGTGCGGCTTTCCGCAAAAGCTGCTGAAGAAGGAACAGTGCGCCTGGCAAGCAAAAAGAAGAAGAAGCTGAAACGAATGCGTCACTCTGCGCTGCCCATGCGCGAGAAATCCAAGAGTGCGGTCGAGTCGAGTCGAGTGTAGTGTGGTTGTCTGTTGATCCAACACACTCCTCCACAAATGTCTTGCACGGAGACAAGACGCCAGACAGGGGCTGCGTCACTAGCGCGAGCGCTGTAGGGCTGAGCGGGAAAGCGCGCTAAAATCGCGTCCGCATCCTGCCTCCGCGACGCGCCTGCAAATCTGACAGCCTCACCACAGCTCGTGCCTTCTGCCGTGACCATGGATCTCGACGAGTGTATGTCTACTGGAGTGTTTCGAGACTATGCGCTGACCTAATACAGGGGTAACAAACTCCAACGAGTGCTTCGATATCAGTCTGTACCGTCCAGGCCCTACCGGCGACGAGCGCATCGGCGAGCCCTTCAACCCAAGCTTTACGCACTCGGTAATCGACGAGAACGAGTCGATTGTTGGCTACAAGAACCCCAAGATTGAGCTTGACTTCCGTACAAATGACCTCAAACCGAAGCTCAAGATCTCGTTCGACGCGCAGCTCGACTTGAAGAAGCTCTCGCCTGATTTGGACCAGGCGCAGGTGGACCTCTCACCTGACCTCTTCAAGAACTATCTCCCGGAGGAGACCAAGGAGAGCAAGAAGGAACGCGAAAATGCAACATCAAGAGAGTGGAGGCCGCCAGGCCAGCTCATGCAGAGCTTCACTGTCCACAACAAGCAGTACGAGATCTGGAAGTCACCCATGTTGGATCCTGCTGCGAGGCAGATATGGAAAAACTTGAGAATTTTGGTGTTGCTGTTCATCGATGGTGCTACCATAGAAGGATTGGACGACGAGGAGACGCTGGACCGGTGGTCGTTGTACTTCCTCTACGAGGTGGAGTCCCAAGGCATCCCCACCAGCGCATACGTTCTCGCTGGATTCGCCACGTCCTACAGAACATGGATCTTCCCGACCTTCAAGATCGCGCGCTACACGAAGATGCTCCCAAGCCCGCCCCCAGAAGGCTCGGATGGGACCATCGAGAAGTACACACCTCCGCGCCTGACACAAGATCCCAAGACGTTCCAGTTCAGCCAGAAACTCGATCGACTGGAAACATCCTCGCGAGAGAGGATATCGCAGTTCCTGATCCTTCCCCCTTACCAGAATGGGTCTCTCGGAACACGGCTGTACAACTTCATCTTCGAGGACCTCGTCAAGAAGCCTTTTATCTACGAGATCCCAGTCGAAGACCCCAGCGAAGACTTCGATGCCATGCGAGACTACTGCGACATCGTCTACCTGCGCGCGCTGCCTGCCTTTAAATCCCTATCAGTAGCGTCTAGCCTTCCAGCAGAGTCCCTTCGAAAAGACTCGCCCATCCCCCGCGACCAGATCCTAGGCAACGGCGTCGACCTCGAGGAGCTCCGACACCAAGCCAAAATAGTCACCAGGCAATTCTACAGAATGGTCGAACTGCACGCCCTCTCAACAATCCCACCCAACCACCGCAACCGAGCGCGCATCACCCGCAAAGCAAAGAGCAGCAACGAAAACGATCGCAAATACTACTTCTGGCGCCTCGCCCTGAAGCACCGCATCTACATGCAAAATGCAGATGCGCTGGACCAAATGGAAGTGACCGAAAAAGTCGACAAGCTAGAAGCTGCCGTCGACAACCAGCAAGAAGAGTTCGAGGAAAGGCTCGAAGGCATTGAAAAGAGAGCGAGATGGGACAAGGGCGGAGAGTCTAGCAACGGGGCTAGGAGCAAGCGGAAGCGTGTCGTTGTTGAGGACGAGGATGATGACGATTGGGAGGACATGGACACCGCGTCTGTGGCGAGTAAGAAGCCAAAGGCGTGAGGGGGATGAATGCATATTAGGAGTTTGGGGCGTTGGACGGGGCTATTCGACATCGATACCATCAGAAAGCTTGCTGAGCGTTTTTGAAGAGAGCATAGGTCAGGCATGTCCAATACATAGCGATCACTTGGCTCTTCCAGGAGGTCTGCAGCTGGTTTCTGAGACATATCAACGAGAGCCGCTAGAGTGTGACTATCTGTGATGGTGAGCTGCCCTGGCGTACAAGGGGAAGGTTGTAAACACGATGCTTAGCTGCTGTGTCCTTGATGTGTACAAGCACTTCACGTCAAACGGGGCTTTGCTGGCATCAATAACATCGCGTTGCTGCCTGAGCATTCTCCGTACGAAAGATTCGTCATGCGCCGTGCTTACAATAGTCCTGTGTACCTAACTGCATCTAAAGTAAAAAGTTGTACATAATTCCATCAGACACAAAGTGAGGATTGCGGACTTTGACACTGCATCTCCGAGATCGCGCGCGGGGTGACCCTCGTACCCCACGTCTCCCAAAATTTAGCTACAGAGCCTCAACTGACGTCCTCTCCTGACGATCCAATTGCATCTCTCACACAAACACCTCAGCCCTTCCACAGCCCCGACAACCATGCCAGAACCCCCGCGCAACCTCACCGTCCTAATCTCAGGCAACGGCTCAAACCTCCAAGCCCTAATCGACGCATGCGGCACCCCAGCACTCCCAAACACAAAAATAACCCACGTCATCTCAAAGTACTGCGCCCCCGATTCTCACAGCGCACGCACACGCAGTCTCAGACTAACATCCCACCCAGCCGCAAAGCAGCATTCGGCCTAACCCGCGCCCAAAACGCAGGGATACAAACCAGCTACCACAACCTCGTACGCTACAAGTCCGCGCACCCAGCAACGCCCACAGGTTTAGCCGCCGCGCGCGCAGCCTATGACGCCGACCTAGCGAACCTGGTGCTGCGACTCGATCCGCGTCCGGATCTGATCGTCTGCGCTGGCTGGATGCACATTGTGACGCCGGGGTTCCTGACTCCGGTTGCGGACGCGGGGATCAAGATTATAAATCTGCATCCCGCGCTGCCGGGGGAGTTTGCGGGCGCTGGCGCGATCGAGCGTGCGTGGAGGGCGGGGAGGGAGGAGGGGTTGAAGAGGACGGGGGTTATGATTCATGAGGTTATTGCTGAGGTGGATGCTGGGAAGGCCATTGTTACGAGGGAAGTTGAGTTGAGGGGGGAAGAGAGTCTCGAGGAGCTTGAGGAGAGGATGCATAAGGTCGAGCATGGGTTGATTGTTGAGGGGACGAGAGTCGCGTTGGAGGGGTTGAGGAAGCAATGAAGATAATTGAGGGGTGTTCTGGGTGGAGGATGAGGGAGGGAGATATGATACCAAAAGCCTGAAGGCACGAACAGAGACGACTTTTGCTCACAACACGATTTGGAAGTATACTTTTGACCATGGCAGATCTACGTATATGTTGAAGGCGGGAAGTACGGAGCGCTGCGACCGCTGTCATGGCACGTAGCTGTTGTTGAAGCTGTACCAGAAGGTCAGAAGTGTGATGCTTGCTCGATCAGTCGAGAAGAATCGTGATCTTGATAGTATCTTTGTTGACATTCAGTCCGCCGATTGGAGAGATATGACTACTCTTTGGATGTCAGCACACAGTCAAGACATCGCCCACTGCTCGTGCGTTCATTCGTCTGCACGACTAAAACGTATCAAGACAGTCACAGGAAACCAACAAAAAACTTGTGTGCTCAATAAGTCTTACATGAATCCATGCGTCATGTAGATCAATGTTCATATATTTCATAATGCTCAAAGCTTGATGCAGTTAAGACAAGCTTTTCATCTTTTCCACCATAATGCCTGCGCCTGACAGACTCGAAATCACTTTTCCGTACCGGTCGTCTCGAACGAAGTAGGTAAAGCTGATGGCCTGAATATCTAGCGAAGATGATAGATATCGATAAACCAGAAACTCGGTAAACAAATCGCAGCGAATCAAACGTTGGGTGAGCCATGTCATTTAAGTCATGACTCGTGTATCGGGGGTCGTGAAGGAATCCATCGAACGCTGCTGACGGTGCTCGACATGGCCTTGAGCAACTGGGGGTTCCTAAGCGGCAGTCGTGGGGGCCGCAGCCGTCTCGGCGGGCGTCTCGGCGGGCTTCTCGGCAGACTCGGTGGTGGCAGGGGCAGCCTCGGTGGAGGTGGCAGCAGCGCCCTCGGTGGTAGCCTCGGGAGCATCGTCCTCCTTGCCGGGGGAGTCAATCGCGACCTTAACGGCGATCTCACGGCCCTCAATCTCCTTGCCGTTCATCTCGTCGCAAGCCTTCTGCTGGAGCTCCTCGGAGCCAAGGGTGACGAAACCGAAGCCACGGCCCTTGCGAGGCTCACCGCGAGCCTGGAGCTTCTTGACCATGAAGCGGGGGATGGGGCGGAGGGCGATCTTAGCCTGGGTGGGGGAGTAGTCCTTGAAGATCTCGAGGAGCTGCAGATTGTCAGTGCCAGATCGAACATGGCTGAGGCAGAAAGAGACGTACCCTGTCCTCCTTGAGGTCGTAAGGCAGGTTGGCGACCATGACCTTGGTCTTGGAGGGGACACCATCCTCGGGGGGACCACGCTGCTTGCGCTCGCGGGGAGCGGAGGGCTGCTTGGCGGCGGAGTCCTTGTTGGTGAGCGCTTCGTTCGTGGTCTCTGTGAGGGGAGCAACTTGGCCGGGTACATTTGTGGGTGTGCTCTCGGCGGGAGCAGCGTCGGTGAGCTCAATCTGCTCGGCCTCAGCGCCGTCGGCGTTCTGGGGTGGAGGTTAGTACGGGGCAGTGTGGTGGTGTGAATCAGGACAGCTTACCGAGCGTCCGCCACGTCCAGCACGACCGCCACGGCCACGTCCGCGACCACGACCGCGGGTGGAGGCACGACGGCGCTGCTCAGTGCCGCTGGCACCCTCAGCACCGCTGCCGGCGCCCTCGGTGTGGGCCTCGGGGGTGCGGGCAAGCTGGATCGAGACCTTGCGGTCGAGAATGGCCTTGCCGTTGAGCTCGGCAATGGCGCGCTCGGCCTCGGAGGGCGTCGACAGGGCAACAAAGGCGTAGCCAACGGGGCGCGAGGTGCGCGGGTTGGTGGGGATGGTGGTGGACTCGCTGTGCGACGTGTTAGCTAGGGCCAGGACAGGACCCACTCGACGTCATGGGTGGACTCGGACGTCACGGCACACTCACACAAGGTAGTCCTTGAAGAAGTCCTTCAACTCCCCCTCGGTGGTCGCGTACGCGAGGTTTCCAATGTAAAGTCGCCTTCCCTCGGCGGCGCTGGCACGGACAGCCTCGTCGTCGGCTGCGATGGGCTGCTGGGCGCCGGTGCTCTCAGTGGTGGCAGGAGCGTTGGTGTTGTCGAGGGTGGTGTTGGCCATCTGGGCGGTGACCTGTTCGACTGGGGCGGACATGGTTGCTGAAGTTTGGGGTTGACGGACACGAACGGGATCGAAGCGTGTGGAGGTGCTGGGGAAACTTGGCGTCCTAGTAGACCGATGAAGGTAACCGTGAACAGTAGTGTGTTGGATGAACCGCCTGGAGGGTGGAACTATTGACGAGGGGGGTGGGGGTGGGGGTGGGAAGCTACGAGCCCGGAAGGTTGGTGAGAGGTGGGTTGATGGGGTGCTTGGAGCGTCTCAGTTGTTGTTGATGGGGAGAAAAGCTCCAGGGAGGCATCCAAATAAATCAAGCGATGGCACGGCTGCGCGCTAGCTGCAACGGGCTAGCCGCGAGCACTTGCAGTGAGAAAGCCATCACCGAGGCCGCTCTGCGACCAGAGAGCGCAAGGGCTCCGCTGGCCATGGTGCCTGCCGTGTGAGCGGTGAGCGGATAAGGGGAAGGGCACAGGGACACTCGCTGCTTCCTGCTGCTGCTCCCGTCCACGTCTGTGACTCGGTGTCTGTTTGTGATAATGCAATGCGGGCACGTGACGTCTGCTGGAATGCAAGGCACAAATTTACAGCATCTACCAAGCGAGCTGTGCGTGCGCGCCACACCAGAAACCATGCTCGACGCACTCGACTCACTCATCACCCCACACGTCGAAGCTTCGAGACGATGACGCTGCTGTTCGCTCCCACCTCCCAAACGGGCCCGCTACCATCAAGACCCGCCTGCCGTTTGACGTGGCCGCTAGCGCACCGCTCTTCACTCTCGACGGGACCCGGGGAAACGCCACACAGACACCGATTTCTCCAAACTTTTCCAGCCTAGTCTCACCGCAGGTTGCACCGTTGCAGACTGCAGATTGCAAATTGCTTTCTGAGTTTGGCGTCACTCAAGCACCGACCATGGCCCATCCTACCCAAAACCTCCGCTCCGCCCTGGTCCTCTATGGTTCCGAGACAGGCAACGCCCAGGATGTCGCCCAAGAGATGGGCAGGCTCGCTGAGCGCCTGCGCTTCGACACAGAAGTCGCAGAACTGAATGCAGTCAGCCTAGTATGTTGGGCGCGATAAGAGCTACCAAGGCCAGCGGTTGATCCTCTTGCAGAAGCAACTGCTGCAACACCATGTCGTGCTGATCTCGATATCCACCACGGGCCAGGGCGATCTGCCGCCAAACAGCCAGGCCTTCTGGAAGGCGCTGCGTAGTGCTCGACTGCGGCCCGGGTGCTTGCAGCGAATGAGGTTTGCATCCTTTGGACTCGGTGACACCTCGTATCCCAAGTGAGTTTGGTTGTCTTGTGTGTTGACAGTAGCATCCTGACCTCACATGAAGGTACAATTGGGCACATCGTAAATTATACAACCGCCTCATCCAGCTTGGAGCGCAGCCAATATGTGATCGCGGGGAGTCCGATGAGCAGCATCCAGAAGGGTAAGTCAATCATCAACCTTCTCATTCCGTCACCGTTGTGTTGCCACTCCTTCTTGCACGTATAGTTCTTGCTACTCTTGCTACTCTTGCTACTCTTACTACTTTTACTACTCTCCGGCTCTCGAAGGTCATCAGTCTATAACTGACCGTGCATCTCAGTATTGATGGCTCGTTTCTCCCATGGACTACCTCCCTACGCCATCGACTTCTTGAAGAGTATCCTCTGCCTGAGGGGACAGATGCGATACCGGACAACGTTCTGCTAGACCCTAAATGGCTGCTAGACTATGCAGACAAGGACGACACAGCAACAACAGATGACCATGTCGTACCACAGATCACCGGCGATACAGCAGAAGTCCCATCTGGAGACTTGCTCGACGTTCCTGGTGGCCTCACAGCCAACATCGCAGCGAACGAGAGAGTAACACCCACGACGCACTGGCAAGATGTGCGCCACCTCAAGCTAGACATCGAAGGCTCACATGCATATGTCCCAGGGGACGTATTAACAATATACCCAAAGAATTTCCCCTCCGACGTAGATCAGTTCATTAGCATTATGGGATGGACACCTATTGCTGACAGGCGCATTCACTTCACACCGTCATCCCCGGCAGTGGCTCCAACCGCCCGCCTCCCAATACCTACCTTCTCTTCCACTAGCACAACAACCCTCCGACAACTTCTCACGAACCACCTTGACATCCTCTCTATCCCACGACGATCTTTCTTCGCCCAACTCGCCCACTACACCAACGATGAAACTCATCAAGAGCGACTACTCGAGTTCACAGACCCAGAGTACATAGACGAGCTGTATGACTACACGACACGTCCACGTCGCAGCATTCTGGAAGTGCTGCAAGAGTTCGAAAGCGTAAAAATACCTTGGCAGAGGGTGTGTAGCATCATCCCCAACTTGCGTGGAAGGCAGTTTAGCATCGCAAGCGCAATGGTCGAGGTTCCTTCTGCTGGAGAAAGCAATGGCAAGGGCACGAGAGTTGAGTTACTCATCGCTATCGTCAAGTATAAGACAGTGATCAAGAGGATCAGAGAAGGTGTAGCTACACGGTATATCGCCAGCTTCACACCAAACCAAAAGATCACTGTCTCGTTATCACGCGGTGGACTCGGCGTAACGCAAAAAGAGCTGGACAGACCGGTTGTCATGATCGGACCAGGAACAGGTGTGGCGCCTATGCGCGCCCTGATACAGCAAAGAATGCGATGGCGCGAAGAGACTACGACACCCCACGACACAGCAGCAAAAGACCTACTATTCTTCGGATGCCGAAATGCTGAATCAGACTATTTCTTCAAGGACGAATGGAAGAGCCTTATAGAGAGGAATGTGCCTCTCGAAGTCTTCACTGCCTTCTCGCGCGACCAGCGGCAGAAAGTCTACGTCCAGGACCTCGTCCGTCAAAAGAGTGCTCTCGTATACGACGCCCTCGCTAACAAGAACGGTATCATCTTCATCTGCGGCTCCTCAGGCAGAATGCCGCAAGCGGTGCGTGAAGCGCTGATCGAAGGGTTCCAAGAACATGGACAGATGGGAAGGGAGGATGCAGAGGCGTATTTGGCGGGGCTGGAGAAGGTGGGGAGATATAGACAGGAGACGTGGTAGATGTGTTTGTATTACGCAATTCATCTTAATAACTCTTGTACTGTGGTAGGAGCTGCACAGTACATCTGTCAACTTTTCTGGTGTTTGTGACGGAGCGCGGAAGCTTCAAGCAATCTTGAGCCATGTTGCAACACAGACAAACCACCCCATAGGTAACCACGCATCCACCCGCACACTCCCACATTCCAACCCCAATCCGCCACCTACTCCACCCCCGACACCAACCCCAAATCCGTAACCACCACCCACCCCTCCTCCACCCTCTCATCAACAATCAACGGCGCCATATCATAAAAATCCCCCATCTCCCCCGCCACAGAACAAAGCCTTACGCCGACGTCCCCAAACTCCCGCTGCAGCGCCGGCAGCGCGTCGGGAAACCAGCCCAGCGTCGGTCGCCAATCAGAAAGCACAATGGTGCTTAATTGTGATTTGGTGAGGGAGAGGACAGGAAGAAGGGTGCGCAGGAAAGGGGTAATGTCAGGTATAGAGGGTGCCGGGGAGATGGACAGCGTGAGAGATTTAAGGTTTGGTGGGAGGTTGTGTAAGAAGTTATTGCAGGTGATTAAATCCACATCTGCGCTGTCCGGGGGCGTAAAGGGACCAATATCCAATGTCTGTAGAGCCGAGTACGAAGTCACCTCGTGCTGGAGGTGAGACGGCGTGAACGCTGTACAGTCGCCCACTTTCCAGGCCTTCGTGTCGCGGATACGCAGGTGTGTCAGTGATGCAGAGTGCGTGGCGCAGATGAGCGGTACTGCGTCTCTGTTGACGTGTTCGCCGTGCGCTGCTGCGTCGGTTTGTACCGCGAGGTCGTTGGGGTGGTGTTCGTATGTGAAGGAGTTGAGGGCTTTGATGCCGCGCAGAACGGGGAGCAGGTGGGCTAGGTCGATGTCGCTTTCTTTCAGCGTGAGGGTCTTGAGGTTCGATGCTGCGCCCACTATGGAGTCTAGGTCGGGTAGGAGGCGGGTTATCGGCCATATGGACCATTGGAAGAGGCGGTAGCCTTCGCGGCGCATGACGATGACTTGGGTGAGTTGTAGGGTGAGTAGGGAGGGGATGGTGAGTAGAGGGACGATGTTCTCGATTCGCAGTGGGCCGTAGAGTGTTGCTATTGTGAGTTTGCTGTTACAGAGCGGATTGAAAAAGGGACTCAGTGATTTGAACCAGTAGTGGTGGTCGTCCCACAGCCAGGAGTCGCGGATCGTAAGCCTCTCGAGGTTCGGCATGAAGAGTAGCAGGACTTCCATGTACCAGTAGTCGTCGTTTTTCCCAAATTTGGCAAACTGCTCCGCTAGGTCGGTGCCCTGCTGGGGAACGGCGAGCTGGTTCAGCTTTCGCACTATGTACGTTTTCTCGATGTTGTGGATGTGCAGGCGTGTTCTGCGCTCTTGGTGCCAGATTGCCTGCTTTACATGACTGGCCAGTCTTGGGGACTTGGATATGGTGCGGAGAAAAAGCTCAGAGTTGCGGCCGGGAAATCGATGGTATAGGTATTGCAGAGTGAGACGATGGAGCCGTTGGTTTGTCTGATTGAGGGCGCGCAGACTCCGGAGGTCGTCACAGTACCGTGGATACAGATGGTCAAGGATCGTAAGGATCAACTCCTCAGGTAGAGCGTTCAGGTGGCTTTTAGAAGCATCCATACTCGCGTGGACTCCTGTGATCATTCGATTACAGTTTGGGAGGTAGTCATATATATTAAGAGGTTGCACCTCTCTTCAGTGAAAGAGTCTGACAGCGAAAGCGCGTGTGATTTCGGTCCGCTCAGCCGGGTGAGCTGTCGCCATCAAACGGAAAGATTCGTAGTAAAAAAAACACGTCCTTCACTGGATGGTACATGGGGAGCAAATTTGCAGCTTGTCATGCAGTCGAACCAGTGTTCAGAGGTAGAAGCGGAGGAGCTGCTATGCGATTAAGCGCGCTCCGAGATCAAGCGCGCGTCTGACTCGCCGCGGCGTCTGCACGTCATCGTCTTTTGACTCCCCACCAATTTCACGAGCTGCCGCCTGCGCAACTGTACAACATCCAACAACGCTCCAGTGTAATACATTCGGACAGAAAATGGCGCAGAAAAGCGAAGATTTGCTACAGCGGCCGCTGTATGGCAAGTATTTTACCCCCAAAATTCCCAGCAAACCCGCTAATTGTAGCAGTGTTTGACCTGCCAAAGGAGCTGTTGGCCATGCTCACATACAAGGACCAGTCTGGCCGACCGATCGAAGCACCCGCTGAGACACCTACACCTTCGAGCGAATCTGGAGAGAGGCTGGAACAGGAAGACGGCGGGGCTGCGAAAGCTACCTCGTGTAAACTTTGCGCTCTGAACTTTGCCTCCGTAGCTGAGCAACGCAAACACGTTCGATCAGATTTGCATGGCTACAACCTGAAACAGAAGATCAAGGGTCAAAAGCCCGTGGGCGAGGCAGACTTCGAGAAGCTTATTGGCGAACTGGACGAGAGTATATCGGGCTCCGAATCTTCCGAGTCAGACGAAGATGATGAGGATGAGAATGGCAGGCCGAAAGACTCAACGCTGAGCGCGCTGCTTAAGAAACAAGCCAAGATCTCAGACCCGGAATTCGACGAATTTGCGTCAAGAAAGAAACAGCGTGGGCCCGGCAATGCACCTCTGCTCTGGTTCTCATCGCCGAGACTGCCGGAAAACACGTCACTGGGGATATACCGCGCCATCTTGTCCAACGCAGAGCAGGAAGAAGAAGCGCACATCGTCGAGACGATACGAAACAAGCAGCTCGCCCCGATGCAGCCACCAAAGATTAAGCCTTCCGAGGGCGGCGTGCCCCTTCCACAGACAGACATTGGGCCACACTACTTCCTCAGCATGATCGGCGGTGGACACTTTGCTGCAATGATAGTCGCTCTGGCGCCGAAAGTGGGCAAAAGCCACACTGGTGTAGATGAGCGGTCGGCTACTGTCATCGCGCACAAGACCTTCCACCGGTACACAACAAGGCGGAAACAGGGTGGCTCGCAATCGGCAAATGACAACGCAAAAGGCAACGCCCACTCTGCTGGTTCATCGATACGACGTTACAACGAGAACGCTTTGATCCAAGAAGTTCGCGACCTGTTGACAAGCTGGAAGTCAATGATCGATACCGCTGACCTGATATTCGTTCGCGCAACTGGCGCCACAAACAGACGCACATTGTTCGGACCATACGAGGGTCAAGTCCTACGCACCAACGACCCAAGAAACCGAGGCTTCCCATTCAGCACTCGACGCGCGACGCAGAAGGAGCTGATGCGTGCCTTTGTTGAGCTTACTCGCGTGAAGCAGAGCACTATTGACGAAGCGGCGCTTGCAGCACTTAACGCGCCCCAGCCTGAAGAGGTATCGAAGAAGCCGCTAGTGAAGCCCAAGCCACAAAAGCCTTCGAAGGAGGAAGAGGCCGCAACCCTACATACGTCTCAGGTCATTCCGTTGATCAGACGCTCGAAAGTACCGGCCTTACTCAACTATCTCAAAACTAACAACGTCCCGCCTACATTTACATTCTTGCCGGAAAACCACCATACACCTACACCTCTTCATTTGGCTGCTTCACTTAACTCTGCTCCTGTCATCTCTGCGCTTCTCACCAAGGCAGGTGCAGATCCTACCATAATGAACGACGACGCACGAACACCTTTCACACTTGCGGGCGACCGAGCGACGCGTGACGCTTTCCGTGTAGCACGGTCCGAACTCGGCGAATCTGCGTGGGATTGGGAGAAAGCGGGAGTTCCAGCCGCACTATCAAGAGCTGAAGCCGACAAGCGGGAGGCCCAAGACAAGTCTGAGAAGGCTGCTGAGAGCAAGGCCGAGGCTGAGCGCAGGAAAGCTGAGACCGAGCGTGTCAGAAAGGAGAGTGAGGCAGCGGATGCAGCCAGAACAACACAGCGACTTGGTAAAGGGAAAGCTCTTGGTGCATTGCCTGCAAAGACGGGCGCCGAGCTGCGAGAAGAGCAAGCAAGAGGTCTGACACCAGAAGCTCAAGCACGGCTCGAGAGGGAGAGGAGAGCGCGAGCGGCAGAAGAGCGCATGAAGCGATTTGCTCAGGGCAAGTGATATTCAATCTAACACTCATCACCTTTCCATATCTTCGACGCCTTTCGCCAGGTCCTCACACCCGGTGCAAAACCCAAACGTGTTCGCAGCATTATACTCCCAACACTCCTGCGCGTAACTAGGACTACTTGTTCCACATCCATCGCTCAACAACACACAATCGTAGCCGTTACTAAACGCATCCGTCAGCGTGCCTCCTACGCACTGATCTGTATTGACCCCCGCGAACAGCAGTGTCGTGATCCCTTCCGTCTCAAGAAATTCCCGCAACGGCGTCGTCGCACCCCAGAGACCAGACATGCGATTCTTGTGAATCCACACATCGGGTTTACTTTTCAACTGCGTCCCTTCCTCATACACCCCCTTCAACGGACTGTATAAATCCGCGTTCCACGAATCTCGCATCAGCAACTTCCCGCCCTCGACCTCCTCCCCACTCTCGAGCTTGACAGGCCCCATCGGCGCTCCGATCCCTTTATACGCGCTCTTTCCCTCACGCACCTTCCCGTGCTTATCCACACCGACACTATTTTCCACTTCACCTCCCGCCACCACATCAGTTTGATGCTCAGCGTCATGCGGGATCGAATAAAATCCAAACGCCCTCTTCACACCCGCCGGCATATCCCGCACTTCCTCATCAGTCAACCCCCAGTTCACCCACACAACGCGTATCCCTGCCTTCCGCGCCGCGGGAATCGCATGCTCGAGTAGCTGCCCGCACGCCTTGTGTCCGGGACCGTCGGCGCTGCGGCCTAAGGCGGGTGAGAGGAAGAAGTTCTGCATGTCGATGATGACGAGGGCCGATTTGGCGGGCGATATGGTTATTGGACTCGTCGTGGTTTGCAGAGTCAGTCGTGGGGTGGTGGACGGGACGGAATGATTGGACGGGTGTGTGAGGTCAAAGCCGGTGGTCGAGGAGTGTAGCCAGAATGTTGCAGGGGAGCCGATTAGGGCTTTGCGGTGGGGTTGTTCGGGGACGGTGGAGGCCATTGTTGGGGAATGGGAGGTGCTTGTTGGTCGTGCTTTTGGTGGCAGTGGACGAAGATGTGATGTGTGTAGTATTAACCAACAAAACGTCTAATCATTCAGAACGCATATGCAGTGCTTCATAGTCTCTTTATATCACGACCGTACTAGATAGGAATTCCCGGATAAGGAAGGAGATCTGGTTCGCTCCTGTCGCGGGGTAGGTGGGCGTATCTCCGGATCTACGTCTTACGTGTTGTGGACTTATCTTTGGCCCGCGGAAGATAGATGGAGGGAATGAGAAAGTAGCTCAAAGCATGAGTAAGGGCTATTTGATCGATATGGTATCTTAATGTTTGAATTGCTGGACCGATTTGTTTGCAGGTCAGCTAGTGGATAGATTGTACTCCTAAGATCATAACGTTTCGGTTAAATCCAGTAAAACAGTCTCGATGGTAACGTAATTTGCCATGTGGTTTTAAAAAGAAACGTCGTGATGGCTACTGTAGCCCTTCGTCCAGATCAAATACCCTGATGACAGGATTGGATGATTGGTAAGCACAGCTGTACCGAATCACCATGTCACTATCTGCCATCTACATAGTCGCGGACCGTCGAATATTCACGGGGGTGACCAGTGTTGAAACTAACACGTGCACGTTGGTGGTGGAGGACCGCTCACACGAGCGACATCATCGAAGCAGCGCCAAGGCCGCCGCAAAGCCGAGGTCGGTTAACCTTTGACGTGAGCTCCGATGCTATCCCCACTCTTGCCAGCACCATTCCTCTGACAGCAATTGCTCTTCTCCTTCACATCGAGTAGCAAGAGCAAGGAAACGCCAACATGTCTGGATTGAGGATATTGGTGCCCGTCAAGCGGGTCATTGACTACGCGGTAAGCCTCACCTTTCGCAGGTATACACAGAGTCCGCTTGCTACGAGTACTCGGCGCAAACCCTCCGCCAACATCTACATGCCCAATATGTTACAAACGACATATTGTATAACTTCAATCCACTTACGCCACCCAGGTCAAACCCCGCGTAAACCGCGCCCAGACCTCTGTCGAAACTGCAAACGTCAAACACTCCATGAACCCCTTCGACGAGCTCTCCATCGAGGAAGCCGTACGCCTGCGCGAAAAGAAAACGACCCCCGTCGAAGAAATCGTCGCATTCAGCGCCGGGCCCCCCAAAGCCCAAGATATCCTGCGCACCGCCATGGCCATGGGCGCGGACCGAGGCATCCACGTTGTAGTCGAGGAGAAGGACAGTCTGGAGCCGCTAGGCGTAGCGAAGCTTCTGCGCAAGGTAGTCGACGAGCAGAAGAGCAACCTCGTAATCCTAGGCAAGCAGAGCATCGACGACGACGCGGCGCAGACGGGGCAGATGCTCGCGGGGCTGCTGAACTGGCCGCAGGCTACGCAGGCCAGCAAGGTGACGATCGAGGACCAGACCGTCACGGTTGTTAGGGAGGTGGATGGCGGTGTGGAGACGCTCAAGGCTAAGCTGCCCATGATTATCACCACGGATTTGAGGCTCAATGAGCCGAGGTACGCGAGTCTGCCGAACATTATGAAGGCGAAGAAGAAGAAGCTGGATAAGAAGACGCTGGGTGATTATGGGCTGGATAGCGAGATCAGGTTGAAGACGGTCAAGGTCACGGAGCCGCCGACAAGGCAGGCCGGTGTCAAGGTCGATGATGTGGATGGCATGATTTCGAAGCTGAAGGAGCTTGGTGCTCTGTAGGTGTGAAGAACATAAAGTGTGTAAATAACATGTTGGCAAGCAAAACTGGATTGATAAACTTGAAATGTTGAATCATAGACTCAAAGCTTCTTTTGTACAGATATTGAATCAAAGATGGAGACGGCCACACTGACTACGTCCGTGACATGCAAAGACAAAAGAGATATATTATACGCGTATGTGGAGTATCAAGAAAGCAAAGACAAAAGAGAACCCACCAAGCTAACCATCAAATCGAACCCCTCAAATCGCCGCCTCGTCCCTCGTCCACTGAAACTCCTTCTTCATACTATCCCCGCTGGCCGTAGGCGCACCGGACATGCCCACCATGAAATCTCTCCCCTTGAGCATCCACACAAACCAACTCGGCACCTTCCACCCCATAACCGCACCAACGCCACCACCAGACCCAATGGGCACAACCTGCATCTCCTTATCGTCGCGCACATACAAGCGGTCCTTGCCCTTGGGCGTCTCATCCGGCAGCATAGCGTTGTAGCTCAGAAGGTCGCGCTTGAGGTTGACCAAGAGCACGGGCAGGGAGTTCACGATGTCCAGCATGCTGTTGCGCGAGTAGCTAGCCACGTCGCCGATGGAGTAGACGCGTGGACCGGCGGCGTCGACGCGCAGTGTGGAGTCGTTGACTTTGAGGTAGTGTTTATCGTCGAGCAGGCGGCTGGGGAGGAAGGCCGAGTTGGGCTGTACGCCGTGTGCGGGGATGTACAGGTCGGCTTCGATCTTGTCGCCTTTGGAGAGCGTTAGGATTGTGTGCTCGTCTGATGTCTCTGTGTCCACTACGCGCTGGTTGTAGACGACTTGTACGCCCAGGGCTTTTAGTTTGGCTTCGGCGGCTTTGGCGATGGCTGGGCGCAGTGCCGGGAGGAGCTTGTCTGAGGCTGTGATGACGGTGATGTTTGTTTTGCGCGATACCTTCTTGAAGAAGCCAGGCTTGCCATTGCGGTGCTCGGCGACCTCGCCAGCGAACTCAAGAGCAGTCGGTCCGCCGCCTACAATGACGATTTCCTTCGCGGTGCTGACCTTCTCGTTGGTGTACTTGATGGAGTCAAGGGTGCTCTGGGTGTCGGCATTCATGGAGAAAGCTTGGTAGTAGGTCTTGCTGCCAGTTGCAACGATCAACGCGTGGTAGGAGAGGGTTTCCTCGGTTGAAGTGTGGCTCCTTCGGAAAGTGACGGCGCGCGACTGCTCGTCAAGGCCCGTAGCTGTGCCCTCGATGAAAGTAATGTCGTCCTTGGAGTACTGCTTAAGGCCCGGGCGAATGTCGAACAGAATCTTCTCAGCCGCCATGCGAGTAGTGGAAGCAGCAACACGAGGAGATGCTACCCTGAACCACCAGTCGGAAGAAGGGTTGATTAGGTAGACATGGTACTTGGCGTCTTTCTTGCTCTGCTTGAGCGTCGGCAAGATGTGCTTCATGATATAGTGCGTGCTCTGAAGGCCTGCAGCTGAGGCGCCGAGGACGACGATGTTGCGTTGTTCTGTCATGGTGGAGGAGGTGTCGACGATAGGAACGCTGGTTGCTGTACAAGAGAAAGGTCCAAAGAAATGGAGAGGCCAACGGTGTGTGGATGTATGGAAGCAAGTGCTGAACGATAATGCAGAATAACAGTCAAGGTCAGGAACTGCTCATATACCACCTACCCTTGGTGTGAGGGCCATCATCTTTACACGGACCATGCGAAAGCTGCTTTCAAAAAGTGCGGAATCACGCTGTCATCACACGGAATTGGTACGATTATGCTCTACGCGCGAAAAACCATGCTCGAGGCTGTGGTTTCAACGCAATCGTGCCCAAAAGGAGGGTTTGACTCGAGTTTGTAAGCTCCACCGCCCCGGATGCGCAGGGTCCCGCTCCCGGCACGCATTGTCAGCGACTTTTCTCGGCGCTGGGGCACGTTCCGAGGGTTCTGATTGGCGCGCCTCCGGCTCATTACGGGTCTCGGACCAATCTAACAGATGAACATTGGTGCTTTGTCCATAAATCACCGAATACTATGTTATTTCCTACAACGCGGTCCGACCGAAAGCAGCTGTTTTTGATTTTGAGCTTCCCTACAAGCACAGTGTAGAACCACCGAAGCACTCAACCCCGCTCATCGTGATAGCATTTCCCCGCCCCTTCCCACCTGACACCTATGCAATGCCTTTCCAGATGTGCATGCACCCGATCCTCTTACAATCCAAGATGTCCATCACTAAGCCAGTGACTTCCTCCTGCACATCTGTACCCGCTGCTCTGCTTGATCCACATATAGCCTGCAGGGCATGGACCCAGTTCCTTCAGCCTTCGCTGAGCCTTCTTCTCCCTCACACGCTGCTCTTCTAGAGCGGCCAGTTCTGCATCTTTCCGTCGTCTCTCTAGTTCCGCCTCGATTCTCTTCTGTTCGAGTAAGCGTCGCTCTTCTTCGTCAGCTGCGGCTTTCTCGGCCCGTATCATGTCCTTGATCCGTTGCTCCTCCTTTTGCTTCTCTTCCTGTCGCAGTTTGTACTCGCGTTCTCTAGCAACTAAAGCGTGCTTGTCGCGCTCGAGTTGCTCCCACACGACGTCGGAGACTCCGGGGTCACGCTGCACCCTAAAGATAGCATCGAGAGGATCTTCATTGGACTCCTCCTTCCGAACATTGGCACCTGGACTTTGCTCTTCTTGCTTCTTGATACTCGCAGCGATTGATTGCGTGGTCGCAACGTTTGGTGGTGCCGTGTTGGTTGAAATGCCAGGTGCTTGGGCTTGTGGCGGCTGCTGGTGCTGCTGATCTGTTTGCTGTCCCTGTTGGCGACGGGGCAATTTATTCGGGAAGCGCGACGTGCCTACGGCTTTATTGCGTCGAGATCGCTCTTCAATGGTATCTTGCATGGTGCCGAGGATGATCTCTTCGGTCAGAATTAGCGGAGTCAAGGCATCAATGGGTGTCGAGATCAGTTTGCCGAACATGCTGTCGGCCAGGGCTTTGACATCGCGAGCGTTGCCCCACGAGTCCAGCTTAGACAGGTTCTTGAAGAACTCGAGAATTTGCGTTTCCAGCTTGGATGATGGGGGTGTGATAACCGACAGGTCAAGTGGTGCATTCTTCCTTCTTTTCAGATCTTTTGTGAGCAGTTCGAGGCAAGTTGCGGGTTCCATATTTTTGAAAAAGATTGTTTCTGGAAAACGACTGGTAAGCCCCGGATTCATGCTCATGAGTCGATCGATGTCCTTGTCGTAGCCAGCGAGGATTATGATTAGTTTCCTTGCATATTTTGGGTTCGTCATGCAGTCGACAATCTCGTCCATAGCTTCAGTGGCGAAATGGCCTTCAGCCAGACGATAGGCTTCGTCGATGAAGAGCACCTTTCCCATCGCTGATTGCATCTTCTTCTGTACTTTGGGCCCAGTATGACCAACGTACTGTCCAATGAGGTCAGTAGCTGAGCACTGGACGACCTTTGCCGCGCTGAGGAAGCCCATGTCGTAGTAGACTTTACCCATCTTTTGGGCTGTCGTGGTTTTGCCAGTACCCGGTGGGCCTTTGAACAAGAAGCTAAAAGGGATCTGCTCACGAGGATCCATACCTAGGAGCTTCATGTTGGCAGCAGTCGTTTGGTAGCTCTGAAGTTGTTTGATCAAGTCATCACATCCCACAACGTCCTGGAACAAAGCGGGAAGATTGGTCGCAGCACGGTCGCCCCTGTCGAACTCAGGATCGAAATCGATCGCTTCAAGAGTATCGCGATCAGAAGCCTTGCCGGCAGACAAGTGTTTCTGGTGCAAGCCTTTCGCTCGATCAAGGACAATGTCAACTTCGCCAGCATTACCAAAGTTCGGACGGTTTCGGGCTCGTCGGAGAACTTCCATCGCCACCCTCTTTGCCTGGTCAGTCGCATTGAAGCCAATATCCTGGAGTTTCAGATCTAGGATGCGCCGGAGGTCCGTATCATCGAAGTCTTCGAAGAAGAAAGCTGATTCTAACGGAAAGCGCCTCGCCAGACCCGGATTAACGTCACGGAACATTCCCTCCATCAAGTCCTTGTAGCCGAGGAGAAGGACGCAACGGTCTTCCCCGATTGTGCTCTGAACCTCGGCGACAATGGTGTCTATCACCGCGGTCTTGAAGATATCTGCAGTTTTCGAGGAGTCGCCAGAGTTTCCGGCCAACATATAAGCTTCGTCAATGATGAGGACCTTGCCCACTGTTGAGGCTAGGATGGCTTTGGTATTGGCCTCAGACCCGCCGATGACATTGCTTATGAAATCCGCTGGGTTTTTGACAACGACTGATCTTCCGTTAGCTAATTCACACGACATTCAGGCCACTCACCTTCGCCATTGGACAAAAGACCAATATCTGCCAAGATCTGACCGTACAGTTTGGCAACCGATGTTTTTCCTGTTCCAGGAGATCCAACAAAGCACTTGTTTAACGAGTATTCCACAAGAGGCTTCTCTTCGAGCTCCCGTTCGTAGTTGGTTTGGATACCATCGAGCAGCGATTGGACGGTTTCTTTGACTGAGGCCAGGCCAATCAGTTTGTGCAGTTTCGACCACGCTACATTGTTCTGCAGCGCAGTCGCAGGCTCCGGTCCTATCAAATCTTCCTTCGTCAGGTAGTAGTCATTCGATGGTATACGTGCTCGTCTCTGCTTCCGTATGCGCTTGGCCTGGCGTTCTGTGATTTGTGAGATCTTATTCTGCACATCACGGGCGTTACCGAACCCTTCACGTCCACGGCCTCGTCCAATCCGACGAGCTACGATACGCACGTAAAGGCCAGACATCCCGTCTTCGACCATCATGCTTCCTCCGTACTTCTTGTTGAGGTAGTAACAGAAGATCTCTTGCAGCTGTCGGTCGTCATAGTCCTGAAACTCCATCTCGATAGGAATTCGGCTTGGAATCCCTGGGTTATGAGCGAAGAAAGCCTCCATCTGCTTGTGGTAGCCGGCCAGCACGAAAGCAACCTTCCCGGTCAAATTCTCGATTTCAGCAAGAAGATAGTCCAGAACGGCTTTGCCGCCAGGACTATTGCCAGAGACCAGTTGGTAGGCCTCATCGATGAAGAACACGCCTCCACCTGCTCCAAGGATTGTGTTAATATGCACCTTACATGCAGATACACCATCATTCGCCAAGGCTGAACCTGAGCTTTCAAAGAAATAATCGCCAGGAAGCGCACCGACCTGGCCTAGGAAATGAGCATAAAGACGTGCAACGGTAGTCTTGCCTAGAGGATGTCAGATGTGTTATCAAACAAATGTCCTGCAGCAAAGCCTACCTGTGCCGGGGTTTCCTAAAAGAGCTGCGCCAAATCGCTCACCGCTTAGTGGCACGTTCTGGCGCACGAGCGTGTCGATCTTACTCTTGATTGCAAGAAATTTCTCCTTGACAGACTCCAGACCTACTCGCTTTGTAAGACATTGTGTATTCTGAGGTTTGCATTCTCTTACCTATCATGGGCATTAGCAGATCTAAAGCTTCGTTCTCTGCGCCGTCGAACTTTTTTTGTTGCTCCCAATCGTCCTTAGCTTCACTTTGATTCCAAGCTGGTGCAGATCCTCTACTGTTGGCAGGGTTGTCATGCTGAGCATTGTTTTGTTTTTCAGTGGTCGCATGGCCTATTCCCGGGTTTTGTGTTGCAGACACTGATGTTTTGTTGGTGGCGGTTGCCGAAGCATTTAGCTTTGTGGGTCCAGTTGGATTTGATACTTTGTTCTTGAAGCTTTCAAGATCTTTTCGTTTCTGAGCCAGAGAAGCCTCTTGGTCTGTCACTTCAGCTTGTGCTTTGAGTAACCGTTTCTGATGCTCGATCTCATCCTCGATCTCAACGAGCTTCGCCAGGTAAGCTCGCTGTTTCGCTTCTCGTTCTTGGTCTAGCTCATGGTCGCGTTGGCGGCGCTTCTCTAGAGCTTTCATCGCAGCCTCGCACTTCTTGCAGACAGCTGCGGCTTTGTCATGGCATTTTCGAGAGACTTTGTGCTTGTTCGGGCACGTAGATGACACAATGGCCATGCATTGCATCTTTGAGTGATCCTGCAACTGATGACAGCGGTAAGGACATTGATGCATTTCACAGCTGAGAAGTTTCCCACTGAGCTAGTTAGCAAGATCCGTCTTCAGAAGAAAGAGACACATACCAAGGTTCAGAACAGCCTCCATCAGGGCAGACCGAGTCAAAATGCTCCTTCCTCGTAAGAAGCGCAGTCTTATCCGGGTGTTGCTCACACTTGACTGGGAACCCGTTGTAGATGCGACCATCAAGCTTCAGCTTATCCATCAACGGTACCCAGACATCTCTGCCTTTCCGGCTGTTCGTGAAGGTGTCCGGGTTGCCAATAATCAGCAAAGCGTTACGCGCGCGAGACAGCATGACGTTGACTCGCTGTGGAGCTGACATGAAGCCAATGTCTCCAGCAGAATTGCTACGTGTAAGGCAGACTATGACGATGTCACTTTCCTCACCTTGATAGTTGTCTGGCCGAGTCAGTCAATGCAACCGTTTGTCAGAGAAAGGTAGTTGAGGATTCACTTGCCAATAGTTGAGATCCGAATCCTTCGTTTCGATATGTTCGCTCCAGCGGGCGAGAGAAGCCCAGCTCGTATCAGTTCGTATGAATCCAAATCATTGAGAAAGGGGTCATTCTCAGCAGCTAGTGTCTTCATCAAAAGGTACAGCTGACCCAGGTACGGCGTGAGAATGACTATGTCTTCAGTACCGTACCCCTGCTGCCCCAGATAACGAACACATCGTAGTACCATGTCTGCCTCGTATGCATTCTCTTTACTAGACTTGGCGTCTTCGTCACGTTTGTCGGCAATCTTATCTGCGTTGATCTCCGGATGCGCATGAGAGACGAAGATGACATTATCTTGGAAACCTCGCAGTGCAGGTCTCCCTCCGGTCTTTTCAGCATCTTCCAACTCAGGATATGTGAGTTTCCTGACGAGTGCTGATATGTCTGGGCGCATGCGGTGCTGCTTTGTAAGCGTAGTATGTGGGACTCCAGAAAGGACCAACCTCTCAAACAGAGAGACGTTCAGGTCGTATCCTTCACCTTTCTCCAGAGTCAATGAGTAGTTGCTGACTTTCGGTCTCAATTGCTTGTGATCGCCAATCAAAATGAGTTGCTTCGTGCATGAGGTCAGAGCTGTCAGAATGTGGCTTTCGAGAATTTCGCCGGCTTCTTCGACCAAAATTACTCCAGGTGCAGCTTTACGCAATTCATCGGTATGCATGGCAGCTGCAGTAGTGGTGCACCCGACGATACGCTTCTGACGCATAGTATGTGAGTATTTCTCCTTGAAGAGCTGGTCGACTTGCTCTTGACAGCTGTTATACATCTTGAAGAGCGTACCAATCTCAGCGATCTGCTCATCTAAGATTTCTTGTTGCCAACGAGCTCGAAGTGCAACGCGAGCTTTTGCTTCAATAGACCAGACGTGGGAATAGCTGTTTTTGGTATCTTCCTGAAACGCTCCAGCGTCTTCGCCTGTCGTCCAACGGTCCAGGAGATAGGAATTGGTTATTTCTTTTCCTGCTCTTCCAACTTGGATCATCCCATCGTCATCAACAGGGACCTTGAATGCATCAAAGAACTCAGAGTCTTCTGAGAACTCAAGGTAGTCCAAGATAGCCTGACCGCTGAGGCGAAGGGCACTGAATTGGGCGATCTTTTTAGCCAACGCGTCATGATAGTGTTCAGCCTCGTTCTTCTGAGTTGTGATCATGCTACGAGTTTGCGCGGAAACTCTGTACGTGTTGTTTTGCTCGGCCATGGTCAAAGCCTTGGTGGCTGTGGAGAATTTCGATCCCAGGCGAAGCATCTTATCGTTCGATATTCCAATCTTCTGTAAATCTTCCAGAAATTGGTCGAGAGCGTGGTTTGTGTAGGTCAGTACCAAGATGGTTTCTTTGGTGTGATCGCTCAAGATCTTGGCAATGAGGGCCCCGATGAAAGATTTGCCAGTTCCTGGTAGAAATGTCAGTGAGAAAACTAACGTTGCTTATGATTTCACATAAGTATCGTGAAAGAAGATCTGCAACACAAGATTCAAGCACAAGTGCAGATGCGTGGGTAAGACGTACCAGGAGGCCCTTGTATCAGACTGACTCGTCTTGTTAATCCTGCGATGAGCGACTCGGTTTGCGCTGTATCTAGTTGAACAGGTCGATTAGTCCCAACGACGTCTTTCAGATCACTGTGCCACATGTCACTGATAGTATTGACAATGCTGCTTGGTTGAATGCCAGAGAGGGCTTCAGCCGCACCGGGCTGTAGATTGAGCAATTGATCTTGCAGTGGGAGGTCCACGATGGTCTGGAGACACTTGAGGATCGGCTCGTAGGCAAAGACCGCTGTGTCAACCTGAACGAAACGTAGGTCGGCTTTCATTTTGCAAGCAAGAAGAGCCTTGCGGAAGGAGTTTTCCTCTTGAATACGCAGAACAATTATAGCAGGACGCTGGCTAAGCATCTCTTCATCTCGCTCCACGCTTGCAAAAGCGATAATCCTTCCTTCACTGATCAAACAGCCAAGCGACTGGTGTTTCATCACGTTCTTGTTGCGTGGGTTCTTGAGGAAACTCCTTCTAGCCGCATCGTCCGTCAAAGTTTTGAGTTGGGGAATATCGTCTAGGCATCGGAGTCGGAGCAAACAGACCTTACGCCTTTTAGCGGAGCCGCAATCGATACCGGCGAAGTCCAAGTTCGCGAGAACTGTTTTACGTCGACCCTTCTTTTGGCCAGTGGCAATTTGAAAATCGTTGCGCAGCTCTCCAAGCAGATCTTCGCGAAGTAACCGAAATTGGTTGTCAATATGGATCAATCCGCGTTCACCTGTGCTGGCGGAATTAACGACATCCGCACGGCGATAAAACGGTGTATCGTTGGAGGCAAATTCATCTGGTGTCGGTCGAATCTGGACTTTACGAAAGTCTGCATAATCGTTGTCATGCCGTCCGCCAGGGCCATCGACGCAGTCACTCGACGTACTCTCAAGGATATGTTTGATCTTCTGGCCGATATTCCGTACCTCCAACGACTCTGAGTTGATGAGTGATTCGTTACTCGTCACTCGCTCAGCGACATCTCGTGCGTCTTGGACTTGCTCGGTGTGCGAGATAAGAACCTCAAGAAGCAACCACGCGAACGCGTGAGAAGCTGCAGACGTGAGAGTGCGTGCATTGTGTGATTCGACAAGTGTGTTCCAGAAGGAAGGTGGATTGACAACAGCCTCAATGATTCGATGCAAAAACTGTCCCCCGTAAAGTTGTCTGAGGGATGGATCAGAAAGGCGCAGTATAACGGAAGTGGCGTATCCGTTGATGAAGGTGCTGCTGTTCGAAAAGCGGAAGGCGCGAGCGACAGCCCCTAGCCCCGCCGGCGTAGAGACCAGGACCTCCACGCACTTCGACACATCTTCTTGGGCGCACAACGCCTCCAAGAAGCGGTCACCGTCAGCTGCGCTCTTCAAATCTCGATTGCCGTGTACCACCGCGTTGAACAGCTTCTTCAGACCGGTGGCACGCTTGAGGGTGTCTGGCTCCGCCATGCCAGTCAGACGTCAATGCAGTTGTAGAATAGCTAAACAAGTGGGTTAACCAAGTAATTCACTGATAGATAGTGTTTTTTTAAGCGATATCCGTGGATGCAGCTATCCATTTATACCATCTCAGCGCTTGCAGCACGAAGGCAACACAAAGCCATAATTTGCCTGAGACGCTTCGGGCTGTGCAAACGATTGGAAGATAGCAAAGGTTTGTATGCGGCGCGGCTTTCAGCAGCCTGCCTGCATGCTCTGGCATATTCCGAACAAATAGACGTCTATTGTCATGAAGCTGTGCCACCTAAAGGTGCAGCAAGCGCCCGCAGGCATGCTACCCGCTCAGCCTTGCTCAGGCATCACCCCATCCTCGGATTTGCCATATCATCTTCTTTCAGTTGTCGAACCCCCGCTCAACCTTGCCCACTTTCCACATCATCCTTCAAGTCAAGTTCCACATCGTGTTAAAATGTCTTTCATGCCAGGTTCGAGCAGTGGTCGAGGCGGCTATGCTCCTCGGAGAGGACGCGGTGGATCATATCGTCCGTTTGTGAAGCGCCAGGAACCAAGGAAGCCTGATCTCACCAAGCATCCATTGGGAGAGCTGCTGGTATCGCTCCAGACCTCAGATTTGGAATCACCACACGACAGTCTGCCTCTCTCTTCTCGCATAGACGATTGCCGATATGTCACATCCTACAACTGGTTGGCCGGAAATGACCACACTATTCTTGTCCCAGGTTGGTCTCTGTATGAAAGTTGGAAGATGAGAACGCTGACCCAAGTAAGGTCAACCTCCCCAGTGGACTCCCTTGAAGGTAGCCCAGAGACTGCCTGAAGATAGCGGCACCTACTATCGAGACCCTAACGCCGCACTTTATCCCGAGTACCCCCTCGCGCCTGCTGTGCAAGCAGTTTTGAATGCTTCGATCGACGCCGTAGTGGGAACTGACGTATTCGCCTGTGGGAGCACGATGGGCAACCTACTTCGCTTTGTGCGTGGCATGGACAAGGCTTTCCGCTTCAGTCTTGAGACCATAGGCGACACCGTATTCCTCATCCGTAGAGAGAACGATCCCAAGGAGCTCATAGAGGGTGTGCATGGCTTTGGCCATACCTTCCCCGAAGCATACACAACCTGGCCAAAAGATGTGCAAGGCTCTGAGACGCATCAACGAATCGTGCAGTACAACCTGGGTGGTGTGCGTTGTCTTGTTCGATTCGAATGCGACGGATTCTTCGACGACCAAAAAGTATCGGACTCCCAATCCTCCAGTGGAAAAGATTCCGCTACTGAAGACACGCTCGCGCAAACTCTCTCCAACACGACTATATCCCCCGCGCACAACAATCCCACATGTCCCCTCACCATCAAGCACCGCGGGCGCGTCATCCCCCAAGCCTCCATCTTCGACCTCAAGACCCGCTCCGGCAAACACAGGAAAGAGATCAACATGGACGACATCACGCCGCAACTATGGCTCAAGCAAATTCCCAACTTCATCGTCGCCTACCACGACGGCGCTGGTCTATTCCACGATATCCAGACCCGCGATGTGCAACCCCTTGTCTCGGCGTGGGAGAAAGACCATGCACAGTCCATCCACCGCCTCGTTGCATTGCTCCAGAAAATTGTTGACGTCACCAAGGCAGATGATCGCGGTCTGCTGGAGATCTACTATCCGGGGATGGGCGAGCTTCAAATCAGGAGACAGGCCGGTGAGGGCGTTCATGCGCTACCTTTAGCCCTGAATGAGGAGTGGACTGAACGGTGTGAAAGCAGTGGGACGTTGCTGCTCAATGGGGAGGATACGGGGAGTGGAGCATCTCCTGCCTTACCTGATGACTCTTTTGACGGCTCTTTCGACAACTCAGATGATGACGGGGACGACTTCACTGCTTGTTCGGTCGAGGAGTGTGGGTATTGTGGGAAGTGCACGTACTAAGCCGCACTGTCACTGATGGATTGCTCACCTTTGATCAGTCCTGAACTTCATGCGTAGCAGTCAACACGATTCAACGGAGATAAAAGTACTGGGTTACTAACTTCTTCTCGTTGCTCCTACCCGTAGTTGAAACAAATCATACAGAGAGACAGAATAAATGTACATAACAGCATATTTGCCGTGCTTCGTATCTAACACAGATACCTCACATGAGCTTCTAATCATTACGGTGTTGCCATTTCAACCAGTCCCCTTTCCAAAGTCGAGAGACAAAAACGAACACAAAACAATATGAATGAACTAACTCCCCACAACACTCTTCTCAATCCCTTCCCTCCTTTACATACAATCTCCCCTCAACTTCTCCCCTTACCTTCCAGACCGCATGTCCCCGTACATGACGCCTATGAATCACAACCACCAAGTATACACAGCATAATGAACAGCGAAAAAGAGAATACGCAGCCAAAGAACACACGGAACAGAGAGTAAGAAAAGTCACATAAAACCCTCTATCCAAAGAAATCCGCAGCCAGATTCTGCTACCAGAACAAGCGTTGTAATACGTTATAGCAAAGAGAATATAATTACACATAGTATATCATAATTATTATACTATTCCCTCTTAAACTTCACCTCCAACTACTTGCTTATCCTAAACAAACCCTAGAGTTATTAGTTTCTACTAAACCAACACGACAATTCTCAAACAGCAGATAGCGTTTCGCGTACCTATGCTAGAGAGAATTTCCTAGTGTAATTCTAGTAGAGATAGTGTTATAAGAGGATTAGAATTATATAGACTGTAATATAGTTACTTCCTTTTTGCGATAGGAGGTGAGCTTGAGATTGAGATTGAGATTGAGATTGATATTGAGTATAGTGACAGGAAAGAGCTATCCCAATTTCTCGAGTAACTTCCTCCTCCGCCGCTCCACGAGTTCGCGATCTACTTCCTCGAGGGTAGGAACGCGCCAGCGACCACCATCACCAGCGTCGCCGGGTAACTCGATCCACTCGCGGCCAGGCTTCCCATTAAGGGTATCGCCAAGCGTCATGAACTGATCCCAAGCCTCTTTCTCCTTTGCTTCCTCGTACTTCAACAGCGAGCCGTCTTCTTCGTCGAGGTTGTATCCGTAGTACCCAGCGTCGACGCGCTGTCGTAATTCGCTCCGCTTCTCGCTGCCCTTGCGCGCCCCGTCGTCGTCTTCGGGCCGTGCTTGCCGCTCGAATAGTTCTTTCACCCCCGGCAGTTCTTTCGCTCGCCCGAAATACCGATACCCCTTCCCGCCGCCCGGAACCTCGCGACCGTCCTCGTCTAGCACGCGCCCGCCGCGCATGTAGTTTGGCCCGCCGAGGTTGCGGATCTGCGACTCCCACATGTGCTTCTCGCGCATGGCTTTGTTGATTTCGTCGTTGAGGTCGCGGATCTGGTAGTCGGAGAGCGCTTCGTCTTGGATCTTGGTTACTTTGCGGCTTATCTCTTTCAGCACTTGGCCGCGCCATTTTTCGCACACGGGGATCGACGTCACCGAGGTTATGAGTTTGGGTCGTCGTGTGCGCGAGATGTCGATTATGCCTGCTTCCGCGGCTTGCGCGGCGCGGAAGCGAAAGAGCATCGAGTGCGCTTTTTCCGAGTTGCGCGCCATGATGACGGTTGTGTGGCGGTAGGTAGTGCGTGGGTGGTTGACTCAGCGCGAGTGAAGGAGCTGCAGAGCTGGACTTCGTGTCGTGGTATACGAGGGTTATTGAGTAGTTCGCGATTTGGATGCCTTCAAAATTATTACGTGTCAGCTGCGCAGTCGCAGGACAAAAGCTTGAGTCGTTGGTTGGAGAGTGTATATGATGTCGTTGGTAGTGAGAGAGGCGCGTGTAGTGAGCAAAAGTTTGGTGACGTTCACCGCCGGCAGAATGTCTTGGCGAGCCACACGTCCTGTCCGCATGGAGCCCCCTCCCCCATCACGCGTTGCTGTGGGGAAGCTTCATGCACGGCGGTCTAGATCTCCAACACGTAGCAGGTAAAGTAGGCCACAACTCCCTATACAATGCTCAATTTAGACGTTTCTTGATTTCCCTTCTACAATCGACATGCGCCGGATCCATGCGCGCGCTAAAAGACATTATCAGACAAGACAACCCGCGCCCAAGTAGCAACAACAGCGCATACAAGACAGATGGGCGACAATTTCCAAGCGGAGAGTTGAGAGTACACGTGCGGTCTAGGGAAAGGAAAGTCATTAGGTGCGCTTCCTCGGCAGTCCAGCATTCCATCTGAAACCCCAGTCGATCCTGCTCTTCCAATCGACAATTCCACGTCCGATGGCTGAACCCCAGGTCCAGATGCTCTTCCACCTACAATCTGGCTGAATCTGCCGCTTCAAGCGAACCCAAGCCGAGAGACAATGTCCGAATGCAGAAACGCTGATGAAGAGACACATAGGAAATAGAGAATGGATTTCGCGATGATTGCTGATACTGATAACTAAGGAAACAGAGACTGTCAGTCAGATTAAACGACTATGAAGTGTGTGTTGGTACAACAAACACGAAGAGGTGTTGTGGAAGATAGTGGTGGGGAGGAGGTTAACCACCGGCGCTGAAGTTGGCGGCCTCCATATCGTTTTGGTGTCGTATCCGGTCGTTGCGAGCTTCTGCGTGTGACTCGGTCCGTGATTCTGTCCGCGACTCAGTCCGCGACTCCGCACGTGTATCTGCACGCGAGCTCGATCGTGAAGTCAGTGAGCCGATGAAAGACGGCCGGTTGCTGAGGGGGTTGCTGCTGTTGTGCCGGCTCTTCACCGTGTGCATGTGCAGGTGACCGACGTCGTGTTTGCCGTCGCAGCAGGCACGAACATTGACCATGCCCTCGATGTCCCGCTCAACATGGTCGTGAATCTCGCGACTGAGATCCATGGTGGCGTTACTTGGCTCTTCGAACGTGTTCTCAGCAATTCGGCTTCGTCGGCTCGAGAAAGAGCCTCGCATGGCAGAATTGGGTCGGAGCATGCTGCTGAGGCGACCAGACATAGAGCTAGTCTGTCCAGGCTCCGTCGAAGGTGCGCGTTGCGGGGTGACGTGGTGCTGTCGAAGCGTAGGCACTTCATCACGGCTTGCACTGGTGTGTCGACTGATACGAGAAGTTATGGAAGCTCTCGATCGGCCGGTAGCACGTGACGCGCTGCGGTATCCAGCGTTAAACTCATCCTGGATCTCGTTCGAGGCTGGAGACTCGGACGGTTTCCGCTCAGGCTGCTCGCTTCCCTCATCCACACGTTGACACAGGTAGCTGAGTGCATTGTACCATGTTTCGTGGCGTTTGCCAGTAGCAGCAGTAAACTTGATCGCCCGGCCGGGTGTGGACACGAGCAAGCTCTTCTGGTGAAGACCGGGTGGCATAGGGTTCAGGTCTTCAACCTCTTCGACCGACTCGATCGCCACACTCTTTGCCTTGAGCTCCGTCTTTCCAGCTGTCTGAGGGTCCCTATCACTCCAGTACAGGGTCCGTGTGTAAGGATGGATCCAGAAGAACCGGCGGTGGCGAGTGTCAGACATGCCGCCTCCGATAGTCTTGCGAGTGTACTTCCAAAGATACTCGCCGATCATCGTCTGGGTAATTGCCTGGATCATGCGAGGATCGGTAGCACCGGCTGGCAGCCCTGGTGGAGCGAATGATGGCCCGCCTGCGATATTGAAGCGTTGATCGACCTCAGACGTGAAGGAGGAGATAGATGAGCGACGGCTGATTGGCGACGATGCTCCACTACGAGCATCGCTGCGGTTCGTAGACTGACGACGCGCACGCGGCGTGGTGCCACCGGTCTTGGGTGTCAGTGTTGCTGTACCTGTCCTGAGTGAGGGCGTTGAAGGTTTTTTGTAGGCCGAAGCTGGTATAGCAGGAGGACCCATCGTTCCGGGTGTTGTTGGCGGTAACAAGGGCTGTTTGAGGGCAGCGGCAGCGATGACCTGCTTGTGGTCTGCCGGCAGAGGCGGCGGAGATGCAGCACGGGAGCGGATACTGCCAGAGCTGCCGGGGCGTCGAGGGAGGCGCTCAGCAGAATGTCTCCTGCTTGGTGAAGCAGGCGGCGACAGCGACTTCTCAACATCAGCTGTTGCAATGGTTCCCGAGTACCTGTTGCTGCGAGCGAGCAACAACTTGTCGATTTGCTCAGCAGAGACCATGGTTTGAGTACCGCCATCGGTCATGGGCGCACGTGGAGCTTTCTTTGTAGCATTGGTGCTGATAGGTGTAAGCGGAGTGCGGACAGCCCTGTCATTAGCAGGGGCTGGGTTCCGCTCCACTCGCTTGTCTTGGTTCCATGGCAATACGGCGTCAGAGAAGTCAAGCCTCCATGGTGCGGCTACGGTTCGGTGCGCAGTGACCGGCCTCGAGGGTACATGCGGTTCCGTGTGCTCTGCGAAGAGAGACGACATCGACAGCGGTGGGGCAGAAACGCGGTTCGCTGTCGACGGCCTGCTCGGAGTCGGCAGGAACGAGGGTACTGTAGGCGACTCAGGCTCACGGCTTTGGAGTGTCTTGACTTCTGAGAAGTCTGGCGAGACCGCAGTGGGATGGGAAGGCTCGGTGTGTTGAGCAGTGACGAGTGACAGTTGGGGCGATGCCTGTCTGTGCGGCTCCACAGGCTCGGTAGTCTGCGAGGAGAACATCGAGAAAGTCGGAGGTGCTGCTCTTGGTTGGACGGGTTCAGTCGTTTGAGAGGACATTGCTGAAATAACCGGGTGCGCCGCCTTGGGTGCCTCGACAGGCTCGGACGCCTGGAAAGCCACAGAGGACAGCTCTGGGACTGCCAACCTTGGTGCCACTGGCTCCGTAGCTTCAGAAGCAAACCATGAAAACTGCAGCGACTGCGGTTCGGGGACAACAGGCGCGGTAGTCTTCGAAGCCAATGTCGACATCTGTAGGGATTGTGGCTTCGGAACGACCGGGTCAGTAGTGTTGGATGCCAACGTTGACATTTGCAAGGACTGCTGTGCAGGTGTGACAGGCTCGGTCGTCTGCGCAGAATGCACAGAAAGCTGATGAGCCACTGGCTTAGGAGCAAACGGCTCTGTCATCTGGGCAGAATGCACAGAAAGCTGGTGAGCCACTACTTTAGGAACAAACGGCTCTGTGGTCTGGGATGAGTGCATCGAGAATTGATGAATAGCTTGCTTCGGCACGACTGGCTCTGTTACCTGGGACGAATGAAGTGACATGGAATGAGCGACTTGCTTAGGCGTGAAAGGTTCTGTCATTTGCGAAGAGTGCGTAGACATCTCGAGAGGAATGGTCTTCGGCTGGTACGGCTCCGTTGCCTGTGAAGACATTGTCGAGAACGTCGAGAGTGGTGCACGAGGCACCTCGACGGGTGCTGTCGAGAGTGCTGAAGTGTTGGACATCTGCAGTGGAGTCTGTCTAACGATTTTCTTCTCGCTGAGTTCTCGGTCGCCGGGAACTGAGGTGACCTGGTTGGGTGCATCGATCGACCTCGACGCTTCCCTGGGTTCGGTCATCTGAGAAGCGGCAATACCAGATGCAAGGAGAGCCGCGGGAGCCAGAGCCTTCAGGCCGTGACCTTCGCTGGGCTCAGTACTTTGTTGTGCCATCGAAGACATGCCGAAAGCTTGGGGTGCCCCTCTCTCACCCGCAGGTTCCACGGGTGCGGTGCTATGTGCTGAGAATGAAGAAACATTGAGAGGTAATGTTTGCGCATGCTGAGGCTCGGTTGCATGACCTGACACCGAGGACATGTCGAAGACTTGAGGAGGAGCATTCCGAGGCTCGCTTGCGTGTCCAGTAACGGAGGACATGTTGAAAGATTGACGAGGTACGTCTTGAGGTTCGGTCGCATGTCCAGAGACTGAAGACATATTAAAGGTTTGACGAGGAGCATCCTGCGGCTCACTGGCATGTCCAGAAACCTCAGACATGCCAAAACTCTGTCTCGGAACGTCCCTGGGTTCCGTTGTGTGCGCAGAGACACTCGACATGTTGAAAGAGGGAGCGGGCACAGCTCTCGGCTCAGTCTCATGGCCAGACACGGAAGAAAGATCGAACACCGGTGCGGGCACAGAACGAGGCTCGGTAGTGTGTCCAGACACCGAAGAAACGCCTAAGGCGGGTGGAGGTACAGCACGCGGCGACGTGGCATGACCTGCGACCGAAGAGAAATTGAAAATAGGCGCAGGTGGAGACTGCGGTGCGGTGTGTTGACTGTGGTGAGTCTCCATGGTTGAGACGCCAAGAGACGGTGCTGTGGGGATCCGAGGTGACGTCTCGTGGGCCGAAGTAGATGAGATAGCCAGGGGTATAAGGGCAGGGATCTGAGGAGAGGTAGTATGTCCAGAGACGTTGGAGATGTTGAGCGATGGAGGCGCCACAAGCTTCGGTTCTGTGTGGTGGAAAGCGTGCGCGGAGAGCTGGAGCTGCTGCGGGAGTGGCGCTTGCGGGCTTGTACCCTGGCTAACCAGCGACGAAAGGTGCAACGCAGCTGGCAAAGGAGCCTGAGGCCGAACATCGTAGATGTCGCGGATGGACGACACACCTACGTGCTGTGGCGCATCGAGCTCTGTCATCGTGCTGGAGTCAACCATAGCCACCATGGGTATGGTTCGCTGCAGAGGAGACCTCCCAAGAACGTTCTTCTCAGGCGAAGACTCAGGAGACAAAACGCTCGATCGACTTGGTGTGCCCTCAGCAGCACTGTCTGTCTCCTCTCCTCCACTCAAACCGTCCAGTTCAGCAAACAAACTCCTGCCCTGAGCGGGGGTGCTGTTGTTGCTATTGCTGGCTGGAGAGTCTCTTGTCATGGGCGGTGTGCCGTGATGGAAGATGTCCTGGAGACTTCCTCTCGGTGTCGCAACAGACTTGCGAGAGCTACTTGGTCTGAGGAACCTGAAAGACGAGTTGCGGTTGTGGCTTGGCGTTCGGGTGTCCCGTTCTGAATCGTAGTCGGAGTTCGAGGCAGTACTTTCGTACATGTCTCGGTAGCTCTGACCGCTCTGGCTTCGTCTGATAATCGGCGACCTATTCCGAATAGTTCCCTGGGTCGATCCCACTTCAGTCTCGGTCAACTCATCGCTGCTATCGCCATCAAGAGTCTCAGCACCAGTCTGGAAAGCATCAGTCTCCGTAGTAGTACCGTCATCGTTGGCAGTCTCAAAATCGGCATCAGAAACGTCGTTGGCAGTCTCGAATCCTTCGTTGGCGCTGGTCTCGGCCATGGAGGTGTAGCCACTGTTGAATGCTCCAGGGACCGAGTGATGGGGTCTCTGAGGCTTGCTTGGCGAAGGAATGATATCTTGCTCTTCCCACTCATCATCATCGAGTTCCATAACGACCTCTTGTTTGCCTTGCCTCAGCGCTCCAAGACGGTCAGGACGTGCTGGCTTCTTGAAAACATCCTTGTCGGTCTTCTTGCGCTTGCTTGCGCTTCCGGGGCCCTTGGACTCGTTGCGGTTGGTCTCGATCTCATCGCGAGCGTCCTGGAGCATGCGCTTCAGTTCGATCTTTTCCGTCTTCTCGCGGTGGATGTTGTTCTTGAGCTGTTGGATCATGCGGTGGGCGTGTTGGAGCGAGTGCTTGAGCGTCTCGGATTCGAGCTGGCCGTGACGGGGGGTGGCCTTGCTTGGCGAAGGCGGAGGCGAATGCTCAGGAGTCAGACTTTCGCCCTCGTGGAAGCTCTCGTCTGGGGACGCCTCCTCGGGCGAGTTGTGCTCATCGCCCCTCATTCGATAGGCTACCGCTTTGGCAAGCTCCTGGTTCTGCGTGGACAGATCTTCGACCTTGCGTTGGAGAGCGTTCCTCTCCGACTCTCCCATGGCCACGTTCCGTCGCAGACCAGACAGTTCAGTCTCGTGCTGCTTGATCTTGTTGATGTGGTCATCGTTGAGCTTTGCGTACATGCCCTTGAGCTCTTCAAACTCTCGCTCCAGAGTCGACTTCTCGGATTTGGCCAGGTTCAGCGTGTAGTTGAGACGGTGCTCCTTGTCAGCCGCTGACTTTGACTGTGCTTCGAACTCGCGCACTTGGGTCTCGAGGCTCCAATTGACATCCTTCAGCCGCGAGTCGCTCTCGTCCAATGTGCGCAGACGCTGCGAGAGGCCTTCGACCTCGATCTCCAGATTCGACCTGTCCAGATCGGCAGCCTTGAGCGCCTCGTCTTTCTCCAGCAGGACAGCCTGCAGCTCCTTGAGTTGCGACAGGAGGGACGTGGAGATCTCGGTGGCCAGGGTGATGTCCTGGATGCGGCTGGGCTGCTGGTTGCGCTGCTTGCGAGACGGGACGCTGACTTTGGTGGGCGAATGCATGGCCTCGCTGGCGTAGACGGAGCCGCCGGTAGGGTCAGCCTCGCCGCTGGGGACGCGCGATTTGGGAAGAAAGGCGCGCGCGGTTTCCCTCCCCACCTCGTTGAACTCCTTCTCGAGCTCGGCCAGGCGCGAGCGCAACTCCGGGCCGATGTCGTTGTCTGCCTGCTGGCCCTCGACCTCCTTCAGCCGCTCCTCCAGCTCCTGGCGCTGCTGGACGAGGGCATTGCCGAGGTGCGAAGTCTCCTGCAGGCGGCGTGTCGTCTCTGCTAGATGCGCCTCCAGCGCGCGCTTGGCCTGGACCGGGGAGCCGTTGAGGTAGAGGGAGAACTGGGCGTTGTCAAAGGCCGAGTATCGCTGGCGGTGGCCGTCTTGGGTGGTGAAGGGGTCCAGGGAGCTGTAGTCTTCCACCACCAGCGCGCCTGGCGGTGCATGTGCGGTTGTCGCCATGGTGTGTGTGCGCAGGCTGGGCGCTGGCTATTCCATTGCCCGCGTGTGGTAGGTATTAGAAAAAGGTACAAAGGTAGAAAGGCAAGCCGTCGCAGGACGTGTCAGACAGAGTGGCGTTGCTGAGAAAGCAAATATGCCTTTCACTCGCGCAACGCTGAAAGGGCCCGGTCGTGTCCGGGCGCGGGATGGACGGTTCGGCGACGCGTGAAAGGCAGGCAGGGGAACACGCAGCGGCTACTGGCACACTTGAGCGTCACACGGGTGCATCGCCGTCGCCAGCGCCTACAAACTGCACAAGAGGGGGAGAAGGCGGAGGAAGGGCGAAGAACAAAAGAAAGGCCACAGGAGGGCGCGAAGAGAATGACGAGAGGAGAGGAGAGGTGGGCGGATGCGTGCGCAGCGCAGCAGAGCAGCTGGAAGCGGGAGTGGGTGTTGTGCAGGAACGAGATTGGGAGCGGGTGTCTGTGCGGGACAGCTAGGCCCAAACACTGACAGCGGAGCCAGCATTTATCATTCGTGGAAGCATTTATATTCGTGGAAGCACTGATCATTCATGCAAGCATTTATCATTCGTTGTTAACAAATAGGACACTACCACCATTCACCTATCGATAAACAGAGCTAAACCACCATCAACACCACTACTACGTCGACGGCTGCCGTCGTGCCCCTCACTTTCCACGCGCCTCGAGGCCAGCAGGCGTGTGATTGGGTGGGCCACGAAGCACCACCACAGTCGAGGGCCACCCCACCAAAACAACGCCAGTCGACAACAACAACAACAGACGTGGTGCCTGCACCTCCAAGGGGACCCCTTTCACACGATCACGTGCCGAGAGTGAGGCTGTTGCTATCACGTCACATCGTGACAAGGTAGCCGAGACCAGGGAAACGCAGTGTTTTTATCGTGCGCTGTCACTAGTGCAATGAGTGTCTCTTATTGTTGATAAACACCACGTGCATGTGCGGACAGAGCTCTTTGTGCTTGACTGTTTATTCGCTCAGTACACCGCCCATATATACAAAGTACTACTACATACAGTGCCGTCGTTGATACATGACCGGCTTTCTTCTATGAATAACCTCCTGAACGCCGCAGCATACACCACGCTTCTGCGTAGGCAAGAAGAAACAATATTCTCGTTCCAGTAACGTCGTCGATTCGTATCCAATCCATCCAACCCAGCCATATATCCAACCTCTCCCCACAACATGGTTCATAATAGATATTCAAAAATCGTCCATACTCCCCATGAAATCATCCTCATCCCCATCCCTCGCCCGCCCAACATCCACATCCACATCCCACTCCTCCTCCTCCCTCTTCTCCTTCTCCTTCGTCTCCCTCGCCTCTTTCTGTTTCCGCCGCTCCTCCAGACCCCTCAACCGCTTCAACTCGCCCTCATCGCCCTCGCGCTCCGCCGCCGCCATCCGCACGCTCAGCGGCCGCGTCTGCATGTAGCTCTCCAGATAGCTGGCCCCAAGACTGCTCGGATACCCAACGCTGCCCACCTGGTTCACGTCGTCGACGCCGCTCCCTGAGATGCCGCCTACGTACGTCGAGAAGTCTTGTTCCGCCGTTTCGGATGCCGACGGCTCGTCCGCGTACAGGGCGTCTGCGTCCGCGGTTACCGGTACGTCTTCTATGTGCATGCGTTCTGGCGGCGGGTCGAGGAAGGAGCGTGTCGCGTACGAGGGCGGCGCGTAGGCGGTCGTTGGGGAGCGGACGGTCGGTGAGGTGGGTGGTGAGTGTGCGGATTCGCTGACCACGGGTGCTGGGTGGGAGAAGGGTGGTGCGACGGTTTTGACGGGCGACGTCTTGGGCTGCGTCATGCTGAGTGGCAGGCTGTGGTGCACGGCGTCGTGGTGCTCGATGTAGACGGGTGCGTCGGTGTTGGTCAATCGGGGGTCGATCATCTCGTCGAGCGAGGCCGTCGAGTTGGTTGCAGACGTGGTTTCGCTGCTGGGCGAGGTGAGGGCGGGCTCTTGAATCATGTCCGAGGGGAGCACGACCTGGTCGTCGATGACCAGACTGACTCGTTTGCGGTTTCGTGGTGTGCTGCTATGGCGCAGAGCCGACTTCTTCTTGATGGACGATCTTCGCGACTTCTTGCCTGGGTCAGAGGCCGACCGCTCTTTCACCATCATCTCCCCCGCCATGTTGTTGCCCGCGTCGTTTGTCTCGTTCAGTGACTTGCTGCTCTCAGCATGGCTCGCCGCCGTCGAGTGCGCGGGGGTGCTGGCGTCTGCGCCCTGGGCTTGCTTGGCTGCCTTCTTCTCTTTCTTGGTGGGCGACGTGGATTCGCGCGCGTCGAGCAGTGGCAGAAACACGGGCGTGACTAGGCCATACAGCTCTTTTTCGCGCTTGTGCACGCGACCGTGCTTCTTCTGCTTCTTCTGCTCCTCGGGTAGTGATTGTGGTTGTGACTGCGATTGAGACTGCGACTGCGACTGCGATTGTGGTTGTGACAGCGACTGCTCGGCGATATCTTCAATCTTCCCCACGGACTCTGCGCGCGAGTGTCTTGAAGCAGCCTCAGGATCCTCGTCGCGTTCCATTGAGCGGTGCTGGTCTATAAGCTAGGCCGGGTTAGTCGCTGCAAAAGTGCCGGAATCGTGGTTGCGGGTGCTGGAATGCGTGCGCTGCGTGCAATACAACAGAGTGACGACAAATGACTGACGCCTGACGACTGACAATCAAAGACTGACGACTGATGATTGACAATCGACGACCGACGACTGAAGATTGATAATCGACGACCGACGACTGAAGATTGATAATCGACGACCGACGACTGACGACTGGAGACTGGCAACTGACAACCAAAAGCAACAACCAACTCCCACCTAACAACCAACAAATACATACCTCTTGCTCATACTGGCGCAACTCGGCCTGCTTGCGCGCAATGTACGCGTTGATGTCCTGCTCGAGCTGCAGCCGCCTCAGCTCGACGCTGCGCGCTAGACGATCCAATTGCTCGCGAGAGAAGTCTGGGACCTCGGCCGCCAGACGACTCGGAGCGGCGTGAAGGTGCATGGACGTGCTGGGAGAGGAGAGAAGAGCGAGCGCCTGTGCCGTCGAACCGCACGCACTGCGCACAACCGGGAGTTTCCGTATTCAGAACACCACTGCCGGCACACAGACAGACAGGCCCTTGAGCTGATTACGGATGAATGGGGGGAGATGAGGGGACGGGGTTTGCGACGCCTGCACGCTGCATGTCAGTTGTTGTCGTTCTTCTCATGCGCGTCGTCCCAAGCCGTTGCTGGCCTCGGGCTTTCTTCTGGTCGAGCGTACCTGGCGCTGCGAATGACGCATCCGGAGCTCGATGCGATCGATTGGAGGAGCCCAAGATCACAGGACCTACTTCCCTTCTGGCCAGCCTTCGGCAGCTGAACGCGGGCAGAGGAGCAAAGCGGGCAAGAAGACCGGCAGCCCGAGTATCGCGCACGAAGCAGAAATAAACAGCGACAGAGCTTCGAAATCGCAGCGTGAGGGCGAAAAACTTCGCTGGCCCTCGACCACCGAGGGGCTCGCTCGAGTTGCGCTCTCAATCCTACTCTATCCTAATCCGCCATCCCGCTTGCAGCCTCGCTAACTAGCCGGCAGTGGGGCAAGACGTGCAGATAGAACCGCTCGTCGTTCCAGAAGCAAACCGCGTCTCCATAGTAGATCTGCGCCCCAACACCAGCACGCCTGAACACGCGTCCAGCACTCACAAACCGGCTACGTGTAACCATCCATCATTCACGCTTGCAACACACATACAACACCTTGTCCTCCGCCGCGCCTCGTTTGTAATGCTGGGGTTTACGTCTTGCACTACGCGCCACATGGCCCCGGCGCTTTCGCGACTGCCTGATCTGGCTTCCCGCCCGTGCCCACGAGGTCGCTGCATGGATCGACAACGGTGTGGTGCCCGCCAAGCCAAGCCACATGCAGTGATATCTGCTTGTGAACTTGCACATGCCATTAAGGACCGCGGGGAATTGTTCGGGGGGGAAGGAGCTGCTGTTTTGCCTGAGGAACTGGTGTTTGCGCTTAGGTAGCACCGGTCTGATCTCAACTGCAGACTACCTGCGCTAGCGAGTGTTGTTTTTGAATGTAGTTATAATAATGACGAACGGCGTAGTAAACCGAGCGAGAGTACGTTCTTGATTGTGATCATAATAATGACGAACGGCATATTTAGACGGAGCGATACTTCAACACACCAGTAATACAACCCCGTCAGTTCAACCACGCCGGATCCAGCCCCTCCAAGAACTCAACATCCACATTAACAAAGCTCCGCCAGAAATCCACCTCCAGCCGCCACGGCTTAGTCTGCACCGCCCACGTGACGCCCTCGCTGAACCGCCTGAGTTCCTTCTCGTCCCTACCCATGACGACAACCAAGTCCTTCGCGACCCAAACCTGCTTCCGCCAGATACGCTCATACGGCTGCAACCGCAACGACAGCTGCTGATGCACGCTCCACTCGCTGTACGGCATGTCCTTGGGTATGAACTTCCACTCCCAGCACCGCCCTCTGTCGTCGAGGAACGAGCACATGGGCCGCCTGTCCATGCCCAGCATCAGCGGGTAGAAGTGTGGACTTGACCAGAGGCGCAGCACCGAGAACCGAGCAGATGCATGGTCGCCCTTGAACCGCTGCACGACCTGCATGATGAAGTTGCGATCCATGGGTGTCGGGTCTTGGAGGTGCGATACTATCTTCGCGAGCGGGATTCCTACGCGGTAGTCAATGTACAGGTCGAGGTTGCGGCCTGGTTCTGCTTTGGCGGTCGCGATGCCGGCTGCTAGGCCGCCGTACGAGCTGCAGATGACGCCGGCTTTGAATACTGGAGCGTTGTTAGTCGCTTTCTTTAGTGCTTGCTCGACTTCGTGGTGCGCGTGAGCTGGAAGCCGGAGAGGTGTTCGCTAGCTCGTTCAACAGTTCCGTGACCGGTGTGTTGCTCGTAGACCCACTCTAATGCATAAACCGCTCAGGTGGAGTGAGAGAAGAGAGGAAAATGTACTTACACTTGATGATGATAGGGCGCAGAGCCTTGCGCCACTCCATGGGGTAGATGTCGTCGACGGCGTCGCCAGAAGTCCTCTTGTTCTGTTTCAAGAGCTCGTCCCAGTCCTTCCAGAACTCCTTGGGCATCAACTTATTACTCTTGTACGTCCGTCGATCGGGAACATGCTTCGCTCGCTCCTCTTGGTCGAGCAACATGGTATCTCGCCATGGTTCGCCTTGCTCAGAAGCGAGGAATGCGTCACCTTCGAAGAAGACCGCGATGGATGCATACGCCCTGAAGGCGTCGTCGACGATTCGACGCTCTTCATAAAACAGGTCGGCCATGTGCATGGTCTTGCAGAGCTCGAATGGTTCGGGGTTAATGCCGCGGGTCATGATAAATTCATCCATGGCGTCCACCATGAACTTGTGCTCAACGTAGCGAGAGAGGGCGTACGGCTCTGCGTCTCCAAGGTGAAAGCTCTGCTTGAACACTATTCTTGTTAGTTATTGCAATGAGAGTGTGAAGCTAGATGTACCTTTGCTCTTTTGCCGGTCAATATGACGGAAGAAGTCAGCCTCCATACCCCCGTGACTCGTATCGTAGTCTTGTTGGGATCTCATTGCAAACCGACAAGCCCACATGAGCTCCTCAGGCTTCGACCTCACCGACTCCGGTAGCATCTTTGCTCGCTTCGAGTTCGGATCCCGCAAAACGGGAATAAAGTAGTCGGGTTCCCTCAAACTCAGCGACTGGAACTGCTCGCTGAGGATCTCGTGAGCTTTGTGGGAATCTTCGCTTTCGCCAGGTCGAAGTTCGCTTTCCATCACGTATTCAGAACCATCGTCGCTTTCATCGGCCCAGTCGGAATCGCCGTCGTCTTCTACTTCTCCCAAAGCCTCGTCCTCTGAGCTATCGAGCTCATCATCCGTATCCAGGTCTGCAGCAAACCTGCGAATATCGAGAGGGTCCTTCTCGAACATCTCCATGGCGTTGGGAATATGACGATAGAGGTCGTTTGGTAGCAGGCCTGTATCCTCGAGCGGAAACAAGATCGCGTCTTCCAGCTCATCCGCTTCCGTGTACTTATAGCTATCCTCGAATCCCTCTTTCTCAAACCCACCCTGTGGTGACCACGACCAGGCTCGAGCGTTCTGATCGAGGCCGTCCCAGATGCTCTCTACCTTTTCGTCTGGCTTAATGCTTCGTACGCGCTCAGTGGTTGGGTCTTTGGTCAGCGTCTTCAAAATAGGAGCAGCTGTAGAGAACATGTCTTTGAGCTCTCTCACCCTCATGGCACGTGTTAGCACCTCTTCAATCTTCCTTTGCAAGACGAAGAAGGAACGGCCTGGACTTGAGTCCCAGATGTACACATCGTAGAATTCCTCAAAGCCAAAGTGCCACTTCCGGGACTTGTCCATCGCCTCGAAGAACACAGGACCTACTTCCCCTTGAACCTCATACTCGTTTCGGCTTGCCCTGCCCCATCCGCTCTTCTCTCGAAGCAGCCAAAGCTCGTCTTCAGGCGGCGAGATGAGGACGCGGCCCGTCTTAGCGTCGCGCACCAAGGCGCGCATTTCCCACGACTCCATGGCAAGATATTGGATGAATCTGCGGCTGACAGGGTCGTCGCGCTTGATGTGACCACAGATGAAGTTCCTCATCTCTGTATGTTGGTGTGCTCGACGGGTCGTGCCGCGGCTTCCCGTCTGGAAGTAGTGCGTGACCTTCTCTGCTTTGTCTCCGTGGAAGTACGGAATAAAACCCAACTGCAGTAGTTGCTGACGCGGTAGATCACCGGTAAACTTGCTCCACTTCGGAGCTGGGAAGTAGTGGTACAAGCAAAGAATGTTCAGCTCGAAAAACTCGTTCCAGTTGCGACAGAGCTCCACAGCATCGAAGAGATCAGAGTCTTTCGCAATGACGGCGAAGTGGAACCAACCACCACGTGTAAGAGCCTTTTCGCTGGGATAGTTGTACATGTATCGTCCGCAGATCTTGATGCGAGTGCGCTTGCGAGCGTATTTGGTTTCGTCTGTAATTTGGCCAAAGTCAAGCACTCCGTCATTTTCTTCTCCAAACAAGTCCAGCTTCTGTTTGTTGGCCTTTTTAGCGGATTTCTCCCGCTTTGTCTGGTAATTATCTGGGAGCTTGCCTTTCTTAAATCTGAGTCGGTACTTTTCTGGTGTTTTGTACCTGTCGACGTCTTCCTCCACTTCTTCCTTTACCTCAGGTTCTTCGAGGTCTTCTACGCCGTCTCTTTCCCGTATGAAGTCAGCACAAGCGTCACGGACGTCTTGTAGCACCGGCCGCTCCAGCTTCAGACATAGATTGCGAAGGTGCTCGCGCGTAACCTCTTCCTTCCCAATGAAGTTTTCGATGCTTTCGGCCTTGAGAGCAGCTGGAAGGAGAGTGGATTGAGTGAGCAGTATTCGACAAAAGAGAAAGTTTTTTATCTCGGCAACCTCATCAAGAAGCTGCTCAATCTCGTCGTCTGGAATCACGGGTGTCTGTGCATCAAGGCCATTAGGACCAACGCCAGAGGCATACCAACCTGTCGCTCGTTCAAATTTGACAGGCTTGCGGAGTCGGTCACGCATCTGAGCTTTGGTTTCCATCTCTATTATATTTGCACCTCGACCGTCGTCCGTCTGTAGTTTTGGATCCGCCAGCTTCTTGGTTTCTGCGTTGACTTTCTTCATCCTCTTTTTGGCGCTCTTAGAAAGTGCTTTCGCAGATCCAGTGGTCCCGGAAGCAGCTTCGGCTTGGGGTGTGCTGTCCGCTTTCGCAGGTGTATCCTCGATTGCATCGACGGGCTCGTTGTCTTGAAGCATGAGGAAGTATTTGATAAGTTCGACATAATTGTCTCGCTCGTAGCCGTAGACATCTTTGATAGGGTCCCAGTCGTCTTGCTCTTCCTCAGACATGTCAGAAAGGCGCTGCTTGTACGTCTCGTCGAGATATTGCTCTTGCTGCTTCTGGTCCTCTTTCGCTCTCATCCGAAGCTGCTGTCGTTTGAGTTCTTTTTGATGACGCTGGAACAACAACGACTCCAATTTGACTTTTCTGGACTCGGTCTCTCCTTGTTTCTCTTCTTGCTCTTGGGTTTCCTTGACCCAGTCAAACCATTGTTTTTGCTCATACATGACAGTAGCTGCACGTTTTCCAAGCTTCTCCAGTGCCTTTGTCATGGTTTGCTTGTCGCTCTGGAGCTTGTCAAGATACTTCTGATGGCCATAGTCGTTATCGATGGCGAAGAAATGACTGTGGTGCAACTTGCGGGCTCGAATGACTCGATCAAGCAGTTGAAAAGTCTTGAATAGATAATCATGTACTGTCTTAAGTGTGGCCTCGTCATCGACATCTGCGAAGTCCTGGGACGCTACAGAGCCCTTCTTGCCCGCAAGATAGGCGGGTGGCTTGCCCGACAAAATATCGAGTTCCGCATTACGTTTTTTGTAACCCCGGTACAGAGCTGTACGCTGTGAGACATAGTTCTTCGTTGTAGCTTGCGAGTCGTTTGTTGGCGGCGGTTGCCGAGGACGGCTTACCTTGACATTGACGAGCGTGAAACGCGCACAACCGTCCGTCAGAAGAAGTTGCTTCCTTATCACAGGCCGTCTGCCCACTTAGGTCTGACAGCAACCTCGCCCTACAGATTGCAGCCATGGTGTCACCAATATAATAATAAGTAAATGTTGATATTGATAAAGATGGATTGAGACTTGATGAGCTAAGAAGGCGCCGGAACCCCGCGCACTGATCGGACCGCTAGCGTTAACGTTAAACGCGTGTTCTCGTGACGTGGAAGGACTGCTCGCGTAATGGCTGCAACGGTAAGAAGCGTACGCACTGAACGTCTGCGTAACTGATTGAATGGGTATCATACTACTTTGCTTAGAATGGCTATAAGCCTGAATGTACATGGGCTTTACTATGAATCCTCATCCTCCTTCTCCGCGGCCTCAGCCTCCGCTTTCTTCTTATCCTCCCACTTTTGCTTCTTCTCCAACAGCCTCTGCAGATTCTTCGCCCCATTGAACACGCCATACGTCTTCGCATTGCAGGCTGCGCACGTGGGATCTTTTCTGTACCGCTTCAGCGCACACGCCTCGCAAAAGTAGTGCCCGCACTTGGTAATGATTGGACTCTTGTAGGACTTCTTGCATATGAGACACGCGAATGGTATTTTCTCCAACAGCGCCAGATCGACGCCGTCTTCGTCTTTCTCCTTCTCGTCGCGGTTGGCGGAGGCGATGATCGTGCCCCCCGGCTTCTTGCCTTTTGTCGACATCTCCCATTCGCGATCGAGCTTCCAGCCAGCGGCATAGTCTTCGCGAGCGTGCAGGAACTTGCAGTTATCGCCAAAGCCGCAGAAACCAGTTTGCTTGTAATCCTTGCAGACGTCGGGTGTGTAGTCGGTGACGGTGATTGTCCGGACGTTGGAGGAGGATTTCTGGGGGCCGACTTGTCGTGTGGGCGCGTCAGGGTTCTTTTCAATGAAAGTGGTGGGTTTCGTGCGCGTGCTGCCGAGGAGGTTCTTCGAGCTCAGATCGTCGTCGCCTTCGAACCAATTCGACTGCTTGGTTGCATCGTTGCTCGCTTCTATTGTCGCAGAACGGTTTGCTTCGTATTGCGTGGTTCCCTCGAGACCTGTCGTGCTGGGCTTCTGGTCGGCGGTTGATGCTTTCAGCGCGTTTCCATTGACCTTGCGACGTTTCACTACGCGACCGTCTTCGCCTTCAGCTTCTGACCCAGAAGAGAAGTCGTCTGAATCTGAGCGTGGTGGCGGCGGTGCGGCTTTGCGGGGAGCGGCTTTTGCGCCTCGTTTCTTGAACTTTACTACTGGCGCTTCCATTTTATTTTCGTGGGCAAGCAAAGAGTTGTAAGAGGACTGGAATAAAGGCGTCAGAGTGCTCAGTACATGCAATCCAGATCCAGCGCACAAAAGAAAGTTCCATGTTGGTTGCTAATCCGGGGAAGCTCGGACGATACGCTAGTCTAGTGCGGCTGGCCTGCACGCTGACGCCACTGCCACGCGCTTCCAACCTTGCAGTGGTCGTAATGTGAGAGGAATATATTACTTTGTCTCGACAACATCTACAAACCCCTGCGTCCGCTATATACACAACACTATATCTCGCCCCCATAGTATGGATAATCGTCCGCATTCTGTTTTTGGAAGCCATAATCTGTGCTATGACGGATCATCTCTCTCCTGATCTCGGGTGTCTGAAGGTCTCATCAGCACATGCATGTTGAAGGCGACACGAGTCGTTTACTTACCCGTTCACTGACTTGTTCGACTCGGTTGACGACTCGATCTAGTAAAGAAATCATCTCTTCGCTCACAAACTTGGGGCTGTCCTTTTGGATAAAATGCCCACAGTTGATGGCTATGAGCGGACCGATGGCTTTACCCTCGTCGGTGATGCGCGTCAGATCTGAATTGTAGGCCTGCCATACTGGGTTTGCATACGTCATCGTTAAGACCTTTGGCGTATGTAGTGAGCCCTGATCTTCGTTGGGAAAGTTAGCTTGGAGACCGAGCCGTCAGCAGTCGTACACGTGTGGGTGATCGCTCTGCAAATGAAGTCCGGGGGATGGAGCATACATACAAGATTGTTCGGCAAACGTTTCCCAATCGTGACCCACTACCGTAAGGTATGGTCCGGCGCCGCCCCAGCCTTCCAGTTGAGGTCCGTCGGCCTCTGGCAGCAACGTCGCCAAGTTGCGTCTTGACAAGCCCTCCATGTTCGGCACGTCTGGATGGAACATCATTCTGTACTTCTCTCTCGTTTCCCTCACTTCATCTGCCGTTACATCGCCAGGCAAAGTATGCGGGTCGAATCCGGGAGCGTCAGGGTCCGGCCACATATTGGTATAGTCCGAGTTGGCCATGATGCTATCAAGGAACAACATGCCACAAACGGTACCCGGGTACGTTTGCGCAAAAAGCCTTGCAATAGCGCACCCGATGCTATTACAAACAAAGACGAGGCAGGGATATTGCGTCGGGTTGCTGGTCTGCAGATGCTCTTTCCAGATCTGTAGCGTGAACTGCTTGAGGTCACGTACCGCAGACATCACGTCGTGGCCGTGACTGGGCGGAGGTTCTTCATCATTGGGATCGCGATCCGAATCCCCTTGACCAAAGCGATCATAACTGAGCAAAGCAGGATACGGGAGTCCTGCTCGTATTCGTTTTTCCAGGAAAGCATTTATGCTCTGATCCCATGAGCTTCTGGGCAGCATCAGCCCGTTCAAGAACACGATGAGTGACTGTGCGAAGGGATTGGGGTGACCCAGTTTCGACGAAGAGGCGGGGTAATACGTGTAGTGTATCATCGCAGCGTGCTTGCCGTCGAGTGGTATAGCCGATATCTCTGGTTCTGGGAAGCCCGGAAACTCTTCTTCAGACGTAGGCATGCTGCCCAGCACGGGATTCGAAGGGTTGGATCTCCTTGCAGCATCGTGAACAATGCGTTCCGCGGAAGAAGCTGGATCCTCTTGTCTTGGCTTCTCTTGCACTGGTGTCAATTTGGGTTCCAGGTGTTTTGGATCCGGGGGTTTGGGGTGGTTCCTAGACCTATGGAATAAGTGGACCATTTTCGTGGGTGCTCCGGCTCCTCAACGTTTGAACGGTTCTTGATGTGGTATAATTTCCAAACGGCCGGAGCCAAAGCTGCGAATCGACGAGGTAGGCCTTCAGTATTTCCAGAGCAGGTCAACGGCCAGAACGCAAGATCCGTATATTCTCGCTGGCTTTTCTGGTTGGGTAGACGTGATCGACACTACATGCAAGGGTCGAAAAATTTAAGTTCGATCCACTATGTACGCGCAAAAAGAGTGATTGTAGCTGTGTTGAACCCAGGAGGACTTTGTGTACTTGACGTCCCTCAAAAGTTGCGAAAGTTCGTCATACCCCTCCGCGTGGCGGGCAAGGCGGGAAGGATTCCAAGCTGTTCTGAGATCTTCCTCGGACCGTCTCTGCACCGTCGATACGTTAATTTCCATGTGGATTGTCTGTCGCTGGGTAGCCGGGAGCTGGGCGTGATAGCAGAAGAATGCGTTGCCTCACCAGAGGACGCAGGGTCAGCATCAGGCAATGTTGTGTGCCGTGAGGGGTCATCACAGCCAAGATAGGGTCACTTCTCTCGCATGATGACATGCAGATCCACAGTGCCGCGCCTGTGGCTTGAACAAGGCCGTATCAACCAAAGCACAACAGCGGGAGAATCGGTCGCGGGATACCCGCCGTGTTTGGAATGCGCTGCTGTCAGACGGTCGTAGTGCATGTAAACGGTGGCTCGGCTCAGGTACGCGGCTGTTCCTGCCTATGACGTGTCGCAGATGCACGTCGCTCTTTCACCGCATATGGATCCCTGCGCCGATCCCCGGCCATTCTAATACAGTACGATGGCCTCTGGCGCCCGCACTTCTGGACACTCTCCACCCCCGCAGTTTCTACTTGGTTACAGTCAGACAATATCAATTTTCAAGTCGCTCGCTTTGGCAACCTACGCAACCAAACTAGCCATTCCCACGCGACATCTCACGGCATTACTCGGCAATCACATACAAGCTTCCCTTAGGTCAGTGAAGACAACCATGGAACCATGTCTTGCGTCAGGGACTAACCATGTGCAGTGTTAATGCACATTTATCATGGCAAATTACGTCGATGCTTCTTCGCAGACAGAGTGGGCCGGGCTGATGCAGAAGAACATTGTTCGTCCAGAAGCCTTCTTCTCTCCATACCCTGCCACCAGCACGCCGCCGGACGAACCATTGACAAAGAAGGAGCAGTGCATTGACGACCTCTCACCACTATCGTGTCCAGAAGGGCGTGGCCAACCGCAAATGCCCCCGCAATCAACAGAACCATCGACAGATCAAGTTCCAGCCACATTGACATCGCCACTGCTATCTCGGCGCCAGAACCGACCTTCCTTCGTGGCACACATCGACCTGCCATCCCCAGAGATGAGAGCGATTGAGACGCTTGATGACGAAGTACCAGTCTCGCCGCCACCGTCTGCCCTTGATTTGTCGCCCGTACCCGAGGCCAACAGGCGATTTGCTGGGCACACACCCCTGTTCCCACGGTCACCATCTCCAGACACGCCTAAGAAGCAGGCTCCAAGGCACCTAAATCCAAACGTACCAGAGAGGCCCGTTTCAATGCCCGTACATGGGTTGATCGTCGAGCAAGATCCCAGCGAGGATGCCGACACGGAGCCGCAACCAGAAATGGAGAGTCAATCAACGACGCCACAAGAGGACGTTGGATTAACAGGGCCGCTGACACTCGCACCAAATCCCGGCGACGGAACTCAAGACACCATCTTGCTAAGCACACTCGATGACGAGCTTAGCAGGATTGCTCAGCAACAGCAAAGGGTCGACGCTGCTATCGAGGATGGCCAGCCACTCAGCCGCCAAGGATCATCGGACTCTCGTGCCTCGGAGGTCCAGCCCGTGGACGGAGTGACGTTGAAGAAGAGCGTGCCGCTGAACTTTGGAGCGCCGCTGGGGCAGGTGTAGGACACGCCTAGTGGCTCATCGAGCAAGAGCAAGCGCGGATCTCACGACGAAGACACGAATATTGGATCACCGAAGGAGGGTTGAATACAAGCATGGACAGACATGGCGCGTTAAAAAAGCGATACCCAGGGGTCAGCGACCAGTTTTGCAGATAGTCGTTGCATAGCGAGCAGCATACACGCGCAACCAAATAGGCTGCAGCAACCGAGCGCATTGTGATAGGGACTAAGAAACACATTTGCTGTTCAAGACGTGACGATTCGCTGATATTGGACATGCTGCAACCTCGTATCCACTCTCCCAACCCCGTTTACTGTACAATGATTCTACATGCATATTCTATACATGGCCTCCCCCCAACCGCGAGACGCGCATTACCGCTCGGCGAGCATGTTCTTGATCTGGCGCCAGTAGTCGCCGTCGACAGCCGTCTTCAGCTCGTCCTTGTGCAGCCACTGGAAGTCCTGGAGACCGAGCTTGTTATCCTTGAGGTTGGCCTGACCGGCCATTATGCGCGCCTTGAGGAAGAACGTCTTTGCGCCCTGCTCTTGCAGCCCTGTCTCGGTGCTCAGCGGGGTCTTGTACTCCAGCTGCGCGTGGCCGATGGGCACGTGGCCAACGAGCCAGGTGTTCATGTTGACGCCGCCGGATTGGGTGATGATGCGTTGTGCGGCCTGTTGGATTTTAGCGTTTCTGGGGTCGTGTGTTGTAGGGTGGGTGGGGGTAACGTACCCCGTGCAGGTTCTCGTCGTTCAGCCTGTCTTGCGGGAACTCCCACCTCCCGTCCTTGTTCTTGACGAGCAGATACAGCGTCCTCTGCAGCGCGCGACTCAAGCTCTTGGTGTCGTTTTTCCTGTCCGCCTCGGTCTCTCTCGACGGCGGCTTCTCAAACGCTTCGCGCTCGTCCTTGGCCGCGTTCGCCGCCGCAGCCACCGCACCGCTCTCCTCCTCCGCGCCTGTCGTCCCAGCGTCCTCCAAAAGCCTGTCCACCTGCCATTGGAAGTCGCTTTCCTGGGCCCCTACGAGGACTTCGTCGTTCCACGCCTCCTCGCCGTATCCTTTGTACCGTCCGATGTCGCGGGCAGGCGTGAGGCGCTGTGCCATCTTCCTCTTCCATTCGCGGTCGGCGGGCGTGCGTGCTTTGAAATAGAAATAGCGTGTGAAGGGCAGGGCCAGGCGCTCGTTGAGGCGCTTCTGGTACAGGAAGAAGGCGGCCTCGAAGGGGTGCAGGTCGCGTGTCAATTGCGGCGGGCGGGAGAGGACGACGCCGGCGTTGACGGCATAGGAGGTGCTAGGCGAGGTCTGGCCGACGGGGGGGATGTGCTGCGAGCGGACTTCTTCTGGAGTTGAGGCGAGGGCGGCTGCGGTTGCGTACGTGTTGCGCGAGATGGTGTCTCTGCAGGAGCGGCATATCGATTGTCCTGTCTTCATCAGCAATGGCTCCCGTTTGCGTCGAGTCGAGCGACTGACCCGCTCGCGCGGCCAACCGGCGAGTCGTCTGCTGTCCGGCGTTCATGTCCCTTTGCTCGCGGCGATGGCAGTCGATCAACCTGGTCCTCTGGTCAGAAAACAAAACTTCGGGGTCGGTCGACAGCGGAGGAAGGTGCATTGGGCCTAGCGCGCTTAGTCAGGCAGTTGCGCGCATCAAAATTGTCGCAGCGCGCAGGCTCTCGTTCTTCACTTCTATATGGCCCTCCTTATCTCCAGCGTGTCGCTTTTTACCTACCAGACGCTGGTCATTTAATGGTGCCTAGACGGATCGAGCAGTCTTTTTCGCTAGCAGTACCTTCAAATTGTTCCAAGGCGTACAGCTAGATAGATTTTGCTCACATCTTTTTTCTCCGTGATGATCTTCGTGACGAGCTTTCTGAGTGACAGCATCTGAGTTGTTATCGTTTCATGGCGCGTACTCACACGAGGGATGCCTCTGAGGCTCTTGGAAGCCTCTGTTCTGTGCATCGACGTTTACAATCTGCAGACTGTACTGGGACTTGCAGACTGCCCTCACAGACTGCAAAGTACTTCTGGACCCTGCATCTTAGTTTGAAAACCCGTGAAGAATAGGCTGTATCAGACCCAAGTCGTACTGCAGTGCTTTGTGTGAGACAATACATCAAGTCATCCCTTGCACCCTGAAAACGCGACTGTCATCTCACATTGAATCATTGACCGTTGCCGTCCCTCCCAACGGCGTTTGGATTCGCCGACTAGGTAGCGCCAAGATCTGTAAATTTACCATAACGCGTCCCGCGGCGAGCTCCCAGGCACAACCCAAACTCCAGATACCCCTCACACGCCGCCAACATGTCTCTCTCGATACCCAACGCCCCCAACGCCGGGCTGTTCAAGCAGGGCTACCAGAAGTGAGACTGCCCCTGCCCCACCATGGCCATGTGCACACTGCTAACCACCCCCACAACAGCTACGACGCTGAGGATGGCGCCGTCATTCGCAACATCGACGCCTGCAGGACGATCGCCCAGACTGTCCAGACCTCTCTCGGTCCCTATGGACGCAATAAGATCGTCATCAACCACCTCCAGAAGATGATCCTCACCTCGGACGCGGCCACGATATTGAGAGAACTCGAGGTCGTGCACCCCGCCGCGAAGCTGCTGGTCATGGCCAGCCAGCAGCAGGAGGCCGAGATGGGCGATGCGACAAACCTCGTCATCGTTCTTGCAGGCGAGCTGTTGAAGAAAGCAGAGGAGCTCATTCGCATGGGTCTCAAGACAAGTGACATTGTGTTGGGGTACGAGAAGGCACAGAACGCGGCACAGCAGACCCTGGAAGGTGCGTGATGTGTGGAAAATCCTCAAAGAATTCCTAGACTGACCATAGCGCAGAGCTGGTATGCGACAAGGTCGAGGACATCCGGTCGCAAGAAGAGCTCGCCAAGGCCATCCGAACCGTCGTCGCCGCGAAACAGTCTGGCAGCGAAGACTTCCTAGCCGACCTCGTCGCAGAGGCTGTCCTCGCCGTGCTGCCCAAGAACCCCGTCAACTTCAACGTCGACAACGTCCGAGTCGTAAAGATCATGGGAGGCGCGCTGGAGCAGAGCAAGGTCGTCAAGGGAATGGTCTTCGCAAGGTCGCCCGAGGGCAACGTCACAAAGGCTACCAAGGCCAAGGTTGGAGTCTTCTCGTGCCCCATCGACATCTCGCAGACCGAGACCAAGGGCACCGTCCTCCTGCACAACGCAAAGGAGATGATGGACTTCACAACAGGCGAAGAGCAGCAGGTCGAGCAGGCCATCAAGGAGCTGCACGACTCCGGCATGCGCGTCGTGGTTGCTGGATCCACCATTGGAGAGCTCGCCCAGCACTACCTCAACCGCTACAACATGCTCACCATCAAGATCCTCTCCAAGTTCGAGCTTCGCCGGTTATGTCGTGTTGTTGGCGCCACACCTCTTGCGCGTCTGGGTGCACCTATGCCCGATGAGATGGGTACCATCGACGTAGTCGAGACGCTAGAGATTGGCGGTGACCGTGTCACTGTATTCAGACAAGAGAACGAGCAGACACGAACAGCGACGCTCGTCCTGCGTGGTGCTACCCAAAACCACCTCGACGACGTTGAGCGCGCCATCGACGACGGCGTTAACGTAGTCAAGGCCATCACTCGTGACGCACGACTGGTACCTGGTGCAGGAGCCACAGAGATGCAGCTCATTGAGCGAATCAAGACCATTGCCGACAAGACACCTGGTCTGGCACAGTACTCGATCCGCAAGTTCGCCGAAGCATTCGAAGTCATCCCCCGCACGCTCGCCGAATCAGCAGGTCTCGACGCGACTGAGGTACTCGCACGCCTGTACGTCGCACACGCCGCGCAGAAGGGCCGCAAGGACGATGAATGGACAGTCGGTGTTGACATTGAGAACGATGACAACACCGGCACCCTGGACGCAAAGGAGGAGGGCATACTCGACCTGTGGGTCAGCAAGAGCTGGGCCATCAAGCTGGCCACTGAGGCCGCGAGAACAGTGCTGAGCGTTGATCAGATCATCGTTGCAAGGCAAGCCGGAGGCCCCAAGATGCCAGGGAAGGCTCAGCAGGGTAACTGGGACAACGATGATTAGACGATGAACGTAGAGTGGAAAAGTGTATAATGACATGAACTGAATGACTCGAGGTCATCGAATTGAAGATACCTTCGTCTCTCGTATTTCCTCTCACGATTATATATCCGTTTGACATGTTTCCACTTTCTTCCTCCACCCCTTATATTTCACATATAAGTGCAGCTTCTCTTTTTACACAGGATTCCCATCTCATCCCTTTCAAATCCCTCACAAAGCCAGGTAATACACACCAAGTCTTTCACCCCAACACCGCGTAACGCCTCTATCTCACTCTTGCTTAACATTCAGCCCTCGCCATTCCGGCTTCATCGCTTCCTCAATCCACAGACATTCCGTCACCCCCACGTGCTGCCGAACGTACTCTTCCAGTGCCTTTGCGCCGGGAGCACCGTCGTAGATGCCAAGGGCGCCAACACGGGGTATGTGCAGTGCGGATGCCAAGCGAGCGTCGGTGGAGGTTGGGAGAGCAACGAGGCGTGTGGGAGGAGGTGGGTGCGGGCCTGGGTTTGGTTGGAAGGTGGCGAGGTGGAGTAGGGTTGGTATGTGAGCGTGCGATGGGGAGAGAGATGGTCGAGGGTGGGTGAGGATGACTGTGCTTAGTGGCCTCAGTGTGGGTTCTGGCTGCTTTTTGGTTGCTGCTTCCGCTGAGGTCCTGTCCTTGGTGCTGCTGGCTTTTGACTCTGGGATTGCCAGATTTGGTGGTGCCGTTCTGGCGGCTAGGGCTTCTAAGTGTCTCGTCACGCTGTTTAGACCAACGAGGATGTGAGACCCAATTGCTGGTGGTGATGGCTGATGGTTGTCATCTGCAGCGGGCTTGGTATCTCGCTTCCGTTTTTTGCCCTTTGAAGGTTGGATATGTCTTTTGCGGTGCTCGCCAAGAGGTATGAGTAAGCTGCGCTGGTCAGCTTTGTTGGATCAGTCTCACTGCTTGTCGCTTGAACGGCAAGTTCCTCCGTGTTTCATCGTCTGACACAGAGATCGTGCGAGCAGCATGGACTTTCGGTGTTCGCAGGTCTTACCTACTTGCATAGCAGTTCTGTTACCATTTCTTCGTCTTCGTGTGACACAGACGGCCTATGTATTTCAGCATGTGGCAAAACATTGTTCTAAAAGTTTACAGACCATTTTGTTTCTGCGAAAGGCGAGGATGTTTTGAAGATTGGCTTTGACGGCTTCTTCGCTGGTGGTGCCATGTCGCGCGTGAAGTTGCCCAAAAATTCTACGGCAGGGTCTAGAGTCTGAAAAGGTCTGAAAGTGATGCAGCAGTTCGACACGTGACAACGACCGTTTCTTGTGTCAGGTTGTGGACAACAACACACTATCTGAAGTCCGTGGAACTGCTGAGACGCTATGTTTGCATCGCCGGTGAAGTGAAGCTATGCGGTTCCTCGGAGATGAGCACAGACATGACGCTAAAACGCCTAGCGCCGTTGCTCTCCTCCAATGACCGATGACGTGCAACAAGCTGCCCCGCGAACCTTTGTGAATTAACGACGCGTTCGACAGCTCTCCACTACGGCAACGCAATCACTATCACATTCAATCCAACCCTCTCAGAGTGACCTGCAGCAGCTACAGCTCATGTTGTCCTTCGCGCACGCGTTCCCCACCCTTCCGCACGCGGTCCTTGCCCACTAAGGCTGGACCTGCAGCTGCAACTGTTGCCTGTGCCTGCCGCAACGGATACGCCAAACGCTCCCGCGCAAACAACCCGCTGTGTCGCCAGTTCACTCAGTCATGAGTGCGCGAGACCATGACATAGTGCAGTCTCAAGCTGCACACGAGCCAGCGACCTCCACTTTGTCCTCCCCACTGCGCCGTGAACCCGAGGCAGACGCGGACGCCAACTTCACCCGCAAGCGCCCACGACTGGACGACGGCGGCGCCAGTCTGCGCGCCATGTCGACCGAATCTGAATCTCCAAGCAAAGCAATCACGTCGCCACACAAGGAGATGGTTGCCATGACCATACGAGAGCACCTGGCCTCCTCTCCCTCGCCCGCAGAGGATGGGGAGCATGTCCACATTGCTACCGGGCCGTCAGCCGAACGAGCTTCAACTCCTACAGCCTTGCCCATAATGGTAGATGGCGCAGACGACGATCCAACAAGCCCGCCTGTCATCGAGATCGTTGACAGCGAAGACGAGAACGAGCCAACAGCGACTTTCACGGTGCAGTTCAACGCCGATGATCACTTCCGACAGTTTCCCTATCGAGTACGCTTTAAAGGTGCACTGAACGCTTTACGCGAGATCACTAGTCATATTCAGAAGAGTAAGCCTCGTCAGTGCCATGTCCTCCTTGCGTAGCTTTGCTTACACGCTCTAGATCTAGACATCCCTCACGAACTCCTTCCATCGTTGGCCCAGTGGCTCCACGGCCTCCCTGACGACCCATCGGCCTATTTGCACAACTTCTACGTGACCAAGATGGGTTTCTGGAGCGACTTCGCGAACTTGGTGGACAAGCTGCTACGACGGAGGTACCATTGGGCGACTGCTTTCCACGCAGACCAAGATGATGACATGAGCAGGTACCCTTTCGGCGAGAACTTCGGCGATGATGCAGCGGTAGACGAGGCTTTTTCTGGGTTCTTTGGTGCTTACATGAAGCTCTGTTCTCATCTTTTTCTGGTCGACGTTCATCTGCTGAACCGCCCACGCCCGGATTTGGAGCATTACACTTACCCTTTGATCAGCGACAAGCATCTGCGTCACCTTCACACAATTCTATGCCAGGAAAAGATACCGCTGTTCCACCTACTGCGTAGGGAACACGCCGTCGACGTGCGCGAAATAGTTAACCGCCTGCATGTGGAATTTATCACAGCCAACGGCGCGCAGAACCTTCTGAGGCTAGCTGATGAGGCGTTTCGCAATGTACCGACGTCCGTACAGGTTTCTATTGCTATGTTTACGTCTCAGCTATTGGGGACATTGGGCTGGACCATCTATCGATTTCCAAACACAAACGGCGGCATCGATCCCGACGAATACTATCGCGGAACTCTGTTATTCTTTCGGAAGTATACTGAAGAACTCGAAGACCCAGCAAAGATCACGGATGCTGGTGTCGCACGAGACATGATAGTGTACTTCTCCACCCTCGTTCAAGAAATCTGTCAGTGGAACGATCTGGCCGCCAAAAGTCTAGCGGATGAACTGCTGGGGTTCGAAGACCCAGGATCGCCCGTCACTTCCTCGTCGGCAGATATCGAAGTCAACGCTGATGTGGACGATTACCGCCAATATCCCGACATCCTTCCTGTTCTGATTGCGAATGCTTGGAAGTTTAAGCTGTTACGCAAGTACATCGTCAAGGGACGTATGGAACTGCGTGTCATGAGCATATCCTTCATGGACTCAGCTTTGGTCGATATCCATCGCGAATACAGTGCTATCGATTCGAACAGACATCCTGTCTTACGATACCTAGCTGAAGTTCTTCTCCGCGGACGAGTCGTCGACTACATCATCAGCGTAGACTCGCATCCACAACTGATATCTCGGAGTGGAAATATCGTCGGCTTTCTCGTCGTTACTCAACGATGGGTGGATAGTCAAGCTGATGCAGTCTGGAATACTGTATCCCACAGCCCCGATCCTCGCGTTGTCACCGCTACTATGACTATGCTTCGAAACATCATTGCGCTGATGAGTCCCTCGGATCATCTGTACTTGTGCATGAAGATCCACCACCTATCCATTGAGAGCTTCACATTGGACGTACTACGTTTCCTGCGGGAGTTGACTGTGAAACTTGTCAACCGCCATCCTCCTGTGGACTGGAGCGTCAGGGATGATACTGCACGACCTTGGAACGTCTGTGTCCGGTTGCTTCAGGACACCGCGCCTAGAGACGGTGCGACCAAGCACGATCTTGACCTCAACGCCGAAGCCGACGAACAGTTGCGCTCGTTGGCTCGTAACATACCAGTGTCTGATCAACATGCCATCTACAGAAGATGCTTGGAACACATCGCTGGACGGTCTGGAACGGCTACAGGGTCGGTCAGAGTTATTCTCATCCTGACTTCGTTTGGAGATACTGCATTCTTACAGGAAAATGGAGGTATGGTACGCCAAGTTCTTGAGGAAGTACCGTCCTTCGTCAAAACAGAGACCGGAGCCAGACGTCACCCCCATCAAATCTCTGCCTTACACTATAGGCTCGAGCTGCTCGCACTGTTGGTCTGCAGGATTGGGCATGTTGTTCCTGAAGACCTCTACAAGGACCTTTGGGATCACGTTGTTGGCGAGCATGCCTTGTCCAACCGCGCTCGTGATTTGGCATGGGCCCAGCTTTCGGAGGCGGTCAGAGTTTCGCCTACCAATGATTTTTGCCGTCAGCTTGTCACCACCTACGTGCCGGCCATGAATCCACAGTATTATACGCCAGGCTTATACGACTTTGTGGCTAGCTACAAATTTCCTATCACACGAAAAGCCATCCAGGTCAACGGCGTTGATCGATTGCTGCTGCAGATTCCGGGTGGCGATCTTCTATGGTCGCTGGCACTGTCTAGCCCTCAGGGCACCATCGAAGAAGCAGCTTCTCGTGAACTTGCTGCCAGGTATACTCAAATCGCTCAAAGTCGAGATGTCACTCTTCCGGAAGTTGAGGTAGCTCATGTTGAGCTTGTCGAGCAATGCATGACTGAACTACGGTCTGCCTTCACAACCTTATGTGACGGTGCCGACCAGAACAAACCAGATGGCAGGGTTCGTTTTGGTCGTGTTTTGATGTTTCAGAAGCAAATGCTCGAACTCGTTCGACAGAAACCCGAGTTTAACCGCGCCCGCAGAGCCGACTCCAAGGTCGAGTCAATGGATACAGACATTCCCGCCGCGAACGCTATCATCCTTAGATATCAATTCGAAAGCGACAGAAAAAGCATAGCAATTGCGCTGGATCAAACAATCGATGATCTGTATCGCAAGCTATGTCGCGCAACGGGGTGCACAAGAATCAATCTGTTTGCTGGAGGTCAGAAGCTTAGCACAGCTCAGCGTGCTGGCCAGAAGATTGCTGATGCTAATATCGGTGGTCAGCTCCTCGTACAGCCAATCGAGAGGGGGGAGAAAACACAAGCTGTATCTGCACCAGTCGCAGGTTCTTCAGAGTTCGAAACAAATTTAGTCAAGCACTTTGACGAGATGTTTGGGTGGATGGATGCAGATGATGCGATAAGTCCCCTAGTGAGTATGCTGATTGTCCAAGCTCAGGCTCTTGCTGACAAGAATCAGCTCTTCGAGTTTTTGACATTGTTTCCGTATCGTAGCACAATCACAAACAGTGTGGTTACTGGCGAGGCCACAGTGGGCAGTCTGTTCCCGACTGGAAATTTCTTCCAGGCGAAATATGCTGCGCAGGCCATACACAGCAAACTCAAAGACCAGCTACGCAGCGTAAGTTGGGCTCTCCGCACTTGAGGCATGCGTACTAACAACGTGTAGTCAAACTTGGATGAGACCTTTTTGGTCAACGCTATCAAACTCCTTGACTGTGCGCTGCTGAGTGAGGAGCTCCTCGGCAACGACGTTTCTATATCGAAAGGACTTCCACTCGCAGCTGTACTTGTGAGTGCTATGTTGGAGTTTCTTAGAGGTAAGTTCGTGGAAGCCGGTCTTTTTTGAGGAACTAATACTTAATCCACAGTAGAGCGCCCTTCTTCCGATCTATCAGCCAACTACTTCTCCAATGCGCCTGCGTTGGCGGATCGTCTCATGGAAATCCTTCTGGCCAGCCTTCAAACGACAAGTGCTACTACAGTTACGCATGAGTGCTATGCTACCATTATGGAAGCTTCATTGTACTCGTCTGAAGTCTGGGAGACATTTTGGAAGCACCCTCGGGTTGCTCACATCCACCAAATGCTCCTGTTGATCGATGAGCGCGAAAGCCTGCGAGAGCACATCAAAATGAAGATACTCTCCATCTGTGGCGGACATCTTCCATCCTCTTGTCCGTTAGACGCAGCCGACATTGCTTCGCACTACTGGATCGCCGTCGCAAATATCTTACCTCAGGTCGCTCATAAGCCTGAGCAGTCAGTACAGCTTTTCCAACTGGCTGAGCATGTCTTTCGAGCATATGACGAACATAACCGCAGCGAGGAAACTCTGCGCTCACTCCTCCTTAGCTGGAGCTCATCGCTACTGGCTCATAGGCACTCCGAGGTTCCTGGCCGTTACAGAGTTGACAACGTTGTTCTGGGTTTCACCAAACTACTGTTGTGTCTCATACCCTCTCTGAAGTCTTACAAACGCCCCCTAAACGCTGGCGCACTCATCTCATCCATCTTCCAGAAGTTTCTTTTTACTACGCGGTAAGTTGCGTGACATCAATACTGCGCATGCTACACCATCTTGGCTTCACGATACAAACTCGACTTTGAGGCTCTGCTAACACAAGATAGCACATCATCTACCCAGAATGCAGGACAGGGAGAGAGCTGTACCTCGGCTTTGCTTCCTATCCTTGACAGCAACACGCGACGGGAACTCTATGATCTCATGTTAGCCCTGGTCGACGACAGCCACTCCTACGACAGCCTGCTTCGACTTACCAGCGAGGTTGAGAACACGGACATCGGTAACATCCTGCCACTTGTGCCAGTTGATCGTAGCGTCGAGATTCGTTCTCGAACAGGATACGTCGGTTTACATAATCCTCGGGCAATCTGCTACATGAACTCACTACTAACACAGCTATTCATGAACATGGATTTCAGAGAGTTCATGCTGGGCCTTGAAGTTAAAGATGGTGATGGGTCCCAGCGACTCCTACTGGAGACGCAGAAACTTTTTGCAACAATGCAAAATTCGTATCGCAAGGCTGCTGACCCTCGCCCGTTTGCAGCATGTGTACGAACACTGGACAAGACTCCCATCGACATTGGAGTGCAGATGGATGCCGATGAATTCTACAACCTGCTTTTTGACCAATGGGAGGCGCAGCTTGTGAATGAAGTCGACAAGCGACGATTCCGCGACTTCTATGGCGGAAAAATGCTACAACAGGTCAAGTCGAAGGAATGCGAACATGTCTCGGAACGAGCAGACTCATTCTTTGCCTTGCCATGCGACGTGCAAGGGAAAGCCAATCTGCAAGAAAGTCTCCAGTCTTTTGTGCAAGGCGACGTCATGGAGGGAGACAACAAATACAAGTGCGAGTCCTGCGGCGGCAAGTTCGTGGACGCAGTGAAACGGTAAGGAAGCTATCGTGACCCCAGAACTCAGCTAATTGTGCCAGCACCTGTCTCAAATCTGCACCTGACAATCTGATCTTCCATCTCAAACGTTTTGACTTCGATTTGACCGATTTCAGTCGGAAGAAAGTTCACGAGCACTTTGGCTTTCCAGAAGCGATCGATATTGGTCTATACAACGTTGATCACCTTAGCGATCCCACAAAGCCACGTACCGAGGACTTTTTTGACCTCGTTGGAGTTGTCGTACACTTCGGTAACTGTGAGAATGGTCACTACTATTCCTACATCCGCAAGCGACCTTGTCCGACTGGCGAAGCCTCGCCTACTTGGCTTAACTTCAATGATCAGGAGGTAGACCCTTTTGACCCAGCAGAAATCCCACAGAAAACATTCGGTGGAGCCACAGACGATGGTTACAACAGACAGTTCAAGCTATACTCCGCGTATATGCTGTTCTATCAACGTAGGACAGCCATCGCAAAAGACCAACAGCAATGGACTGTCGCTTCACAAGCACAGCCACCAAAAGTCGAGATACCCCGGTCTATTGAACACGACGTGGATCTCGAAAATGAACTGTTCATCCGAGAGTACTGCGTCTTGGATCCCTACCACTCGGCTTTTGTGCGGCAGCTGCACAATGTGTCGCGTAGGATCAGCCACGGAATGTGTTCAGAAGATCATGCTCAAGAATCTTGCGCGTTAGGCATCTTCTTAGCGCACCTTAGTCGGGTAGTCTGGCGTCAGCAGACTACTTCTATCTTCGAAGAAGCTCTTGTTCATCTCCGTCGATCCGCGTTGTCATGCGAGACCTGCTGCAACATCACCCTCCAATGGTTGGCACGGGATGAGGAAGGACTTCACAACCTGCTCTTACGGTGCCCTCACCCGAGCATCCGGTCAAAAATCCGATCATTCCTGGTCGACAGTCTCAAAATTCTCCGCGACAAGGATCTCGCTCTGTATGGCGTGAGTGGCACAGACAGCGACACGGACTCAGACTCCACAGCCATTGGTACTGGGGCCCTCAGTGTCGTTGCAAAGCGGTTAATGACACTTGCGGGAGGATCGTACCGAAACGCCAAAGCCTGGGATGATCTGTACCTAACACTAACGCAGATAGCCGAGATGGGCAATTCTGAGACAGCTGCGCTATTGGATGTCGGCATCTTAGAGTTCTGCCTGCAGCTACTCTGTATGCATGTGCGTGCTAGAGTCCCAGAGGAGCATGCTGAATTTGTACGAGTCCTTGTAAAGAAAAAGGGAATTTACAACAGGCTTGTTGGTTTTGTATTCACGATGCTCTCACGCATGGACATCAATCTGCCAGTTTGCGATGGCTCGGATCGATTCGCCAAGATTGGACCAGAGCAGATGCGCTTTCCACTCACTCAAGATGAGAAGATCTTGCTCCTATCTTGGCAACGTGATACGAATGCTTTTGCAGTCGTGGACAAGATGGTGGAGCTGTTCGACCCGACAAAGACAGAATGTTTCTATCCTGGGGAGGTCGTGAAGTGGATGGCCACTTCGCTCGATGAGCAAGTCCAGCGAAAGACATTGACGATGATCATGCAGGGCATTACAGAGCTTAACATTCCCTTTTGCGATGCATATCTACGAGTCGCCTCATGCTACTGCGAGGTAGTCACCAACGCAGATGATCTCGGCAAAGTTTGCGACATTGTGGTCGATACTATCGCGATGATTGAACAACCCTCTGACGAGAACCGCGTCCCCGGTGGAGATAATGTCTTGTACTTTTTTAAGGACGTGTGCCGGATGGCCAACCCACATCTCTCAGCAGCGGACGTCTCCTGGTGCCTCCTTGACAGAAGCGATAAGTTCGCCGTGCCGTTACTTCTCTACTCTGAGGAGAACGTCCGTAATGGTGCGCAGGAGTTCGTACGTGAACTTTACACTAAGCACATGGATGACCCTCAGAATCTGGACGAGGCCTACAAATGTGCGCGAACCACAGCCATTGAGATTATCAAGAGGGTTGCATACGAGTCCAATTCTGGCACACCGCGCTCTTATCTCAAGCCATTGCTGGAAACGGGTAACTTTCTCGTGGAGATGCTTTATGATCTGGACATGAGCGAAGACCCGAAATTCGTTCCATTAAAGGATGCCAACGACAAGGCGCTGATCACCCAGTGGCAAATCGAAGTGGAGTCCCGAGTGAACATGCTGCCTGAGGATAGCACGCCAAGATCGATGGGCGAAGGAATGCTCGACCAGTCAGACTATGGTAGTGAGTCGGACGATGCCGAGCTCCTTGACTCCTAAGGGCTTGGTTGACCTCGATGCTTCCTCACTGGCTCTCCTTAATTGATCAAAGCCACCCTCAGTGCTGATACATAGTCTGGAGTGGGTCGTCGAGGAGTTTAGGGGCGCTCATAGGAGAGCTTGAGGCGACTTGTGCCGCACAAGATGGATTGCAGCGGACCGGTCTCAACTTTATGCGTAAGCGGGCGTTATTGGAATTGCGACATGATGATGCCTTTTGGATGAGCTATAGCATACGAAGGAGTTTAGTTTGGCGTTTGGTTGGGCGATGACGGGATTCAGGCTGAGGCTTCGTACAGCAGTTCTGGCAACAGTGGCATTGATAGCATAGCGTTGGCGATTGGCGATTGGGATTCCGGATGCGTTACGATCAACCACGAGGATGAGCACATGGTGTCGGCGTTCTAGCGATGCATAAGTCAATTGATACCCATGGATTCAGCATACCTCGCTTGTCCTTGATTTGTGTGCGATACCAAAATGATTGTATCAGACCTTGAAAGATCAAGCGTGGGAAGTCTCGTTTCAGAATCACAGCACATCGACAACTGGATATCGCTTCTTCAACTTCCTCCTGCCTCCCTTCTCTCGCCTCATACTCCCCTCCTCACTTTCCCAAGCTTCCACACTCCAGCACTTCCACCTGCACCTTCTATGCCTACAGCTCGGACACTTGTCTCCGACCTCCTCTGACGTCCATCGTTTCCCACCTAGTCAAATGAGTCAGTAGTCATGAAGCGCTGCGCGAAGCGTACATCGATGGCAACGCCACCTGACGAGCGACGCTTGCGTGAGGACGCTGTGTTTGCCCCCCATATGAACAACGAAGGCGAGACGAGGATTTTTTCTTGCTAGCAGAGGGAGGTTTATGTGTGGCAAGTAAAAAGGAGATGTGGAACAGGATTGCACGTGGAGGGTAAGGTTAGTGTTGGGAGTCTAAGTATGGTCGTTTGCGGGAGCGAAACTTGCTCTTTTGTTGCGTCGTGGCGTGAGTTTAGAGTTCGAGCTAGAGGTATTCACTGTGAGTGAAATGTCAGTATTTTTTTTGACAGCACTATCAATTCAACAGGGGAGTGCTGGGAAGCTGTCAGTGCGGCGTTTGTAGGTGGTCTTGCGGACGAAGACTTGTCAGTTATGTGAAGTGAGGATGGTGTCACAATGGTAACCATGGTTCGGCAAAATCTGTTGATAAAGAAGTACAGGCTCTACGACAGCATCGTCTCTGAGATGTTGTTGTTTCTGTCTTCGACGTTGGGCGGTGGACCTTCCGCAGCGCCCTTTCCGGACATGTGTGACTTGGCACCACTATCAATGCTGCATGCTTGCTCATCTCTTCATCACTTTGCAGTGTTCGAGGCGGGCACATAAGGCCGATGGATTCGCCGTAGTCCTTAGGTAGAACTGTCCTGTTACCCGCGTGAAAGGGCTGCAAGCCTTCGACTTAGACACGCCGAGACACATGGTCTATGGAGACTTTGCATGGTGAGTGAACGAAAGTACCCTTTGCCTCGGGGAGTGTGACATGCCATTCTTTTGTTCTCTGATTTGTGATCGAAACACTCTTTCCATCCGCAAATATGCGCTCCACACTCTCTATTCTCACCACTGCAAGGGCGCTATCAGCTTACACCCTCATCAACCACAAACCCTTCATGACTGACCCGGTCAATGGTACTAGCGATTACAAGATCAGTCTCGATACGATTGTGAATGGTGAAACAGCCAACAGGGCTGTTGCGCCTGCGGAAAGCTCTATGGCTAAGCGCAGAATTGGGTCGAAGTTCAAGCGTGATGCTGCGAAGCGGTCGTTCAAGGTGGCTCTGAAGGCTCTTGACCCCTTTGAAGAGTAGGTTGTTTGACTGAGAGTTAGATCCTGATGTTTTGGTGTCTACGACCCCGAAAAGAGCTTTTTTTCATGCATAGCCTACAACAGTGCCCATTTGATAGTGTTTGATCAAATTACATGTCACGGCTCTATCTGTGTAGTTGTCGTTGACCACTTTCCAAGAACCGATTCTTAAGCATTTGCAAATGGACTGCTCAAGATTTTGAAACTGTACTCCTAGAAGCTACCATCTCTCCGCCCGATCCAAGCAAATGTGTAGAACAGTTGAGGACTGAATGGGTATAGGAACATATCTCACAGCTGATCCGATCAACTTTTGCGAAGATGAGAGTTGGAATGGAGAAATGAGGATGCAACAAAAGGCTGTAGATTGGGCAGATACACTAACATCGCATCAGTACTAGCTCAATCGCGTCGTTCTTTTCCACGGCCCTTTACTTCATCATCATTCAACAGCACATCCACACAGTTGGCTGCTGCGAGATTTCAAACACACCATGTCACCATGCTCGGCGCCAGATGTCTTCCCTTTCAAGCCAGCGGTCGAAGGACTTAACGTGTGCACGCGACGCCAGACGCGTTCCTAGGGAGTGACGTCAACACGGGAAGAAGTCACGAACACCCCTGTCAACAATGATTGCCAATCCGAGGCCGCGGCGCTATCAACAGCTCAGCTTTCTTACCCCAGTTCGCTGCTCTTTTCCAGTGTTCCTGATGCATCTCCCGTCGTCCTCTGTTCCTACATTGTCGCCTGGTCCATCTGCTCTGCAAGACTGCGTCGACTCAAAAAACAAGCCGCAGAGACAGCTTTTGGAACACAATGGGTATCAGTGCATCAGAGCTACTCGTGCCTTTCTCTGGTTCGATACAGGCTGCTTTCTCCGTCCTTTTGACTATCGCTTTCGGTGTATTGGCAGCACAATGTAATCTGCTATCAACAAATGCAGCGAAAGAGGTGTCTCGGCTCTGCGTACGGATGTTTCTACCAGCGCTGCTTATCTTCAAAATTGGCAGCAATCTGCATGCTGGTACTGCAGGTCGTTACTTGCCTATTCTTGGTAGGCCAATTCATTAAGCACCTTTGTGCTAGAAGCTAGGCTAGACTACTGACATGTATTCCATAGTCTGGTCGATATCATACACGCTTCTCACAGTGGTCTTCGGTAGAATTTTGACGCGTTTGTTCAAGTTGCCTGCTTGGGTTACACCAGCTTTGGCGTTTAACAACACGACCAGTCTGCCACTCCTGCTTACGCAATCACTGAAGCAGACTCAGATACTTGATTCATTACTCATCAATGACGACTCTGCAACTGATGCTCTCGATCGTGCCGAGTCATACTTCCTGATCAACGCCATGGTCAGCAACTCACTCACATTCGCTTTGGGGCCCCGGCTTCTTAGACCAAGCGATGAGGATGCGCCAGATAGCGAAGATGACGACGAAGCCGATGATAACATCAAAGACAATGATCGGACCTCCGGAGACCAGGATGATCTTAATAGTGACATCGAGAGGGGTCCGGACGGTATCATCAACGAGCGAACCTCGTTACTACCGCAGCGCGTTGTACTCAAAACCAACCGTGTCGAGAAGAAGGGTTATCTCAAGACAAAGGATTGGTATAACAAGCTCTCGCCGCGACTTCAAGAGATACTCGACATCACCTGGCAATTCGCCAATGCACCGCTACTTGGTGCTGTTGTGGGTGCCATCATAGGCTTGACCCCTCCGCTTCACAGACTGTTTTTCAACCCGAGTAACGAGGGTGGATATCTCAACGCGTGGATGACTACTGCAGTCATGAACATTGGTGAACTGTTTGCGACAACGCAGATTATTGTAGTTGGGGTAAAACTCAGCCAAAGTATGTTGCGCATGAAGCGTGGTGAAGACAGCGGTGAGGTCCCAAAAGCGAGTCTTGCGTTAGTGACTCTCATCAGATTCATTATCTGGCCTCTGTAAGTTGTCCGATTCTTTCGGATCTTCACGCACTCATCATGTTGGCAGACTTAGCATTCCGCTCATATGGGCACTCGCATCGAAAACGCATCTCTTGAAAGGAGATCCAATACTCTGGTTCTCAATGATGTTGATGCCGACAGGACCTCCAGCGATGATACTTGTGGCTCTGACCGACGTGACTGGAGCACCTGAGAAGATGAAGATGACAATTGCGAAAGTTCTTACAGTAAGTTGGAACACACAGAATGCCGAAATCCATTTACTGATCGTGTGCCAGATGAGCTATGCTGTTACTCCCCTGATCAGTTTCGCTGTTGTAGGCAGTCTCAAGGCGACAGAAGCAGCTATTGCCAAATGAATGAACCGCAGTAAAGCAACTCGTTTCACAGCCTGCTATCACTATGCAATTTGAATTCACTTCGGCCGATTAATCTTTGCTTGGCTCTTGCACTCTTAGTTGTTCCAGAAAGTTCTCGGGGTTAATAGAAGTGCCGTGGTGGGCTGATGAACTTGCCACGCTTAGTGGACCCCATGTCCTGTTTCCCCGCATTCTCCTGGGCCCACCCCCAGGTGTTCGCCCCATCGACTTTCGCACGATATTCCCGAAGATGCGCACTTCTATTGCATAACGTATTACTACACCGATGTATCTGTCAACGTCTGTTGAGCGACCTCGGAAACGTCGAGCTATCAATGCATGTATCTCCTGCAGATCGTCAAAAGTGAGATGCGACGGCCAGCAACCATGCAAGCGATGTGACAGGAACGATGCGCTTTGTCAATATCACGATGCAGCAGGCAAAGACACCAATACACTTCGCATCGAAAAGCTTGAGGGTGAAGTTGCTCAGCTACAAAATCGACTGAAAGAACGAGAAGTACAGTCAGATTCTCGGCTGGAGACCACACAATGTCCCGCTAGGCGTGATCTCCTGCAAACGGGGATCTTGTTAGATGTACACGCCCAACTCAGACCCAACGCTGTCACAAAGGGCTTCGTTACTTATGAAGAAGCATGTGCCTACTTCAGAAGGTAAATCTCCCTTCTTTGACCGCTGCAAGTATAAATATGCTGACGCAATACGAGTTTCTTCACCGGTAGTGTACATCGCACCCTTCACTTCCGTATGGAAAGTACTGACTCGATATCCTGCAGCACTACTTAGTCCCCATATTCTCAGAGAGTAACGACGTGGTCACCTCAGTTTCATCACGCAGCGCTTTCCTCTTCGACGCAATCGTGAGCGTAGGCTGCCGTGCGGAGCAAGGATTCGATTCTCCATCGTTCCGGCGCTTGCAGTCTGGTCTTCGCGAGCACCTGACTGCCCTACTTGTGAACTCGGAGCAACCTTGCCTGGAAGATGTGCAAGCGATTACTTTAATGGCTGCGTATTCCGAGAATGGATACATGCTGATCGCGCTAGCATTACGATTTGCTATCCAATTGGGCCTACACAAGGCTGTTGATCAACTGATAAGCGGTACCTATGATCAAGAGTTTGTGAGTGCGGATGAATCAGAGCTGTATCGGCTTCAGCGTGTGTGGCATGGTATTTGCAATCTTGAGCTGTTGTAAGTCCTGATCCGCTCCTACCAGAACCGCAATCAACATGAGGTATCACAATGTAGTTTTGCAGTTTCTCTTGTCGCATTGTAGCTGTCATAGTAATCGCATCTGGCGCTGATAGCCCAACAGTTTTTCGCTTGATGGCGGTCACACCCCGAGTGTACCATCACGTACAACGCCACGCAAAATTCGAGCCCTCCTCAACCATGTAGAATGTACGCCTGTTGATGTTCGACTTCTTTCCCAAGTGGAACTCAACATCATTCGCGCAGATGCATATAGCGAGATCCTTGAGCACAGCGGACCCTTAATTTTGGATGGTGAAGGTATCCTCCGATCAAAAATTCATGACACAAATATTGAGCTCTCGCTGTGGCTCAAAGAGTGGACCACTGTTGTATCTGGAAGACCGGGTTCGGAGTGCGCGCTTGCGCTGCTGAATCTCAACATCCAATACGACTGGGCTCTTCTCACTCTTCACCTGAAAGCGGTTTCGGTTTCAGGCATCGAAAACATCGCCATGATGACTCAATTTCAGAAAGAAATGATCCAAAAGGCGAAAGAAGCATCGACGAGACATTTACGATATCTGTTGGAGGCTTCTGTTTCGCCATCATCGCATTTTGAGCCGGCACCCGCTTATCTCAACACCTTCAAATGGACAATGGACTACGTGTGGGCCAAGGGTGCTTTCTCAGTATTGCTTGTACTGAGACTTGCCATCCTTCTTCGCGACCCGATCACTCACATATCATCGCTTCTCCGCGACGCTCACCGCGTTCTCGAGGAATTGAAGAAAGTAACTATTGGGAATATACCATATTTCCAAATACTTCAAACCAGCATCGAAAAGTGCGAGGCAGCCATCGCAGATTACTCTATGCAAGAAGACGCTCCGGATATGGCTCCGGCTGTCAGTGGTCCAGCCGAAAGCGATTTCCAAGGGTATGCACCAAGCCAGTTCACGTTTGAGTGGGACTTCCCGGGCCTGAATCTCAAACATATGCCATTTGGGTGGCAAGACTTGTTCGTGGATATCGAAAATCTGTTCTAAATCAAACACTTATCAAGTGCGCAATCCTTGACATCTTAGGCAAGCAACACCTGCCTCAAGACGTTGGACTTGCATCAGCCATTAGAGCTATACCAGACCTTAAAGTCCCAAGACTGAATGTGAAGCCCTCCCCGAGAACACGTACACTGCAGGTTGTTCCGCCATGTGCAGAGTACGAAGGAGTTCGGGCCAATAATTTGATTGTTGCTTATCTCTTTAATTACATGAATGGTTGCTAAGGTCCGAAGTCAAGTCTAGTAAACGTATATGAAGTCCTCGTTCTCGATGTCCGTGACATCATCGAACGCTTTGTCGCCAACGCCGCTTCTTTGGACATCCTCTATGCCTTCCGGATCCGCACTACGGGTCCTTTCCATGCTCAGATCCACAAGATTCGCTGCTTTGCCCATGCTCTCTCGAGTCATGGCATGCTTGCGATTGAGCACTTTAAGCCACACGACCGCTAGGAATATGAGCACAATGATGGCGACGAACAGGGCCAGGTTTGATCGTAGACCTCTGGAGTAGTGAGGCTTCTCAGAAGGCTTGAACAGATGTGGACCAATAATGTTGCCAGCGCTGGCTCCCACAAACAAGATGCTTGTAGTGACCTTCCTCTTAGTGTCGCCTCCTGTGTTCTGCCCCGACCACGAGTAAACGAGCGGTGAGATGCCAGGGTAGAACGAAGTGAGGTAGTATCCAACCAAGAGTACGCTGCGATGTTCTTTGCCTCGGCCAACTACCATAAGAATGATGATACCAACAATCGGTGGCACGCACAACAAAAGAAGGACCGGGGCCTTTTTCTTCAGCCGGGTTGCCAGCCAAGCGCCCCCCAGCGTAGCAAAAATCTGAACAGCTCCAAAAGGCATGTTGAAGAGGATTGTTTGGAAACTTCCGAATCCAAACGACTGAATGATCAAGGGACCGAAGGTTGTGATGCCGCCACTTGGGATACTGACAGCTGTCAGCATGGAGAACCAGAGCCATGTTTTGGGATCCATGAATGCTTCCAAAACATGGTCCCACTTCCACACTCTCGATGCAACGCCCATCTGATTCATACGCAAGCGTTCGATAGCGACCAACTTCTCGGTGTCATTCAAGAATTTGGCCTCCATAGGCGAGTCGGGCATGAAGAGATAGACCGCTATCGAGACAACGACGCTCAAAAGACCGCAGAAGAGGAAGATGATCTGGTATGAGTGAAGTCGATCCGACTGGATGTGTCCCAAGCCGTATGAGAGCAGGCTTCCAAGTATGTTGACGACACCTAGCATGGAGTACCAAGCGGCGTTGCGGTTCGTTTGCTCGGAGCGCTTGTACCACATCTGGACGATGGCAATGAAGGCGGGAGCTTGAGGCCATCAGCATATTTATACTCTCAAATAGCCAGTAGGACTAAATCGGGTCAAACTCACCTACGGCAGACTCGAATGCGCCCAACAAGAATCTGGTCGCCATCAAGCCCGCGAAATTAGTTGCTCCGGCCATCCCACAGAGGATGACACCCCAGGTCAACACCATGATGCCCACGAACTTTCCGATCGGGAATTTGACCAGGAAGAACGCAACCAAAGGCTGCATGACAAGTTGCGCGATGTATACAATGCTACCTAGCCATGAGTACTGGTCGGAATTGGGATCGAGGTCCGCGTCTTCGATGAGTCCAAAGACGGACGCATATGACAGAGTTGTCTTATCGAGTGACTGTAAACAGTATACTGCCAGCAAGATTGGCAGGATAATGAGATCAATTTTGCGCAGGACTCGCTTGTTCTCAACGGCTGTAACCACAACACGCTCATTCGAAGCGAGTAGCTCTGCGGCTTTGTCCTTGCCGCGAACCGTAGAGACAGGCTTGTGGAGTGACTCAACCGTTTCGACTTCGGTTTTGTTGATGTTTGGTTGTGGAGACAATGGAATGTTGGTGCTCGCCATGGTAAGAAGGTTGCAGCAAAAACTGGGGACTGCGGTGGAGATGGGAACGGTGGAGCTGATCGCCCGACTTATATTTCATCCCCACGGGGTAACCCATAGAAACCCCAGACTTCGCTATACTACGATTCATGGCGGGAGTTCGGCCGTAGATGCCTACAGCTCCCTTGCCGCTACACCAGAATTCAACATGGAGAAGGGCAGCACGTGACGAGACATCATTGTCGATCTCCGAAGATACCGATACTAAGGCCGACCCCAGTACATCAGCTGCCGAACTTACTTACATAAATGTTGCGAGATGTACACGATGCATCGAACATTACTACAAATCCAATTGCATTTTGACGTCGACAGCCTTTACAGGACCAGGACGACGACAGGCTTTTCACAGTATGCCTCAACTCGAGATCGTTCCGCTTGACTTTGAGATAGATGGGACAGAGAACGAGTCACCTGTTTCCATCCATCTGCAGTCGTCACAGGGCGAATACAAATTCAGCTTCGAAGCTTTGAGACCAGGACTGTTTCGTACAACATTCACGTCGCCCAAGCACCTGCTCCCGCCCCATCGATCCGCGTCACTACCACCTACTGAGTTGAAGAACGCCAAAATACAATCTCGGTCTTCCAAACCAACAGTAAAGTCATTCCAGGTAGACAGCCTGACCGCGAGTGTCGACTGGACGACTGGACCGCCCCTTCTGGCCCTTGGTTTTGCGGGCCAGGATGCGCCCATTCACTCTGACCTTCCTCATCGCGCTTATGTCGCCGATGGAACTGGAATAGCACACTATACGCGATACAACAAAGGCACGTTGCATGTTGGTCTGGGAGAAAAGGCTGCTCCCATGGATCTCTCCAACCGTCACTTCGTGTTATCAGCAACTGACAGCTTTGGCTATGATGTGTACCGCACGGATCCGCTTTACAAGCACATACCGCTTCTCATCAACGCTACGCCTCAAGGATGTGTGGGAATCTTCTCTTCTTCTCATGCTCGAGGTTTCTACTCGATTGGTTCTGAGATGGATGGTATGTGGGGACGCTTCAAAGTCTACCGCCAAGAACATGGAGGACTCGAGGAGTTTATCATACTTGGTGCCACTATTAAGGATGTGGTACGAACCTATGCTGATCTCGTCGGGTACCCTTTGCTGGTTCCGAGATGGGCGTTCGGATATCTAAGTGGAGGCATGAAATACAGCATGCTGGATGAGCCGCGTGCGTCAGATGCACTTATGGAATTTGCAGCCAAACTGAAGAAGCACGATATACCTTGTTCAGGTTTTCAAATGAGCTCCGGCTATACTGTCGCCGAAACAGAGCCAAAGACACGCAATGTGTTCACCTGGAATCGCCACCGCTTTCCGGATCCCAAAGGCTTCATGGACGCCTTTCATAAGGAAGGCATACGTTTGATTGCAAATGTCAAACCTTACGTACTTGAGAACCATCCTGAATACGAAAAGTTGAGGGCAGCTGGCGCCTTCTTCACAGATCCGGTCAATGGCTGTTCAGCTCAAGCCAGGCTGTGGAGCGCTGGTGGTGGTGAGAGTGGTGTAGGTGGCCATATTGATTTCACGTCTGAAGCAGGATACCGATGGTGGTACGAAGGTATCAAAGATCTTAAGCGCGTTGGTATCGACTGTATTTGGAACGACAACAACGAATACACCATACCAAATGATCAGTGGCAGTGTGCATTGACTGAGCCTTCCGTACACCAGAACAACGGTGGCAGATATGGTAAAGAGGTTGGATTTTGGGGACGCTCGCTCAATACTGAGCTAATGGGCAAAAGCTCTTACGAAGCCACGCTGGAAGTCGAGCCAGATCAAAGACCATTCATTCTCACCCGGAGCGCGACTGCTGGCACCTTGAGATACTGCGCCAGTGCGTGGAGCGGCGACAACGTCACGAGCTGGGAAGGAATGAAAGGGGCTAATGCTCTCTCTTTAGGTGCTGGAATGTGCTTAATGCAGTGCTATGGCCACGATATTGGTGGCTTCGAAGGACCGCAGCCTACACCAGAACTCCTCGTACGCTGGTGTCAGCAGGGCATCTACTCTTCACGCTTCGCCATTAACTGTTTCAAAACTTCCCCTGAGAACAATCGTGTTGGCGATGTTATCGAACCTTGGATGTACGAGGAAACTACCCCGCTGGTTCGAAACATAATCAAACGCCGTTACGAACTCATTCCATATCTTTACTCACTTGCACTCGATTCTCACTTGACCGCGACTCCACCACAACGCTGGATAGGATGGGGCTACGAACAAGATGCGGAAGTGTGGAGCAATAAGACTTTAACCGATGGCGAGACACAGTACTGGCTCGGCGACGCCTTGCTTGTCGGAGGTGTCTTCGAACCTTGCGCTTCAACAGCAAAGATGTACCTCCCCAAAGATGCATCCGATCCAAATCTCCAGTACCTTGACGTTAACAACTCTTCTCAAGCCTATTATGAGGCTGGCCAGTGGATCGAGGTTTCGGCCAAGTGGGATCAGAGCATCCCTGTACTGGCAAAGGTTGGCACAGCTATTCCTATCGGTCGCCCAGAACAAACACTTGCTGTAGGCGAGAAGTCAAATCCAGCGAACCTGCCCTTCGATGACTATCGCTCCGTGGAGATTTTCCCGCCGAAGGGTTCGTCGGATGGGAGAATATTTACGACTACGTGGTATGAAGATGATGGGATTAGCCCACCGCCAGCCAGCATTTCAGCTTTCGAGTTGCACTACAAGACGACCGAGGACATGGTCGAGGCCGAGCTGGAGAAAAAGCTTCAGCCAGGCTTCCAGGCAGCGTGGAAGCAAGTGGTGGTTGTTCTCCCGGCTGGCGACACGCGTTCAGTGAAGCTCAATGGGCAATTTGCCAAACAAATCAAAACGGATGGCAAAGGCCGTCCTCACTTCGAAGTCAAGAGCACTAGTCAGGCAGCTTAGAGCCCAGTGAAGGACAAGGCTAGAAATTAGGACCCGCTACTGAAGCACATGGATTTTCTCAAGTATCTCTTTGTGATGCACAGCAAGTCTCGTTTGTTTCTCCAAAGCTCGTCCGACCGACCTTATCGGGTGGTGGAAGATGTTCTATATGGGGAGATGCAGTTGTCCCTTTTTAACAGTCACTATTGAGCTGTTCTGTCTTTCAATAGCTATCGTATGCTTATCCTCTGCTCACCTCCCTACTCTGCATGAACGAGGCCGATAATACAGCACCGAGCGTAGATCAGGATCACCTTGCTCGGATATACTGACACGCTATAGCGTTGGGCTCGACGATTGCCGGCCTCGGTGCAAACATCGGAATACGCTCGAATACGTGCGGACACGCGTTAAAACGAGGAAGCCCGAACTGTGCGTCACCGCCGCATGAAGTTTTTGGCCGCGAATTTTGACCTAAACGTCAAAAAGAACCTGTTGGGTGGCGCCCGTAGATCCAATCCGACTGTCCAAAGCAGATTTTTCACTTTATCTGGAAACCGTAATGGCACTACTCGGGCCGGCAGGCTTCGCCCTTTAATGACGAATCGAGAAGCGGAGCAGTAACAGCAGCTATAAAGTGCGCCTCAAATCTTCACTGAGGTATGCATTATCATCAAACGGTGTACCTTCGTTACCCTCGTTTTCCTCATCTTCGTCGTCAAATATGCGGTTCTTTCTCTTCTTCACTCCTACGCTCGTAGGTGCCATTCCCTACCAATCGCAACCGCTATGCAAGTCAAAACCTTTGGACACCTCATGGCCCTCCGAAAATGAGTGGGCATCTCTCAACTTTACAATCGACGGCTCACTGCTACGCACTATCCCTGCAGCGTCTGGATGCTGGTCTAACAACCCTTTCAGATCGTCTGTCTCCTGCGATACGGCAACAGAAAAGTGGTCAAACGGCACCTGGCACTCCCAGCAACCGGAATCCATCGACTACCAAATTTACGCCAATGATACCTGCTTGCCGAAAAATGCCTCCGGTTACTCAGTGGAGAGAGGCTGCAGTGCTGATGCTTTCCCTCAGTACATTGTCAATGCGACGGAGGAGAGTCATGTGGCGTATGCGATGAAGTGGGCTTCGGATAAAAACATCAGGGTCATCGTCAAGGGCACTGGGCATGACCTGAACGGAAGGTATGCGTGAAAACTTAACATAGCACAACACGGTGGCTGATATACTGTCCTCAGATCTAGCAGCGCGTATGCACTGTCCATCTGGACACGTAACTTCCGGGACATCGAGCGCAATACTGCCTGGACACCTTCGAACAGCACAAACTCTACGAACGAGGATGTGCTTATTGTTGGGAGCGGCCAAAAATGGGGCAACGTTCTCAAATTTGCGACCAGTCAAAGCCGTATTGTGACCATAGGACAGGACCCCAGTGTGGGACTCGGTGGTTATATCCAGGGTGGAGGCCATGGTCCATTATCTCGAACCTACGGCCTGGCATCAAACCAGGTGCTGCAGATGACTGTAGCCACTGCTACGGGAGAAGTACTTACAGCCAACGCAGTACAAAATCAGGATCTGTTCTGGGCTCTTCGTGGTTGCGGACCAGGTCAGTACGGCGTCGTGACCGAATATGTCATCAAGCACTATCCGGCACCTAGCAACGTGGTAATGGGTAGTGTTCAGATTATACCTAGGTTTGGCACTAACGCCAGCCACGAAGCATCCTGGAACACGGTCGCTGGGTGGCTCGGTCACCTGCCAGATCTCATGGATGCACAGCTTGCGGGTGCTGCGACCGTCTCCATAGGTACCACTGCACCCAAGTTCTTCCCGGATCTTGCATCTCAGAAACCTTTCAATGGATTCGCACTTGCTCAGACGTTTTGGGCGTTCAACACCACGCCCAAAGCTGGCGAAGCTCTCCTGAAGCCGGTCATCGCAAATCTCAACCCGGGGAACAGCACCAACAGCTCGGTTGCCATCAATTTGAGCACCTCTAATTTTGACAACTACACCTCTTTTTTCTCTGCCATCTCAGGGGAAAATGTTGCTGGTGGCGAGAGCGTGACATCGTCTCGCCTTCTTGGTCGCCGTGAACTCGTCAAAACACCTCAATCAGACATCGTGCGGTATCTCAAGATTGCCACGATGAACCAGAATTATACGCAAGGTACACTCGCTACTATTGGTCTGCAAGGTGGCCCAGGGGTCCGCGACACACTTGAACAGCAATGGGGTGCTCTGCTGCCCTCTTGGCGCACAACGTATCTTCATTTCATTTCTAATGGTGCGACTGTCGACTCTGTAGCTGCTGGCTCGCCAAAGAAAGCACTTGACAGTGCAGCAAAATGGTACGAGGAAACGCGGGAGCCGATGTGGAGGGAGTGGGCGCCGGAAAGTGGTGCCTACATGAATGAGGCGAACCCTTTTAACAGAAACTTCGCGAAGGACTACTATGGTGAGGGGTACAAAAGGCTCAGGAGCATCAAGGCGAAATACGACCCGAATGACAGTTTGTTTGTGTTGGCAGGCGTGGGGAGCGATGCGTGGGAGTACAACCTCGACACTGGAAAGCTGTGTCGTCTACAACATGGGCTTGCGAGTTCGTGAGCGCCCAAATAGTGATCTTCAACGCGCAGGTTGGAGTATGAAGGCTGATCCAGGATTGGCGTGGGTGATCGTGTCTGTGTGTTGATCCGTTCCTTCGAGACTTTACTTGTTGACCGTGTTTAGAAAAACACCAATTTCCTCCATAGCAATCAATACTTTTAGTTCGGTGCCACGTATTCATTGACAGTTTCAGCAGTGGCAATGTCAAGCCTGGCCCCAAATAGCCCTGTTGCCTGCCCGAAGCTTTCCTTCACCGCAGCGCTACCGTATCCTCGCATCTCTTTCTCGTAGGCCGCTGTCACGCCATCCCAGCTGTCATATTTGCCCTGGGCCCAAGCTTCGCCAATCAGTCTGCCGAGCAGATCTGAGTCTCGAACAGCAGTGTTTGCTCCGTTACCTCCCGCGGGCGTCATGGCATGGACAGCATCTCCAATCACTGTGACACGCGGCTCGTTCGTCCATTGTGGGATACCCTCTGGGCTTGAGCATGTGATCTTCCAAAACGCGGCTTCTTCCTCAACCATGTTGTCGAACAGCGGTTTGACGCGCTCATGCCAATGCGAAGTCAATGACTTGGCTATGTCGGCTGCTGGCTTGCCGGTGATGGTGTAGTTGTCGTTGGGTGCTTTAATGACACCTGGGCTGCCGCCCATCGTCCAACCAAACTTGATGTCTGGGTTGTTCATATCATCCGCCCTCACGTTTGTGATGACGAACACTTTGCCGCCATTAGGTTGGGTGGTGTCATCGACGAAACGGAAGACGCCCTCTCCGAGTCCCTTGAATGCTGTAGTAGGTGCTTGTCCATGGATACCCCTCGAACCTAGGTCGTACACTTTGATAGCGCCATTAGAGAGCTGTCCTGCAACTGCACTCTTTACACCTTCACCGCCTACTATCATACTGCCTTCTTCGCTCTTGCTGCCATCTCGGAATACCAACCGCACACCATTCTCAGTTTTCTCGTATCCCGTCACGTGATGGTTCCACTGCACATGGTCTTCCAACCCTTCCATGAAGATTTTCCTCATATCTCCACGACTTATCCCTACGACTTTTCCTCCTCGACTTTTCAATCCCTCGTTGCTCACGCTCGGTGCATCGGTGCCCAACGTTTCGCCGGTGAGAGGATTGATGGCCGCAAATCCGGCGCCACCAGTTTTGCCGCATGCATCATAAAACCTCTCGAAGCCCTCAGGGCCAAGTACTGACTCGATGGCATCAATGCCAATGGCTGAAAGACGCAGACGGTAACCTTGCGCACGGAACACAATTGATGCATCACGCTCATAAACAATGAAGGGGATCTTCTGGCGGTGCAGAGACCGCGCGAGGAGAAGTGCGGCAATCCCTGCGCCGGATATGAGGATGGGCTTTGGTGATGTGGAGCTCATGGTGTTGACGCAGCGCAGGTATGGTGGTGATGGTACTCGTTGGGAAAATACTCTGTTTACTACGTAGGCAGGGGTGCGAAGAAAAGCGCGTCGGGAGAGATACATGAGGGTGTCATTGAAGTGGAAGACGCACACCCTTTATGCTGGACGCGATGGTGCTGCTGTAGCGCGTTGCTGATTGATGTCGTCAACAAGTGGATGTGGGGGGAGTGGGGTCGATTTGCAAGCCGCCGGAACCTCGCGGTCCTGGACATCCGAGCCCTCGTCAGCTTCACCACCCATCACTACCGCTCCAAGATGGGCTTAACAACACTCGAACGGCGTGCCCTTTTGGCCAGATCGTTCTCGTTGTAAGCAACGCAATCGGATAGAACATTCTCGTATCGATGGCACCTTTGTTCAGCGCGAATCACTCCTGACTGTGCGTCAGAACGGAGTCCAACGTGGTCAGGCTGAAGGCGTTTGGCCCTCACAGGTGAGGCACGAGAGTCAGCCTGATCAAGATGGTTTCTCGTCTGTAGCCTTTGCCCCTTTTGCTAAATAAATATGCACGACATCATGATCGACGACACCCACCGAGCAATCATCTCAATGTGAAAGCCTCGAATGTACAATACCCTGGCATCATCCCAAGACGCAGTGGATTCTCTTCCGAGCCCCAAATGAGCAATATCCTCTTCACCAATCGTGCAGGGTATAGCATTATAGCTCTATATTTGCTGACCATTCGGTATGGAGTACCAGATTAGGCAGCAAGGAAGTACTGTATCACACTCGACGAACATGACCAAGAAGGAGCCACCGATCCCTTGGTTGGCTCGGTGCAGAGCCATCCTGGCAAGTTAAGAAACTCGTACAAAAATCTCACCAGGGGTTGCAGAATCAACAACTTGCGCTCACTGATACGGAACGGGCCGACTCAATGGGGTCGTGCTTCAGTACAAAACTATACACAAACCAGGCTTGCACTTTTCACTTCTCAACATCCCCAAGTCAGTCAACCATCTGCTCTGGGTCTCGTAAGACTGCATGTTACGAGCATTCTGCACTAGAACTAGAGAGATGTAGCGGCCCAAATCCCGTAAGCCGTAACATCAAAAACGTCAAAGTTTGATTTCTCGCAGCGCTCTGATTCGATCAGCATTGACCACATGGTTCGATGATCTGCGAACTACTCCAAGCCCAGGCTGCGCCATCTTGAAAGTGGAGTGGGCGTCTGTGCTGCCTTAACTTCACAGAAATCTTTTCGGAGTATGGTGCAAGATGAGTAATGGGACAAAGCGCAGACGCATCATAATGTGCAACGGGTCATGCATGACTGCGACCAAGGTCTCGCTAGAGACCAGAAATCCTGATTTACGGAGGTTGAGGCTTGAACGGATAGCATTAGCGGTAAGTGTCACAACACTTCATGGCCACGACGGTATCGGTCCGAACTAGCAACTTCATTTTTAGAGTTGGGTATGGGTATGAGAACGTGACATGTCTTTCGTTTCAACTCGTGCTCTGCTCCCTCAATCGCGATGGCCGACACTCTGTTCTACTGTGCTGGTAACTTTGATTCCGTTGCCGAGGATATATTCCTCGCTGCTGGAGTCCGGCAGCGTCTGACCTTGCACCACGTTCGCCATCTCGGAGTCCGACAACGCAACCCATTCTTCATCCCTCCCATTCGGTCGTAGTTTGATAGCGGGTCGCTTCGCATAACTGGCTCCCGGTGTATTGTTGGGTTGTGTGTCGCCACCAAGGTTGAAGACACGACGAAAAAGTGGACGCAGCGTAGCGACGCAGCCTACGATCATGCCCACGCCGTTTTCGGCGTAGCCCCAGAGTACTACATCAGATATACCGTAGAGTTATTCATCAGTATTGGTGAGGTTAACAGTATAGACGAGGCGGATGCAGGCGGAGAGACTGGCCCTGTATGGCGTGATTAGCGAAGAGAAGCATTTTGAGCTTCATGCAACTTACAGAGCTCCAAGTCCGAGGATGACGCCCACGGACAGCTTTGCATTACGGGTGAGCTGAACGTTCCACAGGAGCGGTATGGGTAGCAAGGCGCAGAACCAATCGGTGGCAATGTTGACCGCTGTAGTCGCGTAGTATATGTCGGCAAGTGTTTGTGCTGGATTGCACCTGCCGCCTTTGATCGAAGTGTCCCATGCATACTGCACTGGCAGGCAGTGGAATATGATATACAGCATGGCGATGAGGTTCATGGCTGTAAACATACCTGAAACAGCGTACAGACTATACGTGTACTTGGTTTTGTTCGAGGCGATACGGATCAACATGAACGAGATGATCAGCTTAATGGGAATAATGGCAGCGCAGTAGAACACTTCAAAAAAGAAAAACCACTGCACACGTCAGTGATCGTCGACATACAGGCGAATCCTTGTCGTACCTGCATGCCCTCCTTCGTTTCGTCCTTGTTTAAGTGAGACTGGTGGATGCCAATTCCATGATACGCACCACCGATGCATGCGGCGGTTAACGCAGTGAAGGGGACCTTAACTATTAGCCTTTTCGATCAACTTAAGCAGCAGCTTATAGCTCACAGTTGCAGCCGCCATACACCAGTCATCTACACCGAATGAGCTATTGCGTAATCTTGTGTACATCCGCAATCCGAAAACAATGTAAGCGATGGTTGCGAGAGCAATCACAGAGCCCGCAAGTTGAGGAGCATTGTCACCGTAGTAAGTCATCTTGAGAAGTCTGACGAACTTTCGAGAAATCAAGCTCAAGAAATAGAGCAAAATATGCAAAGACAAGAGATGGAGAACAGATGGGTCCGGGGTTAAGACGTCCTGTCATAAGATTGCGGGTGGGTCGTGAATCCTGCGTGTGGGTCAAGTCGGAAGTTGTGAGCAGGGAAGCCCAGATGTATAAGAACACAAAAGGAACCTCCTTCAAGCAGAGACGCATGGTCCGATCGTTCTCGAAAGAGGCAAGAATTGCAAGCTGATCGACTACTTGAGCAGCTGCCGCGTGCCCCGAAACGACATCTGGAGAAATCCGGCAGCGTCTAGGTCCGTGGCGCCTAGCGGGTCACGGCTGACCTGAAGGGCCCGACCGGTCAACTAGACCGCCTCATTTGTACAGTTACCCCATGGCTCAAGCTGTTTTCGGTAATCAAACTCGCTTTTGGGCCATAAAGGGACCTCTTATTCGGTGGCAATACCCCGTACTGTGTCAACATCAGTAAACTTTGGCGGAAGTGATGAATTTTCCCGGCAGGCGGTTTCCAATACATAGACCTGGACAAGTGCTCAGGCTTGCAGATACGGTAAACTAAGCGCAGGCGCATCGTATTGCCAGGGCCGTGGGAGCTGGAAAGTCCGCAAGGTCGAGTTGGAGTAATTCGAATCGCACCTCAGCCTCCTGGAGGCGCTTCGGTTGACTTGCTGATGCAAGACGCCTTCTACGACAGAGCCAAGATAGCAGACGGGTCGCATTCGCTTGTGATGTGCCCTGACTTAGGGTGAGGTAGGTGATGTGCAAATCAAGCTTCGAGTGTCGCGCGGCTCGGCCCCGTGGGTATGGTACCATACGAGGTCTGTCCCACTTTTTTGACTTTTGGCTGTGGAGCTACTCCTTAGCGGTTTGACGGCTTGCAGTCTTGAAGAGCCAAGAGCCGCTCAGCGTCTGTCAACCGTACCGCTCAGGTCCCCTGTCCTGTGTCCCATGCACCTGTGATCGACACAGCAAACCGCTGCAGAGGTGATCAACCGCGTGGAGTTAAGTCAGACCGACCTTTTGCCGTTCGCGCAAGCATCACACTGTGTAGATACCGGCATTTGTTGAGTTGTGCAAATCAGAACACCGTTCGGCTCTCGAATGAAGACAGCTCGTGTGCCTGCGCCTCGCCAGCTGATTGCAGTACTGAAAGTCGCAACAGTCGATACTTGCATTACGAGATAATTTCGAAGTTGATTATAGTATGATAATGACAGAACTGCAACTTTAGAACGTGCCGAGTGCGCTACTGAATTTCTAGTGATGATGTAAGCATTGCGCTAGCAGTTGTTCTTTGAATCCGAACACGAGTGCTCACTCACTCTGTCTTGGTCTTTACAAATCTTTGCCTTGGTTGCGTGCTAGCGACGAAGGATTTTATTTATTCATTGTGCTTTCATTCAGCAGCATTCACCCGGTTTTGAACAGCTTCCAGTGCCATCCGCATTGGCTGGAACCCCAATCAAGCATGAGCCTTGCAAGACCATACTGCATCTATTCGAGATATAAGGAGCATCGCCCACGTGCTTATCTTTAAATCTACGAACTCCGTGACGGTGTGCGTTTGAGCGCCTCGCAAGCCGGATCGGTTGATGTTTTGATCCGAGTCGGCAAGCTCTCATCTCTGATAGCTTATGAGTGCTTGGTGCGACCAGGGGAAAGGAAGGCAAACGTATATACTAATTTCGCGATAGACGCATGTTCGGACTCATCAATTTTCGTGAGGAGGAGTCACATTTGACGCGGATGTACAAGAGTTATCTCATGAATCAGACGCTCCGCGTATTGTAACAATTCAGCCAATCAGCAGCTGCTTACCAAGCAGCTAGGCGAAGCGTTAGCAGAGCGTCTAAGAAAAAATAGGAATTGCTTTAGTACAACTTAGATTTAGATTAAGATTTTTAGCTAGCTATAGAGGAATTACTCTTTTACTATAAAGAAAAGCATAAAAATTAGAGTTATATCTATTAATTCTACCTAAGATCTACTTTATCTACTATATTTTACCCCTTCTTTTAAAGGTTAAATATGTAAAGTATAAGAAAAATATTTTAAAAAACTTGCACAAAGTGTAACAAGCTACGATAGAATTGTTTAGTGTTGTAGTGTTCCGGAACTATCCTTAGTTTGTATTAGTCTCGCCCTTAGCGAAGGTGCGCAAAACCTGCGCCGCACGCTATCCTTAGGGGAGATAAGTATTATTCTTACTATTGAATACACCTATTACTATCCCTCTACTATCTATCCCTGGTGTAAAGCAAGTACTATTGCCTATAACTAGAACCTTATATAATAATACTTTGTTAATCTGATAGTCTGGGGATAGCTCTAACTACTCGAATGAACAGTTAGAGGGCACCTACAAGAGAGACCCAACCACCCTTATCCTAAACCCAGCAGGAGGAAGACACTAGTGGCATTTCCTTAGTTAATAAGGAGATCCTAACCCCTACAATAAGCGCACCTCTGTTGCTTAACAAGCGTATCTAAGCTGCCTAACGCCGACGCGATAAGCTTTAAGCCTTGCAACGCCTACGCTTACTTAAAGCTAAGATCGCGCAACTAGAGAGTATAGGAAACTATACTGCCTTAAGCATAGTAGAGACTGTTAAGGGGACCTTAAGTGCTACAACGCATAAGCAAGGCGTATCTACAACGCTTGCACTGCGGCCTGCAAAGCGCTTGCTTAAACCTAAAGACCTAGCTAAATACAAAGGCAAAAACCTTAAGAAACATCGCGAATTCTTCTGTTCCTGCGAGGTAGCCTTCTAACTGTTGCTATAAGAGTTTAGCAACACTAAAGATAGGATCCTCTAGGCAATGCAATACCTGTTAGGAGACCTAAGGGAGTTATAGTATACGCACTTTAAGCGCTTGTTTAGAGCACAGAGAGAGACACCTAGCTAGGAGTACTTTAAACAATATTTGCTAGACCTACTCTCTAACTCTATAAACCGCACGCTAGAATTAGCTACAGCGCACGCTTAAGTATTACAACAGAAAGATTAATTAGTCTGCGCTTTCGCAACCTACCTAGAGGTACTAGAGGATTAACTTACCCCCTATACTAAAGAGTAGAGAGTCTAACACTTGTTCTCTAAGCTTAGACTAGAACTGCAGAGGGTAATTACTAATTACTACTAAGTGCTAGCTACACGTAAAGACTTAGTAGCGTTAGGCTCTACACTTAAGCGTAACCTGCGTTGTTTATTACTAACGCACACTTTTAGCACACGCTATAAACCAACCTAGAAGCACAGAGAGTAAAGGTAAGAGGATAGTACTCCTGCTAACAAGGGCCTATATAATAAGCGCATTGTTACTTGCTATAAGTACAATAAGACTAGCTACTACGCTAATAATTATAGAAGTAGTAACTCTAACTTTAACTCTAACTCTAACTAGATCCTAGTCTAAATTAACTAGACAGGAAAAGGCTAAGCCTTACTAGCTATCTAGAGACAGTAAGGCGTACTCTAGTATATATCTTACCAGGCATAAAGCGCACGTGCAGCGCATCTAGGGAGACTACACTAGAACAACAATTACAGGTTATTCTTAATCCCTAGGCAGACGTAAGCTTAATTAGCTAGAGGACTGCTGTAAAAATAGACCTGCTACCTATTAAGGAGGCTGAGCTCCTACGCCTAGGATAGATTAGTACGCAGTAGCAGAGCACTTACGCTGCATACGTGCTTTAGGTACGCTTAACCGACGACACAGGTGTAGAGCGTTATGTGCGCACTACTGTATATAGAGTTAATAAAGAAGAGGTTCCTCTACTCCTTAGAAATCTCTTCCTCTAATAAGAATATATCTATCTAGACTGTAGATTACAATTCTAGCGTTAGGGATACATAGAAGCTAATATTTAGCTTATTACTATTACTAAGCTTAAGGAAGCTAACTCTAACCCCCTACTTTTAGGAGTCCTCTAAGCTACTAGCATTAATTTAGAATATAATGCTTTTATTTATAAAGCACATATAGTGCAGGAGGCTTATATCCTAGACGCTTTAGCAGACTATGCTAATGTATTTAGCAAAGAAGCTGCTGCTACTCTACCTAGCTTTAAATTCTTAGATTACGCAATTCTACTTATAGAAGGAAAGGAACTGCCCTATAGACTGCTCTATAACCTTTCTGCACGTAAGCTAAAGCTGCTACGCAAATACTTAGAGCAAGTGCTAAGTAATAGATAGATCTAACATAGCATAAGCCCTGCAGAAGCACTTATACTATTTGTCCCTAAGAAGGATAGGATACTCTACCTCTGTGTAGATTATTAGGGCCTTAACGCTGTTACTATTAAAGATTATTGCCTACTTCTACTTATTAGAGAGATACTAGACTGCCTGTTAGGCGCACGTTACTATATAACCCTAGATCTCTGCAACGCCTATTATTAGCTAAGAATTAAGGCAGGAGACGAGTAGAAGACTGCTTTTAGGACCTGATATAGCTATTTTAAGTACCTAGTAATACTATTTAGGCTAACTAATGCCCCTGCAAGCTTCTAGGCCTATATTAACAAGGCCCTAATTAAGCACCTAGACTATATCTGTGTAGTCTACCTTAACAACATCCTTATATACACAAGGAGTAATAATATTACGCTCTACTAGCACGCCGTACGCTTAGTGCTCTAATTATTACATAAGGCAGAACTATTTATTAACTTGCAGAAATGCACGTTTGCATTAGATACAGTACACTTTCTAGGTTTTATTATTAACACGCGTAGTGTATGCACTAATCTAGCTTAGGTAAGCACTATTACTAACTAGCTACAGCCTACTAACGTTAAGGAGCTACAATCCTTCCTAGGTTTTGCAAACTTCTATCAGCGCTTTGTTAAAGGATATACTAGAGAGACAGCTTCTCTTACAGATTTGTTAAAGAAGAACTAAGACTTCTAATAGAACAAAGCTGTAAACCGCTTATTTAAAGGGCTAAAAACCCGCTTCTTAAGTGCGCCTATCCTGCGCTATTTTAATACAGCACTCCCTATCTAAGTGCAGACAGATACGTCTACCTTTGCTATATTAGGCATACTTTCCTAACTTTTTAAGGATAGAAAATAGCACCTAGTTGCCTTTACCTCCTAGAAACTGCAAGCTGCTAAGCTAAACTATAAGGTCTATAACCTAGAGCTACTTGCTATAGTATATAGCTTTAAGCAGTAGAGGTATTACCTTAAAGGTATACAGCACACTATACAGGTGCTAAGTAACTATAACAACCTGTGCAGTATACGCGCTGTATAAAAGCTAAACCTGTAGTAAGCTAGATAGGCTATATACCTAGAGGCTTTTAACTTTAAGGTAGAACACTGTCTAGAAAAAGTAAACTCTGCAGATAGCCTCTCTAGAAGGGCAGATTATAAACAGGAGAACTTGTTACTAACCTAGATGCTACCTACCTTGCAGAACAAATTGTTAGCAATAGATACGGTTAGTAGAGTAAGCAGATCTATAAGTAAGCTAAGCTTATTAAGCGCGTGTAAGACGCACGTTGCTACTATTAGTAGAACTAGAACAGTTCCTACTGCTAGCGCTATAGAGTGCACTCTATACGTGCTACGCTTACTAGCTAGAGTATTAGTTAGTAGCAAACCTGCAACAGTAGAGTCTTAATTGCTTGCTAAAACACTGCGCTAACTATAATAGAGGGACGCCTTTGCTTAGGGTTAGATTATAAGTTTAGTAAGTAAGGACAGCACTTAAAGACGCAGCAGAGCGCAGCTATAGCGCTTAGACAAAAATAAAGTCCTAAGATTTAATAGCAGGATGTATGTTCTAGAGGAACTAGCTATTAGGCAAGAAATTCTATTCTAGAACTATAACACGCGTATAGCAGGCTATTTTAGCGCACGTAGGACGCTTAAGCTTATTAGGAGAACCTACTATTAGCTAACCCTTAGTTAAGACGTCTAGGAATACGTAAAAACTTGTGCTATCTGCTAAAGGAGCAAAGCTCTAAGGCATAGCAAGCACAGGATGCTGTTACTATTGCTAATACTAAAGGAAATCTTTAAAGAAGTTACACTAGACTTTATTACTAGCTTACTCCTAGTAAAGGACTCCTTAGGTTGCGCTTTTAATGCAATCCTTGTAATAGTTTGCTAATTCTCTAAAATAGCAATCTATCTCCCTATGTTAAAGACTTAGGACGCAAAGTAGTTTGCAGAAGCCTACTTTACATATGTTATACTTAAGTATAGAGTACAGAAGGGTATTGTATTAGATAGGGAAGCTATCTTTACCTCTGTATTTTAGACTAAAATCTACTACTAACTTTAGGTAAAGCGCAGGCTTAGCACAGCCTTTTATCTGTAAACCGATAGGTAAACTAAACGCTAGAACTAAACGCTAGAGCAGTACCTGTAAATATTTATCTTAGAGTCCTAAGAGGACTAGGTACAGCTATTACTAACTGCACAATTTGCTTATAATAACTTAGTGCACAAATCTACTAAAACAACTCCTTTCTATACTGTATATAGCAAACACCTACTACTTACTATGCCTTCTACAGACAGTAGGCCTAAGGGGGAGGTACTAGATACAGTTAAAAGAGTAAAGCGACTGCATAACGCATAAGCAACGCTTGTAGAGTACTTAGAGAAAGCACGCAAGTACTAGAGCTAGTACTACAACAGAAAATATAAGAACAAAATCTTCTATCTAGGCGATCTAGTGTTACTTAGCACTAAGAATATTAACCTAGCCTACTAACTAAGTAAGAAACTTTCTAGCAAGTTTATTAGCCTGTTCTAAGTACAGGAAGTAATTAGAACGCAGGCATACTGCCTACTCCTCCTACCTTTGTATTGCATTTACAACGTTTTTTACATATTGCTGCTAGAACAATAGAAACCTAGAGTTAAAGGAGAAGATAATACCTACCTACTAGAGGTGACCCTAGAAGGTAAAGAAGTATAGAAGGTAGAAAAAATCCTAGGAAAACAAATAAGGAGAGGCTAACTAGAGTACTTACTCTGCTAGAAAGGCTATAACAAAAGCTAGAATATATAGACTCTAGTATTAGACTTTAAAAACATAGATAATATAATCTAAGAGTTTAAATTAGGCTAAACATCCTTACGCATAAGAAGAACAAAGCAAATGTCTTAAGCGCACCTTTATCGCATGCAGAGAGCAATCCTATCTATTAGCCTTAGGCCTACTACTATATAAGAAGGAAAAAACTAAAAAACAAGCTACGCACTAGGTGCGACTTAGCCCTGCGCTACGCGCGCCCTAATCGCTACTAACGGCCTACTTGTCTCTATTACTATTATTAACACTATTACCCCTATCTCTACTATTACTACTAGCACTACTACTACTCTTATTACCCTTATCTATAATCTCTATCTCCTCCTCCTAGTTGCTCTCCTTATTAGCACTGCTACTACTGCCTCTACTCTGTAAAGAGGTTAGTATGCGCTCTAGACGCACAAAAGGTGTAAACTTACTATGCAGGCAATATGCCCTATAAGCTGCTTAAGAGCAGAAGTAATGCAGTGCTGCTCTACTAGGATTAGACCTAGGAACTAGGGGGAAGTTGTTAGCACCTAGGTGGCAACACCTATAGGTGTGCTAGTGTAGGCTGTGATACAGCAGCAGCTAGACAGCTCTAAGTTAAATTAGCGCTAGCAACGCGCAAGTTAAACGCCTTAATTAATTACAGTTGTATTAGTGTAAGAGACAGCAGTAGTAAGGACAGCAGCATTGTATTAGCAGCGCAAATAGATAAGGCGATTTAAGCAACTGTTAAGCGTAGTAGGCACCTATATATATTAGCTAAGGCGCACCTGCAGCGTGCCTCTGTCTAACTTACCTTAGTGTAACTACCTTAATTTCCCTTTACACAATGCTTACAGTAGCAGTGCTTAGGCTTCTTGCACTCCTTCTTCTGCTTTGTAATGTTCTGCGCGCAGTGCAGGCAAGTCTCTACTGTAGCAACGTAGTCTGCACGCTTGTTAGCGTTAAGGAACGCGTACAGCTGCTAGCTGCAGAGGTAGGACTTCTTAATAAACTTAGGGTTGGGATAATAAACTATAGCGAGAGTAAGGAGCGTGTAAGGAACGCGCGTAAAAGTGTTGTTGTTATAGTGTTAAGGAGGAGCGAAGAGAAAAGGTCTTACTACCTACTAGGCTGCTAAGCAAAAATTAGGCAACAGTGCGTATAGCGATGCTTTTACCTTAGATTATAACAAACATGCAGCGCACGTATAGCAGTAACAACACGTATACGTTACGCATAGGGCACACACAACTAAAGCAACACCTACCTAGAATATAGACGCTCTTTTCCTCTCTAAAGGGTAAGGTTTTTATTAAGGCTATAGGAGGTTGCTGCTAGGGACAGCAGCTAGAGGGGGAGGTTCTGTAATAAGCCACGATAGAATTGTTTAGTGTTGTAGTGTTCTAAAACTATCCTTAGTTTGTATTAGTCTTGCCCTTAGCAAAGGTGCGCAAAACCTGTGCTGTACGCTATCCTTAGGGGAGACAAGTATTATTCTTACTATTAAATACACCTATTGCTATCTCTCTACTATCTATCCCTGGTGTGAAGCAAGTACTATTGCCTATAACCAGAACCTTATACAAAGGTCTAGCAGCATTTCTTCTCTCCTTGCCTCTCTTTTACCTATATATTTCTATTAAATTCTATCTTTTTTTATTAAAATTTAACTTGCATCTAGTAGCCTAGCATTCTTTAAACCACATCTATCTCTTTCTAGGACCAGGAGGTGTCCTTTTTAGAGGGAAGTATTGCTTAGGAGGAGGCCTGACGGATAGTTTCTCCTACTAAAGTAAATCTAAGTACTACTAACAGGCCTACTATTTTCCCTTAGACGCTTAGCAGAGCTTTACCCTGCCTCGCGCTGATTAGGCAAGCTTGTAATTTATTACTAGGCCGAGTGTCTGACTAGTGAGATAATACAAGAGCGGGTTCGTTTTGATTGAGATGACAGGTTACGGAGACTCCTTCCTTGTTCGGCAACTCGTCCAATCAAAACGTTGTCGACGTGGGGCAACTGCCGCACATTTTCAAGATTGTCAATGCCATCAACCACCCACGAGGACGACAGACAAGGTTGAGTTTTTTCGTTTGTTCCGATGTCGCCTTCCGACTCATCCATGTTTGGGGGCTTGCTCCTAAGCTGGGTTCATAAAAACAGCAGCATCACTACATCTTGCTGTTAGGTCCAGAGTCACGAATACGCTAAAGCTTTGCAAGATGCCTCTCTCAATCCGGTCCAACTCTATAGTATCCGAACGCTCGCCCTTTTTGGGTTCCGATATCAGGCTTGAAGAGCAAGTGCTGGTTGAAGCTTTTCCCGCAAAAGACAACAGCCGTCAGGCCTGGAGTGTTTTGCTAGGATGCTGGCTCCTTGAACTATCATGGGGTACATGACCTTGGTCTCATTCAAACCTCAACACTGACAGTCCAAGGGTTCCCAATCAGCTTCGGGGTTTTCCAATCGTATTATTCTCAGCACCCCTTGTTTGAGACATCAAATTCCATTCCAAGCATTGGCGCTCTAGTCCTTGGTTTACCGTTTCTACTCCTCTGCATCACCAGCCCGTTGTGTCTAAGATATTCGAAGCATTTGACCACAATCATGTTCTCCGGTTGGATCATGTTCAATGCGAGCTTGCTTTTTGCTTCAATTGCAACGGATGCGTGGCAGCTTGTCCTTACTCAAGGGCTGCTCTACGGCGTTGGTTGGCGTATCTGCTACACACCAGTTTACATTATCCTGAACGAGTGGTTCGAAAAGCGGAGGGGCCTCGCATATGGCATCTACAACGCTGCATCCGGAATCTCGGGGTTCGTCCTTCCCTTTGCGCTCGAAGTGCTACTCCGGAACTATGGATTTCGTATCACCTTGCGAGTATACGTAGTCGCATATACTCTTCTCAGCGCTCCAGTATTCTGGCTCATTAGACCAAGACTACCAGCGCATATCCGGACACCAGTCCAAGACCTCCACACAACATCAGTAATCGAACGACAATTGCCGTGGTACTCTGTCCTGCTTACTCCTTCGATCATCGTTATATCGACATCAATTTTCCTACAGGGCCTCGTCTTCCCCTACCCAACGACATTTCTGCCATCTTATGCATCCACTCTTGGTCTGGAAACATCAAAGGCGTCCTCTCTCCTCAGTATCTCCGCGCTATGGCAGGTACCCGGTCTGATACTACTAGGCTGGTTCTCTGACCATGTGTCTATACACATCCCACACTCACTGCCCACACTCGTTTCTGGCCTTGGGTGTCTTTTTTTGTGGGGACCAGCAAAAGCTTTTCCCACACTGGCGGTATTCTCCTCTCTATGGGGCTTCTTTGGGGTACCTTACAGTGTCTTTTGGTCTAGAATCAGCTATGGACTTGCGAAGAAGAGTGGGCAAGAGAAGTGAGAGAAGGAAGTTGTGCGGAGAACGGTGATACTGTTCGTGTGGTTCAACTTCGAGCGCGGTGTAGCGGATATCCTTGCGGGACCAATCAGCAGGTTTCTACTAAGCTACGAGGTTGATAAGGATGTCTTTGGGCTGGGTAAGTATGCAGGTCTGGTAGATTTCTCTGGTTTCGTGCTACTAGTCAGTGCTGCCGGGGGTTTGCTGTCTGTCTATGAAAACTGGAGGATGAGGGATACGTGATTCCACAAACTGTCATGCTGTAAAAAGAGGACGGCGAGACGCCACAACTGGTCTGATCTGGTAGATGGAACTACAGTGTTGGCCGAAGAGCCCGGCCTGCTACTTATGTGGGTGCTATGCCCACTACGAGCTACTGCGCTGTTCTTTATCTACTGTATTCCGATGGCTGGTGTTGTAAATCAATAGTGCATTACGTATGCACTGAGCCCTCTGTGAAAAAGAAAGATTCAGGACATATTAAACACCAAATGCATCCCCGAAATTGAGCTCTGTGGAACACACAATGATTGTCTGAGGCACAAGCCTAGCTATGAAGGCCAGTGTTCTACCAGCTTTGACAAAGAGTTATTTAAGCATGTCATCAGCGTCCTTGAAGCTGGTGCCGATATTATTGGCTCAGCCATCAATAACATCCAAAGTATGGGCCCCGGCAGATGCTTCAAAGTCGCCACTACCACATTTAGATACTTTGCTATACTATCGTCATTTATGACGGAGAGTATCAATCGACCTCGTTGCGAATAGATTGGACGCGTGGTTGAGCGGCTAATCCGGGCTGTCACAAGGGTACTATTAAGGGCACTCTTTGGAGGCACAAATTTACGATACTGTGCAAAACCTAAGGCAAGTGTAACAACAAAATAGCTTTGTAACGACGCTTGATAAGAGACCTCAGTTCAGATTCAGCCTTTAAAATTCTCAGCATTCCGAATGAATGACAGTGGAGGCTATGCGCAGTCCAGAAATCAGGCCGACTTCAACGGAGTGTTGTGGTATTCAAATGATACTATGAAAATAAGGGACTCCGTCGTATGGTTCCTGGTCCAGTCCGATCCTGATCTTCAGGAAAAAATGCACAACAACAATAAGATATTCCAATTGTCTCTCACAACTCTTTACTAGAAGAAAAAAAAATACAAAGTGCTGTCAATTGACTATACCCAAGCTACATCAAACGATTGAGGGCGGTCTAGAACAGTTGTAAACGCCAGCTATTCCAGATTAGAGTATAGCTTTTTACGTAGAGCTATATTACTCGATCTGAAAGCTATCCTACAAACATGGACTAACGACACATTTTCAATCATCTCCGCTTACAATATATATTCTAGACGGATCGACTGAGTAACAAGGCAAAAAGCAGTTTAGAATTTACAATTTACAACACCCTTGCCATGCGAGATTCTGAGGATTTACTAGCTTTACATAGCATTTGTCAACACGCACTATTCTCACCTGTCTACGCAGGATCTCAGCGTCTGGGTGATCTACAACGCAAGACTTGCCGCGCAGGACGCTGCCACGAACTTACCGGATGTCGCGAGGCCAAAGCAGCCAAATGATAGAGATTACTTCCGCAGAGCGTCTTTCGGCGATTCATTGGGATTTTAACAGGGCCTCAAGATTTGATACGCGGGTACACCTCCAGACCAGCTTGCAGAACGTTTTCCCCAACATGTGCACTTCAGGCTGCACTGCATGTCAAATTCCAGGTTGATAGGGAGGAAGATCTTCCACTTATCAGGGGGAAGAATGAGGTTCCATCGACTAACGAGTCATATATTTTTCGGTATTAACAATCTGTAGGATGCGGGGATTAGAAGTGGACTTTCGTATTTCTCCTGTGCTGTCTCAGTTCTGCTTCTCTTAGATAACACGTATAGAGTGGAAAATTCGCTAACATCTGAAAAAACGCAAGTGCATTTCGTGTGAGGGTTCATGATGAACAAAGAACTCCGATGACGTTCGTCCGTCGCCAAAGCGCACGTACCAACCGCTCCTGACAACCGTGGAGACGTCAGTCCAGCCACTCTATTGGTCTTAGGATCCGGCTTTACACCATCTCCTCGTCCGTACACCCGATGCCAGAAGCCAAGATGGGATTTAAGGCCTCCTTTTGCGCAACGACAAAATGCCATTGGCACGAGGGAGCAGGATTTAAAGACCTTCCAGCCGGCTGAATCAACCACTGACACCTTCTCCAATGCAACGATCGTGCTTTTCGTTTCTCAGTCTCTAAGTAGCAGTGTACACAGGCTCGAACATACGCATACGCAACAATCTCACGTGTTGTCTTGAACCCACGTCCATTCAAACATAAATAAACCCAGCAACACCCCACCAAACCCAGCCCCAGCTCCCCATACCACCATGAAAGTAGCAATCGTCAGCGCAAACGGCTCAATCGGCACCGCCATACTGCGCCAACTCCTCCTACGCAGCGACATAACCTCCATCATCACAATAACGCGCACCCCGCTCCCTCCCACAGACCCCCGACTCCACAACCTCCTAATCCCGGACTTCAGCCTGCTGCACAGCGTCCCGGAAGCAACATGGTCGCAGCTCCTCACCGCCGACGCGCTGATCTGGGCCATGGGGACCTACGACTACAACGAAGCCGTGAACCTGCACTACCCGCTTTCGTTCCAGGAGCAGCTGGTCAAGCGGCTGGGAGCACGAAGAGAGGAAAGGGGGGTTAGGTTTGTGCTCCTTGGTGGCGCGTTCGTGGAACCTGATCAGTCGCGCTGGTTGTACTTCCTTGGTGCGCAGCGGCGGTTGAAAGGCGTGTTGCAGACGCGGACGCTGGAGCTTGCTGAGGCGAGTCGGGGGGTCAGGTGGGAGGCGTATGTTATTCGGCCTGGAGGTGTTCTCATGGGTGGTGACTCGTATTTGAACACCATCGCGGAATGTGTGCTTGGAGGCGGTTTGGCGATTCGTGGGGAGGAGTTGGGGGCTTTTGTGGCGGAGCTGGTTGTTAGTGGGTCGGAGCGGTGTGTTATTGATAATAGGGAGATGGTGGAGGTCGGGAGGCGGTTGCTCGCTGAGAGAACGTAGGTGGATGGATGGACGGAAGGTCTCGCTGCGATGTGTTTTTCTAACCATCACTGTAAAGCACAAGCGCCTGTTTGAGTTCTTCTTGCTCGGTACACCCTCAAGTATGTCCGACGGCTCAAAGAATTTTAGATATGATGTTTGTTCGTCCTGTGACTCTTTGAACCTGATATTTGATCTTCCTATCACACGATTCGCGCCAAACTCACCAGATTGTGTAGCCTCCATCCACGATGATCTCACTCCCAGTAACATAGCTGCTCGCATCACTCACTAGCCAGACAGCCGCACCTCTAAACTCCTCCGGCCTCGCGATTCTCGCCATCGGTATATCCTTGATCCACTCCTTACTCAGCTTTTCCATCTCTTCGCCCTCGTTCGCCTCCGTCTGGATATACCCTGGCGACAAAGCATTGACTCGAATACCGTAGGGCGCCCATTCCGAAGCAAGAGACCTCATCAGCTGAGCAGACGCGGCCTTACTAGCATTGTAGGCTGACTGCTTCTGCGGCCTGTTGACGATGGATCCAGACATGGACGATACGACGAGGACGCGGCCGTCGACTCGGTTATCGATCCACCACTTGCCTGCGGTGCGCGCAAAAAGGAAGGTCCCAGTCAAGTTGACATCAATCATCTTCTTGAAGTCCCCGTACGGATAGTCTTCCGCGGGTGCCCCTCCGGTGATACCGGCGTTTGTCACAAGGATGTCGACTTTGCCAAACTCTTTCACGATCTTGTCCCAGGTGGACTTGACGCCTTCTTCGTCTGATTTGTCGCATTGATAGGCATGGAGTTTCGGTTCCGGGAGGTTGGCTTCTTTAGCTTCTTGGATAAGGTGCTGGACAGACTTCTTGGCGCTTTCCTGCGTCAGATCAACTACAGCTCCATGGGCCCCTGAGAGGGTGAAGGCGTTGAGGATTTGTTGACCGAGTCCTTGCGAGGCGCTGTCCGGAAGTGTCAGCAAGCTATCCATTGTGCGTTCAGTTGAGGCAGATACTTACCCGGTCACTATTTTGACTGTTAGCTTAGTTAAATCAGTGTTTTCAAAACGTCAACTCACCCACCGCGACTTTGCCCTCAAGTGAAAAATCTGGTAGCGTCCTACGTTGCGTATGAGCAAAGCGTCTTGGAAATAGAAAGTGTAAAGATAATGGCAGAAAAGCGTGGTCAAGGACAGTCCGTGGCACGTACGGTGGCATATCGGTGATATCGGTAATATACCGTTCGCTGCAACAATGTCGTAAAAGCAAAGCTGACAACGAGTTGAGACTGTACAGAGTATAAATTAAGTAAACCTGGCAGTTGATGTTCTGATGTTATTGCGACGACGCAATTACGTCACCCTATCGTAGAAACGCGTCTATGCAATTGCTGCATGGAAGACATGTCAGTGTGAGTTCCAGAACATGAACCAGCTAACTGGGACTGCACGATGGAAGAAGTATAAATAGATGTCCCATGATACAAAGAAAATGAACCCCCAATCTCACATGGTCAAGCAAACGACAGAATCAAACCGCTGCACCACGCGCTTCAACTACACTCGAAAAGAAACAGCACCAACATGACAGAATGCAATGATTCATAAAATTGCTTTGATATCGTTGTCGCTTAATTCATCTTCAGACCCTTCAGTCAAGGCCAATCCTTTCGAGGCCGTTCCTTCATTGGTATCTTATCCCACAGACTCTTCACATGACAGTGCAGTAGCACGACTCCGCGCAGCCGCAGCAATCGCACGACTCGCCGCAGCCCATGGGCTTGGGCTTGACGATGGTGGAGATGGAGGAGGCGGTGCTGGCGGGCATGTTGGCGGGCGGGTTATTTGGTTACGAGGGGCTGTCTGGAAGAGTGAGAGTTAGTGGTGGTACTGCTATTTAGGTTTGGATTGTAGTGTACCGGATATGACAAGAGGGGTTGCGGGACGAGTTGGTGTGAGGTGATGTGGTGAAGTTCGAGATGAGGGTGATAAAGTGGATGGGTAACGAGAAACGTACCCTGTAGTACCGAGCAGGATGGTTATATACTTATTGCTCAACCTTGGCTATCGGCACCAGCACATCCAAGCAGGAAACGCCCTGGCCAAAGTCGTCATCACAGTCGCCAGCCACGGCCGCCCGCGCAAGCCGATCGTATTCGTGGGACCTTGATCCAGAGGCTTGCAGCGTTAACAACCTGCCATGCACAGGCTATCTACACGACTGGCTCAGAACCCTGGTTGCACCGCCTCGCATCCCAGTCAACACCTCCATTGGACCTACCCATCCAGCATTCAGTTCCAGCGCAATCAAATCGAGACATTACGGAGTGGCTGAGCTGATACATGTCCGCGATAACGCCATGTCATTGGTCAATACGCATGGACCTTGCGCACCGGGCATGCATGTTGGCGGGGATGTACGAGCAAGCTAAGCATGTCAAGCCTTGTAGCGCGACAAAATGCCGCACAAAATCAAGGCATAAGCTTTTACCAAGCTCCAGTCGCTCGCTTGGCGGTGAATGATCGCACCGCTCACCTGCGCTAAATGCCGTCTGTGCCACACCTGTGGCCGAGCTGTGGTGCCGAGTGATGTCGTTGTGCAGTGGCTGCGTAAGCGTCTCGCCGGGCGAATACGTGGCTGGTGGTTGCGGATGTCTGGGCTTGCCGAATGTATGATGTGTTAGAGGGAGGCGTAGATCTGCATTCGTGCTCTGTTATCGTCAACGCAGGTGGCTTATGTCGCTGTAGCTTGCACAGCCCCTATCAACTTCAAGCACTGCCTAGTCGGTTCAGACCAGCTCTTTGGACCTGGCTGTGGCTGTTCACTGCCGCTGACACTGGAGGTATGGGCTGCGTGTAGTGCAAGCAAAGACTAGTTGCTAATTCCCGCGTCGGATCCAGGCGTGAGACCGCAACCCGAGGACAACATGCCGTGGAATGTCGTGAGAGGACTTCGGCCAGATTACGGAAGTGACGGGTGCCGAAGACGTAGCGTGCATCGCTTACATCCAAAGACTTCAAGTATCGGCGGTCACGCATGTTTACACTTGAATGCATTTAACAATTTCTATTCTTTCTACTCGCTGGGGAGGTCGTTCGTGCCTAGTACACTTCGCGTCGTTGTAACACCACCTCGTCGCTGATCTTTTATCTATACACTACCGCCTTCCGTCATAACATCAAAGAGAGCCAGCCCATGATAGTTCCATTTCCTTCCAAACCAGGGCAAATGCGACAGGAAATGCTCATGTATTCACCAAAGACCCCGAGCACCGAACAAACATGGCAACACGCGATAAAACTCCATATAATGCCGAAACCAGAACCAGCATGCGCGCGTGCAAGTAAAGAGATTGTGTACGCCGATCATTGATGACAAAAAGAGAACCGGTCCTGGGACTGACCCAGCATGACAAAAAACTGTAAACGAGAGCATCGCGCCCGAACGACGTCTCTTACCCTTCTTCCACCCTCTTGGCCCCAGTAAGGCAGCCGTGCCAGTGTTGCATTTGGCGCTTCGACGCTTGTGACGTGCTGTGTGTCTGAGGGCACCTTGTCGTAGGGACTGGAACCAACATCCCCGAGCGTAGCGTGAGACTACGCTGGCCCTGTTGCTTTGCAGCAATATGCACCCAGGCGTACATGAAGCCTGCTTGATCCAATGCTAGTGTCCGAGCCAGAAGCAGCTCAGGCAACTAGGTGCTGAGAGTTCGACAGTACCCATAACCTATGCTTTATCCACCCTTGCGTTCTGTACCGTTGGCAGGCAACGGCTCGCCTGTCGTCTTCTGCTCCGGTGTTTTCTTTCGACCATTCTTTCTTTTTCGACTCTGTGAGCTCTGCCACGGGCCAGTGGTGCCGGCGGTTGAACCCGCCTTCTGGCTTTTGTCGTTTGGCTTATTGTGCACACCACGGCCATTGTCTTTGTTCGGCGTCGACTGTTTCGGGAGCGATGCCCGGCGGCCGTGTTGATGGTTCTCCTTGTTATGTCCCTTGGTACCATTGGTAGGCTTGCTATTCTCAGATTGTCTGTTGGCGATGGGCGATGGTGTCCGCTTCTCAAACACCGGGGACAGTAGGGGTAAATTCGCAGTCTTGATTTCCTGGGGTGGAGCGTGGGGTGCATTCACTGTGTCGAGAGACGAAAGGCCGTTCGGCAGTGCAGTGGCTCGCCATGGAGGGACATCTTGCTTTGGAGATACATCCTCAATGGGCGTTTGTCGACCCTTCTTGGCGTCGTAATTCATGATTTCGTCAGATACATCTGGGAACGGCTGTCGATCCTCGCTAGGCACACATGCTAGACCATTGGCTTCGACCAGCTCAGGGCCTTTGATTGACCCATTCACAACTGGGCTGCTCACCATGTTCGCTGCACTTTGCCTTTGCATCTCTTCCAGGACGAGTTGCTGACGGGTTTGGAGCTCTCTGATCTGCTGTTCTTTGATTTGCTGCAGGTCAGGTGGACTAGCATAAACACCAATAGCCGATGAGCCCAGATTGTCAGGTGTCGGGACAATGTTTGCCATCTCGCTTCGGAACTGGTCGCGAGGTGGCGTCGAAAAGGAACCATTAACAATTACAGGTCCAAGATCAGGAGGCGGTCGAACAGAATCTACACGAGCCTTGCGTTGCTCGTTTGCTGGTAGGGTGAGAGGCATTCCGGTCGACTCGTTTCGGACGTGCCCACGCAGAGGAGAAGGCGAACGGGACACTCGCCGCAGAGCGGTATTGAGTAGTGGTTGAGTGATCTCCGGCGACACGCGTTTCTTGCGTTGGGCCAGCTCGCTGAATGATGGTATCGCGGCGACAGCATAATCTTGCAGTGACCGCACTGAAGGCTGCTCTGCAACATAGTAGCCCACATACTCTTTTGGTGTGCTGGACAACGATGAGCCCGCAGGTTCCGCACTGCTCGAGGGCGGGCTTGATTGTGTATCCGATGTTGACTGTGTTTCGGGTGTATCTTGAGATGACCGTGCAACAGGATATCCGACGAACGCAGCAGGGTCGTAGAATTGTGGCCTTGGAGGGTAGCTAGCCAATACAGGCTGCTGAGGTACTCCACGGGCAGGTTGTGATTGAGAACGGTTGACGCTGGTATCGCTGGCGTTTGAAGCCCGGTGTACAACTCGACGCGCACCGGGCATGCTGTTGCTCAGGGATGGAGAAGTTGGGTTCGTCCTGACGGGATCTTGGGGAGCAGCGCCGGAATGTTGGGCGTTGAAGAACCCCGGATATTGATACAAAAACCCTTGTGGAAGCGTGTTCGGCGGAATGCCAATCTCCGCCAATCTAGGGCTCGACCTTCCGTTCACGTATGGAGACTTCTGTGGAGACCCGTTCGAACTACTGGGTACGTAGTGCTGCGCCTGTGCTTGAGCGACAGCATGTGCATGCATCTGGGCTGCACGGTGCGCTTGCTGGGCATGCTGTTGTGCAGCCAGCTGGGCACGCAAGGAATTTGACTGCATCTCGAGCATCTGGTACTGCTGATACAGCTGATCGTGCAGCTGGTCATGAATGCCTCGAGGAACAGTGAAGTACTCCTGACCAGAACCATGCTGTATCGGAGGACTGTGCAGGAAAGGTGGTCGCCCTTGCGCAAACGGCTGACTGCCTGATGATCTCCTGCTACCGTTGTGTTGTCCTTTCAGATTGAATCCACCTCTTCCACCTCGATGATTCGACCCCCCTCGGCTGCTTCGAATGGGTACGCTAGAGGTCAGAGTTGTTTTCTTTGAAGTCGGCTTTTGGAAGAGCAGGGGATTAGGTTTCCCCTCGACAGGAAACTGAAACTGCTCGCACGCCTTGTCAAGCTGCTGAGCATCAGCGAGCAGATCGAAGGCTCTCCGAATCTCCAGGTGTAGCCCATGCCAAGCGTAGTCATCAGCCGAGTTGCCCAGGTTACGTTCAATGTTGAACGGCTCCTCAACGCAGAGTCGATTCGTGCCTTCTTTTTGCCCACCCCCTGGATGCCAGCCCTTTTCTTCTCTGGGGATGCGCTTCCCTTGGCGGACCGAGATAGCCTCTTTCTCAAAGTCTACCTCATGCCCATAGAGACGGAAAAAGTGGAAAAGCAGTTGGCCCACGCTTTCTTTGTTCGCATCACCAAATCCTCGGAGCTTATCGACGTCGTCGGCAAAACCAGAGTGCGATGGCTGGCCTGTGCTCCTGTCGATCTCTCGAAAAGGGAGACTGTGCAAAGCCGGGAGAATGGGCGGGTTCCGAGTCTGGAGAAAGTTGATGATCAAGCATATCCAAGTATAGGAACTGATCGTGCCACCAATACCAGCATCGTTGAGGAGGCGTTGCTTCGTCCAGTGCTTGATGATCATGGCCAACGGACGAACGCGTTCGTCGATCTGAATGTATGTTCTGATCATCCGTGTGTTTTCGAGGGCAGCTACGTTGTTGACGTTCATATCACAAGCGAGCTCCAATTCAGGATCCCAAACTTTGACTATCCGGACCTTGGCTTGGGGGATGCAGACTACGCGTTCCATGCCGTCTGTGGATATTGTCAGCATTCAGCATGCCCAACGAGGAAACGACGTACATTTGTCGAGAGCCTCAGCGAGCGGGTGCATCTCCTCTAGGGAGGTCATGGGTGTTTGTATGCAGATATCGACTGTCGAAGCAATTAGCGCAAGATCGGGCACGCCAAGAGGTTTGTTCAAGAGCTGTACCATCACTGTCCGTCGTGTACAGCATGTTGCCCGAAGAGCCAAAAACGTGCACCTTGGATAGATTTCCAGGGAACTCCGTCTCAAGCATGTGTTGCACCTTTTGCACGAAACGGTCACGTTTGCGCGTGTTCTCCAGACTCGGTTGTAACCGGTCGTACAGTTCGCGCATGTCGCCACTTAGCTTGTCGTCTTCGTGAGGGTCCAACGTCTTCTTCGGCTCCTGCTTTGCCTTGTCCAGAATGTCCGATGACTCGTACGGCATGCGTCGCCGCCCCAACGAACCAACATTGGTCTCATACTTGCACTTGAAGGGCCGCCCAAGTCGTAATGTCGGCATGGTGCTGTTCGCCTCGGACGATACGGAGCGCGGCGAGTGGCTGCCCAAGCCACTGTTAGGGGACGGCGAGCGCGAGCGCGACTCGTATTTGCGGGCTAGCTGCAGGGGAGTCGAAGGGACCGAGTTGGAGTGCTGGGAAACAATGGACGGGCGCTGGAGGCGCTGGGGCGTTATGTTGGCATCATCTCGTTTGCTCGCTAGGGAATTGCTATTCCGCAAATCATTAGATGTCATGTTGGGCGCGCTGGTGTGCACGCTGGACGTCTGCTGCTTATGCCCATCGAGCTGCTGACGCGCGAGCGCCGTTTTGACAAAGGGCTTCTGCTTCAGAGGACGAGGCTCTTCCCGCTCTGGTGGCGGGCTGTAGTGCGGAGACACGATGACGGCGGCTGCGGGCGAGGGCGTGGGCGAGGACGTGGCGGTCGAGAGGGTCGAGAGGGTCGAGGCGTGGGCGTGGGCGTGGGCGTGGGCGTGGGGGTGCACCTGGTCGATGCGGGCCAGCTGCACAAAGGGATGCAGTGGAAGGGACGAGGGCAGTTTGTGCGGACGGTGGTGGTGGTGGTGCGTGAGCGAGTACAGTGGGTTCAGTGGGGAGTACGAGTACGGCGGAGGGTACCAGCCCTGGACGGGAATGGTGGTCGAGGGAGACTGCACGGCAAGACGAGGGGCGCGCCCTTGGATCTGGTGGTGGTCTGGAGAGAAGGCAGTGGCTAGTGGATATGGGGCGTATAGATAGGCGGCGGTGCTGTGGCGGCGGTCGCTCATAAAAGTGCAGCGGCGTGTCTTCGCAGGGCGGGCGTGGTGAGGGCAAAGGTGGTGAAGGCGGTCGTGGGTCGCCGTTGGCCGTACAATGCACGATGGGAGGCTACGAGAGCGCGCCGAGGGGCTGCTGATGCTCGTGCTCGTGCTCGTGCTTGTGCTCCGAGTGCGCTATGCTCGTTCGCCAGTGGCAATGGCAGCGGTCGAGTGGGGAGAGAGTGGAGGGGGCGTCTGTCTCAGCAGCGCTGGAAAGGCTGGAAAGGCACGGTGGGAGTGGAATTCGTCGAGACGGTGGTGACTTCTCGTCGAACCGTCGAACCCCTGCAGTGGAGTCGCGCTGGGTCGCTGTGATTCGGCGCCGCTTGAGACGGGATCTCGGCGAGCACAAACACAGCCAGGGCAAGGCGGACGGGGGCAGCGGGGGCAGCAGCGACGGCAGCGACGGCGGCGACGGCGGCGACGGCGGGGGACAAAGCAATGCACAGAGCGGACAGAGGGGGGAGGACGAGCAGCGAGAGCGAGCGCAGTGCGTAAAGGGCAGGTCGTGCACTACATACCAGATCGCGAATGGCAGCCAGAGCCAGGAAGAGGGATGAACGCACAGGGCCCACGCTCACGCTCGCTTCCTCCAGCTAAGACACTATGGGATGGGCGTGTCCGTTGCCTCCGCAGAGTCCACACCCAAGAGATGTGACAGGGGCGCCTTTGGGACCGGAGCAATCTATTCACGTTCGCTCCTGCTGCCGCTACCTATTGCCCCGTCTGAGCAGCACTGGAAGTGACCACGGTACTACCGTCCAACAGGGAGCTCGCCCTCCTCACGGCCAATTTCACTGCGTCCAAGAGGAACAACAGAACACGCCCAATTTCACTGCATCCAAGAGGAACAACAGAACACGCAGCGCCACGCCTTGTGGTGCGGTGCCGTGTCGACATGTCCATTGGGTGCTCTTCGCCATGAACAACGGCCTCCACCAAGGGGCTGATTTACAATGGCCGCTAGCTCACATGACACGACATGCCGGTCACGCTGCCTCTTCACCGCAGCCTCCTTGATACGCACAACAGAACAGTCGACTGCTGCGCTGACATCAACATCGAAGACAGTCATAGCTGCGTCAGCCACTCACTTCCACATTCGTCGTCGTTTCCATGGCCGCGTCCAACACGCTCCACGGACTCGATGGTGTTCGGAAATAGAAGTGCTGACCGACCACCCAGAACACGATGACTGCTGAGCGCGTCTGTCTTATATGAGCCCACACGACCGTGCAGCCAATGCTGTTTCGGAGTAATTGACAGCCTCCGCAGTGCTCAGCAGCAGACCACGCCTCACACACGGCCGAGCTGCTGCAGGGACATTGCGGTACTGACGCCGCGCTTGTAGTCAGTCGGGCATCTCCATGTCCAGCAGCAGCGTGCACAATGCACTGTGTTTCACGCATCAAACAACATGACGTCGCTGGCTCGAACTTCGGACACATGGGCAACCTGGGCACAGTCGCAATTACTTGCAGCCGCTGTGGCTTGTGCGCACTGACCACCAGCCAGGAACCACGCTGATACTCTCTACCGAGGCTTTCAACTACACCAGATAGAGAAGCGTCATCAGCATGTTGCGCCCTCTGCAGCCACGCATCTGGCAGTCGCACACAAACATCCATTGTATCACTCGCAGATTCACGTCCTCTACAATGGCACAGCAACGCATTGGTAGGCGTCTTGACTGCATTTCTTCATCGTCAAGACTGATTGTGCCATAGCAAACCCCGCTCTCTTGTGTGCATCCCACTATATATGCGTCTCATGCCCTGCTGATGCCCTGCCAGTGTTTGCGACCTGCAGGAAAAGTTTTGCCCCGCTATATACGAGTTTCCCAAGATCGTTGCAACCACACAGAAGCTGTTACGGGCCAGTACGTCCCCCACCAGTCACATGTCAGATGCACTCATCGACCTCCACAACCCCTGCATGCAAGTCAGCTCTTGAGTAGTTTCTGACCATCATGCGAAGGCAAGATCTTGAACATTCCTGTATTTGCAACAACACAGAACAAAGCTCGACTCGGGGAGACATGTCCTGAACTCCAGCTTGACGCGCCAGAAGGCGTCAAGACCCTCGTCCACGCGGACAAGACGCTCTTCTCCATGATGTATGCCGAAACCCCCATAGACCACCATAATAGACATGCTAATTCCCTGCAGCACCCCAGAGGTCCAGAAAGCCCTCGATCCGCTCCGCGCAAACGGCCCAATCTCCGCCATCATCGTGGGAATCGAAAGCCACATCTGTGTCACCCAAACGACCCTTGATCTTCTTCGCGCTGGCCACAAGGTCTATGTCATTGCCGATGCAGTGAGCAGCTGCAACAAGGAAGAGGTACCGATTGCCCTAGCGAGGCTAAGGCACGAGGGTGCTGTTGTTACAACGAGCGAGAGCTTCCTCTATGAGGCTGTTGGAGACGCCTCGACACCTGAGTGAGTGGAAGGCACCTATGTCTATCATGCTGAATAAGCTAACGAACGCCAGGTTCAAACAGATTATCAAAGTGGTAAAGGACACATCGGCGAGCACCAAGGAGTCACTACAAGCCCTTTGCAAGATCTAGAATCGATGCTGTTAGGTAGTGCTGTTGTATACTCGTTTACAAATAAGATTTCGTCATGATGACCTCCAAGCGGCCTCTACTTCTTCCCCACGAACCGATCCTTGTCAACCAGTACTCCCCTCGCCATCTCCAGCTGCTCGTCTGTTTGACACACCAGCGTCTTGTACCTGGCATTCTTCCCACTGATATCCGTCACCACATCCTCCACGGACCGCCCATTCTTCTCGTCATCCACCTCAAATCCTAAACACCTCACACCTCTCACCACCTCCTTCCTCAATCGATCCCCCTTCTCTCCAATACCACCCGCAAACACCAACGCATCCACCTTACCATCCAACTTGGCAAAGTACGGCGCGACATAGTTCCCAATGCGATCAACAAAGATATCAAAAGCCAACCTATCCTCCTCGCGATCACTCTTACTAATCTCCCCGAAATCCGTCGTCCCCGTAAGCGCCTGCCACCCACTCTTCTTATTCAGAATCTCCTCAGCCTGCGTGATATGCATCTGGGTACCCGAGCTATGACTAGGTTTCCCCGCACTGTGCGTGAAATGGAACATCAAGCTCGGATCAATACTGCCGCTTCTCGTAGCGCCAGGCAAGCCCGCCAGCGGCGTTAGGCCCATCGAGGTATCGACACTCTCTCCGGCGCGAATGCAGCACGCGCTTGCGCCGGAGCCGAGGTGCAGCGCGATGATGTTGAGTGATGTCGTGGGCTTTTGTAGGTGCGTCGCTACGGCGTGCACGATGAAGGAGTAGCTGATGCCGTGGAAACCGTATTTTCGTAGTTTGTTCTTCTTCGCTACGGATTGGTCGATTGGGTAGGTGCAAACGTGCTCTGGGAGCGTGTTGTGGAAGGAGGAGTCGAAGTAGGCGATGTTCTTTGCGTGCGGGAGGATGGTGGTCACGGCTTGCACGATGCTCAGCGCTGGTGCGTTGTGCAGAGGTGCTAGGTCGCTTAGCTCTTCGATGTGGTGGTACGTTGCTGCGTCGATGACTTGGCTGCGTGGGTAGTCGCCCCCGTGTACGACGCGGTGGCAGGTGAAGTGGATGTCCTCTTTTTGGTTCAGCTCGGGTAGTCCGCTGTCCTGCGTTAGGTGGTCGAGAATGTGGCGGAACGCATCTTCCTGGGTCGATATGTCCTTTAGCTCTTTGCCCTTGATTTGCGAGTCGCCGCGATTATATTTTAGTTTCGCGGGCGGTGCGGTCAGGCCTTCGATTGAGGCTTCGGCGAGCTGGGTCGGTGTTGAGCTGCCGTCCGAGGGTGTTTTGTAGACGGAGATTTTGACGCTGGAGGAGCCCGCGTTGATAGAGAGGATTATCTCAGGCATCGTGGTAGATGGCGATGACGTTGGTTGGGGAACGTGAGGCTGTAGTACCGTCGTCGATTCAATCAACTCTCCTTGTGCCGAATGGAAATACTGTCTGCAATTTCTACTTTCAGGAAATGTCGCGATTAAGCAGAGTTTGCGTTGTGCTCAGTCCACCTCTGAGGTCGTGGAAGGTCGAATGATCGGAAGTCGCGGGACACGCCTCAACGGTTCGGTCCACCGTAGGCTACGCAACCATCGATACATTTCGTCATAGCTGCGCAGCTTGATGGTTGGGTGCTTATGGCTAAGCTTTCACGAGATCCACCGCTATTAAATACACCAGCATTGCGCTCAATTGCATCGTGATGCTGTTCGTGTCAAGCGACTTTAAAAGTGACGTCATACCTTGCACCCCACTTCACACCCTACAATGAAGGATTGCATCGTCCTAGACGAGGAAAGAGTCACGAGAGTACTTGCTCTTTGGCGGATAATTACCGAGGATATGCACTTGAATGCATGTCCTTCAACCTTACCCCGCAGTGTAGTACGCTGTATAGAAGACGATTGCTGTGTGAAATGGCAGCCGACCAAAGCAGATGTCCTGATACTGACACGACAGGGAAGCAAAATGGCTACCAAAGCTCCAAGAACAGCCTACATCACAGGTGAAAAGCTTGAGACCATCGGTATTCTTGGAAACACTAACACACCCAGGTGGTGCAAGTGGCATTGGGCTCGCACTGACCAACCGCCTACTCAACGACGACTGGTTTGTCTGTGTCGCTGATCGGGACATAACCAAGCTGGAGGACAAGGAAAGACTTCACACCGTGCAGTGCGACACAGCGTCTTGGGAATCGCAAGTTGCGGCTTTTCAGGAAGCTATCAAGTGGCGGGCTTCAGACGGAGGACGAATCCATTTCATAGCGCCCATTGCAGGCATTGGCGATAGACAATGGATCCCGTTCTCTGAGGAGAGTATGGCAGCAGACAGCCAGGAGTTTACAAAGCCAGATTTGACAGTTTTGGATGTGGATCTGACGGGAGTGCTGTATACGGTTGCTCTCGCAGTGCAGCACTTCCGGCGACAGACACGCACTGAAGATGGACTTCTGGGTCGACTCGGGCTGGTTGCAAGCCTATGCGGCCTGTACTGCGTGCCTGGCATGCCAATATACACGGCTGCGAAGCACGCTCTTGTTGGCCTGACGCACAGCTACGGGAAGCTACTGGTGGATGAAGGCATTACTGTCAACGCCGTTGCGCCGCATGCTGTCCAGACGGGTATCGCGTCGCCGCAATTCTATGAAAAGCTGGCCAAAAAGAACCTGCTGACGCCTATGGATGGACTGATGGATGCATTCGATACAATGCTCGATGGCAATTGCAGCGGGGAGGTGTTCGAGTGCGGCCCAGCAGGAGGATGGACGAAAAGAGCGGCTGTGGAGTACTTGGACAAGGGAAGTGAGGAGTTATGCAGCTTGCTCAACGTGCGAGCAAGAAGGCTGCACTACCCGTCGTAGTCATTAATCAATCCGAAATCCAGGGTCCAGGTAGTGAAGGTCCAGCGTGATGGTGACCCGCCAGCACGGTACGCCGTTGCGTTCGTTCGCCGGCAATTGGCCCGAAACAACGCGCATCCCAACCTCAACAAATGTGGAGCAAAGCAGCCCGTTGATCAGCGCCGCGCACTCGCCATGTGGCTTCGCAGACACACTGCAATCTCTCTGCTACCCTCCCGTCATACATTGACAGAGCCTCCCTGAGCACACCGCTGCCGCCACCATTGCACCAAATCCTCCGCTGTCGCACACTGACCCTATCCGCCCACAACCGCCCCTACAACCACGACCGCTCCTGCCCTCACGACCACTCTCGACACCATGACTAGACTCCATCCCATGCTAGTTGCTTGCGGCTCGGCGCTCATCATCGACTGCTGCTCAAATGTTATCGCCCAACGACTCAAGGCATGGAGTGACGAGAAGCCCTTCGTCTTCGACCGCGTGCTGTTCTTCCAGTTCGCCTTCATGGTCGTCCTCACTGCGCCCGTCAACTACCATTGGCAGCACTGGCTTGAGCGCACCTTCCCCGGCTGGAAGACCGTCAAACGGACAAGGCACGCTACAACCGAAGACGGCGATGCCGCCGAGAAGGCTGTCTTCCTGAACGAGGACGGAGATGATAAGCGCATGGTCGAGGAGGATACACAGGAGCGTAATTGGCTCAACATCTTCAAGAAGTGGTTCACAGACGTATGTTGGATGAATGTGGTGGACAACTGTATACTGACAAGCCGCAGTGTATTACTATGGGCGCACTCTTAAACCAGACCATGTTCTTGATCCTGATAGGCCTCCTGAAAGGCAAAACGTACGCACAGATTGGGCAGAGCTTCCACGATGTACGTTTTGATACCAGGACTTATCTGCACGAAGTACTGACAATCTCTGTAGGAGCTCTTAAAGCTCATCTGGGACTCGTACAAAGTCTGGCCCATTGCCAACTTCTTCAGCACCACGTACTGCCCTGTCGAGCGACGTATGATCTTCCTCAGTTTCTGTGGCTTGTTGTGGAACATTTACCTTTCTCTTGTCGCGCAGCGACTATAAGTGACGATAGACTCCAATACAACGCTCATGTACTCTTACCAGACTTCCAAGCCTCCAGAACCGCACCCCAATACTTCTCCTCGTCTTCCCTAACATGCCCACAATGCGCACTCCGCTCAAACCTCACCATAGTCACATCCCAACCCTTTCCTCTCGCAATCGCAGCATGCTCCTCAACCTCCTCACACCCAACCATCTGATCCACCCGACTGTACAAATACACCCTGGGCACAGTCACATCAAAAACCCCCTCATCATTCATCTCCCGACAAAGCACCACCATCTTGTTTTCCCTCCCCCTGACCAGATTAACCAGAAACGTACCCAGCAGCAGTAAATGCACCAGAACCCCACCAAACCACCTCCAAAACACCGACCTAGGCAGTCCCGCAGAAATAGCAGCATAACTCTTTATCCACGGGCCTTTGGTCGGACTAGAATCCATAATCTGACATCGCATGGGTAAACGAATTCCATACGCTCTTTTCCACGCCTTGGCAAACTCGTTCACCTGGTTGCCTCCCCCGTTGGAGAAACTATGCACCAGCACTTCGCCGCCGCGCTGGATGTGCGTGTGCGTGGTTGACAGCGCGGGCGTGAGAAGGTCGCTGTATCGCGCGCTGCGGGTGAACATGTCTGAGGTGTAGCAGCGGATGAGCAGGATGCGGGATGTGGGGAAGAGGCGTTGGTACGAGGTTGTGTATTTAGCTATGTGACGTGCTGCGGCGGCGTTCCAGGCGAAGAGGAGGATTAGAGGGGAGGTGGGGGCTGTGTGGGTTGGTGAAGTCCAGAGGTAGGTGTTGTGGCCGATGGTGGTGAAGTCTGTGAGTGGCTGGGCGACTTCGTCGGGCGTGATGGATGGGGCCATGGGGAGAGGGGTTCTCGTGAGTGGTGTGCTGGATGGACGACTCGGTGCCAGGTCTGTGTGTGGTTATATGTTCCCATCCATTTCAGGCGTACACTCAGGCAGCATCGCACCAAGTTCGCACGTGGAGTACGCGAACGCGCCTTGAACGTGATGACCGGCGTAACCGAGGCACCTATGTGATTGGTCCGTCTGGCTATCTCGCAACCTCTACCTATTCCAACGCCATTTACACAGTCAATCCACACTTTTCGACATCTCACCCCCAATCTCATACTTTAGCTCAACACACCTCGTTGTCCAGCCGTGAAACTTGATCCCCATTCATCCGCCCGTAGCATTCCTGCCCCAGACCCAACCAGCCACACTCGACAGCGCAGCGCCAGCTTGTGCCGCTCCAGCCGCAGCACTGGCGCCATAGCCGCCCATAGCTGCGCTCTGTAGAGTCGCGAAGACGCCGCCGGCGGGCACGAAGGAAAAGTACGACATAACGCCGCTTGCTACTGAGCCTGGGGTGGGTTAGTACTTCGAGCACAATGAGAGAGTCGTGAATCGCAAGGACTCACCAGCTAGTGGTCCGTTAGCTCCGAAACCAAGCGCAGCGAGGACAGGGACGGTGGCTGCGGCGGGCGTGCATATGATGACTCCGTTTACGATTTGGAAAGCTGTCTGGTAAGGGTGTGCGGCGATCCAGTCGACGACGATTTTCGTGGCGTTCATGGTGTTGACGAGCTCTCTTGTATCGTTTGATGGGTGAGCGAGCGATATGGTGCCTAGGTATGAAGTTGTCTGTACTTGTAGGTAGCAGAGTGAGAATGTGGGTAGCAAGGCTGAGTGTGTGGCGTCTGGTGGGGTGAGTTGGGGTGAAGGTAGCACGGCGGCACAGCAATTGATTGGCTGGGAGTCGCAGCTTTGATAATGGTGCATACATGACAACTGTGCCATTTTAGAGGCAGCGCTTATGTATTCATGCGTGCTTCAACGATGTGCGGGTCCGGCGAGATCAGTTGCTTCAACAGACTGGACCACGACGTCAACATCCTTCGTTCCCCCTTCTCTGCCTGTTGCACTGCTGTGCTGCTCCTCCTCGCTAGGTACGCTTATGTCAGGACTTTGCGATAGCGGTTCGAAGTGTGCGTTGCCCAGCCTCTTCTTATCAACGCGGCGTCTCCACGGCTTGTACAGCAAAACACTGAGACCTCCGAAGACCACAAACGCGCCGCAGATAGCCCCACCTGTTTGATGGTCAGTCAGAAAAATCACCACGTTGATCATACAACACATACCGACAATATCCCAACTATCGCCCAGCTTCTCGACGCCATCCCAGAACTTGCCATCAGGCTCAGCAACGTTCAAGATCAATTTGAGGAACTGTACAGTCCCGATGATGGTTGCAACAATGACCGTGATCACCGTTAGCACGATGCTGTAGTAACAAATCGCAATAGGATCTCTCGCGAGCTGCGTACTGGTATACAGACTCATCATGAGCGCGCCGTCAGTGGTGTCAAGCAGACACATGCCTGCGGTGAACAGCAGCGGGAAGATCAAAATCAGCCAGATCGAAGTACCTTTGGTCGCTTGGATCGAGCTGATACCGAGAATGGCGATCTCTGACGATGTGTCGAACCCCAGGGCGAAGAGGAACCCTAGAGGATACATCTTCCACGGCCGATCGACAAGCTTGAACAGCTTCTGCAGGATGGGGAAGAGGCAACCGCCACCTTGAATCTTGAACTCTTCGTGTTCCTGGCCCGGCTCGCTTGCAATGATCTTTTTCATCTGAACAATCAGCTTGTACAGGATGTAAATATTCATGATGCCCAGCAGTAACAGGAAGGCAGCAGATACAGAAGTACCGATGATGCCACCAATGCGTTCGAAGCTGTCGAATTTGGATGACACAGCGGCTGCAGTTCCAGCTACGACAAGCGAGGTGATGATGACGACCGTCGAGTGGCCTAGGGAGAAGAACATGCCCACGGTCACGGGGCGCTGGCCTGCAGCAATCAGACGTCGAGTCATCAGGTCGATAGCGGAGATGTGATCAGCGTCCAATGCATGGCGGAGCCCTAGCGTGTAGGAGAGGATTGCTGTTGATACAAGAGGTGTGTTGAAGTGCTGTTGTACGAGTTAGAAGCATGCTACGTGCGTCCACCTAATCCAACGTACCAGGACCACGCCGACGGCAGCCCAGACAACAAGGTTGACGAGGATGAGCGTGATAATGATTGCAATAGCCGGGAAGGGAAGCTTGCTGAGGTAAGGTACGCGAGAATGGTATGCAGACGCCTTGTTCGACACATTGTTGAAGAACGAGGGCTTGTTGTTCGAGGCGTCACTATTGCGAAGAGACGGAGCTGGGGAGGCTGCCATCTTGAGTGCTGTCCCTTCTTCCCTACACGAAGAGTGACAGCAGCAACCGAACGAGTGTAGAAGAAGAAACAATCTCTCTCATTTGCAAATGAAGTTCAGATGCGCTTGCGGGCGCTACCGAGAGCGAGCATTGCTTGTGCCGTGGGATGAATAACGCGTAGTGGGGCTCACTATCTCCGCCGCGGGGCAATTGCACGTTGCAATGTCCAAATCATATCGAGTCATCCGCTAAACCTCGCTCATAGACGGCCCTTTTGTGAACCCGCCGGGGGAAACAGTTTCAATGTTCTTCAGTAATTGTTTCGTTACATCTTTCGAAATAAAAGCGAAGCGTTGGTCCCTCCAAAACCGAAACTGTTCGACATTGCGACATTGACCTCTTTCTGCTGCGCTTGGTTCGCGACATAATTGCAGTTGAAATCTTCTCCCGGATCTCCTGGGTTGTGAAGATTCAATGTCGGTGGAAGAGTGTTCTGCGATCGTCAGCACTTTGTTTGTCTTACTTGCGACCAACTCACGTTATGCAGGCTGAGGATGGTGAAGATTGCTTCAACACTACCTGCGGCTCCTAGTAGATGCCCAACAGCGCCTTTAGTGCTGCTCACATTAATCTCAGATGCTTGAGCCTTGCCTTCTTCACCAAGGAGCAGGTCTTTGATAGCTCTGTTCTCCGCTGCGTCACCGAGAGGCGTGCTTGTAGCGTGGGCATTGATGTAGTCGACAGAAGCAGGCTTCAAACCAGCGTGTCTCAGTGCCTTCTTCATCGCCAGTCGCGGGCCTTGGCCATCTTCACGGGGCGCGGTCATATGATGCGCATCGCTTGACAGGCCATATCCAGCGACCTCTGCGTATATGTGTGCGCCGCGGGCTTTGGCATGTTCCAGCTCCTGATATTGTCAGTGCGGTTCAGTGATACAGAAAGTGATAAATTACCTCAAGCACAACAACCCCAGCGCCCTCGCCAATAACAAACCCATCTCGCTGTTTGTCAAACGGCCGGCTGGCTTCCGCAGGTCGATCGTTGAACTCGGTTGCCAGACTCCTCGCTCTCGCGAATCCTGAAATGGCAAGAGGATGGATGCAGGATTCCGCACCACCAGCAACCATCACGTCGGCGTCGCCGAACTGTATCATACGCGACGCATCCCCGATACTATGGGCGCCTGTAGTACAAGCTGTTGTCGCCGCATGATTTGGTCCCTACAGCAAGTCAATATGGACACTTGAATGTTAGGACAAAACGTGACATACCTTGAAGCCGTAGCGCATAGATATGTGACCCGCCGCCAGATTGATAAGAAGACGCGGAACAAACAAAGGAGATACTTTTCGATGACCCTTCGTATCGTTAGTAGTGGGAAACCTCATGTTTCTGAAAGTACTTACGCCCTTATCGAAAGCTATCGCGGTATCGTACGCATCGTCTAAGCTCCCGATACCAGAACCTATATAAACACCCTTATACGACTATTAGCAGAGAACCCACCCAAGAAACAGCGCCGCATACAGTAGCCTCGAGTTCCTCTTCCTTCCTCGGCGTCCATCCAGCATCATTCAGCGCCTCCCCAGACGCAACCATAGCATACTGCGCGAACCTCGCCATCCTCCGTTCATCCTGTGATCTTCAGCCTCCTTGCCACCAAATTTCAATCGACAACGCTTACACCAGCATCGAGATACTCTTTCGCGCTCCACTTCCCTTCTTCTCTAGACCCTTCAGGCACCACGGCAGCAACCAAACTCGGTAGTACTGCAAACTGCGGGCTTCTATCTTTGATAGATACAACGCCGCAATGGCCATCTACAAGGCGCTGCCATGTGCGGCGAACACCTGGGTCCTCAGCTGTCAATGGAGGTCAACGAGAAACTTGGGTTCAGGGACGAGTACCTATTCCTAGGGGCGTAACAAGCCCTAAGCCTGTTACCACTACCCGTCGCATTGCATGTCTTGATGGTTTGTGATGAATGAGGGCGAGCATCGAGAGTTTCAGGGAGAAGCTCGTGCCACTTGTTTCAGCCACTGTGGCGCGTGGTTGGTGTTTTCTGCTGCGACTGTGCATTCGGTACTCGCACATTGTGACTTGTCTATTCGTGAACCAGAATTGAGCGGTAGCTGCTACTGAGCCTTCTCATTCTAGTACCGTTAATTGCAGTGCGATTGTGTAAACGTCAGCATTGACAGTTGTGAAATGAACTTGGTGCACCTCTGAATAACACGACTATAGGTCGTACTGGGCAAACAGTCAAGCAAAAAAGCGTCAAGCACGTCGATCGAAAAGTTACCAAATGCCACTTCGACGCCTGAGTCAGATCTGCGCTGCAGTCTTGGCGCTTGTTCATTACTCTACATGATCGTCTATCTTTCTCCCACTTCGTACTGGCGATTGAGGGGTTGAACCTCAGCTCTTCTCATCAGAGCGTATCATATCATACAGCCTTCTTTCAAGCATATGCCGAAAACTGTACGCCGAGACCATGCATTCTTTAAAACCAAAAACGCCGCGCTAAAATTAAAGCACCAGATCACCAGGCGGTGATGTCGTCCACTTCAGCTTCGCCAAAGGTGCTCGTCTTCGTAGCTTCCATGCCAGAGTCGCTGGAGATGATGTCAGGGTTTGGCGTCCGGTTCATGATGTCCGGGAGGAACTCGTGCAGGAAGCCGAGTAAGTGGCGGTTGACTTGATCGAACTCCAGCAGGAAGGCGTCATGACCGTCAGGCGAGTCGATGGTCTTCAAAGTGGCGTTCGGGATGTGTGCTGCAAGCTCTTGCTGTTCAGCATAGGTGAAGAGACCATCGGATTGAATACCAAGCACGAGTGTTGGCTGCTCGATCAAAGAGAGCGCATAATGAAGAGCAGAGACGGGGTCGAGGCTCTCTTCATCCTCGCCTTCAGGGTAGCGGTAACGGGAAACGTCGTGAGTATCGAGCTTGCGGGTGATGGCAATGTAACAGTTGGCATCGAATCGCTTGATGAACTTCTCACCCTGGTAGCGCAAGTACGACTGCGCCGAGAAGTAGTGTTGAGCTAAAGGCTTGGATCTTGCGCTGGCTGTCGAATCTGTGCGTCGCAGAGGTGGTGTTGAAGGGTTCGATGCGTCGTGGAACTCTAGATTGGCAGTCTTCGCCGATGCGGAGGTGTTCAACGCAGCACTGCTGTTCGTCCTCGATGCTGCACGCGGCGATCCAGCATTCTTGTGGCCGTGGTTGTGAATGGCCCAATGTTCGTTCGAGGGAGTGGTCGGCCGTGGGACAGTGTTGATGCTCTGCTTCTTGGACAGATCTGGGGTGTTGCGACCGAAGCGTGATTCGAATGAGTCGCGGCTGCGGTAGGTCAGCAGCGCAGACATGCGCGCAGCTCCCAGACCAGTGGACGGAGGGTCTTCGAATGTGTAGTAGCCGTCGTCGTATTTGGGGTCGCTGTAGATGCTCTGGCGTTGGGCCTCACCCCAGCTGATACCCCAAGCGCTGTAGCGAGCAGAGGTGGCGATAGGTATAATGTTGCGAACGTAGTCCTTTCCGAAGTACGCAAACTCGAGCACAAGCATGCCACCCATGGACCCTCCAATGACGGCTGCGATTTGCTTGACGCCAAGGTCATCGAGGAGCAGCTTGAAGATACTGCACACGTTAGCACTGTTGCCCTCGAATCGTGCCAATGGATCACGCTCACTTGACATCATCTCGCACCGTAGTCAACGGAAACTCAGGTCCATAGCGCCCATTCGAGACATCCCCATCTCGTGCCGTGACGGGGCTTGCACTGCCATACGGGCTGCCCAAGCTATTCATGCACACGACAAAGAACCTCGACGTGTCGAAGGCCTTGCCCGGTCCTCCCAGTAGGGGGCCCCACCAGTCGCCCACGTCGGCGCTTCCCGTCAGCGCGTGGCAAATGACCATGGCATTGTCGCGCCCAGGTGACAGAGTGCCGTATGTCTTGTATGCCACGGATACATCCTGGAGGACGACGCCGGATTCGAGCGTGACCTCGGGTATGATCGCAAACGTCTGGTCGGGTATCAGGCCGGAGTAGGGGTTCTCGGACTGGGATGTGACTCGCTCTGGATCATCGTCAGCTCTTGTTACCAACATGAAAAACCAGGGAAGCAAGTTATCTGCTGGTGTCGCTGGGACGTCGTACTGTATTTGTATGTGCCATTGGCGGCCGCGCCGGGGTCGGTGGAGGCAGCCATAGTAGATCGATGTTATGATTGTAGAAGGAACGACGCGCAACAACAACACTCAAGCTTCTTTAGCATATTGCGGGGAGTCATCTTTTTTTGGGCCCCACACGCATGCAGTTCACTCTGCGACGCGCCGCTAACGTGGGGTTGAGTATAGTGGATGGCGTCATATCTCCGATGTATTTCCCGGGTCGCTAATTGGACAGCTGCAACAAGATAAAACATCAAACACTCAGGAAACCACCCGAGTTCATGCCAAGCTAATGTCAACGTCGACAGTTCTGCTTTACCTTCATTGAAAATCAGGCAATGCACATGATAAGCAGACTGCGCGATTATGACTGCGTGAGTTGGCGCATTGCAGACACCCTGCCTTGCGGGCGACGAAGGTGCAACCAGGTATCCTTCGTCAAAAACGAATCGCCTAGGCTTAATCATCGTGACAGCGTGGGATGCCTGATGGGAGTGAATAGCAAATAAAGATGTGAATGTGCAACGGTCGGCGATGTTGATATGCTGCGCGGTGAAGTTGAAAGTTGTTGCAACGAGGTGAGAACGGACCGAGTAAAATCAACATCATTTGCATTGCATCTGCCTGCCAGCTATCCTAGCCTGAGCATCCAGCAGTCCAAGTATGGTTTTCGGGGTATAATACAAGAAGTTGAGAAATTCACCAGTCATCCTCCCATGCAACCCCCTGTCCTTTTCCACCCAATATACACAAAGCGTAGTCTCGCTCATCTCACCCTTACAATCGGCATTAGCCCAACCAATACCCGCTCTTCCTCCGCACAATGGAGAAAAAGACGTCCTACCGCCTATCTCTCTCACGCTCCACCCGCTCCATCTCCCGCTCCACATCGCCCTCGGTCCTGACGCCACCTCTCCTTGTCTTGCCTGCGTTCTTCCTCAGACCAGCAGTAAAGAGGTTGGCAATGCTGTTGTCGCCTGCAGCGCCAGACTTCCTACGCTTGTCGCGATGCGAGGCTGGTCCTGTGGGTGCTTTGATATCAGGCTTGCTGGGTGCGCGCGGTGCGTCTTCAACCTCTTCGACGTCGTCGTGCGAGCGTTTTGAAGAGACTGACGGCCGAGAGGAATGGATGCGCGAGTGTAAGCTTTTGGTTAAGACGTCGCGCTGGTCACGGTCTACGCGGTCGCGGCTGTTGCGCTCGCGGGCATTCTTTTCGCGCTCAGCAGCGTAGTGGTCTTGCGGTGTGAGCTCAGCCGGGGTGCCTGGTGCTGATGGAACGGAAGAAACACTGCTCTTCCTGCGGTGTTTATCCTTGTCGCGGTCTGCGGCAGGGCCTTTTGGAGGCTGGAAATTGCGAGGGCCTGTCGGAGGCTGTGGCGGTGGCATAACAGCAGATTTCGATCGGCCTGCGCCCTTGATCGAGAAGGTGTTCGCCGAGGGGCCAGTGGGTGCGTTCAGAGGCGGAGATACGGCACGCTTCTGCATCATCTTGCCAACCACGTCGTCCTCTGCGGGACGCTTGCTCTTCGTATCGCGGTCGTCTTGACTGCGGTCTTCTCGGTCGCGATCCTTGCGGCCTCGCCGGGACGAGCGATGCTTGTCGTCATCATAATCACGCTCCTCCTCTTCTCCTTCACGGTCACGTCGACGCCTGCGCTCCTTGTCTTTGTCCCTTGACCGATCCTTCTCACGCTCATAGTCATACTCCTTCTCCCGATCTTTGCGATCACGCCTGTCCCGTTCGCGATCCTTATCGCGTGACCTGTCACGGTGCTTGTCTTTATCGCTTCTGTGCTTGCGTCGCGAGCCGGACTCTGACTCTCGCTCACCGTTGGCATAGGCATCATCGTCGTGCTTGCTCTCTTCGGCGGGAGAGCGCGACCGGTGTCGGCGGCGGTGTTCCTTGCTGCGATCACGGTGTGAGCGTGATGAGCGGTGTTTCTCCTTGTCGCGGCGACTGCCGCGATACTTCGAGTCGGCCGAGGCACTACGAGTTCGATCGCCTCGACTGCCCCTATCATCACGATGGTCTTCACGATCATCTTGCCGCGATGAACGGTGATGTCGACGGTCCTTGCGGCGTTCGTAGTCATCGTCAGCCAGTGGCGTTGCTGAGCGTCCCCTGCCTTCCCGCTTTGATCCGCGGTCTGCTGAACGCGATCGTTCTCGGCGATCATCTGTCCCTTCATCCCGCGCACGCGACCTTGACCGAGATCGTGACGCCGACTTGTCCTTGACACGAAGACTTTCGTCTCGCAGAGGGGAGCGACTGTTACTGGTCAATATCTACGTTTTTGGCAATGTCAGGCAATAAGCTCACCTTCGAACTCTGCGCTGAGGGCTACGAGCACCTGTACTTTGCGCAGGTGTAACACTCTTCGGTGGCGGTTGGTAGCGCACGTTGTTCATGCGACTCGAGAAGCCAGTGTTCGGCCTGCCTTCGCGCATCGCTCGCGGGCCTGTGGGCGCACCTTCCACACCACGACCTTGCGGCTCACCTGTCAAGACCGTAGCAGCGCCGTACGCTGCATTGAAGCCGCCACGAGGACCAAAATTGTTGTTTTGGTGGAAGCCCATGTTCATGCTAGGGTCGAAAGGCGCGTTCATTTGCATTTGGTTAGGGAACTGATTCATCATGCCATTGGCATACCCCATGTTTGGCTGCATGCCATTGCCTATCATCGACTGATCGTACCCTTGCATACTTCCGTCCTCAATGTCAACGGTCTGTATCTGGTTGAGGCCGTTGGACTGCGTGGATTCGTTCGGTTGGTCTCCTGTTGCAGGAGCATTGTTGGCATCCTTTGTGCTACTGCCTACCTCGCCAATGGCGTTAGTGCCTGGCAGAGTGTCTTGCGCGCCATTTTCGTTCTCGTTGTCTTCCGTGGACTTGATGGCGGTGTCTTGCTCGTCATCTGGCCTAGATTCGGCAGCCGCATCCTTTGTTGCATCAAGCGACTCACCCTCACCCTGTTGTATACCATTGTCGTCAGTTGCTGGTTTCGAAATTGAGACCGCCGAAGCAGAATGTCCCGGCGGTGTAGTGTGAAATCGACGTACGTTTTGTGCGGGACCGCTGCGGCTCCCAGGACGGCTGTTGGAGTTCTGTTGGCCTCCAGCCCCAGAAACTGAGCCTCCCTGACTTCCGGTCCTATTGTTTCGCTGAGCGAGAGCTCCTCCTTGATTGGCAGGGAAACGGTTCTGGTTCTGGGTTTGGAAATTATTCTTGGGGAATTGGTTCATCATCTCGGGATATGCTCCAGATTGATTATATCCACCCATCTGGTTGAACCCGTTGAAGTTTCCATAGCCACCACCCATACCATTCCACCCGTTGCCGTAGCCGCCACCGTAGTTCATCATGTTCATGGCAGATATGTCGTTCATCCCCATGCCCATGTTTCCACCAAAGTTGCCGTACATGCCGTTCGAGTTGTTCATGTTGTAATCTAATTAGACGTTAGTGGTCAATTTGTGATGAAATCCACATGTTGACGTACCCATGGAGTTCATATTGTTCCAATTGGCGTTGCCCATCATATTGGACATGCCGTTGAAGCCCATGCCACCAAAGTTGCCTTGGCCTTGGAAGCCAAAGCCCATCGGACCCTGCATACCATTTATCGTAGGATTATTGCCCATCATGCCAGCTGGTCCGTTGGTGTTTTGTTCATCAGATGACGCGTTCGCAGCAGGCGGCTCTACGCTCTGTGTTGCGGTCTGCGAAACCATGCTGCCACGCCGCTGCGGGTCACCATCATCAAATGCGATAGAATCCTGCCTGGAATCAGCAAGAGCACGAGGCAAGATATGCATGCTACAGCCACCAGCACGTGCAAGATCGATAGTGTTCATTAAGTTTAGCCCTTCAAGCTCCTCTGCTGTCTTTTCTTTGTTCTTATAGAGGTCGTACACGTAGCAGTGCGTAGAAAAAGGAAAAGGATGCCAACCTACCTCGTTTGGCTGCGCGGAAACGGAGACTGTTCGCTTCTCTCCTTCTCCGGCATCTGTTGCAGCCGTAGCAAGCTCGGCAGGTGCATCACCTGTTGCCGGTGCCTCCTCGACGCTATCGATGGGTTTATCTGCACCCCCCGCCTCAGATGGCGCCTCTGTCGCAGCAGGCGTGGTCTCTGGTGCGGGTGTAACGGCTTGCGCAGCCGCCTTTGCCTCCTCTTTTTTCTTCTGTTTCTGCAGCCAGATGCGCATGGTGTTGCGCAAAGACTTGTTTGGCGTGCAGGAGTCGGCTTCGAGCGGCGAATGATCGCACGACGGGCAGGTCGTAGGAAATGAGAGCTTCGCCTGACCTGTTGAAATATTAGCGGCTGCAACGCTATGTAGTGCTTGCTTCCCATTACGTACATGGTGTGCATATAGCTTTGTTGCAGCACAACAACTTGTATGAGTCGATAGCAAGCTCACTGCACAAAGCGCAGAAGAAGGCTTTGGGAAAGACGCTCGTAGGCAAAGAGCTAAGAAGATCAGCATGTGATGCATGTGCACAGCTCGTACGTGACCCACAGAGCAAGTTCCTTCAAGTCGTCGGCGAGCGGCGCCGCCTTTGGATCGGTGGCCATGATGTGGTCGTGTATTCAGCTTCCGATATTGGGGTAGGCTACAGCGGAAGAGTTCCGACGTCGGTGATGTCGTGCGCAGCTATTCCATTTGGATACGCGAGTTAGAGACCGCAAGTATGGCGACTGAAGTCGTGAGAATGGATGATGTGGTGGGGGTGATTGCGATTGCCGCAACCGTGTTTGCGGGACAGCAAGTGAGAGATGTCACCGAAGTTTTTGGAAGTCGCGACCGGGCCCGTGCTCTACCGGTTCTTGTGGACGGTCACGTGGGCACGCGACTCCCTGCGTTGGTGAGAGCGCTTTGACTCGCACTTGGAGCTTGAACTTGGACCTGTACCTAGTACGATCCCTTTGCTGCCTTCGTACCCACGTCCGCTTACACATGTCAGCGATGTGCGTTTCATCAAAGGCCGGCTAAGCGGTTGTGGCTTAGGCTAGTCTGTGGGCTTGTCACCGTCGTCATCAACCGAGCTGCGCGTACCAGGGTTCTTCAACCAACAGATGGTGGCGCGGTTCACTCGACTTTCTTTTTTCCACCCACAGCCATGATACTGAACCAGATATCCTATCTTGATTGTGTTGCCTTTTTGATCTTTCTTGCACCTCAATTGCTGATTCAAATTGGCTTGCTACCGTTGCTAAAATGGCTGATTCCCGCGATTCCTTTCATAGGTAGGTACTTGCACAGCATGCCGTCTGTGTGCTGATGTTGACAGTCTACGAAGCAATAGTCATTCCATACCAGTTTATCCGCGAAAGATACATCCTCCCAGTTGAGCGACGGAGCCCGTTTGTGAAGAAGGCGACGCCTTTTCAGGACTTCGTTATCAGATGTGTGCGCTATGCGTTCGCCAACATGCCAGCTTTCATAGGGCGTGTCTTCTTTTCCAAAGGCGTCTCACTGCCCTTTCTGCGGTTCCGAATGTTGCGGCACGGTATAGTCACGAGTCCGATAAGATGGACTGAAGTGAAGAGGGTAAGAATGGAATCATTGATCAATTTGAACCCCCGACTGACGGATTCTAGCCTGACTTCAGGGGAGTGCTGATCAAGCACAATCAACAAGAACAGCCGGACATCATTATCTACTACGCCCATGGTGGAGGCTTTTCTATGGGTAGCTCTTTCTTTTACATGGAGTTTCTGCTTGCATGGGTTGCACTTTTGAAAGCCGCCGGCTACAGAAATCCTGCTCTTTTTGCTCTGGAATACACTTTGGTTCCCGACGCGACATATCCTGTTCAGCTCCACGAGACATTGGCGGGCTACAGATACGTGCTCTCACTTGCCCAATCGTCCACTAGAGTGGTTGTCGGCGGTGACTCTGCAGGTGCGACTCTCATCTTGAGCTTCTTACTTTACTTGAGGGAACATGCGGAGATGAAGCACCAGCGCCCCGGGTTAGCAGTCATGATCAGCCCTTGGGTCACGATCGTTTCAAAGAACAATCGCAACACCGCGTCAGACTTTCTCAATGATAACTCTCTCGAGCTATATGGGCGACAATACATTGGCAAGAAAGCACCTGTCAATGACCCTGTGGTGTCACCAGGTCATTGCAAAGACGCCAAAAAGTGGACCGAGGCCTCACCAGAGAAGGGCTGGTACTTTCTCTACGGCAGTGAGGAGGTCCTTGGTCCCGAGGCCAAGGAGCTGGTCAGTCTACTCAAAAGCACCGGTACGCATGTAGATGAGTGGGAGGAACCCGGAGGTATTCACGCCTGGCCCGTTGCGAGCTTGTACCTGGGAGAGACAAGAGACGAACGGCTCGGCGGATTGCAAAGTATTGTTGGAGCTATCAAAGACAGGATACTGTAAAACAAACACTCGACAGACACCAACGACAGTCATCTCTTGTAACAATGTGGCGGCAGGTCGAACCCCAATTCACGAGCGGCTTGCTGGAGTCGTGCAACCCTCCTCGTTTCCTCTAGTATCCACTGCTGGTCGACCGCATCTGGATTGGCATTCTGCGCGGACAAAGTTTCTGCGGACAGTGGCGTTGATGTACCGGAGCTTATTGTATCAGAGTTAGCACCGTTGAGCAAACTCGCAACATAGAAACATACGAGGACGGCGTTGCATCACCGCATTGGGATAATGAAGATGTTCGAGAAGAAGAGTTGGACACTTGGTTTGGCATGACGAGGCTTCAGGTGGGCAATTGATCTAAGACACTAAGATTCACAAGAAAAGGAAGATGATACTTGTAAGAATCGCACAGGAGATATCAGAGAACTTATACCCCTCACTCACGATCCCACCTGACAAAGTCCCAAACCCCATTTTGCCCTGTTGTTCTCACTGCGATTGCTTCTTCCAATCATACCTCCAAATTTCCTCCATCAACGCACCATGTAGTCATCTCAACATGGTTTAGTGTCAGCTGAACGCAGTTAGCGCAAGCCAAAGGTGGCTTAGCGGTATATTTGCAGTCAGCATCCAATCATATCCTCTCCGCCGTCATGGCATGTCAGCTGAAGCCAGCTAGCCGGTTTCCTGTTCTGCACCTGCTCGCTGTCGCCTTGACCCTTGCAGGTATACAAGTGGGGCCTGTCTTGTCAGGTGCCGGTCGCTGACAGCGTTCACCGGCTCAGGATTCGGTGCGCTTGCTGCAGGTACGCTGTTGAGATTTTGTTGAGTGTGGCGAACGGGAAGAAGTGACGTTCGTTGCTCACATGGACATACTTTCCAGTGCCCTATTGACGGACTCGAGATGTTGAGCATACATTGATGAGCAAAGCTCACAAGATCACAAATTGACGATAACAACAGATTAGGATGCGAGACCGTTGTTAATGTCCGTCATTGCATGTGAGATGATTGACCTCTCACATCGCAGCAATCTATGCTAAGCCGGTCTTCAGCTTTTGATCCTCTTCGTCCTCGTCACTGCTACCGCTATCCCCACCCACTGAGTTGGGACCGAGCCCAGCTCGAGTCCTCTTCGCTTTTTCTCTCCTCCTGCGATTAACTTTGTGGTTGTATTGTATCTCGCGAATCCGCTGCTTAGGATTGAACTCGATTTTTCCCGACAAGTTCGTTATGATGGGCACTACGAGCGCGGTGTCTAGCAGCAGGAGAAGCACGGTGATAACAGCTGTGAACCCCTTGTCTATACCTCTTAACCAGAGTAAGACGATAGGGCTCAAGATACCAGCCACTATAGCCACGATGAGGATAAGAGGCGCAAAAACCGAGGTGAAATTCTTGGCACCTTTCAAGATTGCACCGCCGAAATTGAGGCTTACCCAACTCAAAAACGTATGTGTAGGGATGGACTCGTTGTACTGCAGTCTCGAATCATCGCGAATCTTGACAAAGACTCTGTTCTTATACTCGACAAGGTGCGAGCTGCGAATGCTGAGACGTACCGCATACGCCACCATAACGAATCCAATGGCTACCAGTGCGAATTGATAGGCTGGCACACCTCCGTCAAGTTCGTGGACTTGCATGCTGAACAAGCTTGCTACGAAAGACAAGGGTATGAACACGAACGCCAACTCGGTCAATTTTGAGACACTCTCAGCTTCTGCAATGCTTCGACGACTGTCTACAATCTGCATCTCAGCGAGCAACGAGTGCGAAGATCGATCGATCAGCATCATACAGTTGTGCAGCGTCTCTCGTGTCTCTCTCGCAAGCTTTTCAGACGGGAGTTCGGCGCGTCTGATGTTTGTTTCGGACTCGTACACGAACTGCTCGAATGCTCGCAGGTTCTGTTCCAGTTCTCCGAGGTTGAAGTTCAGCCTGTGGAGTAGGCCTCGCCAGAATGTCACACGCTTCTGCATGAGGTCCTCGTCCAGCGTTCCCTCGCGAATGCGTTGGAGGGATGTTCGGATGATGTCGACTAAGCTATGAGAATCATCGTGCATCGCTCGGAAAAGAGCTCGGAATGGATCCCATAATGTGTCCTTTCCTTTAGATGGCAGACTTAGATGGTGGTCTAACTCATCCAATGTTGGTTTTGGTATCTGGAGACTTTCGATATATGCACGCATGTGCTTGGTTACAAACGTGGCGTCGTTCCATGCGGCGGTGGTCGATCTGGCTTTTATAGGATGATAAGGTACAAAAGGGCCATGTGTTTCGACGCTTAATGATCCTTCTCCCATGTCAGGCAATTCTGGCGGTGGAGACGGAGGCGGAGGTGGCAGAAGAGTTCCTGGCAGTGGCGCGAGAGGCGGTGGCCGAGGGGGCGGCTGTGGATTACTGCGGCTCTGGAACCTGTCTTTCTCGTCTTCACCCTTTTGTTCTCCTGTTCTTGTAGCCCTTCTCCTCAGGGCAACTGGTGTAAACGAAGCATCTGCAGCGTCAAGGTCGTTGCCCGTCGCTTGCAGCTGACTGTTATTGTTCTTCTTCTTGGACACTTGAACAATTGAAGGCAGTGGTGGAGCCGGTACGTGATGCGCTGTGGTCGATGTAAGCCACAAAATATCGTGAGCATAATCAGATTACCCACCAGATGATTGTCCGAAATGGGGTGGAAGTGGAGGAGCCTCAAAGGCCCTGGAGTTCGATGGGATCGCAGATGCATCGACCCAATCAGAGACATGCTGACGCTTGCGCAGGCCTCCTTGCGATCGACCTCGAGAGGTATGCTCAATGATTACGCCTTCCTCTTTTCTGATCCATCGATTACCCATAGTAGCTAGCCGTTGTTGCCGTACAGGCCGAGAAGAGATGACTCGCTCTTCGCTAACAGTAACCACAGGCAGCGGATCAAGCAAAACAATGACTATCAATATTAGACTTTGAATAGTAACTCAATACTAAATCTCTCACCATAATCGCAACCATCAATATCTTTCTTCCAGATGGTAGCCTTCTCTTCCCAACCGACCGGATATTCAGTCTGAGAGCCTTTATGGTAGACGCCCGGTTCAGGACATAGCTCAAGATGATGACGCCAAATGTTGGCGGTTGTTCCCAAGGGCAAATCATGAGGATGGCATCCATCGAACGGACAACGAACTTCTGGCCTCCGATCCCTAATGAGCCTCGATCTAAATCGCGAGTTCACAGGGATCAGTGGTAGAACAGGACGATACCACATGACAGAGGAGTAGCCTTGAGCTGAAGAGCGTGTGTGCCACGCCTTGGCATCTTCGCGGCTTTCGAATCCTTTCTTGAAACCGGAGCGATCAAGATGCTCTTCGAACACGTGTGGTGGTATGTCGAACGTCGCTCCTAGCAAGTCGATCAATGATGGAGTTAGATCTTCCACCAGCACGATGCGCTGGACACAATCATCGGTCACGCCACGAAGCCTTGCATAAAACTCGCGGAATGTCGGTCCTGCAGGATGATCTTTAAAAGGTTCTTGTCGGAAAGGGATCTGGATTTCTCTTGTTGGCATGCGGTCGTGTACCACAATGCGTGAGCTCCACTGATGCCGGGTCTCCGTTGCAGCGACGTTTCCAAAGTTGGCAAAATGAGCAGCTAGCCTTTCGACGTTTGTTCGGTAGTTTTTCAGCTCATCGTCGATTGAAGACGCGTTCACGCGCTCTGTTCGCTTCTCCGCTTCTTTCTTCTTGCTATCGGTGGCCGCAGTGCCAACGACCCAATTGAGTACCGGGTTTTTCTTCTTCTTCCTCTTCGCGGTTCTACGTGGCGGCAAAGGTACCTCTTCTGGATGTATTTCAAGACGTTCGAGAGAACTTCCGAGTGGCAGAGGGTTCTCTGCCGGAGGATCGATCTGTGCTGACCAGTGCGAAGACGTTTCCGAGTCGGGCAATGGCACTTGGCTGGCTTCAGTAGAATTTATATCCTGCCATGCCCTAGAAGCGTTTTGCAGAACCTCAAGGGATGTTCGATTGGCCTCCTGTGCTGGTTGAGGATGGATGAGCAGAGGCTTAGGTCGAACGAATTCGTAAACCGGTGGCTTGGTTCGACCACTCTCTCTAGAATACCAGCCCAGAGTGTCTGTGACGGGTACTTCGACCAAGTGGGTAGATGTTTCTGCTGGAAGAGGACTGGGATCAAGGACTCTTTCTCCTTGACTATTGGGGCTGGTCTTTTTGATGGAAGTATTAGGCGAACTTGCAATCTCATGACTGCTTGCCTTCTCATCCACACCCAAGTTCCCACCATCTTCATCTGGCCCATGCTTTTCTGTATTGCTTGATCTTCTCTGAATTCGAGAGGCTTCAGGCCCAATCGGTTCAATTATAGCCTGTTGGTCTATGCCAGCATCATCATTGGCACCAGCCTCAGTGTCGTCTTGCGAGTTCATCGCTGCATCTACACAAACGTAGAGCAGCACTCTCTACATCTCATGTTACAGCTCTAGTGAGAAGGAGGAGGGTTTGCGAAGGATGCAAAGTCCGAGGAGGCTGGGACGTTCTGGCCCCCACACCCTATCACCAGGCGAACGTGCCCATTGGTTGCCTTACCGGAAGAAGTGCTCAAGTCAGCCTGGGCTGCACAGCAGGTCTGCTAGGACGAGTAAAGTGCTCGCGTTAAACGCTAGTCGATTGTGCTTCTCTCCGCAACCTGACCTTTGCTCAGTACCGTCGTGCCAGCCTCAACACTGATCAAACGCTGACTTCGCCAACTCAAAGCTCGAACACTTCCAGAGAAAACCGAAGCAACTTCATAATGAGCTCCAATACTTCTTCCGCGGGTGCAATGCGAAAGATTGGGACCTCTATGCAAAGTCCGTAGATTCGACAATGATTCGAGAAGGCCAACTAAAGCTTTCGTAGAATTCATCCCATTCTTGGGATTCCACCATGTCCTCATGATAATACAAACTATCTCCGTAGTACTTATCTGTAGGGCACCTCTCCCCAAAAGGCTCCTGTTCCTAATCAAAGCGACAGCGGTACTGTTAGCAGGATGCTCAAGCTACTCATCCATGACAAACATCTACATCTTGGGACTCTCCTACACAAACTCAACGCCCTCAAATCTCAGTCCAACAGGGAAGAATTTGTCAGCCACACTAAACGGATACAAAGGTACTTCGCAACTAGACGTCCGAACCGGCTACTTTGGACTATGCATTCGCCAGCGTGGCATCGTCTGGCTTTGCAGCTCCGACGCGAACGGCCTCACGCAGCAGATCGGCGCAGAAAACGACCCTCTGAACCTGATTGGCGCAGCGTCAGAGTTCAAAGATAACGTCCTGTTCTCTGATTTACTCTTCATGGCCATTGTCCTAGCTTTCCTCAGCATTCTTCTCCTTGCTACGTTTCCTGGCTGGCATGAGGAGTCGAACGGCTCGACGGGCTCCATGGTGGATGTCAAGCCCTTCCCCTCTCGCACCGTTTCGAGGGTGGCTTTGACTTTTAGCTCCGTGGCTACTGTGCTGTTGCTGATTGCTGGATTATGGCAGCATGTGGGTTCGGTAGGGGCAGCTGCAATGGCTGGGATGGCAAACTATGGCAATGTTAAAACTGATATTGGAGCTGGTGCAGTAGCGATGGCTTGGATAGGATTCACGCTTACGACGCTTGTTTCAGTAGGACTGTTGGTCATGATTTTATCAATTATGGCCTTGGACAGACTGGCAGAATGAATGTACCTACAGTTACACCAAGCCCCTCTTGTACTCTGAGGTCAAAAGCAATGCAGTTTATCTAGTGTTGTATCAGAAGAGTTGGAAAAACTTTGGTATCATTTTGATATGCGTAACCGCGTCCAAACGATCGTTCAACGTCTGTGGTTTACAAATTCCCTCTGCTCGCCACCCAACCGCGATGCAACAACGCAGGCCTCCCTGATCGCTGTCGCAACCGCACCTCTGACACCATCGTTCTCGAGCGACATGAGTCCACCGATTGTGCAACCACCTGGTGTCGAGACCTTGTCCTTGAGAACAGCAGGGTGCTCGCCGTTCAGCACCAGACCTGTCGTGCCTCGCATTGTCTGCGCAGCCATCAGCTGTGCCTCTGCGCGGGGCAGCCCCATGGCCACGGCACCGTCTGCAGCAGCCTCGAGAATCAGCGCAAAGAAGGCGGGTCCTGAACCGCAGAGAGCTGTTGCGATGTCCATGTTCGCGGGTGGGAGAGTTGTGACGCGGCCAATGGAGCTGAAGACAAACTCGACGAGTTTGTACTGCGCTTCTGAGAGTGGGGGGTCGCTTGTCTCGATGACACTCATGGACTCGCCGACAAAAGATGCCGTGTTGGGCATGACACGCACCACTCTGCATGCGTCCTCGACTTTCTCTGCGCCTTCGGGGTAGAGGAACTCTTGGATCTGCTTTTGTGTGACACCAGCGAGGATGCTGACGATGACCTTGCCCTTCAGCGCATCACGCATGCCCTCCTCTCCCAGGATGGTCTTGAAGCCGTATGGCTTGCAGGACAGGAGAATGATATCTGCTTGTTGGACGCCCTTGAGGTTCTCATCTGTGAGAGTTTGCAGGTCAAAGTTGTAGTGGCCGAGAGCCTTTTTCACGTTGTTCTCAGCAGGCTTCCATGTGTCGCAGGCAACGAATCTGGAGACGTTTGGTGTGTCTTTGGGAGCGGAGGAGGGGTCGAGGGCTGCGGCGGTTTTGGCTTTGGCGAGAGAAGACATGACACCACCCATGATGGCAATGCCCATGGTGCCTGTGGCTGTTAGCTGGTGGCCTGTGTAGTGAGCATAGCAGATTTAGGTTGTATCATTCAGCACGTTCTTGAGCTGTTGCTACAATCTTGAAATAGTATAGCCTCGTACAGAGGTTTGGGAGCAACTCTTTTAATTGAATAACCGCGAACACACGCTCATCGCGGGGCATTTAGAAAGTAGACTGAGAGACATGTACATACCCGAACCGAGGACGGTCAGTGTGAGGGGCTTAGATTCCTGAGAAGACGCCATTGTGTATGTTCCTGCAAGATTCGTGGAATTGTTGGTGTTGAGTGAGCAATCGTGAAGTGACTGTCTGGAATGCCAGAAGAAAGTACGAGCTAGAGCGACGTCGGCGCGTGGGGTAGCTTCGATGGTACGAAACCGCGCCGACGGTATGCGCGCGCTCCACCACAGCACAGCTTCTCGCTACCAATCCCTTGACATTCACACCACCGCCCATACACAAAGCTCACGCTTATACTCGGCGTCGGCATCCACACCCCCGGAATCCAGCTTCCCTAGACTGCATCCCACCACGACACGTTGCAAGCTTTCGGCGCCATGGCGGACCCTTTCGAAGTGCGCCAGCGCTTCTCAACGCTCCTGTCACACCTCAGCGCGTCGCACACCTCGATCCAGAAAGCTGCCGTCTATGCCTTGAAGAATCGGGATATGGACGAGGACCTGCACTCGTGCATCCTCGAGCAACTAGAGCGCACAAATATGAACACACGTGCCAACATCATGTTCTTTATCGAGTCTCTGTGCGAAATGGCCGTCAAAGACGGGGGCCCAGCAACAGGAGAGGGGAGCGCCATGGGGTTCGTGAGAATGCTGCAGCGTGACGTGTTGAGGGTTGTGGAGTGCGTGGTGGGCGAGGAGGGCGCGAATGTCAGGGTCGTTCGAAAGGTCAGCCCAGCACCAGATCCTGCCATGGCGATTCATGGCAAGCATACTAAGAGACAAACAGGTCCTCCACACCCTCCAAAAGCTCGCCATCCTCCTCCCCGAGACTGTCGCCGAGCTCGAAGCTGTCCTCAAAAGCTGCGAGCCAGACGACCCCTTCACCGCTTCGCCCGCCAACAATGCGTCTTCCAAGAGCTCGCGCCTCGACAAGCGCCAGATCGAGCACCGTATAGAAGAAGACCGCGAGCGACATAAGCGATTACGAGAGAGTATTTGGGCCGTGCCGGGAGAGGAGGAGCGGGAGATGGACAAGCTGTGGGAAGAGGCGAGTGATATTGGGGAGGATGACTATGTGGTGGGGAGAGAGGATAGAGAGGAGAGGGAGCAGGCTATCGCTTTTGGTTGAGTTTTGTGTTGAGCAAGGCAAGTGGAAACGGCGCGTGAGAAAGCATTGCTATGGCGTTTTGGTGCATTGGGAAAGATACCAGAGATATGTCTTTATGGTCAGACCAGCAGCGTTGTTATTGGTTGAATAGCTTGTAGAGCGATTTCACATGCCCCATGTTGATCAGTTGGATGGTTGCGGTCAGTCAACTTATACGCCGTCTATTGTACTGCACGTACGATGAATATATCCAACAAGGTTGACCAATGCCATATGCCATACATATCTGTACACGCCACAACACGCTATGATACAGTTTCTCTGTCCTTATGCTGTCCTCCCATACGCCTAATTTACTCCATGATAGCCGTCGCGCCGAGCGCCTTCAGCGTCTCAACAATCTTCTCAGCCTCCTCCTTGGGGACACCCTCCTTCATCATCTTCGGCGCGCTCTCGACGAACTTCTTGCTGTCCACGAGCGACAGCCCCAGCATGCTCTTGATCTCCTTGATCACCTTGGGCTTCGACCCGGCGTCGAACTTCTCGAGCTTGAGGTTGAAGAGCGTCTTCTCGGCGGCGGCGGGCGCGGCTTCCTCCTCCTCAACGGGGGCTGCGGCCGCAGGACCGGCGGCGCCAGCAGCGGCGAATCCACCCATGGGCATGTCGGGGATGTTGAGGCGGGTCTGCGGTATGTTAGTCAATGTGTCTGGTTGGCGGTTGCGTTGAGCGGTGTCGTGTGCTATGGTGGCCAATCGAGTGCTAGTTCCTCGGCTCTTTCACAGGGATATGCACTGCTAGACACAGCGCGCCATGTCTCCAGAGCTCAATTGCCAGCATGCACGGGATATCTCGTTTCCAGGAGACCTTAAAGTGCAGAGCCGAGCAGCTGCCGTGCCGATGGGCCGCCACTGGTCTAGCTTCTATAAGGGCATCGTCGTACCTTCAATGTCGAGACCAAGTCTGCTGTCTCGAGCAGCGTCAATTGACTGATCTGGTCCACGATTGTCGCAATCTTGGGGTTCGCAGGGGCCGCCGCGGCCTCAGACTGCCATCTCCGCTGTATCCTCTGTTGTGCTCCTCCAACGGCCGGGCGGACTCCCATCACGGGACGGGCGGTGCAGACGCAGCGCCTCAGGGCGCGAGATGCGGGGGCGGACATGATGTGCTGTGTATGACGGGCGGTCGATGGGGTGGATGGCAGATGTCGTGTCGTACTTTCCTTAGATTTTGCGGGCGGCAATCGCTATTTGACCATTTGCGGTATAGCGCCTTCCCGGCTTGTGGCTCGTGCCTTCCCTCGCAAAAAAGTTATTGAGAAGTTTCAACGCCACGACCAAAACCACGACTGTTGTATGAAAGCGTCGAAATTATGGGAAGGCGCCCCGAATCTACATTACAACACAGTTACCGCGGAAATAGACGGTAAAAGCGCTAACATGGCCTCGAGAATGGCCAATATCAATGCGCTTGCCACGGAAGCTCTGAAGCTTGGATCTACAGACGAGCTTTTCGTGCAGTATGGAGGATTGTACACAGAGGTGTGTGCGAAATGGATTCAGGCCGCCAGTCAAACAGAGGAGAAAATCGCCGCTTTTGGGCGAATCCTTCCTCTTGCGCCTCACCTCGCAGAGCATGTAGAACGCTTCCTAGCGCATGTTTCACAATCACCTCTCTTTGGATCTCAAAACTCCAACACTGCTACAAATGGACCCACCGGGAATTCAAACCATGTCGAAGTCCTGCTTGGCGCCTTTCGGCTACTGAGCTACGACTGCAGAGCGTACGCACAATATGTCCGCCCAATCGCTGTCCAGCAACTGTTTCAACATTCGAATCGTGTTGTGCGATATCTGGCGGTTCGACTATTTTGCATGTATGTTCATGCAGCAGATCACGCTACACAAGAGATGATCAGAAGCCACGTCGGGGAAGGGGAGCTCGAGGGACCCTGGGAGGGCCAGCAAATTGACTACCGTTTTCTGGCATTGTGGGAAGAGAAGAGGTGGAAAAGTGTGCGACAAAACCTACAGGAGAAGAAGGTAGAAGGAGCACCTCTCCCTTCGAGTTTGTACGCGGCGCTCTCACCCTACACGGTGAACGTCAACGGCATACTGCTCCCCCGACTCGATGGCGCGTCATCCCAGGAGCAACCGTCTGAACTTATCTCGACACCCACGACTGAAGCGAATTTGAGCAAGATTGCCGAGGGTCTACTAGGGTCGAGTCCACTTCTACTCACTGGTCTTGCAGGTTCAGGAAAGACCCTGCTCACACGCCATTTCGCTTGGCAACTTAACAAGCTAGACAAGATGGTCACACTTCATTTGAATGAGCAGAGCGATGCAAAACTGCTGATCGGCATGTACGCCACCGGATCCAAGCCAGGAACCTTTGCTTGGAAATCTGGCGTACTCACAACAGCTGTCCGCGAAGGGCGATGGATCTTCATCGAAGACTTAGATCGGGCGCCAAACGAGGTCATCAGCACACTCCTACCGCTCATTGAACGCGGAGAACTATTGATACCCAGCCGCGGCGAGACAGTGCACGCTGCAAGAGGATTCCGCATCACCGCTACAATGCGAAGCACACTGAATCCAAGAGGCCAAGAGATTGTCCCTCGTCAAAACATGATCGGTCATCGTTTCTGGAACTCGATTACAGTGCAAATGCCGCAGCTTGAGGAGTTTCAACAAGTTATTTCGACAAAATACCCGGCGTTACGCAAGCATCTTGCTGGCATCATGAGAGTGTATTCTCGATTGTTGGAGCTGTATTCTGATGCCAAATTCTCGTCAGAGAACGGCACTTCACTTAGAGCAATGACTCCGCGTGATCTACTGAAGTGGTGCGACAGAATAGCTGTGCTTTTGGCTCAGTCAGCATCTTTTAGCACCGCTCAGGCGGACGACATCTTCATGGAGGCTTTCGACTGTTTTGCTGGTAGTCTGCGCAGTGACTCAGCCCGGTCGAAGGTCATGGCCTGCGTAGCGCAGGAGCTTCACATCGATCCGCAGAGGCGAGACCATCTTCTCAAGGACCGCTCGGTGAAGTTGTCCGTACCCTCGAAGACCACGGCAGCCGGGACCATACAAGTAGGACGAGCGAGGCTTTCAAAACACAAGTCTTCGAAGCGAACAGGGTCCAGCCGACCGTTTTCTACTAATGACTACACCCTGCGATTACTCGAGAAGGTTGCTGTGGCAGTTGATCGACAAGAGCCTCTGCTTCTCGTTGGTGAGACAGGTACTGGTAAGACCACTACTATACAGTACTTGGCTGAGCAGCTTGGGCGCAAACTCGTAGCTTTCAATTTGTCACAACAAAGCGAGAGCGGAGATCTTTTGGGAGGCTACAAACCCGTCAATGTGCGGAGTCTGGTCATCCCACTCAAGGACGAATTCGATGACATCTTTGATACTACTTTCTCGAGAAAGAAAAACCTACGATTTATCGAGATGCTCGGGAAGCGTGTTGCAAAGGGCGAGTGGAAACGCGTCTGCACATTGTGGCGAGAGGCACTGAAAATGGTGGATGCAGCACGCAAAGCACACGAATCGCAACCCTCATCTCCAGACGCGGATGGTGACCAGCCCAGGAAGAAGCGAAAGATGGACTCATTGCCAGCCAATTTCCCAGGAGCACGCTGGGAGAAGTTTGCTGCGGACCTGCACGATCTCGAAGCCCAGCTCGCGAGTGGCTCTCAAGCTTTTGCTTTCTCCTTTTTGGAAGGTAACATCGTTAAAGCAGTCAGGAATGGTGACTGGATATTGCTCGATGAAATCAACTTGGCCTCGTCGGACACACTGGAAGCGCTCACCGATCTGCTGGGCGGGGGACCAGACGGGAACCCATCAATCCTGCTCACAGAAACGGGTAACGTGGAGCGAGTGGTTGCACATCCCAACTTCCGGGTCTTTGCAGCCATGAACCCTGCTACCGACGTCGGAAAGAAGGACCTACCGCCTGGTATTCGCTCGAGGTTTACCGAGCTCTACGTCGAGAGCCCAGACAGTGACGAGAAGAGCTTGCGCAACATCGTGGAGAAGTACCTTGGTGGCGATGGCGCAGATCCGGCTATCGTCAGAACAGCGCGCGATGTCACTAGTCTCTATCTCGAGATTCAGCAGCTTGCGAAAGCAAATATGCTGGTCGATGGTGCCGATCAAAAAGCTCACTTCAGCCTGCGAACTCTGACGAGGACACTGACGTATGCACGAGAAATCGCACCTTTGTGTAGTCTTCGGCGAGCGCTCTATGAAGGTTTCCACATGAGTTTCTTGACTTTCTTGGGCAAAGCATCCGAGGATCTTGTTGCGCCTCTGATCACAAAGCACATGTTCCCGCAGAAGGCATCATTGAAAGCCGAACTCAACAAGCCGCTACAGCAACCGAACGACGGGCGCGCATATGTCAGACAAGGTCACTACCTTTTGCGACAAGGATCTCAGCCCGTGCAGGAGCAGACACACTATATTATTACAAATTTTGTTCAGCGCAATATGAACAATCTCATTCGAGCAGCGTCGACACGGCGATACCCTGTCCTGATCCAAGGTCCAACCTCATCCGGTAAAACGAGTATGATTGAATACCTGGCCAAACGATCTGGGAATACCTTTGTCCGAATCAACAACCACGAGCACACGGACCTGCAAGAATACCTTGGTTCTTATGTGTCAGGAGCAGATGGAAAGCTTACCTTCCAGGAGGGCATCTTGGTCCGAGCACTGAGAGAAGGACACTGGATCGTGCTGGACGAGCTGAACTTGGCTCCTACCGACGTACTGGAAGCGCTCAACCGACTCCTCGACGACAATCGCGAGCTTCTCATCCCCGAGACACAGGAAGTTGTTCGACCGCACGATGACTTCATGCTATTCGCTACACAAAACCCCGCAGGCCTTTACGGAGGACGAAAAGTTTTGTCTCGAGCGTTCCGCAATCGTTTTCTGGAACTCCATTTCGACGACATCCCAGTCGAAGAGTTGACAGAGATCTTGCATCGACGTACAATGATCCCAGAAACCTGGTGTAAACGCATTGTCAAAGTCTACCAAGAGCTGTCTACACTACGACAGGAGAACCGCATCTTCGAGCAGAAGAGTTTCGCAACGCTCAGAGATCTTTTCAGATGGGCACAACGGAAGGCCGACACTATACAGGATCTTGCGAACAACGGTTACATGCTTCTTGCGGAGCGCGTACGCAAAGAAGAGGAACGTATTGCTGTCAAGAAAATCATGGAGAGCGTGATGAGCAAATCCGGACCGAGGGTGACAATTGATGACGGGCAGATGTTCAGTCAGAACAGTGTTCAGCAAATCATTGACAGCGCTCCTGATGAGTCTAAGAAGACTGATTCTGACGTTGTCTGGACGCGTGCGATGAGGAGACTTTTTGTGCTCGTCCAACATGCCCTTCGAAATAACGAGCCAGTACTGCTCATTGGCGAGACCGGATGTGGAAAGACGACTGTTTGTCAGATGTTGGCAGATGCATTCGGGAAAGAGCTTCACATTCTGAACGCGCACCAGAACACCGAAACTGGCGACTTGATTGGTGCACAACGGCCCATCCGTAACAGGGCGGCGATCGAAGAATCACTGAGACGAGATGTTCTTGAAGCATTCGAAGGTGTATCTACAGAGGTCGACCCTCACACCCTGGATCAGGAAGCTCTTCTTCATCTCTATGATGAGCTAAACAAAGAACCCACTGTCGTTATACGGGATGACCTCCGTCTGTCTATCAGAATCAATCGTATTAAAGCTGCTGCGCTCTTCGAGTGGGCGGATGGAAGCCTCGTCAATGCCATGCGAACTGGCCAATATTTCCTTTTAGACGAGATATCGCTCGCCGATGACTCTGTGCTGGAGCGTCTGAACAGTGTTTTGGAGCCATCGCGCACACTGTTACTGGCCGAAAAGGGTCCTGTCGACTCCTTGGTGGTCGGTAACGAAGGCTTCCAGTTCCTTGCAACAATGAATCCTGGCGGAGATTATGGCAAAAAGGAGTTGTCGCCTGCCCTTCGTAATCGATTCACCGAGATTTGGGTACCTGCTTTATCTGACTTGGACGACATCTTACAGATTGTTCGATCGAAGCTCAATTCGAGCATTGTGCGATACGCGGAGGCCATTGTGTTGTTCTCGCAATGGTTCAACGACAAGTATAACACATCCGTCGCGTCTTCCATCTCCATTCGAGACACGCTTGCCTGGGTGACTTTCATCAACAGTACGATTCACGACAACCCGATCTTTGGTATCGTACACGGTGCTGCCATGGTTTTCATCGACACACTTGGAGCCAACCCAGCAGGTTTACTTGCGATCTCCGCTGCTTCGATCGACGATGAGAGGATAGCCTGCCTTCAGCAACTCAGCAAGTTTCTCGAACAGGATGTCGCACCACTGTACTTTGGGAAAGTCGATATCGTGAGCACGGAGCAGACGTTTCAGCTAGGCACATTCTCTATCCCCAAGTTCTCGTCCGCAGCTGCAGAGGCGAACAACTTTGCTCTTGAAGCACCCACTACGCGCGCAAATGCCATGCGAGTAGTTCGTGCACTGCAATTGGCTAAGCCAATCCTTCTGGAGGGTAATCCAGGTGTAGGCAAGACGACCCTTGTCACTGCCCTTGCTAAAGCGATCGGAAAGCCTCTGACTAGACTCAATCTTTCGGAACAGACAGACCTCATGGATCTTTTTGGTTCAGACGTCCCAGTTGAGGGCGGCGCCGCAGGTACATTTGCTTGGCGTGATGCTCCATTCCTCAAGGCTATGAAGAACGGCGACTGGGTGTTGCTCGACGAGATGAATCTGGCATCGCAATCCGTTCTCGAAGGTCTCAATGCAGTGTTGGATCATCGAGGTGAGGTTTACATCTCTGAGCTCGATCAGACATTCCACAAGCATAAGGATTTCCGTGTCTTCGCTGCACAAAACCCTCATCACCAGGGCGGAGGGCGAAAAGGCTTGCCAGCATCTTTTGTCAATCGCTTCACAGTCGTGTACGCAGATGTGTTCCGTCCTGAGGACCTCACGTTGATTTGTAGGAAGGTGTACCCTGGGATTAGAGACGAAGAGATCAACAAGCTCATTGGGTTTGTTGCGCAGCTGGATGAGCAAGTAGTCACTTACCGAGCATTTGGCAATCTGGGAGCGCCCTGGGAGTTCAACTTGCGTGACACGCTACGCTGGCTTCAGTTGTTGGCCTCTTCGGAATACCCAGGCTCGGCAAGGGATTTTCTCGATACCATCTTCGTACAGCGGTTCCGTACCGAGAGCGATCGCGCCCGGTTGCTCAAGCTTTTCGAGAGCAACTATGGCGCCCACGAGCCGCGCATGAGTCTTTATCACAATATCAGCACCAGTGCTGTTCAAGTCGGACTGGGTCTGTTGCCGCGTGATACTGCGGTTGCACGTCCAGATACTACTTCCACCTTCAGAGTCCCGCAGCTTGGTCCCATGGAAGCCCTACTCATCAGCGTCAAGCAGAATTGGCCTGTCGTCTTGGTCGGCCCGCCGGGTTCTGGCAAGACTGCAATGATCGGCCAGCTTGCCTCGTTCGTGGGTGCGGAACTCGTTACGTTTTCCATGAACGCTGACGTTGATGCCATGGATCTTGTTGGCGGCTACGAGCAAATCGACCCGTCGCGTCAAGTACACCAATGTTTAGAGCAGCTGGAAGGGTCCATCCGCCGCAAGATTGCGGTATCTGAGCAAGCGCCTGAACCCTTCGTCAAGCTTCTCGAACATCTCCATATCTCAGGAGCCCAGTTCAGTGACAGCTTCTTCTCAACACTTCAGGAAGTTGCGCAGCATGATGCAGAGACGGCCACGTTGGCTCATGACTTGCATGCCCTCATTCAGTCTTCCAGCAAACAAATTGATGGCGCCCGCTTCCAATGGGTGGATGGTATTCTCATCCGGGCTCTCGAGCAGGGTAAGTGGCTTGTACTCGACAACGCCAACCTCTGTTCTAGTGCCGTTCTTGATCGACTAAATTCGCTTCTCGAGCCTAACGGCTATCTATCCATCAACGAGCACTCCACAGCTGATGGCGAGGCTCGCATTGTACGCCCTCATCCAGACTTCAGAATCTTCATGACTATGGATCCAAGGTTTGGAGAGCTGTCCAGAGCTATGAGGAACAGAGCTGTTGAGATCTGCTTGCTTGACTTAGCAACTCCTTCAGAGCTTGATCCTGCAGGCGTCTTGGAGTATCCACTCGAAGCGGCAATGTACCGCTACCGTCAATTCCAGATTTCGCAGGACGTGGACCAGACGCTGGAGGCTCGATTTGAGAACCTTTCGTTTGCCGACAATAACCTGATAGACAGCTTCGCAAAGCAAGCTCGACAAGGTCTTGTGACTAAGGGCCCATTAATCCAGCCCAACGGCGACTCTTTTTTGACCACAAAGCAGCCCATAGCAACTGCTCAAGTGCATCGTACACTCGAAGACAACTTTTCTCGTATGACCCAGTTTGTAAGCAAGACATGGGCGGTGCAGGCGCACCCACGACTCGCCTCTGATGGCATGGTTCAACTCCTTCCATACCATCCTCTTGGCAACGAGCTGAGTGTTAACCGATCGTCGTCGTTCGAGGCAAACTCCCTTTGGTACTCGCACCTGTACGAGCTCATGCTTGATCTCTTCGACATGCAGCAAGCTATACACACCCTACCCTCGGCCAAGTTCGAACGCCGAAAAGAGAGACAAAAGCTGCCTGCATTCCTTTATGCGTACTGGCAAGCATTGGTGAAGCTGGTTGAAGGCGTTTGGACGGCCAACAACGAGGGTCAAGAGTTCGACCTCTCCTTCCTCGAACCACTGCGAAAAATGTTTTGGGCTTTCTTCGCACTCGCAAAAGGCTCCACTTTCGATCGCGCGACATTCCAGACTTACTTGAAGATGCTCAACTCTAACACACCGGCGGCATTTGATGGGTCTCATGTCTTGGTGCAGACCCTAGGAGCAGTACTGTCGAAGCAAGTTGCTACTTTTGGTGCCGATGTTCAGCTCACAACCGGCCTCAGTATGGAGCCGCTATGGCGGCACTTGAAGCCAAGTACTCCGAGGTCAATTGCAGAGCTTGAGGCGATACTTAAACTCGAGGCTCTGGCCGATAGACTTGATGCTGTTATGTGGAAGTCCAACCTCAAGGCAGATGAGATGATCCAGATTCGGGAGCGATTCGCAAGTTCCCTGCAGCTTGTTCGCAGAGAGGACGTCAACCCGAACGAACTCATCACAATCCTGGAAAACGCCGTACGAGAGTTGGAGGAAGGCATTGGCGAGGACGATGCAACTATCACGCCTTACTTTGAAGAAGAGTTCGAGGGTCTCTGCCAGTTCCTCGACGTTGCCATTGGTGCGAATGCATACGTGCATCCATCATCTGCTTTGCTGTCCGCCAGAGCCAAGGCAGCTCTCTTCGCTCGCCGTCCGACAAAGATTACTACCATCGATGTCGGAAAGGCTGACAGATTTACTGATAACTTTGCCAAGGTGTACCGACACATTGGCCTAGTCAAAGAGCGTGCAGATCCTATGGCGCTCCAGTCTCGCTTCCACATTGCTATGCTGTCTAAGCTGAGCGACGCCGACGAGGTCCAGCTTACACAGCTCGCCCAATTCGAAACCGAGCTCCAGGTCTTGTCTCAACAGATTGCGCTAGACGCGGAGAAGATTACTCAAGATCAGGGAGAAGCTCTTGAAACGCTTTACACAAACCTCTGGCATTCCATCAACGACAGTATCCCAGGCGTTCTCGATACTAGTATCAAAGCCCCCTTTAAGGCAGGTGGCGAAAAATGGATCCAACTTGCCCTGGTAGGCCTTTATTCCTACGTTCCGAACTATCCGCACGACCCTGCTTTGCGGCCTATGATCGAGCGCAGGATCTTCAACGAAGAAAAGACGAACTTGCTCTCCACTCTCGATGCGCTCAAAAGGTTTCAGACTGACTTCACTGGCCAAATTACAAGCCTGCGTATTCGACAAGTCGAAGCTGCGATTGAGGGCATGGGCGAAGAGCCGCCTGTGCCTGCCATTGCCCGCCCCGAAGTATCACAGCTAGATGAGCTACAGGGTGAATTTACAAACCTGCTCAGTATCATCCAGCCCCTCCTTAACAAAACGATGTCCGGAAAGGAGGCGGCGCTTGATGTCACCTTGCACCAAAATGTAGTTAGGGTCATCCAGCGGCTCACTGAGGGATACCGAGCCTATGACGACATCACCGACACCGTGGTTGGCTTCCTTGCGTGTCTTTATATCGGGCTACTCCTGGCTAAGAAAGAGCACGAAGACCAGGAGCAGTCAAGGGTTGGGAAAAGCTTGCAATTTGTCTCCCGTGAGACACCGTTCCTTGGACTCCATAACCACACGTCGTCGATTACAGCAGCCGACTTCCTCCAGGGTGCGGAGAGCGCTTTGTCCCAAAGTAACACAACAATCGACCCTCGCTGGCACGCTCTCTACACACTGGCAATTATCAAGAGTACAGATCCGATCTACGTGTCTGGTCCAGAGGCACGGAGCTTGTTACACGGCATTTTTACTTCCTTCTTTACAGAGTACAAGACCAAACTTCTCCAAGATCAGGAGAGGGAAGCACAAGACAAGAGCTTGTACTCTTACCGCGGAATGGAAGAAGAAGAGAACGACGAGGAAGACCGAACGCTGTTCCCCGATTATGAAGCCGAGCAGGAAGAAGAAGGTCAAGTCGCGGCGCCTACCGCCCAATCTACAGCTCACGCTACTACGCGCGACCATGCGATACGTCTCGCTAACATGCACACTGAGTTGTTCCTCGAGGGCCGCGAGGCATCCGACTCTGTGAAGATTTTGCTCGAATGGTCCACATCGGAGATCAATCGCGTCTCCGAAGGCAAGAGCCACGGTACCACACACGAGAATGCTTTGCCCGCCTTGTACCTTGCGCTTGAGAAGAAGGTGGACGCACTCAACGGCTCCGGTACCGGGTCGAGTTACAACTTCTACTTTGACGCAAATCTGCCAGAGGCCAAGCGTTTGATCACCTTCGTTCACCGCATTCAAGTCCGCTACCGACAAATTCGGGATGTCTGGCCAGAGCACATGACACTCGCAGATGTTCTACGCACTTGCGATGAAGCGCTTGCCTTCCGCCATGTCGATCCCGTCGCCAAGTTCATCACCAAGGCCGAGAAACTGCATGCCTACATGTATGAGTGGCAAAGAGTCGCTAGCAAGCAGTACAGTACCGCTGATCTGTTTGATGATCTGACAAAGCTGCTTGTTAGTTGGAGGCAGCTCGAGCTTACCACCTGGGCTAGGTTGTTCGATCTGGAAGTCGAGAAATGCCGTGACAATGCCAAGAGCTGGTTCTTTATCGCTTATGAGACCATCATCGCAGCATCTGAGAGCGTCGAGGATGAGCAGGCTATGAAGGCACACGCCAAAGCACTGCTGAAGACTTTGGAGAGCTTTTTCGAGACTACTACACTCGGCCAGTTTGAACAACGCATCAAGCTACTCCAGCAGCTTCGTCAACATGCTGCAATGCGCATGAAGGATGTCGAACACTTCAGGATCCTCCACTCTGCGCTTGAGAATTTCATTGCTTACTTCTCACGCCTTGAGAAGCCGGTTCAAGAAGCACTCGCCAAGGGACGACAGACCCTAGAGAAGGAGGTCAATGATGTCATAAAGCTTGCAAGCTGGAAAGACACGAACATCGAAGCCTTGAAGCAGAGTGCGAAGACCAGTCATCGCAAACTCAGCAAGCTTGTAAGGAAGTTCAGAGCGGTGCTCAACAAACCCGTATCCATCGTGATGAGCGCTGGATTCGCAGATGACGGTTCGCTTCAAAGGGAAGCCACTTTAGCACTTGTCAGCACAGCAGCCAACCCTGAAGCACTTGAGTGCTGCGACAGTAGTGTACCAGGCTGGGACGATCGGCCAACGCGATTCAAGAATCTAAGCGTGACGGTGAACTTGATGCGCAACTTGTCCCTCCCAAAAAACGACACCATCGATGGAGCGGCGTATATCGAAGAGCTCATCACCAGCATCACGACGTCAATCGTGGAATTGCAGAAGGCTACTCCGTCTACTCTCACTGAGGACAACAAAGCAGAAGTCCAGCAGCTGAAGACCCAGAAGCGCAAGCTTTACGCCGATACAATGAAGGAGCTGCGACAAATGGGAGTCAAGTCAAATCTGAGTGTAGATACCCTTGTCAAGCAAGATGAACTCTCAATTGTTCTGTCGACTCTACCCCTGGTACAAGGAGTTGGCGTCGCCTGTGGTCGTGTCGCTGAAGGGCGTCTGCATCAAGCGCTTAACATCATGCCGCAAGTCCGAGCTGTGACAAGAGAACATTCAGGTGATCTGACAAGCAACGACGTCGCCAAGAGCATCGGGTACATCGAGGGCCTGTTGCACATTGCAATCAAGCAGAGGGGAGTTCTAAGCCACGCTAGTCAAGCCCTCGAAGCTAGTAAAGCACCACTGGTAGTCGTTGCAAACCTCTGGCAGCCCGACGGAGGCCAGCTCGTCAGCGCTGCTCCACAGCAACGTGAGGCCACTGAATCTTTGCAGCCAAGCCTAAGGTGGCTCGTTGCTACGCTCAAGACTGGCACAGATGTTGTTGCCGCTCAGGCAAAACTTGGAAAGACTAACGAGCTCGATGCTCTGCTCCGGGTGATGCGAGAATGGACAGTCAAGCTGCAGGACCTGGCCCATACCTATGAAGGGCTGCCTGCTCTGCCGATCAATGTGCGATCGAACGCGCACCAAGTATTCGACGAGTCTGTCAAGACTGCAATCGCTGAACTTCAGAATGCGTTCAAGGGATGGAATGATAACAACCAGATGGCGCGAACTGTTCTCAAACATGTTGCGCCCTTCATCTTCCAGTACCCCGAGGTTACCTCGCAGGTTCTTACAGATGAACTGCAACTCGAGGTCGAGCAGCATTCCAGGGATATTTTCAGTGCTCTAGATTTGATCCTCGGATCCATGCAGGATATCGAGGCTGCACTCAAAGAGCTTCCAGCTACAGTCGAAGACGCTGTTTGGCTAGTCAAAGAAGAACAAGTTCTGTCTGCCGCTATCGGCGGTCTCCACTCAGCCCAAATTCACGATGCTCTGCAGACCATCCTGGACAAGATGCAGTACCTCAACAATGAGAAGTACCTCCATGGCATCGCAGCCATGTTTGCAGCCATTCAACCCATCCTCAACCAGTACATCGGTTCGCATCAGTACCTCGTCGACCGCTTCGACGCCCTGCACGCATCGACCACGAAGCTGCTGTACCGCCTCTCCAAGTCATTTATCCAAGTCGGCACTCAAGGATTCTGCCAGCCTCCCGAGAAGTCATCAGACCAGCAGAAGGGCAAAGACGAGAAGCTCGAAGAGGGGACCGGACTTGGCGAAGGAGAAGGCGCGGAAGACATCTCCAAAGACATTGAGGATGATGAAGACCTCGAAGACTTGGCGCAAGAGAAGGGCGAGCGTGAGGGTAGCATTGAGGAACAGGATGATGCTGTTGACATGGGGGAGAACGATATGGAAGGTGAGACCGAAGAAGTTGGTGAGAAAGAAGACAAGGGTGATGAGGAAGGTGAGGAAGGTGATGATGATGTGCAGAGTGAGGTTGGTAGTGTTGATGATTTGGGGCCGAGTGCTGTTGATGAGAAGATGTGGGACGATGGTGGCAAAGACGACGATGCGAAAGACAAAGAGGGGAAGGAAGATGTCGGCACTGAAGACCAAGAGGAGCAGGTCGCTAACGAGCAGAAGGAGAAGGAAAAAGAGCAGGCCAGTGAAGAGGGCAAAGAGGAGGACAAAAAGGAAGGACAAGAGGGCGAGGAAGAGGAAGAGATGGAGGGTGAAGATCAAGAAGAGAATGTTGGTGCGGGTGAGACTGAGCAGATGGACCCGCATGCGAAGGAAGAAGAGACTTTGGATTTGCCTGAAGACCTCAACATGGACGGGCAGGATGATGAGGGTAAAGAAGACGACGATCTTGGCGATATGGACATGGGTGATGATCTCCCTGAAGATGAGATGGATCCCGAGACAGAAGCAGGCGTCGAACCGGATACCGTCGACGAAGAAATTGGGTCCGAGCAGGAAGGTGAAGAAGAGAAAGACACCACAGGTCACGTCGAGGATGAAGAGCAGCCGGCGGAAGATGAAGAGCAGGAAGGTGATGAGCCCATGGATGACGATGCCGTTCCCCTTCCAGATGAGAACATACCTGACGACGAACCTCGCGAACAAAAGGACACCGATCAGACGGATCCTAACGCGGAAGCTGGAGCAGGCACCGAAGCCAATGAGGAAGCACACCAAAACAAAAACGAGCAGGCTTCTGCTAGCACTGCAAACCGGGACGAAGGTGAAGAAGGCGATGGGGCCGAGCAACAGCAAGAAACCGCTGCTGAAGACGGCACGCTTGGCCAGACAACTAAGCCTGACGCGGGTGGTCGTGGTGAAGAGTCCGAGGAGTCGCGGGAAACACAGTCTTTTAAGAAGCTGGGCGATGTGCTAGAGAAGTGGTACAACCAGCAGAAGCAGATCTCTGAAGCACGAGAGAAGGACGAAACCCAGGTTCAGCAGATCGACAAGGAGATCGACATGGCTGATGCAGACTTTGAGCATCTACAGGACGAAGAGACCCAGGCCGACACCCAAGCACTTGGCACCGCGACTGAGGAGCAAGCCAAGGCTTTGGATCATGACATGGCCATGCCTATGAACGAGAAGGACGATGAAGAGAAAATGCCTACTCGACCCGAGGACAACGATCAAGATATGGCAGACCCACAGGATGTCGAGATGGAAGATGCAGACAACAGGCCAGATGCCGATGAAGAGCAACAACCCCAGCCTGGCGCTACAGACGGCCAGCCGCAAGCTTTCATAGGCGACCAAAAGCCCTTCTCCCACCAAGACGACGAGGACATGGCCGACGCAGTCCCTCTCGACGAAGACATTTCAGATTCTGAATCAGTTGACGAGGTGGACCATCAGCTCGAAACTACACATCTCGACGCAACCCCCATGGACTCCACGACTGCGCGATCGCTTTGGCTCGCTCACGAATCCGCAACACACTCGCTTTCACAACAACTCACCGAGTCTCTTCGCCTGATTCTCGCCCCAACCCTTGCGACCAAACTTCGTGGCGACTTCCGTACAGGAAAGCGTCTCAATCTTAAGCGAATCATCCCGTACATTGCATCTGGATACAAGCGTGACAAGATCTGGCTCCGCCGCTCTCAGCCAAGCAAGAGGAGTTACCAGGTTATGATTGCGCTGGATGATAGTAGGAGTATGGCGGATAGCGGTGCTTCCAACCTTGCCCTCAAGACTCTGACCTTGGTCACAAGGTCGCTGGCCATGCTGGAGGTGGGTGAGGTCTCCGTGGTCGGATTCGGAGATTCCGTCAATGTCGCGCATGATTTCGACAAGCCCTTCACATCTGAAGCTGGTGTGCGTGTGTTTGAGCAGTTCGGCTTCGACGCTGCAAAAACCAACGTCCGTGGCCTTGTTGACAGATCGCTGGATCTGTTCGCCGAGGCGAGACGACAGGGAAGTTCAAGCGCGGGCGAGGATCTGTGGCAATTGATGCTCGTTGTCAGCGACGGTATCTGCGACTCGCACGCCGAGATTCAGAGATTGGTGCGCAAGGCACAAGAAGAACGCGTCATGATTGTCTTCATCATCATAGATGCCACAGCTACTGCGCCATTCGCTGCTCCGGTACCGACACTTAGCGACAACCCTGCGGCTCAGCCTGATGCAGGCGCTGCTGCGACCAAGAAGGAACAGGATAAGACCAGTATCCTGGACCTGCAGTCTGTGGAGATCACACCCGAAGGCAAGGTGGTGAGGTGGAAATACATGGAGCGCTTCCCATTCAGGTATTACCTGGTGGTTCGCGATGTGAGAGAATTACCGGGTGTACTGGCAGGCGCCCTGAGGCAGTGGTTCGGTGAGGTTGCAGGCAGTGCTTCGTAAGTGATTGCATCGGTGGTGTTTTGAGGGACGAATTTTGTGGCATTTTTGGCGTTGAGGTAAAAAAGCATAGGACTTCCAGATGTTGATCGCAATATCATTTGTACATATCAATGAGTGTGCATACATAACCTCGACTGATGTATAAGAGGGCGCATTGTCAATTGTGCCTGCCGTGCGTGCTGACGGTCAGTGCCTGCCGTACGGCTGACGACAGTCACGGCCCGCTCCCGCCGCGGTCCAACGCCACCCGCAGCCATGGTTTTGGGACTGCGTGCTTTCGTATCACACTCCTCAGAAGAACGGTATGATTGGGGGCTGACGAGATTCATTCCGCTGTGTCAACTAAAGACAACCAGTTCCACCCTCGCTTAGTTCGCCAACGAACCTCCCGCCTTGTTGATCGTTTCGCAGTAGTAGTTGATCTCGTCACCTCCGAGGTTCCATCCGTCAGAGTGGCAGACGTTCAGGTTGCCAATCACCCTCTGTCTACTGTTAGTATCCAGCCGATACACGCTCATACACACCGGTGCTTACCATCTCGCAGTCTGGACACTGGTCCCACTGCTCACCGCCAGTGTTTCGCTTTTTGTAGTTGTCGCATGCTGCCTTTGTTGCAGCTTCGTTGTAGACAGCTGCGCCGCCCTTGGTGTCGATGCACACGGCATCAGAGTGAAGGTCTGCAGCCACAAAGGGCGCGAGAAGGGTTGCGAGAAAGAGAACGGCGGATGTGGAACGCATCTTGAATATGTAGAAGGAGTGGAAATGCCTGCGGCAAACGAGTGTATATGTGCTGGTGAGCGAACGTAAAGACTGAATGTCTGAGATGTGGTGATGGGTGCTTTTGCCAGGTTTGCGCAGGATACTTATCCTCCCAAGTCTACAATGGCCAGCATCGACACTCCTTCTCTATCAGTCGCTGCCAAGCTGGCAGTGTAGTCTGGGAGATTAGACGGGCATCCGCGGTGCAATTGTGGCGAACGTGGTGAGGCTTGAAACAACAGCCTCGCTGTATGGGGAATCGTTCGCGCGGCCCGAACAGGTGTTATTTCGGCTGTTCAAGCGTTAACACGAGGTCGTCAGCCCTGAAAGGTACCTGCGTAAGGCAAGCAGGCCGGACTAGGAAGGCGATCTTCGCCACACGTCACCCAGGATGAAACGTCCTGCGCTTCGGTCCGACCGTTCTATTCTCGCTAGGGCCAATGACGGGCAGGTCTGGGGATCATGCATGAATTACGGGAAAGTTGAGCCTCAATGTGGATCTGATTGACCAATGATAAATCGAGCGGATGATCAGTCCGGTGCGGACGTTAGCCCTAAGGGCTCTCCCGAGTCAGTTCATTGATTTCATAAATGTTCGGTCCGATGGCATTCCTTCACTCCACCTGAGGTACTGCCAAGCACTGACCCTATCATGTAGTCTCATTCGGCCTATCTTGCACGAGGACATGCGGGTGTCTGCAGAGAAACAGTCTGTATAAGTACGGTATTTACTGCACCAAGTTCGATATCACTACTCCAGACTCAGTCTTTCATTTGACAATACATTCGCTTCCTCTGTCTTTCGACTCAGTCACTCCTTCAACATGCATTTCTCTCAAGTCCTCGCTCTCGCTTCCAGCGCTGCTCTGGTCGCAGCGGCACCCGCTCCCATTCAAGTTGGCGTCGACGATGTCATTCTTTACAGCAAGGACGGCCGCTTCTCAATGATGAAGCGCTCCGAATTTGCTGAGCTTGACAAGCTCCGCAACTCTAACGTCGCCCCTCCCAAGCCTGGCTACCTTGACGACACTCTCGTCACTCTTACAGGCAACGAGACTCTCAGAACCGACCCCACTGTCCAGAAACGTGCTACCCAGCTCATCATTCCCAACCCTCACTCTCGTTTCCTCGGCTGGGACGTCCAGACTAGCCAAGTCGTGAAGGGTGCGTCGTGACCCTCAAGATGGCGGGCAAGACACTAATAGAAATTCAGGTGCCCCCACCACAATCACCATCTCCACCGGATACAGTATCACAAACTCCATTTCTGTCGGCTCAAGCGCAGCCTTCTCCTTCTTGAAGGGTTTCCTCACTGCCACCGTGAGCGTCGATTACAGCCGTTCGTGGCAGACCACCCAGACCCAGCAATTTGCCGCCGCAGTGCCCGAGGGCAAGTACGGTGCTTTCGTAACAAACGCATGGACGAACCGCGAGAGCGGTAACATCTGGGAGGGAACGATTGGTGGAGACGGAAGCTTGACCTACTACCAGGCGGATTCGTTCGAGGACAAGAGCTATGGAGACATGAGCTGGGTCGATGGTACTATTTCGCTTTGCACGAGCGACAGCTTCCCCGTGAAGAGGTGTGTTGGTGAAGGTACCTTGTAAGCTGCGGAACAAAGTCAAGGAATCCTTGTATAGATCTTATAGGAGGCTGTCATACTTAAGACACGTGGAGAGGTTTGGCTTAGGCGAATGGGCGAAATAGACGCACTTGATTGCCGTTTTGGATCATGTTTACCACTGTAAAGAACCGGTTTCGCGATTTATAGTGATAAAAGCTCGATGTGAAAATAAGGATAAGGTCATCGATGAAGACTTCCAAAGTAGATGAGTAAAAACACGGCTTTAACCTTCCGGATCGCCATCGATTAAATAGCTAGCTTCGATCGATTGTCAATGGCATGTATTACGGTTCGAAGTAAAGCAAAAAAACTACCACACATCAGACCGCTATTTTATGATTTAAATCAATTGTTGCGCCGCTTTGGTGAGATAGGAACTTTACTCAAGTGAATCTATTCGTTGTCCCGCGCCATAACTGAGATTAAAAAACAACCCGAAACAGTGCTCTATAAGGACAGCATGAGACAATTGTAAGGGTCAATTGTTTAGCGTGCGGGGAACCAGAGATCCGGGGAAAGAGTGCTCTTTTAGTGGACATAATTGTACCAGGTATACTCATGCATCACAGCCAGGTCAACCCCTGCAAGGCTTGCGCTAAACAGCTCAACATAAAAGAAGAGCGAAACGCACGTTTTCCTTGAAAGCATAACTGATATACGCACAACAGAGATCCTATAAGACGGTACTGAAGCAAAGGCATTTACATATATGTTGCGTAAGTAGGACCATAGTGTGTGTATTGAGACTAATGCCTAAACTAGACTGTATTACAAACCACATTTTAGCTTCCAAATGATCTTGGAGGATTTTCTTAACAAGAGCGCTTGTACAAAGTTCTTTTGATGCTATCTCATCATTGAAACCGCAATCTTCTCTGCTCTTCAAGCCATGTGTGCTGTCCCCACTCTCCGGGTACGATGGCTCTCAGTGGCAAGTCAATGTCCAAACTATGTGCAGCTTCTTGTACAGCCGTAGCTCTAGCCGTCTCATGCACAGCATGTGTCGTAAGGTTGGACTGAGCATCGTGCTCGGCTATTGCAATTGCCGTGAGCTTGTGAGTACCCGTGGTATGTGTGCTGATTATGGTAGTCGCTATAGTGGCAGCACGTTGCTGAAAGAATGCAAGACTTTCTGGCGTAGATAGAGCTGATTGATCATGTTTGAGAATCGGAGCAGACGTCATTACACGAGCATCCTCTGGACGGGTACTGAGTTGGGCTTGTCTCGAGTTGGAACTTGATTTGTTAGACCTTGATCTCTGCAAAGACTCTTCTGATCCAAGAGCAGGAGTTGAGCCAGATCGACCAGTATCGAGCTTACTTACAAATTGCGAGCTGAGGTTTCACATAAGTGAGGCGCCATGACAGGCCGAAAGTGAAGTAGAAAAATGTTGGAGAAAATGCTGTAGAAGAAGTTGCAAATACAAGAGTGTGGATGAGATGGCTATGCTCGAAGGTATCATGGATACATAAGGATCTTTATACTCGACCTGTGGCCAAGATCCTTCAGGTTATCGATTGTTGATCCAAAGATGTTGGTACCGGTTGGAAGACGCATGGCCACTGATTGCTGACAAGGTTGGGAGCCTATCCTGGGCAGTAACCGCCACTTCTGACCGCCAGGGCAGGGTATTGTTGCGAATCGAACTATACGAAACAACTGCATGACGAATGAGCGCAACATAAGCTAGACGACAAGATGGACATTCTTGAACACTAGTACAATATCTGCAGAAGCGAAAACTGAGGTGAGCTAGCGTTGAGCTGCATTAGCGCCCCCGAATGTGTGGCTGCGGTATCATGCTGCAAAAGAAACCGCTTCAGTTACTGGGGCTCAGTGCGGCGGTATGGCTGTTGGACTGCACCTTCAACTTGTCAAACATAACGCTGCTGGAAGCGTGCTGAGACTCATTTTTTAAATGCGTATCCACGCTGCTCTGAAGAGTCTAAATTGAAACAACTCGGTATGAGTGCGGTTCATCAGATGCTCCTGCGAGATGAGCGAATTTGCTGTCTTGCTGCGCGACGTTGTGGCTAGTGAATTGAGGCGAGCTTCTGCCAGCATCTTTAATTCCAACAGGGTGTGCGCCTACACTAATAAAAGACCACACGCCACTAAATGCCACATGAGCTGTCTGACTTAGGGAGACAGACGGGTGCACTACTGCAGGACTCTGCAGCACTCTGCATCACTCTGCAGCACACGTTGCAGAGAGACACTAGGGCTTGACGCCCCCACCTGCGCATATTCTTCCTAGTTCTTAGCGCGGTTGCCTTGTTCGCACACCACCACGAAGTATCAGTCTTGTAGCCCCGACTCCACACCTACGTCTTTCTTTACGTTACATCATAGCCACGAGGCTTAAGCATACTGCATCATTTCTGTGTAGCAATGCGTCAAGGTCCGGTAGAACCCGCGATATGGAACGACACCTGAAGGCATTGGTCGTGATTAGCTCGAAGCAACCCTGCTTACAACCTCTCTTCTTCTTAGAAGTGCGTCTGGTCTGCTCGCCTAAAGTTTCGAATCGATCTGCAAGCCTTATACTGAAAGAAAAGAACATCGTTGCAAGTGCGAATCGCATGACCACCCAAGCTGGCCTTTGCCCGATGCTTTTTGTATTGGCCAAGTAGGAAGGGCTTGAAAGCGCTGTATCAGTCTTCAGTAAACAAAGTGTTGGGCGGGAAACGCTCCGGCACGAACATATCCCGATCTCAAACTCGGTAGCTGATCGAAAGGCTGGATACTGGTTCACTGAGACAAAAGTCCAGAAAAAATAGTCCAAGCACCGAGTCATAGAGTAAGTCACAGCTTATACTACTAAGTAAAGATTGACCCAATATCATATCTGCTTCTTTCAGTACCGGAGTTAGAACAAGGATGGCAGCTGAAGGCCCCGTTCTGATGTTTCCTTGGATAATTGTTGTGAAGCGCTCCTGCTTTGCGTCATTATCCATGGTGGTTTTTTGTTTCAATGATAATGCTGGTCGCACATCTTTGAAGACTTTCCCCAAGGCAACTGGACTCGAAGCAGCTCGGTCAAGATCGCAGACATTACCGAACTTGTAGTCTTGCTGCCTGCGAAGATCATGAGTGTCATGTCGGCTTTTAATTCTTCTCTAGGAACGTTGATCCCTTCCTGATCTTGCTTGTATGCCATGATGGAGCCGATACAATCCTTTGCGTTTCTTTCGTGTTGCATGTATAGTTGCTGGATGAAGTTTCCGTGGGGGGATTGCTTATGGTATCGCATTCTTTCCATGATCTTAAAGGGGAAAAAGACTCGATCGAGGCTATCATCGATATGCCTTTCCCGGAGCTATGAGATACTCATATCCACGGATGCGCACAGCCAGAATTGATGCACTCGAACGATATTCCCAGTGTAAGTACACTGAAGATTTTGAACGTAAGCCAGTTGGGCCAGTCGACTACATCAAGCACAGTGGAGCCCCCGGCGTTGACTGTCGCCTCCTTGAAGCGCTGGGGCAGGTAAACAAATAGATCTACCAACATCATGGCATATTCGGTGATCGTGGTACTGTGTAAAAGCGTCAATCAGATCAAGCCAATCTTTCAGGCGTGTGGACTCTTCAGTCCCGCCTAGGCTAATAGAACGGTCATTCTCTTCGTTGCCAGTCAAGGTAGAGTCTCACACGAGGTTACCATCACCGTATACGTGTCTCCAAAATTTAGGATCGATGAAAGAGAGCTTGTTGGGATTAACTCGCATTGGGTGATCGTAATGCGTGTGCACAGTAAGTACTTTATGGTGGTAATCTCAAGATTGCATAGCGTGTACCCATGCCAGTTGAGAGACGGCCATAGCTTTAGTTGAGGAAAATGGCAGAGAGAACGAACATATAGGACGTACAAGATCTTTCCAGCAAGATGGGGAAGCCCAGAAGATGGAGCTTAGTGAATGCACGTGACTTATCAGCACCATGGCCAATGCAACGTAGCTCTCGAAGAACCGTACTTATAATGCGAAACATGTTGCAAAATGTTGCGTTCTACCTGCTGACCTCATACATCACATCTGTTTGAGGAAATGAGTTATGTGAGAGTCATTGAGTCGGTCCACCGACTCCGAGCTCTTGGAGAACCATCAGGTGGTGTTGTTGAGCAGACATCGGCTTGAGCCAAGTATGCAAATAGTGGAAGATATTGGCGAGACAGCAGCAGAAGAGAGTTTTTTCTTAAAGATTGCGACAGAAGCAACTGTATTGGCATGTTCATAAATGTTGGTGAGCGTCGTAACCTCTGTAACGTGACACGCCCTCGTTCAAGCTACCTCACTAGGTAGCCTCGGCTTGATCTCCAGGACTCCGACCGTTCGGATCTGTCGTTCCGAACCCACCATTCAGGTCGCGTACATTGCAAAGCGTCATGGATCCGATGCAGACAGGCTGTGAGTCATCTTGCGAGCACATCAAGCTGGTCTCGTGCAATGCAGGGTAGAATTCAAGTTCGAATATATCGCATCACGCAACTCAACAGCACACTGGCTCGAACACCATTGGGAACAGCATGGATAGACAAAACTTCGCGCCACTGGATACCGTGTCCTACATCTGGACAACCCTAGGTCTTCCAAGGAACGCACTGGAATCCATTCACCTTCCTGTTGATGCCGAGTGTTACCCATCATCGTTCAAAGTTGGCCATTTAGCTCAAGCTTCCATCGGTCTGTCGGCACTCTCGGCTGCTCTTATCTGGTCGGTCCGTAATGACAAACCCGCACCAGAAGTTACAGTGCCAGCCGAGCATGCCTGTGTTGAGTTCAAGTCAGAGCGACTGTACGTACTCAATGGTGAAGCTGCACCTTCAACGTTCGGTACCATTGGTGGATTACACAAGACTCGCGATGGGTACATCAGGATGCACGACTCCTTTCTCAACCATCGAGAGAACGCCTTGAAGTTATTGGGACTCGACATGAGCGCTTCGAAAGAGGATGTAGGTGAAAAGATGCTCGAGTGGAATTCGATAGATCTGGAAACATCGGCAATCGAGCAAGGTGCCGTGATGGCAGCGCTTCGATCTTTTGAGGAGTGGGATAAACTTCCGCAGTCGAAGGCCGTCGCTGACTTCCCTATTTTATTGAGCCAAGTTGCGGTAGGAGAGCCACGCCCATTCAGCCGCACCGCACCAGCGCATGCAACCAGATGCCTCCAAGGTATCCGTGTAGTTGAGATGTCGCGCGTCATCGCAGCTCCAGTTGCCGGAAAAACCTTAGCAGCTCACGGGGCGGTTAGTGACATTTCACAATCGGTCAAAACTTGGCTAACTATCGAGATAGGATGTTGTTTGGGTAACCTCTCCCTCGCTGCCTGATCTTCCTGACCTTGACATCGATCTCTCAAGGGGAAAGCGGACCGTACAGCTAAATATCAAAAAGTCCGACGACAAGAAAAAGCTAATAGAGCTTTTGCGTACGGCGGATCTGTTCATTCAAAGCTATCGACCTGGCAGCCTGGCCGCGCAAGGCCTATCCACTGACGAACTGGTCGCGCTGAATCCGAATCTGATCATTGCAAGTCTAAACGCTTATGGCCCAGAAGGTCCCTGGTCGCAACGCCGTGGCTTTGACTCACTTGTGCAAACGTGCTCAGGCATCAATGTTGCCGACGCTGAGCGATACGGTGCTGCCGAAGCGGCAAGGGTGCTACCTTGTCAGGCCTTCGATCACGGCGCTGGCTATCTCCTAGCTACAGGTATTATGGCGGCTTTGTTTAAACGGGCGACCGAAGGCGGATCGTATGAGGTGAAGGTATCGCTTGCGGGTGTCATGCGGTATTTGAGATCACTGGGTCAGTACGAAGCTAAGAGCGGATTTGCGCGCAAAGATTTCAAACGGCCTGAGGACGTCGACCAGTACCTGGAGTCGAGACAAACGGGCTTTGGTGAGCTAAAAGCTGTCAAACACGCAGCTAAAATTGATGGAGTAGAGGTCGGGTGGAATATCATGCCAAACGCGTTGGGTAGTGATGATCCAATTTGGCTGTGAGCGATGACACAGTGCAGAGTGCGTTGGTACACCTGAGTCGAAGCAAAAAATCTCTCACCTCTCGTAGTATTCACTTGTTTCCCATATTATTGCAGCCACTTTCACTATAACAGCCACACTCTTCCGCTACAACTAGCCTCTTACCCTTCTCAACAAGTCGGCAAACTCGCTCCCCCCTCAACCACAGGCTACAATCTGTCAACAGTCTCCCTTCACTGAACACATTTCCCAAAATTGCCTACTATGGGTCGTAGTGGAGGAGGCAGGAAGTTCACCTGTGTGTTCGGTGTGCTCGGTTCTTGTTGGACTTGCGACTACTTTTACGTCAACACAGAAGCATGTATTTGCAAGCAGATGCCGAAGGAGTGTAGGCGTGCGCCAGATGGAAAACCTTCGCCGAACAACCCAGACTCTTGCAAGGACTGGAATCATTGCATACATCTACGCGCTAGCAGCCCCGCTGATATTGCTAATGAGACAAGGTAAGTCGCTCAAGCTGTGATTGCGATGCAACGGGCTCGACTAGGTACTGATGCGCGTATAGTAATGAGACTACCATATTCAGCCACGAAGCGTATTACGAGGGCCTCAAGAAATGCATCTTCCATAATGGAAACTGGTCCGTCAACGGTTGCAGCATCGAGACCAAGAACTTCCTCCCAGTCAACGACGTCGACATCGATGTTAATACTGTATTGGAGCATATCGACACTGCTACTCTCGAGGTCATGCAGAACATCGTACAGGGCCAGACCGGCGGCCTGGCTCCTCGTACTCTGGATGAGCATAGAGTCTCTCCATCCGTTTCTGCGGCGTACGGCATAATGGCAGTGAGCTTTCTTATCCTACTCACATGGCTACTGCAGCGCAAGCGCCATTGCCACAATCAGTAGCTAGGGCACACTCAAGATCCCTGCTGGCATTCAAGATAAGCCGGACTGCAAGGATGAGAGCGAGATTGATCAACATGACTTCAAAGACTTTAGATAAGTCGCTTGCTCAGTGCCAAAAAAAGATCCCCACGAGCGACAGCATGACAGATTGCAGCTTGGAATAATTCATTCAGGTGAAGGACGGCTATCTGACCGCGGATGCGGGGTTTGGAACGGCTCTGTGCTTGCGAGGTACCAGTTTCAAATGACGTACCAGCCTGGGCTGACTACGAAGCTTTGTGCTGAGAGTCTAGGAAGGGCTATCAGAATTACGTTCTACTGCAATCGAAATTTGCGACACGGGATGTGTATGAGACAATCTCACTTGTGATGTCGTTTGCGATCGACAGAAAAGAGAGCCGTGAGGCACTTGACGTCATGGCGCGCGTACCTGCAGTAAACACATCACGGTATCCACCTCTCCCTTGTCAATGATCAACTCCGTCAGCACGTCCAACAACTCTCTTCAATATCACACCACGACGGTACCGGTAATTTTCAGCAGGGAATAAGATGGCCGCCGAAGTCGTAGCTGGAGCCTACATCGCTGCCGAGGCAATCGAGCATACTGCTGAGGCAGGATACGCTGCGTACATCGTCTCGAAACCAACCTTGCCTCTCAAGGCTTCTTTCAGTCGGATAGCAACATCGTCGGGTGATCATTCTGGGTGTGTTCTGTGCTTCTACACTGTTGTTGTCTGCTTACCTTTCTAGACGATCGCTAGCTCGTTCACACCATACATTGACTGTAGTGGGCAACAAAGCTTATTTGTTCGGCGGAATTACTGCTGAAAACAAGCTGGCAAGTACCGATGTTCATGCGGTGACGCTAGAACACTCCGGCGAGCCTGAGATGGACTATGGTTTAATTCCGGCGATACCCTCAGCGGATAATGGACGCGTACCAGATGCAAGAGCGAGTCATGCGGCATGTGCGTTTCATGGCAATGTTGCTGTGTATGGAGGCTGCAATGAGAGCGAAGAACTGATTGATGAGAAATCGTCGGTATGGCTGTTCAGTCCAGAGCGAAAAATGTGGGAACACTTGGCACCATCGACCCTAGATCTTGCACCAGGACCGCGACGACAGGCAAAATTGTTCGCACAAGACAAATGTATCGTGCTTTTTGGTGGCTACGATGGCTCGGGCGATCAAGCTAGCGACATCTGGCAATTCGACATTGCCTCAAAAGTATGGTGGCAGCTCCCTACCGCGCCAGTCGCCACCACCAACGTTGCCCTAGCAAACAACCAACTCTGGTTGATCTCAGGATCGGACCCAATGAGCAGCCAACTCCACCATCTAGACATCTCATCGCCTAAAAATGAGATGTCGTGGGACACCTTCACCTTTCCTACAAACCCTATGGCCCCAGGTCCTCGTGCTCGACAAGATGGAGCCCTCCTGCCTGTTCACACCGGATATGGTCGCAACTATCTCATCTACCTCCTTGGAGCTCGTGCGGACGCGCCGCCGACAGCCACTACTGCTCCCGAGGATCCAAAACATGCCAAGGATACCAGGCAATGGAGCGACACATGGGCATTACAGATACCTTCTAGCGACCTACAGATGAAGGCTTCGACATCATTTAAGGAAGCCATCAAGCCCGCAAAAATCAAAGATGCTATCAGATCGGCCCTTGGCGCAGACACTCACGAGCTTTCATGGGGCGAAGCGGTTGTTCAGGTACCTTCAGAAAAAGAGCTTGAAGAAATGGATGGGAAACTGCATCCAGGACCAAGGGCGTTCTTCGGTGCTGACATCATGCACGATGAGCAAAGCATTGCTTTCTGGGGTGGTGTCGATGCAAAGGGAGAGAGAGTTGGAGATGGATGGATTATAAGATTGGAATGAAGCAAGACATCGAAAGCGTGAGTAGAAGTGTGTTACGCACGAAGTGAAGGCTCAGCAATGACTCAACTCAACATGTGTTTTGCGAAAACCCTTTCAATGGAAGTACCGACTCCTGTTTTTGCATCCGCGATCTAACAGCTATTATCTCGTCGTGCATTCTGTTTTTGGCCTACAAGCCTAGCTCTCAAATTGCGCGCCCATGTGCCGGGTCTCGAAGCCCAGCATGATAAGATCCCGCTGAATGGTGTAGCACCTCGGAATGGGATCGGGCGGTCCGGACGAGGCCTTACGGTAGCCAGTGATGTCTGAGCAGGAACAATTCGCCTTTGTGCTTTACTGAAAAGTTAGCTTAAGTTCTTAGCTGACCTTAGAAAATGCGAGGCGCACGAAGATACCCTAATATAATCCAACCTCGAAACTAATATGGCCGAAGAAAGTCGTGGCGAGGCTATGCCTCCACCGTAAGAAGTAACTAGCATGAACAAGGGTATTGATTAGGTGACCTGATGGAAACGAATAAGACTGATCAACCTCCACAGATGGCAGGAAGTAAAGTTGGAGCAACAATTACATTGTGAGAGCATACCTCGAGGTTATAGAAACCTCTCGGAGGACTCGAAGCAGCCTGCGTCAGTGCTCGAGACATTGCTCGGTGTCGCGTATGAGCCCTCACCATGGTGGCTTATGCAATGGCAAAGCGGCCGGACACGCGATTCGTGAGCTTGCGTACGGAAGGTTTCGCTGGCGACCACTCAAGGTATAGCGCCCGTATACAAGATCATGCCAAGCTGGATGGCTCAGCTTGGCTTGAGGCAGTGAAGCAGTTACTTGTGGGTGTCTTAGCTGACTGGCTGATATGACCGGTTAAAATTGCGAACGAATTTCTTTTAGCCGGCAGACTGAGTACGAGGCTAGCCACATGGTATTAGCTGTGGAATTTTTGATGATGATGTAGAGCACTATCATTGTGAAGAAAAGTTGGGTTCAATCTGATTTTAAAACTCCAGAATTTCAGTTCATGTGTCACAAACCTAATGTTCTTTGGAGGCTCAAGAACTATAAAAAATTGTCTGTACTTAGAACGCACACTTACTGCAACGAGAGCTCATCAGTTGGATAGGAATAACAATATCTATCTTCTTCCCATTTCCATATCCCTTCCCTGCAGTCGCGAAGAAGTCGAAGAGCGGCGACTACGTTTCCAGAACCACAACCAACTGTTCGGTCCCATGATATGATATGCAACAGGAAGCGCACCAAAGATCATCACCACAGTGACAGGAGCTAGACCGACTTTTAGCCAGGTACTCAAATGCCTAATCAGTGCACTTGTTACCGACTTTCCAGAAATTCCATGACGAAGGGTTGCTCTCGTCGCCAGTGATTTTCGAGACAGTTTTACGAAGGTATGCCGCGAAGCAAAAGAGCGGCAACTGAGAAAAGAAATTTGTTTAGCGTCATCATTGTAGAGGGCGAGATGTGATGCTCGAAGATGATTGTAACGAAAATTAAAAGCACGAGGGCTTGGCCTTGTATCGTAGTCGATCGAGCTTCTGCACGGCTTGCTGTCTTCAATTTGAGATCGAGCAGGTCAAGAATTTTTGGGACTGTCAGTTTGAAGATCCCAACACATTTGTATGAGGTACACACTGACTTGTAGGCCTTTTCTGCCTCGGTTACGGTCTCGTTTATAATGGTAACAACAGACCTAAGATGCTCGTGTGCTTCCGAGCGACGGGTAAATCTATCTCGAAACTGATTCTGATGTTTACTTATATTCCAGAATAGTTCAGGGGCTTTGTTTGGCGTATCAACAAGACTCATTTGCTTCTCCAGCGGGTCTCTAATCATTTCCAGCTTGTCGATGATATCCGCAACGTCAAAAGTAAGCTCTAGTTTGCGCTTGTCATTGACTTCTGAGTTTCTGTCGCTATAATTCCGGTGAAAATCTTTGAAACAGGTTACCTGAGTTGCAATCTGAACACATTGTTATTGTCAGCGATCTATTCGATGAGGGACTCCCCACTTACTATTCTGCTGATCACCCACTGACAAACTTCATCGTATTCAATCAACCTCTGGTTCCTTTGAACATGTAAGCGCACTATCGCTTGTTCTATGAAGGCTTTATGCAGACCCCATGGCGAAGAAAGATCAATTGATTGTGTGTCTATGAAGCCCATAAAGCTTTCGTATAGATCGCACAAGCCGCGCTTCTTTCCAGCTTGATGATATGCATCTTGCGAAGGGAAGCATGAGATGATGGTTTCTGTCGCGAACCAGTTCAGCTGGACGAGACTCAAGTCCCCAACTTGCTTACTCCTGTTCACAAATCAGCACCAGAGTTGGTCAATCATGATCAAAAAGCTATCTTCTGCGGCATCTAGTCTTCTATTCGCGCTGAAATTGGTTCCAGTCCACTTGGAAACAACTTGGTCGCGATCTCTGCTTGTGGTGTCATCCAGGGAAGCGTAGTAGAATCGATCTAAGGTGTTCTGTGGATGGAGGCATCTACCCAACTGCGCTTTGAGAAACCATGACGTCTTGTGCTCAAAGAGCTCTCAATGAGGAGCGGTATTTTTGAGGTTCTCAAGTGGTTCTACAGAGTGGACATGTGTATACGCTTTGTTGAGAGAAGAAATATGCTTGTATCGATCCTCGTTCATGTATAGCATCTGTCGATTGTGAGTTCCCTGTAGAGTATATTATTGCATGCAACTAAGATTAACTGAGTCGTACATAGACAGTGCATAAAGGATCTTGAGTGACATCATCGTCCTGTTCTCGCAAAACACACCTCAACTCCATATGCCGTGAGTGTAGAGGAGTCCTAATCGTGTCTACAAACGCTGGGCGGACGCTCATCGTCCAGGATGACTCATTCGTCTGACGGCCGCATTTGCTGATACATCTCTGGAGGTTGCTAAATTTAATGATACAACAGCATTGAACTCACAGAATATACGCACTTCGGCCCAGTCCATGTTGTTGACTGGCAGATGGATCCAAGGGATGGCCAGGAATATCGGGAAGATGTTCAAGTATGCGATCATCGTTCAGGAATCTTTCGATTGGCTTCTCGACACATGTCATCATCCCAGAAGGAAATGTATGGATCTTGACTTTGCACAGCTCACCAGCAGACAAGTGCGCGGGCGGGGCGCTTTGAGTAAGACTGGACATGGTTGACCAGCCCGAATGTTGATATCGTTAGTTGTGAGGTGTAGATGTAAGGAAGGAAGCTGGCGAGGCTGGGAAGATCCTTCCCACTCCTAAGCGTTGTATAGGTAAGCCACAGTGCTACTCATTGGCCAACTCCTGCAGTCACGGTCCTTTGTTGCCTTTGAAGACCTAACGCGCTTTTGATACTCTGGCTTGAAAGGACTATTGCTGTAGCATTGCGTTGCCAAGTCAAGTTCGAGTTAAGGTCATCATCCATACTCTGGTGCTGTAATCTTAATCGCGCATATCCAGTTGTAAGTTGGATGGCTCTACTGGTCGAGAGGGAATCCGTGTTATAGCTGTACGATAGTGACCAAGGGAATCGGTGTCGTCAGGCACTGGAATCTATGCTGACCCGTTTGGAACACTAACTGCAATGTTGTCTATCTCGTAAAACTAGTCCCTTTGCCATATACCTATCAGCCAGCACACTCTCAATAGAGCAAGTCCCCAAGCCATGCCAATGCTATCCCAGATAACATTTAGCTTGCTTCCCATAACTTCTTTCCAACCTATCGCAACTTCGATCATGGCGATATCAGCGCTTTCGGCCAGCATGAGCATTTCGACGTCAAAGATCCAGCCTTCGGAATGCATGTACGGTACGATATACGGCAAACAAGGCCTGGAGAAAAGCTTGAAGCCACATTGGGTATCCTTGATACGCGCAGTTGCTGCTGGGGTCATGACGCGGAGGAGCAGGTGGAAGGAGTACATGAGAAAGTTGCGGAGCTTGGAGCGCTTGGTGCCGTTAGTGAAGTCCAACATACAGTGATTATGGTTTACACAGGTGGACATACCTTGACCACGGCTTCGCTACCGACAAGATGAGCTCGGCTGCCAATCGCGACACCTCGCCCATCAATGTCCTCGATCTTCCTACATCCTTCGACTAGCTTGCCAAGATCGCTGAATCGACTTGCGCCATCCGCGTCTGCGAACACAATGTATCGACCTCTGGCGTGCCTCATGCCATGTGTCACCGCACCGCCCTTGCCTCTATTTACCTCCAGGGTAATAATACGAATACTTCCGTGTGGTATATGCGTAGAAGGAAGCGTCATTTCGGTACCATTCTTCGTCCATGGTCCAGCGACTGGTACGGGGTGCTCACTCAGTTGGTGTTCCTTGGCAAACTCCAGTGCTTTATCAACCGTTCCGTCTGTGCTACCATCGCTGACGATCAGGATCTCCCAGCCCTTCTCTTTCCCGTTACCTGTTTCGCCATCATGCGACGAGCCATACTGGCTCTGGAGGTAGTCCACAGCCTCTTCGAGCATACCACTCATACGGTCCTCCTCGTTGTAAGCAGGCACCACAACGGTCATGAATAGCTCTGCCTCCTCGATTGGCATCTGGGGTGGTATCACAACTTTCGTTCCCGGTGCCTTCGCCGCCTCCTTTTTCGCCAGTTCCTTCTCTGCCGCCCACGTGTCGAGCCAACATGGTAGCTGCTTTGGTGCACTTCGAGTGCCGTCTGGCAACACTGTGATGTATTGTTTTTCGGATGGCCGAGGCTGTCGAGGAGAGGGTGCGAATAGCGCAAGGGCAATGTACATCTGCGCGCTGGATTAGTTCTGGGGCATGTACGCCTGCATATTGTTATGCGCTCAGGAACACTCACCCAGAACAACAATGCGCCCACCAAGAAGCTCAGTCCCACAAGAATCGCCCAAGTCGGTGGCATCTCCAACTTCTTCTGGGGAAAGCTCTCAAAGCCATAGCCAGCGCCTAGCTTTGAGGTATCAAACGCGCGGTTCGACATGGTGGAATGAGAGAGCCACGCGCGGGCAACTGAAAGCGTGAACTACCGGCAGACACGCGTATACATCTACGGCACGCTCGGAATACAGATCTCGGCGTGAGAGAAAGGGGTGAAGAGTCGATGTTGAACTTGTGGTTGAGCAGCCAATGGTCTTGCGAAGATGCAACGTGTTTGCTGAGGACACAGCTCGGCCGACCAACGGAATCACGGAGCCGACCAAGCCGACGCCCCACATGCCACCTAACTAAGCAAAAATCACTATACAATAGTTAGGTTATCTAAGCCTTAGTTAGATAGTTAACTTAATAAATTTTTTATAAAATAAGTAAGTAAAAACTATATATATTCTAAACATGTTCTAATTATAGTAGGTATATATAGTAAAGTAATACTACTATCCTCTCTAAGTTTACCTTACCTAAGTATTAAAACCTAGAATATATATAAGGATCTTAATTAAAACTAGTTTAGAAGCTTTACAGATAATATTAATAAATCTAGTAGTAAGAATAAAGATAAAGAGGTATAACTAAGTTCTAAATACTTTTATAACCTGTTCTTATTATAAGCAGAACATAGGCACAGAAGACTAGAGTCCTTTCTAACTTACTTCTAGTAGTGCAAACTGCTCCTTAATAATAGTACATTTTAAGTATTTAATTACTCTACTTAACTACCTAAGTATAAGTAATTAAGGCTATACTTATATTATAAATATAGATCTAATATATTTAACAAGAGAATAAGTTATTACTTAGGCATAACAGGTAAGGTCTGTTTCTAATATATTTATAAGGTGTTAATAATATAGTTCTAATACTACTGTGCTCTAAAAGGTCTAATAAAATAGATACTCTTAGCCTATCTAGAGGTTATACTAGTAATATAGTATTAGTACTAGTATTTTAGAGTAAAGTGTTATAAATATCTTTATAACTTAATTATAATACTTTTATATATATATATTACAGATAATATATAGGATATAATATAAGAGCTAAGAGGAGGGTTTACTAGAATAGATCTAGACAGATAAAAACAGTATACTATAAGGTAAGTTCTTAACACTAATATAACTAGTTTAGAATATATTACTAATAATATAAGTGTTTTTATTAGTATAAAAGAGAGATTTACAGCTAGCGTTATATATATAGATACTAGCCTAAATTGCAAACTAAAACTGCAAAAATAAAGAGACCTTATAGGTGTTCTAAATATGTTCTAAAGCATATTCTAACATGTTTAAGACATAAATAGTAAGAAGTAATAGATTATAGGTTATATAGTATAGCGCTAAAACTTCTAAGATTGCTATTTCTTCTATAAGGTAAATAATAAGTTCTTATTACAGTATCTTTAAGAACTATATTAGAACAGATTACTAAATTATTCTGTAGACTATAGGTTCTATAGTGTTGTAGAGACTATAATAATAGAGCTAAAGAACTATAGTTCGTTAAGAGTGCTCTATTCTTAATACCTTTCTAATATATTTAGATATTAATTACCTACAAGACAAGAGCAAACTACTCCAGTATAAATATAGTGTAATCTTCTATATTTTAGTGCTGTTAGACCTTTAAAAGATGCCCTATTTCTTATTCTGTTCTTAAGGCGTTTATACTTACCTTCTACCTCTACTAACCTAGACACTAGAATCTCTTATATCTAAGATTACACAGATTATTAAGTAATTAGATAATCTAGGTCTAACTATAAAGAACATATTGCAAACTCTATTAGAATATATTACTAATATATTTAGACTGTAAAGCTACTTATAAGTCTATTTATAGACAAATAGGCTAAAAGCTATTAAAGATAGTTACTTACAGAGGTTTATAAGTCTCTTATAAATCTTAATTACTTTAGTAGAGTAATCTTTTATGAAAAGTTAATAAGATTCCCTTACAGGCAGTAGGTAGTAGGTGTTTAGTTTAAGTTCTAGCAGAGGTACTAGAATAATACGGTCTTAAAGTGTTCTAAATAGATTGCAAATATTATACTAATATTTTTATAGGTATATATATATAATATCCTTAAGAATAATATTAGAATAGCTATTATTTGCTTTTTAAAGGTATAAGCTAGTTAATTTACCTAATTAGAGTTCTTTTAGGTAGATGTCTTGTTTAAACATGTTTAAAAGAGGTTTAGTAAGATACTATGTATATACTTTAATAAAGACTATAAGAAAAGTAATTTACTATTCTTAATATGTTCTTAATATAGTACTAACAGATAATAGTCTTTATACTCTACTAGGTTATTATTAATAATAATAGACGCCTAATATATAAGTAGGTATTTATTAGAGTATTCTTTCTACTTTCTAAAGTTGCTTAGAAGCTGTTCTACTAGAAGCATATCTATAGAGATAGTCTAATAAGCTTTACTGCTAATATAGATAGGAAATAAATAGCTAGTAGGTATACTTATTCCTGTCTTGTTCTAAATATGTTTCTAATATAGCAGGGTTTAGAGATTACCTAGTGTTATACAATTAAAAAAATTAGCTCTAGCAGTAGTATATTCTAAACACGTTTTTATTATATTAAGTATACTTTAACTAAAGTATTATTTAGTATACTAGGTATAATAAGTTCAAACTAGGTTCTATATATAATAAGATGCGTTTACTTCTAAATACCTAAGAGTAGATTAAATAGGATGCTATGTGTGTTTAGCTAATCTGTATATTAATGTCTTTACAACCTGTTTAGAACTAACTCTTAATAGAGTATAAAGACGTTTATATTGCTAATTAGGCTAAGTATAAGCAGAACCTAATTATTATAGCTAGGCTAAATTTAAGTTATTCTTTAATAGATATTAAAGATTAGAATATGTTATTAACGACTTTAAACACTATTAAGTAAGTAGCAAATAAAGAGTACTTATTTAATTAGCAACTACTACTTCTTTAGGCTGTGTTTTAGTAAGACTTAGTTCTAAACATATTTAGGATATATTACTAATATAATAGGGAAATAAAAATAGATACTATTAATGCTATCTAATTCTCTACTAGAAAGTACTTTAGTATTTAGCATAGAGCAAGAGCTATAGTTATATTATCTTAGTATAGTAGACAAGCTACAAGGACTAGTAAGTGTGTTCCTAATATAACTATAATATATTCCTAATATAGCTAAGACTACTAAACTACCTAATGTTCTGCTCTATAGGCTTAACCTTTAGAAGATAATAGTATTCTATTTAGAGCATCTTTATCTAGTCTTCTATATACACAGTTATTAAGGTTGTGTTTAAGAAGTTTAAGAGTATCTACTACTAGGCCTGCTTCCTCTCTATTATAATCTAAGTAAGTAATCTTCTAAACTTATTTATAACATACTAATAAGGATAGATTAATAAAAAGATAAGTGCTTTATAATAATAATGTGTTAACTTAATAATATAAAGCACTTTAACTTTAGTTATAAGAAGTTACTATCTGTAGAGAAGAGGCTCTTACTTAGGCAGTAGAACTTACAAATATAAAGCTAGAGTTAGAGATTAAGATAATAAGGAGAAATTAATTAAACTAGCTTTAGAATATGTTTATAAATACTATTAAACTCCTTTAAAATATAAATATAAGCCTATTTTAAAACTTTAGACTTAAAGGTTTTTTTTAATTATTAGCAGCTAGAGTAATATATTATAAACATTTACACAGCAGAGGCGTTAGATAGTTAGATATAGCAGGTTATTTTTTACTATAGCAAAAGTAAATATATTAAGAATAACTTTAATAAAATTAGGTATCTTAGCCTAAAGTACTAGCTTAAACCTATCTCTCTCTTCTTAAGGAGTTCTAAACTTGTTTATAACTTAGCCTAGGGTACTAGCTTACACCTGTCATCCTTCTTTATTCTATTTCTAAACTTGTTTTAAAATAGTTAACCTAATAGTACTAGTCTAAACTAAGAGTATACTAAAGGTGTTATAAATATGTTTACTAAGAAGTAGATCTCTAGTTAAAGAACTTATATAAGCTATATTTACACTTAACCTAGCTGTATTCTAAATAAGTTTAGTATAATTATAGTTAACATGTTTAGAACAACTTACTAGTATTATTAGAAGTGTTAAGGTAGGTAGTATAGAGGTAGTAGGTACTATAGAGGTTGTGCACAGCCTTACCTATAGCCTTAAGGTTAATATCCTAAATATATTTAGAAGTTATTTAGTTTAAAGTTTAAATATACTTACACTCTTAGCATATCTACCTTTTATATTACTAGACTTATAGATTATAATCTAAAGTAGTTTAGAAGGTATTAGCGTAGTTATAGAGACGTTAGAGGTACAGCGCTTACTAGTAGGCTTAGCTAGAGCTAAACATGTTTAGAATATTATATTATAACTATATTTAGAATAACTTATAAGAATTTGCAACCTCTTTAGAGCTAAGCTAGTAGCTACTAAGGTTATTATACTTATATATTATATTATAATAGAATACTAAATATATTTAGAACTATATTAACTAATAGAGTAAAGAGACTTATAAGCTAGATTTACGCCAGCCTTAGGCTGTCCAATAGGTACCTAATATATTATAAACAGGTTAATAGTAAATATAATTAGAATATATATATACCTTAGCAGCTAGGAGCCTATACTTAATACGCTTAAGGTAAGTATAAATAGCACTGTAGTCCTTAAACGCCTTCTAAATATATTTAGTAAGAGATATATTATAAATATATTTAAAATAACTTATACTACAGAGCTCTTTATTACCTTTAAGAATACTGTAATAGTAGACTTTACTAATAGGTACCTTATAGCTATCTTTAAGCTAAATATATTTAGAAGTTAATTAGATTAAATAGGTTTAGAATATATTTACCTTAACCTACTTCTTAGCACTAGCAGGCAGCCTGCCTAGGTAGTAGTAGTAATTATACTTAGTCTAAATATAGTTAGAACAACTTTAGAATAACTTAAAGAGTATACTTACTAATTTCTTAAGCGCCTTAGAAATAGCTATAGCAGCAGTAGGAGCAGCTGTAGTGTAGTTTAGAACATATTTAGAACTTTACTTAAATTATTATTACTTACTTAGTATTAGTATTAGTGCTAGTAGTAGTAGTAGCTATACTATAGTTAGAATATATTTAGAAAAGAGCAATTTAAAACTTACTAGTAGGCAGGTAGTAGGTAGGTAGTAGAGTAAATAAGTTTAAGTTAAGTTTAGTTAGGTAGGATTTCTATTAGTTAGGTTAATTAGTTATTAGTAGCTAAGCCTTGGCTTAGTCAGGTCCGTGATTCTGTTGGTCGGCCGAGCTGCAACCTGGTGTTTGCTGACGTAGACCGAGGAGTAGCAGGTGGCACTTGCTTTTCAAGCCACGCGCTAGCGACCGTTTTCGCCAGGGGCAGCCGGCAACCCTTAGTTCATGTGAAACAATTATCTAATATATACATCTAGTAAGTCTGTCAAGTATATAAGAGCAAGATATATACTCAAATGTCGATATCTCTATTTGTTATACTGGCCTAGGTGTTATTTACTACTATTGATAAACTAACCTACCGTATAGTATATTGTGAGAGCTAGACTAGAATCGGCCTCAGCGACCAAAAAGGTACAATGCTTTAACAGATAGAGGTAGTGGGATTTAAATACGCGTGACGTTACAGCGATTATGCACTACTATAGCAGTGTAGGTGCAGAACTCCATAGGGGCACCTCTTGCTTCAATGCTATTATTTTCTTCATATATCTCCTAATCTTCTTACGTAGAGTATGCTGATCCCGGTTCAAGCTGGGTGGGAGTTATTAGCTAGTGCGAATGCATGTACCCAGGTACATCATACATGTGCCTGGATAGTAAAGTAGCAACTAGAGAGCCGCAGTAGCAGAGAACAAAAAACAGGCCTCAAACAGCTATAGACAACAATTCAAATTTCAATCAACTTCGCAAAGATGTGAATCTGATAAAGGTAGATTGTTATTACAGAGCCGTGCCGTTGGCCTGACACTTAGGCGTCTTGCTTTGGATGTTGACCAGGTCTAAAATGCACCGGATGGTTCCTGATCGAACTATCATTTGACAGCCGGTTTCTCTCAGCATAATCAAATATGGCCCAATAATCTTTGCAGACATGAGTTGACATCGGGTCGTCCGGCTCTTCAACCGATTCTAAAGCTGTATCTCCGCAGCACATGAATGACTGTCGAAGATAATCAAAACAGTGTAACGTGTGATTGAGATGCTCTGATTTCGATATTTCAAATGTGTCGGTATGTATGCTCAACGAAGCTTCAAGTATCAACTCCTGGAACTGATTAAAGAAAATCCATCATTGAACAGCTCGCAGGACAGCTTACCAAACAATGCATCTGATGAAATACAGCAATCCCATAATAATTCAACGATGAGTCGTTATCGTCTTGCATTGCATCGGGTAGAATGTAGCGTGAGTGTTTATCAACCTGTATAAAGCCTCTTCCTTCTATCACTTATTAATTCGTCTTTCTCAGCCTACTACAGCAACCGCATACTCACTAGGCATGAATGAGTCCCAGTCATCGAGAGTTTGTTTTACGTCTAATTGAGAGAGGTGATTGTTCATTGCCTGCACCTTGACCCCATCGCCGAAAACTTTCCTTTCTAGAGGGACTGTGAAACTATTAAACTCGTTACCACACTCTATCCGGATGAACCTACATTCATTGACAAGACCATTCAGCTCTCCGAGAAGTGGTAATTCGTCAATGCAAAGTTCTCCGAGACAGTAAGGGCGACGGTCTCCATACCAGGAGAATGCAGCGTAAACAAGAACTAAGACGCTAATAATGTTGTAAAGGATGAGTACGAGTTTTATGCGCTTAGTAACAAAGCCAGCTGGATCTTTAGAAGAGTATTCAGGCTGTGCAGGAATTTCGCCACTAATAAACAATGTACTTTCAGTTTGTGAGTTCTCGGATGGACGCGGCGACATGTGGGAAGTTGGAGACGAAGACATAGCAAGTGAACATCAAACGTTCCTGGTCGAGGGTGTGAAGTAAAACTAAGAAAGACTCATGTCTCCTTCTACTAGAGATCTGCAGTTTTCTTAATGCGAAAATTGTTCGGAAGAAAAGATCTGAGACCGAATATCCGAAACCGAACGTCCGAGACCGAACGTCTAACTCTAGAAATCCGAGACCGAACATCTAAGATCATACATCCGATACCGAACATCTACTCTAAAATTCCGAGACCGAACATTCGAGACCAGATATCCGCCTCGCATAAACCAAAAAGAGAGCTATTAGTGCCGCGAGAATTTGTTTCTTGAGCCAAAAGCTGGCAGGGAGCGGTACAATTGAAATGGATCTGGATAGATGGTAAGCTAAGTTGAACATCGTCTAAAAAAAGCCAATTCTGTAAAAGTAGTAGGTATTCTTGTGCAGAATGTTGTACTTGGCTTTGACGTTGGGTACAAGGTCAAAACAGGGACTCATAATAGCAATTTATCTGCCCAAGACTCGCTGATAATCATACTGTCTCCATGATCGAGCATGAGTCTTCTATGTCATTCACCTATCTGAATGCGAAAAAACAACTCCTCGCGCATAGAACCTTCTTGTAGACGGTATGATCTTTACTTCCCTTGTGCCTGCGGATACATGGAAGACTTGGCATGGATATTGCATCATGGAATCTTCTAGCGGATCGCATGTAAAACGTAATTTCAGAGACAGAGCAGATGGCCGCAGCATCTCTCTCCAGCTCATTGACGCCTCTGTTTTCATGATTTGCAGAACAAGGAAAATCTTGATCTAACGGGAAACTAATCTGAGTTCAGGTTGTTGAGAAGTGTTACGAAAGGAAAAAAGAAGTATGGTTTTGGTAGAGACGCGTAGTTTGATGCTTCATGGTAGAAGTCGTCTGAAAGGGAGTATACTGATTCGGCAATCTAGCTAATAGGACACCTATTTTTGCACGACCTTGGTTACTTTGTCCTTACGACACAAGGAAATGAATATCATCCATGATCTTAATGAGATGGGATTAGTTGATTTGTTCAGAGGTTCCAGAGACTGCTTACATTACTACTGAACTCAAACGCGAACAGACTCAGCGTAGTTGAAGATAGCATCAAAATCTTTACAGACATGGTGAGAGCCAATCCCGAGAGTACCACCAAGTTCACCATTCTCCCTAGCATAAGGATCTACACCTTCCAAAGCGGTGTCACCACAGCACATTATCGACTGTCGGAGGTAATCTAAAGAGTGTAATACCTCGTTTAGAAAATTGTTGTTGTCCTGAACAACCTCCGGCCGCAAAATAGTTCTGAATATGGAATACTGCGCTGGTTGGTAGATGAAAACACAATCAAGAATCATTGGTAAATTAAGCTTACCAATAAGTCAAGTTGAGCAAAGACAGAAATTCTGTAGGATTGCTCCTGAGACCCCGGAATCGGCCATGGAAGCGCATGGTGCGAAGGGCTGCTCACGGAAATCTCCCCCTGACCTCCTTCAAGATGATCAGCGGGTTTTTAATAATCTTAACTTTCACCAATCTTACGAGGCATTAACGGCCGCCATGCTTGAAGGATATCATCAATGTCATCAGAAGATGTAGATAGCGTTGTTGGTGCATAACTAGAATCGTTCCAGAATAAGCGAATCTGCCGCGGCACTACGAAAAGTTTAGTGCAGAACATCACACTAGTCCCATCAACATACTATCAGGTACGAGCCCATTGACGTCAGTGGTGATGTGTTCGGACGGATTTCTGTGACGATGCGGAAATCTGCTCGACTTTGAGATTGCCCAAATGCTGACTATGAGAAACAAGGTCGGAAGGATGATACCGAAGGAAATCATTATGACAGAAAGGTATTTCTTAAGATAAACAAATATCGGCTTCTCGTGCCATCGTCTAAAGGGATACAGGGACAAGCCATCTTCTAGAAGACTGCTCTCCGATTGTTTGGAGACAGGAGAGTATTTGAAGGTGGACGGCATACTAAACGACATTCGTAGATGGTGACACGTTCGTCAAGAAGCAATTCTGAGAAGGCAGCTTTTTACTAAGAGTTATATAAATGCTCGATGTATGTAGGCTACGGGCCTTATACTCGCCAGTTGCTCGGTCGTTTGTGCCAAAGTTTGCATATAGCCGGCGTGCACAAAGATCCGAAGGTAAACACCAGTAGGCCCGAGAAGACTTTTACAATTCCGAGCTTCGGATTGACCGATCAAATTTGCCTGAGACCTTTCTGGAACTGCTCGGAAGAGTGATAAAATCAGAGATGCCTCAGAGACTGCCTAGGTATTTTGCCGGCATATGCAAGGGAGAAGCTTATCATAACCGTAGCACCAATCGGTAGTTTCGGATTATGATGTCGACATCTTGTACAAGCGTATCCGAATCAGCATATATTGTGTGCTGTAAGATTACCATAACTATAGCAAGTTGTACAGTTCATCTGTCGTTCACTGTTGGCTCGAAGTCTTGATACCTCCTGTCTTAACATTACAACGCGGCAAATCGCTTCACACGATGCAGCTAGTCAATCTCTTGTTCTCTTCCTGTTTGTTCTTGAATCTCTGCGTTGGTTCTCCACTTGATCAAGCGATCGAAGACAAGGGAACTCAAGGGGCGGTAAGTTAAAGTCGTCCGTTCAGTCGCTGTAGAGAGTGCTAATCCTTGCCTAGATTGAAAAGCGTGATCCTCGCGGCGGCCATTGGGCTAAACGGACCCTGGCAGTTGAGGAAGCTGACGCAGTATTGAGTTGCAGTTCGTCAAGATGCTTTAGAGGCCGCTGACAGTTGCCTAGGTTGAGAAGCGTGATCCTGTTGGCGGCTATTGGACAAAGTGGGACCTAGTAGCTGAGGAAGATGACGCAGAAAAATAGCGCAGGGTTGCCGGGAAATACAAAGTAGTGGTACGGTGTGGTCTTCAGGTCGCTATAAATACTATGCTAATATAAGTTACAGCCTGCCTAGCCTATCTGCTGCAAGCAACATTGGTGCAGTGAGAGGAATTCAATTGAGCAAGAATGCTTTCGAGCTCTAAATAGGCTACGAGGAGTTGGTGACTAGGCTTCTCATACAACCAGATCCAAGTTCCACGAATGATGCCAATACTCCTCCTTCCTGATACCACTCAGTCACGAACAGACTGTGTTCCTAACAATAACCTCACGAATACAACTTATTTTCTGAACCCACCAAGCACCTGCATACTAGTTCCGGTATAGCAAACGTCCTCATCGCCGGAATCACTTCTCACCCTCCACTACATCACTTGCTCAGACTTATCGGGCCACTCGTTGATGAGGTCGCACAGCATCTGCAGATGACCGAATGTATCTGGTTGTGTTCTTATTGATATTGCTCGTACCCAGCAGTTTGCATCTTGCGCAGATCTCGCTGTTTGCATATGGGATCGGATCATGCGACACTAGATATACCCAGGCTTTTCAGCCTCTGATAGTCGACCATTTAGTCAATACACTCTACTCAACTATCACTATTCAACACTAGCACTGAAGAAGCGAAACATGGCATCAACAGGAAGACTGAGACAAAGTCCATGGACCAACGACTGGCGAAACATCCACGCGTAAAGGCGGTGAGTCTTGTGTTTGAGTTGAACTGAAGTCTGCCTTCTCGATGTGGAGCCCGTTGGAGAGATGTTGTATACATGTAGCCCATACAGTTAGTACAAGCTATGGTCAGCAAATTGACTGCCAGCTCCACAAAAGCCTGGCTCACAAGACTAATGTGCAGTGTGCGTTCACTTCGTTTACCGCTCTCTGTAACACTAGAGTTTGAGTTGCGTCCATGAGTCTCAAGCGTATAAGGAACCGTAGCTCCCAGAATCATCGACTAGAGTCTCATGGCTGCTGAAGGCCCAGGGTGCAAGAACAAAGAGGATGACGGCAAAGAGCAAATCTGAAGACAGATCCCACCATAAAAATGTTACGAGTTCTAAGCGCTTAATCGAAAGTTTGTGAATAGGTTGTAGTTTTAGTCACTGTAGACTTACTATGCTTTACAACAGAGCTTTGTGTCTGGACGTAATCCTCTACTTTGCATCCAGGAAAATAAGGTGCTTGGTTTGACAATTCGATCGCGAGAGATTTCACAAGGTTGACATCAGTGGACACCTGGGGGTATCCAGGACGGCAACCAAACTATAGTTGTCGTAGGAGGGAACTTTTTGGCTATCAAGCATCAAGAGTCAGCCGCTGTCGAACAGTTTTATTTTGATGCTGAGAGCCGGAACCATCCTCCATCGATAGAAGGGCTGAGCGGCACAGTCAACGCTTTGTTTGCTGTGCGATCAAAACACAGGAACTATCGATGTTGGTGACTCTGTCATGGCACCAAATTCGATCAACGCACCAGCCTTCACGGAAGGACGGCGAGATCTCTCTTTCGAAAGTTTCAATAGACTGGTGTACTCAATAGTAAAATTGCCGGGTGGAACTATCTGTTTTGGAGGATACTTCGACGGCATTTGGTGATGCCTCGACCTCGATGTACGGCTTGAATAGCTCTAAACACCTTCGATCCTGGATAATTCCACTATGAAATGTCCACTGTGAAATGTCCACTGCTCCGTGACTAGCCATGGGTGCAGTACTACCTCCTAATATCATCAAGGAACTCCTCGTGTTGAAGCTGCAGGCGCATGGAGGATAAGAGAAGATATTGTGCATTTGACAATATATATTTAAATATCTCATACCTTTCCACATACGACCATAGGACGTTGAAAACAAGGCTTCCCGTTCGCTCAGCCCTATTTAAGCAACGTACCGGCGGATTAGTAGTTAGGTGGGTGACCACTAGCGAATACCCGCTGTTGTATGTTTTTGCCCATCTTTTGGCATCCTACTGACAGCGAGTAACTTCTAGGACGATATCGACGTGAACCCTCTGTACGTTCTCTCAAACGATGTCCTGCTACATCCCATCATCAGTTGGGACACTCGAGGTGTCCTGTGGTAACTAGGCTGACAGTCGTCGGCTGATCCAGAGTCGCGGCATCAAGCAGGGCCAATAAGCTAGTCCATATACTTTCCGCGCACATATAGTTCCCGCGCACCCCACCACAACGCGTACCTCTGTTTTGAAGCTATCTATTGTCAACGTCACGTACCCAAAATGGATCCCAAGGAAGTTGCTATACAATCTGCTATCAATAGTCTTATTTCTAGTGTTTATAGGAGCCAGCGGAAGGCAGCTGCCGCGTATAGGATCCCTGAATCGACGCTACGAGGCCGGCTACGTGGTCAACAACCACACGCGACAGCTCACTCAAATCAACAACAATTGACGCCAGAGCAGGAGCAGTTTCTAGTAGAGTAGATACTTAAAGAAGACTCACGTGCACAGCCGCTATCTCATCCCCGTGTAAGAGAGATGGCTACCCGAATCCTCCACATGAACGGCGACCACGAGCCACTTAGGTATCTATGGGTACCCTATTTCATTACACGTAACCCACGCGTCGCCTCTATAGTTAGACAAACAATTAAGAGCGCAAGGACTACAGCAGCTAATTATAAGACAATTCGCGCGTTTCTGGAGCTATTTAAGTGTACTTAGATTAAGCTAGGCATACAGTATAAAGATATATAGAACATAGATAAGACTAGGGTTGGCCTTAGGGTATGTACTAACACTAGAGTGGTTGCTAGTTTATTAAAAAAGAAGACTTATATTAAATCACTAGAGGATTGTGAGTGGGTGTCAATCCTAGAGACTATCTCTGCTACTGGCACTAGACTCTAGTGCCTAGTCATCTTTAAAGGCAAGCATCTACAAACTACGTGGTTTTTAGCACAAGGGGTACCTAATTAGCTCTACATAACGTTAGAGAATGGATAGACGTTAAACTTAATTAGATCTAAGTAGTTACAACGGATGTTTATCCTAAATACTACACCTTTACAAGGGGGGTAGCAGCTACTACTATTAGATAGCTACAGCTCCTATACCCCTATTAACTTTATGTAGACTTGCTGGCAGTATTAGATCTACCTCCTATACCTTCCCACTTACGCCTTACACATCCTCTAGCTACTAGATCTGGCTCTATTCTCTGTCGTTAAGAGCTGCTATTACAGTTAGATCTAAGCACTCTTAGCACTTAATAACGCAGCACCTATTAAGAAGGAGAGGTTTGTAACCTTATACAACAAAGCAAGAGAGAAAGGACTATCTAAGAGAGTTATACGAGCTGGGTAGAAGGCTGCTGGCTTATGCCTATACAACCCAGGCCTAGTATTACACTTATCTTAGGTATCAGGCCGGCCTATTACTCCCCTACTATCTACTCAGGCCTTAGATCAGATCATTAGCACGCCTTAAAGCTTACAGGACCTATACAAGGCTTAGCAGCAGCTCCTTTTATCAGAATCTCTTTTACAGAGCACCCGCCTAATGCTTAGCAAGGCAGGCAAGGCTATTACTAGCGCTAACACTCGCGCAGCTTGGCTTAAATCTAAGAATCAACAACTTAAATATTAACTAGATAGTACTAGGGTTACCTGCTTAAGAAAGCGTGTTCAAATTAACCTAAATAAGCGCTATAGTAACGTTAAAGCTATTAAGGCTGCTATTAATCAGGCAGCAGCATTACAAGCTAAGCAGGCATTACGTTTAACTAAACAAGAGGCTTAAAAAGTAGCAGCAGCAGCAGCAGCACTTACGCTTTAGTCTATGTGTACAGAGTGGCAATTGTAAACGTTAACGTTAAAAAATCACGACTTCAATCCAAGTACTGGTGATGTGGTGGGGTGCGCGGGAACTACATGTGCGCGGAAAGTATATGGACTAGCTTATCCAACGCGCTGAACTTGAAAAGCTCTTCACGCAGATAGTTGCCCCATCCTTGTAGCACGATTCACTCCATTAAACTTGCCTCGCAACATGTGAAGCACCTTGAAGCTTGTATTCAAGCGATCCGATCCCCTTCATGTCAGCTGAAGCGCTGGTTGACCATATACCAAAGCGTCCGCGCTCAATAGCTATGACGCTGGAGGGCAGTCTGTCCTTGGCGTGCTTTTCCGTGGTCGTATGGCTGAAAATGACCTTTTCAAAGCTACTTAGCATGCCTTAAATGTATCAATCATCCCTGAACCGGAACGGGTGATGTTGGTAGCCATGATGGGATTGGTCTCCTACTGGGTTATGTAGGACTGACTCAACAACCACGGGAGTTTATTGGTGCCTGCAAAAATGTGCGCACCCCCCTTAGATTTGGAAGACAACAATTATAAGTGCGTCATAGACAAGCAAGAGAATCTAACTGGCTAGCTATAGCTGGTTGACAGTAAAGTGACAGATTGGGTGACAGCATGCAGGGCAAAACGTGACAACCACAAGAAATCAGCTAATAGTCTACCTGCCCGCGTCTATAGTTTGTGTTGATAAATCACCGTACCAAATTTGGGGGCTTGCGCACATTTATGCAGCGGTTATAATACCTCTAGAGCGCGAGAGGATCGAGAACATTATTTGATCCTCGGTCATGTTGGGCCCGGAAACTGCTGGTGTCGTGCAGGGCGCATTACCACTCATCACTGGTCAAAGCACATTCCGCTCCCCATTGTCTTCTTTGAAGCCTCGAAGGTGTCCTGGGAAGAAGCCAAGGTGCGGTATATCGAACATGAGCCAATAACCGTGCCTTTCGGAGTCCGTGACTTCAACGAGCCTACCCGATGGCAATAGATTGATCCACACCCCAGTCGGCTCGATGTCCAAAGTCAGTCCAGCGATACTGCGACCTTGACATGCTGAACGGCAGGTCGTCCCTGTCCCAGCGAGTACGGTGCTCGTGCCAAATCTGTGTAAAGTCATGCAGCAGATACAGCAAGCACGAACAAGTGCATGTGTGGACTCTCTCGAAAGTTTGTCGAAGCGAAGACAGGCGGTACCTGATAACCAGAAAGATTGGGCAGCATACTGGCTACGACAGATCTAAAAACAAGGAGTAAGCCCAAATTGCCGCCTGACTCAACATCCCCAATTTTACATCTCCGTGGACCTTGCGTCTATTATCCTGCAACTGTATAAAACACCATGGCTGGAACGTATTGCTAAGGACAGGGCTTTAGTAGCTTACAGCTGAGTGTAAGGGGCTAGGCTCATTTAGCTATGCCGACCGATAGCAAGGCCAAGTGCACAGATTGTATTTGATAGACTGTGCGGTACCTAGATAGCTATATGAGATATTCTCGGCGCAGAGAAAAAATATTGCAGTTGTAGGACTGGCAATCGGGCCAGGCTGTACGAAACTGTGGCCAGGGGCTCTAGCACATCACCCTGGGAGTCTCTATCAATGTTGGCACTTGAGGAACTCTGTTAGCAACGTGAGCGCAACAACAATTCCAGATAGGGATACACACGCAGTAGTGCTTTTCCTGAGAAGATCCTAAAAGGAAATTGCATTTGATGTTTGGTGGCCCATACTTCATTCCACGATCGGTGCTAGTAGGAAGACACTTTAGTTTGATCAGCGTGGTAGAACATAGCCAGGCTGGCATATTAGAGCGTTTAAAGACACGAGAATGTGCTTTCACGAACGTACTCACCCTCCATAGCGTAGGTTTATCGGCGCTGTTACAACTACCTCCGCCAAGGGGTACGGTATTGCAAATTGCGGCGCTCGCGATGATAGCGAGTTCGGATATAATTATCGTGGCGAGAAGCTTCATCGTGCAAAAGATGACTAAGGAACTGTGTATTTTAAGAAGATGATACTACGATTGGAAAAACTTAGGAGCTTAAAAAATTGTAATTCATGGCTCCGCACACTGTCTTTATAAAGAGTGATAACCTACTGATCAAGGTTTAGCTTTCAAATACCGTACCATGTAGCTGATTAGGACCGACTGTATACCCCTGCTAAGATGTATGCAGTTGAGAAGTCCCACGTCAAGCGTACCATGTGATTTATTTTAACAGCAGCTTCATTTGTTGTTTAAACGTTCTCCGCGCATCAATATCCTAGATGATTGCAGAGGCGTTTTGTCTGCAGGTAAGCTATCGCAGGGAACTACCCTGCCCTAAGCTTAGTTTTGCCAAATTGCAAATTTAAAGTGCCAGGTGTCAGGACCCGGCTCTAATCTACCTGATCAGAGCCCCTTTAAAAGGTACCACTGCTCACTTAGGTAGTAAGCAGATGGCTAGAACAGCACTTGTTGCCATACTAGTCAGAGGTGGCCACACCACATGCCAGTCAGCTACTTAGGCCTAGCACGAAAGGCAACATTTAGGATCTGTAGGCTATACTAAGGTAATGTTTTAAATCCTTCCAAAGGATGTTTAGCCTGTTGTACTTCTAATCTAACAGCAACAAGTGCTGTTCTAGCTGCGTGCTTAATTATCTGGGGTGAGCACTAGTACCTTTTTGGTAGTCCTAAACAGTTGCGCTAGAGCTGGTTCCTGACATTATGCTGAGCGTGCATGGGTCCGAGTCTGGCAGACCTTGTCAACCTGCCTGGTTACGTGGTTACCGGATGGTCCGGAACGACCTGTTTTCTTACCAGGCAGGGATCTAGTACAGTGGAATCATATCATAAGCAATAACAACCAAATTTTTTAGTTACCAATCAGCCTTGCATAGGCATCTGTGTTTGTTGCGAGCAAACCCATTGGCATAACTAAAATAAATCTCCCGCGAGGGCTTCGCTTACGAGCAGTTTTCACTGAGTGTAACCAAGCTAACTCTCCATAGATAATACACACCTTACCTTGATACAACGTACCATGTCGCAGAGTGGATGAACGTAGGCTACGAGAGGGGTGCCTGTATAGGGCAGAAACATAAGCTGCTTGCACTAAGCATCTACTGTAGTACGTGTGACAGGTAAGCCCTAGGGCCTACAGGCACTCTTAGCGTAGAAACCCCAACGCCTAGGCAGGGATTTAAGACTTTAAGAGCTATTTTAGCTCTGTACAGCATAGAAAACTGTCTAAAATTGGTGCGGATCCGAAGATGAGGATTTGAAAAGACGAACGAGGCATTCAGCTAAAGACGTCCAACGATCACGGAGTTGTGTGTCTTGCTTGGGTTCGAACTAGAGTTCAACATGTAGGATGAATCTTATGGGACTTGCAATTCGAGTCGACTATCCATTCTGTCTCTTCCACAGGGTCGTTCGTCGGGACACCAATACTAGTGGAATGCATCCCAGACGGATTGGACAATGTTTCGTTTATGAAAGATTCCAGACTGTCGTTCCAGAGAGCCTCGATGGCCATCGCAACGGCGGTGTAATTAACGTTGCTGTATCCTGCCCAAGACTCCTTCGGTTGATCATCAGTGTTGTACTCGAAGGTTCGGCTAAATAGCTCATCCCGTATATTTGTCAGCCCTATAACCAGTTGACCATGTGGTGCCAACTATCGGTGGTTTGAGGGGATACCCCCTTGAGAATACACTAAAAAGTCATAAGTTGTGGGGTCCCCGGGGAAAGCTTTGGTTTTGTCTCTGCGATACTCATTGTACACCTTCATGAAGGTTACATTCACTGCCCGTCGAAGACAATCATAGCACTTCTTGAAGGCTCCGCCTACGGCTTCTGTTTCTGTTTCAGAAGCGATGACAACAGCAGTGGCGATCAGGATTCTTGTAGTAGAAACGATGTGATACCTTTTTCTCCCACCAGTTGTAATTCAGTTCGACAGGATTACCGACCGCTGTTATTTTCGTGTCAATTTTTCGTACAGTTAATTACCAGACTTTCCGCGAATAGGTGTCGTCGGCGTATAGGTGCTGCATTGCCTCAGAACGTCCTTGATATCCTCTTCCAGCTCGCTATCGAAGAACGACGTAGGTGTGGATATATCGGTAATTGATCACTAACCCAGTAGTCATGATTGACGCAGCGCATGTCCCACTCCTTTGAGTCCCGCAATCCCATCGTAAGTTGTTTTGAACCGCACTCCTTGTCCGACTGAAGTCAAGATAGTACGCACATCGTATTTATCGCGATTGCCGCTGTCAACGAAAAGACGCGTGTTGATTTCGATGGAGAACTATATCGGGACACTCCATTTGTTGGACCAGATGTCTTTTGTGGTCATTCATGAGCTTTTTGTCCTGAAAGACCCGTCGTCTTGCGTACCCTCATTTGTGCAGACGACGTAGAATTTTTCGGAGTAGTGTCTGATAGTAGCAACCGGGAGACCTGTTGTGTCCACCAGAGTGTGCCTATCTAGAAGCAGATTCAAATCTGGTTATCACTAGCTAAGCTGAGTTGTTGAGACTAGTGGTGGCATGTCTTGTTGCTTCTTAGCTATTGTCCTCGAATACAACTTTTTTGTGCAGGCACATATACACACCAATTGATGTCCAGATCACATAGAGTTTGTTCAGAACCCAGACTTGAAGTAGCACTTGAACGAGTGGCTTGACGCTCTGTGAAGGTGATGATTTGCCTATACATATAGTAACACTAGGTTGCTGAAGCCGTGATCCTAACGCCAGTGTATGGGCTTCTAGTCTATCACGACAATTGCCCACTGAACTGCTTCAGCGTCATCTCAAGCGGTATCACTACGCCCTGGAATACCGCCTGCAAAAATTCTTCATTCTCCAAACTCATATCCGACCGATCAAAGTCGCAGCGTACACATCTCCGTACTGCATCTGCATACCGTATTCCTGCTTCGAATTCGAGCTCATTTTCCACAAGTCGCTCAGCTGTGCACCACGTCACTCCGGGTGTACCTTGGCAGTCGAGGTCCACAGGCATTTGAAGTTGTTCGATGGATGTGCCGTACCAGAGCTCGATAAGGAGTATACCGAGGCTGTAAAGGCTTTGGTTGCGTATGACTCTATATCTGGTCTGCTGGACTTGCGTTGGTGCGATGGTAATCAGTGGCGTAAGTCGTCGATACACGTAGGGATGCTCGTACATAGCGACCATTTTAGCACCGGGCTTCTGGAGGAAATAAACGTCATTGTCGCTCCAGTTTTCTTCTAACCAGGGTGTCTTGTACAGTTGCAGCATACTGGATGATAAGTCGAGAGCGATCCGAAGTTTATCATGCTGCGTCAAGCGTTTGTGGGTGTCTTCAGGGCCTGTCAAGATCTGACGGAGCGAATAGGCGACCCACTGCTGCTGGTTGCAACCGTGTGTCTCAGTCAAGGGGTATATTCCATGCTTGCGCTGCATGGAATCGAGGAGGTAGCCCATGCAGGTGTCCTGCGATTGCTGGAATTTCTCGAAAGCTACACAGAGGTCCTGTATATGTGCTGCGCTCGTGGCCCGTACCAATGTTGCGGGCCTTCCAACAACAGTCATGGTTATACTTGCGCTTCAGTGACTTTGCCTGGATGTATTAAGCTGGTTGAAGCGCACCTGCTTTTGCGAGCTCTGGACATTCAGGGATGGTGACAGGCAGGGAGATTCATCGAGAATGCAGCGTATCTCTGCCTCCCGCCAATGAGTGTGCAGCGTGTGCATGAATACCACCCGAAAGTGTGTGTTCTCTGAAACATCATCATCATTCTTGGTGACTTCAGTCCGGTTCTCCAGGCGCAGCTTCACAGCATGATCACCCTGGCATCCGCCTGTACAGCTAAATCCGGACCGCAAAATCTCGAACAGATTCTTTGCGTAGCTTCGGAAGGCTTTGAAATTGGGGCAATTGTGAGTCTTGAGCGCTCTTGCAGGTTCCAGATCAAGACACTGCTTCGTAAGTCGTGCCAAGGCCTGATTGAAACTCCTCAGATCATTAATCTGTTCGGAGTGCTCAGCTTTGCTGATACTGAACTTGAGGCGTTTGTATTCTTGCTTGAAAAGACTCGGATCAGTAAATTGTGGCTGTTGCTGGAGTCAGCGGTCGTGTTGTACACAGGGCCGGGTGGCAAGCGGCCGGCACCAACGTACTTTCCCATCAGGGTCCAACCCAAGTTTCTTCATCATCTTTCTCAACGCCATCTCTATACCTTTCATGTTCTCAACATAGATCTCATATGAGCCCTTTAGCCTGTTTCTCAACTTGCTATCAAAATGTGCTTCTTGCCACAATTGTCCGCCCGCGCTTGCAACGAAGTTGGCCATTTGCTCGATCCTCACGATGCCGGTGAGGAGCTGTTCCAGAGTGTTGACGAAGATACCTCTTTCGGTTTTGATTTGGAGTATCAAAGCTCTCAGTTCAGCTTTATACTTCCAGTATCTCTTGGTAGTGTTGATGCCTTCTGCATAGTGTTCCAGCGCCGAAATGATGAGTGGCAGCGCACCCAGCACAACGCCTGCGATTTCGAGTCCGGACATGGCTTTGTCGGCTCGACTGGTACGTATCGACAACGAGTCTCAAACCGTTGCTTGGAAAGAGGGGGGAACCGTTCAATCTGCTCAAGGCTGAAGCATCGGCTGAGGTGTCATGATGCACGTGTGCTGCAGCTGCAGGATTTGGCCTCCAACCCCCACCTCAGCCTGCCGCTGCAGGTCATCAACCCCTCTATGGACTTGCACGACTTCTGGTATCTATGATCACATTTTTCTGTGCTTTCACTGTTTGTCACTTCTGGATGCGTGTGTCTCCGCTCTCAACTCCCATTTCGCAGTCGCCGAAACTGCCGATATGCTATCAAGAGACCAACAGGGCTATTCGACTGTCGCACAGCATGTGCACGACTGCCTGAGCAAATTCCATGGCGCCCTGAAGGACTAGATGACGGCCGAGCTACACATCAGAACGAAGCTCCCACACGGCGGACTACTGGACGAGCTTGGCCGGTTTCGTGTCTGGTCAGGCAATGTCGGAGCTCATAGAAATAGTAGAGGGTCCTTGGATTTCAAGCTTCGAGAAGCGTCACACATCCGCGATAGAGTGACGGAACTTCTTCGAGGTGCGATCATGGTCCTTGGAGAGATGCAATCCATCTTCACTGGGGCCCGGATTTCTTGGGAAGACCTATCGGACTCTGATTCTGATGCATCTACAGACGACGGTAGAGAACACGCAGACACAACCGCCGAGCTTTCTCAACTTCTTTCCAACCTCTCAGAGATCAACACGTGCCTGATGCGCTTGTCCATATCAATCAGGAATCCGGCGCCTCATGACCAGTTCAAAGAGTCCAAGCACATTAATTTTAGTCATTACGAAACTTTCGACATAGATCATGTGCAAGCGAAATATCCTCATGCTTCTCCATTTTTATTCTTTCGACTCGGGAAAGCCATCTCTCGTCGCCGTCAGTTCTTGCGTTATAGGGAGGATCACCGCAAAAAGTACGAGCACGGACTGACCTCGCACACTTCACAGCGACCAGCGTTCGTTCAGTCAGAGGAAGAATGTAACTCGCATCGCCAGCCAAGCACGGTAGCCACAGCTTCAGAAGAGCACCCAAGTACCGTTGCATCGTCACTTCCATGGGCTGTTAAAAACATCAACTCGATTGAGGAACTGGATGAGCACGACGATCTTGTAGAAAGACTGTCGCAGACATCCTACGCTCTATCGACCGGTGATTCAACTAAGCTCCGACCACCGCCACTACCATCAACTGCATGTACTGGTCAGCCATTCGAATGCACTGTGTGCTTTCGCATTGTTCTCGTGCAAGACACTCTCGCATGGCGCAAGCATGTCTACCGAGATCTACAGCCTTACGTAAGTTTACAACCTCAATAACTGTCTACGCGTTAAGCTAACTGAGTCTAAAGGTTTGCACTTTCGAAGATTGCAAGACACCAGATCACACCTATGAATCGAGATACGAGTGGTTCCAACATGAATCTCAGGTCCATAGGGGATACTGGGAATGTCTTGATGGCTGTAACAAGATACTAGAATCTGCGGATGGTCTGCGCAAACACTTGCGTATCGATCATGTAGACCTCATGAGCGATGCACGGCTAGATGACCTTGTATCAATATGTTACAGACCAACAATCAATCAAGAGGAGGTTGAGTGCGTGTTGTGTTTGACGAGACATCCTTCGCTGCCACAGTTACGCCGGCATTTGGGCGAACACCAAGAAGAGCTATCTCTGTTTGCTTTACCATCGCATGCCGAGGAAAATTACGATATGAGCGAAAGAGAGAGTGTTGCCGATGAAGTCAGCTTGTCAGACGGTGATACCGATCGCAAAGGGTCGAACACCACAAATATCCGCTGTGCTGAATGCAGCCAGGGTTTCGAAGGTGACATCGATAACCAAATCGAGGCTTTGTCTGAACACAGGGAAGTGATCTTACATAGTGACGCTACTCCGCGGGAGTTCTCGAGCTGGCGGTGTCGGATCATGCGCGATGTGTCGTCTTCTGTCGAGACCAGGCAAGACAAGCTGGATACAAAAATCACCGGACTGCTTTTAGAAGAAATTCGCAACAAGATCCTTCAAACTTCAACCTCGTTATCCAACGGCAGAGCCCAGTTGCTGTCAGCGTTGGAAAAGCGCTTTGGCCTGCAAGATGTTCGTTCCAGTAGCGACAACCTGGAACATCAATCGAGGTCTACTATACAGCAGTCAGAAGACCGCTTTGACCACGATAGCTACTTTAAAATGATACCTAAAGACGAGCGGGATACAGTCGACTTTGACAAATCAGAGGCTAGAGTATCGGCTGGTAGCGCAATCATATTCGACAACAAAACGCCGACTTCGCGAGAGATAGGGCGACTTGTGGAAGCGAACAGTGGATCTGAGTCACTAGACGAACTTGGACTATGACCCAATCTAGGCTTCGATTTGGACCTTGGTCGCGAATTGAGGAAAGACGAAGTGGCTCACATCAAGGACATGCTCCTCTTGTACAGCTTCACTCCCACCACGCAGGATACCGTTCTCGATGCTACCAACACTGATGGTCTCGAACAAACTCCAACCGCAGTAGCAACTGCGAGGCTGGACCGGGATTTAGCTGACGGAGAGTGCACTGGCTGTGAGAAGCTGTACACAGTACAAGAAACCTTCACTGCCTTGGACAGAGCCATGAACCAGGCACCAGGTATGCAAACTCGACACAACTGGTCGAAGTCAAAAGTCAATGGAACGTGGAAGATCTACTTGGGAAACCTCAGCAGCGCCAATCTTCTCATGGATTCTGCATGCGCTCAGTGTGTTCTCAAAGATATCAGCCAGGTCCAACACTGGCCGGTTTACGATATCGAAGTGGGATCTTGGGAGACAGCTACCCAAGCTGAAGGGGGCGATGGAACTGAGGCTACTCGATCTCGGCCAGAAGACGCATCAGGCTCCGACGTACAACCATCGTTGCCATCGGATACAAATATGAACACACCAGAGAGGATTTCCTTGTACACTGAACTCCACCAGGCCACTTCTATTTCTTTACTGGCCCCGGATGACTCAACAACCGAACAGTTCCCCCCTGTACTCGACGTCGGCGCAGGCCCGAATGCCTACGACATCCTAGAAGAATCATCGCCAAGATACAACCTCGACTGTCCAGTTAGGAAGCATTGCATTATGACCGGAGCACCGCCTGACTGTAACGGCTTAAATGTTCCAAGCGTTGATCTCGTTCGGCGGCATCTCCTGGACGTACACGAATACATGAATATCAACATGTGTAAGAACTGCGGTCGTTTTCTCATCACAAGCCTAGCGTGGACAGAGCACGAGTCCCAAGTCTGCCACGTGCAACAGACGCTTGGTAACTCGATGGAGCGATGGCGTGATCTCTACCGTGCACTCTTCCCTGATGCTGTTGGTATACCTGATCCAGAGGACGTTTCTGCAAACAAGACCAACGCCTTCTACCATGGTGAGCACTACTCAGATGAGCCAAGAGTGCTTGCGCCGCTCGTTCAAGAAAGACGCCAGACTCTGGACAGCAATCCCTTTGCCGACCCATTTGAGCACGATCTACTCTTGCAAGTTGAGCGCAATCGCACCTCTGACAGCATGACTATCTTTTCTCCATCACCAGACCGACCACCTCCATCAACTCCACCAACCGACACAGCCTCAGCACCGCTACTGAACCCCGCAGCCTCGAACTACGCACACAAAGCGCAAGCAGTAAGCCTCCCACGGAAAAGCATCGCATCGCCAATCCTAGTGCACGTAAACCGACCACAACCACGGGCACCGAAGCCCACCTCTCCAGCACCTGCCGCGCCCTCACATCCCAACACCAATCGCCACTCCGAGGAACAGGTATCCACACCACATGACCCCGCATCTCCAGCCACGCAACGGCGATCCATTCCCGCGTCTTACGCGCCAGAGACCCGTTGCCAAGAGGAGATAGGCAAACACTGAATCCGGACGTGGGCAGCCGTTGACTATCAACAAACCAATCACATCTCAGGGTGTTGAACTCAGTGTGTCGAGGATACAGGGTACGTCTGATGTAGTGCAGGGACAAGTATCCAGTGATGCTATCGCGAGAGAGAGGTCGAGCGGAGAGTTGTGGTTTGCGGATCCGTCGCTCATTGGGAAGGAGTTTTAGGGAATGTAGGTCGTCCAGTTTAATGGGGGTTGTTGTTTTTTGCTGGACATAGAGTGTAATAAGCTAGGTATAGATTTAAGACACTTGGTGGTTTTAAAACACGTGTGGAGTAATAACATGTTATCTTGGGTGGTTCGGAGTGAAGCACTCGTTAGTGGGTTGCGGAAGCGAGTGGTGATCAGGAAAGTAAATGGAGCCAATGATTCGCAACGATAGACCATGACATGACAGTCAAAAGGGCGGGTGTCAAGGAAAACCCACAAAACAGCAGTGCCATACTAGTATTGCATACTCCCACCCTCCCAACTAATTCTTGAACCGGATATTTAAAAGCTACACTACCCCTTCATAGCCTCCTTAACATTCCCCTCGATCCCCTTCAGCGCCTCCTGCACCGCGGGGCTATAATGTCTCCTGAGAATCTCGCCCTCCCACACCGTCGCCGCAAAAGCATTGCTGCCCTCGAACTCGGGTTTCAGCGCATCGAAGACGCCGTCGCCGCGCCGTTCCTCCGTGTTCCAGAGTGGCGCGACCTTCTTGCCGTGGGCGCGCGATACGCGGTTCAGTAGGCCGAGCATGGCGATGCAGGACTTTTCGGGGAGCTGGAGTGAGATGCTCATTAGTTGCTTGGTGAAGGCTGCGACGCGGATGGGTGGTACGCCGCGTAGGGCGGTGGCGGGGAGGAGGACGGAGGATAGAGAGCGGATGAGTAGGACGATTGTGGTTTGGACGTTGATTTTGTTGTTGCTCGCGGGCTGGTGGGTTTCTGGCGCGCCCGGGTCGGGGAGGTGCAGGCTCTTGGAGCTCAGTTCGATGTCGGCGTTCAGCGAGACCGGATGGATCGTGCGGTAGAGATGTGTGATGAAGAAGCTGAGGTCGAGTTTGAGGGTTGAGGCTTGTTTGAGCACGTCCTGCCCTTCGAGCAGAGCGAAGGCTGTGATTACGCACAGCAGCGATTCGCGGGAGAGGTTGCGCTCTGGTGCTTCGTTGTCTTCATCGTCGGATTCTGCGTCTTCGTCCTCTGATACGTCAGCGGCAGCGGAGACTTCAGCCGTGGCGATGATATCGCGCAGAGCTTCGAGGATGTCGCCGAAGAAATCCTGGTTGATGAGATGAGCGTAGCGCGCCAGACCTTCCAGGACAGCGCCCATGAGCTTGGGTGAGCGGGCTTTGAGGATGCGGAAGTAGCACACGAAGACCATCTTCAGAGTTTCGGCCTGCATTCTGTCGCGCTCTTCGTGGGAGACGGCTGCATCGGCCTCCTTCATCTCCTTCGCAATCGCCTTCTTCTCTTTCAGTTCCTTACGTAGCCGTTTTGTCCGGAACTCGCGCTTTTGCTTGACCTTCTTAGCGTGCTCTTCTTCTTCGTCCTTGTCGACGGAGTGGTACGAGGCCTTCTGGTGGAATTCGGAGAGGAGTCGGAGGTGGAGGAACGTGTTCAGCACACTCTCATCGAAGTGGTAGTGCTTTGCCTTCATCATCTTGGTCAACAGAGTGACTGTTTCGAGCGACACGTTGCCGTCTTCGTCTTCCTCGAACAGCTTCTCCAGTGTTTCCCGACACTTCACAAAGTCGTTGTCGACACGTCTTGTGCTCAGCTTGCCAACGACAATCTTCAGCAGATCGTTGCGGAAGTTGAAGTGCGGCACCGCTGTGAGGAGGTTGCACGCGCAGCTGACGGCGACTGTGGCCAAGCCTGCTTTCTGCTCGTCGCTAGATCCACTCGACTTGCAGAGGGTGGCCAGCAGCTTGACATATGTCTCGTACCCGGAGACAAGCTTCTGTTCGAAGTGGCGCAGCTTCTTGACCTCCCTGGACACCTTCTCGCCCATGGACTCCTCGCTCATGGGGCGGATTCTGTATCCGGGGATCAGGTCCTTGAAGATGGTGACTGAAGTAGCTAGTGCCAGCTTCTTGACCGTGTTGTTCTCGGATTCGGCGATGGCGCCCAGTGTCTTCAGTGCGCCAATGTGCTCCTCTGGATCCTCGTTGACCAGACTCGCAATGCGGGCCAGCTCCTCCTTCGCCTCGAGGATCTGCTGTCGCGCGGGAATCTTGGGCTTCTTCTCCTCGTGCTCGACCTCCATGCCCTCTGCCTCGCCCTCGCTGCCAGAGCCCAGGAAGCTGTCTGACTCGTCCTCGCTCTTGACTTCCACGGCAGCGGTAGGCGGGGCGACCCATCCCTCGGTGGTGCGCACGGGCAGCTTATCGTCGCCCTTTTTCTTCTTCTTATCGAGTCGCCGTGGACGGTTCTCGTAGTCCTGCTCGAGGTCCCATTTGGCCGCGCTTTTCAAGAACGACGACTGCTTGTTGTCGCGGGCCGGCGCATCTTCTTCGGGCGGCGAGAGCCTTCTTCTCTTCGGGGCGGAGGGGCGCGACATGGCCGGTTGTGCAATCTACCAAGAGCGAGCGTGAAATGGTGAGCGCCGCTGAGCGTCGGTGCATTTCATTTCGCACGAGTTGGAACTTTCTTCACCGCCCCGCATGTTCTGCCCCGCCCCACATAAATTCCCGGCGCAAAGCAGCGAACCTCGACGCTCGCCGTTGCAGTTCCTCACCATCCACACATACACGGCACCCTCACCATGCGGCCCCTCACCGAACCCGAGACGAAGGTGCTCTTTGAGAAGCTCGCCACCTACTGCGGGAAAGGCATCGCGAATCTGATCGCCGACCCGGCAGGCGGCAACGACCGCAATGTCTTCCGCGTGCAGGCACGATACCCTCGAACTTTTTCCCTGATCTCCAACCACTAACCCCACCGCAGGGCTCGAGATGCTACTACGTGCGCGAATCGCTCGCCAACCTCGCCACCTCGGTCGCGCGCGACAACCTGCTCAGCCTGGGCGTCTGTCTAGGAAAATTCACAAAAACGGGCAAATTCCGCCTGCACATCACCGCGCTGTCCATCATTGCCCCCCACGCCCGCTACAAGGTCTGGGTCAAGTCCAACGGCGAGATGCCCTTCCTGTATGGCGGCAACGTCCTCAAGGCCCACGTCGGCCGCTGGAGCGAAGACTGCCCGGAGCACCAGGGTGTCGTGGTTCTGAGCATGAATGACACCCCATTGGGCTTTGGCGTCAGCGCGAGGAGTACCGCCGAGGCGAGGAAGCTGGATCCCACAGGCATTGTGACCTTTAGGCAGGCCGATATTGGGGAGTACCTGCGCGAGGAAGATACGCTGTTCACGACTTGAGCGGGAGGCTAGCTGTGAGGACCATCGACTCCTTTGTCGACTATCACGACGAGGCGCGGTGAAAAAAGGAGGAGCAGGACGAAGCATGGAAGCCTGCTGTGCATGACGCGGACCGGCATGCATGAGTGGCCTGGGACTGCACGAAGTGGCTGCATCCATCTCTCCAAGGTTAGCTGAAAAGGAAGACACTCGGCGTAAGGCGCAGTTCTGCAGGGTAGCCTAGGAAGAAATGATACCCAACAATGAATTTGAATATCAGACTTCAACCACGTTCACTTGGCAGTCCAGCACTCAGTCTGGCAACACCGCTCCCACACAACCGAGCAACTCACGGCCTGCAAAGTGCTGCTTGTATCGAACACGATTCAGAAACCCATTCAGGCAACCCCAACAGACGTGACGATGGCAACCAGGGCACAACGAATGCTTGTGTCCATGCACACGTGCAATGGCCGTCGTGCATACGGGACACTCTCTTGTGACACTAAAGGTCTTGTTTGTAGTCAGCATATACTCATACTCTCCTAGTGCACACGCAAGCCGTCCAACCTTGTTCTCTTCACACCTCGAGCCAACGTGGACTTTCGCACCGCACCCTTTGAAAGTGCACGTCTGCGTCAAGCAGCTCGGGCAGGTGAACACGCCAGGGCTGTCCGAACAGACGTAGACCGACCTGCATTCCATCGAACGGCATTTGCGATACTTTTCCGGAAACGAGCGGATGTGGTACTGGACCGAGGCTTCGAGGAGAGTGTGTAGATGTCCGGCTGGAACGAGTTTGCGAAGGTCGGATAGTAGGATAGGCTCATCGCAACCCTCTCGCGGGCAAACAAGCGGGAAGTGCTGGCTGCGGAAGTCCGACTCAGCAATGCGTACTCGTGGACGGAAGCATGCTTCGCAGAGAACATGCTCGCAGGAGGAGAGCATGATACCCGTAGCAGCCTGGCCGCAAATGAGACACTCGAAATAAGCTTCCACTCTGGCTATGGACGGGTGAGCGGAGCCAAGCTCTTGCCGCAAAAACTGCGCTGTCCGAGGAGAACACTTGATGAAAAGTGCTTTTGTGTAATATTCGAGCCTAACATGGTCTGTACCTAGCACCGCTTGAGCCTTGGTCAGAGTGTTGGATGCGAGAACGGCTTGCCAGGTCGAAAGACTGAGCCTAATGGCATGAATCTCTTGCGCTGCATCGAGGTTCACAATGCTCCTTGCGAGCATTTGCTCAACTCTGTTGCGCTGACTATTACCGCGATGGTATACTCGAAGACGCTCTTGCAATCGGTCGGCAAAAAGAGCCACACCAGTATCACTTTCAGCCTGTTGTAGCCACGCGTCCCCGTCTGCATCTGCGAAGAGCGTGTCCCAGATCTCGTAGCGAGTGAGATCGGGGTGGCAGGAATTGACCGCTACTGTGCGCCCCAGGAATATCCTTTCCGCACGTTCTCTGACGTGAGCCATTTCTCCACGATGGGTTCCGGAAAGATGCAGGATAGCAAGTTGATCGTCCGGTTTTTCCCATACGTGGTTGACACAGGGTATCTCATCGGCAAGGCTCCAAAGATTCTCGAAGGCAGCATCAGCCACATGGGTTGATACTGTAAAGTAGATGTTGTAAACAAGTGTAGCCTCAAACCCGGCCATTGTCGTGAGCATGCTCAAAGCGGCGTGAGCATGCTCAGGGTGGTGGAACTCGATCCAAAACTCATCGGTAGAGTAACTGGGTGTCGCCGAAAACGGCTTCGCTATTGATTTGAGCGCTATTCGAATATTCGAGGGCATTGGCTGTGAGTGTGATTGCCAGACAACTCGGACTGTGTTGGCGTTCACTCTCATGGAAACATCACTTGTGATTCTGATGTCTGTGCCTGATTCGAAAGCGAAAAGGGCAGCCCCGGCTTGAAAGTATGCGTTCCCTCCTCGATAGTTCCTGTGTATTATATGGTAACCCATTTTTGAGCATAAGCTGCTAGCGATAGTGAGAGAGATGGTATCGTTTGAGGTGATTCTTCGAAGGTTGCGTGGACTCTGGAAGTTGAACCCACCTGCACATCAAGACGCAGCTGGCCTGGCTGGAAGGCACATTTGCGGATTGTAGATCTGGAATAGACAACTACTGCAGCTTCCCTTACCCTCGTGGACATGATCAAGGTCGTCACTTCATGACAGCGGCCGCCAGGGCTACGACAGACAGAGCCGCGCAAGACTGCGTATCTACTCATCTGGCCATGGATAGTTAAATGAGTGTCAGCGTCAATGGCAGTATGTTGGTGGTTGGGAAGTGCGAGGGTTCGCGCAACTGGAAGATCTCGGGGAAGTCGCAACGTGATTGGTTTCAGCAGGAGCCACTTTCTACGCGTCCGCGCCGAAGCATCTCATTCCTTGCACCCCACCTTGCACGCACCGCTTCAATGCGGGGGTACTAGAATATCAGATGGAGCTTGTTCGTGCAACTTGTCCCTCAGGCTACCTCTGCTAACTAAACCACGTAGTTTACTAGATTGCTCGGTGTTTCTTCCCAGAAGAAACAAAGCCCCCAAAACAATCCTCAGCAACGCCTGGCACGCTTTCGACAGCGATACAACCAAGTATTGGTACAGCATGCACATTCACACCATGTCTGTAACTTATAGCTGACCTCATGGTTAGTCGCAATGGCAGAAAACGCAAAACCTTGCCAACGACCGCGAAGCATTAGGCAACATCCGCCGTGGGTTCAAAGCCCTTACCGCCATACTCATCGATGAATCTCGGTCGCCAGCACCTCATCTCTGCCTCCAGTTCGCTGCCACTCAGCAAATATACACCGCCGTATCTAAAATTGCAGCAACTTCTTTCAACGAAGGAGTCGTCGAAGATGCAGTGGCTTTCTACAACGCACTTATCGACAGCGAGGAAGAAGACTTTCTGGAGAACGATGTATTCGCGGTGTCCCTTATGAACTTCATAAACAGGACGGTGGGATCCGGTACAATGGCCGTTGGAGAGGATATCGAGGCGCAAATTGTCAGGCTGCTTTTTGCAATAGCGGCCAAGATCAAGTCGCAACCAGAGATATTGCCAGTATGGTTCACCACGACAACTGTAGACTCTGGCAGTCGGCCTCGAGCCCAAAGCAATGACTTCGCCGGTACAACACAGAAGGAAGACTTCCCTTTGTGTTATCAGCTCATCGATCACGTTCATCACGAAGGTCCAATAGGGGACTTTGCTCGCACTGGTCTCCTCTATATTTTCGAGTCTGCTTCCAGGTCAATGACCCTTGAACAGTGGATAGTCAATAGTGATTTGCCTACTCTCATGGCGTCAGGTCTTGGCGCGTTGTACAGCCAGCTGAGCAGGCAAGTTCTTGGGCTATTGAACAGCCGGAATGATTGGTCTGACACCCAACAGAAAACTCTCCATTCTACATCCACAAGACAACCTCCCGCTTGTACTGTCATTTTCCGACTATGTGGAGACTCAACCCAGCGACGACACCGAAAATCTCCACACTACAGAATTCCAGAGCCACATTGGCACGTTTCTATCTTACCTCGCATTCTGGCAAGACGTGCTCGAGCACTGCAGGTCTACAGATGTCAGACATACATTGATTGATCACTTCCACGTGTTGTTTTTGCAACAGCTCCTGTCAGTCTAATAGGCGACTTGACACCGGCTGTAAGGCTGACAACGTACAGTTACCCTTCTCTGTTGGAGTCTTCCGATGCGGACGGTGGATCCTCTGTTGCCGTTCTCACGTACCTACGACGGATCCTCGATGCGTTAGATCACCCAGAACTCGTTCACATGATCCTGCAATATCTGCTAGCGCTGCCAGACTATACAGCTCTGTCAGGCAAAGTACCGCAATCGCCAGCGGCGGTCAAGAGGCGTCAATCTTTGATGCTCATGAGTCATAACGAGAAGGACGATGATCGACTAAACCCCTCGCTCTTCAATCTGGTCGACTTGATCTTAGGCAGCACCGATTCTCAAAACTCACAAACTGTCACCTCCGCATTGAAGCTCACGACTGTCATACTCGGGAAAAACCACAGTTATGGACTGGGGTCACTCATCAAAGTTATGAACGTACACTACAAGGAACCGCATAGAACTGTTGGCGCTTTGAACATCGAGCTCGAAACCTACCTGAACCTGGCTACCGAGCTTGCTGGTGAAGACGGCGTCGACGAAGCCTACGAAACCCACCTGAGAGATATTCAGAGCCTTCTGGAAAGTCACCCCTGCTCATTAAAAGCTATATCCTTGCCACCTACATCTTCACAAAGTCCGGGCTATTCTGACGCGATGGACGGTAGCAGGAGAGAAGTGCATCAGCACTATCTGATCCCAGAAGACCCACTTTTTAAGTCTTTGACCGAGCTACTACTCCAATTCTTGACAAACGATGTGGAAACGAACCTGGCTCTGACAGAATCAATCGTGAGTCTTGGAACATGCTCACAGCTGCGCCTTGAAGGCTGGCTCTCCGTCGACCCCGCCGACTATCATTTCGAAGACAACGTACCTGACTCTATCATTTTCTCAAACGATAGCCTTCGGGACGTGTACATGGCAAACCGCTTACCAACGTGGAACACCTCAGCAACGCCCCAACTGCTTGCATGTATACAAAACCTCCAGGCGCAGGTAGCAGCTCTTCGCGCTGATATTCCTGACTGGGATGAACATGTTGCCAACCGCAAAAATGCGTTCCGCTTCCATGAGGACATGCGTGACGCAATGAAACAGGCGGCAATGCAGCCAAAAGCGGTGCAACAACTCCCAGAGGCACCTGTAGGTTCATGGACGCCACAAATTCCAAAGCATGTGCTCGACAGCTCTGCAACACCATCAAGGACGCAGTCGCCGAGAGGGCGGAAAGAGACCCTCTCTGAGCAGACGAACTCTCAAGCCTCCTCCCCAGCTCCATCAAAATTCGGTGGACAGACTCTTGTAGGCTCTCCACCGAGAGGACTGTCACCATTGCCTGCGCCACAAAGTGGAAAACGCCAAACGACACTGTTCTCAGACATTGACGCCAACCTCGCTGGATTCAGGCACTCTGACTTATTGAGGAGGCGGATACAGTTTCGGCGACCTGCAGGTTCGCAAGACGTCGAGGTCATGTTGTCGAAGTACCAACCTCCGCCTAAGGACCTTTCTGATGATGCTGCGGCTAGTTTGGGGACAGACGAGCAGCAGGATGACGTTCGTGAAGCCAGTCTTTTGCACATCATTACCAACGTGGTCGTTCTTCAGGAATTCGTGTTGGAGCTGGTAGCCTTGATGCAGATCAGAGCAAGCTTATTCAACGAAGTCAAATTTGCATGAGCCGTTGTACCGTGCAGCGACTTTGAGTTTTCCAGAAGCGAGTTAGACAGCATAGCGAATATACCCCTTTTGTGTTTGTGGCTTCCTGCGTGTCTTCGAGCGAGCGAAATCCGAGTTGTCGTGCGTCTTCGAGCCGTGGAAATGTTTCACAAAACCTCGAAAAAGTCGCTCAGTGCCAGCCTGAGGTCTGTACCTTTGCTCCTACGTGGTTGTTCCACCAATGAAGTTCGGTCTGAAGAGCATCGTGATGGGGCTCTCAGGAGATGATATCCGGGAAAATGGGAGAACAACAACCGACCTTCCTCTCTCCAGCCGGCGTATCCTCGTGCACGTGCCAGAGCGGGTCTACTCGGGAACTGCAGTCACAGAGACGTTTCGATGGTCACCTGAACGTCATCTTTCACATGGAAGACACAGCTCCGCCCAGGATCAGATGCATTCACATGAGTGCCGACACCGCGCTTGAGGAGGCCGTATCGAGGATCGAGACTCCTAACATGGCACTTCTAGAGTCGCTAGCAGCGCGAGCAGCTTGTGATGGACTTTGATGGTTGCTCGGCAAAGCCAATCCTTCGCCAGCCGATCCCGGCCGAAAGACATCTCCGCTCCCCAAGTTCCGCTCGCCCACCATGACAGATCTGGGGTAAAGCGACGTCTAGCGCCAAGCACCCTGATGCTGCGGGCGCAACGCGTGCCTCGCTTTGGTGACTGCGGGTCTGGGCCGCTGCACAGGCCGAGGCTTCGGCGGATGTTTTATGTCCTCACACCCGCGGTAACTGTACAGCTGGAATATGACTGTGATGGTCTCTTGTGCTTTCAAAGGCTCGTTTCCGTTCTGTGATTTTCGAGTTTAAGACTCCTATTGCTGGTTACCTATTTCGCAAAGACCCTTTGTTCCTGAGTTACAGCCGAGGCCCTCGAAAGCTAGCTAGAGCTCCAGATCCGGGCAGACAGCTTGGGAAGATCATCCAGCGTCATAATCCACACTTCCCCACGATTTGGACGTCTGAGGACCTCTACCCTTCCGTTCACGCGACACTGTATATCGCTGAGCTCAGGAGCTCGTAAACCACACATCATGTCCGCAAAGTCAACGCAAGGGCCTGGCGGCAAGAAGCCTGCTTCCGCAGCCACCAACTTGATCGGTGAGCTTGATTCGAGCAATTGGAGAGATTGCGCAGTTTGAAGAAGCTGTACTGACTTGCTTTGCAGCTGGTGGTGGTGCTGGAATGATGGAGGCGCTCGTGTGTCATCCTTTAGGTATGTTGTACCTGATTTACCAGCGACAACGCTTCGAGCATGTCTAATTGAAATCGCAGACACTATCAAAGTCCGCATGCAACTCTCCAGGCGAGCGCGCATGCCTGGTGTACGTTGCACACCCTGTTTCACCAAACACGCGACACAACTAACATGATTATGTACAGGCACCGAAGCGCGGTTTCCTCAAGACGGGCTCCGAGATTGTGAAGCGTGAGACGGCGTTGGGCCTGTACAAGGGTCTTGGTGCTGTTTTTACCGGCATTGTGCCCAAGATGGCTATTCGCTTCACTTCGTACGAATGGTACAAGCAGTTGCTGGCAGATTCAGAAGGCAAAGTAACGTCGAAATCGACATTCATGGGTAAGTGCGACCTTCTCTTGCGAGATCATCTTGAATGAATGGCTGTGTGATGGGCACACAAACTCTATTACATTCAATCCAGCTACTGACTCCACCTAGCTGGTCTTGCTGCCGGTGTCACAGAGGCCGTCCTCGTCGTCACTCCTATGGAAGTCGTAAAAATCCGTTTACAAGCACAACACCACTCCATGGCCGACCCGCTCGACGTACCCAAGTACCGAAACGCCGCACACGCTCTGTACACAGTGCTGAAGGAGGAGGGCGCCGGCGCGTTATGGCGTGGTGTTTCGCTCACAGCATTGCGCCAGGGTACGAACCAGGCCGCCAACTTCACAGCCTACTCAGAATTGAGGGCACGGCTGCAGGCTTACCAAGGCACAACCGACCTGCCAGGCTGGCAAACGTCCTTCATTGGTCTCATATCTGGTGCCATGGGGCCGTTCTCGAACGCGCCCATCGACACTATCAAGACAAGACTGCAGAAGACACCAGCGGAGCCGGGTCAGACTGCCATGAGCAGAATCACAGCTATTGCCGGGTAAGTCGTGAACAATTGTTTCAGCCGTCGACGTTACTGACCACTAGAACAGCGACATGTGGAAACAAGAAGGCGTGAAGAGTTTCTACAAGGGTATCACACCTCGTGTCATGCGTGTTGCTCCTGGACAGGCCGTAACGTTTACCGTATACGAGTACCTGAAGGGCATACTTGAGAAGGGGAGAGAGATGATCCCTGGTGGTCAATACGAGGAGTGATGCGGGGAAGCGGGTGTTCTTTTGTTGATATCCACGATGCGTCGGCGCCGTGTATGGCACAGTCGACTGGTTTCTGTACAGCCAAAAATGAGATGTTGATAGCTTCGTGAAGCGTGACGTGCAAGGCGTGCAGGCAGAATGCAGGGTCCCCATGCATGTGCTGCCGAGTTCAGCCCCACCACTGCGACGTCACGTAAACATTGCCTAGTCCTCACACCGTCTCTTTTCAAACCTCTGAACCTTACATAGTACGCAACAACGGTCAGAGCCTGCGATTGTCTTTCGTAACTCCAAAAACCATGCAGTCTGGCATCTCAGGTGTGTGCCCGTCTTCATCCCTCCCCAGAGAGCGGGCGTTGATGCTAACCCACATCGACAGCATCCCAGGAGCTCAAGTCGGCGCTGGGCGAGCTCATAGTGTCGTCTTCGCAACGCGGTCTCATTGCCCGCATCGACAAGGAAACCATTGTTCCTGGTGCCACCATCTCTTCCTCCGCCTCGACCTTCCTCGACGACCTCTCCAATCTCAGCACCCACATCCAGCCCAACGAAGCCCTCTACATCCTCCTGCGCCGCGCCGACTCGCTCGCCTCGCCCGACAAGTCCCTCGTTGCTGTCACATATGTCCCCAATGCCGCCCCCGTACGGCAGAAGATGCTCTTCGCATCTACGAGGTTGACACTGGTGAGGGAACTCGGCGGCGAGCACTTCCCCGAGAGCATATTCACCACCGAGCCAGACGAGCTCACGGCGAACGGCTGGCAAAAGCACGTGCAGCACACAGAATCCAGCAACCCACTCACAGCGGAAGAGCAATCACTACAAGACATCAAAGACGCCGAAGCGCTCGAGTCGCGCGGCACCCGGGGCCAATCGCTCGCGCAAGGCGGCCGACTCGCCATCCGCGCCGACGACGAAATCGCCGGCGCTTTGCAGAAACTCGGTCAAGGCGGCGACAACCTCGTCCAGCTGCGCATGGACCCCGCGACCGAGACGCTGCAGCTTGTCTCGTCGTCATCCGCCACCCCGTCCACCCTCGCCAGCGCCGTCGACGCAAAGGAACCCCGCTACTCGTTCTACCGCCACGACGACGCCGACGCGAGCATCGTCTTCATCAGCACGTGTCCCAGCGCGGCCAAGATCAAAGAGAGGATGCTGTACGCGGCGTCGCGCGGCAATGTGGTTAGTCTGGCGCAGAACGAGGGCGGGCTCAAGGTGGCGAAGAAGCTCGAGGCGACGAATCCGGACGAGGTGACGGAGCAGGTGATTCTGGATGAATTCAAGGTGGACAAGGTAGAAGTGAAGCAGGGGTTCAGTAAGCCGAAGAGGCCAGGGAGGCGGTAGATGCACGACATGTTGGATCGTGAGGGTCTTTCACACACATAGAAATCCACCAGACAACAACCATGTCCAAAGAGACGGCGAACTCGCATTCCCACGCTACAAACACCTCCCCCACTAATCCTCCCCCCTCAAAAACCCCCCACCTCCAAACTTAGTCCGCGCCGTCTTCCCAACCCTCGGCTTCCCCTTGGCAACCTGGCCCTTCCGGCCCTTCAACCAACCCTCCCTGACGCCCCTCGTAGCCTTACTAACCTTAGGCGGGAGCACTTGATTCCGACTTTCCAGGACAGCAACGTGGTGTTTCCCGACCCTCTTATCCTTTGGCGCTTTAGCGCTCTGCTCGAGGAACTTGATGTGGTGATTTAATTTCTCACGACGCAGCTCTTCGTCTGTTTTGCGCCGTGTTTCGGGCGGGGGCGTGGGCGGTCGCACGTCGCCTAGGTTGGCGAGGAGGGAGTCGGGGAGGAGAGAGGGGAGCGCGCCGCTGTGGGGTAGGGTTGGGGTGGCTTCGTCTGTTTCGACGACAGAGGATAGACGGGCGGCTTTGGCGGCTTTGGTGGCGGCTTTTTGGGCTTTGGCGGCGTCGCGGGCGCGCTTGGCTGCTTGTTCTTCGGCGATGCGCTGCTCGCGCGCTTCGCGCTTTTTGCGCTCTTTCTCTTGTTGGGCGGCAAGTGCACGGCTGGTGTCTGCTTGGGCTGCGGCTGCTTTGGAGGTTGCGGCGGCGGTGCTGACCATCTCTGGCGCTTCGTCCGAGTCGTCTGCTGAGTCTTCATCGTCTTCCTGTGCGGGCGCAGGTGCTTCGTAGCGTGTGTGGCCTTTGGTGTTCATCGTGGGCTCTTCGCTGCCGAAGCGGACGTGAGCTGTTGCGGGTGCAGCAGCGGGCGATTCGACTGAACTCTCCCGTGTGGAGGAGGGGATCTCTTCTGGCATCTCCTCCTTCTGCACCTTCTTCGGGCGTCCGCGCGCCTTCTTTGCTGATGCTGGTGTTGTCGTCTTCTTCGCCTTGGGCGTTGGTGAGCCGTCCAGAGCCTTCTTGCTAGTGAAGGGCGTCACAAAGGCAGCCTCAGAGGATGCTGGCTCCGGGGTGTGGAATGCGGCGCTTTCTTGCGTGGGCGCATCTTCTTTGGCGGGCGAAGACGGCTCGACCACGACCTTGGGGCTGGATCGCCGGCGGATAGCAAGCGGGCTCGCCTTGTCTGGCTTTGGTGTGGCTTCCGTTGTGTCCGAGGCGGTCTCGTCTACAGATTCTTGTGTCGACTCTGCGCTAGGTACATGACCACCTTTCTTTGGTGTTGACCTCAGATTTCTCTTCAGCTCCACCGTCGTCTTCCGCTGCCTCTTTACTTGTGTGGGTGTGTCCAGGACATCGAGCTCCCTCTTTCCAGCCGTCTTCTTTGCAGAGCTTACCGGGGTCGCAGCCATGCCAGGCGTCTCTGTGCCGCGGCGTGTGGTGACCATGGTGACGGTGTCTGTGGGCGCTGGGTCGCTGGTGGGGACTTCGTCCAATGTCTCGCTGGTGGGGACTTCGTCCAATGTCTCGCTCGGGGTTCCTTGGTACGACGGCGTTCGGCTTATGGCTCTCCTCGCAGCACCGAAAAGCTGCGCAAACATGATATTTGGGCAGGCCCAGAAAAAGTTCAAGTAGCGCCGCTGCAGGAAAGCGGGCCCCTCGGAAGAGCCAAGATTTCGGTCTAGCGTGTCTTAGTCAGCCGTCAAGCTTCACCATGCTCGTCCCATCTTGACCTGCATCGATGCCGAGTTGATCCAATGTCTTCATCTCGCCTGCTGGCCCGCTCTGCGAGTTCGATTGTCCGGCCAGATGTGTGCGTCTTTTGCCGTGCGCGGCAGCTATTGCCAGTCAATTGCAACAGCGCCTTCCGTCTACCAGCAAAAGCAACACACTCCAACGTGATCAAGCGAACTTATGCACAGAAACTGGACGTAAAGAGACTGCGCGCCGATGTTGACAAGAAAGGCCGCTTTGGCTGGTACGCACTCACGAAAAAGCAAGGTGTTTTGCTTGTCGAGAGAGACAAGGCAGAAGCCATCTACAACGACTTTGTGGCCCACAAGGACAAGAAAGAGTACGGGAAACTCGTCAAACAATTTACAACAAGTTCGTCTGGATATGCTCTGCAGACATGATCGTCGCTAATGCCTCCAGAATATGGTGTCTCACTCGAAGACATGGCTGGACTGGCCCTGGTCACCTACACCATCCCTGAGCTGTCTGATCCCACAAAACGAGCGATGCTCCCACCAAGTCAGCATAAGACCGTTGCTGGCCTTATACTCCAAGGATGCGCCGAGAATGAAGAGCCACTCGCCATCAAGCACATCATGACCGCCGTATATTTAAATGCCCACACGACAGCGCCCGGAGCTCGAGACATTGCCCTGCTCTTCCCCAAATCAGAGATCCTGAAATATCAAAAGACGCTCGAAAAACTCGCAAGCAAAGACGACCCAGAAGCCCTAACGCTCCAAGGCCTCTTCGCCGAAAAGGACAATCAACCCGCAAAAGCGCGACTCCTATACGAAAAAGCGCTGAAAGTCAGCTGGGTCTTCACCTACGCACCGGGCGCGCGTCACCCCGCTCAGCTCCCCATCACGGCGCCCTGGAACGCCCTCGGCTACCTCCTCAAAAACGACAAGGACCCAGCGATCCGCGCACAAGCCCAACACGCCTTTGAGCAAGGCGCAAACAAAGCCGACGACCCCCTCTCGTACTTTGAACTCGCTGCTTTCTTCGACAGGAGCAGTGTCGAGTGGCTGAAATGCATCAGCAAAGCCGCCGCCTCGGGCCATCGCGAAGCCATGGTACGATTAGCAGAATTCTACCGTGACACTGCCACGAAAGACGCTCCAATTTTGGAAGCAGACCGTTCGGGAAAGCTGAGGCAGGCGCTGGACTGGGTGCTCAGCTGGCGGCCGGGCAGCGCGGAGAAGCTGGCCGTCGAGTGGTACGAAGCTGCTGGGAGTGCCGGGCATAAAGCGGCGTTGCTGCAATTGGCAGATTGGTATGAGAGTCTGGGAGAGAAGGGGAAGGCGAGGGAGGTGTTGCAGCGTGTTGTTGCGCCTGTGGCGGGCGTGGAGGAGTGGCCGCAGGCTGTGCATCAGGCCAAGGGGCGGCTGAGTGGGATTCGGACGGCATAGATGGCTGTAGATCGAGACTGCCGTAGTAACGCACAGAGTCAGTAGGAAGCTGTATCTGTCGATCACCTTGGACATGCTTGCTTGACAACTGTCTCAATTTGGATGTCCAATGAGGTCGCACTCATCAAAGGGCCAGAACCATCATCGCCAAATCTCTTGGCCTAGCGATCGACTCAGCGCCGTGATGTCTTGTGTCTGATACAGGCTCTGACATGTGTTGTAGGCGTGTCTGACTTTCGTGGGGGTGGCTTCGGGCGAGAGATGTGGTGGTAAGAGTGCGTTAGAAATGAACAAAGGATCTGCGAAAGACGCCGAAACACGGCAGGTACACGAGCCATGGCTAGAAGACTACTGGGTATGGAGAAGCATCCTTGAGCAGCGTAGTAGGAGTCGATAGCAGTAGCCAACACCTCGGGTGTGAGCAGTGCATCAAGAAGCAACAGGAGAAGATTCCGTGTATCGCCACTCTAACACATCCGCTTGGTTCCTCGTTCCAACTCGCTCACAACCCTCCATATATCGCAAACGACGACAAAATAAGAACCAAGGCGTTGATAAGCCCCCAGACAAACGGTATCCAAGTACTCATCTCAAAATACCCGCTCTGATACACACCGCCCAGCAGCCCGCCCACGATGGCGCCGGCAATCAGCCCCTCAAGGGCGCCTACAGCGGCGAACAGCGGGGGAACCACCCATATGATCTTCCAGTTGCGCCATTGGATCATGCAGGCCCAGAGCGCGACGATCAGGTGGATGCCGCCGACCAGCAGGAGGGTCCAGTAGATGGTGAAGCGCAGGATGTCGCTGGGGTTGTAGAGGTAGAAGGACTGTGCTGCGCCGGGGGGGAGCGGCCAGTAGAGGGAGGGGAAGACGGGGGTGGTGTAGCCCAATGGGGCGGCGCTGTCGAGGCGCTGGATGAAGCTGGGGGTTTAGTTATTGGAGTATGGGAGAAAGGGGGGAGGGTGTGGGCTACCTCATCGATACGGCATGGCGGTTGTGCGCTCGCAGGCGAGGGTTTGCAGCACGCGACTGAAGATGTCGCGCGACTGTTTATCGTGAAGTGTGACGTTGGCGGAGTGAATGTCCAATAGTGGTGCGGCTCCGGGGGCGGGTAGGGCCCAAGCGCGCTCACTAGTGGCCTACCTCGGCTCGCGACATGCAAGTCAACCGCAACGGCGTCCGCACAGCTCCAACATTCACGGTTGATGACAGGTTCGAGGCAAGATGCCGGCTGATCGCCTTCTCTCGACGCTGCTGCGCGCACTGCAGGTCTACACCGACCAGGAAGACACGCCTCGGTACGTACCTTCTCCCCCACCACTACCACGCGCCGTACTGACAGCTTCAGCATCCTCGGAACTGCCTCTTCCCTCCTCACCACCCTGGGCAACCCCCACAACCTCAGCCTGCTCACCTCGCATCTGCTCACCGCCCCTGCGCTCTGGGATCGGCCAGATGGCGTCCGCACTTCTCTCCGCCTGCTCTCCGTCTTCCACACAGCCGTCACAACCATCATCACCCACCACAACCATGTCCGCTACAACAAAGCCCCGAAATTACTCCCCGGCCAGACGCCCACAGGCGGCGGTCTGAGTCTGGATGAATGGATCAAGGCGGTCGTTGCAGGCGCCGACGACCGGAGCCGGCGGTGGAAGCACCTGATCGTGTTGGGCGGGCTGTTGATTGGGATTGGGAATCTGGAAGAGCAGGGCATGGATCTGTACTGGGCGAGCGGCATGAGGAGGAGATTCGAGGGAGCGTTGGTCAATGCGACGAATCTGGCGCTTGTCGAGGTGCGCGAGCGCTCTGAGGCGGATGGGCTAGGTGGGCAGACCATCACGCTCATACTCAATCATGCGTTTGGCTGTATCAACGACGCGGAGAGAGCTCTGCTGGACTACGACCGCTTGCTGCCTGTGCTGATTGGGACGGCCTTCTACTCGAGTGAAGGGTTCCAGAGCGCTTACTTTCTTGGTGGACTCGATCTGGACGTCAGGGTGGCACAGGGAGGGAAGCTTGACTGGAGTATGGCGTCCAGCTCGTACAGACAAGTCGATGCCATCCTTGCCAGACCCCTGGTGGCGTCCATGGGCCCGTTGTCGCGCCTCATCGCCCACGCAGTTGAGAACGTAAAGAGTCCGTGGATCATCCAAACCATGATGGACGACCTAGCAAGCTTCTCCCGTGCTCTGACAACCCAGTGGCGCCAGATCAAGTTCTCCGACATCGACCCCTCAGATGAGGCCGCTCATCTCGAAGAAGAGGCCCTCCACAAGACCACTCCTCAGCTGTGGAAACTCCTCAAGGCAGCCCTCTTCGCGACAACAATCATCCTCCGTGGTGTCTTCACCCGCGCCCTGCGCGACAGAGTCCTCGCTTCCGATGCCAACGCCCCTGTTCTGGCTTCCCAGGCCCTCCACACGCTACGACATCTCTACTTCATCACCTCCCGTCTGGGCCCCGCATCCTTCTCCCAACACACCTTTGTCTACCTAACCGCCATCGACATCCTCTCCGCCCACCCCGCACACGCCACAAAGTTCCTCAGCCTGATCGCGCCCCCACACCTAGGAACCATCCCTTCTCACCCCCTAGACCGGATCCTAGACCTCTACTTCCTCAACACAAGCGAGCACTTCTCCCTCGCCCTCTCGGCCTCAGTGAACGAAAACCTCCTCGTCGCATCCGCCATACCCTACCTATCCACCACCTCCCACCCCACAACCAACGCGCACCTAGCCGCCAACTTCGAAGCAGCCCACAGCGTCATGCTCTCCGTCCTCTCATCACCCCAATCCGCCGAAGCAACAGCAACCCACCTCCCCTTCTACATCAACGCCCTCTTCACCGCCTTCCCCGACAGCCTAACAGCCCGCCAATTCCGCCTAGCCTTCAAAACCCTCCTACGATCCACCGCCCCACCATCACCTCTATCAGCAACCCACCCGGACCTCCCCGCCACCCTCCTAGAACTAGTCCACCACCGCGCCCACCACGCGCCCACCACCCCACTCCCCCCCGACGCCATCGCCCTCGCACTCCAAGGAAGCGACGCGCCTCCGCCCCCGCTGAGCGAACAAGCAGTCCTAACACTTACCCTCATCGACGCGCTTCCTTTCCTGTCCATCGCTTTACTGGACGACTGGCTACCGCTGTGCGCGCAGCTGCTGAACACGATTCATGACGACGAGATGCGGCGGGTGGTGACAGCGCGGGTTTGGGAGGTGTTGGTGTCGGGCGAAATGGATGCTGAGCGGAGTGGTGTTGCGGTTGGGTGGTGGTCTACGCGGGGTGGGAGGGAGATGGTCTTGTTTGGTCGAGAGGTGGAGGCGTGGCAGCCGGGTGGGGAGGTGCTGATGAGTGGGGCGTTGCCGGTGGAGAGGGGGAGGGGGAGGGAGAGGGAGAGTAAGTTGTGAGATGAGGAGTGTGCAGAAGGTGATAGGATATATACCCGGTTTGCGATCAAGTAACGAAGCAGTTTTGTTTGATTAATGCCCGTGCGCGTGGTGAAGCAATAGCTCCATGTTCTGCCCTGTGTATCCTGGCCATGCAACGCAAAGAAGCGGAAACAATAAAAGTCGTACTAACAAACCGAAATATAGCGAGGGTATACTCATCATTCTGCGAATCTTCATCCCTCTCGCACCCCATCAACTTCCCGGCTCGGCATTGACATCAAAGTACCCCAACCCCCTTTCCTCACCCTCCGCCTTCCTACCCAGACTGTAATCAAGCCTTGGGCTAGCCAGTCCCGCGCCAATATTCTTAATCGCCTGAAACGTAGCCTGCAGCCTCGTCTGCGTCGAGCCATTCGCTCGCTCTGCGTTCATGGTCCGAGTGAGTACCGGGGTGCCACCACTGCTATTCTCGCGCTTCAGCACGCCGTTCCAGCTCGTTGAGCGGCTGAGCACAGGTGCCTGGGCTCTGCGCACGTTTGCCGAGAGACGCGCTGGGCCCGTAACGTGGTGGTGCAGAGGTGGCAAGGGGGCTTTGCGTTCGAGGTTCGGACTGACCATCGGACTGGCGGTTGGGTCGGCGAATTCTAGAATCACGTGTGATCCCTGCTGGGACTCGTATGTGTGTGGGCGCCGAGTTGGGTTGGTGGGTCGGGTCGGGGCACCGGGCGCTTCCTGGGGGAGGTGCGTGGTCGTGTACCCTGGTGCCCTGTCAGTCTACTTTTCCGTTTCCGAGGTGGAGGTGCGAGGGTCATAGAAGAGCGAGGGCGATGGGGTACAGAATAAGCTGTTGATGTCTTCATGGAGCCTTCTCGTACCTCGACTGCGGCGGGCGGTCCGTTCTTGGATAAACGGTTCTGGCGGCGCCGGGTCTTGAATGCTTGGGGTTGTGACGGAGTGTTGACTGCGGTGATTGGGCTGTCTGGCTGAGGTTTCTCTATCTCTTTTGAAGATAGATTAGTAGACTTTCTTTGAAGCGGTGTCGGATACACTCGGGGCGTGCAATCGCTATGGCCGGGACTTGATGGTGGATCCCGAGCCTCAGAATTTTTGAGCACTCGATCGAAAGAACAGGGTGTGGAAATGGTATCTACACCCGGAGTATTAACAAACTCCGCATGGGGTACGTTCTCCATGCTGCCAGTGCTTTTGTGCTTCGCGTCAAGGTCCGTGACCTGGACATCCCCAAACTCTGCACAACTGTTAGTACTGGATCGTAGACAACAGTGGACCCGTTTCAACCTTTCTGCAGATTTGCCAGTCGGACCTCGTAGGACTCCACCAGTGTGTTCGAGATGGTATTCATCGTATCTGAAGCGTGTGCACTCGGCTTCCAGTCGACGGGACACAGAACACCGTGTTTAGCAACAGCCTGAAAAGCCTCGAGGAGACGCAGAGCTTCTAGCACACTTCTCCCAACGGTGAGATTGTTCAGAGTAATCTAGATCTCTGATCAGCCAGGGCATGTAATGAGCACAAACATACGTTGTGCGGAGTCGTTCGGACGAACCTGCTGCACAAGCCCTTCTCCGTCAATTATGAACATGCCTCTAAGACTCACTCCCTCCTCTTCGATAAGTACACCGTAGTCCCTGCCGATCTTGTGGGTTGCATCACTCAACAATGGGATATCGATATTGCCCAGGCCGCCGTACTGGCGTGGTACGTTTTGCCAGTGCCACAAGGAATGTTTGGTATCAACCGAAACGAAAGCAACGCTGCAATTTCTGTCGCGAAACTCATCGTAGCAGGTTTGGAAAGCGATAACTTCAGTCGGACAGACAAACGAGAAAGCGGCTGGTATGAAAAGCAAGAGCAGCCAAGGTGCATCCGGGCCGGGTGTGCCTGGCGATGTTGAAGGGCGGACAAAAGTGCTCAGTGACACTTCTGTAACATGTTAGCCACACACAACGTAAAGCATGATCATAGTTGTTCACCTCGAATTGCACCTCCGATGACTGCTTCGCAATGAAAGTCGGGTGCCTTATGGCCAATGCGAACTTCTCCCAGACGGCTCATGTTGAAATCAAAGAGAGGCGGCTACTGTTCTGTTCCTAAGGCAAGTTTCTATCAAAGTATCTTGAAGCTTGTGGTCTGTACAGCCTTGTCTTCGTGATGTGGCTTGTATATAATACTCCGTTGTCGTCATTCTACTGTGATGGTATGGTGTCTCAGATGAAAGCAATCCCGATATTTCGGCATCTGCGGCTGTCTCTGCTGCTCGGGGTGTTGTCTCTGACTTTCGAGTCCCTTACCACCGGATTTAGTAAGCGCTGAATTTCATTGACACGAGGCTGCTTTGTAGAGCTGTCTAACGTAGCACGATCGAGGTGGCCAGTGTCTTCCGGGGTAAGATTTCCCACGAAGAACTCTGTGAATTGATGTCGGAAGACTGGGGCAAGGGCCAAAGCAACGCTGAATCCTAGGACACTGAAACGACTGACGGACACGCTCGGCATTTACCGCTTTAGATGTAACAGAGCATGCGCTCGTCGAGAACTGCTTTGTCCTGATCATTTCAACTATGCACTGTCGCAGCGAGTACGAACTTGGCGTGGATGTTGAGTAAACCGAGAATTCGAAGCTCCATAACCCGCGGAAACACTTTGCATTATCGCTCATTGCGTCGACATCATACCATTGCCTGTCGCGACTGCTAACTTGGTGGAACGCGAAGCAAGTCCAGAGCGTGTTTGATTCTATTTCAGGAACGGCGTAAGAACCTATCAAGTCTAGTTTTCTGCGCCATCCAAAGGTTCTGGAGCAGCGAGGGCCAGCGGCCACGCTAGCGGCGAGACCAACAGGGCCTTCGTGATATCTGTTCGAGCATCGACTGTGGTGTAAACTCATACTTCCTTCGCTATAGAACTGGATTTCGAACATGTTGAGATCGAAATCGCGAACAGCGACCCGGTCTCGTCGCTCGTATATCATGCCAGACTCCGAGGTTCGTCTTGTTCGCAAGCATCTGTTAATCAGCCGGTATGGATCTTGAACCTCTGCTTGATCTGTTTTCGACACATGGGGCACTTCGATGGTCTGATTGGCACATGCGAATGCTTCACAGGTACAATAACATCCGCACACCACTGGCACATCACCATGTGACCGCAGGGCAACACAGCAATATCTGCCAACTGGTGGTAGCAGACCTGGCAAGCGAGTGTCCTCGTCATCTCTACATCTGTTTTGGGTGGTGGTCGATTGGGCTGGTTGTCCAAGGTCGGGAATGGTCCTTCAGGGACTCGATGGGCGTGCAAAGCATGGCGAGCGGAGGACACAGCTTCGGAAGCTAGGCGCAGGCGTTGCAGCTCGCTCGTGATCTGCTCGAGAGAGAGGCGGACCGCCGACATGCCGCCCGTGGAAGAGGATGTTGTTGCAATGGGCTCGCTCGGGGGTGCGCTCGTAGCAGGAAAATTAGCCCAAGGTGGAGTGATTGACACATCACCAGCGGTCGTGGCTGGGTTGTGAGCCGGCCCTACGGGAGTGTAACTCCAGACGTTGGCCTCAGGCTCCTGGCCAACCTGCGACTCCCGCATCACACCCCACAAGAGCTGCTCTTCGATATCTCGACGTTCCTGGGCAGACAGACCTTCCAGGGGAGGGGCTTCCGAGTCGCCGATGGCTCGTAGATCCTCCGCCTGACGGTAGCGGTTCCAAGCCCGGTTGTACATGTTGGAGAGAGGCGATTCGTAGTCATCTTGTTGTACATCTTCCATTGTCCCAAACACACGGGCGAACCGCTCCTGCGCGCGCTGTCGCCGCGATGCAGCCTCGCTCAAAGGTCCCACAAGGTCGTTCGATTGACGCTGTGGCACCTCCGTAGTCTCTGGTACGGCTTGCCCCGCGGTCGATGAATCCGCACGATCGGCAGCATCGTCTACGGCTTCATCATCGGAGTCTGCCATGAGCAAACTGTCGAGGGCGTCTTCCAAGCTCTGCTGTGGCTCTGTAGGTCTCTGGTCCTCTGCCGTCAACCGCCGCCGCCGTAGCCTGTTCTCTGGTCGGCTTGCATCGTTTTCGATGCAAGCTCGCAGCTGGTCCAACGTTCGCGGTAGGAATCCAGGGCTGACCTCATGCAGAGGCTCTCCAATGACTGCAATGCGTTGCTCGGTGCCATCAGGCCGCGTGGCAATCCGGTAGCCCTGGTGGAATTCAAACCACCGATCGAGGAATTCCCTCTGGTCTGGTATATCGGGAATACGAGTCTGCGATATCTCAAGTGGAGGCTCCGTCGCAGCGAGGCGGTTGCTCCAGAACTCTATTCTATGTCAGTATGCACCATTTGCCTTGCACCAACAGGACAGGCTAATCGTACCTTTGCAGAACCAGCAGTATCCTTGCCACCTCGTACCTCGCTGTACAAAGCCAATGCCATCGATGTATACTCTGTAGGTTAAACTGTGAGCCCGCTCGTCTGCACAAGCGCAGCAGTTTTGTGTGGATGTCAGTCGGCACGATGTCGCAAGCTTGTGGTCACAATGCGCGTCCAGACGCGGGCAATCAGCAGTAAGCGTGCCCATGGCCGTGGCAATGTCAAACGCGGTGAACAGAGTTGTTAGTCAAAGCGTCAGGATGGTCAATCAAGAGTTGAGGTAGACAAATGCTGCCGTGTTAATAATCGGCATCTGCCCACCGAGTGGCGGACGGAGTTAAGGCCATGATGAGGGACTCTGGATGTGGGGCAACCGCGACCCTGAAGGAAGGCGCGACCTCGACGCGTCCAAGCTCCTTTCACTCGTACAACAACCAATGACGTTGAGCCTGTCCGCCTTGCAGCCTACCAGCCTGCCCAGCGTCAGGCAGAGCTGCACTGCACACCTGATGACCCAGTACAGCATCATGCCTATCGTGCATATCGTGACACTCAATACACAAAGAACCCTAGAGCCTTTGTTAAAGCCCTTATTGTCATACGTCTCCTTCTGCCACAACCCGTCTCTACACGTTGACCTCTCTTACACTCTTGACTGCTGTTGGTCTTGAGTTTGTACCGATCACCACATTCTAGGTTTGCCATCGACCGGCACACAATGTCGACCACGATCAGCAGGTACGGGCAGTACCAGCTGGATCCACCAGTCGAGGTGCTTCTTCCACCCAGTCTCACCGCAGGAGAATTCGATAAGCTCCTGACCTCACCTTCAAACACCAAGGCTGCATTCTCATTCCCAGCTCTGGATAACTGGCTCAAGAAATTGCTACACAACTTCGATCTGCAGCAGAATGAAGCTCATCCCTTCCACAAACACCCCTACAGACTGCGCGCCATCGAAGTGCAAGCCGTCGACTGGTTTTGGAGAGGCCGTCCCGGCAATGAAGACAAATTAGGCTTCATGAAAATTCAATCAAGAATCGAGACGGATTCCTACATCCACGAAGGCGAAGAGAAGCCAAGAGCCGACTGGGTTCCTGGAGCCGTGTTCTTGCGAGGTGGAAGCGTTGCTGTGCTGGTAAGGCCCCTATTCAACTACAAATACAAAGCTAACGTTGTCTTGTGAAGATCATCGTGCAACCCGAAGACGCAAAAGACGAAGACGAGAAACATGTCATTCTGACAGTCCAGCCTCGCATCGCAGCAGGATCCCTGGCTTTCACGGAGATACCGGCCGGGATGCTGGACGGTGGCTCACTAAAGGGTACAGCCGCTAGTGAGATTGAAGAAGAAGCGAAGCTCAAAGTCAAGGAAAGCGATCTGATCAGTCTCTCAGAACTAGCCCTCAAAGATATACCGACGACGATTTGGAAAGCTGGTTATGGCACATCTGCGACAGGGGACTCCGAGAGCTTTGAAAATGCCATGTATCCAAGTGTTGGTGCTTGCGATGAATTCATCCCCATCCTCCTTTGCCAGAAACGGCTCACTCGTCGCCACATGAACTGGCTGAAAGGCAAAGCTACAGGTCTGCGTGACGAAGGCGAAAATATCACACTCAAGTTAGTACCGATGGCTAGGGTCTGGAGGGAAGCTGGGCGTGATGCGAAAGCTCTTGCTGCGATCGCGTTGTACGAGAACTTGAAAAGGGAGGGACAGATACCCAACTTGCCTCAGGAAGTGGAGGCTGAGCCGAAAGACCTCGACTAGGGAGTACAAGTACAAGCCCTGCACAGCCTTGCACCTGCAGACATGCAGAGCGATGTCTCCCCCTACAAAAGGCTTATCTTTGAACCAGTGATACGGTAGCTGTTATCATTGTCTTTCGCAGCATGAATAAAAGAATGAACTCGTCTAGGTACTCAGGAGCGGCTCTTCCCCATAAGGCACACAGGTTCTCTAGCCCAGTGACTCATTTCTGGATAAAGCAATTGTTTTGTCAGTCACTCACTTCATCGCTGATGAAGAAGATAACACCCAGACAACGCAACGTAACAACGCGCAAGCCCAAGTGTCACATCCTCCTCATCACCGCACGTCATTATAAAACTCCCCATCCCTATCCAACGCCTCATACTGACTCTCAGTCCCCTTCCACTCGCCCCTCAAATACATACTCCTAAACCTCCCCACTCTATCATCCCTCTCTCCAAAAACCAGATCTTCAGGGTCGTGTATCTCAATCTTCTGATCTACATGCACACCACTATCTTGGGCATGCAAATTCACCAGCCCAGGGATGGCCATCGTATGCTTCATGCGCTGCTGCACCGACGCCGAGTCAGGAGAATGGAAAATGAAGTAGAGGAGTGTGTTAGCGTGGCGGTAGAACGTGAAAGTTGGATATGTGGTAGGGAGTCGACTTGGCACGAGTTCGGGTCGTAGAGAGGAAGTCTGGAAGTCCAGCGCCAGGACCAAATCACTGTCTAAAGACTATGCAACGTATAAGCATGAATCAGGGAGGATTGGCAGTGTGTTGAGATAGACATACAATCTGTACGCAATCCCCCGTGTTTTGCAACTTCTTCAATGCTTCCATGGCATCGTCGGTGATCTTGTTCTTCATCCTGCGGTCGCAGAGACGACACTTGTTCTTCTGGTACCCTGCATCTTTCTCTATCTCTTTGCACGCGTCGGTATGTTCTTCTCTTTCGCTGTTTTGTTGATGTTCATCCCTCTCGACCCAGGACCGCGCATCAACTAGCTCCCCAATCTCCTTGCAGACAAAACTCGTCTTGAAATGCTCCGCACCCAGTGAATTCACTAAGTTGTGTCGCTGGTGAAGGTACTTATCGCGCTGAGCTTCAGGTGCTCGGTATGGTACGAAAGTAATTGCAAAAATTGCTTTGTTGCGGCGGAGCAGCAGATAGATGGGGGTCTTGGGGTTCAGAATGTCTTCTAGTAGGTTAAGGTCATTCTGAAATGAACCTTTCGCGTCCTTGAGGTAAACGGGCGAAGAGGCTTGGAGGGCCTTGTTCTCGAGACTTAATGGCAGGGCTAGTTGCGTGTTGTCGGAGATGAAGGCTGTGAATGCTTCCTGCACAGCTAGAGGGATGACTATGGTAGGGTCAGCAAGTGAGTAGTTAGTAGTTGAGTAATTTACTGAGATTGTCTTCTAACATTGCACATGCAGAATGTTGTAGTTCGATGTCTGCGATAGCTCCTGGTCGACCTTCTAAAAGCACCTGAAAAGTGGCAGCCTAACGACTCAAGATCAGTGCGTGTTAAGTGCGCTTACATGACGCGTCACTTATGTTCTGGCTTATCTATCGTCCACGGTAAGGGATCGGGAACATCAATAGACTAGTTGTGGTCTTGTGTTGGCGGAGAAGATATCTAGCGTGCGGAATTCCGCACTCCCTTGCGGAGTTGCTTGTGAACGTGGCGGAACAGAGCAGCCGATCGGCTCGATGAATCCTGCAACTTTCGTTTGCCATCTGGGGAGGGCGTAAATAGCGAGGGGACTACCTACTCCTTGGGCTGAATTAGACAAGTAACTTTGATGTGCTCAACGTACCTATATGTTTTTGAAGAGCGAGAATTAGCACTGTTTTGCAGCTTTGGGGGCATGGCATTGCAGTAGAATTACAACCACGGTAGCGAAAGGTACTTAGAGTTCAGCTACGGTGCAGTTCCAAGGTATCTACTGGGGTATCTATGAGTGATATTGAAGACGTTATGATGTTGGTGCACAGATGTTTTCCAATACACTGTTCATCTGTGCGAAAGTTCTTGATAGTAATACACTTAAATAAAAATACATAATCTATACGTTCCAGCCTACGAGTTCCGGAGACAATCGCCCCGAGCCAGGAAGCTACCTAATACAGCCCTTCAAGCAAAACACGAGGCTACACAAACAGAACGTGCCCATCCGGCCTACTCCCGTTATACTAGCCCAGACGTGTCGGGGATATCTTGTACGCTGCGCCCCTGATGTTGTCGTACTTGCTCAGAGGGTAGTACAGGTTGTTTTGGTTCTGCTGCAGTTCATCTATACCTCCAAGAGCCTTGGATACTGTGCCTACCAGACTCTTGTCATCTTTACGGTCAGAGCTGGAATCCCACCACCAAGCACCTGCCAACTTCTCCTTCTGCAGGTACTTGGCCTTGAGCTTCTGGACCTCGGGTGTGTCGAAGCTGACAAACTGCCTGGTCTTGTTGTCGTATGACCAAGATGCCATAATCTTCTTGTCGGTGTACACAGTACTGCCGTTCAGTGGCAGCACCTTGTAGTCGAGAGTCCCAGCCTCCCATGTGCCGTCACCTGAGCCGTTGAACTTTTGGCCAAGGCCGTTGGTGTTGGCGAATGAGCGGCCGTACATAGGCAGACCCAGATTGAGCTTGCGAGAGGAGGCAATCTGAGACTTGTAGTAATCGACTGCTTGGACAGTGTTGAAGTCTGTGGTTTTAGGGTCGGTCTTGGAGGGGTATACGTTGCTAAGATGGCCGGTAAAGTTGGAGAAACCGGGTCCCATGTAGTCGAATGCCATGAGATTCCACACGTCAACGTACGGGTCCATAGCCGCGATTGGGAGAGGTTTGTAGTGAAGAGGGCCAGCAGGGGCAGAGATGTCGAGGTCAAAGTGGTAACCGTTGGCGTATTTAGCAGCGTACGAGTCAAAGGATTGACGAGTGAGCTTGACAGTCTCGACGAGGTTTGAAGCGTCTGTTGCGTCCTCGGGGTACTCCCAATCAATGTCGAGGCCGTCAATTCCAAGGTCGGTGACCAACTGCAGCGCTGACTGCGCAAAGCGGGTACGCGTAGCATTGGTCGCCAAGGCCGTCTTGAAGTTTGCTCTGTACGACCAGCCACCGACAGATAGTACTACCTTCAGGTTACGGTATTTCTGCTTAAGCTTGTACAGCTGGTTGAAGTTGCCAAGCAACTGTGTGCCATTTGAAGCTACATCGCCAGGGTAACTGTACTGCAAATCGGCCCACTCATCAGAGAGGAAGACTTCACCAGTAGTGCTGTTCACATTTGCGAAGGCGTAGGTGATTTTTGTGAGCTTCTCGGCAGGCAGATCTGTGACAAAGTGCTTTCGTGCGTAAATGGCCTACATACGTTAGGGAAAAGAAGGTCAAAATGGTAGATTAGAGTATTCTTACCCAGTTGACGTAAAAAACGCCCATCTGGTAGCCCTTCGAAGCTTTGAAATCGTCGAGAGGCGCAGCATGGGTAAGGAAAGGGATTGTAAGGAGCGCAGCAGCGTTGAGGAAACGCATGTTGAATGAGAGGACGGCTAAGAATAGCCAAAAAGATCAAGAGAGTGAAAAACGAGAGTGCTAAGCAATGCTGAAAACATTCACTGGGAGGACATCAGATGCTTTTAGCTCAGCCCGACGAGCCTATTTTTCTCGTCTTGTGTACCTGACCAAGCGCGTAGTCGGTAGTTCAGTCGGATGAACCCATCCTGGCCGTGAATCGGACCAATTCAGATGGGAACTAGACAGATTTGACCGCAGTGAAGCCTTACAAAGAGCAAATGGGAGATGTATCGCAAGCTCTTGGCCTTGGAAAATAATGCCCTGTACCCTGCAGTCAATGCGGCTCTTCATCTGGGGTTATCTAATGCGTACTTAGCCCCCATTTGCCCAAGCCTCCTGGCTGTTTCGAAGTGTGCTCATTCGGGCCTACGCCAACGTGGCGTTTCATTCAAATTACCGCCTCCCAGATCTACCTACCTCAAAATTCGGCCCTCTTCGATTTTGCGGAAATTCGCGGGAGCTATACCGATAATTCTTGAGTCTGTATCAAAAGGAGGTTCAACGCTAATGGGAGCCACGATCCGAAGCGCCCACTTCGTCTAATCTCGCACAACTTGTCTAATTACGCACGATTGTGAGCTCGAGGAGCAGGGAACATGCTGTTGCATGGTAGCTCTAACTGAGTACTCACCCTGTCAGGATGTGCGCGTGGCTGATCATAGTCGATGTCGAGTCTACTATGGTATCCGGCAAAAGTAGTGTACATTGGTCAGTGCTGACAGGGGCCGAGCAGGGGGGACTCAATGCTGTCTATCAGGTAATTTACGAGATGAGAGCCAATCAATTGCTCAGAGTTGCCTTACTTATCTGCTATTATGTCTGTGCGTTGATGTTTTAAACTCAGCCACCGCTCTGACCAATGTACACTACTTTTGCCGGATACCATAGTATGCGTGTCTGGTCTTGTATGATGGCGTCGCCGCCTCCTACCAAGCACATTGATCATTTTAGCTCAGCAAGAGAAGTGAGTTGCTCACTGACGAGTATTTGGACAAGCGGCAGCGGAATGCAAGAAGAGGTACTTTAGCTAGTTTTCGGAAGGCGAAGAGAAGACGCGCCCCATGCAAAGTGCAAAGCTAGTCGCCTTCGGACACGCCGTTGCAAGATGTGCCGAAATATTGATGTTGTCAAAGCTGTTCAATTTTTTCAGTGGGTATCGAAAGCGACAGTCACCTGACAGCTCTCGTCGAAGCAACGGAGAATAGTCGTGCCACATCGTATCGTAAATGCCGTTATGTCTCCTTCCACCAGGCTAGATCAGCCACCGTTCTCCGACTTCGCACCTTACACGATCGCCTCAGGGTTTTCGACTCTCCTCCTCGCCGTCCCCAGTCCAGCATGGCCCTTCGCCTGGTCTGCACCCAGCCACGGCTTCAGTGCTTCAGACAATGTAGTCTGCCTGATGAAGTAGAGCACTTGGCCCAAGATGATAAGAACAAAGGCAATAGGGTACATCCAATGGATGCTCAGACCTAAAACCTTGACACCGATCGCTACACCCCAGAAGCTCCCTGTCAACAATGAAATGTTGAAGAAAGCGGCTGAAGAAAGGCGAAACAGCACCGGCGCCAGCGAGTAAAACAACGACAAAATGAACGTGTATCCTGTGAGGTAGCCGCCGACCTTGCTGTTCCAGGTTGCGTTGCGGAAAGACGTGCGATCGAAGATACCAGCCTGCGTACCGTTGATGAACATGCCCCAGAACGCAAGCTGGCCTACAACCTCGTACAGCGGTCGAGAGCTGACCAACCACTCTTCAAATACGTTGCTAAGGCCGTAAAACGTCGCACCAAGCAACGCGAACAGATCGCCCTTGACCTCGTCACTGGCGCCGAACGAGTTACTGCCGGTGATTTGGTCTGAGCCAAAGATGACTCCCAGTCCGCCGATGCAGAACAAGATACCAGCGATTTGCGTGTAGTGGTATCTGACCTTCAAGAAGAAGAAGGAGATGACCACCACAATGACGATGGCCCAGAAGTTGATCAGCTGAGCTGACAGGATTGTGGTGTATCGATAAGCCAAGACGACAAAGTAGTTACCCTCGACGTCGAAGAAGGCTAGGATGAAGAACCGCCATCCATCGAAGATGACGAGGCGCACCCACCGCTTGAACCCGTATTTGTAGATTGTGTAGCTCGTGTAGACCAGGTTGAGGAGAACATAGTTGAAGAAGGATTGGAAAGCCGGGATCGATGTGCCTTCGTTGGCGAGAAGCGACGAGAGCGTGTTGGTTGAGGTTATGCAGATGGCGAGGACTATTGGTAGGCATTAGTGTTACCGTTCCAATTGCAAGGAAAACGAACAAGAGGAAAACGTACCTTGCCCGAGGAGCATAGTGAGCCAGAACTGCTTGGTCTTGATGTATTGGAACCAGCGTCCCTTGCTCTGTGCATCGCTCTCGAGGACTTCGTTGCCTGTTCCAACGGCATGTAGAGGTGTGCCGGTGCGCGCATGTTCGGAGCTCGCAGAGACCTCAAGGCCCTTGGGATGGACTGTCGTTGTATATACTGGGTTGGCGGCTGTTTGAACGTCTTCGCCTTTCCCAAAGAAGCCCTCAGCGGCGTGAGGCTGCGGTTGGGCCATGTCGAAGTTTATCTTGAACTCTACACAAAACAGTTGGATGCGGGGAGTGGAGCTTTCTAATCACAACGTGAGCGCAAAACTCCCGAAGTCGCTCACGGTTCAATATGCGCAGTCGGCTGGTGAAGATGAAGCAAAGACCTAGCAAGCCATGCGCAGCGCGGGGACCGCCACATTTTATGCACCTGAGCGCGACGAGCAAAAATGCTGGCTGGTCAACCTGCGTTCGCGCCTGTCGATCTCCACATAGGTGGGCTTAGTCTCCGAAGCTTGCCTATAGCCGGCAATGTGCGAGTAGTGGGGCCGTGCTCTGGATGGCTGGCCCAGGCGATTCCCGAGTTGCTTTTTGGTGTGTGCTCATGGTGTTGAAGGGCTGCGTATGAGGTTTGTAATTTGGTAAGATCCTTCAAGATAAGGTTAAGCGAAGAAAGACAGTCGGTGAGCGATTGAAGCTGCAACGTTTGAGTGTGAACAAGGATGCACTTCGGCAAGAGCAGGGATATGAAAAGGCTTTTGGAGGACTGAATATCGCCACGTTCTCGACGTGCAGAATCTGTGTCTGTACATGCAGCTTTGCGCGCCACAAGGCCCAAGACCCCGGGAACAAGCGATGAGCGGGGTGCACACAAGAAGAGCACAAGCACACATCAGAGCAACAGGCGGAGGCGCGGAAAGTCTAAACAACATTTGTGCATAGGTAGGCTACTTGTAGAGACGGTAGGGCCAATAGCTAATGCACCACCCCGAGGCACCCAAGACGAATAGGATTAGAGTTGTCCACGCGCCGTTCAAACAATAACAGGAATGGAAGTCCAGCAACCCTCTATGCAAAACCCTTTCGAGTTGTGAACGTCAGGAAGTTTCGTACTGCACCGCCAAGATACCAGGACGGCGACCTTGAGCCGAGGATTCAGCTGCCTACTCCGAGTCCTCCTCATCGCTATCCTCCTGGTTGAGCCACTCGTAAAATTGCTCAGCTGACTTGCGCACAGTCTTGCTGACCTTGAGGTCAACATACTTCTTGCTAGCCTTCTGGCACCAGGGCTTGAGAACCTCTTCGGTGACGAGATCGTTGTTGTAAATCTGGATCAAGATGGCAGAGACCTGGGGAATGAGCTCAGGCTTGTCGTTACCGACAAAGCGCTCGATACCGCCAAGGAAAGCCTTCTCGTGCTTCTCCGAGGTGATCAGCTTCTGCAGCATAGGAGCGCGAGCTTCGATCTGCTTGACAATCTTCTCGCTGAAGAGGGTCTGGGGAATGACAGTCAGAGTGCGGTGCTTGGTCTCAATGCCGAGCTCCTTCGCCTTGAGGTAGATCTCAACGCTGTCAAGCTTGTCGACACCGCCCTTCTCTTTAGCGGTATCGATGATCCATTTGCCGAAGATGTCGTACTCGGAAGCCTCGGCGTCCTCCTCACCCTCGATGACGAGAGCGCGCTTGAGATCCTCGGGAAGATCCTGAGCACGAGCCTTGATGGCAGCTTCGGAGGTGTCAATGTGCCACTCGACTTCCTTGGCTTCCTCAATCTCCTCAGCACCCTCCTGGATCTGACGGGTGAGCTCGTCATCGCTGCCAGCCTCAATCTCCAACTCGCCGTTGTCGTCGTCCTCAGCACTATCTCCAGGACTACCACCGTTCTGGGAGACATCCTCGCCCCTGGCTTCAGCCTCCTTGCGAGCACGACGCTCGGCCTTCTTGGTGGACTTGTCCTTCTTGCCCTTCTTGGGCTCGTTCTTCACAATGAAGGCAGAGAGCTTGAGACGAGGGTCGACTTCGGAAATCTTACCGCAGGCCTTGCAGTCGAGCGTGATGTTGCCATCCTTGATGTTGACCTCAGTCTCGGGGTTCTTGCACTTCTTGCAAAGAACGAACTTGGAGATGAAGCCATCAAGGTAGTCCTGGAGCTTGCTAGCGTCGTGGGCGCCGTTGATAATCCAGCGGTCATCGTTGGGGTTGGTGTTGGTCTGAGCGCCAAGCTCGAAACCAAAGTATTTGATGACGTGAGAAGGAGGGCGGGCAAGAGAGTTGGCGACGCTAGTCAGGTTGACGATGACGGTCTTGATGCCGTTGCCCTTGCCTTCAATCTTGGACTGGATGCGCTCCATCTTGTAGCGGTAGAAGGGGTCGGTGACATCGCGGCGAATGTTGACGGTAGCCATGGTTGCGGTGGTGGGAGGACGTGGTTGATGTTGTTACTGGAGGTAGGACGAGCAGGTTGGGGTCAGATCTGGTATGCGTATGAAGGCTGTAAAAGACATGCAAGGGCAGCCTCGTGTGTGTGTGGTGGTGTGGTGTGGTGTGGGACTCGAGGTCAGGCAGGCACAATGTTAACCGTTGGTGGAGTGGTGAAGACTGCGCGGTATCCGCATACAGCGAAAATTTTGCAGTTTGGGGGGAGGTTCGACTCGGAAGGCGTGGAGTTGGCGCGAATACATATACCGCAGTTGTCGTTGTCGGCTCTGTGGTGCGGAGGGGTTGCTTCTGCGGTGCCTTCAGGCGAATGTGGCGGGTCAGAGGAGTCGCGGACGTGCGACTTGTAGGGCGGGTTTGTGGGGGCTTTGCAGTGCGGTTGCCAGTGACGGACACTGGGTAGGGCGGGTTTGCCTGATGGATTTGCGCTGGGCGAAAGTGTGAGTGTGTGCGGGCTTGGAGGAGTCGCGGGCAAGGTTTTATGTGACGGTGGAGAAGCGTTCGTGGCTCGAGCGCACGCCAGTCCGCGGCCAATTGCAGCACCAACTGTGGGACACCAAGCAATCAGCAAAGCACAACACGTGTATCACAAACAGCCCCTCGTCAGGCTGCACTATCTCTTGGACTACTGCGTCGTCGTGTTGTTCTTCTGCCTGTGAAGACAAAGTGCCACACGCATACAACATGTAGAGTGAGACAGACACAAACAGGCCAGTTTGCGAGCGCCGATCACAAAGAAATTTTCACAGCCAACTCCAAACGCCTGCCTAGAACAAGCATGACTGTTTCAGGAGCATCACTGCCCACAGCCGGAGTTGCCGAATGTTACAGATTGCCGTTGCAGATAGAACCCCCACCACCACTTCTGCGGAGCCTGTGGAAGCCTGGGGCGAGTGCCAACAGAGTCACGGTTTTTGCCGTTTCCATTAGACTCTGTCTTCTGCAAAAGCATCATGCACGCAAACTCGTGCTAGAGCAGCAATCAGAAATGTTGACGGTATCGCCGCCCAGTGTGGGGTAGGCTGCCGCGCTGCAAAGTCAACGTCACCCAACTCCCACAACTTCTGATACAAACAAGTATCTACAATCGAACAGGAAGATAGTCGCACATTCGCAGAAATGCCAGAACAAGTCGATTATTCGCTGTACTTGGTGACCGATTCGACAGAGGCCATCTTGGGTTCAAGAGATCTGGTCGAAGTTGTCGAGCAAGCCTTGCAAGGAGGTCGGTTACACTTTCCTCTTTTACTCATGCATTGTGATCAACACCACCTCTGTGTTTGACGTTCGAGGGCATGTTCATTAACGGCTCCTCCAGGAGTGACTATCGTCCAATACAGGGACAAGACCAGCGACACAGGTGTCCTCATCTCAACTGCGAAAAGACTCCACGAGAAATGCAAGCAACATAACATCCCCCTCCTCATCAATGACAGAGTCGATGTTGCACTCGCTGTCGGCTGCGAAGGCGTTCATCTCGGCCAAGATGACATGAACATTGTCGAAGCACGTCGCATCTTAGGAGATGATAAGATTGTTGGCGCTACGGTCTCATCTATCGAGGAAGCCAAGATCGCCGTGGAAAGAGGCGCAGACTACCTAGGAATCGGGACTCTCTATGCCACTCAGACCAAGAAGAATACCAAGGAAATAATCGGCGTGAATGGTATCAGAAAAATCTTGAGCTACCTTGACCAAGCAGATGGAAAGAGCAAAAATGTCAAGACAGTGTGTATTGGCGGCGTCAACGCGTCCAACGCCCAGCGCATCATCCACCAAATCTACGCTCCCCGTTCTCCGTCTACAAAGCCCAAGACAATCGACGGCGTCGCCATAGTATCCGCCATCGTCGCCGCCGAAGACCCTAAGGAAGCATCTTCCCGTCTACAACAGCTTATCAAATCTTCTCCACCATTTTCCAAGTCATCGGAACCCGTATTCTGGCTCGAAAAAAACGAAGACGAGATAGGTGCTCTCGCTTCAACAGCCGACAAGGCCACTTCGGCAGTCCACACCAAATCGCCCCTCAGCCACAACATGACCAACCTCGTTGTGCAGAACTTTGCCGCAAATGTCGCCCTGGCCATCGGTGCCTCGCCCATCATGGCCAACTACGGCGAGGAGGCGTCCGATCTATCGCGTCTCGGCGGTGCGCTGGTCGTAAACATGGGCACCGTCACGCCCGAAGGCCTTCTGAACTACAAAAAAGCAATAGCTGCATACAACGCCGCTGGTGGGCCGATTGTGCTCGATCCTGTAGGGGCGGGCGCAACCAGTGTGCGCCGCGATGCGTTGAGTCAGTTGCTAGGCGTGGGATATTTCGATCTGATCAAGGGGAACGAGAGGGAAATTATGGCTGTGGCGCGCGCGAGTGGGTTTACCCTCGACGACTCTAGCCAGCAACGTGGGGTTGATAGTGGGGACTCATTGTTCACTCTCGAGCAGAGAGCGTATCTTGTATCGAAGGTTGCGCTGAGAGAGCGCAATGTCGTGCTCATGACAGGCGCGACGGACATTATCAGCGATGGCATCCGTACGTACGCTATTAGCAACGGTCATGCATATTTGGGAAAGATTACCGGCAGCGGATGTACGCTTGGTACTACAATGAGCGCCTATCTGGCCGCGTGGCCGCAGGACAAGCTACATGCTGCTGTTGCAGGGATATTGCATTACGAGATTGCGGCTGAGTATGCAGCGAGGAGGGAGGATGTCAAGGGCCCCGGCACATTCGTGCCTGCATTCATTGATGAGCTGTTCGCGAAGGGTGAGGAGATTAGTGGGGGTAAGAAGAGCTGGAGCAAGGACATGAAGGTGGAGTGCTTGAAAGATATTCCGGATGCTGGCTTGCTGAGGGATGTTTAGATCTCAACCTGGCTGTAGATACTGTATATTCTGTGGTATGGTGGATGCGGTATGTCAATTTCCACACATTCTATCCGTCGACCTTGATCTTCATTCCAAAATCGTTGAGCACATCGACATACTGTTCGCCCAGCGTCGCAGGCGTAAGAATACCGCCTCCAAGTCGTCCAGCCTCCGTCTCCTCAAGTCTACCCCTAAGAATAACCTTCGCCGCAGCAGCCAACGTAATAGCTGTAGCCGCATACCCACCGTGCGCGCAATCCATCTTCGCCGTGACCTTCTGGCCACTACCTTCTGCAACACCCACACCACGGTAAGACAAGAAGTCGTTCTTCATGCTCTCCCTCGTCGGTCCCTCGCCTGGTTTTGGGATCAAGAACCTCTTGATTAGCGGGGCCAGGATCCAGCGCGTAGGTGGCAATGCGAGGAGGAGTCCTGTGAGGCCGAGGGCGACTTTGAAAGCGAAACCGCTGAGAAGCGAAGTGGCGCGCATGTACTCGTTAAAACGGAAGCGGGGTCCGTACGCAGAAGAGGTAGATGCATACAGTCCAGCAGAGCGGTGCACAATACATGTATCCACGCTCGCCATGGCACCTGTAGTTTGCACACCACCAAGTTCAGGAATGGAAGGGAGACCGAGGAGGCCGCCGCTTGGGTTGCCGACAACTTTGTCGGATTTGACGGGGCTGAGACTGTAAGGGTGCATGCTCTTCGCAAGATGACCTAGTGAGTAGTTGTTGAACAGCTCTAGCATGGTCAAGCTGGTGCCACCGCTGACACCGGTCTTGAAATCATAAAGTGTCATGATGACACGTTGGCAGTCTGCTTGCAGCTTATTTCTCACTGCACGGGCGAGGACGTAAGCCATGATGTCTGCAGGTACAGAGTCGAGACCGGCCTCGGGGATGATGATGCTCTTGTTGGACTTTGCGAGCGCATCGTACTTGGCGACCATATCATAGATCCAGGGTACTTCGCCGGTGGAGTCCAGGTAGTGAGTACCATTAGCGGCACAGGCAGCAAGGACGGGTTCGCCGTAGTGCATGAAGGGGCCGACAGTGGTGATGAGAAGCTTAGTCTTCTTCACTAGAGTATTGAGCTGATCTGGCTCCAGTTCGCAGGTTTCGACATCGGGCAGCTTGCGGCTCGCATTGAGCTTCTTCAACTCATCAATGACACCCTGCAACTTCTTCGCATTGCGTCCAGCGATTGCCCATTTCAAATCCTCGGGGAGGTGTGTGCTGATCCATTCTGCGACCAGCTTTCCAGTGTATCCGGTAGCGCCGAGCAGGATGAGCTCGTACTGGCGGTCGTTCTGGATTTGAGCCATGTCGTCTTCAATTGTTCTCGATGCAAATGAGTACTGCGCAGCTAGATGAGGTTTAACAAAGAGGTGGGACATCAGACAGATAAAACTTCTCCCTTACTCGCAATCTTTCAACGTCGGACGAAGCTCTACATGTGGAAGGCCGATGAAGTCATATACCGAGGCAGGAAGCCAAGCCCCTCAATACGTAGTCTGCAGGTTTCTGTAGCGCCACACAATGTACTCATTAACATATAGTGACGTGCAATGGTTTTAGAACACCCCTAACAACATCTCTGCTTGTAATCTGAGTGAAGTGTTTGAATGTACAGTAAGCTCATCATTTCAGTCTATGACTAGTGCGGTTAGCCTGCCAAGGCCAACCGAGAAAGCGCACATATTGACAACAAGACAGTGTCTTACCATCATCACAAACATGAACATTGGGTCTGCACAACACGGCTTGTTTGCGCGACCGAAGCCTACCCAGGAGGTGGACCAGGGTACTTTCTTCTGTGTCACGGAGATCAGAGAGTGTTGAGAGTCAGAGAGACGTTTGGAGGGGTCGATTCGTCCACCAATCCATGAATGTTTCTGCAGCGTCGCTGACAGTGTGAAGACTTGCAGGTCAAGGAAGACAATTTCCTGGGCGCGTAGTGTTCTTCCGGTAGAGGCAGTCCTTGCCTGCGTCCAACCAGACGATCTGTTCGTACCGAACGGCTGCCATCGGGCGCGTACACAGCCGCGAAGCATTTAGATGTAGGAATACAAGAACCATACGTTTGCGCACATTCACCTAGAGGACTCCAGACCCACGAGTTGCGCGACGAACGCGTATCAAGACTACCAATGGTTTTTACCATCGGCCTTGCTTCGAACCGCTTCGAACCGCCTCGAGCTTCTACCCGTACTGCTTCCTTTGAGCACACGTGAAGTGTCAGCAACCCGAGCAACAATATCCATATAAAAAATATGTGTAGGTCCACAGAGCTGGTCCTGGCTTCCGGTCCTCCGAAGCCTGCTACCAAGCAAACGCCTGCGAGATTTGAGTACCCCACGGTACGTCTCTCGCTGTCACTGGATGGCGGATCTGGACAACTCATTGTCTGGCAGTGGGGACCGCCTATGAGCGCGATCATCTTGATCGACAATCCCTACCAAACGGAAAAACGGGTTGCATAAGGAGCCAACCGAGCGCGACATCCAAGACAGTCCATAGACCAGTGCAGTCCCAGCGTTGTCATGGAGCTCTTGAACTACGAAGGCATCGAAACTGAAACATGTTTGCATTCCAAGCATCCACCTGGTGATTTCGACAAGTCATATGGCTCGTCCATTTGAAGCGCTGTGACACGTGGTAAGGTAAGCCTCCTGGTCCGGCGGCTGACATGCTCTGAAAGGGTGCGTCATCAAGAGCACTGTATTATTTGGACTAGGAAATTCCTACGATTCTAGGAACACGCGCGTCTCATTTGACTAAATGCCTCAAAGTACACCATCTCACGAGTCTCGCAGGGTTGCGCTACTGCCTGTGGTGTGTGGCTGATGCAGGGTGGGAAGGTCAATGAGGATCCATGCATTAGCCAAGCCGCTAGCTGCCGTACTTAAGCCCGCCGCCCCTCCGCCTCTCGACCTTCTCCATCTTCAACTTATGAATCGCGTCGAACAACCTTTCCTTTCTTCCTGTTCTTCAAATTTCCAACACAATGGCCGAGACTTGCATAGTCTGCCTCGGCGATCTCGTCCACCCCGACGAAGGTCCTCCCGCCACCGAGCTGCCATCAGCAATAGACTCGCTTGCGGACGGGCCTGATGCCAACCGTGGTAACCCGGATACGTCCACCACGATAGCTTCAGAACAACCCAAGGATGACGAATTGGTTGCACACTTGCTGCCGTGCGGCCACAACCTACACAACGATTGCCTCAAGCCCTGGGTGGAGAGAGCCAACAGCTGTCCGATCTGTCGAGCCAGCTTCAACATGGTCGAGCTCAGTGCGCGCGTAGGAGGTATGTCAATCTGCGATGTTACAAAACGGCGAGCTGCGATGGTGGCTGCCTTGCAGTCGCCTAGCAGGCACCTAGCTACTGGCTAAATGGTCAGTCGAACTCGACTCAACTCTTGCACCATTAAATGCTGCTGTGGTATCATGCAGTACGCACAGGAATTTTGCTGACAATAATACAGGCCCAAAGTTATCCGAGTATGCTGTCAAAGACAAGCAACAAGTCGCCGACATAGACCCTTCCATGATCGTTGACGAGGACTACGCCCTTGAAGATGACGGAAGCTATGACGCATGTATGGTGTGTGATGAGTTTGGCGATGCATCGCAACTCATGTTCTGTCACAGCTGCGAGCAGCTCTGCCACGTGTTTTGCGCTGGGCTTGACGAAATGCCGATACGCGGCGCCTGGTACTGTCAAGGCTGCATGGAGAACCCGGCGCTTCTTGAGGCGGCAACCCGCCGGCGGATCAATCCCCGGGGTCCTGCAGCCTGGATGAACGGACGCAGCCGCGTACCTCGACACAACCGAGCTCCAGATGAATGGGTTGGAGTGTGGCAGAGCGTATGGAATCGACTGCAATGGGACATTGACTTTCCTTTCGAGGATGAGGACCAGTCCGAAAACCAGTCCGAAGTTCTTAGACGGGAGGCTCACGAATGGGAACGACGCTTCGAGCTTGCTCGCCAGATGGGTGCTGGCACTCGATTTCGCGCCGCCGCTGATAACATCCACTCCCGCCGCCGAGGCTCGAACCGATCGGCACGACCAACAAATCGATCGCTTCATCGTGAACCACCCAGAACACCTAGAGATCCCGAGTCACAAGAGGAGATTAGCGCTTGGAATCAATTCGACAAAGCACGAAACCAGCTCGCGCAAGGGGGTGATGTTCCGGCGCCACCCGAAAGCACTGCCAGCAGTCGACGAGGACGCAAGCGAAAGTCTGTGGATTCTTCGCCTACTGGTGCTGAGCCCGCTGAACAGCAGCCAGAGCGTAAGCTCAAGCGCCCACGAACCCGCCTACACATCGATAGCGGAAGAGGCGAATCATCGTCCGCGGCAGCTCGCCGCAACACCGTTACCCACGAAAGCATTCAAGAGCCAGCCACGTCACCACCAGCTGGGGAGTCAGCCAATGCTCCCGGATTTCTTGCTTCTTTGCTACAAGAGGTCGAAGTTGACCGTTTCGCAGAGCGTGACAGAGAGATCGCCGCCCCACAGCCCAAGCGCATCATTGTGGAGCGAGCTTGCTCACCCCAGCACTCGTCTCCCGGCCTATCCCCGGTCTACCAGCAACCCCTTGCTGGCATGACCACACCGCCACCTCTCAACCTCACGCGTCCTCAGTCACCTGTAGAACAAGACCAGGGCTCACCAACATACTCTCCTTACTCGCCTGCCGATGATGAGCGAGTCGGTCGTCGCCGGCTGACGCATCGTGCTGCGGGCCTTAGCAGCCCACCCCGGTCGAAGGACTCATCACCTTCACGGCCACCGGCCTTATCTTACTCTACCAAAGCCGAGCTACAGCGCATGGTAACTGCTGTTCTCAAGCCACTGTATTTAAAGAAGGAGGTCACGAAAGAAGAGTATACCGACATCAACCGCGATGTCTCACGCTTATTGTACGACAAGGTTGGTGATGCTGGCGCTGCTGCCCTAGCAGACCAAGAAACTAGGGAGAAGTGGCAGCGAATGGCGAGCGACGAGGTTGACAGTGCTATCAAGACACTACGCACTGCTGGAGTTGTAGCATTGTTGCCTGCTGCTGATGACTCTGCTTCAACTTCCTCATGATAGCGTTCTGCATACGTCGTCTTTCTGTTTTAGCGATTTGGGATACGGCGCACAGGTGAAACTAAGATACCATGGGATACGGCGCAATTATATTGTAGATAATGTTTTACGATGATTGGGGACGAATCAAAGGTCACGGAGACTGGTTGACCCATTACCATATTCCTTTACCTGCCCTTGATCTTGCCATAGCTATGACCGGCAAGTTTTGTGGATACATGCAAGGACCCTGTATAAGTGACTGCATTTAACCATGAAAAGACATCGACCTTGCAGTGATCTTGGGTAGCCAGCTATGTATAGACCTTCGAGGTGAATGTTTAAAGAAACTACCTAGCTGTTGACATTCTAGTAGCGGCGCTTAGTGCCTTCAAGGAGAAGAACATCTAGCTGCCAACTTGCCAGATAGAATAAGTTAAGCAGCTGTTGCAATTGTAAGCTGTGATCAAATATATCGAGCTAACAGTATTTGAGGCACGGTACCGAACTTGGGTACTAGCATCAATATTTGGTCAGAAAAACTGAAGAACCGTGGTACATCATCGTCTTTCTCGAGTAAAAAACGCGACAAAATTGCCGGTATATTCTTAAAATCCTACCGTTGGTACGTTTCTCGGACGGTACTTTCTCTCAACTCGACCATCTCCTGACCTTGATCGCACAACATTAGCACAACACCACAAATCTCGGCCAAGATTATGCATAGATTCTTCATACTTTCGTTCTTACTTAACAGTATTGTCCACCATTGTGCGGGCTATCCAAATGGAATATCTCCGAGTAACTTCAGACCCAAAACTTGGGAGGAAATACCTGCCAGCTTTGACATGATACGGTGGCTGCAGTGCCCGAGCAGTTATACGGAGGACTCGAACACTCTATGCATGCGCCTGACAGTCCCGTTAGGTTACGAAGATCCGTACGCCGGGACCACGACTATCGCATTCATGAAGCATCTTGCAGAAAACGCCACAGCAGCTACGCAAGATGTTCTATTCAATCCCGGGGGCCCCGGTGGATCGGGCATAGAATCTGCCCTTGTGAAGAGAAACCAACTACGAAAGGTTTTTGGTTCGTCACACAACATTGTTGCCTTCGATCCGAGGGGAGTTGGCCATAGCGGGCCCAATACCGATTGTTTCAACGGCGATACTGCTGCAGCTTTTCAGTTCGCGAGTGCCGCATATCCTGCATCTCTGAACGTCACGTTTGTAAGTTCGGGTACCTGGGGCGAGTTGTGCAGGAAGAACCTGGATGCCTCAGCACATTACCTTGGAACCCCCGCCGTGGCACGGGACATGTTGACTTTCACCGAGCGACAAGCAGCTACACGAGGGCTTGACCCTATGGAGGTCAAAGTCAATCTTTACGGCGTCAGTTATGGCACCGTGCTAGGTGCTACATTTGCTACTCTTTATCCTGAACGAGTCGGTAAGTTCGTCTTGGACAGCGTGATGCAAGGGAAGCCTTGGTATCTGAACGGAAGACGGGATACTCTAGTTTACCAAGACGAGGCAGTGCGACAGTTCTTCAACCAGTGTTCCAAAGCTGGTCCAGAGATATGCACTTTCTGGGCTGGCTCGGCTGAAGAAACCGAGGCTCGATATGAACAATTGTTAGAGAGCTTAGAGGATGATCCTTTGCAGATTCCTTACACCGCAGTCGCTGTTGATGCGCCCATACGCATTACTGCTGACGTAGTGCGAGCTCTTGTTTTCGAAACATCGTATCACGGACACACCAAGTTTCTTCAGCTAGCTGAGCAGCTTACTGAGCTCGAGAGAGGTGAATACAAGTCATGGTTGGATACGAAGGCGATACCCGCCCCAAGTTGCACCAACTGCACAACAACAGACTGGGAAACTATTTTCGAGACATTCCCAGGCTCACAGTTGTCGAAGACCTTCAGTCTGAATGCACATAGCGAGATACTGTGCACGGATCTGGTTCCTCAGAATATTCCGACATTGGAAGCTTTCGCAGAGATCATGGACGCAAGCTGGAACTCCAGTCGCCATTTCGGTCTACAAAGCACGGACTTAGCCAACTGCCGTAACTGGCCCTTCCGTCCGCCATCCAGCCAGCAGTTCGACGGGAATTTTGGCGCTAATATCAGCCACCCAATGCTCATACTCACTAACAACTTCGACCCGGTTTGTCCGGCTGTGTACGCCCGGCAGATGTCGTCTCAATTTCCAGGTTCAGTGCTTCTGGAACAAGAGGCTGTGGCTCATGGTGCTGCCTTCCTAGGATCAAATTGTACTGAAGGTTACGTTAGAGGCTACTTTGAGACTGGGAAGATGCCACCGGCGGGAACTGTCTGCATGCCGGATGAGCAGCCTGTGTTACTTCGAGACCTGATTACTGAGAAGCATAGCTCAAGGCCCTAATATTCATAGATAGCCAAACGTGGTAGCACTGAGAGTGGAAGATTCGTTGGACGCATGCAAAGTCAGCTTTGTGTGCGGGATTCCATATTTGATCTATGTGATCCGCAGCCAGACAGAAATTCTGTGGAAATGTCTTTCAATCGGGTTTTTGTATGCTTTAATGACTTAGATGCGGCTTCCCAAGATGGGTTGCCTACATAGGTCAAGGTGCTACCGTAAGACGTTTGCTTTCTCTTTTACCTTGCTTGGTTTTGGCACACCTGAGCTTCTCTCACCTCTCATCACCCAATGCGCTGGTCCCACAATTTCTTGACGCTCTTACTATATATACCAGTTTCTTGCCTCTGCCTTTCCTTTACTTCTACAACCGCTTTCTCGTCCTCGCATCCTTTCTTGCTAGCGGCGTATAGCATTCACTTCACAGAGTCCCATACAAGCAAGCAAGTCTCGAAGCTAAGCTACAAGTACTCACATCATTAATTGCTCGAGAACTCCGCTAACTGTCAGGGCAGACTCTGTCCTCGCACGCCGCAGTACAGAGGCAATATGGCCTCCAACATCATCACACTCGAGCAATTTCCTGCCTATCTGAGTACTCAGAAAAACTTGTCAAGATACGACCCCACATCAGAGAAGAAGCCAAACCATGTTTGGTACAGACTCGACAAACCTCGGATCAATGAGCTCCTCAAAACCTTTTCGCTGGCCGTAATTGAACTGCTGAATGGTTCTCCGGATGGAGACCATGAATTGCAACATCTTCTTCGATCAGCAACAGGGCTTGCAAACGTTGTGCGCAGCCCAGCGGTCAAAGTTGCTCTCATAGGAGCTCAAGGTGCCGGAAAGTCTCTCAGCTTGAATGCTCTCTTTGACTGCGACGGTCTTTCGCTCACAGGAGCTGATGGAGCAGCATGTACCTCTTCAATCACCCGTTATGCTCATTACAGCGGAGAGTTCAGATTCGCGGCTGAGATCAAGTTTCTCAATGCAGGAAAGCGGGAAGCCTTATTGAAGGAGCATGCCCGCAGCTACTATCATTACCAACATGCTGACGAAGATTCTGATGATGAAGATGAGCCTCGATCAAGGTCAACCCATCATGATGGAGTGGAGCGTCGCCAGAAAGATACAGCGGAAGATGTATTTTTGACCTTGTTTGGTTCGCTGGACGTCTTCCAAGAGAGCTGGAGTGCAACTGCATACAGAAGCGGAGAGTTCGTCAGAATCTGCCAGATGAAGTGTGAGGAGGCGATCTACAAAGAAGGAGGTGGCTCAGGGACCGCAATCAAGTTCGCCGAAAACCAGAAAGACCTTGTCAAACAGCTCAAACCCTTTCTTACCGAAGTCAAAGGCGTCACTTGTCTGTGGCCGCTTGTCGATCACGTCACGGTCAAGTTCAACAATGAACTTTTGCAGTCTGGCATTGAAATTATTGATCTTCCTGGTTGGTATCAGCTCCCACGACTGACAGTATTGTGACTAACGATGGCATAGGCTGGGGCGATGTCAATCTATCAAGAGTCCGTCATGCTGAGGAGATTAAAGACACGGTAGATGTAGAGATCATCTTAGCCGACACTATCCGTATCGCCTCTGATGACAAAGTGATCAGCAGCGCGCGAGCGGCTGTTGCCCACCATGGCGCTGCGAACGTGAAGATGGTCGCCACGAAGATCGATGTAAGTCATTTAGGATTCTCATAGCGCTCAATTCCATATATAGCTAATCATCACGTAGGCTATCAGCAATAACCAAATGTCCCAATATACCGGAGGTAACTACGATGGGATCGTCAAACTCATTCAAGATACCGAACAGCAGGACGCACAACTCGACGAAGATGAAGATGACGAGACGTTAAAGAAGAAGAACATCATCGACAAGTACAAGTCTTACCTGGACCGCATATTGAGACAGACGAAGGTCTCAGAGCGTGCGGAGGATACGACTGCCAAGTTGGCTGCGAAGCTTCAAAGCAGGAACGCCCAAAATGTACCAGAAACCTTTCATACATCGGCCTCAGATTATATGGAATGGATCAAGCCATCGAAGATCAGTTTCAAAAACCAGCCTTCGTTGCCCGTGGAAATGACTGGCATACCTGCTCTTCGGAACTTTCTCTATTCACTGCCTGCCGACCAGAACCTCAAAGACTACGATCATCACATCAACACTATTCTACCGGTGTTCATTGAGAAAATTGTGCGCACTGTTGTAGACTCTGGTCGTGACGGAGGGTTTTTGACTATTGCCAACAAATTCGACGACATACGCAAGGCTTTTATGGCACGTTTGCTCTCGCAAGCAAAGTCGTCTTTCCAGTCAGCATCGGACCACAGCATCTCCAAGATTCAGGTCGATGTTCCCAACTTCAAAGAACAGATCACGGATCTCTTCTTGGAAGACTGGAACGAACTCAAATCTGCAGCCTTCAACAGAATTCTGAAGTGTCGTGGTACAGTACCGCAAGGTGTGTCTAAGGCTAGAGGTCTGGAAAACGGTGCCAATTGGAACAAGGAGCTTGCCAACATCCTTGCACCAGCATTTCACAAATGGTCAAACACGTACGCTGCTCGCATGATAACTCTGAAACCGTCATTGGCGTATGCCTTCAACAAGCTACATGAGATGATCAACAGCATGATGGACGACTCCACCGCAAACTTGCCCACAGTCGAGAAAGCTAGGAAGAAATGGATCCCTTTCCACCACAAGGTGCAGGCGAAATTGCTAGGTCTCGCAGAGGCTGTCGCGCGAGTCCAAGCGAGAACTTTCGAATGGGCTACCTTGCAATTCGACAAAGAGAACAATCTTATTGCACATATCACCGATGATATCTACGTTGAAGTCTTCAACACTCTGCCAGCTCTCAAGCCAGTCAACCCAAAAGCTAAGAAACAGTACAAGCAGTACGTCGAGCCCAAGCTGAAGTTCCAGAAAAACAAACTGGCCGAGATGTTTCTGCATGGTGAGAAGCATTTCGTGGACATCGTCATCAACCACTTCCAAGGAGAATTTGACAAGGCCATACGCCAGACACTGATGGAGCATTTCGCTGGCATCGAGAAGCTGTTTGAAGACTTCAGCGCCTCCCTCCGTTCTCAGATACCAATCAACTATCTACTCGAGTCCGAGGGCAAAGCCATCCGCGCAGAAGTCAAGGAGCGGATTCCGGAGCTCGAACAAAAAGTTGCCGAGCTTCGTGCCCTTCTCCCAGTGAGAGATAGCCAAGAACACGACGACATTGAGTTCGACAACATCGATGTCAAGGGAGATGAAGACAACCTTGCTTTGTTCTTTGAGACCATGGCTAAACGCAAGACGGCCGAACCTCCTACTGGACACCGCCACAGCAAGAGGGTGAAGCAAGAGTCGTTGTAAAACTTCGACCAGACGGGACTCAACAAACGATCCGACTCCATGAGTACAGCACCGCCGGCGAGGTGGACTTGAGAGACTTCCGAACCACTGAAGCCACTCAGATACGCCTCGCATGGGCATGAACGAACGACTTAGCACAGTCAACACAGAGCGGCAGACAAAGAGATAGGCAAGACGATATAGCGACAGGCTCAGAGAATGATTCGGGGACTACTTGGAGAATAGCATGGAGACTGGACGAGGAAACATGGCGTTAGTGCTCTACTTGCTTTCTTTCGCTCTTGATTTCTTGGTTTCCTGGTTTCTCACATAGATCCCACACCACCGAACATCACAGATCAAGCTGCTCTTGCATCTCGCGGTGACTACATCGTGCATTGATCTGCACGGGAGGAAGCCAAAAGGAACAGTAGCCAGGCCTCCCCAAATGAATACAAATTTCTTTCTGATCAACTCCGTGGGAACATCAACAGCACCAACAGAGTGTTGCGCAATGCCTACCATCTAGGGAAATTCGAAGCGAAGAATTCAATCCCTGAGGCCTGTAGTGAAGCTCAGCGTGTGTGGTCGGTATTTCGGGGCCGGTGTGAGCGTCATACCAACGCCACAACCGCGAACACCTCATAGATCACGACAATGTCTAAGCAGAGACGTGAGAATGATTGGTTTGGTTTGGTCTGATTTGATTTCATTTTCAAGCTGGCGACCGCGCGGCATCTCAGCCATGCGGAGCGCTACTATGTCTAAACACTAGTGAAGCCCTAGTCCTGTCGCGCCACCGGCCTATCCCGCGACTCGACTCTGACAGCGGCTATGTGTATTCCAGTCCGAGTCTCGTGATCGGACGATAATGTCCTTCTTCGTATGTACGTAGCAGCGTGGTGTGGCTGTGAAGCGATAAATATGTATGATTTACAAGGTGTTGCCATTAGTGGTGAATAGCTGGATCGAAGTAAAATCCTGAAAATGCTGTCAGGTTCTGAAGGAACAGCGCCGAACGCCCAATGCTGAATCAGGATGGTTCTGTACAATCGCAAACAAGTGTGGTGGCAATATTATTTTGGTTTCGTGAGATCGTGGCCGACTGTCGTACCGAAACAATCTGAATGCTCAGTGGGGGTCAGGATTCCTCACCTGAAGGCAGTCAGTATTGCAGCATTTTCGAGTGAAAAGTTTGCTTACATTAAGCTGCCGCCCGTAGTCGCGACTGTCGTCGATACTGCCTACGCTCTCGCGACTGTTGTTCCCAAAGGTCGGATGATACATCAGAACCGTCTCGGGATTCAATCGAGAGTCGATCATCATCGGCTGGCTGTACCTGCGTTGCGATCCGGAGATCGGACTGATCGAGTCATTGTCGTGCCGGCTACCACCAGAGCTGATGTTTGTAGCAATTGGTGGTGGGTAGTGAGGATCGGTTGCGACAGCCCGTCCTCCAAGAAGACCGGCCTTGCTCATCGTGCTCGTGTTGCGCGTGATGCCTGCCTGGTGTTCTTGCTCCGCTCGCTGTTGTTTCTTTCTTCTCCACAAAAGGAAGAAAATACCACCAACGATGGCTGCAATAGCGGCAACACCTCCAACGACACCTCCAACTATAGCACCCGTACTGCTTGAGCCTTTGCTAGTGGGTTGCGGTTGCGATGCGTTCTGCGTGGGTTGGTAGATAACGGTCCGCGTAACGACGGCACCGCTTTCAGTGACGACCTGGACACTCGTGGATGGTGCGGCAGCCGAAGAAGTGACAACAGTCCTCAGAGTCGAGGACGGTTTGTTGTTGGTTGATGACTATGCGTTGCATTAGTAGCTGTTGGCTGATATAAGCATCAAGGGTGAGCAAAGAAATGGGACTAAATACAGGAGCGGTGGAAGCAGGTGCAGCAGAGGTCTGGCGCCGAGTAGGCGTCACAGTAATGGTCGGCGCTTCTCCCACGACAGTCTGTATGATTGTCACAGGAGGCCGACCACGACTTGTGGGCCTCTGACTTGGCGAAGCCGAAGAAGGCTGCCTACATGTCAAATGTTGTCCACAACCAAAGACAATGCTAGAAACCAATTTTTCTAGAAAAAAAAAGAACGCAGATTGATAAAAAAGGAATTGAACCCTGTGAAGGTAATATCAAGCGCTTGCGATGCAATGAAACATGGTACTAACAGTAATCGCACTTGAAGACGACGGGGAGTCCGTCGATGATGGAACAGGAGTCGCGCTACTCACGTCTGTCGCATCTGTTGAAGATGGCTGTGAACCTCCTCCTGCGGTACCAGAAGGCTGTCCAGAGAGCTTGATGTAGATGTAAAGGTCTGCGTCTTTGTCTCCACATTTCTCGTCGGGGTAACCAGGGCAGTCTTTTTGGCAGCTAGAGATGTCGGTTGTAGTAGAGGGGATGTAGTTTGAGCACCAACAGTTTGTGTACTGAATGACGGCGAAGGCATAAGTACCGGCGCTGTTGCAGTGGTCCGAACATTTCCCGTTTGATTGGTAAGTCCAAAAGACTGGCGCAACTCCGTTAGTAAAGTTATTTCCAGGGTGAGTGTGCAGACATACAAGCATCGTTTGTTGCGGTGTTCTGCGACGAACAATATGACTGTGTGAATCCGGTATTTTGTGCTGTCGCCAGCGCGCTGAACAAGAGAGTAACGAGCGCAACAAACATGTTGGACAGAGTGGGACCGAGTGTGGATGCCATAGCTACAGCTTGTAGATGGAGTGGACTGAAGTGGCCGGGGAGAGAGGTTTATCGAATGACTGTGGGTCCTCGGGTGGTTCCTCGTCAACGATGTGTGCGTCCGCTGGTGAATGGAGGTGCGTGGCAAGATGCTTCACCGCGACGAAGACCGAAAGTAGCGATTGAACGCCTCCGGTGTCGTAGACGAGCGGTACGAGGATTTGATGAGAGCAACGATGCTCGACGGCGGCCGAGCGGGGTTGACCAGAAACAGATGTTGTGTGGTGGTGCAGTATTGTTGCAGTAGACGTTACTGATTCGATACGAACGATCGAACAGTGCCACCTAATAAAAAGGAACCTGTTCACTCAGGCTGTTGTCAGCATGGCTGCCTTTGACAGGGTTGCCTAACAGAGAGGCCAACAGAGTGCAATTGAGGGCGGGAAAATACTGCGCGAGCAGCTGTTGAGAAAGGAAGCTGGGGCTCCGGCGTCGATCGACGTGCAGCCAAGAGGGACTAACCTTGCAAATGAAGGTCGTGCACTGGCCCTTCACTAGGACCCGCCACTGCCGGCCTTTTTCCAAGGTTCGATGAACAACCACACACACAAAAGCAGTGCGCGGGTACTGGGTGGCTGCGTAATTGCTAGAAATCGCGTCCTGTGAGTCGCTGAAGGGATTGTCGATATAACAGTTTGGTAGAAGGAGCTGCGACCTCAAAGGTCATGACGTGCCAGACAGCTCCTCGGCAACACGATCAACGCTCCACGGTACACTGGAGCGCAGCCGCCCTATGATTTGCAAACAGTTCTGCGGAGGAGCACCTTGTTTGGTCGTCGCAGTCGTGCTCCCGCAATCCAGTAGTGCAACCTCGGAAGCAAGTCCGAATCTATCGTGAACGCTGGCTGGGACGGAACGAAGACTTCTGAAAACGTAAACGGCTAGAACGAGTGAATGACCGTCGTTCGGTCTAGAGTCGGAAAGAAAGAGTTTGGAAAAGCGAGTGTGTGGGCTGGGGAAAGCCGACGAGCAAGAACAAGGAGGAGGCTGGGTGCACGGCGCGGGTGGTCAGGATGTTTTGTTGTTTGAGTCGTGGGTGGATGGCTATTGAGCGCTGATCACTTGGTTGCGCGCGCAAAATTAGCAGCGGGCGCGGGCGCGGGCTTATTCAGTATTGACCGACAAGGATGCACGAATTGGTTTGAAGCCCACCCACACTGGAACCGATGCTCTTCGTGCGGGGGACGGTCATGTTGCAGACGGCCAGCAAAATTGCCGCGATAAGGAAGCATATGTTCTTTGCATGTATAGGAGCTGGTCATGTGCGTTACACGAGCGGGTATGTGAATACAAGGGGCGTTCCTACCTTGTACTCGTTGCACCTGCGGCTTCTGCACGACGCGCAGTAGAGATTGCAATTCCAACAGTCGGCATGTGTGATGCCGGTTGTTTGAAACGTCGGAGCCTCAGAGTGCTTGCCATGTTCACGAATCACAGCGCGACAGCAGAAAGACAGGATCGCAGCGACGCGCCCTCAAGTTCAAAGCTGTACACTACGACCAACCATTTACACACAACGAACGCGATTACACGCTCTCCATGCAGATACGTGTGTGGAAGGCCAGCCAGTCCTTTTCTTCTTCTCCCTCTGTAAACACGCCAGAGCAACAGCCTTCGAGAAGGTAACCGCCACCAAGCTCTGCCGGCCCGTTGACACCCAAACCTCACTTCCAAGACAGGGCGGGCAGGCTTGGCTCAGTTCATGAAGGTTGAATGCAGAACGCGCTTTCCGAACAAGGGCTAGCCTCCGCCCAGGATATGACGCAACACTGTGCTCCCTGACTCGACATTCGAAGAATGTGTCCCCACTCTTCGATAGTAAGATCGACAGGGGAAGGTCCGGCTTTGCGACGACGGGACGGGGCAGGGCAGAGCTTGCGAGCTTTCGAGCTTGCGGGCTTATGAGATGATGATATTCAGACAACAAAGCTGCATTGCCACCGCTGCTGTTTGAGGACGCGAACAGTGACTGTGAGTGGATGAGTTGCAGCGCTTAAGCGGGATGTGTTGTTGATCAGTGGGCGCAACGTGAGATCAAAAGCTTGGGTTCTGAGGACTTGCGCAAGGGTAGAAGACATGCCAGGTTCCAAGCGCGTGTAAGCGTGTGTAGGCATCGCAGTCGCTGTTGTTCCAAAGATGCGTACACCAAGCAACCATGATGTTCGTGCAGCTTTTAGGAAACGTAGACGGTCTTCCATGCAGTTTCTAACAGTAGAGCTCTGCCTTGTTTCTGTGTGAGTTGCCGGGCTGCTCATGAAAGAGCGTGACTAGCAACGCACAACTGTTATGACGGTCCTTGGGCAAAAGCTCGATCGTAACAAGGTTTTCCACGAGAAGTGGACCCCTCATCTCACGAGTGTTGGCCATGTTAGTGCCGCGTGGGAATTGTGGAATGGTTTGGTAGACCCTGTGGACGCCGAGAGGTTGGTTCTATCTGCACATCACGATTTGCGATCTCAAAATCTGTGACTAAAGTGGCTCGAAGCGGGAGCTGCCATGGAGCATTGGTTATTATTGCTACAAAAGTCTCCAAGCGCATCAAAACTGCCATGTTGATACGCATCTACAATTTCGACTTCTTCCCACCAGCAACGCCCGATACAACATCGCCCGAGAGTAGGAAATCTGGATATTCGAACCCGTTTGCAAAACCTGCTGTGTGCCATTGACCACCATCGACTGAGTGTGTTTGTTAGTCTATCGCAGTTGCAAGAGAGAAGAGAGCTGAGGAACTTACCAACCAACGTCTCTCCGTTTACGTAGTTGCCAGCATCTGAGAAGAGATATACTGTCGCGTCAGCAATCTCTTTGACTGTACCATATCGACCAGATGGAATGCCCTTGGACGACCTGTCACGATGGTCTTGTTTGGAAAGACGAGCCACACCCTCCGTATCCGCGATAGGTCCCGGAGCAATGATATTCGAGGTGATACCCTTCGGTCCCTGTTCGATTGCCACGGACATTGCCATGGCGTCCACACCAGCCTTCGCAACAGAAACGTGGCTCTGTAACGGGGTACCGGAGTAGTGCAGGGTTGCACTGACGAAGATGATGCGACCGCCAGTGCCGTTGGGTGGAGGTGTGTGTCCGTTCGTCTTGTGTTTGGCCGCAGATTCGACAAGGTAGGGCAATGTTGCCTTGACGGTATTGTACGAACCGAGCACATCAATGTCGATGACAGACTTCATAGCATTCGGCGAGATCTGGTCCATAGGCGCAAGGAAGTTTCCAGCAGCACCAGCGCTACCTCATGTCAGTAGAGCTCGTCAATCTCGGTTACTTGACCCAGAACTTACATGACGAAATCGATGCTACCCAGCTCCTTTGCACATCTGTCTGCGGCGGCCTGGAGCAACTCTGGCTTTCGCACGTCTATTGCGCCAATACCGATGACCTTGGAGCCCTTCCGTGCTGTTGCAATGTCTTTGGCCATGTTCTCTGTCTTCTCCACATTGCGGCCGACTATGCAGGCGTTGGCACCAAGGTGGACCATGGCACGAACTTGAGCTGAGCAGATCGATCCCGCTCCGCCAGTACAGAAGATAACCTTGTTGTCGAAAAGGCCGTCCTTCCAGACATTGCTCAGATATTGATACCGTTCGAGAGGCATTGTGGGTGATTCACGAAAGATCCGACTCGCTCAGTGCTGTTGTCGGTTGGCGTCGATGTGCTACCGAGTAGAGAGTAGCGAGAAGTAACAACACTGCGCACGATAGTTGAGTCTGTGTTTTATGTAGCGGACTGGGCTTTCTTTGAGTCAAGAGTACGGCCGAGAACGTCGGTTGCGGAGCGATGTTGGAGTTGAGGTCGCGGAGCAAGCCGAGGTACAGCTGAGCTTACTCTTTAGCAATTTGACATCGCATTGAGAGCAGAACCTGGGAATTGGACTGCAGTCTGAGGCTTTACAATAAATTCATAGGTCATTCTAAGCCTCAAGAGATGCGTCGCTGTAAAGGCTAGCAAAGAGACCAGATTGGATGCAAGATCATTTGCATGTGCCTCTCCGCAACGGATTGGCTTGTTGGCCCAAGCTCCTTTGACCGCCGCAACTCCATCGTAATCAGCTTGAACATAACGTCACAGAGCTGTTGCTGGAAACCCGCGCAATCGATCACAAGCACCACTCTATACACCGCTGTAGAGCTCTCGAGACCATGTCGGCATCAACCATCTCCGTCTGCAAATTCGTGGGGACTGTCAGTTTGGGGCTCTTGACGGTATGTAACGCAACCGCCACTTCGGCTTCAAGTCGATGCTGCCTCTGGCTTCACCCCTTTTGGTGCTGTCGCAATCTTCTGCACGGTCTTACCCTCCCTTCACAATTCTGATACGCGAAATAGGGCGTCTCTGCGACACTATCGACCATTACCCTCCCCTCCCTGCTTGCGTTGCCTACCGCCGTTGACGCCCGCACGACATCTACCTACGTATCACACAAGTCGCAGAACATTACCTCGTATCTTCGTCATATCACAACCTTCACACTATTCTCCGCATACCTGCTCTCGCCTCGTCGATTCCGCCACCCGTACCTGCTCTATACCTCGATATTCGCTTTCGCTTCTGGACCAGCCATCGATTACGCTGTTTCATTCCGCGCAGGCACCAACGAACGGAGAGCAGCGCTGGATCTCGAGGCTCAGGGAGACGATGTCAACGGCGAACAAGTGAGGCAGGCCGTCGAGAGGAAGAGGTTCACTGAGAGCGTGAAGGCAGTCTTCACAGGAGTTGCTTTTGCCATGCAGATTGTAGGAATCTGGGGAGACGGCGCATAGACAACGATTGATATGCAAGCTTAAGTGACAGGCGTCGACGTACATGGTGGTATGACGTGCAATGTTGATTTTGTACATCGTGAGATGGAGTATATATATTTTCTAGCGTGACTCGCTCCTCATTCTGTAGCTGCTTTGTGGTCTCAACTTAGCGATCAAGCATGAAATCAACTCTGACCAGAAATCCGCCTGGCACATTTGTATGTGATTCGGCACACGCAGCATAGTTCCCATCATCTCTGAACGTGCATCACCTGGTCCGCCTTTGCCAGCGTGTAAACTCAGAGGGCGCTGTTCTCCCAAGAAAGACGTAAGCCGACAGTTGTGAAATCACGCTGTGCGTGTTCTGTTGTGACTTCAAAGTGCAGGTGATAGAGCACAGCATCCCTGTCTTAGTGAGGCTCAACTGCGGCGCCAACGCCACAACTATCTAGGCCCTGAATCCCGACTGTTATGGATTCCTCCCTCTGTACCCCAACATCCACGGTCTGGTCCGCTATCGCAACTTGATTTCCTCTCTCTGTTCACCTTCAGTCACATATAGTGGTGATAATGAGTAAAATGTGGGAAGTAGATCCGGAGACGCGGAGTAAGGTATGTTGTAGTGGTGTATCTACGGTAGCGGGGTTGTCCAGGGGTGAACTCGAGAGCGAACGGAACGGGAACACACTTTTGAGAACGCAGCAAGTCTATGCATGCTGACCAATTTATTACATAGTTGCTGGAAATCCAGAAGACAAACGACAACAACAAGTGCGTCGACTGCAATGCGCCGAGTCCACAATGGGTACGCAACCACCAGCCCTCTTGGAGTCCTTTCTTCCACGTACCACGCGACCACGCGCTCAACGCTATATACTGATATGACGGTATCAGGCCTCACCCAAGCTTGGCATTTTCATGTGCCTGTCGTGCTCTGGCGTCCACCGCGGTCTTGGTGTTCACATCTCCTTCATCCGCAGCATAACCATGGACGCCTTCAAGGGTGCTGAGCTTGCGCGCATGGCTGCCGGCGGCAACAAACCCTTCCAGGACTTCTTCAACGCGCACCCATCGAACACGAAAGACAACAAAACGTTCGAGGCCTCGTCCATACAAGAGCGCTACGATTCGGAGGCTGGCGATGAGTGGAAGGAGAGGCTGAGCTGCAAGGTCGAGGATAGGGAGTTTGACAAGAGTAACCTACCCAAACGACTGCCGAAAAAGGAGAATGTTGGTGCTGGTGCCCCATTGAGCGGTCACGCCAGCGCAGCTGGGAGTAGAAGTCAGACACCACTTGGCAAGACACGCAGCAACGACTCGGGATTCCAACGCTCCGGTTCGCCAGCTATTGGAACCAACGCCATGTCATCACAGAAGTCGAAAAACGAGGCCTATTTCTCGCGCATGGGAGCTGAGAACGCAAACAGGAGGGACGACGTAGCGCCCAATCAGGGCGGAAAATACGGCGGGTTTGGCAGCGAGCCGGAAGCTTGGAAAAACAACGACGAGCCAGGTGCGCCGCCTGAGATCGCTGACTTCCAGAAAGATCCTGTTGCAGCACTCACAAAGGGCTTCGGTTGGTTAGGCGCGAGTGTGAGCAAGGTGGGCAAGACCGGATATGAGGGCTGGGTCAAGCCTGGCATGCAGAAGGTAAGACGTCCCCTGCCTATGCAGAAGATCGGCTATCGTTGACTTCTCCCTAGCTTGCCGAAGCAGACCTCGCCTCCCAGGCCCAGAAGACCGCTGGCTTTATGGGCCAGACCATTCAGAGCTCCGCCGCAAACGCCGGCACCGCGTTCAACCGCTTCGTCGAGGGCGAGTCCTCAAGCAGCACGCGCCGTGGCGCTGAACCAGCGAAGAAGGACTTCTGGGACGACTTTGGTGCCGTGCCCAAGGGTCCCAGCAGTGACAAGCAAGACTTCTGGGATGAGTTTGCGGGCGCTGGCGAGACCAGGACAAATGCTACAGTCGGGTTAGGGCAGAAGCCCAAGCCTTCAGGCATTGGCACAAGCGCAATGAAGAAGAGCAGTGTTTCAGGCCCAGCAGCTGGCAAGAAAGACGACAAGTGGGAGGACTGGTAGATGCAGCAACACTTCCCTTCGGCAAGGAGTTGGCGGTTCTGGAGGTGTCACGGCGTTGGTCGAATAAGACGAGTTTGCATACACAATGGTAAGCTGCTTAGGCGGGTATTGTATCGATATCATGTTTGCTTCATTCTCAATCGTGCTCAACCCTTGGTCACCTCTGGTCCCTGCCCTGTTGTTGTCGAACACTTCACGACAAAAATGCTACGTTGACGTATTGAGACCACAAAGCTTAACAACAGCTCAAGATCTCTCATGCTAAGCCAGTTGACAGTGACCAAATTTGCCTAGTTTGTTGGGCGACACTCACGCCAGTCGGGTGTATACGCGGAGTGGAATCCTAGTATGATAATCATCGTTTTGTCGCCCTTGGGCTCGTAGCTCATTGGAGCGTCTTTGTCCGGCCCATCACAACACCATTGTCTTGCCTTTGCAGAAGGGCAAGCCTCGAGGCCAGTACCAGCTAGCGTCGCTCGCCGCCCAGCCTGTTAGGAGATGGTTCTGGCAATGAGTGGCTACCCTTTCAGGAATACATTTATGGTTTCTCAACAATTGCGACATAGTATTGCCAGTGGTTTCCTATCTCCCTGCCAAATGTAGTCGTTGGATCTTCTGTTGCACGTTCGATTGCGACCGACATCACTTTCCAGCTCCGCACTTGCCTCCCATTCGCAGCTACTACTTGAGAGGTCACTGCGCGACATATCGAGAAGCAACATACCGGGCCAGTACCTTGCCTTCCCCAACTAAAGCCGGAGCAAGTGCGTCAGTGCCACGTCTATTTGTTTATAAGCCTGGCCTCTGTCTCAATACTTTGTCTCTCCTTCATTCCCATTGCGAACAGCGTTTTGGCCAGGCAAGTCACTCCAGTCCACCTCATTGATCCACGTCTTCAACAATCAAGCATACACGTCCTCTCCAACCTTCCGAAGCTCATACGTATACTCACAACCAATCTCTTCACATACTGACATCTTGCAGTACGTTCCAACCAACATCAACGAAAACCACACAAGTCCAATTGGTAGGTCCCTATACTCTCACCGTCCCATCGACATATTCGATGCTTACTGACGTCCTTTTCGTACGCATTGCCATCTTCGAACTTGTACACTGACACTATACAGCACTCGAGCGCCACACTTCCCTGGCTATGTATATTCTTCCCTCATTTCGACCCGCACCATACATACACAACCTTGGCCACATACTCCCATCAATTCGTCCGCCTTCACAATCTTGTATGCTCCGCTTGCTGCAATGTTGACCATGCTTGCAGATCGTACAACATGACGAAGGCGCTTCTGCTCGTCGCGAGTGCGGCTCTCCTCCTCACCTCCGTGGTGAAAGGTGCGAACCTCACACGAGCCGATGCGAAGGCAGATGCAGAGATCTACCTGTATCCCTTCAACACTGCCGATTGCACCCTGAGCCCTGTCGGAAGCCCGATGGAGCTCAAACAAGGCGAATGTGTCACCTTCCAAGGCGCACGCAGCGTCAAAGCCATGCTTAACTCTGATCACCAAGACTGGATCGACGAGGTCAATGAACTACGAACGCGGTGCAAGCTGGAGACTTTCCGAGTTCCTGGTTGCTCTGACTCCGGCAAGACCGACCAGTATCTGTACAGCCGCAGCGGTGACATGCCCGAAGACTTCGGTCGCTGCCTTGTCGGTAGTCATTCTATCGATGGTGACCAGCCTCTCGAATATGCCTTTTACTCCGCCAAGTTTGTCTGTAGCAAGCCCGACCCTGAGCTTTCCTGTACCAGAATCATCGAGCATACATCCTGGTCTATGGACTCAACTGGCAGCGCACACCCTTCGGTGACTACGGCAACTTACACCGGCAGTCTCTCTGAGAAGGGCGATTCAGCTCGGATGATCAAGCCAACACACATCGAGCAGAGCAAGCCAACACTCGAACCGCGCTTCGAACCTGGCCGCGAGACGAGGAGCGTCTGGATGCTGCACCCCTGGAGCAAGTCAATGGAGTGTTATCTTTGCTACACCAAGAAGACAGGCGATTATGGCAAGATCGAGTGCCGTGCCGGCAAGAAGTATCCAGCTCAATGCGGAGAGAGTTTCGTTGACGCAGGCGGCGAACCCGTGACACCTACGATCATCACAGAGGCCACAACAACAGCCACAACAACTACTCACACGACAAGTACTCAAATGACTGTGCTGTCGGTGAGTCGTCGCGATGATGATGACGCTTCGATGTCAGACTCAGATTCGGACTCCACGGATATCGACCTCGACTTGTCGCAGAAGAGGTCGTGGCACACACCCGTCAAGTTTGGTCATCCCTTTGTCGACGGTGCGCGTCTCTGTGCAGACGCCGAGTGGGAGAAGCGTGGCAGGCCTGAGAGCTACATCAAGATTCAAGACTGCCACATTTGCGACGACGATGACCGGGATGATTCAGAGTGGATTGGTCTTCCGGAGACTAGGGTCCAAACCGTGTCACGTACGACGACGACGACCAACACGATCAGGCATACGCTTACTCGTCGACACGACCAGTTGTGAGCTATATACAACGGTATTGAAGGCCGTCAGAATGGTGGACATTGCTCGAGAAGGAAATGGTGGATGACTTTTCGTCGCGGAGGATGGACTTGGGGTGTTTTGTTATCACAGCATGGCTTTTTGGAGTATCGTTAGTGTAAGCAGCTTAATCGGACAATCAATGTTGGGCCCAAGGCCAAGACACCAGGGTTCTTGCTCGGTATGACGTTCAGGGCACGAGTCAGCTCATGCCAAGCGGCCTCTGCAACCTGACTCAACATGTAAAATAATGTCAACTCTCACCTTCAGTTCACCAACGCTTCTCTTCCGATGTCATTCATCGCTCGCCATGCCTTCCCACCGATTCCGTCGCTTCCGCGCTCCTACTTCTTGGGCCACCACAAATCCGGGCTCTCTAAGATGAAACAGCTGCTTACGTCCATCGATCTTGTAATCGAATGTCGAGACTACCGGGTGCCGCTCACCTCGCGCAACCCGCTTTTCGAGAAGGCGCTCGAGGGCAAAGAACGCATCATTGTCTACACGAAGCGCGACTTGGGCGGAGGCTCGCGCGACCAGAAGAATGAGCAGCTGATCTGTGGGTGGCACAAAGGCAACACAGTCATGTTTGTGCGCAACGGCGAGGAAGAGAAGGAGAGCAGGAAAGCGACGGGAAAGGTACTCGAGGTACTCCGGGAACACGCCGAGAAGCGATGGAAGCTGGTGGGGCACAGAGTCATGGTGGTGGGCATGCCCAATGTCGGCAAATCCACGCTCCTCAACGCTCTCCGCGGCCTTGGACTCGGCAAGGGCAAAGTCGCTCGAACAGGCGCCCAACCGGGCGTCACGCGGAAAGTTGGGAGCGGGGTGAAGATCATACCGTCTGAAGACGACGTGTCCCAGGGGAAAGGCGAGCGCGGCGTAGGCGGAGGGGTTTACCTACTGGACACGCCCGGTGTCTTCATCCCCTACGTGCCCGACGCCGAAGCGATGATGAAATTGGCTCTTTGCGGGAGCGTCAAGGATACCATTATCCCGCCCGTCATGCTGGCCGATTACCTACTTTTCCACATGAACCTCGTGGACCCCACGTTGTACTCTGAATACGCACCAGGCCCCACCAACGATATCGTAGAGCTGCTGGAATTGATGGCGCACAAGACGGGGAGACTGGGCAAAGGCGGTAAAGTCGACCACGAAGCGACGAGTCTGTGGATGATACAGAAGTGGCGCAGAGGCGAACTGGGCCGGTTTGGCTTTGATAAGATCGATGAAGAGTCGTTGGTCAAGGCTAGGCAGGAGGAAGAGGAGGCTACCCCGAGTATGAACCAGGCGAGAAAGGCGGAGAGGGAGAGGCGGCGGGCGAGGAATATTGCGAGAGGAGAGAATTGAGGTGGATACCGTTGTGTAGGCACGACGATATTAGCACTGGAGCACCACTACATTGGGTGCGTCGAGTGTGGATGAGAGTGCTGTGGCTTCAGGCATGTCCGGTTTTGGGCACGTCGCGGAAGACTGAGGATGGATGGCTGTGGTTGTCGAATGCCCTGCAGAGTCGCACACTGCTGCTTCAGACTGGGGCGTCCAGCGTGGTCACCACAGCTTCTTCGACTGCTGTTGACCTGACAGCGAAGCATCGGGACAAGGGTGTATCATACGACACTGTACGATAAGAGCAGACGAAAACGGGGTTGTTGTTGTAGAATTTGAATTGTTATCTATCTGACCGGCCCGTGACTTTACCCTAGCTTTTGAAGAAAGCACTGACGCGGTCGTTTGCGCTCCAGGGTTCGAGTATCCCATCTTTTGCTTTTCTGGAATCGACCGCCTGCTCCCAAAACGCCTGAACACCTCGCTGAGAGTGTCTTCGCTCAGTTTCTCCTCCAGCTTCCTTCAGCCTCTGCTTTTGGTATCCTGTGACATCAAACGTTCGACTGCGTATTCGTGCCCATCGAGTTCATCTCCGCGTTTTGCATGCCTATGCAACGGTGCAGGTCGACGCGTGCATGCCAATCGGCATAGAACCCGCAATCTAGCCCAATAGATGAAGACCATGTTCCCTCCACCATGCCTGCTAGTGATTTCTAAAATTCTTCTTCTGGTAGAACAGATCGGTCCTCGAACTACCCAGGTTTATGATCTTGGGACAGCCGTCCCTGTCCTTCTCCAGGCGCGTGCACTCGAAGCAGTAGAAGGCGTCCGAGATGCCCTCGCCACCGCAGACGACGCATTTGTTCTGGTAGTTGCCGAAGGAGCACTCGTCGCAGATGCGGGCGAGGGTGGTGGGGCGCACGTACGAGTCGCAGACGGGGCATTTGCCGTCGCACTTGTCGCAGAGGCGGCCGATGGAGATGCCGGATTGCTTGCGGCACATTACGAGATCGCTGCGTGTGGGTTAGCACTGGGGACTGCAAGGGCGTGGCGGGGGTACTTGCGGATGATGGCGAGACATGGTGGGTGGGTGTTGCTGTCGAGGCTCTGGGTGGTTGGGAGGTAGGGTTGCAAAGTCGACGAACCTGTTGCGCAGGTGGTGGGACGGACAGGGCAGACGGGGTAGACGAGTTTATACTGGGCGGGCGTTGGGCGCGTGTCTTGTGGCTGTCGAGCCAAGTGGAGCTGGTCGAGATGAAAGTTGCGGACTCCCTAGCGCGCTTCTCCAGCGAACCCCTGCCCCGTGCGGAAGCTTCGAGTCGCTGCCACCAACGCCTTTAGCAATCACGAAATCACGTTTCGCGCCAGCCAACCAGCCCCCATACAGGACGAATCGTGGGCATAGACACAGCCATGAGCGGCCCTATTGCGTCAGCAGTCGTGCTGCCAGAGCCAGACGAAGCACTACCGGCGCCAGCCTCGCCGTCGAATACATTGAAGAGAAGGCAGTCATCTGTCACCGAGGACAGCGTAAAACGGCTGCGGACCAACGGCGACGATGCCGCCGACGAGAGCAAGCCAGCCGCGCCCAAGCGGCGAGAGAGGGGGAGAGAGCGCCGCCTGTTTGGTGCTGTGCTAGGCGCATTGTCACAAGCCCCCACGACTGCTGGACAGAAGCGCCGGTCCGAGATTGAGAAGAGGCAGCAGGCCCAGCGGAGACGGGAGGACGAGGAGGGCGAGCAGAGAAAGGCAGAGCGTTTGGCGAGGCGCAGAGTCCAGAGAGGGAAGGAGCAGAAGCACTTCGAGCGACAAGCAGTACGTCCAAAGTTGATGGCAGTGGCCTAGGCTGGCCTGAGGCTGACGCGAATACAGATGAGAGTACGCCATGACAACATGCTGCATCTAGCCCACTTCCTCTGCACCAGGACCGAACCGCGACTGGTAGGAAGCACACCGCCAGGCACAAGACGTGGATCATGCTAACAGCCGAGTAGTATTACAAGCCTTGGGAGATGAGTGCGGACGAGCAAGACCGAATCGAAGACCAGATCGCAGAAGCACGACAAGTCATACAACGTGAACGCGACGAGTACGAGGACCGCCAAGAAGAGGAGAGGCGGAGGGAACAACGGACGGCAGTGGACCAAGACATGGATTATCGCGAGGCTGCTGTTCCAAGCGGTAACAACCATGACGCGGAGCCTGTCCAGTCGTATCCTGGCGAGAGGGGGGCTACAAATGGCAGAGAGGTGCATCCGGACGACCACGAGATGAAAGACGATCAAAGAGAGAGCGTCGCAGACCGTGCTGTCGAGGCTCAACACACAGAGGAGCCCGCCATGGACACCACGTCGCTCGAGGCCGAAGCCAACGCTGACGATCCCAGCAAGGAAGCCGACGAAGAAGTCGTAGAAGCCGCTGAAGATACCGTCATATATTAAAAGCATATCACTTACGGCCATCTTTTAGCGCCTCAGCAACTTCGACATCCAACCCAGATTTAATGTCCTCCAAGATACCCTTCTCTTTGATCTTCCATCCCGGCTCCTCCCTAGTACTCCGGCGGCTGGCTCGATTCTCAATCGACAAAGATACCGCAAGAACTAACCCACCTGTGGCACTGCTTCCTCGTACATTGTGGGAGTGCAAGACAAATCAAATCAATAGCCTTGCAGGTAGTCTCTACAAGCTGAGCCTGCATCATGTTGTCCTGTGCAGTCGCATGATCCACCACATGAAAAAGCCCCACAGCTTCATGAACATGCACTACTGTCGTGTGTTTTACTTCACAGTCAATCTTCACACCAGCTTCAGCCCAACTCCACATATCCATGATCGATTCACCGGGACTGGATGGGCTGAAGATATGGACGCTATGCTGGACCGGAATGAACGCTTCATGGGGAACATACTAGGATGAAGTAGACACTACATAGTGAGCGAAACTGGCTGTAGACAATGACGGCTCGAAACAGATGAACTGGATATGGATGCGAGTGTGCAGATAAGAACCATTACAAAACACTGTACGCCTCGATGAACTAGAGTTGAGATAAGACAAGCGTCCTTACATAAACAACGCGCAAGAACAAACCAAGTCGTGGTGGTAGACACTGTTCTCATTGCCATGAACGATCGCAACTGCATCTGGATGATCGCCCCTCTTCCCCACACCTCGGCACCGAGGCCTTACTCGCGACTCTTCATGACAGCTCTAGCAAGCACCACCGTTGTCTACAACGACTGCACAAAACCAACGTCAACGCTATTTTCCTACAATCATCAGCCCAATTGGTAGGCATTGACATCTCCGCTACGAAACTCCCGCACCCTCGCGCGAATCTCTCTGCGCCGCCATGTCTGTCCAGCCCATCCGCCCTACGGGAGACGAGCGAATACAGCACAAAACCGCCGTGTTGAACGGATACACATACCACTACCTATACGCTGTGCCAAACTCGGGAAAATGGACAGACACGGTTTTTCTGGTGAGTATATTCATCACTCTCACGCGAACACTTGGTTCGGATCAAGGTAGTATAGCTCAGGACTTGCGCTGGCATTACGGTAGCTCGACCAGGGCTGATACTGGCATGTGTAGATTCATGGATGGCCTGATCTATCGATGGGTTGGCGGTATCAGATCCCTCTCCTTACAAATCTGGGCTTCAGGGTGGTTGCGCCCGATATGATGGGATATGGTGGAACGGTAAGCTCTTACACCCTTAATCATTAATTGTGCCTAAACACATCACGGTCCTTACGAAAGTGCTGCTCTCTCTCTTGGGGCTAGCAAATAGTCCGAGCGAAGTATGCTGAGTATACCAACAGGACGCGCCAGAAGTTCCTCCAAACCCCATCAGTCTGTATGGGCTGAAGAGAGCTTCTGATGACATCGCCGCGCTCGCAAAGGAAGTCGGTGCACCTAGAATCATTCTGGGTGGACACGATTGGTAAGCTTGTTCATTCTTTTTCTAAGCGTACGACTGACTCAAGAACGAAAGGGGTGGCTTCGTAGTCTGGCGCGCAGCACAGTGGTACCCGCAGCTTGTAACGCACGTCTTCTCGGTGTGCAGTACGTCTCCTACTATCCACCGTTTCGACCTTCACTGAACAATCAACAGCGCCCTACACGCCACCAAATGAGAAGTACTTCTCCACCGAGCAGCTGGTCAAAGGTCCACTGCCGCAGTTCGCGTACCAGCTCCATCTTGCGTCTGGTGAAGTAGAGAAGATCGTCAATGATGAGCAGAGCATCCGTCAATTCTTGAAGGGGATGTACGGCGCTAGGGGACCAAACGGAGAACTAGCGTTTGATCCTGAGAAAGGCGTGATTGCCGCGAATCTGCCAAAAATCGGGGAGAGCAAGGTCTTGAATGGTGAGGTAAGCAAGCGAATCTCTAAGCTGGCTGCGGTGTGTTGCGTTGAGATTATGGCATGCTGATCATGGCACAGGTGCTCGAACACTACGTCAAGCAGTACTCGCGACATGGCATCCATCCTACCTGTAAGTCTCCTCCTCAAACCAAAGACCAGAGCGCATCTAAAGAATCCAGTGAACTGGTACCGACAGCGCCGGACCAACTGGGAAGAAGACCAAGACCTACTTGACAAGAAGATCATCCAGCAGCCAGTCCTCTTCATCCAAGCGACATACGACTCGGTGCTTAAGCCAGAAATGTCAAAGAGCATGGACGCGCTGATCCCCAAGTTGACTCGCGGAGAGGCTGCAGCTACGCACTGGGCGTTGACTCAGAAGCCTGAGGATGTGAACAGTTTAATCCGCCATTGGCTAGAGAAGGAGGGCCTAATCAAGGCGAAAAGTGCGTTGTAACATGATGCCAGTATGGCGGGATAGGAGCATTATGGTGCTCCAAGCGGTGGTTGGATGACCAAAATGGACCGTGCCAGCGGGTATTCCCGTGAGCGGTCAAGATTCGCGACTTCGGACCTAATGTCAATCGAACAAGTGGCATGGTACGTCTGCTTCGCTGTTCCTCGTTGGTTGATGAGTGCCAGCATGAAGTAGCAATGTTGCCAGACGTTGAAATAGTCTGCGCAGCTTGAACTTACGCATCTGAGCGAGTGAGAAATGGCAATCGCTGCATACCCTATGTAACGAGGAATGAGCTACCTGTTGATCCTCTATCGATGCGACAGGGCTTAGGATACGCCGGATGCAGGTCCATCGACGCGTGGTCGTCCCGCTGCCTTGGAAAAACACATAGCCAGTGGGATATGAGTATTTCAGCCTGTGTCTCCTTGGTAATTTGATTCCTGGTTGGTATGGTGAGGGGGTCGATTGGTGGATTAGTTGCGGTTGTTGTGCATGTGAGCGGAAGCAGCTCTCCGAGGCTCGATACAGTACGGGAGGAACACTAGGATGGGGGGACCTTGTACTCCGCAGACCGCCTCCGCTTCGATGACTATACTCGTAATCACAGGAACTTGGTTGCGAGCTTCGCTGTGTTGGCGGTGTGAAAGTTGAGGGAGATGACTCCGTACACCGCTGAGTTCAAAGCGGTGGCCGAGCGATGACCGGACGTCCTGTTCGGCATTTGAGTTTGAGCGCTGACAATCTTACCAAGAGGCCAACGTTCTCGTACAAACACGACTTCTTGACAGCCGTCTTGTCGCTTGCTTCTCTGGGTAAATTGTGCGTTAGTTCATTCGCCTACCGAGCCCGACAGCAAGATTGGTACCGAAGCCACAATGGTCAACTTCGTAGCGCTGATTGCAAAGCTACTTAGCGATGTGATGCTGCACGGTGGATGCGTAACGAAGTTTGCCTTGCCTTATCGCTCACGCGCGTATTAACAATTATTCAACTATTTCTCGTATGTGTATCGGCGCAGCGACTGTTCATTTGATGCAGCTGGCGACGTCGAAGTAAGAGTGGACCCTGGCTCCAACGGTGTCCCGTTCTTGGAACCACAATCCTGTTCTGCTGTGCGCCATGCGCCTTGTCTGTTGGGCCTCACTTTTATGTTTTCGCCGTGCCGCTCTCGCTTTCGCATGACAGGACATGTCTAGTTGACTCGACCCAATCAGAAATTCAGATCTGGTAAAACACATCCCCTGGGTCTGGACCGTCAGGTAGCACGGACTCCCCGACAAGATGTCTTCCACCCAACTAGCTTATGCCCTTGACATTCTCTGGCACGACTGAACATTGTGGTACTCGTCAATAGGTGGTGACAAGCCTACGACCGTGCTGCGGTGCACTATCTTGCAGGAGCATGTGAACCGTAAGTTGGTTTAAGTAAGTCTGCCCAGTAGCAGCTGCATCCAAGGGCGCCGTTGTGTCATGTTTCTGAAAACCGATAAGCATGTGCTCTGTACCACGGTCCCGGGAGCTTGGTACAAATCATGTACACAGCAATGATTGGCTGATTCTCGGCTGCAGTGCTGTGATGCGTGCACCATCTTCACCCAAGATTGGCTGAAAGGTACCGACTTCAGTCCTGCCGAAGGATGCGCTAAGGTATGTACTATGGGTAGAAACGTGCTCTGCCGGGAATCCTCGCAGGACCGAATGTTGAGTGTTTTTCATTGGGCTAGTCCAGTTGATACACAAGTCAAGTCATACCTCAGCTGTGTAACTTTTGGGACTCGTCTGTCATGATCAGTGGTTAAGCTTTTGGTAGACACCATAGAGAAGATTGTGTAATGCTCAGAAATTTGCCTTGGTAGTCAAGACGATGCTGAGAAGAGACGCTGCTCTTGAGGTGTCAGTCTCTGTATCAAGCTGTTGTTCATGCATCCTTGCCAGGAACGGGGTGGGTCCACGTCCACTGCCTTGGATAGACTGCCAGTCTTCCTTAGAACGTATTTGACGCAAAAGCCACAGCATGATCCCGCCTTATCGCCGTTTCACAGCGCCAACGCGGCCACTGATAAAGGTCTTTCCTCAAATCGCTTCCATTTTGGACGTCACTCTTATGACCACTGGCTCATATAACGTGTAGCCGTTATGCAAGTCCCGGAGCCCGAGCGCTGTTAGTCCGGTAAAACGCGAGTCAAGGCAAGTTTAGCCAATGACGGTCTGCCGCGGGTATACCGCATGCGCTTCCGGTTCGTCAACATGGCGATCTAGCTTCAAGTACACACACCGCAAAGACATGATAGAGAAGAGCGTCTCAAGGTCGCCATAGCAGGCAGTCGCCGTGCGCATCGTTTATGCATGTGCATTGAGCCAGGTTGATCGGTCCGGCAAATGACGTGGTCGCTTGGGGGTTTCGCTCTTTCGATGGCTCATATCTCGCCGATGCACAAGCTGTTGAAGATGGTTGAAAGAGAGATTGACCCTGGAAGGCGTTAGTGTAGATTTCTCCCGTCAAGTATATCAGCCTCCACGTTCTCGTGGGGTACTACTCTATAGCTATCACCTCCATCTCAACCCACTGACTCAGCCTCCCACCCTCTCTCGTAATGGCACCATCGGCGTTAGCAGACATCTATCCAATCCCAGCAAGGCACTATCCAAAGTCGTCGACTGTCTTAGCAAGTGTTCTGCATGGACCACGGGATCTAAGACTGGTAAGCGTGCCGTTCCGTCGTGCATCCCACGCTTTTTATATTTCCGTGGGGTGTTCGCATGGACCTTTGAAACAGAAGGCTGACCGAACGAATAGGAAACTCGGTCAATACCAGACCCCAGTCCCGGTGAAGTCCAGATTGCTATCAAAGCCACTGGCTTGTGCGGTAGTGATGTGTCGTACTACAACAAATTCCGCAATGGCGATCTGCAGGCCGTTCAACCGTTGAGCCTGGGTCACGAATCGGCTGGTATCGTAGTGTCTATCGGGCCTGGCGTGCAGGGCTTTTCAGTTGGCGAACGAGTAGCATTGGAGGTTGGTGTGCCTTGTGACAACTGTCGGTCGTGTCAGAGGGGACGATACAATTTGTGCCCGTCGATGCGCTTCAGGAGCAGCGCGAAGTCCGTGCCTCATTTCCAGGGTACACTCCAGGAGCGCATAAACCACCCAGCGAAGTGGTGCCACAAGTATGTCTTGCATACCCGCACGGGTGCGCACAGCCTCAGCTGACAACTCTAATCAGACTCCCTTCACACGTCTCTCTTGAATCAGCAGCACTACTGGAGCCTCTGTCTGTGGCTATTCACGCAACACGGCGAGCTGCTGTCGAGCAGGGTGACACAGCCATCGTCTTCGGTGCAGGCACTGTCGGGCTGCTAACCGCTGCCATGGCGAAGATGTCTGGCGCAACGACAGTCGTTATCGTAGATGTTGACCATGGTCGGATAGAGTATGCGCTGTCGAACGACTTCGCGCACAAAGGATATGTTGTTCCTTCACGCAGGAACGCAGGTGAAGCTTCAGGTCAATTTGACTTCGCAAAAGAGCTCGCCGCAGACGTGATGCAGGTTGCTTCTCTGAACGACATCGACTTCGAAGGAGCGGACGTGACATTCGACTGTACCGGAAAGGAGATATGCATGCAGGCAGGCCTATTCGTAAGTGTTTGCTGAGCTGTTTGCATGTCAGCTGCTTACACCGAACAAGGCAACACGACCTGGTGGCAAGCTCATCATGGTCGGTATGGGCACTCCTGTACAGACTCTCCCTATGTCTGCATCTCACCTAAAAGAAGTCGATATTATTGGCATTTTCCGGTATGCGAACACGTACGCGACCGGAATCAAGATCATATCATCAGGTGTCCTCCCCAGTCTTGATAAGATGATTACCCATCGGTTCAAGGGCCTGGCTGCAGTCAAGGAGGCCTTCGATCTTGCTGGCAAGACAACCGACAAGGATGGAAACCTTGTGTTGAAAGTACTTGTGGAATCATGATCCGCTTCTGTGCATGTTGGCGTGCCACTCCATCAAATTGCTTGGACCTGGCGTTTAAGGAGTATTGGGCTCCCGGATATTGAGATACCAATCGCTTACCACCGTACATGAATTGACAAAGATAGTTAGAAGATTTGCAGTACCGAATAACGAAGAAGTGCAGAGACCATGCCCCAGGTGTTGAGCCTACTGTTAACGTGACCTCTACAGGGCCGTTGGTGAGTGTACGACCACAAATAACGGTGTTGAGATCGGTCATGCGCAGTGAAAGGTACAAGGAGCGGAAACCAGAGCACCTTCGGAAGCCTCGTTTACATGTGATCACGTGGGCGCTACCGCGAGTGGGGCCAGCGGCGAACGGAGCTACTGGCAAGCTCCCCCGCGGTTGCCTTCAACGCCATCATCCACCACAATCAGCTTCCAGCAATTGCCTTCTCGCGACCACCGCCTGAATACAGCAAACGACCCACATACTGCGACCACCAGCATGGCGGAAACCAGCGGAAATCCGCTTCTCTCGACTTCACGTGCATCAGACACAAGTCCTATTGTTCAACTACACCCACTCGTACTCCTCACAATATCAGACTGTATATCACGACATACATTACGGCAGCAGCCAGGGCCAGTGGTTGGAGCGATCATCGGCGCCCAAAATGGTCAAGAAGTCACAATGGAGGTGGCTTTCCAAGCAAAGCTAGACTCAAGCGCTGATGGAGAGGTCAGGCTTGATGAGGAATGGTTTAGCATGCGGTTGGAAGATTGTGAGTTGACGTGTTTTTTAGCACAAAACTAGCTGCAAAAGTACTGACTGTCCTTGTTAGTCAAAGAAGTGCACAATCAGCCTCAGTTAGACCTCGTAGGCTGGTTCACACTTGGTCCTGCTTCAGGGCCAGGTCCTCATCTTCTCCCGATACATTCCCACATAACGGAACTCTACAACGATTCGCCTATTCTCCTGCTATTTCATCCAGAAAGCACTTTCACAGAAGCCACGGCCGCTGGCAAGCTGCCACTCACCCTCTACGAATCGCTATCTGAAAATACACCCAGCGACCCCAACGACAAGGCGATGGACATCGATGGCGCTGTTCAGGCAAAGGCTCTCAAGTTCAGGGAATTGGTGTACTCAGTTGAGACAGGCGAAGCTGAGATGATCAGTGTGGACTTTGTTGCTCGCGGAGGCGGTAACGCTACCGCTGTCGAGGGCTCTGTAGAGTCATCTGCTGCCACAGCCGGAAAATCAAAGGCGAATGACAACGCGGGAAAGAAGGGCAAGGGAAAGCAGAAAGAGAAGGACAGCGAGAAGGACGCACTCATCGACGAGACAGCAGTGTTAGACGCAGACGATGAGGAGAGTAAGTGAACAAAGGCTGAACGATTGGCGGTAGTAGGGCATGCTAATACTCCGCAGTTCTCTCGTCACTGACGGCGAAAATGAACGCCATCCGTATGCTTAGTCGCCGTGTCGCCCTTCTGCGCGCATATCTCGATGCACTGCCATCTTCCTATCTCTCAGATACATCCCTTCCACTGGATTCTACAGCAGAAAGCCAACAACCCCTCCCGCTAGATCACACCATTCTTCGCAGTATATCCGCCACACTTGCACGCCTCAACATCTTGGCTCCACCGGATTCCGAAGCATTTACCCTTGAGTCGCAACAAGAAGCGTCAGATGTCCAGCTCGTCAACCTTCTGGCTTCAATCACCAATTCTGTATCCTCTGCGAAGGAACTCGGCCGCAAGAGCCAAATTGTTGAGAATGCCAAGAGTCAGGGCAAAAGCCGGACAGGCAATATCATGGGCGGATACGGTGGACCACCCGAGGGCAACTTCTTCGACATGGGCGGCGGCGGTGGTGGCATGAGAGTTGGTGGCGAGAGGTGGTAATAACTATGCTGTCACTTGTCTGTGACTTCCCCAGAGTTTTACGATCGTAGCAAGATGGCTGGGGAGAGCATGCACTACAGGGGACGGGTAGACAGCAAGAAAGCGCACGACACCAATTCCTGCAAACCCGCGGCTGTACGAAGGACATGAGGGTGGGGTCGCCAGAGCAGGCGGATGCGACGATCAAGCGCCGGTCTAATTGCACAAATGGACTTGACTCAGAGCGACTGCCAGGATTTCAATGTCTCGGATGTATTGAGGGCCCATAGCATATCGGCATTGCTTCTAGCAATAGCCATGGCAGATACGGCAACGGAAAGGGTCGATGCAGTCGAAAGCTGCATACGCCGGTTCACCAGAACCATCGATGACCAGATATGGCCGGCATGACATGATAGCATAGCGAACATCACGATAATGATTCACGACACTTCAAACCTTCTGAACATACATAGACCCCTTATGTGTTGACTACAAGTACCCAGAGCTTGCTCACTTCCAAAAGCGATAAGAAAACCTATATCAAACATGAGGCTTCATTACTCAATAGCAGCACCGAGCTGCTCCAGGGTCCTCATCTCAAACATGCATTTCCCGCATGGCCATCTCGCGGCATCGGCGGATCGGGTACAAACCGCCCACTCGGCCCCTCGACGTCCTTGATCTCGCATCTGGACAGCGCAAGCACGTCTTGGTAGTACCTGGTGGGGTTAGTATGTCTGAGCTTCTGAATTTGTCTTTGCCGCTTGTCATACGAGGAGCGTGTTGCGTTTGAGGAGGGTGGGTTTGCAGTCGATGGAGAGTGGATGAGTGTTGTTCTCGATGTTGTTGTGGGATGTGAAGCCGGGCTTAGCAAGGGTGGCCTTCTCTCGTCTGTCGATGGAGGGTCCTCGTGGTAGGGTTGATCACAAGATCCGTATGTCGGTGGCTGTGGAGGTGTTGCAGGCGGTGTAAGCAGACCTGCGTAGAGTTCGTTCGATGTCCCTGACGAGTCTGAGACGTGGATGTTGTTCAACTGGATGGTGAGATCATTACTTGAACATGACGGCGATAGTATTCCGCTTGGATCCTCGTCATTTACAACTTTCCAAAACTCCCGCACGACCATCTCGATATGCTTCGCCCGTAACTCTCCGATCTCTGATGACTCCGTCTGAGCAGCTGGAGGGAACAGCGGTGCTTCTACTGCAGAGTCACCTGGAAGGTCGTGCTTTGTTGGATCCTTTACTGTAGCGTCTGATGCCTCTCTCCAATTATCTGTCGTCGAGTATATACTTGCGGTGTTGTCTGCCCACATTGTTTCGGCCTCACTGATGTCGAAGCCAACGTCACCGCTCGACTCTGCGAACTCTTCAGGTGTGAGATGATTTAACATCCAGCAGGGGTCCACACCATCAAGCGGGTGAGCGTAGTTGGTATCGACTGGGTGGATTGGATCAGTGCTAGCGACGTAGTTCCAGTCGTAGACGTAATCTTGGTCGTCGGCTGGTGTGATATTCGGAGGCTCGGGTACATCTTCAGGCAATAGCTCTTGTCGAAGAGGAGATGATGTCTTCTTGAAGTAGCCCAAGTTGATCCGTAGGCAGCGTTCTTTGCCGAGGTGAGGGAAAAGGATTCGAGTATTCCACGATGCCATGTTGTACTCCTCAATCAGCTGTTCGACCAGTGCTGCTATCTCTTGCACGCCTGGAAGGTTTTTCTCCTTGAGCTTCTGCAAAAATCTCTCTGCCATTGACAGCTTCCGCTTCCAACGTTCTTGGAACGCTTGGTGCTGACAAGGTCCACAATCGGTGGGAAAGGTGATGTTGAGATATGATTCGGATTTGCAAGCGGCGATTGATACACCTCGCACCCTCTTATGCTTTGTGCCTCTACACCGGGATATCCTCAACCGGAATCCGTGCTGACATGAAAACCAATACTTGACCACCTTGCACATTGTAGGTGGTTTCAGTGACGCTGGAGCTCGTTCAAGAATATACAAGGCGGATTGGCTGAAGTGAGCTCAAAGAAAGTGCTATGTCCGACTCGCGTGACTGGCTGCCTTGATTGGGTTGGTTGCGTACCTAATAGAAAAACGAGCGTCAACAGTTACGAATGTCTTTTGGGTCGTGATAATATCAGTGAGTGTGTAATCAACCGTCTCGGTGCTTGAACTGCGTTGTGCGTGTTAACCAGCAGACGCGCAGTGCTTGCAAGAGCGGTCGCAGGCCGAAAAGAGCGTCGAAGCAATTCATGAGGCCACAGTCAGACGTCAAACGCGAAAATGGTCCGCGGCATCCATGACTGCGTTTTCCGTCGAGGTGATGGCGATACCCACAGCGACGAGGTGAAGGTGAACACAGGGTCTTTCCTAATAGACCGTTGCCTGTATACAACACCGTGGATTTGCAAAATACTATTGTTATCATTGCAAGTTTACCCGGACTCGCAGGTGCGACGACGAAGAAAGAGAAAGAGCACAGCACCATCACGTGCGCTACCCTTCACACCATACTCTGCGTCACCACACGGTTCGTCCCGATGCACGCACACATCAGATACGTCATTCCAAGACACCGGATAAAAAGCTCGACACGTGTGTGCTGTAGCCGCCGAGCCTATTGACACAATGCGCAGACGTGGATACCCAGAACCTAGTCTCTTCTCTGCATGAGACTGAAACGTCCCACGGCCCAACGGCAGCAACAGGGCTGCGCTGGACTGTGCGAGCGCGCGAGCCTGTGCATAGTGAAGCTTACCTATTATCACGGACCGCCAGGTGGCTCACAGACAAGATGGAGAATGGCATGTTGGAGGAACGTGGCAGATAAGCGCTGGGATGGGCGAGTTAAGACCGTGCATTATTGCCGCAGATCGCGAGATGGGCGTCCTCGCGAATGAAGAGAAGAAAAATGAAAACACGTCGCAGTGGTAGGTTTACAACTCCCTATCTGCCACCGTGTAATGTACAGCGCATAGCGCATTACGCATTACGTCGTTCGTAAAAGTGTTCGTGTGCAAAGTTGTATGAGGGACCGGCCGTGTCTGAGATGTGCCCAACGCCATGCCAAACCGAAGGATGTACAAGAAACAAAAATACCAGAGTACGAATAAATCCAAACTAATAGCGCACGATGGGCGAGCGTATACCGCCATCGTCCACAAGAACGCCCTCCTTGACGCCTTCCTTCTCAATCTTGTGCATCCAATCCTCCTTTTTCTCTTTCTTCAACATCCACCCACTGAAGACCTTCTTGAGCCTGCTCTGTTGCTGGTTCTTCTGCAGCTTGACTGCGTTGGGGAACGCGGGATGATCCGGTGTGTCCATACTGATCTTGCGCGAAAAGTTGTTTTGATCCATACTCATCTTGCCAGGAGAGGAGTTGTCGGTACTCTGGTGGCGGACGTGGCCGTTGCGAGGAGCGAGGTTGCCGGTCGAGGACCAGCCCGTCATCATGTGGGACATGTCGACCTGGTCCGGTCGGGGAGAGGTCTTTTTCGAATCCACTTTGTGCTTGCTGTACATGGGTGATCGGTGGCTGTGGGATGGGCTCTGTGGGTAGGCTTGTGCGTACTGCACAGACAGAACGTCGGAGCCACTATCCCTGTGATGACTTCGCGTTGGCGAGAAGGGGCCTTGTTGCTTGTCGTGTGCGCGCATGACGCTTGCAATGTGGGCGCTTGAAAGCTCGGGTTGTTGTGGCCTCACCTCGTCTTTCCAGGAATCAAGACTTGGGAGCGGGGGCAGCTCCCGGTTGAGGTTGACTTCGGACTTCTTGGTCAGTTCCGGTTCGGAGTCGCGACCCCTCGTTCCTGGCCTGCTGTTGCTTCTCGAGTTGACCCTCAGCGCCGATCCCCAGCTTCGCCAGCCCCGCTGAGAATCGATTCGCTTGGGCCCAGCGTCCTGGTCATCGTACAGAGCCAAAGACTCCCTGGACTGGGTGCGGCTCAGGGCACGAGACGGAGCTGAGCTGCCCGGGAAGATGTACTCTTTGATGTTGTCTTTGATACTGCGGGCACGGCTTGGTGGTCGGTTGGCGGTTGGAGGAGGTTGCTGGGGGGAGTCATTCTGCTGTCTCGGCTTCTCGAGCTCCTTGCGCATCCATTCCGCGGCGTGGGCATCTGCAATGGCTGCTGGATTGTCGAGCTGATGAGAGTGACGGTTGGAGGTGCCGCCTGAAGTGAGAGCGGCGGAAGAAGGAGCAGTGGATGCGTGGTTGAAGCCGGCCTCGGTGGTGGAGCCTGTCATGGGTGTGGCCAGACTGTCGGCGTCGCCCGAACCTGTCCTCTTGCGCTGGGAACGGCCTCTCTGCAGGGTGTCGGCGGGTGGTGGTGGTTTCGTGTTGACGTACTTTTTCGCAGCTGAGCGGCCTCGCTCGTCGGCAAAGGCATCGTCGAATCGCTGTCGAGCAGACTTGGTGCGGACGGGGAGGGTGCTCTGCGGTGGGTTCTTCTTGGCCTCGGCTTCAGCCCTCAGTCTCCTGACTTCGAGAGCCGTCTTCAGATCGACTGGTGCTCCCGTGGGCATCCTGACCCTGACGTTGTTAGCTCCAGGCTGGGCGGCGTCGTTGTGCTCTCCTCTGCGGCGGTTCATGGCACCAAAGTCCAGACGGGGGTCCGTGTCTTCCATGCCATGGTCCGAGGGCTTGAAGTTCTGCAGGATGAGACGACATGCTGAGCGCAGTTCCCGCTCTGTGGTGGCATTGAGGGACTGGCGGTCGATGTAGGCGGCGAGGTGAGGGAAGTCGTCTTTGGACTGGTGCCTGCGGTGCGACTGGGCGTCGTTGTGCTTGGGCGGCTGCTTGTGCGGCTGCGAGGGCGTGGGCTCTGGCGTCTTGTCCTTGGCGGCGTCGGTTTTGCCGGGAATCTTCTGTGCTCGTGTCAGGAGGGGATCATGGGCGTGAGGGGCACTCGACACGGTGCTTACCACGGGCGCCAGGTGGAAGGAGAATTTGCGCTTCATGGTGGGCAGCTGAGGATACGGAGCACAATGGCTCGCGTGACCTGGGCAGTGCGGGCGGTGCGGCTGCTATCAGTTCAGTAGCACGGCGACGGCGACGGCGATGGCTGCAACCTGCAACGGCTGCAACGGGGGATCGAGGCGCGCGTGCGAGTTGTCCGCATTCGTATCTGGATCGTGGCACCAGATTGGGTCGGTACTAATAATTACAATTACAGCTCAACACACGGCAAGACGGGAGAGGTGCAGGGAGCACGCAGAGAAGGGGTGTCGCGGTGGTGACGATGACGGTGCGCTGGAAACACAGGCAGGGCACGAGGGCGCCGCGGTGGATATATCTCCTGTCGTCCCCCTCCGGCCAGCCAGGAGGTGGTTTGGGTTTCAAGTGTAGGCAGGCTAGGCTAGCCACAGCGCAGGGAACATCAACAGTCAACACGGCCTAACAGGCCTAACAGGCCTCGACTTGATGTGCAGCCGGGATTCTTGGCCGCACCATCCATGCCCGCTGCGCCCACCAGCCAATGGCTCCCCTTCACCGCCGAGACCGCGCCTTGACGCCCGACCCGCCAGCAGCCACCACTCTCCGCGTCTTGCAATCACAGAACCAGACGCCGTTGTTACTTGCACTGTCCCTGCTGCGCTGCCCCCATGGCCGTCCTGTCTGCAGTGTGCACCCACGCCTTCCCAGCTCATCTTGCGAGCTCGTCCAGCAGCCCGGCTTGGACCGAGTGACAGTTGACTATCGAAATGGCCTGTCGCCGGCTCCCCACGAATCGCGTGCTGACTTCGCCCACCTCTCCTCTCAACCCACGTCAATACTGGTACTATGGTACCTGCCGATGCCGCCTCGACATGCCCTTCCACCCAGCCCCTCCACACGCCCCTCCACACGCCTCTTGCTTTGCCGCAGTAGCCACTCTTGGCCTGCATACACTTGCAGCACCCCTCCACCAAGCTGTCCCCATTTGCCACCGGCCTCAACCCTTCTTTTCCACCCGTCGTCGACATCACAGCAACCCTTTTGCGGGGTGCTAGTCTAGTTGGTTGCAATTTGCCTTTGGCCGGCCTTGTTTTGACTCGCCGGCAACCTCACCGTAAACTATCGAACGGTAGCACGGAAAAGTTCGAAGCCGTAATCACCCGCGCCTGCTGCTTTGGACTCTTGGGACACGCTGCAAGCCCTGTGCATCAAAACTTCCGCTCACGGTTCCACCACGCTCGTCGTGCCACTACCCACCCCGGCCCTGTGCAACGTCGCTGCAAACGGTCGCTTGTTGATCTCCTTCACTCTCTTTCCTCGTCATCTCGATATCGATTTTACCCGTCGTGCATGTTCAATAACGGCTAATCTGAAAAGGGCATAGACTCCTCCACCAAATCAGGTACCTTCCTTGTCAGATGCACAACACGTCCTTCATGACGATAGCAACATCAACAAGACCAACTCGTCTTCAGGCATGCGCCTCTCAGCCACTTCCAACGCCGCCGCTCGGAGCATGTGCGTTGGCCAGTGGATGGGGAGGAACATGGCGCTATGTTACGGTCGAACAGAAGCCAAGCTCGGGGACCGAGCCACAGCACCGGCCACCAGAGGGTCAAAAATAGCTCTCCAACCGCTTGCCTGAACCGGAGACCAACAGGCGCAGCAACACAAACGAGATGACCCGTCGGCGCAGTCAATCAACATCTGCTGAGTGACATCTTGAATCATCGGAAAGCAGAGCTCAACCTCATGAGCAGCAGCTTCGAGAACGAGTAAACTTTTTTTCAACTTAGCTGCAGGCCATATCTGTTGCAATATCTTCACTGTACTGTGAAGGTTGCTACTCTCTCCATCTCTCCCTCCTCGATTCGAGTCATGTCGTTCTCAGAGATCCCGTCGACTTCTTACCATGATTCCGTACCTGCCATCTTGCAGCTTCACACACCTGCTCCAGCGCTGTATCTGTCTAAAAGCCTTGGCAACGTCCAAATCGATGTCACGGCCGCAACATGCATAGCTCCAGAAAGCAGCGTCTTCCTGGTCTCCAAAGCCGTACATCTTACAGCTCACGTTTCCAAGTATTTCGGCCAAATCGTGCCATGCTCTTTGCGTCTTCCACAGCTTAAAACAGACTGTCTCTAATTGACAGTATCTTCTTGTCGGTTACGGTACGACTTATAGTGTTAATTACCAAGTTCATGGCCTGTTTAGTAATGCTCGATTTCAGAGTTGTGCATAGCAAGCCGCTATAAAATCCGTTTCGGGTAGACCATGTACGCTAGGGTGAGGCGACATGCTTGTTCTACATAGCACGTCGGAGTAGTATGGATGCTCGTGCAGGTATGATGAAACTAGCGCTAGACAGTGGTAAGACAGGTGGTACGAGGGGTCAACGAAGCAGTGCTCTCACGCATGTTTCTCGTAAAAAAAAACCCCCATACTGGTGATGACGAGCTAGAAAGACCGAAGAACGGTTGATCATAATATGAAAGACTCCGAACGTGGAGCAATGGATTCATAGCGGACCTAGGGTTCAAATTGGACGAACCATCATCTGGTCCCTGCGCAAACGCACGACTAGCGATTCAAGATACACACGAATCGTCCAGGAACAAAGATCTTGGCTTGTTCAATACCATGCAGTATGATATTCCTCGCTATTGGACGCATCTCAAATCAGATAATGATACGTCGGTGAACCAAATGACCAAAAACAACAGACATCCTAACGACCTCCACCCCAGTGCTTCATGCCTGAAGGCCTGCGCAACTCCAGTTCCTTGCCCTCGTAGCCGTAGTCGTCCTTGCCGCCGTGGAAAAGTGCGCATAGTGATTGGTAGAGGCTGGATCCATGCGCGGCCGCCTTGGGGAGCATCTGAGGGGCCTCCATCGACCCTGGAGCGACATCGCCCTCGGCGTCAATCTCCTCCTCGTCTGCGTTTGCTAGTGATTCGAATAGGGCGGAGAGTTTGGAGTGGAAGCGGGCCATGAAGGGTTCCATCTCGTCAGATTCGACAATAGGTGCTGACAGGCGCTCGGCAATGTCAAACTAAAATTGGTTAGACTGGCTCGTCTATCGTGCCTTGCAGTGCTTGACGTACCTCTCGCAGTCCCTCCAATCGGAACTGCTCAGCGCGCTTCTGGAGCTGGGGAGCCGAGGGTGTGATCGGCATGGCGGAGACGAAAGCCAACAGGGCCAGGACGGCCATCAAGAGGAAGGAACGCATTGTGATATCGTGGGACGTTGTTCTTGAGAGTCGAAGCAAGTACTCGATGTAGATGGGTAGTGAGAGGGAGTGGCAGGCGTGAACGCTAATTCCAGAAAAGCGAAAGTTGGGTAATGAGAGAATAAGAACGAAAGGCACGCAGTCAACAGACGCGGGGGTTACTATCACTACAGTCCGGTGCAGGAGAGGGGGAAAAATCCAGTTCGCCTGAAGAGCAGCATCATGGTTCGTCTACCTGCTATATATCTGTTTCTGACTCGCGCCCTTGTATAAATCCGAAACAACGGCTGGCTATCGGAAAAGGAATGATCGGCCGCAAGGAGAAACATGTTCCCACGTTCGCACCATGTTGGCCCGACTCTTTGGGCACAAGCGCAATGCTGGCTAGGCTGAAAGGTGGAAAAGGTGCAGAATTCCTCATCTTTCGCATGAACAACGATTGGCGCAGAATGCTTGTTTGCCGAGGGCATGTGAGAGCGCGTCGCGAAACCCATCGAGGGATGATCAAAAGACGTTGACACGCAAGGGCGTGCTGCGACCTCGTGAGGAATTGAGGGCCAGACGGTATCCTTCAGAAACCGAAGATAAGCTCGTGGTGGGCTGCCTGGTTACACATCGTGAGGTCACGGACGAGAGCCTTCATGCGCAATGGTCTGTGACTCTGTACTCGTATTCCGGTTGTGTCCTTCCCGATAGAGCATGAACCTGTGTGGAGAAAGCACTGGCCAGTTGTTTAAGATGAAACGTGTCGCAGATTGATGACGAAGCCTTCGAAATGGAAGCGAGCCCGCCGTCAGAAGCCCAGCACGAGCTATGAAAGTGGCAGCTGTCCACAGCTGTCTACAACGGATGGTGCAACCTTGCAAGCTCCACTGTAGCTGCAGAGGAGATGTTGAGGTCATCCCTCGCTTGGTACGGCGTGGGGTGCATGCTGAGTGGAGTGAAATGTGGTTCTTCTGAAGATGCCGCAAGCAATCTAGTCTAGATCGGTTTAGCTTCATCGTGTCGTCGTGAGCGCGACTCAACTTCGTTGTGTCGTCATACGCGTTCGCATTCACACTTCAGCTTCAATATCAGTCTTTTGGGTATCGTTCTACTACACGTGCTATCGCATTGATTTTCTTTGCATTCATACGATGTGTTGCTCGACACATGGTTACTTTCGAAGGTTGAACAGTCGGTTTTTGGACGCATCCTGACACCGCCCTTGCTTGGGTTTATCGAATCACTACGGTAGCATTGCTGGCGAAGGACCATAGCGAGCACACTCAGACATGGACACAGCGCCCCTCTCACCGGCTTCCACGATATCGGCACTTGGCCTTGATCTAAGCAGCCTACCACCGGTTGCCATCTTATCTGCGCACTTGAAGGACGACGAGGAGAGGCAACTGAAAGAAACCCTACGCCAATTGGAGGCACCATTGACTACCGATGTCTCGAGAGCCAAGATTTTCATGGGGAAGGTGGCGACCAAGAGGAGGGCAGAATTTGAACTTCGGTCTCGGAAGCTTACTGTTGAAGAGAGGGTCGTACAAAAACGGCCTGCCAGTCCGGTGAAGACAGATGATCACGCGAGCAAAAGACGAAGAGTTTATGGAGACTCTCTCACACTGGACGGGACAAACGATGATGACTCTGCGACCGAGGATGAGGCTGACGATGGTTCCTTGCTCAAAGATGAGGCGTCAAACAAGGAGCTCGAAGGTTCTAGACCCGACTCATCATCCGCGCAGCCATTGTCTCTCTTCGAAAATCCCACCCAAGAAGACCTCGTCTGGGTAGTACGACTCGGTTGGCTGGAGGACTGCGTGCAAGCTGGCCACCTGCTACCTCTGAAAGACAATCTTGTATACACCGGTCGAGTTCGCGAACGTCCCAAGTCGGCAAACCCAAAACCTCAGAAACTCATCTCGTCGAAATTGCCAAAAGCCGCAACTGTTTCGCAAACCTTAGTGGCAACTCGTCTCCAAGACGAAAGTGACATTCTGGACAGGGCAAAGGCAGACGCAGCTGAAAAGCCACAAAAGTCCCACTTCCAACCCCCCCGAACAGGACCCAGCCATGGTTCTCGTCGATTTGAGGGAAAGGTAAACACACCGACTTTTGCTTCAGCAACAGCGCACTTGCTGCAACAAACTACAAGCGAGTACGAAGGCGTCGACAGTGACATACCTCAGCCGCCAGAGTGGGTCGTGAAAGGTATCAAGTATGCGTGCCAGCGCTTCACACCTGCGAATGGGCCTAACGAAGACTTCCTCGACCAGTTGAAGAAGATACGAACAGCAAGGACCCTCATTGATGATGAGATTGGTGTTCGTGCGTACTCAACCATCATCGCCTCCATTGCGGCTTATCCACATAAGCTCAGCCACCCCCGGGAGTTGGCGCAACTACCAGGATGCGATGAGAAGACAGCTGTCCTGTTTGTGGAGTGGAAGAACACAGGCAAAATCCAGGCAGTGGAAGACTATGAGAATGACGAAGTGATGAAAGTCTTGCGCTCGTTCTATGATATCTGGGGCGTTGGTGCGAAGACCGCGCGCCATTTTTATTACAACAACAACTGGAATGAACTGGATGATATCATCGAGTTTGGCTGGAACGACTTGGATCGGGTGCAGCAGATTGGTGTCAAGTACTACGACGAGTTCTTAGATCCAATCCCACGACTCGAGGTGGAGCAGATCGCAGACGTCGTCCGCGAGCATGCTGTCAAGCTACGAGGCGACCGCATCACGGTAACTATAGTTGGTGGCTATCGACGCGGCAAACAGGCTTCCGGTGATGTAGACATGATCGTCTCCCATCCAGACCTGGATGCCACTGCCGGCCTCGTTAGGGACATTGTCGAGTCTTTGGAATCCGATGAATGGATCACACACACGTTGACCATGAGCCTGACCAACACACACAGAGGTCAGCAGGCGCTTCCATTCCGTTCCACAAAAGGGCATGGTGTTGGTTTCGACACTCTCGACAAAGCCCTTGTCGTATGGCAAAACCCAGCCTGGCCTACGCGCGAGCATGATCTAGATGAGAACCCAAAGGCAAAGAATCCCAACATCCACCGCAGAGTGGACATCATCATCGCCCCATGGCGGACCGTCGGTTGTGCAGTTATGGGCTGGAGCGGCGGTACCACGTTCCAGCGAGATCTCAGGCGGTATGCAAAAGCGGTCAAGGGCTGGAAGTTCGATAGCAGCGGTGTTCGCAGTCGAAGTAACGGCGAAGCAGTACTACTGGAGGGAGAAAACGGCGTGGACGGGACGCCAGAGGATGCTGAGAAGAGGGTGTTTGAGGGTCTGGGATTGGAATACATACCGCCTGAGTACAGAGTCACGTATTGAATGATGTTCGTTTGGCACAAACAGAGCCAAAAAACAAAACAAAAAAAAACAAAAAAAACAGGTGCAAACACACCGACTCTAGCTGCTTGCCTGTGAAGATGGATCCTCGACGCCTGATGTTGCCTCAACCTCGAGAAAATTCCTCATCACCAGATCTGTCTCCATCTCCCTCATCAGATACTATGCCCCCCACACAACCCCTCCCGCTCCCACGCATAGTGAAACTCACCATCACCATCATCAACCTTCCCTTCCTCGCCATCGAGTACGCATGCACACCCCTCGTGTACACCGGACGCGTTACACTTCACTTCCTATGCAGACTCTGCCGACAGAACTGGATCTTCCTCTCCATCTTCTACCTGCATCTCTGGCAGGTAGTGCTCGACTCGCCACCTATTCGCCCCATCCGACCGCACGGAAAGCTCATGGTAGCTAGCGCCCTGTTCTGCACTTGCACAGCTCTTGCGGGTATGATTCTGCACGCTAGTATACCTCTGTTTCGTGACTTCTTGCGCGTGGCGAGCGGTAAGGGGCAGGTGGATATTGCGCAGCACGTTGCGTTCTTCGTGATGACGCTTGCGCCAGCTTGTGCAGTTGTCAGTGCTGCAGTTAAGGTGGTATATTTTGTGTGGAAGGAGAGGAAGTATGGCGAATATGAGGTGCGTATGAGAAGGTTGGGTAAAAGGGGTTACTGGGGCTGATCCGCGGGATGTTGAGGATCGGAGAAGGTGGGGGAGTGGGAAGGAAGCGATTGAAAGGATGGCAAGGCTTGACAAAGTGATATGATGCGGATAGGAAAAAAATGAGACGAAAGCGCAGGCATCTTCATAGCAAGGAACTGTTCAAGATCAAGCAGGCAGGATTCAACTCAATACAGCCTACGCCCCCAAATGACAACAAGGAAAAGGTATCTCAACAGCATTACACTCCACTCCACCTCAACGCCCCCAAATCTCATGCTACATCCAACGTCTATGAGTCTTTGAATTCTTCCTGTCTGGCTAGATCCAAGTGCCACTTCAAGACCTTCTGGAAAACACTCTTCGCCCCGGTCTCGATGACATCTCCGTGGCAAGGAATGATGCGGTCGAAGTCCCACTTGTTGATCCTCGCCGTGCTTGCCGCAAAGCTCTTTCGATCCGACATGCTCGTCCCCCACCAGATCATCCTCTGCTGGCCCATGGCCTTCCCCTGCGTGCTCGTCATGACAGCAAATATCTTGGTCAGAATGCCAGAGTTTGGGTTGACGCCCGATTTGCTGAACTGCTCCGTCGGCGGCGAGTTGAACATGTAGTCTGCTTCGATCAAAGTGCGGGTTGGGCGGTGGTGGAAGACAATCTCCTTGTTGGCGTGCGCGTGCACGTACTCCCAGTCGAATTCGGCGTCGAACTCTGGGGAGATTGTTTCCGTGCGCTTGTCGGCGCGGAAGAGGTGGGTGAAGGGGACGTCCTCCTTCTCCTTGTCCTTTGCGCGGAGCTCGGGGAGGGTTTCGGGGCCCATTACTTGGGCATTTGGGTAGGCCAAGTGCCAGGGGCCAAGGAAGATGTGGTGCTGTTGCAGCGTTTAGTCTGGGTTGTGGATACAGGCAGTGGGTGCAGGTAGGAGGGACGTACCTCAGCATCGGGTGCGCAGATGTAGCGGACTTCACCTAGCTCTGCGACCTTGGCTTTGACTTCGTCGGTGAGGGCGACAGGAGAGAAGACGGCGAGAGAGCCAGATTGGAGGCGCACTGAAAAGCACGTCAGCCTTGAGTAGCATGCGGTATGTTAAGTCCCTACCAATTGTGCCGCGCCCACCAATCTTTATCCTGCCAAAGCGAAGGAAGGGGACGGACAGGGTGGTAATGACCCTGGGGACGACATCACGGATGACCATGACCTTGGATGGGTCCGAGGGCACTAGCTTTTGAGACATGTTAACGATGGCGAACTGTTCATGTGCAACTCTTCGAGAGTTTGAGAAAGAAGGAGCGCTGTTAGGGTAGTCGCATGCACCGGGAGGCTCGGGGATTTGGTAGACGACGTCACGAGATGACGCAATGTTCGATATCGAACGTTTGTGAGGTGAGATTGCAACGAAGCTGCGATGAGATTGATAGTTTGCAGTGTGCTTTTCACGTAGGGTATATATCTATCGCACTCGGCCGAGTTTCAGCTCAGGCTCCTTCACATGCAGCCGGACGGATCGCGGAGATGGTGGTTTGGTGTTACTCGACATTGCTGGTTGCAGGTCCAGGGTTGCTCGGCTCCGAGCTTGGACGCTCCAGCGTGGTCTTTGGACCTCATGCATAGTCAGCATCAGCATCAGCATCCATCCACGTCCAAGCTTCCATGATCGAGAATTTGGAATTTCGCAAACACGAATCTGTGAAGGGGCACTCTGCATGTTGCTCGTGCTCGTGGCGTGCAATGCGGCTTTGTGATTACTCGGCTAAGCTACTTGAATCTCCTCGTGCATACAACATTGATGCAATTACTCTTTTTCTTCGGTCGTGGTACGAGTATTTGCAATTCACCAAGCTGCGCCTGCTTCACCCTACCCGCAGCTCCACATGATCTCCGAGCGCTGACCCACTGTCTGGTCGCAAGCTCATGTCCACACTGAACCATCTCAGGAGAGCATAGCATTTCGGACGAAATGTCGCGTAGTGCGGTAGGCTGATGGCGCGGAGCATCGGAGGGCTCCTTCTGGCCAGAACCATTGTGGTGTGTAAGACGTGCGTCTGTGACAGCTCATCCTGGGATCGCAGCGTTTTCTCTGGCGTTCTCAGCGCTCAACTCGTTCAACAAACCCTTCGGGTTCCTCTTCTTGTTGTCCTCGTCGAGCTTCTGCTGAACAAACTTGCTCATCTGCTTGACCTTCTCTAATGCAATGTTGGTGCAGTTTAAAAGCGCCAATGGGTTCACGGTAGCGCCGCCGTATTTGGCAATCTGGCAGATTTCGCCATGCTTGTTCATGGTGATGATGACTTGGCCCTGCCGAACCTGCTCTTCGGCTACGTTGGCATCGACCAGATAAATTTCACCTTCCTCAAAGTAGGAGAAGGTGACGCACAGCGGCTGATGCAGAATGGACAGCGGTATGGGCTCGCGTTCGCGCACGCTCAAGATGATGGCCTTCTCGCCCTCGACCTGCACGTCAGGCCGCCTGAAGTGTTGTAGCGCGGCCATGACAGCAATGCACGAAGCGTCGATAAGCCCTCCATCATGGTCGATGATGTGTACGTCGGCGCGGAGAGCAAAGCACTTCTGTCCAGCAATGATGCATAGCGATTCGGTGTCGAGGGCGTTGGAGCGGCGAATGGCCTTCTCGAGAATGCGCGAGAGAATGACCTCAGCATCTGTAGGGCGTCCGATTTCAAAAGCAGGCGAGGCCATGGGCGAGAATTCGGTGACAATCTGGAAGACGCCATCGAATTTGCGCTCTGGCGCTGGGGTGACTACATCGACTGAAATGCGCGCAACAACTCTGGTGGGCGTGTCAGCTTGAGCATGCTTGCATCTCCCGAATCAACAGCACGCACCTCGTCCTGCCCAGCTGCACGTCAGCGACACCATACTCGTCTCCAAAAGTCAGCTCCAGGGAGCGGAATGCATCGAAGGCGCGTCCATCGAGGCGGATCTGCTCCTGCAGCGCCTGCTTGATGAACTCGCGCTCGTTGATGGAGATCTCAGCTTCTCGAGGCATCTTGCCTCAATGCGATTGCGTTCGAGGTGAGTGATGTCAACTTCCTGGGGTGTCTTGGAAAATGTAGCGGGGTCCGGCGAAAGCTCACCACCGACGTCTTGGCGACATTCTTGCCAGGGAACGGGCATCACCTTTCACACTCCACCACGCCAGCACCGACGACGCGCAAGACTCCCGAAACCCTTTTCAACCGAACGTCACGAATCGCCAGAACACGTCGCCAACATGACCACCGCCCACAGACCCACGTTCGATCCCGCACGCGGCAAAGAAGCCCAGCGCGGACCCGCCTACCACCAGCGTCTCCTGCCTGCACACACAACGCTCAAGCACAGACAAGCGGGCCAGGGCGGAGATGCCGACAACCACCAGCGCGACCTGCGCGCCGAGCTACTGGAAGCTGAGGCGCGCCACTATGCGAAGAAGAACGGCACATACGTCGAGCCCGAGGCTGCCGCAGACCCCAGCAGCGCCCCAAAACGACTGATCGACGCAGTGGCTGCAGAAGACGCCGATGAGGATGAAGCAGATGCGAAGAGGCGGCGGATAGAAATGCTGGAAAAGTACAGGGACGTGGACGCAGACGATAGCAGCGAAGAAAACGAGAGCAGCGACGAAGAGTGAGCAGTTCTCTGCGATGCATTTTTCGACCTCTGCTAACGCGCACGCAGGGATGACTCGGAAGAAGAGGAAGACGAGAGTGCAGTGCTCATGCGCGAACTGGAGAAGATCAAGAAAGAGCGCGCCGAAGCCAAAGCCAAGGAGGAGAGGGAGCGCGCTGTTGAGGAGGAAGAGCAACGCGAGATCGACGTTGCGCGCGGCAACCCGCTCCTCAACGCCAAGGACTTTACCATGAAGCGCCGGTGGGACGACGATGTTGTCTTCAAGAACCAGGCGCGAGGCACCGAGGATAGAAACAAGAAGAAGGAGTTCATCAACGACATGCTGCGCTCCGACTTCCACAAGAAGTTCATGGTAAGCTTGCAACATCGCATATGAAACTACAATCCTGCTAACAGGCTACAACAGTCCAAGTACGTACGATGAGCCTCCACAGTCTATACAATCATGCATTTTCTGGCGCACCACTGGGTATTACATGAGGGTCTGGCGTTCGGCACTTCGACATGGAGCAGGCGGACACGTGAGCTTGAATACCCCAGCGATCTGATCTGAAGGGTCTGGACAAAGCGGGACAGCCACAGTGACGCAACACTTTTCATCCTTATCTGGATCAGCAGCGAATGACCCCTTTTGGATGTCAGCTATTCCTTATCGCAACCTGTTGCATATCCAATTGAACGAATAGGAGCATTTCGACCTCCGACTTCACACTCCCATTCCGCACCAAGTCTACGCAAGAGTATATCGTTCTACCATGTCAAGGTTGAAGGAACCTCAATTTCGTTCCTATGTAGAGCGTCTGCTACATATCAGAGCCAAAGAAACTTATCTAACGGCTGGTCAAACCTCTACTACTGTCAGTAGCATCAGGCTTAGGGCTCGATGCTATCCCCAGTGCCCAGACCCACAAGTGCATCGAAACGACACAAGCACATCTTGGCCCTTCCTCCCGACCTCTTATGAGGCTTCGATACTAGCAACCCTATGTGAAAGCTGAGCACCACCCCAGCACAGTGACTTCATGTGGCTTGAGCATGTTAGTTGGATGCCTATCTATCGGTCGGCAGATATCAGACTACTTCCATGTATATAGTCCACGTAGACTGACGTTCCAAAAATGGTCACATTGTTGCCCTACACACTGATCTTCCCACACAGCAACACTTCACTTACAAACCCTCAACCCACTTCACCTTCCCACACAGCAACACTTCACTCACAAACCCTCAACCCACTTCACCTTCCCCCACCGACATCATGGCCGGCTACGGCAACCGCACCGCACCCGACTACACCGTCTCCTCACCCGCACACCTCAGCTCCCAACACGCAGAGACGCGCTACGACGTCCCCGCCTCCAGCGCCCCAACCTACGGCGCCGGCTTCGGCAACAAGCGCGCCTCCCTCACCCCCACGACGTCGGAGGAGAAATCCATGGCCGCCCATGACAACAACGACAACGACGAGACAGGAGAAGAGCCGCTACGCTTCGACACGCAGCATACCCATGGTTCCGCCCCGTACAGTCATGCGCATACGTACGGTAGTGCGAGCACGGCGGGGGCTGGGTATGGGAATAAGACGGGGAGTTTTTCAGAGGGGGCCGGGGAGCGAGGAGGGAAAGGTGTGTTCTTTTTCTCCTTTTCTTGCGAACTAGGCCACTTGTTCCTCTCGTTGTCCTTGCACAGGGAGGCGTTGGTTTCCATCTCGAACCGTGCCTAGGGAAACGGAGAAGAGGCGGGACGCAGAATGAACCAACCAGCTGACGCACTTCCAGACTCGACCATGGGCAAGGTGATGCACAAGCTTGGTGGTATGGTGCATAGTCCTGCGCTGACGAAGAAGGGACGCGCGGAGAGAGGGGACGCGGAGGCTGCCGATGGACAGGATGCGCAGGCGCCGCCGGCGAATTGAGATGAGCGTGCGCTTTGGAATTTCAACAGTTGTGGGCAGGATGGTGGTAATGCTTCCTTGACATTGATTTGCTAGTGTAAATGCAACGTCCGTCTATTCGCCGTCAAACACCCATATCGTCGTCTACGCCAAAAAATGCAGTTCGCTGCGACAAGACCTTGATTCGTGATGCTGTGCTCCATGCCAAATGCTGCTCAATAGATGCCCTGTGTGCGGTACTGGAAGGTGTCATATCTGGGTTATGGTGGTCAGCGTGCGGTGATTCCAGTGCAGCCCAAGGGCAACTTACAGTCGGGTATAGTAACTTCCTACGCTCTTAGCGATCAACTCCTCCACGAACCCTTCCGCTTCTTCCTTGCTGAGGTGCAGCATGAGCCTTGCTCTCAGACTATTTGTCACGTTCGCTGCTCCTGCTGCAAAACACGGCATCTTGCTCTGTTTGCTCATGAGATCGACCAGCATGATCAGCCTCTCCGCTTCTCGTCTCAGCGCCTGGAACGCCTTCTTACACAGCGTCTTGAACTCGTCAAACGCAGCACTCGTGACCCCACCCAGCACGTCGACATAGTCTTGTGTGAGCTTGAACGGCGCAGCTTCGAAGCCCATCGACCCTGGAGAATTGGACAGCATGAAGCCAAAATCGATGTGGATGATGTGGCCCATGTTGTCGATCAAGAGGTTGCCGTTGTGGCGGTCTTTGAGCTGCAGAACGTAGGAAATCATGCTGTAGGCGGCGAGCGAGCGGGTGAAGCATCCTACACCAGCCATGTACGGTTCCGAGTCAGGTTCGCCAAAAGTCTTGAGCCAGTGGTCTTTGAGCGTGGATATGCGTTTCCGTGGGTTCGTGCCTGCTGCAATGCTAGCGAGCGTCAAACTGCGCTTCAGAGAGTGAAGGGAGACACCGTTGGTGATGGTTTCGATGAGGCCACAGGATTCACCGGTAACGAGAATGCGCATGCGCTTTGTCCAGACGGGGATGCTGGCTTCTTCCCAGATCTTGGTGCACACTTGGATGAGCTGGCAGGCAAAGGCCTCCTGGCGGAGGTCATCACCCGTTTTGACAATGACGGATATGAGGTCCCAGTTGGGCATGTATCCATAGGGGGAGGAGCGGCGTATACGCTCACGTTTGGCGGTCCATTCTTCACCAAAAGTTGCAGCGCTGGGATCATCTCGGTCGCCTTTGCGACGCATACCGCCGGTCTTGAGGTCGTTCTCCATGCGTGCTGCGCCAGCGCCCGTGTTGGTGGCGACTGCCATGCCCTCTTCGAGGTCCTCTGGCTCGGCCATGATGGCTGTTGGGTCTGACTCTGCCATGATGGTGTCGAAGGTAGGGCCCTGGTCGTCTGACATGAAGTTTTGTTCCTCCAGCGTCTGCATGCTTGCAATGATTTTCGCTTTGATGGCTGCCACCTCCGTCTTGGGTCGTTTCGACCCGCTGGCCTCGAGTTGTGCCAACATCTGTGCTGCTGTTCGCATATGCGTCGCGAGCGCTGTGAAGTCGGGCTGGTCGGGCCCTTGGTTTCTGTTCAAGGGGATGGTCGCTTTCCTTGTCGGTGCAGGGCTGTTCGACCGGCTGATCTCCATATCCGATGTCCGTGGGGTGGACAAGGTAGCCAAGGAAGACAATGTGTTGGCTCCACTCGACGATCTAGGCGCTGTCACTTTGATGTTGTTGGTGGCTGATGGCAAAGCCACTCTTGCCAGCCCAGAAGCAATGTCGTCCTCGTCGATGTCCTTGATCAGCGAGGTGCTGCCCAAGTCGCCGTTGGCCGGCTCGAAAACACTGTCCGATCCCGTGGGCGGCGTCCTGTCCAGCGCCAAACGCTCTGCGTTGGTGATGTCGAACAGACGCCTTCTCGAAGTACCCTTTTCCAGCATCAGTTTCTCCAACAGGTGCCTGTTCTGCTCCGAGTCCGGGTCAAAGTCAAAGTCTTCCTTGAGCACTTCGACCATGAGCAGATAGGGGACCTTTTCTGCGCTGTTGAGACTCGTGGCTTCTGCCGGGTTGATGCGCACGATTCGGTGATGTTGGCTCTGGGAGGGAATTCCATCCTTCAGGGTGGGTGGAGAGAGCAGTGGAATGTCGACTTCTGCGGGCAAGTCCTGTGCAATGAGGGCCAGTTCGGCGCGTAGAGCGCTCAGGCGTGCTGGTTTGGGAACGACGACCAGGCGACTGGAAATGTCTTCGAGGGCACTGAGGAACTGCGTCTCGTTGCGGAAGTAGTTGGAGCGCAGCAGGCGGACCTTTTGGGTGCGGGAGAGGGCTGTGGGGGTGAGCGGCCGGGGTTGCTGGGCTGCCTGTTTGCGGGACGTGTGGTCGGGCGTGGGCCCCAGACCAGCGGTGGCGGGAGGCGTGGGCAGCGGCGAGGACCTGGGGTTGCGGAAGTCGGGCAGGGAGGAGGAACTGAGACGGGCTTCGGCGTCGATGTTCAGCAGCGAGGGTCGGTGCTGTGCCGAGGCGACGCGGGCGGCGTGCGGGGGTCGAGCGGCCTGGCGTCTAAGGTCCTTGGGGTCGCGGGGCTCCCTCGGTCGCGGGGCGTGGGCGTGGGCGTGGGCGTGGGCCTTGGAGGTGCGACCGTCCTCGGGGTCCGAGTGGCCGTGTGCGGACCTGCGCTGGCGTGGGCGCGGCGAGCCGGCGGCGACGGTGTTGCTCCTGCCCACCTTGCCGGTCTGGACGTTGTCCGAGATCATGTCGTCGACGGGCCGCGGCTTGCGGGCCTGGGCAATGGCCAGCGGGCCGGCGTGGGCGGGCAGGAAGGGGGCGGCGATGCTGGCGAGGACCAGGCTCGAGAGGAGGGTGACGGGCAGGACGTTCTCCTTGATCTTCTCGCGGCGCTGGGGCTCGGCGGAGCCAAAGACGATGCGCTGGACGCGGTTGTAGATGCGGCGACATGTCTTGAAGGCGTTGGAGGTCGGGGCGTAGGCGAGGTCGTGGAGGTAGGTCTGGAACAGCCAGAAGGTCTGCGGCGCGGGTTAGGGGGCGTGGTGTTGTGTGGGGAGAGGAGGGGCGTGGTGTCGTGTAAGAATAGGAGAGGAGAGAGAGAGGAGGAGGGCGTGGTGTTGTGTGGGGAGAGGAGGGGCGTGGTGTCGTGTAAGAATAGGAGAGGAGAGAGAGAGGAGGAGGGCGTGGTGTTGTGTGGGGAGAGGAGGAGGGCGTGGTGTTGTGTGGGGAGAGGAGGAGGACGTGGTGTCGTGTGGGGAGAGGGAGGAGGGAGGAGGGGAGAGGAGAAGAGAGAGAGAGGAGGGGCGTGGTGTCGTGTAAGAAAAGGAGAGGAGAGAGAGAGGAGGGCGTGGTGTCGTGTGCGAAGAGGAGAGGAGAGAGAAAGAGCAGAGGGTGCGCACCAGAAGCGCGCCGTTGACCGACTCCTCACACAGGTCGATGATGAACTCCTCCAGGGCCATGGACTCGTTGTCGATGCTGATGAGCAGGTGGCATAGCCTGTGCATGGGCGACGTGGTAAGCTGCTGGGGGGGCACAGGGGCGCTGGGGGCGCGGTGGTGACATACTGCGGCAGGAAGAACTCGAGCTCTTCGTAGGCAAAGGTGCGCAGCTTCGAGCAGAGCACATAGTGGATTCCGACATGATCAGCATACCGACTGCGCGTCTGCGTTAGTACAGCAAAGACAAAGACACACAAACACAGGCGCGCGCGCACAGTACGAGCTTCGGCGCGGGGGGATGGGCCTGCGGGAAGCCAGACTCACGCCAGATAGGCCACGGCCAGCGAGGGATCGGTGTTGAAGTGGTCCGACTCGATGAAGCGCTCAAGCAGATTCCAACTCATCTGGCACGGCTCATTGGGAGGACGCGGGCAGGCGGGCAAGCAGGCAAGCAGGCAATGGGGGGCGGGAGGAGGGAGCGCTCGACGTCGACGTCGACGTGGACGTGCGAAGACGCCGTGCCATATCAAATGGGGCGCCCGCCCGCCGACAGGGTTTAGCCACCACTGACAACGTACCACTGCCATTGACAACCGTACCACCACTGCCATCGACAACGGTAGTAGTACTGCCACAACCCAACGTCTCTACAAACTCTTTATAAACCAACGTCTCTACAAACTCTCTATAAACCAACGTCTCTACAAACTCTCTATAAACCAACGTCTCTACAAACCAACGTCTGACGAGTGTGCTCGCTGCAATCAAACACTCTTCTCATTAACCAGCCACTCTCCTCCCGGCTACCTACTGCTACTGCTGTTGTTATTTGGTAAGAAAAGTGCCCGCCCACGGATGCTCAAACACCTTGCCTTCATGCGACACCCAACGCCCCCAGAAAGGACAGAACCAAAGCATCCAACGCCGTCTTGCGAGTCTGTGTACTGTACAGAGAGCTGTGTACTGTACAGAGTAAAGCCATGTACATGGAATGGGAAAGATACATCTAGTCTGCCGCGTTCAGATCAACAAAAATATTAATCGCTGCCACAACCACCTCGGCGAAGATGAGAATAATGACAATCCACTCCAGCAGTTCGCCCTGTTCACCATTAGCCCCTTTTGTGCCCCGCAGCTACACAGACAACCTACATGGGTGGCGGTAAGCTGGTCCTTGAGCACCGCCAGCAGATCCCCAATCACATTCAGTCGCTCCGTGAGCAGCCCAACGCGCTGGTCCATCTCCAGGTAGCTCCTCACCGCCTGGTACACGGGATCCAGCTGCGGCTCTGCCCACATGAGCTCCGGCGCATCCAGCACAGACCCCTGCAGGTGGATGCTGATGCGCAGGATGAAAAGCTCTCCAATCTGCATGTTGATCTGCTTCTTGTTCAGGTTGATCTTGCCCGAGCTCGCAATCTGCGCCGGAATGTCCTTGGTCTCGTCAATCGTGCTGTCCACCAGGTCTTCAAACAGACTCGTCTTGACGCTCTGCGACAGCCCGTGAGCAATGGCCAGCTTGATCATGTAGTTCTTCTTGTCGCGCAGCGAGATGAAGTCGTTGTAGATGCGCGCCTGGTACTCGCGCGTGTAGTAAAAGTTGAACTCCTCCGTCTCCACCTCGTCTTTGCCCAGCTTGTCCACCTCGAACTTGGCAATCTCCTTGAGGAACCGCTTCTCCTCGGCGAGCGACATGCCCCAGATCACCACCGTGCCGTACTCGAAGAGGAAGACCTCGGGTGTGTGGACTTGGGTGTCAAAGTCGGGCGCATCCGTCTGTGGGTCCGAGTCTGCGTGCGTCATCGACGGTCGGCGCGGCCTGTCTGATTCTTCTCCGTTGCCTATACTGGGCGCATCCCCTTCGTCGTGCAGGTCAATGAGATCCTCTCGTCGCCTCTCGTTCTGGTGTTCGACCTCAATGGCGCTGTCTGAAAAGCGTCGCTGCCTCACCCCCGCAGCGCCATCGAGCGCCGCCGTGCTGTGTACGTCCTCGGGCCCCTTGGTGCCGTAGTTGTAGGGTGAGTATATGCACTCGTCGAAGCGCTTTGGCAACGCGCCCCTGATCTTCTGCTTGCCCTTCAGAAAGCGCATCAGGTCGTCGAGCTTGTACGAGGCGGCGGTGCAGTACGCTGTCACGCGCGGCAGCCGGTCTCGGTCGGCCTTGCCCAGGCGTGCTGCATCTCGTCTCGCGGTGGGGTCCTTGATCCTCGTGTACTGCACATATACGTCGCGGCCACTCTCCTCGTCTTCCTCCTCTTCGGCTTGGGCTGGGTCCGGCAGCAGCTTCAGCTTTTGCGCCGTTCGCGTCGTTCGCTGGGGGCCAATCTTCCCCGCGGGGCCTGGCGGGATTCTCGCCGGCGCGCCCGAGCTGTTTCTTCTCCGCAACTTGCTGTTCAGACCTGCGAGCATGGGCTGGCCACCGTGACTGGTAGGCTGGCGGGATGACGATGCACCCTGCGACCCGGACCGAGCCAGTTGGGCGGCGTCGTTGGAAGACGAGACGGTGGTGTTGAACGTGACGGTGCGCTGCGGCTTGGCCGGTGCTGTCTTGCTGCCGCCCGACAGGGACGACATCAGCGGCGTGGTTTCGGTCGAGCTCGACGCCATTGTGGTCCGCGGGTGGAGATTGGGACAATGGCACAATCACGGGATGATGTCCTGGAGAGTGCGCACAGCGTTGGTGGTGGAGCAGGGTGAGAACAGCGATTATGGCCCTGTCATAGGGTGGGCATGGACGAGTGAAGGGGCAGCGCCTTGGAAGCTGTGCCTGCTCGCCGAAACTGACAAGATGACGTTCCTTCCCAAGCTTGAGGCCCCTGCTAGCCCCACGTGCTGAATCTCACGAATCTCACCCAGAAATAACAAGCCTAGACAAGAATATTATAGAAGTGTAGAAGTAGGTATATAAAGCCTAGACAAGTACTATTACAAAGCTAACAATTGGGTATAGCGAAGCCTAAAGCAATCTGTGGTACAAGTCCCCACCTCTCACAATTCAGTCACTTCCTCGTCGTCATCGGCATGCATTCTTTCCACCCTCTCCCACTCGTCCTCGCGAGGCTCGGTGGGCTGTATATCCTGCTTCTTCGCCGTCGCTAGGCCCACCTCACCCAGCATGAAGCGGCCAAAGTACAAGAGGGCATCAAGCATCTCCTCTCCCGTGGGTGCAATGTTCTCCTTGGGCAGGAGGAAGCCGTAGCTGCCCGTGTCGCGCAGCTTGATCTGGTACGCGTACTTGACCTTGAGGTCGTGGTAGAACCAGTCGAGGGCACTTCCTCCACTCGATTCGATGCGTGGCAAGAGGGTTCGGTGCTTCTTGTCGGTGGACCACATGACGTTGCCTTGGCAGGCGGACGTGACCTTGTAGGCGTGTCCCTTGCGGGATACGCGGATGGCCTTGGCCAGGCCGAGAGCCAGCTCCTCGAGGTCCTCAAGGGCCGGGGGCTCTTCTGCGCACGAGTACGAGTAGGGGTAGAGAATCTGCTGCGAGTACGAGTGCAGGTCCAAGAAGCCGACAAACTGCACGTTGTTGTGCTCGGTCTCGTTCCTGGCCCACTCGGCAAAGCGCTGGGCTTCGACGCCCTCAAAGGCGTGGCTGCCGGCGTAGGATTCGCTGCAAGGGTTGGTGCGCACCGTGTCGCCGTCCCACTTGTAGGGGTAGCTGCGGTCCAGGTCGAGGCCGTTGCAGAAGCGCAGGCTGGTGGGCTGACGGTTCTTCCTCCACAGGCGGTCTGATTCCCAAGAGTAGACGTAGCCGTCGGGGTTCAGGGTGGGGACGAGCACAAAGTCAAAGGCCTCGAGCAGTCGTGTGACCTCGCCGTCTTTGCCGTAGGCGTTGATCAGGTGCCAGGCGACGTAGTTGACGGTGCTGGTGGAGATCCACTCGCGTGCATGGGAGCCGGCAGTGAGGAGCACCGTCTTGCGGGGGCGCAGAGGCTCGTCGTTGTTGGTTGGGTGGACGCCTATGCGCAGAGCAGGGATGTCGCGGCCTTGGTAGGTGGTGCCGACGGCGATGTGGCGGACGTGGGTGGTGAACATGGAGGCCATGAGCTTCATCCATGGGTTGATGACGGACAAGGGCTGGTAGTCTTGCAAGAACGGGTGGGCTCTGGTCTTGTGAGGGGCGGACGAGAGGACGGGGGCGTAGGCGGGGTGGTCATGGTGTTGGTGGGACTGTGTGGCGGACGAGGAAGGGTACGAGTCGAAGATGGCTTGGGCGAGGTCGAGGTCCTGCATGAGGGGCTGATGGGACTGCTTCAGCGAGGGTGGGAGGAGAGCCAGCAGCGAAGGCACCTGTGTTGTGTCAGTGTCGCCGTGTCAGTGTCGCCGTGTGCGTGTTGGCGTGGTGGGCGGTTCGGTGTGTAGGCGTAGACTGACCACGTCCTTTGCGACTCGGATGTCTGCCCAGTCCTCGTTGAACTCCCACACGTCGAGGAACAGCATGTCGGAAGCCTCGGCCAGCGCCTTGGCCTCGTCTGCTGTGCGCATCGTGAACCTGAGGACCACGTCATCGCCGTAGCGAGCTACAAAGGGCTCTGTGGCTGCCTGGTGGGCACTGCCCGCGCCCTCTCCCAGGCTGGCGTGGTGGTCTGGCAGACTCCAGATGGTCCTGATGATGGCGTCCGAGAGCCTGCGCCATGTGGGCGGCGTGCGGTGGGCGCCGCTGTCATGCGCTGCACGCTGGTGGTGTGCCGGTTGTTGCGGGGCTGCTGAGACCAGCGGGGCGAGCAGCAGCAGGCCGAGGGCGGTACAGGTGCCCTGGCGCATGGTGTGCTGTGGTGTGTTGGTATGCGTCTACATGGTGTGTCGAGGGAAGGTGGGCGCCGGCGGTACGAGAGCCTAGAGCCAAGAGCCAAGAAAGAGCCCCTGCAAGCACTCACCCTCGCACCGTCGACGACCTGCAACCAACTCGCAGCCACCAGTCTCTGTCCTGTCTGTGCCCAGTCTCTGCCCAGTCTCTGCCCTGTCTCTGTTCGGTAGAAGCTGCAGGAACAGGCGTGCTGAGGGGAGGTAGTAAGCGTTGAAGTCAGCTGGTAGTGAAAGGCCAAAGGCTGTTGAGCAGGTCTGTACAAGGCGGGCATGTGTTTCGTGTGCTGTAGCAAGTAGGAGAGGCACTAGAATAGGATTGGGTCTACAGGGCATGCGTTCTGTGCTTCCCTCCTGTTCTCTGCATGGCAGAAGAAGAAGAAGAAGAAGAAGCAGAAGAAGAAGAAGTGACTATGTACTATGCTTGCCGCGCCTAGAGGGTAGCAGCAACGTGCGGCGCTCATCCGACTCCCGAACACGGCCTCACGGCTCGCACCTCACGCCTCACGCCTGACGCCTCACGCCGCCCACCGCCCACCGCCCACCGCCCCCCTCCCCCTCCCCCCTCCGCTGTGCCCTCCCCCTGCTGGTGCTGTACGTGTGCCATGTACCCCATGTACCGCGCTGTGAATCCGCCCGCGCGTACATGAGCTGGAGCCCCCGGCGCGCAGCAGAATGCGTCTCCGACCCGGACGCAGCGAGCACGATCTGAAGAGGAGGTCGACGCTGGACCCGAGTGGCCTCTTCAAGCGCGGCGACCGAGGCCGCAAGCACGACAGCCCGCCCGACCTGCGAGCGCCCGACCGCCTGGCCGTGTCTGAGCATGGCGGCCGCCGGGCCTCGAGCGACGCCTACGCCTACGCCTACGCCTACGCCTACCCAGCGCCTGCCCACGACGCCCGCCATGCCCGCGACACCCGCGACCACCGCCGTGACGACGCCCACGACGACACGCCCGACGACGCCCTCGCCGCTCCTCCTGCTCCTCCTGCTCCGCCCGCCCCGCCCCGCCCATCCAACCCACGGCGCTTCTCCATGCTGAGGTTCCGCCATGCCTCGGACAGCCAGCTCTCCACCACAGCCAAGGAGCACGCCGCCCGCGACCGCAACCGCGACCAGGCGCCCCCCGTGCCCCCCGTGCCTGCCGCCGCCGCAGAGCCCAGCAACGAGCGTAGGTGAAAGCGAGTCTGCGAGAGCGAGTCCACAGCACACCACTGACGTAGCCCGTCCCTGCAGCGCCGCCCGCCATCATCACCACCCCGCCCACCTTCACCCACGACCACCACGACCCGCGCCCCGCCCCGCCGCCCGCCGCCAAGAAGCGCACACGCCTGCAGCACTTCACCCTGCGCCGCCGCTCCTTCGACCCGGCCAGCGTCGACAGGCCCGGCGGCCTCCTGCGCAAGTCCATGGACAAGAAGCGCGCCCCCCTAGGCCCCAACAAGAGCAAGCACGACCCGCTTGATCATGACGACGACGACCACCACCACCACGACGACACCGCCGCCCGCTTCTCCTCCACCCAGCAGCGGCCCGACGAGCGCTCCGAGGCCCGCGACTTTGCAGACGGCGCCGCCGCCCTGCTGCCCCCCGCCCCCCGCGCCTCCGAGTCGTCGCGCTCCGACGGCAGCTCTGGCGGCCACGTCTCCTTCGAGACCACCGCCCGGCCCCCGCACCCCCAGCGCATCGCCTCGACCCGCTTTGCCTTTGGACGCCGCAAGCAGCGCGCCTCCCTCTTCCCCCTGCCCATGAAGATCGACCCGCCCCAGTTCCCAGACACGGCCCCCGCAACCCCGCGCCCCTCGACGGGCGCCCTCAGCACCGCCTGCACCGCCTGCACCGCCTCGCCCGCCTCGCCCACCTCGCCCACCGCCAGTCCGCCCCTGACCGCTCGCCGCTACACAGAAGGAGACCATGGCACCCACACGCCCCCGCTGCCCTCGGCTTCCCAGCTCGCCCTGGCTGCCACCTCGCTGAACCTGGCCTCCCCCGCCGCCGCCTCCCTCTTCCGCAACGACTCGTCCCGATCCGCCCGCTCGGCTCGCTCCTCGCCACAGCCCCCCAACCGCATGGGCCTGCGCGCCCGCTCCTCCACCATGGGCTCGCTCGGCCGCCTGTCCGACGACAACCCCTCCCCAACTCCCCCCAACGGCTTCAGCGGCAGGACCTCCATCTCCACCACCGCCGGACGCACCAGCTTCAGCAACCTCTTCAGCCTCGCTCGATTTCGTCAGAACGATCTCCACCCATCCCGCCACGGCTCGCCCGCCCACGGATACACGGCCACCTCGAGCTCCTCGCACCAGAACTCGCTCAGCCTGAGCAGGGAGACGCTGCTCATGCCCGACCGCGAGGAAGGCGAGACCCCCGGTCGCTACCTGGAGCGCATCGAAGCCAACAACGTCGACAAGAGCGTCATTGCCAGCCACCTGTCCAAGACGGACGACGCCTTCCTGCTGTCCGTCCTGCGAAGTTACATGCGCAAGTTTGCCTTCTTCGGCGATCCCATCGACATGGCCGTTCGCAAGTTGCTCATGCAGGTCGAGCTGCCCAAAGAAACCCAGCAAATCGACCGCCTATTGCAGGGTTTCGCCGACCGCTACCACGAATGCAACCCTGGCATCTACATCAACACAGGCACGTTGCCTCTCGCTCGCACCCACACGCCTCCCCTGCTAACGCAACACAGACAAAGCCTACTTCATCTCCTTCTCCATCATCATCCTCCACACCGACTTCTTCAACAAGAACAACAAACGCAAGATGCAGAGGCACGACTACATCAAGAACTCCTCCTGCGACGGTGTTTCCGACGACGTTCTCGGCTGCATCTACGACAACGTCGTATACACGCCATTCATCCACATCGAGGACGAAGTCGATCTCAAGAACATCTCGTCCAAGAAGAGCAGGAGAACAGCCGTGCTCAAGGGCCCCAACGACCCGGCTCGCAAAGTCAAAAAGGAGCCCATCGACCCCTACACGTTGATCTTCGAAGGCAAACTGGACGTCCTCCGACCCACCATCAAGGATGTCATGAACCTGGACGACCCCTACAACTACCTCGGCACCGCTGCCACGCTGGACACGAAGAACATCTACAAGTCCTTCACCAGATATGGCATCATTCAGATCGTCTCGTCGCGCTCCCGGCCAGAAGCCTTCATGTCAGAAGCCGCCCAGGAGAACCCGTTCGGCACGTCGGTGGGCATTGTCGAGATGCCCGTAACCAAGGTCGGCATACTGTGGAGGAAGGATCCAAAACGCAAAAAGGCGCGCTCTCCGTGGCAGGAGTGGGGCGCTGTGCTCACCCGCTCAGGCCTTTCGCTGTTCCGCAACAGCAGCTGGGCTAAGAATTTGATGAGCCAGCATGAACAGCACCTAAAACACGGCGAAGCGGGTCCCGCCGTCTTTTCGCCAGCGCTGCAGGAGTTCAAGCAGGATCACATGATACCCATGGACGGCGCCGTCGCCTTGGTCGACAACACGTACAAGAGGCACAAGCACGCCTTCTCCATGTGTTCCAAGATCGGAGAGGAGACGTTCTTGGCTGACAGCGAACAAGACCTAAACGACTGGCTTGGCGTTCTCAACTACACCGCCGCCTTTGAGACGTTGGGCGTTCGTTCGAGAGGCATGATTGGTGGGTTGTATGAAGGACAGAAGAATCGTGGCATCAGACGTCTGGACTCGTCCCAGTCTGGCAAGTCTATACCTACAGCGACCGGCGACGTTCTCGTCCAGAGCGGCAAGATTGACAGCCACTTTGCCCAACAAGTCGTGACGGCACGACGAGACATGATGCAGGCTCGCATCTCTGATTCCGAGGACAAGCTTGCCGATGCCATCAAGGAGCTCGAAGCCCGTCTCCGCGATGCCCGACATCTTCAAATCCTGGCCCCCATCCAGCCCAAAACGCGAGAGCTGGTCATACACGCAGCCGGTCGCCTATCGGCAAAACTCAAGTGGTCTCGCATCGAAATATGGCGGATGAAATGTCATCGCGACATCCTGGCACACGAGCTGGAGGATGAGAGACAAAGCGCTACCGAGACACAGGCGCGGAATGATCGCATAGCGGAATCTTCCCAAGCCCCGCCAGCGCAGAGCTCTCCTGCCTCGACCAGCAAAACGTCCAAGATCAGCGGACTGGCCCGTCTGGCGTCCAAGACGAGCTCCCTCACCAACAGTCATAAACCGCCACTTTCCCCCGAAGGATCCACCGCGCGCCCAACCACAAAGTCTTCTGGGAATACCGACATGGACGAGAGCGTGTTCAAAACGCCCCCAGACATGTCTCGCCAGACAAGCCCTACCTTTCCGTCAGGCTCTTACAGTGTGCCGCCCATCTCGTTCAGCCCACCCACGTCAGACCGCCGAAGCTCGGTGGCTAGCTCTTCTGTCCAATCCCCCAGGATCTACCCCGCTGATAAACGACCATCTGTGTCGACTTTTGACGATGGTACGGTGGGCTCCGATGATGACTCGGATGATGACGTTCGATACGCCACACCTCCTCTCATCGAGACGGATGCCATTCAGGCCAAGTCGCCAGAGCGGGCTACCGATGGAGCTGTCGAATCGGATGCAGAGCAAAGCCTTGCAGCTCACGCAGGTTCTCCTGTATCGCGCACAAAGCACAGGCGAAGTCTACACCGTACGCTTCGAGACTCGCACGGCAGCTCGTCGCACCGTCGCAGCCACAAAGGACGAGACTCGGCCTCGACCATCACCAGCGACGGCGCCTCAGAAAACGAAGGCCTAGCGCGGAGCAAGGGCAGCTTCACTGTACACGGCAAGAAGGCTTCTGTCATTCAGTTTGGACCCGACTGGCACAACACCACGGCTGAAGAGAGGCTGAAAACCAAGAAGCAGCTCCAAGAAGCACAAGAACTAGCTTCTGCTGATGAGCGAGATGGTAGCGTCAGCGATGGGACCGTTGTCAGCCCTGGATCCGAAAGAAACGAGAAGACACCACGCCGCCAATTGTCTTCGGAGCAGGTCAAGCAACGCCATGTATCCTCTCAGACCATCACCCCCGACAATTTCCATCAATCCCTCGAGTATCAGGATCCCGACTCTGACGGGGGCTCTGAGCTAAGCGATGTCGCCGAGGAGAGAACAAGCAAAGACGGCGAACCGGCTGAACCGACCATCACAGAGCCCGCCGCCGTCGAGCCAGCGTCTACCGAACCATCATCCATGGAGTACGTCAAGCAACTGACGGAACACAACGAAGACGTCGCCACCACAAACAACAAAGAAGAGGCCCCCCTCCATCCTTGAGATCATTGCAACCTACATCATACTCGCGACATACCCCTTTCATTTGTGTTTTGCATATCTGGATCTTGAAAAGTGGATTCCCCGATTTTCCTTACGTCTCATTTGCACTGCATAGCAAGCAAAAGCGAATCATTTCATCTACATACCTCAGTTTCATCGGCAACAGCGCATACAGCACGGCGTGGGTGGACACGGCTTGGATGGTAGCACTTTACGGCAGGACGCTTTTCTTATCTCCTTGGTCTCGTAGCACGGCAGCATGTATCTATAGACGGCGGCGTTTCGTTAAATCTGATGTGGTCAGGGTTGGCTTGGAGAGGCTCAGTATGGGATGATAGTACCTTGACCGTTTGAGTAGGAGGGAGGGTAGTGAAGGAGAAATCGAAGCCTCTACAACCGAACCACGTAATCAATCACCCTTGTGAAGCGGCCGAGAAGCTGACTCGGAACAGCTGAGCACGAGCGTGTCACACAGATCAAGAAGTACGAATCGTCGAGGTCGAGTCGGTGGGGCAGGCGGACCCGGGCTGAGGTTAGCTCCCGCCGCCTCGGCTCCCTCCCCGTCTACGAAGCCCTGCCCTCATCCCTGCGACGCTGCGACGCTGCAACGCTCGACGGCAAACAGCTGTGTTGACCAGCCAGGCTTATCGAGGATGCATCCATAGTGAGAGTCGCTTACGAGCCGCAGTAGGTGCCTGTCTTGGTCTTGATACACAAAAATGCTGCCACTAAACGCGAAGAGGCCTTATGGCAAGCCGCACGCATTACCTCGGAGGAACCAAGGAGAGGGGAAGTCGCGTTCCACATCATGACGATCAGAACATGTTCGGACACGTGCCACTTGTTTATACGCTCAAACGCTGCTCAATTCGGGTCCGGTTGTCCGAATCTCGACACGAGATGCTTTACCTCTTGTTCACGTTCTGACGTCCATCTGCTCAAGTTTATGTCATCTCTCCCTGCTCATCTTTTGTATCAATCCACCCTCCAGCTTTGTGGAGCAACTGAGGACCAGTAGCACACGCAATATGGGTGGCTCACAACCATGGCCCCAGGTTCCCGTGGGAAACAAGGACCATACCAGCGCAGCGGTTGTGATCATTGGGGCTGGCATATCTGGTACGTTACCGTGAACAGCGACGGTTCAAAGGCTCCACTTACGGTAAGAAGGCATGTGTATGGCTATCGACCTGATCAAGCGCAACAAATGCCACAATTTTGTCATCTTCGAGAAGTCTTCGAGCATAGGTGGGACATGGCACGACAACAAATACCCCGGGTGTTGCTGTGACGTGTGGAGTATGCTCTACTCGTATTCTTTCGAACAAAACCCAGATTGGACGCGCCAATATCCAGGTCAAGAAGAGATTCTCGTGAGTATTCCTGCCCACAGCCCCTGCTGGATTCTCTAATCGGAACTAGGAATATCTCCGTAATGTGGCAAACAAGTACCAGCTCTACAAATACATCCGGTTCAATACATCAGTCGAAGCTGCGACATGGGACGACAGTCAATCTCGCTGGAAAGTGGACGTCAAAGTGACAGGAGGGAAAGATGCCGAGTTCAGCCCAAGCTACTCGATTGAGAGCGACTTCTTGATATCGGCTGTTGGCCAGCTCAACCAGCCGCGCTATCCGGATATCGAAGGGCTGGACAACTTCAAGGGCAAGATCATGCACAGTGCTAGATGGGATTGGAGTTATGACATGCAAGGCAAGAAGATCGGGGTAGTCGGAAATGGTGCGTGAATTAAAGCTACGGTCCTGGGAAAGAGTCTCCTCTAACTACATCACAGGAGCCACGGCTGCTCAGATCATCCCTGAGATTCTCCCAGTTTCGGAGCATCTCACGATATATCAACGCTCCCCAAATTGGGTGATCCCCCGCGAAGACGGTCCCGTCTCAGATCTGCGCCGCACAGTCTACCGTTACCTCCCGCCTGTCCGCTGGCGCAAGCGCGCAGACATGATGGACTTTCGCGAGTCTTTCTATGACGCTGTAACCGATGGCAACTCTGCGTTCGCCGACATGCTGCGCACACTTTGCAACGACATGATGCGCAAACAAATTCCCGACCGTCCCGACCTCTGGGATAAACTCACGCCGACCTACAATCCGGGGTGCAAGCGGGTCATCATATCAGACGACTACTACCCCGCTGTCGCGAGCTCAAAGACTACTCTCGAGACAAACAGAATCAGACGTATCACAGAAACCGGCATCGAGCTGGAAAATGGCGAACACCACGATCACGACATGATCGTCCTCGCAACTGGTTTTCGAACCGTCGAGTTCCTTTACCCGATCAAGGTGACTGGAACGCACAATCGTTCCTTGGCAGATATCTGGTCTGACGGCGCCTCAGCTCTGTACGGCACAACGGTTTCCAGCCTTCCCAACTTCGGTATGTTTTATGGACCCAACACGAACCTGGGCCACAACTCCATCATCCTGATGATCGAAGCGCAATCCCGCTATCTCAACACCCTCGTATCGGCCGTGCTGGACGCAAGGAACCGTAACTGCCGCATTGGGCTTATGCCTAAGCAGTCGCGCACGGACGCGTTCAACGACAAGATTCAAGCTATTCTGGAAAAGAGCAGTTTCGCCGACGCGAACTGTGGCAGCTGGTACAAGAACAAGGATGGCAAAATCACAAACAATTGGTCCGGCACTGTGGTTGAGTACCAGGAGATGCTGAGCAAGGTGGACTGGGATGACTTTGAGACGACGGATGCCTTGGGCGGACAGAGGAGCGCGAGCAAGGTTGTGTTTGGGAATGGTAGACAGGAGACAAAGATCGGAAGGGTGAGGGAGGAGACGTATGTGAGCAACACGACGTTGGTGGTGGGCGCGGTCAGCACGGTTGCTGCCGGGCTGGCGTGGGTTTATCGTGGGTCATTAAGATCGAAACTTAGGTTTGGCCGATGATGTTGGATGTGATGATTCATGCCGTTTTTCGAGCGCTGTAGCCATCTTCGATTGACAGTTCGCACTCTACTTTACTTTTTCACTGCTGCGTTACAACTTACAAGCCTCCAGCAATCCTTTTCGTCTGTTTCAAACCGCACCAGGATCTTGGGTCGAGCAGCTTTTCTTTCTGCTCTCATTAGTCTCTGTGTCTCGTCGTCAAAGCCGTGCAAAATTGTCAGCAGTGCCCATTCTTTCCATATGAGCATGCGTAGACGGGGAATTGACCGTGGTAAGGACCACGTACACGACACCGGTCACCAGCATGAAGATAGGATAGGCAAGGTGGGCCCAATCAACTCAAACGTGAAGCCACCACTTGTGCAACTGTCCCTGATGTCGGTCGGGAGGAATGTCGCGGATCTGGTTTATCAAGCTTCTAGCCACATTGTCGAATGTGATGGTCAGGTTGGTGGAATTCCACAGCGCGTCGATGATGGGAGGCATGGCAGCAGTCTGCCATGAAACACCCATCATGTCTCATGTCTCGTTCGTAGCGGAAGAGCCTGTGCCTTGGTACAAAGCTTGGTTCCTCGCGTTCTCACGCATAGTGTAATCGATCAGGCAATTCGTGGCGCTGAAGACGAAACCGCGCGACACGTTGAACTGGCCCCTGACCGCTGGTGGAAGATGTTCTGACAGTGCCTCAGGGATGATGATCTCGGTGTTGGTCCAGTCGATTCGTGCGTCGTACAGTCTACTGCCCGAGCTCGCTACCCAGCCCACAGCTCCCGGTCCCGGGTTCCAAGCGTCCGAGTCCCCGTCGATTCCACATGATCATGGTGCCCTATGTGTCCATGAACCCACAGTCCGCTCTGCCGCAGCATTGATCTCGCTCCTTGTTTCTTACGCGTTGGCGCAAAGGTACAGAGCGCATTCAATGGCTGTTGGCTGCGAGTCTTCCCATTTGACCTTGGAGTTAAGAACTCGTCGGAAGCTCTCACGACCGTGAACGCCACGAGTAACGTGTTCATATCCTGGAAGATGTGGTCCTATTGTTTTCAGTTGCCGTCATTGTAGTCAAGTGGGTATGGATAGCCGTTGAAACCGTCGGGTTCTACTGAAGGTCCATCTCAGAACTGGTATAGTTTTTCATGTTTGCATATGACGATCCGAACATGATAGAATCTCCAACGTGGTTGAGGAGGGTGATTGGTATTGGAATGTTAGTACCACCTGCCCCGGACATTTTGATACGCTTCATGTGAGTCGAAATAGCTTTGCAAGAACTGCAGGCGGCGGCTGATATATAGGCAGGCCATGTGCACTTTCCACCGCTGCACTCCATTCCCGTGGCATCATTAAGAAGAGTGGAGGCGTTCTAAACCCCATTGTAGACGGAACTGATGAAGCCAAAATCTGGTCTGCTGTCTATAGTTGCGATGTGGTTGAATTGAACAGTCGATGTGTCCATCAACAAAGCTGAACCATTCATTCTGTTTATACGTCAACTATTTTATCTTCCAAGCCTGTCCAACAGCGGCAACAGCGTTTGCGATAATACTATCCAGTTGGTCGTGAGTGCCGATCACTGCTTGGAGGAAAGGATTGAAGGCGATGGCGCCAACCGTGACTTGGGCTCCCAGATCTGCACCAGCATCTGCGTAATGTGTCAGTCTTAAAAGGCTTTGTGCTAGAGAGAAACCTTGCCTGGCTCGCAGCCATACGAACAGACTTGTTCCCCCCCCCCCCATGACCCTCGACTTGCCTCGTCAAACCTCCCCCAAACAATGAGACCATCCGGCTCCCTGCGCAACCAGTTCCACTCTTGTTGCCCAATACACGCCCTATTCGCGAATGCGAGTGTAGTTTGTGCAAGCGTGCCACAAACAGCTACGACTGTGTCGAGAGTGACGTCGAGTTTCCAGCTTGCAAGCGATTTTCCATTCTCGCAGTACAAAACAGCAATGATTACGACAACGGCACCGGTACTGATGACGATGGCAATAGTTTCAAGGGTCTAGAAGCTTATAGGTGCCCGAATCGGAGATGGCACCTCGATTGCATGGTGCTTATCACAGTTCGATTCAAGGTGACTGGGCTCACATGCCGTAGACGATGGTGTCGTCGATTGATGTTCAGACCCAAGATCGATCGACCTAGGTGCCAGTGGCTCGTAGCGGCTAGTATTGTGCTCACTGTGTTGTTATACTGTCTCTGAATGCCATTTAGAGACGTCGGATTGGCCGTTTTGTGGAGCCGCATGGAGAGGGCTGCTGTTAGATGTCATGGTCAGAGAGGTGAGTATGGTGGACATACTGCTGGGAAATATTGGTGTATCAACGTGATTTTGGGCCGGCCCCCACATCTACAAGCAAGACTTCGAGTTGTACAGGTTCAGTCTTGTCCTTAGCTTTGCTGTACAGCTGTGGGAATTGCTAAGCGCGGGCGTGACCAAAGTGTGTTGATTGGCTGATATAGCCCTACATGCTTACTCGCGCATTAGTTCTGGTTCCGGATTGTTGGCATCATTTTCAAGTCAAAAGTATCTTCGGCTTGATTCGACTTTCGACGCTACGCTCCGGTTCACACCACAAGCCATGGCCTTGTAGGCAAACACCGTCACAACTGTGCTTTAGCGCAAGCCTTAGATAGTGACGAACCGGTGTCGTTCTTGTCGGTATTGAAAGCTTGTGCACAGCGATCAAAGAGACTGGAATGCTTGGCTGCACGAAGCCAGGTGTGACTGATCGTGCGAGCACCTTCATTGATCGGCAAAGGATCGTTTTCTATTTCTGTCTCCAGCAGCATTTTTGCTGCACCACACTTCGTAACAATATGTTTCGTGGTCCTGAGCGGAACTATCAATTTTTGACATTAGTCTTGAGATTTTTGGGTGATTTTACCTTTCATTCACTGTGCAGATACTCTCATGGCGATGAGAGGACGATAACATGGATTACGAGTCCTGGAATTTAGTGATCCCACGCGTGTGAAGGTGATATTTGCTGTGAGCAACGTTACGTCTTGCTGAACTTTTTCTCCTTACTGACACGTATGAATGGAAAGTCAGCACTCGGCTACTCGGTGTTTCGAAACGCATAGGCAGCATGATTCGACATGCGTGCTATATGTTATCGACTAAAATCTTGTCTTCACTGTTGTTTAATCCACGAGGTATTGGTCTGCTTTCATAGGTCCTTACAAGAGGTGCAAGTTGATACAAAAGTGAAAGCTGGCAACCCGTGCCTACCTACTGTTAGCGATTCTTCATGGCAACACCAAAACACGATTGTCAATTCCACTCTAGAGAGCACTCAGGAGTCGGGACCGAGCTGATTGAAAGCATTTCTTGTTAGTGTGAGAAGCTTAGCAGATGTGTTTCTCATCGCGCTCTGTCGATGCGCACCTTATTTCCACAGCAGCTCTAGCTTCCATGACAAGAACCTGAACAAGGGGCAACATGCAGTAAGTGGAGGGTATCACACATAAAAACAATGGCCGCACTGCATTTTTACCACGTGCGTTTGGCCAGCCTGGCCTAGAATAGCGAATGAAGCATTCAAGAAACCAAGATTGACGAACTGCATGTTTGCGACCGCCTCCATAGTAAAAGCGCCTATTCCATGCCGACCCGCGCCAACCAAACTCCAGACAGTCTAGAACAGAACTCCTAGAAAAACACAGCTGAAAAGCCGTCTGGTTGTTACACACCCATGGTGAAGTCATGTTCAATCCCGGGTGTTACACTGTGTGGGTTAGCAAACGGTTTCGCATGCTGTTTATAATGACATACCTAGCCATGAACTTCAAGAAGACGACGAGGTATTGATCCACGCGAATGGCCACCTCGTCATCTTGTTCCTCGAGTACTTCCCAGTCATCTTTGGCCTCCTCCCCACTCTTGTTCTTCGCTTGCTCAGTGAGCTTCAATAGTCTAGTATCATCGACAAGAGCCTCCATGCCGCTGTCGAGCTTGCTCACGTCCTTGCCTGCCTTGAGCTTTGCAAGTCGCAGCTTCAAAGCAGCATCTGCGCGATCCAAGAGCACCTTCATCACTGAAGCGTGCTTGCAAGGATGTACTGACGCTGTCTTGAGAGCGTGTTCGAAGAAAGGGAAATCTTCAATGGTAACTGTCTTGTCTTTGTAATCTCCAACAATGTCTTCCATCATCTCCTGTGGTTTAAGTGGTACTGAGGTCGAGCCATAGCCAGATAGGTATAGGCGTGGTGTTCGGTAGTGAGCTGAGTATGTGATGTAGAGGGTGTAGGTTCGTAGAGGACTGGAACGGAGTCAGTGATACATTTTCAGCATGCCTGCGCTCTTGCACAAGTTCTTGCCATTCTCAAAGCGCTACATACGCTTGTGTATCTGAGCCAGCCTGCGGATCTCTTATGATGGCCTCCTCGTCGTCTTCATCGTCTTCCATATCGGGAATCTCATCCTCTTCCTCAGCTGCGCCTAGATTGCCGCTCTCGTCGACCGTCCTGACGTCGCGCACCTTGGCTTCCTGGCTTGCTGCCATGCCGCCTGTTCGCAGCCAGCCATCATCGTCTGCACCGCCCTCGCCAGCGGTGAACCCATCACCCACAATCGTCTCATCCTGCCCAGCTTCTCCGGCAAAGTTGTCGTCGAGGCGGCGGTGGCAGGGTACGCCCCGGGTGACTAGGAACTGCTTTCCCTCAGGCAGATACGACATGCGCTTTGCTGGTGATGACGCATCTGCCCACTGCCACGATGGAAACTTGAAGACCAAGAAGTCTCCAGCAAGGACAAACTCCTCTGGTGTGATCTGCCCGGTTTCGCGGAACGTGGAAGTGTGGCTGATGGCGGCGGTCCGCTCTCGGAACGTGTCGATGTACGAGCGCACAAAGTTGTACGCCATGATGATACTCGGTTCGCCGAACAGGTTGCGAATGCGAGTGAGAGTTTGTATATGTTAACGAGCTTGAGTGGGTGTGTAGAGCTTTGCGATTCCAAGGTGCTTACCAAACGGCGGATAGAGGGGTGACGATGGAGGGGGTCGCAGCTGCCTAGCTAACGTTAGCGTCGTGACCGCACCTGTCAAGGTCACAGCACACCCCTCATCACCTCTCAGGCACAAGTCGCCTCATCACGAGCTCGCAGCCATCTACGAGAGGCTCGAGCGTTCGGTCACGAGGTATCTGAGCGTGCTCGAGGACGACGTCATGGCAATGACGGTGCAGCAAAGCGCGAAGGAGGCTGGAGGTCATCCAAAATACGTGGGAAGCCATAGAGTGCTGAGGCAACTTGTACAGACAGTCATCGCAGCTTTCGTTCGTAACTCTCCACTGTAAATGGACATGTTGCATCAGTGGCGATCATTTTACGTTTATTTACTGTACACCAGAACCTCATGGATCAAGCTGCACTGACATGCGCCCAAAACGGCGCTTCGAAGCACTGTTACCACCAATGCACAACGACTTCCAAGGTGGTCAACTTGACCGAATATCATATCCGGCTTGACGGACGTATGATGGTGTTTGCTTGTTCAGCGACTAGTGACAGCACTGAAGGTGGTTGCACCACCCGAAATACCTGTGATATCCATCTTATAGACCCTTCGGGCCGAAAGCAAATGCCAGCCCATGCAAGCGAGTGTGACAAGGCTTCCTCCAGATTGTAACTTAATCCCTTTTCTTTGCTCTACATTCCCTTTCTAGGCAACATCATCCCATTTGGGCCTACTCATCCACCCTTGAGAGTCGTCTGCAAGTCAGCATATGTCTCAGCAAACCCATTTGGAAGCATCGGCACCTCAAGATGCTCACGCGTCCAATTCATCCTAGACCGAATCAGGAAGAAGGTTCGTCGCGCACAGTTACTCAACTATCAACGTTGGGTCCTGACCTTCACTCAGGAACGGCAGTAGATAAAACCATCGGCATCTAGACAGCAACCTAGCCTGCTGGACGTTTGTTTGGATTGAATGCGAAATGCAGCAGGATCGTCTATCACTGAAATGAACGTGGTACGATTTACAAACGATAGCAACTTCCCAGCACGATGTTGACTAGACTTGTCTTTGTTTGCTCACTCTAGCTAGGCTGGCAACCCTTCGACTTTGCATTCGACACGGCAGTGCAGTGCTAGCTTGGGAGTTGTCCAACAAAGCCCAATTCAAACTTACGCCGCAAATAGACAGTCCACTTGCTACTAAGCAACAACAGTGCTGGACTCTTACTTCAGATATGTACTAAAGTCGCTTATGTAGGGTTCACAATCACATACTCTCGTCTACGGATCATTTGGTAAATCTTGGTGACCCGGAGGGCCTGAATTTTGTATTGTAACACAGCCAGGGCGGCAAGCATGATTGCCTCTCTACCGTGAGCCCCGCTATTGTATGTACAACCGTCCACAACCTTGGGATTCAGACCGAACCGACTGCCGAGTCATAAGCACACGCACAGCATGCAGCATGCCTGGATGGCGTGCACATCCCAGCCTCGTCCTAGATAGGACCCTGAGCGGATCTCGAAATGCAACCACTATGATTTCTAATGATCAGGAGCCTATATCTGCTAATTATATACACGTACAGCAGCAGTCCATGATGCTCTCAGAGGTCTCACAAGACCTCCAGTATTCGTCATCTCGAGCAAGCGATTGTCTGTACAGCGACTCCAATGGAGTAGTACTATACAGATTCCTTCCATATCAGAATTGGCCGTTTTGGAGAGGCTGGTGGAATACTTAAAAATATCTTGCACATGTTTTTTACACCCAATTTAACCTCGTGAATAAATGTCCAATTGTACCTTCCAAACAGACGCATTGTCCTCCTTCAGCATCGCTCTCTACTAAACATCACGCAAAACCCCATACACGTTACCAAGAGCATTCGCGTTGGCCCTGCCACGTTCGGGCCAAACGGACTAAGGATACCACCAGCACTTCAGTCCCAGACCGTCAGCCTATCTCTGTACACGCTCATGGCGAATTCGAGCTCTCTTTTTGAAGTCGAAGGAGAGCAGCCTCGCTGTGGTGGACTGCGGATGCCTAGGGTCTAATTCCCAAATCAACAGGTGAGCGTCAAGCAAGTATACAATAAGCCCCAGTTGACCAGGTCAATACCAGGACAGCTTGAGGCAGCACCCCATCGTTGTTGAAAGTCCAAGTAGACTAAGCATGACGAGGATTCATACCATTTACTAATGGCATACTGTTTGTAGGTATACATAAGGAGAGGACGGAGTGTGGTCAATTGAGGTAATTGTTTTGGTTGTTTCGAGTGGTGTTGGTGCCCTTTCTTTTTGACTGAACTCTCACACAAACATGGTGGTGACTGATGTTTTTTGTTCGTACTCATTTGTAGGCTGCTTTCATTTCTCTCATGAGTGTGGCTAGCATTCAAATCCATCTGGCCTCTGCTGCAGAACAACAACAAACGTTCTATCCTCATAGGAACGGTTGTTTAAGTGACGTGAATGTTCCATTCAACCTAGTTTGTACACATTCTGCAGTAGTGTGTCTTGAAGTTGCACATACGTTCAGCCCCCCCAGCAAAAGCTAACACCCCGCATTTGACCCACCCACGATGCTGCCGAGGTTCCTCGGACTCTCCACGACAAAGCTACGCCCATACCGACAACCATGCTTCGATCAACATTTCCAGCGTATCAGTCTTTCGGTCAACTCCATTTGTATCAGCGACCTCGGCTGCGCTGGACTGAAAACCTTCTTCTCATTTCAGCGACTTGCTCATCCAAAAACGCCGCACAATGACCCATGCCGCCTCCGCTGACGATCTGCGCGTCTCGACGCTGTACGACTTCTCCGGACACGTCGCACTCGTCACTGGAGGAGCTACTGGTCTCGGTGAGATGGCTGCACAAGCCTTCGTACAAAATGGGGCAACTGTCTTTATCGCTTCTCGCAAAGAGAAGGAGCTCAAGGCCACGACTGACCGTCTCAACACATTGGGCCCTGGCAAATGTAGCTACATCATCGGCGACTTGAAAAACAAGGCTGGATGCCTAGCAGTCTGTGATGAGCTGAAGAAGAGAACAGACCGATTAACAGTTCTGGTCAACAATACGGGAGCTAGCTGGGGAGACGATTACTACAACTACCCGGAACATGCGTGGGATAAGTTGTACGATCTAAATGTTAAGAGCATATTCTACATGACAGTTGAGTTGGAACCACTTCTGCGCAAGGGTGCGAATGCAGATAGTCCAGGAAGGGTCATCAACATCGCAAGCATGGCGGGTATTCAGACACTGGACGTCACAACGGGAGACGCTGGTGGGCTTTCAAAGCCAGGACACGGAACATTCAGTTGTGAGTTACCAGCAATACTAGGTTCTGCACTGTATTGCCGACTAACACTACATAGATGGTCCCGCCAAAGCGGCAGCTATCCATCTCACGAAGATGACCGCCTCCAAACTTGCGTCCAAGAATATTATGGTCAATGTCATCTGTCCTGGTGTCTTCCCCAGTCGTATGACCAATTTCGGTCTTGAGAAGTACGGCAAATCTCTTGCCGCTGGGCAACCCACTGGCCGCATCGGCAAGCCTAGCGATTTCGGTGGGTTAGTCTTGTTCTTGAGTTCGAAAGCGAGCGCGCACATGACGGGCAATGCCATTGAGATCGACGGAGGGGCTACGTTGAGTGGATGGAGAGGAACATCAAGGGGGAGCGAAGGCGAAAGCAGATTGTAAGCAGAGCACAGAAGGAAGTGAAAACAGAACTGTCGATATTGCTATCTGCACAGTCAGAAGCCTTGCTGGCGATGCCACTTCTCCTCCCATGCTGGGAACCATGGACTCTCGTCCAGTGTCTTCGGTTCCCACCCCTTCTGTACTATCCCCCTTTCCACTTGCTTTTTATGGAAAATTTCTAGAGCTGGCTTGACAGCATGCTCTGTATGCCATGCGTTCTTATAGTCCATCAGATTCTTCTTGCCATCGTTGAGCACTTTCAAGAGCAATCTTGGCACATAGGGCTCATCTATAAAATCTTCCACCGGTGTGAAGAGGGCCTTGAAGTTGAAAAGCACAGCACCTGAGAGTGGGAGGCGACGCAAGGTCTGCCAATCTACGCGTAAATGGCACCGAGCGAGTTCCAGATCTGGCATCTGGTAGCCTCGTTGAGCCTCATGTGGGTTGCCGGGCGGCATGAAAAGTGGTTGGTCGACCTCAAGGCCCCAGGAGCCGCGTTGAATGGGTTTGTTGGTGGCCATCCTGGCAAAGTATCTGGAGGAAAAATTCAGCGTGCACTGGGGTTTGACTTGACTGAATATCATACCTGTCCATGGAAAACCTCATCTTCTCGTTGTAGTCCGGGATTGACGCGTGAATCTCGTGCAGCTGGAGCCCAATCTTAGTACTTACGTTCCATCCTAGTGCGCTACAGATGATGCCGGCACGAAATACATAATGCCCGGTTTTCTCGTCGCGCAACATGATAGCAAAATCCTCAGGGATGTTCTGCAAGATAACGTGCAGCGGGGGTGTCTGCCTGAGCTCCGTCTCTGTTTTGAGGATAGCGTTCAGGAGGACGGTCTTGCTTGTGTTTAGTGAAAAGTATTGCGGGTACCGCGCACATAGAAATTGCAGTGCTGTCTCCATCAGTTCTTTGCATGCCAACTCAGAGCCTGGTAGTGCTTGCAAGACTGCATCGCCGTATCTAGCAAAGAGCTGCGATCTCTGCTTCATCCGCTCTTCGTAAGTGTTTTCGAGCTCTAGCCACCAATCTGGTTCCATCTTCGCAATTGCTGGACGAACGATCAGTCCACTCAGTGCAAACGGGTGTTTTTACTTACACATTGTTTGGTGATATGCCCATCGGAACGGCCTGTAAGGTCTTGGGAGCGCTTTTTGGATGTCGAATTCGTGGTACGGTTTCGGAAGAGGTACGCCGCTCAATGCGGCGTAGTCGGGGAAGTCACCAAGTGCTTTGATCTCTGCAACAGAAAAATTGCATGGCGTACGCAGATCATCAGCGGCATTGTGGTAAGATGTTTCCAGAGGTATGAGACACTCGTTATATCCCTGCAAAGTATCTTTCGATTCACCTAAGACATGTCGTCTTGAGGGTGGAAAGGTGGTCGAGTAGTCAGGCGCTGGAACCCCGTGAGCCCTATGTCGTCCTGGCGAAAACAACCAAAGAGGTGTTCTAGAACCAGAGTTCCTCCGTCGTTTCAAGTTAAATCGTGCAAACACAACATCCCTTTCTTTCTTCTGAAGAGCGAAAATCGTGATCGAGCTTATCATGAACACTACACCAAGTAGAAGCAGCGCCTTATCCATCGTGATAGCTTCTTAACGTATCGTAATGGTGAGGTGGTATGTTCATCAGTTGTGATTTCTGCAAATGTGGCCGACTTGAGTTTGCGGGATCGAATGATGCACTCTGTACTAGCAGTTTAGACAGGTTGGTGTAGGCGTATCTTAATAGAGACTTCAATGACCTGTCAGGTATGAACGTAGAGCCAATACTCACCAGGTTCATGGATTAGATTTATTGTGTAAGAGCGGAGTCACATCTGCAATCCATAGGCTTGATATACGTCTAGCGTGATGAGCTTCATTCGAGAGTGAGTTGCGCAGACACTTCAAGCACAGCGATGCAAGCTCTTATGGCGGGCACCCGTTATCTTTATCCCCCACTTCGAGATTAGTGAGTATCGTATACAGTTTATAAGTCTTAGGTAACTTAGGCGCAGACCGTCGGTCGAAACAAGCTGCATTTCGATAAGCTTACGCTTCCATGCATGTATGCGTGATAGCGCTAGTTTACCCCGCTGGCAACTTCACAAGGGTCTTGAAGATTACGTTAGACCACTGAATCTAAACCCCTCAAAGCTCAGTAGTGATTTCGGACTTGTAAGGGTCATGTTCGAACTGAGTGACATCGAGCTTCGTATTTACTATGAGTTTAGATCAATCTCCACTGTTTGTCAATCCTTGGGTGATATACCTTGATACATGCAATGCTCTGTTCCGTGTTCCTGCCGTTGCTATGAAAGCGAACATGCTCCAAAACCTCCCATATCTGAACTTGTGTAAAATGTTAGGTGAGCTTGTGTATCTCATGATTCTGCTCACTCTACTCAAGTGTCGACCTTCTCTATCCTGGTGGCTTCCAGCAGACTCCCTCCAAACATATTTCCCTTTGTTGTTTGACCGGCAAACGATAAAAAGTCGAGTGTGACGTTGTTCTCATGTCGATGGTAGTTGCGAGTGGGTGAAATGGAACAGCATCGCATATGGTGGTTGCACTCCAGTTGCATACAACAAGTTGCATCCCTGATTTTCACTATCGCGGTGCCAATCTTGATGCATCCTCTTATTACGAGTGCAATCGCTGATCATCAAATTCTCATAGGCCATAATTGCTGCGGATAGCATTACAGTAGTTGAGTGTAAGACCTACAAAGTACGAGCACAAGCTAACAGGTTCGACCTCAAGACTTGTGGGCGTTGTGCACGGAGCAAGGGCCAAAGGCAGCCTCTACTTGAGTGATGGATGTATTGAACACCTGCGCTGGAAGGTAAGTATTTCTAGGTTTTCCTGCTGTAGTTTAATACTGACTGTCTGTTAGCATTGCTGGATTTGAAAGCTTCCCAGGGTACTTGCGTTTAACAACCTACTCCATATCTACGAACTGGAAAGCTTACGAAGGGGAAGGTTAGAGTCGAAGTCGTCTTCGCTGACAATAGTCTTCCTTCGCATGTACAGCACAAACATGCTCTGAGGCTTCCCTGCTTCTCAATCTTAGTGCACGCATTGTTCCACTCTCCAACCTGTCCACGGTTCCGCTATAGCGCAACTCACAGCCCCAAAGTGCTGTACTTGCTAACGGTCACCCAACTGTAGGCTAACGCACAGGCTGGGGCCCGGCTGCAGTACAACATAGAAGGTACTTACACAGAGCAGATGCAACCTCAACTCGATTTGACTACTGGACGGAAGATCCCCGCGAGATGAGACTCAGTCATAACTACATTTGGTGCGAAACAATGCAATAAGCATGTCGGTGGTTGTTGGGCATGGGATCATCGTGTGGTATCGTGCTTGAGGTCATGCGTCGGGATGTTTTCGAATTACCTCAAGACAAGCTATGAAATTGCCTAAAATTCAAGTTTGATTTCGAATCACGAAGCGTAAGATGCGAGTACGAATGGGGAACGTCGACAAAGGTTTGTGCGCTTGTGGTCGGTACCCGCTTGCGCCAAAACCATGATGTCACCGCAGATACCTCGGTATGTTAGCTTCGTAGCAACGCCATCATTATTGCACCATTAATGCTTGGGCTTACTAATCCACAGTGGTAGTGGAGATGTGGGGCTAGGGAGGGGCTTTGTAACGCAGCTTGAATGAGTTTGTGCAGAGAAGATTTACTTCTGACGTTGTCGTCTACGAGGCGGACTTCTACATACTCACTCCGAATCAATCTTATTTCCCAATATGTTTAACAAAGCTGCGTACATCACAGAAGCTAAGGCCAACCCATTGCAGGTAAAGGAGGCTCCATTGCCTTCTGCTGGCAAGGGAGAGATCGTTGTAAGGAACTACGCGGCCGCTGTCAACCCCGTAGACTGTAAGCAGATTTCCATTAAAACCCAGGGCAATGAAATCTAACGTAAACCAGGGAAGATCCAGGACTATGGTAAGTCACGCAGTGATCGTGGATGGCAGCCTACAGCAACTAAAACCTGCAGGCATCTTCCTTCAAAAGTATCCTAATGTTTTGGGAACTGATGTAGCCGGCGAGGTCCATGAAGTTGGCGAGGGTGTCACACACGTCAAGAAGGGCGATCGTGTTCTTGGGTGGGTACTTATATGCGTACATCAAGCACTATGTTAATCGTGGTCCGGAATAGACACGCGTTCTCTCTCGTAAGCAACAACCCTGCGCAGGGCGGCTTTCAGCTTTACACATCCCTCAACGCGCTCGTCGTCGCCAAGATCCCGGACGCCCTCTCATACACCTCAGCAGCCGTCCTTCCGCTCGCCATCTCGACCGCCGCAGCCTGCCTCTTCAAGAAGGAGACACTCGATCTTCCTCTTCCCAAGAGCTCAGATTCTAATCCAGCTTCGAGCGGCAAGTCTGTACTAGTTTGGGGCGGCTCGAGTAGTGTAGGCGCGACGGCCATCCAGCTCGCCGCTGGTGCGGGGCACAAGGTTGTCAGCGTTGCATCCAAGCGCAATATCGACAGAGTCAAGGCTCTGGGGGCTGCTGCTGTGTTCGACTACAACACCTCTTCTGTAGCAGAGGATATTATCGCCGCGCTCGAGGGCACCGAGTTTGCTGGTGTCTGCGATGCCATTGGCACACCTGATGCGGCGAAGGCGTGGTCTCCGGTGTACGAAAAGCTCGGTGGAAAGTACGGCTCTGTGATGCCTGGTGCTCAAGGTCTGCCTGGCGGTATCAAGGGCACAAGTGTCTTCGGACCAAGTGTTGCGCTCGACGACAAATACATTGGCGATGTTATTTGGGCGAAGTGGGTACCCGAGGCTCTGCAAAAGGGTACTCTGAAGGCCCTGCCCGAAGCGATCGTAGTGAAGGGTGGTCTTGACTCCGTGCAAGAGGGTTTGAACAAACAGAAAGCTGGTGTTAGTTTCGGAAAAATCGTGGTGGAGTTGTAGATTTGGTCGCTGTCGACGATGAGTGAGCGCTAAATCAACATCATTTCCAAAACTACAGAATGAGCGCCATATTACATGAATTCTCAACTGGATCATACCTTGCTATTGCGCCTTTGAACGCGTCGCGTCCGCGCTCATCTCGGCCCAACGATTCGCCGGGCCCATCATAAAAATTTCCCATCTTTGCTGGCGCGAACATCTCCACCTCACTCAGTGTGCTCGGAACACAGCGTCTATTATTGCTTGCGATGAGCTCTTGCGGCTTACATCAGTAGTTACACTGTTGTACACTTGTTTCGGTAAGTCTCAGTAACCCTTCTTGCCAACGCCTTTATGATGAAATATTCCACTATTCGCAGTTTCCACGTTAGTCTCGACCTGAACCTAGACAGAGACGCTGAACGTAATACGAATGTCTTCCTTGGATGTCTGATTTTTTTGGCACGCTCTTCTGATTTGTCTCACTATGTGGATGGGCTTGAGCTAACTTGCTTCAGGGACTTTAGAACATATTCGTCCAAATAGCCTCAGAACCTCGCCCTCGCGAGAAGCGATGTATCATTGCCTTTGCCTGGATGCTTTGTATCTGCTGCTGAACTTCTAACAGCGTAGCCCGTGTTTGCATTACATTGGTCTTGCCCGCAGCGCGGTATTTCGAGATCTGTCTTAGTCCACGTCGTTCCCGTGCCGCCCACGCTTCAATCCGAGATCCATGCCTAACCCATCGCATCACATCACTGAAAATCTGTTCTGGATCAGAGGGTTCCTGCGACTCGAGTCTTATCTGCTAGTGTGGTGAGCACATTCGTCAAATCACTTTGTGAGAAAACAAGGGGGACATCCTCATGATACTAGTACAAACAACCAACGGGTGTAACCTAACCACGCCACACCACAGCCCGTCTTCAATCGTAGAATCCTTCCTTGACGATCTTGAATTTCATGTCCAGAAACATGAGACGCGTTGTTGCACAACTACTGACGATTGCGTACGAAACGCAATGCCAAAGCGTTGACATTGAGGGTGAAAAATACTTTGTCATCATCTCCTCCTCTCATGATCGGATTCTTAAAGGTCCGCCTCCAAACCCCAGCTTGCTTAAATGAAATTACGTCACCAAACGTTGAAGTTCAAATGGAAGATTGAAGACGAAAAAGAGAATGATGTTAATGGGTCGCGAGGCAACAACAAACCTGATTGTTGATGTGTAGGGAAATGTTACTTGTAGCATGTTGAAGTTTGCTCGCGTTGCCAAACGTTGACCTTATCCGCCCTTCACCCAAAAAATGGTATTTACAATGTTGACATGCCACTGGCGAGGTGAAGTTGAGATGAGACACTTGCTCGAAGGATGGCGTGGCACGAGCGCGCTGTCCAGTTTTGCAGTTCACCTTTGACCCTTCCTCACTCCAAGACTGCCATCGTGGCTTCAGCTTGGGCCATACACAACGTACAAATCAAAACGGGTTTATCACGCGGACGTCAACTTTGCCTCATCCAACATCACATCACACCACGTAATTCCCCTACCTACAGCCTGTATCAACATCAGTCGGCGTTCTTCTCACTCCTTCATTTTCATATCGTCACTCTGAGCGCTTCACTACAAAACCATCTGTACCTCTCGCCGTTGCCGTCCATGCGCTCTACCTCTCTATCAGCACTAGTCGCAATCCTGCTGCGGCACACTTTCGCCGTCCCATTTCCGATGTCGAATGCCACAGACGTGACAAACACCACGTTCAGTACACCATCCGGTGGGCCGTATGTTTGTCAATGGATCTACCCATCTGACCTTACCGTGGTGAATTCCCGCTACCCTGACTACGACGCGGGCCATCTTCATGATGCGACACGCTTCTTCATGCTCCGCCGGCAGATGCAAGGCCAGGGCGAGATCGCCTCACGCGTGCAGTTCCAAGGCCTCCCGTCAGCAGCGTCCAACAAGACCTGCCGTCTCGAATTTGTCCTGCCCAATGAAAGTCTGCAGAGAATCCAAGGTTCAAACCCGACTTTCAATATATATCAAGTCGAGAACGAGGCAGACACTATCGCGACTTGGAACTCATACAAAGGCAATGACGGGGTGGGCTTGTTTGGTCGTATCAATGGAGAGCCAAAAGCCCTCGAGAAGACAAGAAGCGTTGGTGGTGTTGCGGCGGTCAACGAGACAGCTTGTGCTGGAACACTAACTTTTCAGATGGGCATGGCGTACGATAGTGGAGACTTGCCAAACTACTGGGAGTTCTCAAACGTTGCACCGCCAGCTTGGCCAATCCAAGGGTTCAGAATTGTGCACGGCTGCTGAGAACAGTCCACTACCTAGAGGGAGGCTATGTTCCAAGGACTAGGACATGGATGGAAGGACAATACATTCTCAGCAGCTCTTGTCTTATTAGTGCAGCACGTACGGGTCTACACATAGCCTCAAAACCAATCTTGCAATGCCTGCACATCATAATCTCACATATGGAATTCTAGCTCCGGTGATGAACATTTGTCGAAGCCCATGAGATAAATCTTCACTCCCACAACAAAACACCTACATTATGAACAGAACACGCTTCTATGGCCTCGGTCCCCTGCCAGATTAGCGGAAAAAGGATGGCTGTCCCCATCAATAGCTTACACCAAGCAAATATTGTCGAGCAGTTGACGACAGTGCCGTTCGATCGATTTGTTGTTAGCCTCAGTTCCCAGATTAGCAGCTTGAGAATTAATGGTGCATTTACCCCCTGAATCTTCTGAACGAGCCCTCCAGGATTCATAAGCTAAAGTGAGGGTATGACTGGACATCCTTGATGAGCAAGACCAGTAGGTCTTCTCTGATCGCTTCGTGCACACAAAGAGGCCCACAGTCAAAAGTCTTACAAATCTGCAGACAAAATGAACGGTGCGGCTGGAGCGTTCATTCAAGGTAAGAGTGAAGGAGATCATCCACGAATGGCATGACCTGCTTCGTGGACAAGGCTGCACAAGTATCACCATTTCTTGCACCGAAACTCGGATTGTATGATTCTGTAACGAACAACAGTGCAATCAAGCCTCTGAAGGCGTTCGCTGTAGAGAGAAAAGCAATGCTCAACTCCTTTGGTGACAATATGGCCGAACGAGATTTGAGGTGAGAAGTCTCTTGACCACATCTTGACACAGGAGATGCTCGTTACAGGCGAGCCAGGCGCCTGTTGCGGGATTGAAAGCTGTCAAAGTTCGACTGTTGCAATGAGTGTAAATACTGCACTCCCTGCTAAGAGGTTACATAGTAGAGTATTCTGGCGGCGGAAAGGCTTGAGGAGGTGGTCTTGCATGCAACTGATCCGGTCCTGTCAACATGTCTTCCTCCGAAACATGACTGAACGTCCAGCCTGAGACGAATTGGACCTTGTCTTTGCATACCATTCCAGACCACTCACTTTTAGCACACTCGCCCCATACATCGACCCGCAACTCGTGTTCCAACGTCATCCCGTAACTTGAGAAGCTCGGCGTGACCAGCTCGTCAGTCTCAAATCTCCGAAGTTCTCCAAACTCGGCCAGATTAAGGCCATCTTTCAGTGGCTCGCCGTCGCTAGATGTAAATTTCTTGTCGATGAGCGTGGTCGTCTTTTCAGCGCGGTCAACGTGTTCGGTGGCACGATTGACAGAATTTTTCGGTTGCGGAACGAAAGTCTCATATGTGGATATCACTTGTATTCGTACGCGGCGCATGAATAGCGGTGGAGGTTCGGGAATAGATGACGAGCGGTCGAGGTGCTGCAATGTGATGTGTATGGGAAAGTCAGAGCCAATGACGATTACGCGGGGTGGTGTAGCCAGAACGTTGAACCTGTAGAAAGGAATCTCGCTGAAGGTTTCTGAGCCGAAGAAAAGCTCCTTCTCTACCAAGAACTCTTTCATTTTGCCAAACTTGTTGCTTTTCTCCTGATAACTGGGTAATAGCTTTCGCGTTCGAATAAATTTATAGCGGCACTGCTGCTTGGGTAAATCCGTCCCAAAGTCCAAATTCGGTTGCAAGAGCCTCAAGTCGTATTCTGGTGCTGGCGGCACAAACTTGACATCCTGTCGAATCCTCAAAGATGAATCTGTCCGTGCCTCGAGGTAGTACGAGACGCCAGGAGGGACGGCCACCCACGCGTTCGTCAAAGATGTACAGGTTGGAGGTAGCAGAAACCCTGGGGAGTGCTGGAACCGAGGATGACCAAAAGAGTCTTTCGAATAACGCCACTGCCGCCCTTCGGGTGGTGCCTGAACTACCCCATGCGGAAACGTGAACTGAAAGGGAAGCTCGACTTTCCCATCATCAGCCGTGCCTTGACGCAGGATGTCATAGTTCTCGCTGGTGCTGGAGGATGTGAATAGGTCTTGCTCAAGGCGAAAGAATTCAGTCTTGCATCCCTCGAAGTCTTTGTCGTAAAGAATGGAGATGCCCTTGAAGGTTATGCTTACGTTTTGAGGGCGTGCGGTAGGATCGACACGCACCACACCACGCACAATGTCTCCAGCAGTGTAGATGTGTTTGGCGCCCGAGAAGACGTCGATGTATAGAGGGTTTTGCGCCAGATTAGTGTGGGAAGCCCCTGCTAGAGAGACACTCGCAGAGCGCATGTTTGTATCAGTGAGTTTGAGCTGCGCGAAATCAAGCGGAAGGCTGCATGTTGCGGCCGGCTGGAGGTGCGGAACAGGGCGGTATTGTTGTTGTTGTCGTTGTTGTTCTTGTTGTCCGCGTCGGCGCAAGTTTGCGGGGAACGCTGCGGAGGCTTATGTCTACTCCAGAAGGATGCGCAACATGCAGCCTGAAGTCACGAGGTCAGGCGCGGGCTTGGCTCGGTCCCTTGACCTCTTCGCACGCTGATCCGGCACCGGCGGGCTGTCGTAGCTGCTGATATGGCTCCATTGGTTCTTGGTTGCTTGCTGGCTTGCCGTCGTCTCGAGTCATACCAGCGGTCACAGAGCTTTTGATGTGGACCACTGGACCTGCGCGGTTGCAGCGGCTGGACAGGCAAAGAGAGCCCAGCCACGCGTGCAGGCACTGTGTGTGCACTTGCTGTGTGTGCACTCGCTGTGTTTGGGTGCAGAGCTGCGTCGTGGTGATGCTTTGATTGGCAAGGGTGGAGCTAGGTGTGGTGAGGTCATGGATCATTGCGGCAAGGCGCGCGTCGCGACTTTTTGAACTTGTTCCAGAGTCGATGGCGCTCGACCTCATCAACCACCACAATGGCGAGCAACTACACCTGCAGAACATGCTCTCGCGCGCTGTCTAAGCCAAGCTCCTCTTGGCTACAGGTGAGAGACGATGTCGCGCCTCCATGGTCTTGGCTAACATTGTCAGTCGAGGAGCAGGACCAGTCTTCGCCGAGTGCAGCGAAACTTCTCCACCACCGTGCCGAGCCTCTACCATGCGTCGCACAACCTCAACGCGGATGTCAGACCCGAGACGATCAAGAAACCGTACCCCAATGTCAAGTCCAGTGTGTCTGGGCTGGCGCAGAAGTTGCGTGAGAAGGCACCGTTGATGACAGAGCCCTACGTAGCGTACGGCGCGACACGAGACCTGATCAAAGAATGCTCGAAACCCGGCGAATACACAATCCCACAGGCGCTCCAGAAAGGGGCCGAGATTCCCACCATCGAGAACGGTGTACACCTGGGAGAGGGAGCGGGATGGTGGTACGAGAGTAAGTGTTTATTTACCTAGCCCCCAATCAGGAGTTCTTGCAACTCGCCTGACCACATGATACTCACAAGATGCAGCCCTTGGCCTCAAACCCACATTTGCCAATTGGACCCAGATCACGTTCATCCACATGTATATGCTGCAGGTCCGCTTCAGAATGCTGCCACCATCGCACGCCAGCGTGTGGATCCAGCACCTGACAAATCACGCTTTCTACGCCGCCGAAGACCGACTCGTGGTGTGGCACAAGTTCAACGCCAACTCTCTGCGCCAGAAGCACCTCAAGGATATGTTCTCGCAATGGCGAGCTGTCCTTTTGTCGTACGATGAGGGTCTCATGAAGGGCGACGCAATGCTTGCAGCCGCTGTCTGGCGTAACCTGCTCGGTGCCAAGGAAGATGTGGACTTCCAGAAGCTGGCTCAAATTGTAGGATACATGAGGCGGGAGCTAAAGCGGCTGGAGAAGGCAAGCGATGACGAGGTCGCAAACGGACTGTGGAAGTTCAGGGGCGACCCCGGGGAGGAAGCCAGTCTTGTGAAGCAATCAAGCCGGATGATGAGTGAAAACGTCAAGGCCTAGATGGTTGTCGCTGCCATGTGTTGTTGCACCAAGACACGTTGTATACTATTGTAGTCAAAATGTAGAGAAGGAATAATCTTCAGTGGCCGAGCCGTATAGGGCGCTTGAGTGGAGGATGTTGTGTAGTTTACTCGAGCCTAGTTATCCATACCTGTACCTATACCTATACCTACATCTATATCTATCCATGTACTTATCCTATACTTATCCTATACTTATCCTATACTTATCCTATACTTATCCTGTACTTATCCTATACTTATCCTTTACTTATCCTATACTTATTCTTTACTTATACCTATACCTATACTTATACCTATACTTATACCTATACTTCTACCTATACTTCTACCTATACTTATACCTATACTTATACGTATACCTAACAACACCGTAGCCAAAGCCTAGCATCGACGGCTCAGAGTGACTTGGGCAGTGTGATGTTCAGAATCCTGCGGGATTAGCCGATTCATCTAACGTTAGGCTGTTCTCTCTAGTTCTAGTGCGAGCATAGGAATAGGATGAAACTGGAGAACGTTCGAAAGTGGGTCCACACTCGACAAAGGCTTCTTAGGTCAGGGAGTGGAGGAATAGCCAGGCAACGCTGGAGACTTCGCACAGGGACAATGTGCGCAGTGGCGGCTTGTTTGGGGCTCAGGCGTGCAGGGGGGGGTGGGTGACGGTGGCTGTCGTTTGTTGGTCATGAGACAGGGCACAGGACGTCGAGGTTTGAAGATGGGCGGCTACCATTGGCACCCCTGACGTGCCTGAGCGCACCCACCAAACTGGCCGTAGCTGCGGTGCGTGTGCAGTGTACATACATGGTACGAGGGCCTACCCCGATCTGTTCGGTATGTACTATGTAGCCATTGTATCTGTGTGGGCACTGGGAAGACCGCGAAGACAGCGAAGACAGCGAAACAGCAAAGACAGCAAAGACAGCAGAGACAGCGAGACAGCATAGACAGCGAGACAGCATAGACAGCGAGACAGCATAGACAGCAGATTGCCCCTGGTTCGTCTTGTTGCGTGCTTGACCGCTTGCCTCGACTACTCTCTAGCCCCGAGGGCAGGGCAGACGAAACACCAGCGGCCCCCTCGCAGCCTCTGTAGCCATAGCGCAGCCTACCCTACCCTGCACCAGCACATACGCTTCCGTGGGCGCGCTGCTTCCTGAAGTCCTTGCCTGGCCCTGTCGCCGGCTGCACACTGCACACTGCACACTGCACACTGCACACTGCACACTGCACACTGCACACTGCACACTGCACACTGCACACTACACACTGCACACCCACTCTGCCCGTTGCCGTCGTCGTCGTCGCCATCCCCGTGCCCGTTGCCGTCGCCGTCGCCATCTCCCTTGCACGCCGCCGCCGCGCAGCAGTCGCACCGAGTCTTGGAAGGGTCAGCGCATCCCACCCAGCCAGAGCGCCGCCCCGTCCCCGTGCTCATCCCCGAGCCGCCCGAGCCCCCCGAGCCATGGAGCGCGACGACGACTACTTCACGCCGCAGCGCAACGGCCAGCACACTGCAGGCGCGCAGTTCGACTCCGACTCCGACATGGCCGCCTCGGCCGCCGCCTCGTCCTCGCGCGCCGCCATGCTCTCGTCGCCCGTTGCCCACACCCGCAAGCCCAGCAGACTGTCGCGCTCAGGAGTCCCACGGCCCATCATCACACCCACGAGCCCGCTCTCGGCCACCATACCGCACAATCTGCTCCCCTCTGCGCCCGCCTCGCCGCCCACGCCCGCCCCGAGCCCCACGCCCACGCAGCGCGCCCCCGACTGGAGCACCGCCGCCGAACATGAAGACTCGCACATCAAGGCCATCCGCGGCCACTTTGGCGACATGAACCGGGCCGAGCGCCTGCGATTGCTGGGAGAGCTGCTCAACCTCTGCGATAGCCAGGAGCTGAGCTTTGTCGCCGACTTTGTGAGCCCAAGACTGAAAAAGGACCCGTTCCTGGTGCTGCCCACCGAGCTGTCTCTCAGGGTACGTACCGAGTGGCGAACGCCCTTGCTCCCGCTGCTCCCGCTGCTGCTGCTGCTGCTGCCTAAACTAGCGTCGACGTGCATCGCTGACATGCCCTGCAGATCCTCGAATGTGTCGACGACCCCACCACCCTGGCACGAGCCTCGCAGGTCTCCCAAAAGTGGCGAGAACTAGTCAACGACGACGGTGCGTGGAGACTGCTCTGCCAAAAGTTTTCTTTCAGACAGCTTTCGCACGAAGAACGAAACGAACCGGACTCGCCCAGCGACGACATGGACACCGAGCAGCCGTGGGCCCAAGAACCAGACCGCCCCTCGAGAGCCGACGACACCCCCACCAACAAGCTCCTCCAGGTCGCATCACCAAGCGCAGGAACAGGCGAACTACGAACCCAAAGCCTGGACCGAAACGCAAAGAGAATCACCTCATCACGCAAGTCCAAGGCCATCACCTACCGATCACACTTCAAGCAGCGCTACATGGTCGAAACAGCATGGCGCAACGGTGGGGTATGCGACGCACGGCAGATCACCCCAGATCAGGGCGTCGTAACCAGTCTGCACCTGACCAAAAAGTACATCGTGGTCGCACTCGACAACGCAAAAATTCACGTCTTCGATACGGTAGGCGACCACCAGAAGACACTGCAAGGCCACGTTATGGGCGTGTGGGCCATGGTTCCATGGGGGGACCTCCTGGTCAGCGGTGGTTGCGATCGTGATGTACGAGTGTGGAACCTGGCCACAGGGTATGTCCAAGTACACATTTAACACCTGAATGGCGCTCACCAAGATTGCAGATATCCTCAATTCACACTTCGCGGACACACATCCACAGTACGATGTCTGAAGATGTCCGACGCCAACACGGCCATTTCTGGCTCGCGCGATACCACATTGCGCATCTGGGATCTCAAAAAAGGTATCTGTAAGCACGTACTGATTGGTCACCAGGCCAGTGTTAGATGCTTGGAGATACATGGCGATATGGTGGTATCGGGCAGCTACGACACCACAGCAAAGATCTGGAGCATTTCAGAGGGAAAGTGTTTGCGTACTCTCACAGGCCACTTTAGCCAGATATACGCCATAGCTTTTGATGGGAAAAAAATTGCGACAGGGAGTCTAGACACAAGTGTCCGAATTTGGGATCCAAATGACGGGTGAGTTATTTGTATCACCTCCGTGCTTCTCTTGCTGACCCGTGATAGGAAATGCTTGGCTGTCCTACAAGGCCATACTTCGCTCGTTGGGCAGCTTCAGATGCGTGACGACATCCTCGTAACTGGAGGGTCAGACGGCTCGGTTCGAGTTTGGAGTTTAGCGACTTACCAGGCAATTCACAGACTCGCAGCCCATGATAACAGTGTCACCAGCCTGCAATTTGACAACACCCGAATAGTCAGCGGTGGAAGTGATGGGCGAGTAAAGGTCTGGGACCTGAACAAGGGCACTCTTGTTCGGGAACTGAGCACACCAGCCGAGGCAGTGTGGAGAGTTGTATTTGAAGAAGAAAAGGCTGTCATAATGGCTAGCAGGGGCGGGCGCACAATCATGGAGGCAGGTTTCTCGAAAAGTTCTTTTCTTGCAACAGTACATTGACTCGATCAGGTCTGGGACTTCTCCCCACCACCGGACGAAGACTATGACACACCACGCTCCGGCAGCCCAGCAAGCATGCCCGAGCACCTTGATATCGAACATCCTCGCCCTCAATCCGCTATACTTCCTCGCACAACACCACTCGTGCTGGAAGATGACGGTGCTGGCGACGTCACGATGGCAGATGCTAGCGAAATCTGAGCCATCCGCTTGCTAATGAAGGCATTTTCAGATTCTACGACATATTTTTAATGCTTTTTCGACCAAGGGGTAACATACTCTGGGGAACCCGAGTGACGAGCGAAGGGACTATGCACACCACGAAATCGCTCCGGCTGCGCCGACTCGTGGTCCTGCGTTGAATGCCGAAGTCTGTCACTGTCACATTATTATACCCCACCTCAGCGGAGAACCACTCTCTTGGACGCCGCCAATGTTGTTGATCATGCGGCGGACGAGTACAACATACTTTGCATATATTGGGCGTTTTGGTTGCTGCTCCTTTGATCTCGTTATACTGTCTAACATTGCCATTTTCAACGATTTAAATTGGGCGGCAGCAGTCTGTATAGGCGATGTAGGCGAATCTAGAAAATTCATTTCTAAATCAATACGGGTATCTAGTGATGCAGTAACAAGATATAGCGTAAACAGACCTTTTAGCCTTAAGTTATACAAAGGTATAGAAAGAGGTTATATATTACTATAATAAGATAAGATAGCTTATAATTATTAGAATCTCTTTCTAAAGAGGTATTACGCTATTAGGCAATTAAAGTGTAAGAGCACTATAGGCAGGTAAGAGAGATAAGATAAAAACGTGTAGTATTAGATAAGATAAGATAAATTCTTAGAGGTTACGCCTCTAAGAATTTAGAAGAATATATATATATAGGTGCTAAGAAGTTACTATAGTTACTCTAAGGTGTTTCTAAGAGTTAGTATACCTAAGGTAAAAAGCTTCTAATAGTAGCCTTCTCTCTTCTTATAGTTTATTCTAGACTACTAAACTCTATATACCTAATACTTACCTATTTAAACTCTAAAAAAAACCTCTAATATAAAAGAAAAATAATTAGAAGAAACGTAGTTTACTTATTAGTAGGTGTTTAAATCTATTAGTTATATTAGTATAAATAACTTCCTACAAGATATAACTAGTACTAGTTTACTACTTACTAAGTATCCTTACTGTTAGCTTAATAGCTAACGCCTTAGAAAGTTGTTACAGAGTAACTTAACTTAGGTTAAGCCTAGTATAAATAGTCTCTTATACTAGATTAATGCCTAGTATTAAATAGTTTATACTTAACTATACATCTCTATTCTTAATTATATTATTACTACTTATATTATTACCTTATCTTTTAGTGTACTTTGCCTTAAAGCTTTATTTTCTTTTTAATCTTATACTAAGAGATAAAGCAGTAGAATTCTATAATAAGTATTACACTCTAACTCTAGGTAGAAGAATTAACACTAGAGCTAAGAAAGAGAACTCTCTTTATATCTATAGGTAAATCCTCTATAACAAGGCCTAAAGAACTCTAGAACAAAGTGTCTAGAAGTACTTAGTATATAATATCTAACAACATATTAAATAAGCTCTATATCTAGCTTCTACTATTTAGTATAAGGCTAACTAGGCTATATTAAGCTAGAGTAGCGTAAGATGTCCTAATAGTTAATAAAGTAGACTAGGAGCTCTAAGAGTTAGAAGCCTAGTATAAGAAAGCTATAAAGCTTTAAAGAGTAGTACATCTTTAAAAGGTATAGGCTTAATATTTTATAAGTAATATAAATATATTATAAACTACCTATAGTAGTATCTAACTTACTACTACAGTTTAATAGTACTAATAGTAGGCTTACTATATTTAGAGCTACTATACGTGTTTATAAAGTATAACTATATAGACTATAACTACTAGAAGTAAAATTATAAGTAATACTTTAAAAGACTACTTACTAACTTCCTATAAAAAGTATAGAAGGTTAATTTTAGTGTATAATATTTTTTAGAGACTATAAAGAGTCTATAAAAGGCGTATTAAGCTAATTAGCTATAGTTATCTCTATTATAGGTACTAACCTAGGTAACTATAAAAGCAGTTATACTAGGTTCTCTAAGTACTTTCTTAAAGAGAAGGTAGTAGGTATATAAAGCCTTAAGTAAGGCCTGTATACTTACTTATAGCAACCTAACAGATTTGTTAGATTATATAAGGCCTTACTAAGAGAAGTTAGGTAATACTTATAGCCTAGCACTATAAGTAATAAGATATATCTATATATTAACTAAAGATATTTAAAAGTAGCTCTTTATATACCTTCTAGAGAGAAGAGAGACTCTTATATAGGTAGAAGAGACTACTAACTAGATTCTCTACTAAAGGACCTCTTCTAACAACTATCAGGGCAAAAAACCCTAGAAGAAATATAAGAGTAGAAAGAATAGATCTAAAAGTAAATAGAGATCTAAAAAGACCTCTAAATAGTTAAAGGAGAAAAGGTTAGGTTATAATAACTATAAGTATACTAAAAGTAGAAAGCTAAAACTAAGAAATGCTAAAATTACTTATTTTAGTTGTAGAGAAGTTAGATACTACTAATCTAACTGTTTAAACCTAGAGAAGTCTAAGAAACCTAAAGAAGAATTAGACCTAGAAAAAAGTAAGAGGCAGAAGGTATATATCTATTCCTTCTTACCTATATTTTCTACCTAATAGAAAGTAAGGATCTTAGTACCTTCTATAATATATTATACCTATAACTAGCTTAATTATTAACAGTTAAGGCTGTAGTAGAGTCTCTAGGCCTATTTAAGGCTCTAATAGACAGAGGTTCCTAACTAAACCTACTATTAGCTGTAGTAGCAAAGAAGCAAGAACTGTAAGTTAATCTCTTACTCTAGGTTTTAGCTTAGAGGGTAGATAGAAGTAGTATACTAGTGTATAGTACTATAATAGTTATAACTAATATTACAGACTAATAAGTCTACAGCTTATTCTAGTTATAAACAAATTACTAAGCCTAATAGTAAAGTAGTAACTCTACCCTAGGGACTCTATTAAATAGAATACTCTCTTAGTAATTATTAATATCTGCTAGGCCTAATAGAGAACAACAACTCTAGTCTAGGAATTTTACCCTAGCAATAAAATGTAGTAGGCCTAAGACTAGGAATTTTACTCTACTAATAAACTAGAAAGCCTACTTAATAAATTCTAGTAGGTCTTATATCTATAAACAAGAGATTAACAGCTAGTTATATAACTTTATACTAGCTAAGTAAGCCTAAAACTATAAAGCCGATTTAAACCTTATAATAGGTCTTATATATAGAAGCTGCCTATTTAATACTTATAATAGGTCTTACTACTTTTTAAACTTAGGAATAATCTAGCTAGTTTCTATTACTAGTTATTAGGGTTGCTTAATTAATTTAGGTCTTAATACCTAAGATTTTTCTTAAATTAGAGTAAATCTAGCTAGTTTTTTTTACTAGTCTTTGGAGTCGCCTAATAGCACTTACTACCTAAGATTTCTGTAACAGGCTAGGCCTAGGTGCTAGCTCCTTAGCGTACACCGCCTCGGTATTACTCTAGCTTGTGCTTCCTAGCATAGACTAAAGCTCTGCTACAGAGCTAACGTGTCTAAAACAGAGTTATAAAAACTCTGTAACCTCTGTCCTAGAGGTTGTCCTCTATTAAATCTATCTTGTATTTTACTAGCAAATTCCCTTAGAGGTTAGCTCCTTATAATTAGATTTAATTACTAAATAAGGATTAATAAGCAAGACGTATAACAACGCTGCTAGGCGTCTAGGAGAATACAGCATTAAGCTGTGCACTAGTAATAACAATTAATTAGACGTTAGAACTAAACTTTAGAACCTTACTACTACGTTAGTACCTAAAGAATAGCAGGAGGAGCTTCTAGCTTACGTACTAGAACGCCTAACTACCTACCTATTATAAGCAACCCTACCTAAGGCTGCAGTAGCTATTACTAACAACAAGGCCTACCCTACAACAGACTCTAACTAGGACCTATAACAGAAAGACATAGGCGAAACTATACAAAGGCTAGTTAAAGCCTAGGTCTAAGCCTACGTTGCATCTATAGGATTGCTAAACTATAGTGTAATACTCTCTACCTCTATACAAATACTTAACAACAGACTAAGCAAGACTATAAAGTTACTTAACGTAGGCAAGTTTAGTAGCAACTAACAAGCGTACTAGACGTTTAAGTCTTAGATAAAGGACAAGCTAAGGTCTATAGGGGACTAGAAGGCTGTCCTAAGAGTTGCCTATATGTTTAATAGGCTAGAAGGACAGGCTGCATAGGTTAGGTTATTGTAGAAGGACTGTAACCTAATAGGTATAACTGCCTAGTTCTAGAACTTCCTAGACAAGCAGTATAAAGACTTACTGTTTAAGGAGCGCTCTTAGCAGAAACTCTAAACTATTACTATAAAGAAGAGTAACTAGAGTGTTAAGTCTTTTAATGCAGAGTTTATCTAGCTAGCCTACAACGCTGCTAAAGAGGACAACACAAAGAACCTTAAGACTAGGTATGTATCTGCACTCTAACTAGACCTCTAGGACAAGATAGTGTTAGTAGATATTCTAGACAACTAGAACCTCTAAAGCCTTATAGCTAAGGTCTTAGCAGTAGAGGTTAACCTCTATAGGTCTAAAGTACTAACAAACAGCACCTTTAGACAACACACACGCAGGACAAACCTAGATAGTATAGACTAGGAACCTACTAGAGTCTACTCTAGGAAGATTAAGTCTAATAACTAACTACAAGTAGAGTAGCAGACTTAGGAAGTTATAAACTAGCAGAGAGCTGCTAACGTCTGTCTAAGATGTAGAAAGAAGGGTTACTACGTAAGCAGATATAATCTAGCCCTAGCTAAGAGACTAGAGAAAGTCTAGGTTTAGAGTGTAATTGCTAAGGTTTCTAAAACTAATAATTCTACTAATAAAGGTTTAGAAAACTAGAAACTCCTGTTTAAAGACGTAAATAAGGGTTAGAAAAAGAAGTTGTAAAGAGGAGAGAACTGTTCTAAAAGTTCTACTAGCAGTAGCTAGATAGTAAGCCTATATTACTGCATGTAATAGTATAAGACAACACTGTAGCACATATATTAATTAATACTAGGTGTTTAATATATAGTATAGTCTCCTCTAAGTTTGTATTATAAAACAACTTCTAACGCACTCCTATATATAGACGTAAGGTATTAGGCATAGCTAGAAAAGTAACTTAGGTAACTAATATTATAAGAATAAAGATTAATATAGATAGCTACAGAGAGACCCTCTAGGCATATGTGCTAGATAGGGAAAAAGAGTACGACCTTATCCTAGGGAGACTATAGATAGATAAGAACAAGGTTACTATAGCACTAGCTAAGAAATCGTTGTTTATCTACTCCTTGCAGACGTAAGTTAGAAGCAGAGAGAGCGCCTATCCTAACTAACTACCTAAGCCTGTTAGCCTAGAGCTATATTAGGCGCTAAGGAAGAGGTCTAAGACAGACTAGAATATAGAGCTATTCTCTATATTAATAGCAGATATCTAGAAGGCTCTAAAGAAGAAGGAGCTAACAGATTCTTAAGACCTTCTCTTAGAGTTTCTAAAAGATAAGTTTAGAACGTTTATAAAGAAAGAAGCAGACAAGCTAGCACCTTACTATAGACCTAACATAGATTATGCTATTAAGCTAATTAAGCAAGATAGAAAACCTGTAACAGTACTATAAGGACTACTATACAACATGTCCTGTAAGGAGCTCCTAGTGCTCTAACAGCAACTTACTAGCTACTTAGACAAGAGCTTTATCTAAGTTAGTAAGTCTAGTGCTTCTGCCCTAATGCTATTTATTAAGAAACCTAGTAGAGGTCTCTAGTTCTGTGTTAATTATTAGGCACTAAATGCGATTACTAAGAAGAACTAGTACCTACTGCCTCTAATCTATAAGACTCTCTTATAGATCTTAAAAGCAACATAGTTTACTAAGGTAGACGTTATCTAGGCCTTCTACAAGATTAGGATTGTTAAGGGGGATAAATAGAAGACGGCCTTCTAGACAAGATTCGGACTCTACAAGTAGCTAGTAATGCTATTTAGGTTAGCTAACGCCCTAAGTACGTTCTAGCAGTACATTAACTAGGTCTTAAGAGAGTACTTAGACAAATAGTGCTCTACTTACGTAGACAATGTGTTAATCTACTCTAGCAGCACCTAAGAGGAGTATAAGGCTAAGGTTAAGGAAATTGTCTAAAAGCTAGGAGCTACAGAGTTGCACCTTAATATAAGAAAGAGCAAGTTTTCTATTAAGAGCACTAAGTATTTAGGATTTATTATTAAGGCTAGTAAGAGTATCTAGATAGACCTTGCTAAGGTTACTGCTATAAAGTTATAGGAACTCCTAAAGACAGTAAAAGGAATCTAGAGCTTCCTAGGGTTTGCGAACTTCTATTAACAGTTTATTAGCTAGTTTTCTAGCATAGCAGAACCTCTTACTTACTTAACAGGAAAGAACGCAACCTTTAAGTAGGGGGAACTCTAGCAGCGTACCTTTAATGCTATAAAAGCAGTATTTACTAGAGAACTAGCACTTATAAACTTTAACCTAAACCTAGAGATAGTACTAGAGTATAACGCGTTAGGATAGGCAACAGAAGGAGTACTATCCTAATATAGAAAAGATAAGGTACTCTGTATAGTAGCATACTTTTTAGCTAAGAATTCTAAGGTAGAAGTAAACTACACTATTTATAATAAAGAAATGCTTGCAGTAATTAAATACCTCTAAGAATAGAGCATAGAGCTAAAACAAGTAAAGGAATTTACAGTTATTACTAATTATAAAAACTTAGAGTACTTCTGTAAGGCCTAACTCCTTTCTAAAAGACACATTTATTAGTCTAGCCTCCTTAGCTAGTTTAACCTTACCTTTGCCTATAGACCTAGTAAGGTTAATAACTAAGCAGATACACTCTTAAGAAAAGAGAAGAACGTCCTTCTATCTACAGGAGATAAGAGAACTAAGACTAGACAGTTTTAACTATTAAAACTATTTACGCAAGTAGTAAAGACTAGCCTAGAAGACAACTCTGCTAATAATATACAGGTTTTCTCCTTAGGACTATATAGAGCAGACTAACTCTTCTCTATAACCTCTCTAAATAAAGAGCTACAAAAGAACTGCTATAAGAAACTAGAACAAACGCATAAGGAGACGCCTCTAGCTAGAAACTTAGAACTATATAATAGCATTAAAGAATTTAAAACACTTTAGAAAAACGCTGCTAAGAATAATAAGACTTACTAGCTTGCTAAGTCTTCTATCTCTTTAGGAGCCTAGAAGTTTCCTGTGCAGCTTAACTTTAAAGTTTCCCTCTCTAAGTACTCTGTAGATAATAGAGACTAACTATACTACTATAGAAGAGTATAGGTTTTAAACTCTAATACTCTTAGAACTAAGATTATTAACAACGCCTATTACTCTTTAATTGCAGGTTATCTAGAACAGAGAAACATATATGTAATCCTCTCCTAAGCCTACTTCTAGCTAGAGATGTTAACTGCCTTATAATAGTACGTAGAGAACTGTAACATCTGCAGAAGGATAAAGCTATAGAGGGAACTAAAGCAGGGACTTCTTAAACCCCTCTCTTTACCTAATAGGATTTAGAAGAAAATCTCTATAGACTTTATAACAGACCTACCTAAGAGTAAAGGTAACTGTAACCTTATAGTCGTTACAGACAGACTCTCTAAGAATATTATCCTAGTCCCTCTGCTAGACCTATTAGTAAAAACAGTTACTTATACTTTTATATCTAATATAGTAGCTTATTACTAGTTACCTAACGCAATTGTCTCTAATTAAGAGACGCAGTTCCTTAGCAACTTCTAGCAGATAATGTGCTAACTGCTAAAAATTACACAGAGACTCTCTACAGCCTTTTACCCCTAAATAGACAGGAGCACTAAATATATAAACTCTGTAGTAGAAGCCTACTTAAGAGCCTATATTAACTAGGCTTAGGATAATTAGTCTGCTTAGGTGCCTATAGCCTAGATTATAATTAAAGGACAGGTAGCTACATCTATAGGGTTTAGCCCTTTCTTCCTCTAGCATAGTTACAACGTAGATCTAGTCTAGATAGACCTAGACTTAATAGCAGAGTTGTTGCACTAATACGCAAAGGAACCTACTAAAGCTGTAGTAAGTATAGTATAGAAGTTTACTAAAACAATTAACTTTGTTAAAGCCTAGATAGCAGAGGCTTAGCAGATGTAAGAACAGCAAGCTAATATACACTAAAGAGAAGCCCCCTAGCTAAAGGTTAGGGACAAAGTCTAGCTAAAGCTAGAAAACTAGTTCTTAAACAGCTAAGCAAGTAGAAAACTAGACTAGAAGAACTAAAAGTTTATAGTTATAGAAGTTATCTCCCTACACAACGTTAAACTAGACGTTAATAGTAAAGTCTATCCTGTTTTCTACGTTAACTAGCTTAAGTTGTGCCTACAGGACCCTCTTTACAGATAATTAAACAACAACCTCTAGCCTAGCCCCCTAGTTATTACTAACAACAATAGTACATCCTCTAAAGAATAGAAAGTTAACTCTATCTATAGGAAAAGATAATCTAGAAAAGAGGGTAAGAGACGTAAATACCTAGTATAGTAAGAAGGCTATGTTAGCAAAACATAGGAAAGAGAGGACGTTTATAAGGACTAAGAAGCTCTAGACAGATAGCTGTCTACAACAAGGGACAGGAGAGATAGGAATAGGAACTTGCTTCTAGGCTTCTAATTAGAACCTCTAGAGGGGTATAACTAACTTTCTTACTTCTAATAGAGGAAGAAGAAGAGGAGTAGGAAGTAGAGATAAGCACAGGTAAGAGGAGGAGCACTAGTTAGTTAGGGAGATTATTTGTTGTATTAGTCTATTCTAAAGGATAGGCTGCCCTAGAGAAGGACTATATTATTATAAAGGAAAAGAGCTAGGAGTCTAGGTATTATCTAGCTAAGAAAATCCTAAATGCTGTAGACAAGAGAAGACCTAAGCACTGCCCTTAGCAGAACCTCTGCTACTACTATTATTCTTATTACCTGCAGCAGCGTTAGTAACGTCCTTAACAAGTATTTAGACAAAGTTCTTATATCTAGCAGTAGAGGGGATCTTAAGACGTGTATAGAGGTTAGCCTTAAAGTAGGTAAAGTGCGCAAGCAGTGTTAAGTTAACAGTAAGCTACATTAAGTAAGGAATTAGCAAATACTCTAAAAAACAGGTGTAAAAAGAGGAGAATAACTTACTAGAGTCTTAATCTAGACTACTGCCTCCTTAGCAGCAACAGTAGTGCGCTCTGTAAGGACTACAGCAGTAGAGGGATAGGCCTTAATCTTATTAACCTTAGCCTTATACTTAGACTACTTAGTCTTATAACTAGTAGCAGGCAAGTAGGTGTTAGGCTAGAACGCAAGGTTAGTGTAATGTAGAAGGTCCTTACGCTTCTTAAGGTCTACTTAAATAGGCTTAACAACTTACAGGAGGTTTACAGAGTTACCCTTAGTAAACTGTAAGAACACGCAGTACTTGTTTAAAGTCTTCTATATCTTACGCAGGGCCTAGCAGATAGTTAGCTAGAGAAGGGAACACTAAGAAATAAGAAGCAGAAACTTACCTTATAGCAGTAAGAATAGCTAAGGATACAGAGAGCGTAGCTAGTTAAGCAGCTGCTAGCAGTAAAGGTGCAGACCTGTCTAGACAATGTATAGCTAATACAGACCTTAAGATCTATAAAGCTGCTAGCGCGTTAAGTACGTAGGGACTACTTACCTAGAACCCTAGACTAATTGTTAGCAGGAACATTGTTAAAGGCTTTCTTAATCTCCTTGTCCTCTAGCTTAACGTCTTCTACTATAAGCCTTGCCCTCTTAGTTAAGCAAGTAGTAGGAGGAGCAGGATCTGCAGGAGCAGCGCTGCAGGCCTAGGCAAGGTAAAAGAGTTAGTAAATAAGCATATTACAGGTAGAGATAAAGCAACTTACTTACTTACCTAGCGCCTTCTTATAGGGCGAACGCAACGCAGTTAGTAATCTAGGAGGCGCTATTGTTAAAATTAAGCAGAGCAGGGCAACTAAACAATTAGGTAGTAGTAGGATTATAAGAGGAAGGCGCGCAGACTTAAAACATAGTACAACAGAGAATGCAGAAAGTAGGGAGTAGGCAATAGAGTTGTTTTAACTAAGGCACGCGCTAATAAACAAAGGATAAGTAGAGGGGTACTATAATAGGCTAGGCCTAGGTGCTAGCTTCTTAGCGTACACCGCTTTAGCATTACTCTAGCTTACGCTTCTTAGCATAGACTAAAGCTCTGCTACAGAGCTAACGTGTCTAAAACAGAGTTATAAAAACTCTGCAACCTCTATTCTAGAGGTTGTCCTCTATTAAATCTATCTTGTATTTTACTAGCAAATTCTCTTAGAGGTTAGCTTCTTACAATTTCTCTATAAAAGCAGCTTACTTATCTCTTACTAAGTATATGCTAGGCCTAAATAGAGTCTAATAACTCTATATCTAGGAATTTTACCCTAGCAAAACAAATATAGTAGGCCTAAGACTAGGAATTTTACCCTACTATTTAACTTAATTACTAGGCCTAAATAGAGTATAGGAATTTTACCCTAGTAAATATAGTATAGTACTGGCTTTCTCCTAAAGTGCTAGTTACTAATAAGAAGAGAAACACTTAATTACTCTATAAGTAAATTAAGGATAAATAATTGCTAGTAAACTTAAAGACTAAATATATATAGTACTTCTACTAGGCCTAAGTCTAGGAATTCTATCCTAGTAATAAGAGAAAGTACTTAAATAAGCTTACTAATAACCTACTAGCTTAATAGCTTAGTAGTAGCAATCTCTCTTTTTATATATACCTATTCTTCTTTAAATACTCTTGTAATAATCTATAGAGTAGAAGAAATAGCTAATAAGCTTAGCTTTTTAATTAGCTTTATCTTACTTAATTACTCTAATAGTTAATGTTTCTACAAACCCTAAGGTTATAAGAGAAACTCTAGCTGTTATAGTAATAGTAGATACAAAGCTTAATTTAAGCTAGGAATATCTATTATAGACTATTAAAAGCAGTATACTTTTGTAATAATATACTACTAATTTAAGGGCACTGCAGGCAGGTAAGAGATAGGATAAAACGTATAGTATTAGATAAGATAAGAGACAAATCCTTAGAGGTTAAGCCCCTAAGGATTTAAGAGAATATATACATGTATATAGGCTCTAAGAGGTAACTGTAGTTACTCTAAAGTATTTCTAAGAGTTAGCATGCCTAAAGTAGAAAGCCTCTAATAATAGCCTCTTCTCTTTTTACAGTCTGTTCTAGACTGCTAAACTCTATATACTAATACTTACTAGTTTAAACTCTAAAAAAACCTCTAACGTAAGAGGAAAATAGTTAGAAAAAAGCTAGTTTACTTGTTAGTAGGTACTTAAATCTATTAATTATATTAGCATAAACAACTCCCTACAGAGTACAGCTAGCACTAGTTTACTACTTGCTAGGTAACCTTACCTTTAGATCCTTTAGAATTAAAGACTCTAGAACCTATAGTTAAGACTATTAGAGAGTTAGGTAATAGTTTAGTAGATTACTAAATAAGTGTTTAGCTAGTACTACCTTATAGGGTGTCTGCAGCCTTACCCTAGTCCCCTTAAGGATCTAGTGCTCTTAGTCTAGTAGCTTTAACCTCTAGAAGCATAGTAAAAGAAAGATACAGAACAAACTATATAGTAATTATAGCAGGTTCTTTTTATAGAATACTTATTACTGCACTATAGTCTCTGCAGGGCACTACTACTCTAAGTTTAAGAACTGTAGTTACCTAAGAGCTAGTATTAGGTACACTAACACACTGCTCTAGCTATTTTCTCTAATAACTTATCCTCTATAAGTTACTTAAGTGTCTAGGCTCTTTGTCTATAAGCTCTATAGAGGTATTATTACCCTTAGTCTAAACAACTATAGTTACTAGAAGCGTAGACTTATTTACTTAACTGCTACAGCAGTTTAGCTAGACATATTATTACTTTTACCTAAGAGGTACTCTGTAAGGTACCTAGTTAGTACCTAAAAGTTGTTCTTCTTCTACGCAAGTAGGCTCTAAGCAATATACTATGTGTAGGTAGCTTATTATAACAATATTAGGCGTTACTCTATATTTAAATTAACCCTGTTATAGAAGTCTATCTGCTAATTATGTAGTATTAGCTATGCCTTTATTGTGTATTTAGTTGTTATTTACTCTAGACTTAGGGCTTTATAGATATATAGTAAGTGTCTTATTAGGTGTATATTATTCCTTACTAACTATATAAAGTTTTAGGCGTTTAACTGTTTAGAAAGTAGGTAGTAAGGTAGTAGAACATTAGCAGGGCAGTAGATAGAGGTAAGAGTATTACAGTATATAAAGAGTAGATACCTTAACTTCTTCTTCCTTATCTATACTCTACTTATACTTACACACTTTCTACTCTATTTTTTTATAATTATGCCTTTCCTATCTTTGCACATTAACAACGCTAAGTTACTAGACTTTATATATATATTACCTAACAACATAGCTCTGCAGCCTTTTCTTACTTACTTCTAGTACTATAGGTGTATAACTAAGCTGTCTACTAAGTCTAGCTCTAACTCTAATAGAACAATTAAGTTATTTATACAGGTCTTTAGGTGTCCTAAGAAGTTCTGTGTGTATAAAAATAACTTTAGTATATACTCTAGATACTTAGGTAGTAACAATAGTAGATGCGTTAAGGTAAGTCTAGAACTCTCCCTGTTACCTACCTAACGCTAATCTATATAGATTACGCCTTACTTCTACTGCGCTATTAACATACTTAACTTTCTTATTAAGTAAGCTAAACGCAAGATAAATAAGGAGACTGCTTAATAAGGTAATACCATAACTAAAGATAACATTCTAGCTACAACCTAGCACTACTAGCAGACTGCTTTTAACTATGCTAAAGCCTGCTGTATTAGTACTATAACCTATAAGACTGCTATCTAATACTATATAAAGGACTTAAGTTTAAGTCTAGTAGACTATAATAAAGCTTGTTAGGTTTTATAAAAGTATAACCTATAGCGCTTTAATATAAGTTTCTTAACTTTTCTACCTTTGCTATAGCTAACTTATGTAGGTATCCTTAGGTACTGTTAGTAAGAAGGCAGCCTCTAATATAGTTATTAATATAGATGTTAAGTATATGTTCTAGCAGAATAGTGCTGCTAGAGGTACAGAGAAGCGTTAGTACTACTACAGCACTAATATGCCTTTTACTAATAATACCTTAGCTACTCTCTTCTAGTAGTTAATAGTTTCTCTAACTAAGTCTGCAGTTTAGAAGACTCCTAAGCGTTATTATTAAGGTAGTCTAGACTTTAAGCTTAGCCCTACTAGAGGCTTATAAGGTCTTTCCTATATGTTTTAAGTTGCTCTTTTAGATAATATATAGTAATAGATTAAATATAAATAACTATATAAAAATCTATACCTACTCTAATGCTTTTAAGACCCTTATCCCCTACCTTAGATAGTTACTAGGCTAATCTACAGCCTTAGGATAGTAACCCTAGGTTAACAAATTATTTATAGTTTTATAGCATAAGTATTATCTTAGGATTTCCTTAGGCAACCTCTCTTCTACTAAGGTAGGTTTAGATTACTCTAACCTAACTTAGACTTAGCCTTGCGTTTACAAGTAGATTACTGCGTTATATTAGTTATTGTCTTAAGGTACTCTTTAAAGATTTCCTTATAGTAGTTAAGGTTCTTTAGTAGCTTCTAGGTAGCTTCCTTATTTAGCTAACCTAGCTACTTTACTAGGTACTCTTGCCTACAGACTTAAGTGTTATAGTGCTACAGAATTCCTTTAACTTTGTACCTCTTTACTAGAAGAGTATCTTCTAGAATCTGTGTAGGACCTAGCTAGAACCCCTTTTCTGCAAAGGGTTCCCTCTATAGTTTAAGTAATAATATATTAAACACTAGGTATACTCTGTCTATTAATAGTAGTAGGTCTAGCTTATAAGCTAGCTTCCTAATCTTCTTTATAATAGTAAAGGGACCTAGGTAATAGGCATTAAACTTCTTAGATAGTTAGCTAGTTATTAGGTTCTTTACTTAGAGCAGCACTTGCTTACCTTTAGTAAAGTGTCTGTCTGCCTACTTAGTATTATACTAATAAGAATTACTCTTCTAGGTATACTCTAAGCTATCCTTTACTGCTACTTATAGGTTATGCTACTACTTTAGCTGTTTAATTACCTGCTAGCAGAGGTCTAGTACCTTTCTACTATCTGCCTAGGCTTCTAGGGGATAGTGTAGCTAGTACTTATCTAGAACTCTATTAAAGCTCTAAGAGTTAATCCTATATACTACCTTAATAGGAGATTTCTTATATACTAAGTAAGCCCTTAAGTTGTATGCGTACTCTATATATAGTAATAAGTCTACCTAGTTATCCTGTTAGTAGTTTATGTAGATGCGCAGGTAGGTTTCTAACTCCTAGTTTTAGTATTCTGTCTGTCTGTTAGTCTATAGGTAAAAGGCTGTACTAAGGTAATAGTTAATCTTTAAATAATAGCAGATATTAGACTAGAATTAGCTAGTAAATACTAACCTATAGTCTAATATTAGAGTATTAAGAGGACTATGTTTAAGGAAGCACTGCTTAAGCAGTAGTTTAGCTACCTTCTAGAACGTAACTGTCTTAGTTATAAGTAGGTACTAGATATACTTGCTAAACCTACTAACTAAAACTAGGATTAAGTTATACTTATTCTTCTAGTTATTCTTTAACATTAGTAGGTCTGTTACAAAGTCTAGAGAGTAATACTGCTAGAGTGTATTAGGTACTAGGAGTAAGACTAGCAGCTTCTATAGCTTGTGCCTATAAATCTTATTTAGTTAGTATACTATATAACGCTAAACATACTTATATATATCCTTCTTTAGGGATAGCTAATAGTACTTTTGTTTTAATAGCTAGGCAGTCTTCTTATAGCTATAGTAACCTCCTATAGAGTTGTTATAGTTCTTTATAAGAATAGTTTAGGAAAAAGTTATATCTTAGAGAATCTACACTTTTCTACTTCTACACAGGATCCTACTAGGGTTAACTTTCTAGTAGTAGTAACCTATAGCTGCTCTACTTACTTCCTAACTTGTTAGAAACTTATAAGCAGCATCCTGCTCCTAAACCTATTTAATATAGTTGGTTAGGTATTCTAAGGTATCTAGAGCGTATACAGATTTACCTTGCATAGCATTATTTATAAGGTAAGTAGGTAACCTAACTTGTCTATTAAGGTTACAAAGAAGAGCCTCTGTAAAGTTAAACCTAGGTTTCTAAGCTTTAAATAATTTAGATTAGCTCTAGCTGTTATAGCCTGTAGATAGCTAGTTAAGAGCTAAGAGAGACGTATCTCTAGTACCTATTAGTAGGTAGAATTCCTTAGAGGCAGTTTTAGAGAGTTGCTAGGATCTCTTAGAACCTCTACTAGGGCTACCTGTTGCCTTAGTTGCCTATTTAACGTTTTAAGCCTTAGACTTCTAGACAGTCTATATTTAAAGCTTTTGTTAGAGCGTTAGTAGTATAGCATTATATAGTGCCTGCTGCTCTCTAATAACTAGTCCCTTTATATAATCTAGACGCCTTAAGAGGCTGTCTACAGAGTTCTCTAGTCTAGGCTTATACTTAACTTTAAAGTTGTACCTAGCTAGCTTCTTTACCTAGCGTGCTTACGTAGAGCAGAGCTCTTTTGTAGTTGTAAAGTACTGCAGGTTGTTATAATTAGAGAGTACTTAGACTGTTAACAGAGCATACTTAAAGTAATATTACTACTACCTAAATACCTTAACAATTACAGCTAATTCCTTATTATAGGTGTGCTATCTAATTAATAAGCCTTAGAACTTCCTGCTTTAGAACGCTACTAGCTTCTAGTGTTGTTCTGTTAGTACTCCTAATAATTGCAGTTACAGTAATATAGCAGCTATAGTAAAGTCTAACACGTTAGTAAGAACTATAATTAGTTTAGCAGAGTTAAAGTGCTGTAGCACTAGTGCTTTAGTAAACTTCTTCCTAATAGTAAAAAAAGCCTAGCATACTTTCTCTAGTTAACTCTATAGTTTACACTATCTTATTAGACCTTTTTAGGTTTTTGCTAGTGTTTTCCTCCTCTTCTTTATAGAAGTAGAGCTTCCTAGCTCTAACTCTAGCCTCTAGGCAGAAGTTATATAGTCTACTAACAGGCAGATAATCCTAGAGTAGTTAAAGATAAATCTTTAGTAAAAGTTAGTAAAGCTAAGAAGCACTTAGATATTCTTGTACTCTTTAAGCTTAGGCTACTCTTAGATTGTTTACACGTAGACAGGATCTATAACTACTCTACTAGGCGTAATAATAAAGCCTAGGAACTTAACTAACTTTGTTATAAATAAGCATTTGCTTACCTTACAGAACAACCCCTATTTAACAAGTTAATCTAGAATCTCTTTAATATAGGCTTAATAATCCTTCTTATACTCTAAGTATATAAGAATGTTATTTAGGTACACTACACATATACAGTCTATTAGGCCTCCCAAGGCTCTTTAGATGTAGAATTAGAACGTTACTAGAGCGTTTACTAATCTAAAAGGTATAACTAGGTACTTAAAATAACTGTACCTAGTCTTAAAAGCTGTTTTCTACTTATTACCTTCCTTAATCTAGAGCCTATAATAGGCATTATATAGATCTAGCTTAAAGAAGATAGCAGCTTTTAATAGCCTGTCTAGTATCTTGTTTATAAGAGGAATAGGATACTAGTTTTTAATAGTAACCTTGTTAAGGCCTCTGTAATCTACACAAAGTTATAGTATTATAAAGTTATAAGACTTTCTTCTTATAATCTTTATTAGATAGTTTCCTTTTTAGGAATAGTTATTACCTAAAAAGGCAACTTAAGCTATTTAGCCTAAATATATATATATTAGGCCTAAATACAGGTACTTTCCTAATTAGGTTTAGCTCTTACCTAATCTAGTAAAGTACTATCTAAAGAATGCCTAACTAGAGAGCGTTAGAAAGCTGTGCTTATTATAGCTATAGCTTTACTAGATCTAGAGTTAGCTTTCTTACTATAAATAGCTTAAGAACACGTTGCCTTTACTAGTAGGTTACGTGTATATCTACGTAATCTGCTAGTAGGTTGCGTAATTGTTTACGCAATCTGCTAGTAGGTTGCGTAATTGCCTACGCAATCTGCTTAGAAATCTACTCTTGATTTCTAAGCATCTATTTGTAATAACTATTCTAGATCCTTCTAATTTGTAATAGAGAGAAGCGGAAGTAGAGTATAAATACTACTTGCTTTCCCCCTCTCTTAGTTCTGTACCTAGCATTTAATATAATAACTTGTCTATTATATTATCTTATTACTATATTTACTCCTCTTACCTCTTTAGGCTATACGCTTCCTATTTTGGAATTACCTAGTCTAGTTAGTCTAGGTCTTCTAGATTAGGGAAGAAAGTAGTCTGTCCTCTTATTTCCCCTCTACTTTCTTTACAAGTATACTGTTAGCCTTTAGCATAAACAGAATAGGTGCCCTAGTAGAGGACTTACTTAAGCAGATCTAAACCTTCTCCTGCACTGTATTAAGGTAGGCCTGTAGTATTTCTAGCTCCTTCCTAGAGAGGTTATATATAGGCATGTTTAGTATCTTGCTCCTTAGCTTAATATTAATAGAGTAATTGTAATCTTAATATAGTGCTAATATACTAGACTAGTATTTACTAAATATAAACTACTTATAGTGTAGCTCTAGAAGAACGTGCTTAAGCTCCTCTAGATCTAGTTTGTTATCTGCAGAGTTAACTAAAGAGTAGTCTTTATTGCTATCTAGAAGGACTTAGCCTATGCCTATAAGCAGCATCCTAGAGTGTTAAGATAGCCTATAAATAATACTTACTACTATACACTTACCTATAGCTTTAGAGAGCTAGAATAGATTTAGGTGCTGTATAACATAATACTAAAGGTAGTTAACAACTTTAAGCATTTTGTTCTAGAGCTAGAGGAGTCTCTTATTATAGAAGTATTCTGCATTAAGAACATCGTCTCTGCTTAGCCCCTAGGCTAGTAGTTATCTACTGTCTTCCTAGTTACTTCTTAAAAGGTTATTAATTTCCTCCTCTAGGACTTAGTAAACTAGGTTATCTGGGTGTATTAAGTATGCTCTCTCCCTTAGTTTTATAGAGTAGAACAGATCTTATGCAGTAGTAAGGTATACTCTTTCTACATTGTTAGGGAACTACTTATATGTGCCTTTAGAGAAGCAGATACACAGGTTAGCAGATACTAACTATAGGTAGCCTAGTACTAGGTTATATCTCTTAAAGGCAGCTAACTAGAACTCCTGCAGTCCTACAGATTTAACTATACTATTACTGTCTAGGCAATTAATAGTTAGATTGTAGAGTTATTAGATGTCTAGGTAGTTACTATTAAGAAATATAGCTACTAGCATTTAATAAAACAATTTATATTCTAGGTAGAGATAATCTACTACTTACTAGCTAATAAGGTTTAGCTCTGCTTTTAATTTATAAAGGGCTTAGAGCAGCGTTAGAGACCTGTTAGGGTCCTAGAGAGATATAGTAACTATAATACAGGTTTATTTCCCCCTAGATTTAGGCCCTAGTTATAGTTAGAATAAGTTAGCGACTAGGGCTCCTCTTTTCCTAACTCTCTTATTAACTAGGAGTTTCTATTATTACTTTCTTTATAGTAGGAGTTGTAACTACTACAGTTTTTCTAGTAACTCTTTTAGCTGCCCTAGTCTTTGTTTTAACTTAAGCTATTGTTACTATTATTAGATTAAGTAGCTACTAGGGTACTGTTACTCTAGTTACAGAACAGTGTGCCTCTATAGCTAGTATGTCTCTTATTCCTCTTCTAATTAGAGGATATAGTATGCCTTTTACTATAGTTAGCATTACTACTCTTATAAGTAACTGTAGAACAGGCTACTATTTCTATATTATAAAGAGCTTGTTTAAACTCCTGCTATTACTAGATATTGTCTAGGCTACTCTTACGCTAGATTTCCTGCTAAAGGTAAGGCAGAGTTTTAGACTATATAAAAGTAATTTTAAAGTTATAGTCTTTAGTACTGTTGTTAAACTTAAAGAAGCTATACAGTAGTAGTAACTTCTAGTAATTTAATAGCATTAGGAAGGTGTTAACTATATTACCTTCTCTCTACTTAATGTTAAAGAACTTAGTATAGTTCTTATACTTAGTAAGAATAAGGTCTTATATAAGTTGCTTCTCTTCTACTTTAAGGTTAGACTATAATTAGATACATCTCTAGTTAATCTGTTGTTAGATTAGTTTACAATAGATGCTAAACTAAATAGTACCTATAGCCTAGTAGGTTCTTATAATAGAGTCTTCTAACACCTAAGCGTATTAGAAGGCCGTCTTAATGTCCTTAATCTACTAGTCTACTTACTATAGGGATAGAGCTCTACTCTTAGTACCTAGCTTAGGTTTAGGTTAAATGTTGTTTAACACTTAGATAATCTTTCTAGCCTTATTAAACGCTAGCTAGTTAGGTTCTAACTAGTTCCCTTTCTTAGTTAGGCCTAGGGCTTATAAGGCTTAGTTAATCTAGTTCCTCTAGATAGCTAATTTAGCCTTAGTAGCTCTAGCAAGCTCTGTCTTAAAAAGGTTCTTAAGGAGTTGCTTAATAAATAATAGCTAACCTGTAGTTAGGATAGCTACAGGTTCTACTCTAGGCGCCCCTATAGCAGCTAGAGGGTCTGTATTTAAACTAGTTACTAGGTTTATCTAACTTAGATAGGATAGCGTATCTGTTAGAGAGCTAGTAGAGCTAAGAGCCTGTTTGTCGCCTAATTTAGTAGGACCTAACGCTTAGTTATTAGATATACTAGGCGTTGTTTTAACCTAGAGCATAACTAGTAGTAATAAGTTTACTACTACATTGTGTATAGGATACCTCTAGACATCTATTAGGTTACTACTAGGGCTAGGCTGTTATAAGCCTAGTGCGTTATTGTTGCTAGTAGCATATTAGCAACGTTAATTTCTAACTATTGTAATAGGTATAGAAAAAATAAGATATCTCTTAACTGCCTCTTCTAAGAGGGAGTATAAAGGATTTAAATTGTAAGGGCACTATAAGCAGGCAAGAGATAGAACAAAACGTATAGTATTAGATAAGATAAGAGATAAATTCTTAGAGGTTAAGCCTCTAAAGATTTAGAGGAATATATACGTGTATGTAGGCTCTAAGGGGTAACTATAGTTGCCCTAAGGTGTTTCTAAGGGTTAGCATGCCTAAAGTAGAAAGCCTCTAATAATAGCCTCTTCTTTTCTTATAGTTTGTTCTAGACTGCTAAACTCTATATACTAATGCTTGCTAGTTTAAACCCTTAAAAAACATCTAATATAAGAGGAAAATAGTTAGAAGAAAGCTAGTTTGCTTATTAGTAGGTACCTAAATCTATTAATTATATTAGCATAAACAACTCCCTACAGAGTGCAGCTAGCACTAGTTTACTACTTACTAAGTAATTTTACCTTTAGATTCTTTAGAATTAAAGACTTTAGAACCTATAGTTAAGACTATTAGGGAGTTAGGTAGTAGTTTAGTAGATTACTAAATAAGTATTTAGCTAGTACTGCCTTATAGGATGTGTGTAGCCTTACCCTAGTCCTCTTAAAGATCTAGTGCCCTTAGTCTAGTAGCCTTAACCTCTAGAAGTATAGTAAAAAGAAGATATAAAATAAACTATATAGTAATTATAGTAGGTTCTCTTTATAGAATACTTATTACTATACTATAGTCCTTATAAGGTACTACTACTCTAAGTCTAAAGACTGCAGTTACCTAGAAGCTAGTATTAGGTGCAGTAATATACTGCTCTAGGCTATTTTCTCTAATAAGTTGTCCTCTATAAGTTACTTAAGTGTTTAGGCTCTTTGTCTATAAGCTTTATAGAGGTATTATTACTCTTAGTCTAAACAACTACAGTTACTAAAAGTGTAGACTTATCTACTTAACTACTATAGTAGTTTAGCTAGATATATTATTACCTTTACCTAAGAGGTACTCTATAAGGTATCTAGTTAGTACCTAAGAGTTGTTCTTCTTCTATATAAGTAGGCCTTAAGCAATATACTATATATAGGTAGCTTATTATAACAATATTAGGCGTTACTCTATATTTAGATTAATCCTATTATGGAAGTCTATTTGCTAATTGCGTAGTATTAGCTATGCCTTTATTATAAATTTAGTTGTTATTTACTCTAGACTTAGAGCTTTATAGACGTATAATAGGTATTACTACAGTAAGTAGGTTAGGTTTTTTCAACTTACACAAATTAGATTTCTTTCCTAGATTTTAGATAGGCTTATACCTAAAGAATGCAGGTAAAAAATATACTAAATATATGGGTATTTAAAACACGTAAAGTGTAGGTTTTATCCTTAAAGTAAAAACAGGTTTTATATAATAGGTATTTTTTACAGCTAATTTACACGTTTGCAAAAACCTATACAGAAAACACGTTTTCTATACTATATATAGTTGCTTATTTAGTCTAGCTAGAAAAGATAGGTCTTAAGCAGGACTAGAACAGTTAAAAAGCAGACTAAGGACTATCTGTAACTCTAACTGCGTTTTTTAAATCTATCTCTTTAATACTTTAAGTATTTAGGTTTGTTAGAGGATAGGATATAACAGCTTTAAGTACAATTTTTAAAGGCCTTGCTATATAAGCAGATGTTAAAACTGTAGAAAAACAAACTAAGGACTATTAGTAACTTTAACTGCGTTTTTTAAATCTGTCTCTTTAATACTTTAACCGTTTAGGTTTATTAGAGGACAGGATATAACAGCTTTAGTATAACTTTTTAAAGCTTTGCTAGATCCTTTAAACTACTTTTAGTAGTTTAAAGAGGCAGAAGCAAGACACTATGTACACTCTGTAGACCTAGTCTTAAAGGATTTTAAGCTACTTAAAGAGTAGAAGCAAGATACTATATACTCTAAGCAAAGCTAATTTTAAACTATTTTTAACAGTTTAAAGAGGTAAGAGCAAGGCGCTATAAGATAGTTTAATGTGTAATTTATAGTAGAGCTAGGCACTATCTGCCTTTAGCGTGTAGATTTTAGAGAGGTAAGGCACTACAAAGCTTAAGTGCTTAGGTTTTAAAGGATTTTAAGCTAGTTAAAGTGGTAGAAGTAAGGCACTATAATCTTTAAGTGTGTGTAGTTTAGAGGATTTAATACAGCTTAAAGTGTTAGAAATATATTTCTCCTCTAGTCTTAACAAGGGTTTAGACTATTAACTTTAGCAGGAAAGGTCTTCTAGTATAAATAGCTTTAAATACAATTTTAGTCTTTTTTTAGCGTTCTAACAGAGGAGAAACTGCACTTATAAAGCACTAGATTTCTGTTTTTAGTCTAGGCTAAAGAGTAGTAACTAAAATTAGGTTTTGCTTTAAAGCCTCTATATAAAGGTAAATAGAAGCTATAAAGGCAAACTCCTAAAGAGGGCTATATGTATTAAGGTTTTAAATGCTAGCTTAGTTAGCTCTAAATGCTTTAGCAAGGCAGAAACAGCAACATTTTATAGATAGACTTTTCTTTTAGTCTAAAGTTTCTGTTAGATAATAGTAACAGCAGTATGTTATAGTTATTACTAACCTTTTATATTATATAGAGGGTTTAATAGAAAGGAGCTAGTAGAATTAATAAACATAATACTCTTTATAAATATTTTAATCTAGAGAGAGTTAGCTATTTTGTATCTACATGTTCTTTTTAGTTAGTTTTAGAAATAAAGACAAATAACCTAATATACGCACTATTCTGCACTCTTTTTTTGCCTTTATATTACTAGAAATAGTAGCAGAGATGTTTTAATATATAGAGAGTTAGCTATTGTATATCTGCATTACTATCTTAGTAGGCTTCCTAGATAAGAATAGAAGACCTAAGACATATAAACTTCTGCTCTTCTTTTTTATTTTTGTGCTACTAGAAATAGTAGCAGAGGCTAAATATAACAGTGCTTAAAGTAGCAGGTTTCTGTTATAGGAATTGTTTTAGTAGAGGGTATATTAGTCTATTTCTGCTTTTTTATTCAGAATAAAGTATAGTAGTAGTACTAGAGCTCTAGCTAGAGTTTAATTCTGCAAGCCTACGTTAGTTAATAATCTAATAATATTTAGTCTCCTACTGCCCTTATTTACTATAAGTAGTAATAATCCCTACTAAGTTAATAATATTACCTACAGGTATCTATAAGAAGTTATTAGTGCTCTGCTAGTAGGTAAATAGAGTGCTAAATCTAAGTATGTTACGTAGTACAGCTAGCAGGCGCTGTCTATTAAGGTAACGCTTTCTTATTAGTAACACAGTTAGCTTCCTAGTATATGCCTACCTACTGCTATTAGCAGAATTTAGAAAGAAGTAGATAACAACTGTAAAATGCAGATTACCTTACTCTTATACTGTCTTTAGTAATATGTTGTATACGTATATAATATAAGCTCTATGCTACTAGTAAAGGGTTCTCTTCTTACTTTTAATAGTAGTAACAAGGTTGTTATTACTTAGACAGTACGCAGTATACACAACTATATTGCTAGGCAATATAGTAGTATATTCCTGCTAATATTCTGCTACAGATCTTTAGAGCTAAGCCTGCTATTCTTAAGAGAGTAGCTTGCCTATTAGGTATAGGAGGCTAATCTCACCCTAGTTAGAAGGATCTATATTATTAGTCAGCGCTTATATATACTGCCTAAAGTTTGTATAGCAGATATATTTAAGAGTAATAAGGTTAATCTAGACACTTTAATACTTCTATAAGAGAGACAAAGTAATTATCTTAATAGATTATATAAACCTCTTTATTGTATACTACTAGTAGTATATTAGCAACCTAAAATCTATAATGCAGTCTGTAATATATAACAAGAAGTAGACTTAGATTATACACGCCTATAGCTAGTTTAGGTTATTGTTATAATATATATGCTTATACTGCTAGACAAACTCTATATAAGTACGCCTTACTTTATTAATATTAGTAGCGCTGTAGCTCTGCTATTAAGCTAAGCAAAGAATCTCTTTATATTGTAGAAAGTTTTTAGTGTATATAAGCAGCAGAGATTTATACATAGTAGGCGCGCTAAAGCACTAAAAAAAGAATAGCTAGTTAGCAGATATAAACGTCCTGTGTTGCAATATAGGTTAAAGCGCTTAATATATATATATTAGAATGTTCTCTTTAGAGTCTTTAATGCCTTTATTAATAGAAATCTAGTAGAACTATATAATACTGCGCACTGCAACACCTCTGCTCTTTAACTCTATATTTTAAAAGTTACATAAGTAACTAGGTATATTTATATGCATACAGTATATAATATTAATAGGAAAACTATAAGAGAAGTGTATAGTAGGTATATCTAGAAGTGCAGATCTGTGTGTAATACTATTATCTTGCTAAAGCTCTCTATAGGCAGCCTAAGTAGTAGTATATTATAGTAATATTACCTATCTTATTACTTATAGGAGATTTAGTTACGGGCTGAAGTAAATAGTGTTTCTATTTAGATAGTAGTACTTCTTATTATAGAGCGTACTAACATAACTATATATACAGCACCCTACTTTAGATTTGCCTAGTAATTTTATGCCTATAATATCTGTAATAGCTAGGCTGTTACCTGTATGTATATTAGATATATCTTATACAGTGCAAAGTACTAAATACTAGTAACTAGAATAATATTTCCTTTAAAGTAAAACGCTGCTCTAAGTGCGCATTTTATATATAAGAGATGCTAGTTTGCAGATTTTAAAGCTTCTATAGCAAACAGTATAACTAAGTGTTAATCCTGCTTACTATAAAAGACTATAGAATAAGTAAAGAGGTAAGTAAGTTCTATTCTTTATTATAGATGCTAGGATATAGGTTAAGATTAAACAATATAACTAGCGTAAGCTTAAGTCTATGTAGTTAGTTCTTTACTAAGCCAATGCTGTTAAGAGATAGGCATAATACTAGGTTACGTATGTTATTGAAATAGCCCTAAGAGCAGTATGTGCAAAACTACGCTCTATTAAAAATATCTCTAATGTCTGTAGGTAGATTATCTGTTATAAATACCTTCTTATAAACGTAAAGCTGTTTTACTTAATCTTTGTCTACGTACTAGATAAGTAATTAAGGTATTAGAGGTATATACTGCTATTATCTTACAGCCTTATCTATGCTATTAAGGTAATATCTACTTTTGCATTTTAGACAGAATACTTCCTAAGCATAGTTGCTAGTAAACGCAATACAGCTATTAGAGTATATATAGTAGTACTCTAGCTAAAGCTTATTTATAAACATTGTCTTAAGTTTATATTTAGCCTGCAATATAGAGTTGCTAATGTTAATATTGTACTTCTTCTTATAGACTTTCTTAATTCTTTTTATCTGCTCTTGTTCTAGACCCTAGTACGCATTAATCTCCTCTATTAGCAGTTAGTAGTTCTAAGTACCTTAGGATGTTAGACAAGAACTTAGCTTATAAGTAATAGTACATACCTTGTTTATTTACTTCTTTAGACTTACAGTAATATTACGCCTATAGTAGAAGGATTAGATTATCTGTATTAGAACTAGTACTAGTGTCTAAATCTGTTAAGCTTAAAACTAAGTTATTGTTTAGTAGTATTATATTATCTCTTCTCTATATACGTAGTATTTCTATCTAGAGCTCTTTAGCAAGGAAGAGAATACTGTAGTCTTAGCACTTCTTATAGTGCCTCCTATACACTGCTCTAGATACTTTATATTATGTCTTTAAGACGTATAAGCATTAGCATATAACCTTTCTTATGCCTATTATATAGAGTGTAAGTAGTAGTAGAAGAGTAGTAATAATATTATATCTAGCAGTACTATTATATCTGCAGTAAGATATACTGTAATATTAATATATACGTAATATATTGCAGTTTCTTAATGTATAGATGTAACAGGAACTACATAAGTAGATAGCGTGCTGTTAGTAGCAGTAATAGTAGAAAGTCTATTAACTCTAGTAATTAGTTAGATTCTAGTATAAATTATAATAAGCAGAGGTAGTTAAGTTAACTAGGTAATTAACTACTATTTAAGCGTATTCTAGCTATTAGTACTAGCTATTATCTTTATATGCAGTACAGAGGTAGGTCTAAACAAGAATTTAATTAGTGTAGAGAAATACAAAGAGTTAGAAGCTATAGTTAAGGACGCTAGTAGAGTTACTGCATATAAATTTGTAGTAAGAACAGTAATTAACTAAGCAACTCTATCCTCTATCTAATTTAATATACTAAAGATAAGCAAGACGCTTCTAAAAGTACCTATATATAGGCTATACACTCTGCCCTAGTCTACTAAGGCTTTGCGACTAAGGTATAGCCTAGTATTACCTTCTTTAAGCATAGTTAGGCTGTTAAACCCCCCTAGCAATAAGAGCACAACCCTAACTAGGCAGGTATTGCCTACTAAGTATAAGAGCTTATGCCTAACAAACAAAGCAGTAATAAAAGAGTTTGCTAAGAATATAATCTATAGTTAGGATTAAACTAGCTAGAACTACCCTTAGTTCTGCCTATTGTTTAAAGAAATAGTAGACTTATTAGAAACCCTTGCCTTAATCTTCCTTAAATACAAATCTAATTACAGTAACCTATACCTTGCTAAGGTTTGCAGTAGTAACAATAAATTAGCTAGCTTTTAGGCAGTAGTAGTGTTACTCTAGTACAATACACACGTTGTGGTAAACAAGATTAAGGTAGTATACAGCAACATCTGCCTTAGAAGGAACACTATACTTTAGGCTTTTATTCTTTTCTAACTTAGAATATATGCTAAGGACTATGTTACGCACTCTAATAACAAGAGAATAAGGTAGCTTATAAGTCTAAATAAGTTTAGCATCTATATTAAAGAGGACTAGGAAATAAGCACTAGTATTAGCCTTAGAAAACTTCTTAACAAGTATAAAGCCTAACTTAATACTAAACTAGTGTATCTGCGCTAGCTAGTTTAGAACAAGTACTTCCTAATACTGTTTATAAGAAGGTAGAGCTTTAAGTTAGATTTAGAGCTAAGAGAAGTTAATATACACAGTTTCCCCTAGCAATATATATCTAATAAGCAAAAAGAATAGCGTAAACAACAGATAGTAAAGAGCGTAGCTAAGAATATTAGGATAGAAGAGTGCTATTACCTAATAAAGGAGGAACATAGTTCGCTAGTTAAAGTATTGTAGAACATAGTATGCTTAGAATTACTTAAACTGTTAAAGTCTAAGATATAAGAGTATTTGCTCTCTAAAGCTTGCTAATAGTTACACTAAACATAGAGTGTGCATATAGAATCTAAGTAGAGGTATTTACAGGTTAACTGATTAAGTACTCTGCGTGTTATTAGTGTGTAAAAACATACAGATTTATTGCTATTCTGCTAGCTGCTAAATAATAGTAACCTACAACCTACTAGTATTACCCCTAAGAGTCTTTAACTAATCTAATCTAAACACTATAATATAATAGGCATATACGCTCTAGCTATAAATTTAGTAGTACAGGCACTGTGCTATACTCTGCCTAGCTTATAATAAAAGTAAACATAACTTACTTACTAACTACCTAGATAATAGAGCTTTGCTAGAGCAAAAACTTTCTTCTACTAACACTATAGCTACTAAGCCTGTAATTACTAACTGCGCTGCTAAAAGCTGTATAGAGCTTTAACTCTAGCTAACAGAACTACTAGTATTGTCTTACTCTTTTCTATACAAGTCTATCTTCTAGAAGGTTGTAACATATAAGCTTTAGTTAACACAAAGTAATAACAGTAAGGTTAGTTTAGTAGCACGTTGTAATTGCTAAGAAGTATACCTGCTCTAAACTAATAAGTTATACTAACTACACCTAGATTCTTACAGACCTACTTACAACTTAACTACATGTAACTACGCTAGAAAGTACTCTTTATTAGGACTAAAAAGAACTCTGCTAAACACTATAGGATGCTTTTATATACACTGTTACCTAAGACTACGCTAGTTACCTAAGACCCTGCTAGTTACTCTAGTTACTTAACGCTAGGAAGTACTCTTAATTAAGACTAAGAAAGACTCTGCTAAACACTATAGGACACTTTAAAATACACTGTCTATTTAGCTAAGTTATTAGAGGAAGGCCTAGCGTATACGCCTATACAATTACAGTAATATAAATATTCCTATATTACTACTATTTATACTAATATACACAGTACCTACTTAGCAATATTGATATAATAGTAACTTTAGCACAGTATATAAGAGTAGCCTAGATGCTACCTAGGTTATTAAAGTATAACAGGCAACTAGGCGCCTTTAGTAGCAGGCTATTACTAGAGCAGTTAACTTTATCTTCTACTCTAGGCAATACTCTCTTAAGTCTAGATCTTATGCTTTAGTATATAGTACTATACTTGCAGTTCTCTCTCTCTTATTATGTGTTAGCTATATCTACTCTAGTTACACACTTCTTAAGTTTAAGATACTCTATAGTGTTTACTTTTAGTGATTATAGCAAGTTATACCTTACAGCTTATATTAGTTTACACCTAGACTACTTAGAGAGGCCTATTACACAATCTACATATGTACTAAGTTATTAGCAGTCTAATAGAATATAAGCATAATAGTACCTTATACTTAAGTTAAACTTAACTGCTATAAGACTAGACCTAGATATTAGCTAGGTTAGAGCTATATGCTTGTTAGTAGTAAGAGTTAGAGGTATATATATACTTCTTAAGTTAAACCTACACTTAAACATTTAGGTACTGTAAGAATTGTTACTAGGTATACTATTACTATTACTAAGGTTTACCTCTAGTGTTAGGTACTTAAGGTTTTATAAGTAGAGATTGATACTATTACTCTAAACAGGCACGTCTGCAAGCAACAATTAGATTTAAGTTATTTAGTAGATTAAGAGCAATGCTTAGGCTATGTCTACTTCTCTTGTAGTTTAAGTTAAGGCTTTACTTACCCTTTCTTATAACCTAGAAAAAACAATAGCACTTATTACGCCTTTAAGAAACTAGAACACTTCTACCTTGTAATAAACCTGCTTATAGGTAGAGCGTCCTTAAAACGCTAGTAGCTAAACAATTATTGTATTTAAGAGGCAGCGCTACATAGCACTATAGAGAAATAGGAAATTAGTTAGTATAGCTGTTACAGAGTGTAAGTGCCTCTTTAGAGCCTCTATAGATAGAGTTTTATATATTTAGTCCTATCTCTTATATACATTACTAGACTTAGGATTTACAGGTTTATATACTAGTAGATTTAGTTACTCTAATACCTGCTAGGCCTCTATTTGTTACAGTTAGGAGTAATAAGAATAAGCATGCTAGGGCTTTCTAAGTATATAGACAAGCTTATTCCTAGGTTAGAGGACATAAGGTCTATAGTATAACAATATTCTCTTCCTACCTTGTTTATCTGTTATACTTACAATCTACTAAGACTACTCTTTATTTAATTAATACCCTTATTACTAGAAACAAGAATAAGAGCATTAAAACATATTACTGTATATAATTCTTACCCTCTTTAAGTATCTGCTCTGTTATATCTTTAGTTATATGCATGTTAGGTCTCTAATAGTCTAGAGGCATAGTTAGTCTTCTACACTTAATAGTCTTATTACGTAAGCTTTAGGATTAACTTTACTCTTTCTTACTTTTTAGAGCACAGAGTAAAAGCTGTAGTTACTTATTATAGAACGCTGCTGCATAGCTACTAGGCAACCTTAGTACCTTCTAACAGTTTAATGCTTATTAGTTCTAGCTAGCTAAAAGCAATAGAGTAGCTTTAGTGTTGTTATAGGCAGAGGTAGTCCTAGGTAAACTTAAATAATGCTTTAGCAATAATAGTTTAGATTTTATATCTGTTAATAAAAGAAGTCTTGCTACTTACTAAGAGAACAAGCTGTGTATTTAATATAGGTGCAACCCTCTTAATAAAAACGCATAGTAGCACTAGGCTGCGTTCTTACTTCTGTACCTGTTATAAAGTATAAGCTTAGCATAAATAGTCTAGCCTAAGATAAGTCTATTAATTAGACTGCCTTGCATATTCTATTAAAGGACTCTAGTTCTACAAACTTCCTAGTTATAGATATTTGCTTACTTTTATCTTATATCCTATTATAATTCTAATATGTGTAATTTATTAGTTAGGGGCAATATTATTCTATAAACGGCTAGTGCTAGTAGAGAGAGAAGACAATTCTTTAGCAAGGAATAGCTAGTACTAATAACAAGAGAAGATAATTCTTTAGCAAGGAACAGCTAGTGCCTACAGCGTATAGAAACTACGCGATGTATAGTTTACTAAGAGTGTTAGCTATATAACTAAGTGCTAGGTTTAGTTAAAAACCTAAGTATGTAGAAAGTAGATTAGGTTTATAGGTAAGGAGTTGCAGAACACTAATGCATTAAGTAAACAATACTAGGCTGTAATTAGTAAATATAAACATAAATATAATTAGCACTATTACTATAGAAGAAATATTAGTAGTAGGGCTTACAGCAGATATATTATATTACTACAGCTAGCTATTCTCTATTTGTAATAGTTCTGTCTCCCTTATTGCTCCTAAATCTAATAGCATAACGTAATTAGATGTCTAAGACCTAAGTAACGCTTAGATATGTCTAGAGAAGACTAACTTCTACTAAAGGGTCTTCTAGATAGTTATAATGTTAGCCTTTATCTTACTAACTTTACTATTAGGATTCTAACTATAAAAAACAACAGTGTTATACTTAGTTATATAAAGGTTAATATCAGACTGCAGCTAAGTAATCTGCAGCTATATTGCAGTAAACTAGGCACGTAGAAGGCTCTTTTTATTAGCTAGAGCTTTAGTATCTATTAGCAGATAGTTAGAATAGATAAGCTAAACACTAAGACTCTTAAGATCTCTAAGTCCTAGCTACGCAGTATAAGTATTATTAGGCAAGCTAAACAGAATAGGCAGGTAGTGTACTATAGCAGGTAATTTGTACAAAAGTACTAGTTTGCCTTAGTAATACTAAGCTATATAAGAGAGTTTGCACAAATAATAGGTGTAGAAAGTAGATATTAGCTTAGCTATGTTACACGTCTAGGCTATCTAGAATGTTGTTACATTCTTACCCTAGACAACTTAGACTCTTACCTAGACAGAATAATTTAACAGTAGATACTAAGGTAGAGAAAAGTTGTACTGCTAACTATTATAGGCTATGTATATTAGTAGCAAGACTAACTAAGAAAGTGTACTAGTAGCTTACTAGGGTAAGCAGTTTACTAGGTAGATTTAGGGCCCTCCTTTAGTAAGTATAAACATTATAGAGGTATGTAAGTTAAATAAGACTACGCTAGCAAAGAGAGTAGACGTTGCTAAGAATAGTTATATATAGTATAATTATAGTAGAAGTTGCCTTATTAATAGGAGTTACCTAGAGAGTCTAATAATAAACAAGCGCTGTTAGCAGATAGATTAGCTATAGTGTAAAGATTACAGTCTTATGTTAAAAGAACAGGTTAACGTTTTAAGAGCAAAGTCAACTATAACTAACAGTACTAGCCTAGGTAAGATATATATTGCGTGCCTAGGTTTTGCATAGAGTAGACGTGTTTATTATAATATCTATGTATATAGACTAGACCCTAACTATATTACTATATTTTTCTAGCAAGGTAATAAGTAATAATAAATACTAACAAAATACACAACTGTAGTTAAATCCTACTCTAGCAACAGTCTTGTTAGCTTTAACTGCACTCTTATACTAGTATAATATACCTACTCTACTAAATAGATTACTAATATCTAACTTTACTACAGCTAACATAAGGCTACGCTATTAAAACCTCCTACTAACTTTACTACTACCTATAATATTAGACACAACTAGTATAACATAGGTAATAAAGGAGTTTTATAGAAAGAAGCTTTGTTCTTTAGAGAGAATAACTGTATTTATTCTTCTTTACCTTTCTCTATATAAGGAGTATCTATTTACACGCCTTAACTAGAAGCTATACTCTATATTTGCTAAGGTCTACTAGCTAAACTATAATATTTAACTAGAGATGCAGAAGCTAACTAGCTTCTACACTAAGGATACTAGGTTTAATTCTATATACTAGATTAAAATAGCATAGTCTGTTACTTAACTCTAGATAAGGCATAGACTCTTAAAGTACTTTAATAGTAGATAGGGCGTTTAGTAGCTGCTATATTAGAGCTAGGTTAGTTGTATTTAAAACACTAGAAAGTAACTTAAAAATGCTAATAGTATATACTACTGCTTGTTATATATCTAGGCTAACTAATGCTCTTAAGTTATTTAATAAATACAGCTACCTCTACATACTACTAGTAGTTAGTTGTGTAGGTATTATAACTAGGTTAATCTAAACTAAATTATGCTAAACAACACTATATACTACTAGTGTAACTACCTCTATATAGAAAGACTAACTACTAACAGTACAGAGTATATAGAAGAGGCTGTGCTAATTACTATACCCTCTTTTATAAGGGCTACATCTAGACTAACTTTACTAACGTGTACTAATACTATTTACTTAACTATACCTAGCGTTCTAGACGCTAGCGCAGATAAGGTTAGCAGTATGTATTAAGCTAGTGCTAGAATTCTAATGTAACAAAACATTACTCTTAATACTAGCTAGCGTATGCAGACTAGGAGCAGCAGTACTAGAAATAAAAACGTTATACCTAGGATAAGTAGTTCTAGGCGTTCTTGCTAAACTAGTAATAAGGCTAGAAAGATAGGAAGGAAAAAGCGCAAGAGTGTGCTAGAATCAAGGCACAGCAGCTTCCTACACTAGGCTACTAAAGCATTATAAGAGCAATTGTTACAGTCTTAAAAGAAGAGTAAATAAAGGCTATAGCATAATCTGTTTTAATGTAATAAGAATAAGTCTGCTATATACAGTTCCTAGTAACAGTTTTAAAATAAACATAAGTTTACTATATATAGTTTCTAGTATTAGATTTAAAACAGGTATAAGTTTACTCTATATAGTTTCTAGTAACAATTTTAAAATAAACATAAGTTTACTACATACAGTTTCTAGTAACAATTTTAAGATAAATATAAGTTTACTATATATAGTTTTAGTAGTTAGATTTAGAACAGATATAAGTTTACCCTATACAGTTTCTAGTAATAATTTTAGAACAAATATAAGTTTACCCCTTGTAGTTTTAGTAGTAATATTTAAAACAGATATAAGTTTACTCTATACAGTTTCTAGTAACAATTTTAGAACAAATATAAGTTTACCCCTTGCAGTTTTAGTAGTAGGATTTAGGACAGACATAAGTTTACTACATACAGTTTTAGAGGCTAGATTTAGAGCAGATATAAGTTTACTATATACAGTTTTAGAGTTTAATTTTATAAAGAACAAGAGTTTACTACATATACAGTTCTTAGTATTAATTTATAAAACTAAAGAAGGTACACTATTTAAGAATCTAAAGATGCTTTTTAAGGCAGAAGTTGTTTTTAAAGTAATAAGAGGTTACTATATATATTAGGTTACAGATTTCTACTAGCCTAAACTAAACTCCTAACTTTTAATTTAAGATAAGGTAAAAGAAGATAATTCTCTTAGGCAAGACTAAAGGAGGTATACTATTTAAGAATCTAAAGATGCTTTTTTAAAGTAGAAGTTGTTTTTAAGGTAATAAGAGGTTACTATATATATTAGGTTATAGATTTCTACTAGCCTAAACTAAACCCCTAACTTTTGATTTAAGATAGAGGAAAAGAAAATAATTATCTTAAACTAAGTTTTAATGTAATCTGTAAACTGCAGAAACACAGAATAGAAACATAAATCCTTTCACTTTTAATTTTAGATAGAGTAGAAGAAAACAATTGTTTTAAACTAAGTTGTAATGTAATCTGTAACCTGCAGAAACACAGGCTAGAAATATAAATCTTTTAACCTTAGTTTTTAGATAGAGTAGAAGAAAACAATTATTTTAAACTAAGTTTTAATATAATCTATAAACTACAGAGACACAGACTAGAAACATAAACTATTTAACTTTACATTTTAGATAGAGCTAAAGAATAGGTTAGAAAGATAGAAGGTTTATAACTGTAGTATATATATAGTTTGCAATATACCTGTAAAATGTTAATTTTACACATTTATTTTAAGTTTTTTTTTCTGTTTTTAAGTTTTTTACCTAGCCTAACTACTATAGTGTATCCTATTAAGTATCTATTATTTCTTACTAACTATATAAAGTTTTAGGTGTTTAACTATCTAGAAAGTAGGTAGTAAGGTAGGAGGATGTTAGCAGAGTAGTAGATAGAGGTAAGAGTGTTGCAGTATATAAAGAGTAGATACCTTAACTTCTTCTTTCTTATCTACACTCTACTTACACTTATATACTTTCTACTTTATTTCTTTATAATTATACCTCTTCTGCCTTTACATATTAATAATGCTAAGTTACTAGACTTTATATATGCGTTACCTAATAATATAGCTCTGCAGCCTTTCTTTACTTAGTTCTAGTGCTATAGGTACGTAACTAAGCTATCTACTAAGTCTAGCTCTAACTCTAATAAAATAATTAAGTTGTTTATATAGGTTTTTAGGCGTTCTAAGAGGTTCTCTATACATAAGAATAACTTTAGTATATACTCTAAATACTTAGGCAGTAATGCTAGTAGATATGTTAAGGTAAGTCTAGAACTCTGCTTAGTGCCTACCTAATGCTAATCTGTATAGATTATGCCTTACTTCTACTACGCTATTAATATACTTAACTTCCTTATTAAGTAAGCTAAATATAAGACAAATAAGAAGACTGCTTAATAAGGCAACACTGTAACTAAAGATAATATCTTAGCTATAACCTAGCACTACTAGTAGACTGCTCTTAACTATACTAAGGCCTGCTATCTTAGTGCTGTAACTTATAAGGCTGCTGCCTAATACTGTATAAAGAACTTAGTTTTAGGTCTAGTAGACTATAATAAAGCTTATTAGGTTTTATAAGAGTAAAACCTACAGCGCTTTAATATAAGTTTCTTAACTTTCTTACCTTTACTATAGCTAACTTGTATAGGCAGCCTTAAGTACTATTAGTAAGAAGGCAGCTTTTAATATAGTTATTAACATAGATATTAAGTGTATATTCTAGTAGAATAGTGCTGCTAGAAGTGCAGAGAAGCATTAGTGCTACTACAGTACTAATATGTCCTCTGCTAATAATGCTCTAGCTGCTTTCTTCTAGTAGTTAATAGTTTCTCTAACTAAGTCTGTAGTTTAGAAGACTTCTAAGTGTTGTTGTTAAAGTAGTTTAAACTTTAAGCTTAGCCCTACTAGAAGCTTATAAGGTCTTTTCTATTTATTTTAAGTTACTCTTTTAGATTATATATAGTAATAGATTAAATATAGATAACTATATAAAAATCTATGCCTACTCTAATACTCTTAGAACTCTTGTTACATACCTTAGATAGTTACTAGGCTAATCTACAGCCTTAAGATAGTAACCCTAGGTTAATATATTATCTATAGTTTTATAGCATAAGTATTATTCTAGAATTTCCTTAAGCAACTTCTCTTCTGCTAAGGTAGGTTTAGATTACTCTAACTTAACTTAGACTTAGCCTTATATTTATAAGTAGATTACTGTGTTATATTAGTTATTATCTTAAGGTACTCTTTAAGAATTTCTTTACAGTAGTTAAGGTTCTCTAGTAGCTTCTAGGTAGCTTCCTTATTTAGCTAACCTAGCTACTTTACTAGGTACTCTTGCCTACAGACTTAAGTGTTATAGTGCTACAGAATTCCTTTAACTTTGTACCTCTTTACTAGAAGAGTATCTTCTAGAATCTGTGTAGAACCTAGCTAGAACCTCTTTTCTGCAAAGGGTTCCCTCTATAGTTTAAGTAATAATATATTAAACACTAGGTATACTCTGTCTATTAATAGTAGTAGGTCTAGCTTATAAGCTAGCTTCCTAATCTTCTTTATAATAGTAAAGGGACCTAGGTAATAGGCATTAAACTCCTTAGATAGTTAGATAGTTATTAGGTTCTTTACTTAGAGCAGCACTTGCTTACCTTTAGTAAAGTGTCTATCTGCCTACTTAGTATTATACTAATAAGAATTACTCTTCTAGGTATACTCTAAGCTATCCTTTACTGCTACTTATAGGTTATGCTACTACTTAAGCTGTTTAATTACCTGCTAGCAGAGGTCTAGTACCTTTCTACTATCTGCCTAGGCTTCTAGAGGATAGTATAGCTAGTGCTTATCTAGGACTCTATTAAAGCCTTAAAGGTTAATTCTATATACTACCTTAATAGGAGATTCTTTATATACTAAGTAAGCCTTTAAGTTGTATACATACTCTATATATAGTAATAAGTCTACCTAGTTGTTCTGTTAGTAGTTTATATAGATACGCAGGTAGGTTTGTAACTCCTAGTTTTAGTATTCTATCTATCTATTAGTCTGTAGGTAAAAGGCTGTACTAAGGTAATAGTTAATCTTTAAATAATAGCAGATATTAGACTAGAATTAGCTAGTAAATACTAACCTGCAGTCTAATATTAGAGTATTAGAGAGACTATATTTAAGAAAGCACTGCTTAAGTAGTAGTTTAGCTACCCTTTAGGACGTAACTGTCTTAGTTATAGGTAGGTACTAGACATACTTACTAAACCTATTAACTAGAACTAGGATTAAGTTATACTTATTCCTCTAGTTATTCTTTAATATTAGTAGGTCTGTTACAAAGTCTAGGAAGTAATACTACTAGAGTATATTAGGTACTAGAAGTAGGACTAGCAGCCCTTATAGCTTATGCCTATAGATCTTATTTAGTTAGTATACTGTATAACACTAAATGTACTTATATACATTCTTCCTTAGGTTTAGCTAATAGTACTTTTATTTTAACAGCTAGGTAGTCTTTTTATAACTATAGTAACCTCTTATAAGGTTATTATAGTTCTTTATAAGAATAGTTTAGTAAAGAGTTATATCTTAGGGAATCTATACTTTTCTACTCCTACATAGAATTCTACTAGAGTTAACTTTCTAGTAGTAGTAACCTATAGCTGCTCTGCTTACTTTCTAACTTATTAGCAACTTATAAGCAGCGTCCTGCTTTTAAACCTATCTAATATAGTTAGTTAGGCGTTCTAGAGTGTCTAGAGCATATATAGATTTACCTTACACAGTATTATTTATAAAGTAAGTAGGTAACCTAACTTATCTATTAAGGTTATAAAGAAGAGCCTCTATAATATTAAATCTAGGTTCCTAAGCTTTAAATAATTTAAGTTCACTCTAGCTGTTATAGCCTGTAGATAGCTAGTTAAGAGCTAAGAGGGACGTATCTCTAGTACTTATTAGTAGGTAGAATTCCTTAGAGGTAGTTTTAGAGAGTTGCTAGAATTTCTTAGGACCTTTACTAGAGCTGCCTGTTACTCTAGTTGCCTATTTAACATTTTAAGCCTTAGACTTCTAGATACTCTATATTTAAAGCTTTTATTTAAGCGTTAGTAGTATAGTATTATATAGTGCCTACTGCTTTCTAATAACTAGTTCCTTTATATAATCTAGACGCCTTAAGAGGCTGTCTGCAGAGTTCTCTAGTCTAGGCTTATACTTAACTTTAAAGTTGTACCTAGCTAGCTTCTCTACCTAGCGCGCTTACTTAAGGGAAAGCTTCTTTATAGTTATAAAGTACTGCAGGTTGTTATAGTTAGAGAGTACTTAGACTATTAATAGGGTATACTTAAGGTAATATTACTACTACTTAAATGCCTTAACAATTGTAGCTAATTCCTTATTATAGGTGTGCTATCTAATTAATAGGCCTTAGAACTTCCTGCTCTAGAACGCTACTAGCCTCTAGTGTTATTCTGTTAGTACTTCTAATAATTATAGTTACAGTAATATAGCAGCTATAGTAAAGTCTAACACGTTTATAAGAACTATAATTAGCTTAGTAGGATTAAATTGCTGTAGCACAGGTGCTTTAGTAAACTTCTTCCTAATAGTAAGAAAAGCCTAGTATACTTTCTCTAGCTAACTCTATAGTTTATACTATCTTATTAGACCTTTTTAGGTTTTTGGTAGCGCTTTCTTCCCCCTCTTTGTTAAAGTAGAGCCTTCTAGCTCTAACTTTAGCCTCTAGGCAGAAGTTATATAGTCTACTAATAGGCAGATAATTCTAAAGTAGTTAAAGATAAATCTTTAGTAAGAATTAGCAAAGCTAAGAAACACTTAGATGTTCTTATACCTCTTAAGCTTAGGGTACTCTTAGATTATTTGCATGTAGACAGGATCTATAACTACTTTACTAGGCGTAATAATAAAGCCTAGAAACTTAACTAACTTTATTATAAATAAGTATTTACTTGCCTTGCAGAACAAACTCTATTTAACAAGTTAATCTAGAATCTCTTTAATATAGGCTTAATAATCCTTCTTATACTCTAAGTATATAAGGATATTATCTAGATATACTACGTAGGTATAGTCTATAAGGCCTCTTAGGGCTTTCTAAATATAGAATTAGAACATTGCTAAAGCGTTTGCTAATCTAAAAGGTATAACTAGGTACTTAAAATAACTATACCTAGTCTTAAAAGCTGTCTTCTACTTATTGCCTTTCTTAATCTAGAGCCTATAATAGGTATTATATAGATCTAGCTTAGAGAAGATAGCAGCTTTTAATAGTCTGTCTAGCATCTTATTTATAAAAGGAATAGAATACTAGTTCTTAATAGTAACCTTGTTAAGGTCTCTAAAATCTATGCAAAGTTATAGTGTACTATTAGCCTTAAGCATAAATAGGATAGGTACCCTAGCAGAGGACTTACTTAAGCAGATCTAACCCTTCTCCTGCACTATATTAAGGTAGGCCTATAGTATTTCTAGCTTCTTACTAGAGAAGTTATAGATAGGCATGTTTAGTATCTTACTTTCTAGCTTAATATTAATAGAGTAATTATAATCTTAATATAGTGCTAATATACTAGACTAGTATTTGCTAAATACAAACTACTTATAGTGTAGCTCTAGAAGAACGTGCTTAAACTCCTCTAAGTCTAGTTTATTATCTATAGAGTTAACTAAAGGGTAGTCTTTATTGCTATTTAGAAGGACTTAGGCTATACCTATAGGTAGTATCCTAGAGTATTAAGAAGGCTTATAAATAATCCCTACTACTATGCGCTTACCTATAGCGTTAAGGAGCTATAATGGATCTAGGTACTACGCAACGCAATACTAAAGGTAGTTAATAACTTTAAGTATTTTATTCTAAAGCTAGAAGAGTCTCTTATTATAGAAGTATTCTGCATTAAAGACAGCGTCTCTACTTAGCCTCTAGGCTAATAGTTGTCTACTACCCTCCTAGTTACTTTCTAAAAGGTTGTTAATTATCTCCTCTAGAACTTAGTAGACTAGGTTACCTAGGTGGATTAAGTATACTGTTTCCCCTAGTTTTATAGAGTAGAATAGATTCTATATAGTAGTAAGGTGTACTCTCTCTATATTATTAGAGAACTACTTATATATGCCTTTAAAGAAGTAGATACTATAAGGTAGACTTTATAAGTACAAAAGAAAGCGATCTAGAAAGCTAATATATTTAAGAAGGAGTAAACAAAATAGCAGACAGAGAGCTATAAGGGGGCAGGGATAGCTACCTACTTATAGTAGGTAGTTCTAGGCTTCTAGGCTAGAAGTAGAAAGAGGCCTATACTCTAAAAGTAAAGTAAAAGTTAGCAGAAAAGATTCTGCTAAGTTAGATAAGCACTACTAGTAGGTTGTACTATCTAACTATAGTAGAAGTTCTAACACGTGCCCCCCTCTTATAATAAGCAAAAGTCCTCTAAGCTAATCTAATCTACAGGTGCTGTTTAGCTGCTAATAATTAGAAGAGAGAAGAAGAAAGAGAAGGGAATATAAAAGTTAATAGTATAGTAGTTAAGAAACTGTAGAGAAAACCTAGTAGCAGTTAATATAGAATTAAGGTTTATAGTTTATACAGCGCTATGCATGTCTCCCTAGATTTCTATATAAAAAACTAACCTCTAAGATGTTTTCTACTGTATAAACCCTATAATATAAAAGTTGTGCCTAAAGTTGTTTAGAACTTATATAAGAAGAGTAAGTAAGCCTAATAGTAATCTTGCCTAGCTTAACAGAGGTTTAACTAATCTAAGCTAGTAACAGCTAGGTTAGGTATGCTTTAATAGTAGGATTCGTTTAGTTATAGTATTCTAAGGTTAATATATAGGTGTTAAGGTAGCGTGTAGTCTTTGCTAAAAGATAAGGAAATACTGTTATTAACATGCTAAAAGTAGCCTAATATTATACTAAACCTTAAGCAAGTTTTAATTATAGTGTCTTAAAGGCAATATATAGGTATTAATATAGCGTATAGTCTTTACTAAAAGGTAGGAGAATACTGTTATTAATATGCTTAAAGTAGCCTAATATAACACTAAACTAGAGTAATCCTGCATAGAGGTATTATAACTTACTATTTATAGTTACTAAGGTTTCTAAAATAGTTACTAATAAAGGTGTCTTTAGTTTATAAGGCCTAGTTTACAGGTATCTTAAGACTAGAGGGCTTTAGCTTATTTAGATTCTTATAGTAATATAAGAACATATTATAGTGTTTAAAGTATTATTTAGCAGGTTCCTATATTAGTAATAGGTTATTAGACTACTTAATTAGATACTTCTAGGTGCCTTAGCACCTGCAGTAGTTAATAAACTTATTAACAAACTATTATTATATAATATTAAGCTTAATCTAGTAGCCTGTTCTAAGGCGCTTCTTAGAACAAATTAGAATAGAACACTAGAAATATACCTTTTGAAATTAGTTCCTTAAGTAGCTAGAGTTTATAAGCAGCTCTGTTGTAAATAACCTAAGTAACTAGATACAGCTTAGCGTATTTATAATTAAGCTTTTCTAAGAGTTAAGTAGCACTCTAGTTCTAGGTTAATACCTAAACTAAGTCTCTAATATTGTAGTTTAGTGTTTATTGTTAGTAGGCGTTAGCCTGTATTTATTGCTCTTATTATGCCTAGGTTAGCTAAATCTTTAGGTACTATAAAAGAGTAGTATAGGTTTAAAGAATCTTATCTGCTTTTAGGATTTAATCCTTAGCATCTCTAGAAAGAAACTTAGCGTTTAAATAGTCTTTACTAGAGTAAATCCTGCTGTGTAGGTAATAGCTGAGATCTGCAAAGAAGAGAGTAAGACTAGTAGATAATTTAATAGTGTTATTAACCTAGAACTCTGCTAAGTACAGCTATACTACCTAGTTGTCTTGTATATAATTAATGTATTTGCAAAGATAAACTTTAATACTCTAATTAGCGCGTTCTATTTAGCTATCTGTCTAGAGGTAATAAGTAGTAGACAGTTTAGCTTAAATATTAAGGCGCTTATAGATGTGTCTCTAGAATTTATTAATAAATAAAATGCTTTAATTAGATATAATAGTGTAAGGTAATCTATGTAAGTAAAAGATCTATATATAGTAGTAGGCAAATTCCTTTAATAAGCAGCTAACTAAGGGAAAGAAGTACTACTGTTTAGTAAGTTAATTAACTACTACTAGAAGATTAGTATAAATTTTTCTATTAAGTATAGAAGGTAGCAGGTCTTAAATATAATCTATAGAGATGTTTGCCTATTATGTATTAGGTATAGGTATAAATTAAAGGTAGCTATTATATACTTCTCTAGAAGGTTAGGTATGTTTATACACTGCGCAGGACTAGCAGTACTTCTTAATTAACTACGTAAGAATAGGCTAGTAGTACTAATGAATTATTAAGTAAAATATAGCTCTAGTTCCCTTATAGCCTATAATCTTATAATTATAGCAAAGGTTAAAAATCTAGCAGTAGAGGTAGGCGTCTAGTAGTATATATAGGCGCGTTTTGTTAAAGAACAATTATTAGTAATTCCTCTTTCTAGTAGTATAACAGTCTAAGAGTAAAACATAGTAGCTGTTCTTCTAGAACTATAAGCTAAGCTTATACTTACCTTAATCTAAGGCAGTAAATATTTTTTAAGTAGTAGAGCTAGTAGCATAGGCTCTATTAAGCATTTCTTCTATTAAGCGCAGGTCTTCTAAATAAGAGAGTAGTCGTAATATTAATGTTATGTTAATATTGTTAATAGGCTCTTTATTATCTATATTAGGGTTAGGCGCTCGGCTTTAGGTAGTACAGAGTTAAGCTACTACTTAAGTATCTAGGGCAACAAATAAGGAATTCTGTTTAGAGGAGAGTAATAAGGCCTACAGAGTAGCCTAAATTACAGGTGCTATACTAGGAGATAGGTGTTTTAATTATAAAATAATCTAGTAAGTATTAATAAGTCTTATATTGTTTTTATCTTTGGAAATGTCTTAGTTCTACTAGCTAAGGGCGTCTACTTTGCTATTTATCTCTCCTAGTACGTAAATAATCTTAAAGTTAAATTAAGAGAGAAAAAGTAACTAGCAGGCTTGCCTTTAATTAAGTTTCTTAGTAGTTATAAACATTTCTAGGTTCTTATAATTAGTTATAACCTAGATTAAGTATAGAGAGCCTATAGGTTTAGGCTTCTATTCTTTAAATGCTTAAATAATAGCTATTAGTTCTATGTTATAGATATTATAATTGTATTTAGTAGAGAAGTGTTTTGTTAAGAAGAATGCTATAGGTTGTAGAGCACCTTTAGCGTTGTGTTGTTTTATAACTCTACTAGTAGCCTATCTAGAAGAGTTAGTAGAAACAAAGATTAGCTAACTAGGGTTAAAAAGCTGTAAGACTAAGTGAACTGTAAAAGCTTTCTTAAGTTAGGTAAAAGCCTTAATATAGGCCTATATAGGTTTAAATTTCTTATACTGTACTGTGCAATAAAGCTTATTAGAGTCTTTTTATAACAGTTTAGCAATAACAGTAGACTTAATAGCTTATATAAGCAGAAGAGTAATAGAGAAGTAGCTCTAAATAAATTGTTAATAAAATCTAGTAAATCTAAGAAATAAAAGAATATTAGGCACTATTTAGAGTATCTTCTATTCTTAAATAGCCTAAATCTTGTTAGAGTCTATTTATACGCCGTAATCTGTAATAATTATACTAAGAAACTTTACTAAGTTCTTATAGAATTTAGACTTCTTAGAGTTAATATAGAATCTACGTTTCTTAAAGCAGCTAAGATCTTATTTAATATACACTCTATGTTCCTAGAAGGTGTTAGAATTTACTAATATATTATCTAGATAAGTAGTGCAGAAATAGTCTAAGTATTTAAAAAGTGCTTTGTTAATAGCTTATTAAAATCTTGTAGAAGTGCTACATAGACTAAAAGGCATAACTTTATACTAATAGGTGCTCTTTTAAGTAGAGAATGTAGTAAGCTATTCTAAGCTAGGTCTTATACAAATTTAATAGAAAGCGTAAATAATATTAAACTTTAAGAAGAACTTAGCTTTATTAAGGTGTGCTATAGTCTCTTAAAAAAAAGAAATAGAGTAGCAGTCTTTAACTGTAGCTTTGTTTAATTCTTAATAATCTATGTATATATACAGGCTACTACCTAGCTTAGCTATAATAAGGAGATTATTTTAAGCTAGGAAGTTGTAGCGCTTAATAAATCCTCTAGACTTGTTTTCTTTAATATAATATTTAATAGTGTAAAGTTATAAGACTTTCTTCTTATAATCTTTATTAGATAGTTTCCTTTTTAGGAATAGTGATTACCTAAAAAGGCAACTTAAGCTATTTAGCCTAAATATATATATATTAGGCCTAAATACAGGTACTTTCCTAACTAGGTTTAGCTCTTACCTAATCTAGTAAAGTACTATCTAAAGAATGCCTAACTAGAGAGCGTTAGAAAGCTGTGCTTATTATAGCTATAGCTTTACTAGATCTAGAGTTAGCTTTCTTACTATAAATAGCTTAAGAACACGTTGCCTTCACTAGTAGGTTACGTGTACACCTACGTAATCTGCTAGTAGGTTGCGTAATTGCCTACGCAATCTGCTTAGAAATCTACTCTTAATTTCTAAGCATCTATTTGTAATAACTATTCTAGATCCTTCTAATTTGTAATAGAGAGAAGCGGAAGTAGAGTATAAATACTACTTACTTTCCTCCTCTCTTAGTTCTGTACCTAGCATTCAATATAATAACTTGTCTATTATATTATCTTATTACTATATTTACTCCTCTTGCCTCTTTAGGCTATACGCTTCCTATTTTAGAATTACCTAGTCTAGTTAGTCTAGGTCTTCTAGATTAGGGAAGAAAGTACTCTGTTCTCTTATTTCCCCCCTACTCTCTTTATATTAAGAAATTAAGAACTAAGTTCTATATAGTATTAGTAGTTGCTAAGGTTGTAGTTACTGCCTATAGCCTTCTCCTACTGCTGTTTTCCTCCTCTAAGCTACCTCTACTTATACCTGCTACTCCTGCCTCTGCTGCTAACGCTGCTACTAATAAGAATAAGGTCTGTACTCTAGGGAAGCGCTATAAGAAGAGAGCTATTAAGCTTATTAATAGTCTAATTAATAAGTTTGTTAGTAAACTCCTCTCTATTTAGATTAGGCCTAAGGCTATAGAGCTTTACTTCTTAATAATACTTTATTCTCTCTTCTAATCTATATATGTACTTATACCTTACTCTTCTATAACTGTTATAATTCTATTCTTAAGATTAAGCTAGTCTCTAGACCTCTTAAACTGTTGTCTTAATAGATTTTTTATTAATCTATCTGCTAGCATGCTATTAGCAGGGAGATAAAGCACTTTAAACGTACCTGTAGTGTACTTCTATTATAACTACATATTTTATATATTTACATAGCGTAGTTGTGTTATTATACACTTATTCTCTCTAACTAGTAGCCTAATTGTTTGCTAGTTATTATAGAAGATTATCTAGACTACTTCTAGAATTAGTATAAGCTTAGTAAATAGCTATTTAAGCGCTATAGTCTCTTTAGCAACGTACTTAAGTACTAAGAGCTCTGCCTTAGTAGTAGAGGTAGTAATAGTAGCTTACTAGAACAGCTTCTATACTATTAGCCTGCTAAAGAGCATTATAAGGTATCTATAGAACAATTACTAAGTCTTAATATTATTAGCAAATAACATATCACTATAAATAAGCAGCTTAGCTCTACTATGCATGCTATATTAGATTAACTAATACCTAGTTTAGTATAAGTAGATAATTATCTAGTGTACTGCTTTAAAGTGCTCTTTACTAAGATTAGTAAGGTATAGGGATAGTTTAGCTGCCTTAAACGCTATATCTAGTGTCACAGAATATACGCTTATATACTAGCTGGAATTAGCAGGTAGAGTATAGTTAATTTTGCCTCTATTTTAGCTGCGACTGTTATAAGCCCGGGACGCTGATACTGCGCCAGCAGAGGCGACATGGATTTTGAGTTGGGTGGGTGACCAGAGCCGAGGCACGGGAGCCTCACTAAGGCACGTTGCTGAGCGCCAGGTTTGAGCGTTAGGCCTGGTACTAGGTACCCTACAGTCTCAGCCATAACCCTGCAGGCACTCAGCAGTTGCGTATCTGTGATGATTTTCTACCTCCTACTCAGCACTCGCACGAGGTGAGGGGGTGTGTCACAGAACATACGCTTATATACCAACTAGAATTAGCAGGTAGAATATAGTTATATTTTGCCTCTATTTTAGCTGCGACATCTAGTTATAGCATAATTGCAGTATATAGCACTAATCTAACTCTTTCCTAATAGCTCTTAATCTTCTGCCTAGTAGCTTCTCTAGTGCTCTTTACTAGATCTATAGTAAGAAGCAGAGTATATAGAAAGAGTCTAGTTTTATTAAGGTTAAACTTCTTAGTAATTTTGTTAATATACTTGTTATAAACAAGCGTTATTATCTGCTGTTTCTAGGTCCTAAGTACTCTAATATTAAGAAGCTATTATACTAGGCTATACTCTTTAAGTGTATAGGCTGCTGTAATTATATCTACAATATACTTAGCTTCTAAGATCTAGGTAGAGTAGTATATTACTAGTATATTGTTAACGTAGAAGAGCAGCAGTATCTAGTAATTACTACTAAAGAATAAACAAGGCTCTTCTTTAGATGCTATAAGCTTAGTTACTCTTAGTGTTTAAGAGAGCTTCTTATACTATAGAAGAGGTACATCTTTTAACCTATATAGTGCTTATCTAAGCTAAATACATTTCCTAGGTATCTTATACCTATCTAATAGCTTATAGGTTACTACTAGCTAGAAATCCCTATAGGTATGTAAGAAGGCTCTAATAATATTATAATTTATAATTTCTAAGTTAAATTTAGCTGTAATTGCTATAGTAGTCCTAAAAGACCTCGTAGTAAGTATTACTACGTAGGTAGACTAGGTTATGTTAATAACTTAGAGATCTTTATATACTACTATCCTAGCTTTACACTTAAGAAAGTAGCTATTCTAATCTAGTTTGTATGTAAACACCTATTTAAGTAGTAGTAGCTTATTATCTCTAGTAAGTAAATTAATTACTTTCTAGGTGCCTATGTTGTATAGAGTAGTAATCTCTTTACCTATAGCTTTCTTAAATAGCTGCCTGTATAAGTAAGAAAGTAGATCTCTCTATTATTATAAGGAGTTAAGAAGTTAGTCCCTATATAGCTGTTAAGCTTAGCTTAGAACTAGTAGTTACTTCTTCTTTTCTACTAATACTTGTATTACAGTGTGTACTGTTATAAGCTTAATGCTAGTTAATTCTAATAGGATTAACTTATCTAATAGGTAGCTCTTTCTATAATCTATCTAGCAGTTATATAGAAGAAAGTAAGCCCTTAGTGTGTTACTTCTAGAATTCTCTAGATCTAGATAGTATAACCTTCTACTCCTCTTTAGTTGTAAGCTTAGAATTAGTACTACTTCTAATTAATCTAAGTCTTCTAAAGTAGCTATGTTGCTTTTAATACCTAGAGCTGCAGAAGCAGTGCTCTTAGAGTACGTAGGTGCAGCGTTATATTACCTAGATCTCTCTAATCTTACTTCTTTTAGTAGGCTTACTCCTCTAGGTAAGTGCTCTTTCTAGGAGCTGCTAGAGTGTGTAACGCTAGGCTTAGGTATAAGCTCTAGTGTTCTTAGGCCTAAATACTCTAGATTCTCTACGTAGATTCCCTATAACTTACTAGCTTTATTCGTTACTTATATAGGAGATGCTCCTTGTTTAGTATAATTTACTAGTTAGCTAGGTAGTTAATTATTATCTCTTAGATTCTTACCCCCTAGCTACTACTAAGAGTAATCTAGATTGTTAGTGCCTACCTGCTTATAGGCTGCTATACAGAGCTAATTAAAAATGTTTTTAAACGCTTCTCTTGCATCTCTAACCTTATTCTTATGTAATAGATTAATAATTAACTTAAGCTCTTCTTATAAGTACTCTACTAGTTTCTTTTACTTATAGAATAAGCTTTTATTAAAAGTAATATTACGTGTAGTTATAACCTAATTAAGCTTAGAGATCTATATCCTGTATATATTAGACGCTCTATATCCTACTAGATATCTAATATAGCCTCTTAGGGTTACTTTAAAACTCTGCTTATTACGCCTAGCTGCTTATTCCTTATTTAGGGGATATGCTTAACATCTATAAGCAAAAATTCTACTCTAATCTAGCTAGAGATCTGCTAAGTAGTAACAGATCTGCTCTAGTTAATAATACTTAAAGTACTACCTAAACTAGTTATCTAATACTGTGTTAGAAGCAATTATTCTGTAGCTATAAAATAGGCTTATATTGTATAACTATTTAGCTGCTACTACTACCTCTAGCTAGAGCTTAGCTAGTAGGTTAGCCCTACTCTTTATTTTAATTAACTTAGTAATAATCTCCTACCTAGCTCTTTCTACACTCCTATTTAGCTTATGTGTATATATTAAGGTGCTCTAGATCTTTATACTATAATCTTCTGCCTATACACTAAATTGTGATTAGCTACGCTAAGGTAGTGTAGCAACATTGTTATCCTAGAGAATTATAGATATACAGAGCTTATAACGTGTATAAAGAATGTTTATAAACCTCTTTAATACTCTTATAATCTTATCTAATAACTTAGCGTAGATTAGGTAGGTATAGATCTTCCTACTATACTTATCTTTAATTAGCAACATTTATACCTCTTCTAGATAACCCTTAGGCATATTAAAGAGATCCTACGTAATCTACTAGTATAGCTAGGGAGATTATTCCTTTAGCCTCTTAGATATAACTTAGTTAGTATAGGTTATAGCACAGTGTTTATACTGCTAACATAAGGTTCTATTAATTCTAATGTTTTAGGTGTTCTTTATAAGTGCCTAGAGCGCTGTAGGTTCTAGATACTCTGCTTAGATGTGCTATAGATTCTTATTATTAGATCTAGAGTAGGTAGTCTATAATCTAAGCTTCTAAGTAGATAAAGTTATGCTTATTATAACTAAATAGATTAATAGTAGCTTATATTCTATAAAAGTAAGGTTATAATAGCATATTAAAGTAGCTAGTATAACACTCTTCTATAAAAGTAAGGTTATAATAGCATGTTAAAGTAGCTAGTATATAGTGTTAAATCTAATCCTAAGTACTATACACCTGCCTTCTTTAATTAGGCTTCTAACACTATATTAACATAAAATCCCTCTACTACAGCAACGTTGTAAAGAATTAGATCTTTTATACGTTCTCTGCTCTTCCTGTATAGTACTTTCTTAATTACTCTAGTGCTAGTACCTAAGATTAGGAAGGACTAGGTGCTAGCCTCTACATAAGTAAGCTTCTTAGCTTTTTAGAAAGTAGTAGGATTAATAAGCTTAAGCTTGTTAACTAAGTAGAGTGCTGCTCTATTGTTAAGAATAGTACTGTTTAACAAGAGATAAGCGGTAGAGTCTATAGTTAAGTAGATCCTATGCTCTATAGATTAAGGTACTATTAAGTTAAGATCTATTAGTGCTGCTATAATTAACTCTAGATAGTTGCTGCTGCTTGTTATAGCATTATTAATATCCTTTATCTATTCCTTCTTAATATTCTTGTTCTTCTAGTCCTTATACTTAGGTTTGTTAAGGCGTTTTATAATCTCTTTCTTAACTTAATTACTAAAGGTAAATAGTTTACCTGTAAGAGCTCCCTCTAACAGGTTATAGTTAATTAGTTTCTAGAAGTGTAATTGTCTATATAGGCAGTTAATCTTCTCTTAGTTAGATTAACGTGTTACCCCATCGCTTCGGCCACCCCATCGCTTCGGCCACTCTGCCAAGCACACCTCACATTCCACAACCTATCTCAATGCCGCAACCACCTAATCCCGAGCTGCTTTCTTGTGAGGATAGGATACTCTTTGCACTTCAAGCTATTAAATGCGACGCGTCATTAAGTATAAGACGCGCTGCTGCTATCTACAACGTTCCTCGAAGCACCCTTGGTGACCGACGCGCCGGCATGACTGCGCAACGCGATCTCCACCCCAGCTGTGCGAACCTTTCAAAGCATGAAGAGGAGGTGCTTATACAACAGATAAGGAAGCTTGACGCGCGAGGTTTTGCTCCTACGCTTTAGTACGTTTAAGATATGGCTAACCAACTGCTTGCCGTACGCGATGGAGAAAGGGTCGGCAATAACTGGGTTTCCCGCCTTGTAAGCTGGCGAACTGACATTAAATCGCAGGTAACCCGCCTGCGCGATTGCCAGAGGGTCCTCTGCAGCAATCTAGCTATAATTAGTCCCTGGTTTGACCTTGTACGCAACGTTAAAGCTAAGTATGGTATCTAGGATGAAGATACCTACAACTTTGACAAAACAGGCTTTTAAATGGGTGTAGGAGGGTCTGTTAAAGTTGTCACTGCGTCTGAGAGGCGCATTAAGCTACTTGGAGTCTAACCTGGCGATTGCGAGTGGGTAACCTTAATTGCCGGTATCAACGCCATGGGGTGGTCTATACTACCCTTTTTCATACTTAAAGCAAAGCACTACAACTAAGCTTGGTACTACTAAAAGAACAAGGACTGGAGGATCGCTGTTAGTAAGAACGGTTGGACAACAAATGAGGTTGGCTTAGCTTGGTTAGACTACTTTATTCAGCATACTGACGCGCGTACAGTTGGTGGTTACTGACTGCTTATACTTGATGGCTATGAGAGCTACTAATCGCTTTTATTCTAAAACAGGTGTGAAGAAAGCAAGATTATTACCCTCTGCATGCCTGCTCATGCCTTACACCTCCTTCAGCCGCTTGACGTAGGTTGTTTTGCCGCGTTGAAGCGTGCGTACAAGAAAGAGATCGGAGCCTTAGCAAATAGCCACATTAACCATATTGACAAAAAAGCATTCTTAGACACCTATAGCAAGGTGCACGATGATGTGTTTTCGTCTAGCAACATCAAAGCAGGCTTCAGAGCAGCTGGTTTAGTTCTAGATAACCTAGGGGCGGTGCTATCAAAGCTTGATGTGAAGCTTTGTACGCCGACTCCACCGCTGCCAGGCACCTCCTCCTGGCAACCAAAGACTCCAAGCAACGCGCATGAGATAAAAGCTCAATCAACCTTACTCTTAAACCGGATTCGAACGCACGGCAGCTCATCTCCAACTTCAATTTTTGAGATGGTGCGGCAGTTTGAGAAAGGAGCTGAAATGATGGTTTATTCTCAGACGCTTTTGGCTGCTCGGATTGCCGACTTAGAGGCGGCTAACAACGCTGCTTCTGCACGTAAAAGTTGCAAAAAAAAGCGTATCTAGGAAGGAGGGACCCTATCACAGGTAGAGGCAGAGGCAATAATCACTAAGAGAGAGGTGGCGGAGCAGGTGGTTGAGGAGAGGCGTGCAGAGAGGCGGCTGGTGGGTGTTACTAGGCGGTCAACTCTACGCTGCAAAGGATGCGGCAACGCTGGACACAATATGCGCACCTGCGGAAGAGATGCAGCTGAATCAGGCAGTTAATTCTATATATTTTTCGTCTTATTTGCTTGTTGCGTTGTTGAGTTATTAAGGCTGAGGGGTGGGTGGCTGCATTAGGGTGGCCGAAGCGATGGGGTGGCCGAAGCGATGGGGTAACACGTTAGTTGTTTAATAAAGATAACTATGTCTAAGCTAGTTAACCTATAGTAGTAAATACCCTGCTTAAGCTATAGAGAGCTTAAACAGAGTACTCCTAAGGGAGACCTAAATATACTCTGCTAACTTTATCTAGAGTAAGCGTTGTTTTACCTAGTACTAAGCTCTAGATAATAGACTATTATATAGCTCTAGACTAGTCTAGTGTAATCTTTATTAATAAGTCTAAGAAGTTGTATACTATAAGCTTGCCTTCTACGTTAGTAATTTTAAGAGCTTTAGCCTTACTATACAGAAGGTTCTACTTCTAGTGCTATTTCTTAGAATTCTACTAGCCCTACCTAGCCTTCTGTAGATAAGCTTAGTACTAAGTATGTACTAAGTTCTTCTTACTAGCATTAGATAGAGCTAGCTTCTTCTTTAGTACCTTAATTAGAGCTTAGAGAGTTAACTTCTTCTCTTTAATAAGCGTTATTATAGCTAGAGTTATAATTGCTAGATCTACTATAGAGTTAATCTAGGTCTATAAGTTTTGCAAGCACATAGACTAGAAGGCCTAGTTGCTTAATTTAGCTCTATACTCTGTAATCTGTATCTTGTATAGGTTAGCATTGTTTAAGATTATAGAGCTAGGTAGCTCTAGCTGCTAGGGCTTAGCTTTGTAGATTAGGATTGTGTTCTTAGCTAATAGATTAACCTGCTTCTATATTCCTTTGCTTATAGCATAGAATTAGAGTTAGATTTACTATCCTAGCTATTAGAATTAATTAGTAAGCGTGTAGGCTCTATTAGAGATTAGAGCGTTAGTTATTACGTAGATTAATTAGGGTTATAAAGATATTAAGAGGAGTAGTTACTAAGTAGTATATCCTAGCTAAGTACACAGAGGGAGATTGTTCTAGTCTTAAAAAGCTAGGCCTATTACTGTTGTTTAGATAACTAGCTTAGAAATAAGTAGGAGATAGAGTATTAATTTATATATAGGTGTCTACTTAGATTACTATTTATATGCTTATTAAGCGTTCTGTGTTCCTATTAGTTAATTGCTTAGTATACCTAATATAGGCAATTAACGCGTTGCATACGTAGTATAAGCAAGAAGAGATTTAAATCTATTAGTAAGTTAGCCTAACCTTAGGTAGAGTAGATCTAGGTAGGGCGAGCTTCTAGTAAGTAGATCTAGCGTTTAGTAACGTTGCAACACTTAGGACCTAGAAATAGTAGATAACAAGGCTTGTCTATAACAAGTATATTAACAAAATTGCTAAGAAGTTTAACTTTAATAAAACTAGACTCTTTTTATATACTCTGCTCTCTACTATAGATCTAGTAAAGAGCACTAGAGAAGCTACTAGGCAGAAGATTAAGAGCTATTAGAAAAGAGTTAGATTAGTGCTATATACTGCAATTATACTGTAGCTAGATATAGCATTTATAGCAGCTAAACTATTCCTATACCTTACTAATCTAAGCAAGAAGTACTTTAAAGCAGTATACTAGATAATTATCTACTTATACTAAACTAGGTATTAGTTAATCTAATATAGCATGCATAGTAGAGCTAAGCTGCTTATTTATAGTGATATGTTATTTGCTAATAATATTAAGACTTAGTAATTGTTCTATAGATACCTTATAATGCTCTTTAGTAGGCTAATAGTATAGAAGCTGTTCTAGTAAGCTACTATTACTACCTCTACTACTAAGGCAGAGCTCTTAGTACTTAAGTACGTTGCTAAAGAGACTATAGCGCTTAAATAGCTATTTACTAAGCTTATACTAATTCTAGAAGTAGTCTAGATAACCTTCTATAACAACTAGCAAATAATTAAGCTAGTAGTTAGAGAGAATAAGTGTATAACAACGTAGCTGTGCTATATAGATATATAAAATATATAGTTAAGATAAGAGCATGCTACAGGTACGTTTAAAGTGCTTTATCTCTCTGCTAATAGTATACTAGTAGATAGATTAACAAAAAATCTATTAAGGCAATAGTTTAAGAGGTTAAGAGACTAGCTTAATCTTAAGAATATAATTATAGTAGTTATAGAAAAGCAAGGTATAGGTATATATATAGATTAGAAGAAAGAATAGAGTATTATTAAGATGTAAAGCTCTATAGCCTTAGGCCTATTCTAAATAAAGAGAAGTTTACTAACAAACTTATTAATAAGAGTATTAATAAGCTTAACAGCTCTCTCTTTATAGCGCTTGCTTAGAGTGTAGACCTTATCCTTATTAGTAGTAGTGTTAGTAGCCGAAGTAGGAGCAGCAGGTATAAGCAAAGGCAGCTTAAAAGAGGAGAATAGCAGTAGAGAAGAGCTATAGGCAGTAACTACTACCTTAGTAACAACTAAGACTGTATAGAACTTAGTTCTTGATTTCTTAAGAGCTAAGTCTACAGGCTTAATATTGCTCTGTATAGCTACTAAGAGCTTATAAGTTTTAAAGAGAGTAAGCAAAGAGCTATAAGTATTAGTAAGTAATTAATAAATAAAAGAGTAAAAAAATCTTACTAGAAGTTATAGTTGTGCCTAAAAGCGCAACGCTAGTAGTAGGAGCTGCTACCTAAGTAATTATAGTACTTACTGTTTAAATAACTAGCTAAGACACTATTAATATACTCTATGTACAACTTCTTACGCTAGGTTGTTTTAGTACTACAGGTGCTAGAGATAAGAGTAGAAGGCAGAGATGTTATTTACTTCTTATTACCTAAAGGCGTGTAAGGTAGTAAAAGTAAGTAGAGTAGAGGTAGAAGCAAGAGTAAGCGTAAGTATAAGTAGAGCAGTGTAAAGAAGAAGGAGTATAGTAGTAGTGTTAACAACAATAATAACTATAATAGCAACAGCTAGCAGAGTAGCAAGCCTAGAAAAGAAGCTAGTACTAAGCTTAGAGAGCTTAGAGGTAGTAAGGTAGTAAGTAAGGCAGAGCGCCTATAGGAAGATTAAGTAGCAGACATAGTAGCAGTGTATACTTTCTGCGCAGTAGAACATTTCTATAGGTATTAGTATTTAAGTACTAGATGTAAGTATAGATTAATTAGAGGAGTACTAACTTTAACTATAGTATAGAGTTATACTAAAACAGAAGGTAGAACAAGTAATAGATTAGTGTTATAGGAAGCTTACATATTAATTTCTTAGCATACGTAATATATGCCTTAACAAAAACTAGCGTAAGCTTCTAAATAGGCAAGTCTTATATACTTAACTTGCCTAGAGGGTGTGTTGCAACATTACTAAACGCTAGATCTACCTCCTAGAAGCTTACTCTACCTAGATCTACTCTACCTAAGGTTAGGCTAACTTACTAATAGATTTAAATCTCTTTTTACTTATACTACATATATAACGCGTTAATTGCCTATATTAAGTATACTAAGCAATTAACTAATAGGAGAATAGAACCCTTAATAAGCATATAAATAGTAACCTAAGTAGACACCTAGATATAAATTAATAATCTATCTCCTAGTTATTTCTAAGCTTGTTATTTAACAACAGAAAGTACCTGTATTTAGGCCTAATATATATATATTTATGCTAAATAGCTTGAGTTCTCTTTTTAGGTAATAGCTATTTCTAAAAAGAAGACTATCTAATAAAGATTATAAGAAGAAAGTCTTATAACTTTATAACTATTACCTAGAGTCTATAACATTATAGATTTTAACACTTATCTACTATTTAATAGTACTGTTTTAGATAACAGAGCTACTACCTACCTTATTAATAGCTCTAATTAACTTATCTCTAGATCCTTTAGACTCTCTAACTATACTAATATAGTAGAGGCTAGCACCTAAGCTTTTTCTATTAGAGGATAAGGCGCTTATTTGTTTAAGAACGCTTTTTACAGAAAGCGCAGCCTATATACTAAAACTCTAATCCTTTAGAACGTTAGAGTAGTAGAGAGGTTCTATATTAACATTATTTCTAAAGCACGCTTTTAGAAAAAAGGAGTTTAGAACCTAGAGCTAGATAACTCTTTACGTCTTAGTTATAGTAATAATTTAAATAGAAGTATTATGTGTACTACGCTTAGGCATGCTTATAACCTTACTTTCTTTGAATATAAGCTACTTCCCTGCTATTTTAACTCTCTTATTCTAAACGTAGTAATGAAATAATCGTATAAGTTATACTCTAGGAGCTTTCTAGAGTACTTATAGTATATATATATAAAATACCTAGGTTCTAAAGCACTATAGGCTCTAGTAAAAGAACTATACAGCGTGCTTATTAATAAAATACTTTAAAAGAATTATAAGATCTGTGCTATAATATATACTAAGAAATACGTCTTCTAACAAAAGTGTAAAAAGCCTGCTAAGCTGTTTTACAGAATTAGGTAGGATTTGTTTAATATACTACTAAAAAGAGGAAGAGAGCTATAGGTGCTTTTAATTAAGGAGTACTATAGTAGAAAGCTTTTTATTTATACTCTACAGAGTAAAACTTAAGTTAGAATTCTATAAGTACTTACAAACTTTTTAAGCTAGGTTACTACTTAGTATAAGCTCTAAATCTATAAGATTAGCTAAGATAATAATACTACTATACTTTTATAGAGAGGGAGCTCTGCGTATAAACACTAAGCGCTTAAATAAGGAATTAATATTAAGTAGGTGCTTCTATACACACATAAACTAAATAGAGTAGCTAAGTAAGTAGAGTAGAAAATAATTACTAAATCTATTAAAATAAGGAGTAGTGCTAACCTACCTAAGAAGCTCTAGCTAGAAGTTATTATAGCAGTAGTATAGCTCTATAATATAAGTCTAACGCACTTAAATAATCTGCAGAGTCCTTATAAAGAGCTTAATTAATAGTTTACTTACTATTTCTGCTAGCATAAACTAGAGTAGGTAAGAGTACTTACAGCTAATCTAAGACCTAACTAGAGTAGAATATACGCCTATAAATGCTGTGCCTATCTATTAAATAGAGAAAAAGTAGCTAGGTATAATAAGAGAGGCTTTAAAGTTGCTCTTAGGGGCTGTATTAGCTACTTAGTTAGTTACTAAGCATCTAATATATACTAGATATAGGTTTCTACACTTAAATAAGTTATTACAACGCTTAATATAAACTTTAACAAGGAGCTCTTTTATAATAAAGCTAACAAGTCTACTACTATCTTAGTAGCTAAGTTAGCTGTATTTATAGACCTTCTATATAAACCTAAAGAGATAATAGATATAGAAGAAGTAATTAAACTCTCTATTGCTAAGCAGAACCTATTAATTAATTTGCCTACTAACTAATAGCTTAGAGGTAATGCTTAGAAAGAAACTCTAGCACTAGATAGCTAGTCTAGTACAGACAAAGCTTCTATAGAAGAGACTAAACGCGTAGTTAGCTTAGCTAGCTAACTACTAGAGATCTATTTAATACAAAATTAAGAGATAGGCCTACTTTCTCCTAACTAAACACTAGAACTAGAGTAACTAGTACGTAGTAAGGAAGCTCTTTAGTAAGAGGAGAACCTAACTAAGTATTTATAGAAAGTGCACTTAAATATAAAAAAAGAGAGTAACCTAGTAGGCAACTAGGATCTTAATAATCTAACATTCTCTGTATTATAGATTATTACCTCTCTATCTTAGGGAACAATAGAAAGAGTAGATAAGGCTAGTAGTAGGCGCTCTTATTAGCGTAGAGTCTAGAGCCTACTAATAAGGCAGAGCTGCTAGATTGCTAACAAGGCACGTAATAAACTAGCTAATAATAGAGTAAGCTAGTATTTAGTAATAAGCTTAATTTAGCTTTATAACTAGTACTTATAGCTTCTATCTCTACTAATAGATTAGATAGATAAGTATAGTAACAGAAAGAAGCACCTTATATTACACTTAGTAATTATTACTACTACTTTATAAAATAAGAGAGTTATCTAACTAAATTGTTAGATATACTAAGATAATCTTCTACCTCTTTTAAAGAAGTAGAAAGATTCTTCCTACTACCTATTAGGAGCTCTTTTCTGCTAGATATATAAAAAAGAGATTATAACTCTAATTAAGAAAAAGACCTAGGTAGAAATTAACAAATGAAGCTCTATAGTAAAACTCCTACTGCTTAAATAGGTATTTACTTATAAATTTAACTAAGATAGCTACTTTTTTAAGTATAAAGCTTAAATATACGTTAGAGAAGACCTCTAAGCTAAGGATTTAATTGTCTCTACTTATACTATAATACTTGCTTCTTAATCTTTCTGCATTGTAGTAGCTATAGCAGCCTAATTTAATCTAGAGCTCTATTAGTATAATATTACTAGAGCTTTTCTTAATATAAGCTGCTAGGACTAACCCTAGATGCTCTATAAATTGCTTAATAGTTTTTAGAAACTAGAGAGAGTAGTACTACTACTATAAGCTCTTTATAGGCTGTAGGACTCTCTATTACTATAGTATAAGGAGCTGTCTAGCACCTTCTAGGAGCTTAGACTTACAGTAGTAAAAGAGAAGTCTTACCTCTTCTTTAACGCTAAGCAGAAAATTATACTACTATTCTATGTAGATAATATCCTTCTTACCTTCTATAATAATAATTAAGCGTCTGCTAAGAAGCTAATAAGCTTATTAATAAGTAAGTACTAGATTAAGAATTATAGAGCAGCTAAATAGTTCTTAAGGATTTAAATTATATAAGACAGATCTGCTTAAACTATAATACTTGCCTATAACGCCTATATTAACAAAATAGCTACTAAGTTTAACATTATAGGTAATAGATCCTTCCTATTAGTACTGTTAATAGTAGAAGAGCTACTTGGGTATACTAAGGAAGCTTTTAAACAAGAGGTTAAAGCTTACTAAGAGTAGGTTAAATCTATACTCTACACAGCAATTATAATCTAACTAGATATAGCATATACTGCCTCTTAACTCTCTTACTATTTAACTAATTTATAAGTAGCTTACTTTAAAGTAGCTGCTTAAGTACTAGTATACCTTTATAAAACTAAGCACTTAGGTATAAAGTACAGAGCTTATAATAGTAGTTAATTGCTTATCTATAGCAACATGTTATTTACTAATAATTAGAAGAGTTATAGATTCTTCTAAGAGTATATAGTCTAGTTATTTAGAGGTCTAATAATGTAGAAAGTAGTATACTAATTAACTATAACGACTTCTATAATAGAGGCTAAATTGCTTACTCTAGAGTATATAGCTAAAGAGTTAATTACTTTAAAGTAATTTCTAACAGAACTACATTTAGATTTAGAGGTGCTATAGAAGATCTTCTATAATAACTAGTAAACTATTTAATTAGTTATAAAAGAGAGTAAGTAGCTTACTACTTAGCTGTGCTATATAGATATTTAAAATATATAGTTAAAATAAGAGTACACTACGGAAATAATTAAGGTAATATATCTAAAAATAAGTAATATACTAGCTAACAGACTTATAAAAGTGCTACCTTAGTAAGCTTATAAGTGCTTTTTAACATACCTTAACCTATATAGCATATATTATAAAGAAAACAGTTACTAGGAAGAGCTAGTTAATAGGAAAAGAGAGGATCTTTTTTATAAAAACTAATAGAGAGAATAACCTCCTCTCTAGAGTGTAGAACGCTACTATAGCTACTAGTAGCAGCTCTTTTAAGTGCATGCCTAGTAGCTATAGAGCTTAAAAACCTAATAAACAGCTACCTATCTACGCTTTAGAGAGGTCTAGGTATAGTAGCTATTATTAACTATCTTCTTTATTACGTAAATAGTAATATATAGCTTACTAACCTACTATATACTTAATTAGCTATAATTAATTATTAGAGTAGAGTTACTTATAGGAGTTACTACGCTACTAGATATAACTAGTATATCTACTAGCTCTATCTCTAGCAGCTCTAATACAGAGTGCCTAATAAGCTATTAGTCTACTATCTAATTACTCTATTTAAGATAATATATAGAGAGTAGTAGGAGTACCTAAAAGTATAGTACTTATAGCACTAGCTGTATAAACCTAATTCTAGGTTCTCTAAGCATAGCACAGCTAAGCTACTTACTAGTAGCACGTCTATATAGTATATATAGAGGATTAGCTAGCGCCTTAGCTTTAGAGCGTCTAATAACGTAAAGAGAGGCTTAGTTAGTAGTAAAGGCAGTAGAGGCAGAGGCAGAGTAAGAGTAAGAGTAAAAGTGTAAGTAGTATAGGTAGTAGCAACTATAGCTATAATAGCAGTAGCATTAAATAAGCCTATAGGCCTAATAAACAATATACAGTTAGCTAAAGCTAGAGTAGAAGGTAGTAGTAGTAGTAAAATAGAGTAGCTGTATAGAGTACTAAGCGCGCAGACAGGCAGAAGCAGAAGCAGAAGTAGTAGTAGCAGTAGTAGTAGTAGTAGTAGTAGTAGTAGTAGTAGTAGTAGTAGTAGTAGTAGTAGTAGTAGTAGTAGTAGTAGTTGTAGTAGTAGTAGTAGTAGTAGTAGTAGTAGTAGTAGTAGTAGAAGCAGAGTAAGGGCAGTAGTAAGAGTGCATAAAACATAGTTGTAGGTAATAGTAGCAGCAGTACATGTAACGCGCTTTACTTTATATTATTTCTATACTATATGAGCTAAAGGTTTAGAAGAGTAGATAGTAGAACTAGAAGAAGCTTAATTTAAACACTACTTAGTTATAATAACTACTAAAGCTTACTAACAAAGCCTTAGAGCTACTGTAACTAAGAAGAGAATAAATAAAACTGCTAATAATTAGTTAAGAAGTAATAGAATAAGATAAGAATTGCTAGTAAGTAACTAAGAAGTATAAGATTTAATTAGAGCTAGATTTAGGCATATATATAGTTATGTTTAATAAGATAGCTAAAGAAATAGAGATATTAAGGAACTTAATAGTTTATATAAGATACTTTAAGCCTAGTAAAAGTAAAAGTAACACTTAATTTCTTTTAATAATTAGGCGTTATATTAACAGAACTACGTAGTTAGTTATAAAACCTTGCTTTTACTTTTACTCTTCAAAAATTAACACCTATATATGCTAAATAGAGAAAAAACTATTTATAAGCAACTAGTTAATAACTAGAAGCTTAGAGTAGCTAGAGGCAAAATTTAACTATAAGGCAATTACTTAGGTAATATACTAGGCGCTTAGAAGGCAGATAATCTATATTAAACTATCTAGGAGGTTTATTGCGCAGAATAGAGCATGTAGGCTAATTGCTAGTTACTTAGATATTTAGCACTTATAAAATAAGCCGCTCTATAACTACCTATAAACTTAATTTAGTAAGATTATGTTATCTCTAAATTTCCTTTGTATATAAGTAGGCTTTATATACATAAAGCAGATAGACACTAATTAAATACAATTAATTAACTAAGTTACCTCTTACTAGCTTGTTACACTTAGAATTTAAGTATAGCTTATAATAAGCTTTTAGCAATTTAGATGCTTAATTCTAAGTCTTTTTGATTAGAAGCTTAATTAATTTAACTAAGTCTTTATTAAAGAATAACTCTTAAATCTAAGAAGCTTACTTAGATTGATCTTTCTTCTTCTTTAAACATTTAGACGTTATAAGTCTTTATTAAATACAGTAGTAGTAAATAATATTACTATTACTAATATATATTTTATTAGTAGGTACAGACGTTTCTATATCTCTTCTTATAAGAAGAAGAAGAAGAAGAAGAGTTATCTTCTTTATAACTACTCTATTCTTTAAGTAGTTGTCTTACTAGTATAACTAGTAAACTATCTCCTATATAGATTATAAAGAAATATAAATATTACCCCCTTAATCTATAGGAGAGATCTATAGTAGGTATAGAATACTAGAGAGTATAAAGTATTATAACTCTACAATTACTTTTACTTCTAGTATAAACTATTAACTAACTAGGGTTAGGTAATTGCTCTAGTTAATTTACAAATAGCTAGGCTCTAAATAAAGGCTTTTACTCTAGCTTAATAAGCAGTTTACTAGGTCTTAAGTTAATAGGTATGTACCCTAGTAAACAACTAGAAAACTAGGCCTTAAAATAAAGGCTTTTACATTAGTTTCTATAGACGTTTTTCAATTTTTATAGTCGAGTAGGATTATCTTCTAGCTCTTCTATATATAGATCTGCTAAACTACTAGCTGTAACTCTCTAGTCTAAATTTAGTACTAGGATCTTATTTCTAGCTCTACCTCTATAGATAGATCTGCTAGAACTACGTTTCTAGCTCTACTATAATAAGTAGATCTACTAGAGCTTTATTTCTAGCTCTATTTTAATAAGATAGATCTGCTAGGACTGTATTTTGAGCTCTACTTTAATAAGTAGATCTGCTAGAATACTTTCTAGCTCTACTTTAATAAGTAGATCTGCTAGAACTTTTATTTCTAGCTCTACCTTAATTAGATAGATTTGCTAGAACTGTATTTCTAGCTCTACTATTATAAGTAGATCTACTAGAACTATATTTCTAGCTCTACTATGATTAGTAGATCTGCTAGAAGTTTTATTTCTAGCTCTACCTTAGTAGGTAGATCTGCTAGAACTTTAATTTTTAGCTCTTCTTTAATAGGTGGATCTGCTAGAACTATATTTCTAGCTCTACTATAGTAAGTAGATCTGCTAGAACTATATTTCTAGCTCGACTATAGTAAGTAGATCTGCTGGGATTATATTACTAGGCCTAATAGAGAATAATAACTCTAGTCTAGGAGTTTTACCCTAGTAATAAAATTTAATAGGCCTAAGACTAGGAATTTTACCTTACTATATAATTTAAGTACTAGGCCTAAATAGAGTATAATAACTCTATATTTAGGACTTTTACCCTAGTAAATATAGTATAGTACTAGCTTTCTCCTAAAGCACTAGTTACTAAGAAAGAAAGATACTTAATTACTCTATAAGTAGATTAAGGATAAATAATTACTAGTAAGCTTAAAGACTTAATATATATAGTACTTCTACTAGGCCTAAGTCTAGGAATTTTACCCTAGTAATAAGAGAAAGTACTTAAATAAGCTTACTAATAATCTACTAGCTTAATAGCTTAGTAGTAGCAATCTCTCTTTATATATAGCTCCTCTTCTTTAAATACTCTTATAATAATATATAGAGTAGAAGAAATAGTAAACAAGCTTAGCTTTAAATAGCTTTATCTTACTTAATTACTCTAATAGTTACTGTTTCTACAAACTCTAAGGTAAAATAAAAGAAACTCTAGCTATTATAGTGATAGTAGATATAAAACTTAATTTAAGCTAGCAAGAATGTAGTCTTAATACACTATAAAAAGCAGTATATTTTTGTAATAATATACTACTAACTAGTAACTTAAAGAAGGTTACTAATGTTCTATAAGACGAACTATAAGATATACTATAAGTATAGAAGGAAATGCCTCGATTTTATAGTATATTAGGCCTATAGCTTATACTAATTAATAGTACAGCTGCTAGCTAGTTTACTCTTAGTTTTTAAGTCTACCTAGAGCCTTATACTAGTATTACTACTAGTACTTGTGAAGTTATAAGACTTTCTTCTTATAATCTTTATTAGATAGTTTCCTTTTTAGGAAAAGTTATTACCTAAAAAGGCAACTTAAGCTATTTAGCCTAAATATATATATATTAGGCCTAAATACAGGTACTTTCCTAACTAGGTTTAGCTCTTACCTAATCTAGTAAAGTACTATCTGAAGAATGCCTAACTAGAGAGCGTTAGAAAGCTGTGCTTATTATAGCTATAGCTTTACTAGATCTAGAGTTAGCTTTCTTACTATAAATAGCTTAAGGACACGTTGCCTTTACTAGTAGGTTACGTGTACATCTACGTAATCTGCTAGTAGGTTGCGTAATTGCCTACGCAATCTACTTAGAAATCTACTCTTGAATTTTAAGCATCTATTTGTAATTACTATTCTAGATCCTTCTGATTTGTAATAGAGAGAACGGAAGTAGAGTATAAATACTACTTACTTTCCTCCTCTCTTAGTTCTGTACCTAGCATTTAATATAATAACTTGTCTATTATATTATCTTATTACTATACTTACTCCTCTTGCTTCTTTAGGCTATACGCTTCCTATTTTAGAATTACCTAGTCTAGTTAGTCTAGGTCTTCTAGATTAGGGAAGAAAGTAGTCTGTCCTCCTATTTCCCCCCTACTTTCTTTACAGTACTCTCTCTCTGACTTTCTTAGAGATCTAATTAATTGCCTAAATAGGCAATAAATTAAGACTTAAGATAGTCTCACGTAGGGCTAACTTAGTTAGAAATTATTGCTTAAGTTTCCTACGTTTATCTCTATTGCTAGAGGCCTAAGGAGCAGGGACTAATACTAGGGTACTGCGCTATCTAGGCTTAGTAAGCACTAGATAAAATAGTGCTTAGTAAGCAGTAAATAATGCTATATTTAAGGCAAAGAGCCTATATAAATATAGCAACAGTAGAAGAAGTTCTAAAGGTAAAACCTTTCTTGTCTTTCTTCTTCTTTCTCCTCTTGCTTAGATAATCTGCTTAAATAAGCAGTAGCTATAATAGGAAATATAGCTAGGACTAAGACTTAAAGAGTATATTTTTCTCTTTTAGGCTATAAGGAATCTAGGCTTATAACCTGTAAAGAAAGTAGAGGGGAAATAGGAGGACAGACTACTTCCTTCCCTAATCTAGAAGACCTAGACTAACTAGACTAGGTAATTCCAAAATAGGATGCGTATAGCCTAAAGAGGCAAGAGGAGTAAATATAGTAATAAGGTAAGATAATATAATAGACAAGTTATTATATTAAATGCTAGGTACAGAACCAAGAAAGAGAGAAAGTAAGTAGTATTTATACTCTACTTCTACTTCTCTCTATTACAAATTAGAAGGATCTAGAATAGTTATTACAAATAGATACTTAAAGATTAAGAGTAGATTTCTAAGCAGATTGCGTAGACAATTATGCAACCTACTAGCAGATTACGTAGGTGTACTTGTAACCTACTAGTAAAGGCAACGTGTTCTTAAGCTATTTATAGTAAGAAAGCTAACTCTAGATCTAGTAAAGCTATAGCTATAATAGGTACAGCTTTCTAACACTCTCTATTTAGGCATTCTTTAGATAGTACTTTACTTAATTAGGTAAGACCTAAACCTAATTAGGAAAGTACCTGTATTTAGGCCTAATATCTATATATTTAAGCTAAATAGCTTAAGTTGCCTTTTTAGGTAATAACTATTCCTAAAAAGAAATCTATCTAATAAAGATTATCAGAAGAAAGTCTTATAACTTTATATTACTATCTACTACTTTTAATTACAGAATCTCTAAAGTATCTAGCCTAAGCTAAGGTCTACACTAAGCTAGATATTAGAGATACTTACTACAGAATTAGAATTACAAAGAAGAATAAATAGAAGACTACTTTTAGAATAAGGTATAGCTATTTTAAGTACACAGTAATACTATTTAGACTTACTAATATACTTACCCAATTCTAGGCTAATATAAACAAAGCCTTAGTAGAGTTAGTTAATATAATATACATTATCTACTTAGACAATATCCTAATTTTCTTAAATATAGAAGAAGAATATGTTATATATATTAAGAAAGTTATAATAAGATTATATAAGGCAAAGCTATTTATAAAGCTTTTTAAGTATAAATAGCATATATAGTATATAGAGTTTCTTAGATATATAGTATTCTTAGAAGAGGTTAGTATTAACCTAGAACAGGTTAAAATAATATAGAACTAGCTAGTACTAGCTATTATGCGTAATATCTGTATATTTATAGGTTTTATAAACTATTATAAGAGGATTATTACAGAGTTTAGCTGTATTATACTACTCTTAAGTATATTAATAAAAATGTTACCAAAGTAAGCTTAGGGCAGGCTAGCTATAAAGAAAGAAGAAGGTTAATACCTAGATTTGCTAAAAGAGGTAAAAGAGGTAGTAAGGTGCTTAAAAGACGTGTTTCTAGAAGTACCTATACTTACTTACGTTAAGAGAGAGAAACTAACAAGACTAGAGGTTAATACTTAAAGTAGAGCAATCTTAGGTATCTTAAGCTAGAATAGCCTAGATCTGTATAATAAGGACTAATAGAAACTAGTTAACTTCTACTTATACAGACTTATCTAAGTAGAGTATAACTACAATACCTATAACTAAGGATTACTAGCTATAGTATAAAGTATAAAGCACTAGCAGTATTACCTCTTAGAAATCTACTTTAAGACTCTTATAGACTATATAAACCTAAAGTAGTTTATAAAGACTAAGGTACTAAACTACTAATAACTTAAGTTATACTTAGTACTAAGTTAGTATACCTTTGTTCTAAACTATAGACTAGAGAGTATAAATCTAGTAGATAGGCTATTTTAAAGGCTAGATTACATAGTAGAGGCATAAAAACTATCTTAAAAGTATAATAAAGCTTTTATATAACTACTAAAGAATCTACTCTTAAAGAAGAAGAATTATACTACTTAGGTGTTAGTAGTATAAATAAGGGCTGCTAAATATAAGCATATATTACCTAAGATAAAGATAGTCCTAAAGAAATTCTAGAAAGCTAATAGACATACTCTTAAGAAATTTTAGACTATATAGAAAGAAACTAGTATAGAACTAGATATAGAAGTTAGTTAGATAAATCTAGTCCTAACGCAGGTTAAAATAACCTAGAATAAGGTATATTAGCTTAGTTAGGTATATGACACCTTACTATATCTAAAAAAAAAGGCAACAGCGCTATAAGGGTGCTATAACAGCTTACTTGTAGAATATTTTAGTATAAGGAGAACACTTAAAAAGCTCTAGCGCTAATATAGGTTAAAGAACATAAGAGAGGATATTAGCTAGTACTGCTAGGAATACGTGCCCTATAAGAGATTAACTCTAGTATAACATAGTCTATTGTTGTAACGTTACTAAACGCTAGATCTACCTACTAAAAGCTTAGCTTACCTAGATCTACTCTATCTAAGGTTAGGCTAACTTACTAATAGATTTAAATCTCTCCTTGCTTATGCTACGTATACAACAGGCTGATTGCCTATATTAAGTATAATAAGCAATTAGCTAATAAGAGCACAGGACGCTTAATAAGTATATAAATAGTAACCTAAGTACACACCTACATATAAATTAATAATCTATCTTCTAGTTATTTCTAAGCTTGTTATCTAACAACATCTATATAGATTACTTATACCTTTACTACTGCTAAATAAGCTGTAGGAAGAAGTAATATTAGATTTTATTACAGATTTGCCTCTAAGTAAGCTTACTAAAGTAGTTTATAACATAATACTTATAATTATATACTAATTAACAAAGATAGTATACTATATTCTAGTAAGAGGGGATTAGAATGGAGTTAATCTTATACAGGCCTAGATAAGAGAAGTAATTTAACTCTATAGAGTTCTAAAATATATTATCTTAAATAGAGGTCCTCTAATAAATACAAGTTACTAGAAAACCTTCTAACACTACCTAAACTCTAAAAGAGTATTATTATCTGCTTATTATCTACAGACTAATAGATAGATAGAAAGATAGAATTAAACCTTAAAGCAGTACCTAAGGTGCTACTACTCTCTAGAGTAGGATAATTAGGTAATATAGATCTTAGTTAGAGAGTTTATGTATAATAATAGCTTCTATGCTACTATAAAGACTACTCTATTCTACGTAAACTATAGAATAGCTTCTAAGAGGGTAGATTTGCCTAGTATATCTTTTAAGCAAAGAGAATTGCCTTTAGAGTTATAGGTTATTACTAAGGTACTTATATTATAAAGAGAGTAGAAGAAGAAGATACTTACAGTAAATATATACTAAAAGGCGTATTAAAATAAAAGTAGGCTACTAATACCTTTTAGTGTAGAAGACTAAGTAATAGTTTTAAATTACTATACAAAGTGTATAAGGCTAAAGTAGAGACTAAATTAGAAGTATATTAGACTAGAGTATATAGTAGCCTAGATTAAGCTAACGCTGTTTAAAGTAGACCTGCCTAGCTTAAAGAGTATCTATCTAGCATTCTATATATACCTCTTAGAACCTTTAAATTCTAAAGAGATAATTCTATACCTAGATTACTAGATTATAGACACACTCTATACTTGTAGTAATAATATATAGAATATAGAAAGAATTGTTAAAAGAAGCTAAGATAATAAAGAATAATAGCTATACTACATAGAGTACGCTAGATATAGTAATAAAGAGAGTATATAAGAGCCTAGGGTAAATATTTCCTCTAACACTCTTAAGAAGTTCTAAAGTAGAAAGAAAAACTTTTCAAAGAGATAATAAACCTTACAGACTATTAAAAGGTAGCTAGAACAGCTCTCTAAAAAGAAGGGAGATAGTTAGGCCTAGTAGCTAAAAGACTAGAAATCTCTAACCTAGACAAGAAGAAATTTAAAGTTACCTTTACTATTTTTTATATAGGGTTTTAGGTGTTTAATAGCACTTAGGTCTAATATAGAATAGAGTACACTATTATAGCCTATAATAGTCTAATATAGTTAAGAATATAGAAAAAGAGGTTCTTATATATAATTAAAAGCTATAAAGACAGCAGGTATCTTAAAGCACTCTAGGTGCAGTATTGTAGCTTAGAATACTATAAAATAACTAAGAATACTACAGAATTTTCTACTATATCTACTAGCAAATTATAAGAAACTAGCTTAAGTAAGAAATACCTTATACTTCTTCTTCTTAACCTTAATACGCTTAGTTAGCTAACTCTTAGTATTACTAGTAGTAGTATCTGTCTTAGCCTCTAAAGTCAAAATCTTAATAACTAGGTTAGTAGTATAACTGTTTAACTCCCTTAATTTAGTGTTAATAATAGTACACTTAGACTATTGTATATTAGAATACGCTATAATAGCTAAAAATAGCTAAAAATAGCTAAAAAGAAGGTAAACTTACTTTCTTAGTAAAGGTTAAGGCCTTAGTAGTAATCTTAGTATCTAACTTACGCTTCTAACACTTAACCTTAGCTTAGATAGACACCTTATTACGCTTGCAACTAATAGGCTAGATATTAGTAATTAGATTAGCAGCTAAAAGAATAGCACTAGAATAAAGGTATAACTTTTTAGTATAAGGGCTGTACTTATTAGAAATAGTTAGTTATATACTAAAATAGCTTAGAATACTCTATAATAGGATAGAAAGATATATACTATAATCTTCTTAGCTAAAAAGTAATAGATTCTAGTAAGGCAAGTAGTATTAACCTTCTTCTTATTAGTAGTATATTCTTTAAGGTTATAGTTCTTAAGATAACTATAAATAACTATAAGGTACTTTTAATACTTCTTAAAGATCTATAAGGTGTTAGTATACACTAAAATAGCCTAAAATAGCTAAATATACTATAAAACAGTCTAAGTTAGTAAGAAAGCACTTCTAGTACTTTATAGTCTAAACACTGTTCCTATTCTTAAGCTTAAAGAGCTAAAACTAGTATATCTACTGATTTTTATTAGTAATTAGAAGAAAGTAGCAGCTAACTATACTACCTATATAATACTCTACAGTACTAAACTAGGTAATATAGTAGATATAGACATAGACAGACTTAATAGTATTATTAGCTATATTATTAGATACAGGTGTAAAGTCTATAATAGATAAAAAGAGTAAGACTAGAGCCTATATAGGCAAGTATAGTCTGCTATAGCCTAAAACAGTATAGAATAGGCTACTATATACTAGTTAGCACTAAAAGAGTTTAAAAAGACTTTTTTCTACCTAAAGGCACCTATCTTAGTAAATATACGCTAGAACAGCGTATAATACTCTAGAAGAGGAATAATTAAGAGAAAGAGTAAAAAGTAAATTTTTAGAGAAACTTACTTAAAAAGGAAGTAGAATATAAGAGTAATAGACTAAATAAATAGAGGAGAGCTTTATATATAATACCCTACTAACAGCTAGAGCAGCTATACTCTTAATATAGGAATTAGCAGTAAAGCTAAAAGAGAAAAAAGAGAGGCGCGCGCCTAAGTGAAGGTAGAAATTTAAGCCTCTAGTTAGTTAGCATAGAATATACTACAACAGACTATATTAGACTATAATATCCCCTAATAGGGCCTATTAGCCTAATATTTAGTTAATTAGGATAATTAACCTAAGAAGGAGGATATTATTAGCCTAATAACTAATGCCTTAGAGAGTTGTTATAAAGTAACCTATTTTAGGTTAAGCCTAGTATAAATAGTCCTTTATACTAGATTAATGCCTAGTATTAAACAGTCTATAGTTAACTATACATTTCTGTTCTTAATTATATTATTACTACTTATGTTATTACCTTATCTTTTAGTGCACCTTGCCTTAGGGCCTAACACTTACTTAGATATTTCAGAGATTATTAACTCTAGAACCTATAGTCTAGACTATTAGAAAGTTAGGTAATAGTTTAGTAGATTACTAAAGAAGTGTTTAGCTAGTACTACTCTAAAGAGTATTTATAGCCTTACTCTAGTCTCTTTAAGTATATAGTAGTCTTAGTCTAGTAGCTTTAGCTTCTAGAAGTATAGTAATAAAAATATAGAATAAACTATATAGTGTTTATAATAGGTTCTCTTTATAGAGTATCTAGTACTATACTATAGTTTTTATAAAGTACTACTACTTTAAGTCTAAGAACTGTAATTACCTAGAAGCTAGTATTAGGTATAGTAATACACTGCTCTAGGCTGTTTAGTATAATAACTTATCTTCTAATAGATTACTTAAGTATTTAAGCTCTTTATTCATAAACTCTATAGAGATATTATTACTCCTATTCTGTATAACTATAGTTACTAAAGAAGTAGACTATTTACCTAACTACTATAGCTATAAGAAGCTAATTTCTAAGAGAATTTGCTAGTAAAATATTAGATTTAATAGAGAACAACCTCTAGAGTAAAGGTTATAGAGTTTTTGTAACCTTATTTTAAATATATTAGCTTTATAGTAGAGCTCTAGTCTATACTAAAGAGCATAAGCTAGAGTAGTGCTAAGGTAGTATACACTAAGAAGCTAGCACCTAGGCCTAGCCTATTATAGTACTCTTCTACTTATTCCTTGTTTCTTAACGCGTGCCTTGGTTAAAACAACTCTATTACCTACTTTCTACTTTCTATATTCTCTATTACACTAAACTTTTAGTCTGCACACCTTCTTCTTATAACTTTACTACTTTTAATTATTAAACTACTTTACCTTACTAATTAATAATAGTACTTCTTAAGTTTCTAACTACTTTATATTCCTCTATTAAGAAGGTTTAAGGCAAGTAGGTAAGTTACTCTATTGTTACCTATAGTTTGCTTATTTACTAACTTTTTTACCTTACTTAGGCCTATAGTAGTGTTTTTATAGATTCTACTCTTTCTAAAACTTACTTAACTAAGAAGGTAAAGCTTATAATAGAAGATATTATTCTTAATAACTAAGAGATTAAGAAAGCCTTTAACGATACTCTAGCTAATAACTAAGCTAAGGCTTAGAGTAAGTAGTCTCTATATACTTAATATGCTAGTAGCTTTAAAGATCCTAAGATCTGTATTAACTATATATTAGCTAGCTAGGCTTATACCTTTACTACTAGTAGCTGCTCTACTAGCTATACTAACTATATTCTTAGCTACACTTACTACTATAAGGTAATTTTCTACTTCTTATTTTTTTAGTATTCTCTTCTTTAGCTAATTATCTACTAGGCTCTATATAAGACTTAGAAGACTGTAAATAAGTACTATAGACTCTTATAGTTTAGTAAGAGTAACTTTATAAAGCTTTTAAATATTATTAAGCCTATCTAAGTAGACCTTAAAAAGTACAAGAACTTTCTATAATACACTAATCTTATATCCTAGCCTAATACTTACTTAGCTACTACTAGTTATAAGATTAAGTAGTTTAAGTATAAAGCTAAGGTTAATAAGGTTAAAGCTTATCTTTATACTACTATAGTCTTTACAGAGTATACTACTATTACTACTATAAAGATAGTAGTCTAGGTTAAGACTCTAGTAAGTTATTTCCCTCTTTTGTTACATATCTTTTAGAGTATTTACTAATTTCTTACTTAATATAGCTTACTATTAACTTAATACTGCTTATATACTTTATTTACTTTAAAGCTAACCTCTACACATAGTTTCAGCTCTCTTCTACTTCTAGAATTAAGAACTTTACTTAAATACTTATTAAGAATATCACTAACGCTATTAGAAGTAATACAGATTATAGTAGTAGTAAGAGTTCTGCTAAGAGTAGTGCTTAGGTCTTCTCTTATCTGCAGTATTTAGAATTTTTCTTGCTAGATAATACCTAGGCTTATAGCTCTTCTTCTTTATAATAATTCAGCCTCTATCTAGAGCAGTCTATTATTTAGAATAGGCTAATGCAATAAATAATCTCTCTAATAAACTTGTAACCTTCTTCGTTACTTATATATATCTCTTTTACTACTCTTCTTTCCTCTCTCCTATTAGAGGTAAGAGAGCTAGTTATACCCTTCTAGAGATTCTAACTAGAACTCTAGAAGCAAGTTTCTATTTCTATCTCTTCTATCTCTTATTATAGACAGCTATCTGTTTAAGGCCTCTAGGTTCTTATAAATATTTTCTCCTTCCTATATTTTACTAGCGTAGCCTTCTTATTATACTAGGTATTTAGCTCTCTTACTTTCTCTTTTAGATTATTATTCTCTATAGATAGAGTTAACTTTCTAATCTTTAAAAGATATACTATTACTGTTAGTAATAACTAGAGTGCTAAGCTAAGAGATATTATTTAATTACCTATAAAGAGCGTTCTATAAGCATAACTTAGGCTAGTTAATATAGAAGATAAAGTTAACTTTACTAATAATATCTAATTTAATATTATATAGAAAGATAACTTCTTAAACTCTAAACTTCTAGTTTTCTTAGTCTAGCTTCCCGCTTACTTAGCTGTTTAACAACTAGTTTCCTAGCTTTAGCTAGACTCTATCTCTAATCTTTAGCTAGAGGCTTCTATCTATTGTGTATTAGCTTACTATTTTTATATCTGCTAGGCCTCTACAATCTAGGCTTTAACAAATTTGACTATTTTAGTAAACTTCTATACTATACTTACTATAGCTCTAGTAGGTTCTCTTGTATATTAGTGTAATAACTCTGCTATTAAGTCTTGGTCTATTCAGACTAACTCTATATTATAACTATACTAGAAGCAAAAAGAGCTAAAGCTGGTAAATATAGCTACCTGTCCTTTAATTATAATCTAAGCAATAGCTACTTAAATAGACTAATTATCCTAGGCCTAGTAAATATAGGCTCTTAAGTAGGCTTCTACTATAAAGTTTATATATTTAGTGCTTCTATTAGTTTAGAGGTAGAAGGCTGTAGAAAGTCTCTATATAATTTTTAGTAATTAATATATTATCTGCTAGAAGTTACTAAGAAATTATATTTCTTAATTAGAAATAAATATGTTAGGTAACTAATAGTAAGCTACTATATTAGATGCATACATATAAGTAACTATCTTTACTAATAAGTCTAGTAGAAGAAATAAGATAATGTCTTTAAAGAGTCTGTCTATAACAACTATAAGGTTATAGCTACTTTTACTTTTAGGTAGGTTTATTATAAAGTCTATAGAGTTTTTCTTCTAGATTCTATTAGGTAAAGAAAGGGGTTTAAAGAGTTTCTACTTTAGTTCCCTCTATAGTTTTAGTTTCTATAGATATTACAGTTCTCTATATACTAGTATAGTTTAGCTCTTAGCTATTTTATATCTTAATTTTGTAGCTAGATTTTAGAAGGAAACTTATCGAATACATTTATAACAGTACTATAAACAATAGTGATTATAGCAATAGTATTGCCTTACACTCTCTAGAAGTTAATTCTTCTAAATAATAACATCTATTTATTATTATTCTACAGACTCTAGACTTATAGCAGTGCTATTTATTTATACTTATAATAACTCTGTTGTTAATAACTAACTATTAACTACCTTTTAAGTAATAACCTAAGCTACTCTATACCTTGTATAGTTTCTACTTCTCTAAAAACTAGCAAACCTACTCCTTTAAAGGAGCCTGTAAAAAGAATACCTAGAAGAGTCCTATTCTATCTTATAGCTTAGGTAGCTTACTCTAGTATTATTAAACTAAGCGCTAATAAGATGCGCTAACTAAATATATATACCTTTATTACTTTATTAATATTAAACTAGTAGTAGAAGATACTATTAATAAGGAGAGGTTGTATATAATTAATGCTATATTTATAACATAGGGCCTTATTATTAATAGGCATATTAGTACTAAGTAGGTATGCTTAGAATATACTTTTATAATGCTAGTATTAAAGAAGTCTAGGTCTTAGTGTTGTTCTAGAGCTTAGAGCATATAAAGAAAGCTAGTATCTCTTATTAGGAATTCTTTTAAATAATATATTACTTAGAGTAGTTAAAGAAGTAGATATATATAGTATTATAAGCACAGGATTTAGGTTTTATAGCTAGTTTTAGGCTCCTCTTATAAAATAGGCTAGTGTTTTCTAGTTAAAAGGTTATTACCTATAGTTAGTAGACACTAACCTCTTAACCTACAAACCTATAAATCTAGAGATTCTAGTCTTTAACTAGTAGGTAGATATTAAGTCTTACCTACCTACTAAGGTACGCTATTAACTCTTAGATTAAGTTACTTAATATTTAACTTACTAAGTTACTCTAGCTCTAGCATTATATAGAATGCGTTTACTAGGTTCTTAATAAACTTTTATTGTAATATATATATTACAATTTTAGTGCTATAGGTAGAAAGATTAGGCTTGGTTTAGTTAGTGCTTTTTACTATATACCTCTCTTTATTGTATCTTTCTAAACTAAATAAATTATACTACCATAGGGCAGTTAATATTTCTAGCTAGAAGTAGACTTAAGAGAGGACTATATATACATATTTTTATTATAGAAAGCCTATAATTAGAAAATAGTAGGCATTTTTAATAATTCTAGTTCTAAGAGTATTAGAGTTTAGAACCTCTACTCTCTTATAGTAGTATAGTTAGTCTTTATAATTTTTAGAGTACTTAGGGAGAAAAACTCTAAGGTTAAGCTATATAAAAAACTTCTAGGCTCCTATAGAGATAGAAAACTTAGTAAGTTAGTAAGTCCTACTATTCTTAGTAGTATTCTTCTAAAGTATTTTAAATTCTTTAATACTATTATATAGTTTTAAGTTCTTAACTAGAAGTATGTCTATATATACTTAGTCTAGTTCTTTATAATAGTTCTGCTATAGTTCTTTATTCTAAAGTATTATAGAAAGGAGTTAGTCTGCTCTATATAGTTCTAAGAAGAAAAGTTATATATTATTAGTAGAGTTGTTTTCTAGCCTAGCTCTTAGTACTTATATAAATAGTTCTAATAGTTAAAACTGTATAGTCTTAGTTCTTTTATTTTCTGTAGATAGAGAAATATCCTCTACTTTTCTTAAAAGCATATCTGCCTACTTATTAACCTTACTAGGCCTATAGGCAAAGGTAAGCTTAAACTAGCTAAAGAGGCTTAACTATTAGGTATGTCTTTTTAAGAGAAGTTAGGCTTTATAGAAATACTCTAAGTTTTTATAGCTAGTAATAACTATAAATTTCTCTACCTACTTTAGTTCTATACTCTTTTTTTAGAGGCACTTAACTACTACTAGCATTTCCTTATTATAAATAGTGTAGTTTACTTCTACTTTAGAGTTCTTAGCTAAGAAGTATACTACTATATAGAGGACCTTATCTTTCTTATATTAGGATAGTACTCTTCTTATTACCTATTCTAATATGTTATACTCTAGCACTATTTTTAAATCTAGATTAAAGTTAATAAGTATTTATAACTATTCTAAACTTATCTTTTAAGAACTTTAAGAGAAAGTCTTAGAAATCTATTAGCTTCTTCTTCTTTAAGGCCTTTTAAATATCTGCTATTAGTATAGTAGGAAGTTCTATATTTTAGTCTGTTCTAGACCTCTTCCTTAGCGCCTAGTACTACTCTAGGCTAATAGGCTTAGGTAGTTAGTTAGAATAGGCGCCTTTTCTACTTCTTACCTATGTCTTTAAGAAGTAGATAAGTTATAACTTCTTAGCTAGTACTATAGTAACTTTGTTCTTATCTATCTATAGTTTCTCTAGAATAAGGTTGTACTTTCTTTCTCTATCTAGTATATATACTTAGAAGGTCTCTCTATAGCTATCTATACTAACCTTTATTCTTATAACATTAGTTACTTAGGTTACTTTTCTAGCTATACTTAATACCTTACGTCTATATATAGAAGTGTGTTAGAAGTTATTTTATAATATAAACTTAGAACAGACTATACTATATATTAAACACCTAGTATTAATTAATACATATACTATTTATTATCTTATACTAAGATATTCTAGCTTATAGCTATTTTTTGTCTTAATTTTCAAGCTAGATTTTAAAGGGAATCTTATTTAATATATTTACAACAGTGCTAAAAACAACAGTAATTACTGTAATAGTATTACCTTATACTTCTTAGAAGTTAATTCCTTTAAATAATAACATCTATTTATTATTATTCTATAGACTCTAGACTTAATATTACGCAGAATAGAGTATGTAGGCTCACTGCTAGTTACTTATATATTTAGCACTTATACAATAAGCAGCTCTATAACTGCCTACAAACTTAATTTAGTAAGATTATATTATCTCTAAATTTCCTTTGTATATAAGTAGGCTTTATATATATAAAGCAGATAGACACTAATTAAATACAATTAATTAACTAAGTTACCTCTTACAAGCTTGTTATAGTTATAAGCTTAGCTTTTTAAAGTAGTAGATCTCCCTACGCACTTAGAAGAGCTAGTAAGACTAAGTTTATCTGCTCTAATTATTTACCTATCTTTTCTCTTCACTCTAATACCTACCTATAATAGCTAAGCTTATTAGTATTATAATCTAGAGAAGAGACTACAGAGTTAGAGGTTTATTACTAATAACATAATATAGATTAGCAGAACACCTAGCCTTAGATATATACAGTTCTATAAATACCTATATATAGTTAAGAGCTAGAACTATAAATTGGTAGTTATATAATAACCTATAGTTTTTAAAAAAGTCTTATAGTTCTTATAAGGCCCTCTATAGAGCTTAACAGGAAACTATTAAATAGTATAGGATAGTAGTAGTATATAGTTTATAGAAACACAACTCTTATAGTTTATATTTAATCTTATTAATTAACTTTGTTATTAAAATATCTTAACTCTACTTATAAAACAGATAGTCTACTCTATACTCTTTCTTACAACCTAAGTAGCTTAAGTCCTAGATATATACTACTTACTACGTCTTTTAGTTCCCTACTCTTATATTTATTCTCAAGACCTAATTAAATAATTACTTATAGACTTTGTCTAAAGTGTAAAACTTAACATTTTAAACACTTCTAAGATAAGTACTTTAGAAACCTGTACTACTTCTAGTAGCTCTTACTTAAGCATTATTAATATAGGTAGTCTTATTATAAACAGCACTATAAATATTACTAAGCCTAACACCTATAATAGTAAACAAAGTAAGCTTAATAACTAGGTTCTTTAGTTTAACTTGTTCTTTAAGTTTTAAGAAAGTAAGATCCTAGATAAAAAATATATTATACTAGCTATAATTTGTTTAGTTTAGAAAGACATAATAAAGAGGAGTATATAGTAAAAAGCACTAACTAAAACAAGCCTAATTTCTCTGCCTGTAGCACTAAAATTATAATATATATATTATAACAAAGGTTTAATACTAGCTATAAGCTATATATATAGTATTACTTTTAAATAAATTAAGCTTTCTTTAAAAAGGCTATATTAGACAAATATCCTAACAAAATCTTAGTTTAGTTTAATAACTTTAATAAATTTAAGAAGATAGTTAAACTAATCTTTACAGTTTCAAATAAACTAGCTATTATACAACATGATATCTAATATATTAAATAAAACTAGTCTACAGCTAACTGTACTGTAGGGTTCTAGTAACTTACTACTAATATAGAATAGGATAATACTGTGTTAATAACTATATTTAAATAAGGTCTTAAGCCTAAAGTTAAAGAGGAACTAATATACACTAGCACTAGTACTAACACTTTAGACAAACTAGTTAATAAAGCAATTAGTATTAATACTAAGCTATATAAGCTTTAGATAGAACTAAGAGATAACTCCAGAGTCTATATTATAGCTAAGGTTAATAATTACCTACCTCTACGTAACTAGTAGCGTAATAACCTAAACTAAAGAAATTAAGGTAATTATAATAACTATTAGTCTAATAGTAGTTAACACATCTATAGTAATATGTATAGTACATACTATAGACTTAAAGCTATAGACCTTTTAACCCTTAATAAAGAACTAAGCCCGCTAAAACACTAGAATAAAAAGAGTAAGAGAAGTAATAACTTAGGTAACAGAAATAATTAAACCTATTATAACTATAGTAAGAAAGGCTATATGACTAAGGACTACTATATAATAAAAGGGTTCTTTAGTAAGTTAATATACTAGTTAACAAATATAACTATATTATCTTTGCTAGAGATAATAATCTAACTATAGTAATATAAATACAGCTATTAATTAACAGTAACTACTTTAATAACTACTAGTAGTTATATCTTAACCCTAGATATAAGAAACACTAAGGTGTAAAAGAGTTTAAAGGATTTAGAATAAATAAGAAGTTTTTTTTACGAGGATAAATAAGAGCACCTAGAGTCTTACTATTAACTCTATTAGGACCTATAACCTTATTAAGCTCCCTATTATATTAAATAAGAAGAAGCTATTAGTACTCTAAGACTTAGAAGTATAAGGGAATTATATTTCCTTATATAGAATGTAGCTAGCTAGACTACACCTCTTATATAAAGAACATTTATATTAGCTCTAAGTAGCTAATAGAGAACTAATACTAGAAGAAGTAGTTATAATATATAAAGTTAAGTGCTAACCTCTGTAGATACAAGGATACTAGAAATTGATGTTACTAGATATCTTAAGCACAGCTACTTATAATATTATATTAGAATTACTAACGTATTTAACGGGTGAGTCGGCCACACGGGCGAGTTGGCTACTCTGCTAAGACTACACTAACATTCTACCCTATTATAGCTTGCATTAGCCTACATTAGCATTGTTTATAGTAGTACAGTATATAATATCATTTAGTAACACCTTCTTTAGGCTTTTTACACGTGCGTAAGTTATGCTCTACATTGTGGCACTTTTTACAGCGTCTTTAGGTTGCCTTACCTCCTTTAACACGTACTTGCTTCCTTGCTTTCTTACTATTACTACGCGCCCTAAACTTAGTTAGAGTAGTTAATTAAAGGCCTTCCTTAGCTGTTAGGACTCCCTCCTGCTGCAACTGCTTTCCTTTATGCAATTTACGTCGCGTAGCAGCCTTATTTGCTGCTTAAAGCCTAGTAATCTCCCTTTAAGCTAACACTAGCTTATGCGCTACTATAGCTGCGCCTTTAGCAAGCTTTTTAAAGGCCTTAACTATTAAAGTTAGTAAGCTGCTTGCATGCCTTTAAATCCTCTCTTAAACTAGCGTTAATTGCGACCCTAATTACAAGGTAGTGCTTAGGGTTTAGGACTGCTAGGGCTTATCTTCTACAGTAGGTAGCAGTAGGGTACGTAGGCGGATATTAAGACCTATTATAACCTATTCTAGGTTAAAGGGGACTATTCTAGCGCCTTAGAAGCCTCCTTAGATATTGCTAGAAGTAAATGTCTCCTTGTGGGCGTCTATAAAGTATAGTAGGAACTTAGTTTTAGTAATATAAGTAATGTAGTTGCGCATAAAATTCTTAGCTTAGCGCCTATATGCCTTCTTTAGAGGGGCAAAACAACCTACATCTAGTAGTTGTAAGAGGTAAGATAAGTGTAGAAGCATACATAGTGTGATAATATTTGCTTTCTTGCAGTATTATTAGAAGTTAAGGGAGTTGTAGCTCTCGTGGCTATTAATAAGGAGCAGCTAGTGCACTCCTTAGGTGCGCGTCTTTATATAGGCATTAAAGTGCTTTAACTAGTCTAGACTAAGCTTGTTAGTATTCTATCCGTTCTTAGAGACTCTAATAACCTAGTTATAGGGCAGGTTATCCTCTTTGTACTAGGCAAAGAGGTGGTTGCAGCCTTTAAAGATAATAAAGAGTAGAATAGCCTACCCTATACTATTAATGCCCTGTATAACTGTTGTCTACTCTTAATTGCCCTGCTGCACTGCCTTTAGCTGTCCTTAACGCTCTAAACCTGTAACAACTACTCCTGCAGATATCTAGCCTATTATAAAGCCTGTCTTATTAAAGTTGTACGTGTTATTATCCTAGATGCTATACTTAGCTTTAACATTTGCTATAAGCCTAAACTAGCCTTGTATAATCTCTAGATCCTTACAGAGGGCGCTCTTATAGTTGTACTTGCAATTAAACTTTACTTTAAGGTTAGGGCGGCGCTTAACAAATGTATTAGGCTAGTTTATGCTAACATAGCCTATATTGCGCTTAGCACGCAAAGAATTGGCTATATCAGCTATAGCAGCTAGCTAAGAGGCAAATCCTTGTGCATCTAGCTTAAGAATGTACTTAGCAATTACATGCTCCTTAGTCTAATCTATATTCTGTTAACTTAGCGTACAATTAGCTTATGCAGGTTGTCCTGTGTATTAATTGCGTAGTGTGCTGCAAGGCGCGTGGTATATAGCTGCAGCGCGTTGTATAGTAAGGTTCGCGTCTTGTTTAAGTGCCTAGAGCGCAAGCTGTATTACAGCCTGTTTTAAGGGCGTAGGTTTATGTTGTTGTTAAGTTATCGCGTTATAAGGTAGAATGTTGGTGTAGTCTTAGCAGAGTGGCCAACTCGCTCGTGTAGCCAACTTACCTATTAAATACGTTATAGTTATAATAGTGTAACCTATAAATTAATAAGAAGAATTAATAGCTTTTATTTAAAGAGTATAGATACAGTATAACTACACACTAGCCTATATAACCTATACTAAAGTTAGTAGATAAGAAGACGATTATTAATAATTCTTTAAACTATTAGATGTGCTAAGATAGAGCAATTAAATATATAGACCTAAAAAGCCCTTCTATAATAATTAAGAAGAAAGATAGTACACCTTCTACTATACAAAATATATACAAATAGTATACCTAGATATTTAAAGAAGAGCTTTCTATTAAAGTAACACCTAAATATTAATTTTAGGTTTATAAGATTAAGCTCTAAGAAGAAAAAGGACTACTCTTTAGGCCTATATACTAGTTATCTAAGAAAGAACTTAAGATACTAAGAGGTAATATTAAAGAAAACTTTATAAAATCATTTATTAGAAAATCTAAATCTCTAGTAAAATTCCCTATTTATTTATACTAAAGAAAGATAGTAAACTATAACTTTATATTAATTACTATTAAGAATTAGTATCTACTACCTAATATAACAGAACTATAAGACTAGTTATTAGAAGCAAAGTTCTTTACTATACTTAACTAATATAGAGTATATAACCTAATATCTATAAAGAAAACTAAAGAATTTAAGATAGTATTTAGAACCTATTATAGATATATTGAGTATATAGTTATACTATTTAGGCTAACTAATATACTAGCAGTTTGCTAGGCTCTTATTAACAATATACTGTAAGTATACCTAGATATTACTATAGTAGCTTACCTTAATAATGTTCTAGTGTATAGTAAGATACTAGAAGAATATAAGATCTATATATAGTAAGTATTAGAATACTTAGCAAAAGCAGACCTTAGGCTAGAGCTAGAAAAGTGTAAATAGTGTAAAGATAAAGTAGAGTTTCTTAGCTATATTATAAGAAGGTATAGAGTTAAGATAAGTAAAACTAAGATATAGGTAGTAAAGAACTAGCTAATACCTAAAACTATTAAGAATATGTTAGAGTCTCTTAGGTTTATGACCTTTAACTATTACTTTATTAAGAATTACTTTCTTAGAGCCTTACTACTTACTAAGCTTAAATAAAAGAATATACTATTTAAGTAAAAATAAGTATAAGAAGATATATTCTAAATACTTAAGTAGCTATATATAGAGCTACCTACTATAATTATATTTAAGAGTAGAAAAGTAATTTAACTTAAAACTGTAAAGTTATAAGACTTTCTTCTTATAATCTTTATTAGATAGTTTCCTTTTTAGGAATAGTGATTACCTAAAAAGGCAACTTAAGCTATTTAGCCTAAATATATATATATTAGGCCTAAATACAGGTACTTTCCTAACTAGGTTTAGCTCTTACCTAATCTAGTAAAGTACTATCTAAAGAATGCCTAACTAGAGAGCGTTAGAAAGCTGTGCTTATTATAGCTATAGCTTTACTAGATCTAGAGTTAGCTTTCTTACTATAAATAGCTTAAGAACACGTTGCCTTCACTAGTAGGTTACGTGTACACCTACGTAATCTGCTAGTAGGTTGCGTAATTGCCTACGCAATCTGCTTAGAAACCTACTCTTAATTTCTAAGCATCTATTGTAATAACTATTCTAGATCCTTCTAATTTGTAATAGAGAGAACGGAAGTAGAGTATAAATACTACTTGCTTTCCCCCTCTCTTAGTTCTGTACCTAGCATTTAATATAATAACTTGTCTAATATATTATCTTATCTTATTACTATATTTACTCCTCTTGCCTCTTTAGGCTATACGCTTCCTAGTTTGGAATTACCTAGTCTAGTTAGTCTAGGTCTTCTAGATTAGGGAAGAAAGTAGTCTGTTCTCTTATTTTCCCCCTACTTTCTTTACAAAAAGCTCTAGAACTAGGTTAACACTACAGTATTGCTAGTAATTCTCTTACTAGTAATAGTTAAGCTTGTTAATAATAACTCTATAAGTCTTTAATTGCTTATCTAAGCACTAAAGAAGAAGCTTACTTCTACTAATATTAGCACCTAAAACTAGGTCTGTACTAAGTACTGTTAACACCTTAAAGCTGCTAGGCAGGAATAAGTAGCTTCTTAAGACTAGTACTATAAGTAGTTATACCTATATATACAAGCTAAGTTATATAAGCTTATAGAGGTTAAAGAGGCGCTTACTATATAGAATTTCTTAGATGCCTTAAGTTATAGACTTACTCTAGAGTAGGCTTAATTAATACACTAAAGGATTATCTAGGATAGTATCCTAGAGCTTAAACTGCTTGCTTTAGAACAAGTAAGCAGAGTGTTTAGTAGTTTAATACATAAGCACACTATTAGGTTAGGTAAGAACAATCCGAGAGTATTTACTACTTTTAGAAATTAATTAGATTTAAACAACAAAAGCTTGTCCTCTAGTAATACTAGAAGCTCTAATAGTTATCTCTGCCCTTATAAGAAGGTTAATATTATATATAAGTAGAAGGTAACTAAATACTATTACCTCTAAACAGCTGTTAAAGAGAGCTCCTTACTACCTATTAGGATAAGCTAAACCTATTAACAAGAGGTACTTAATTAGCTTAATAGTAATAAGTACTCTAAAGTCTAGAAAGCAATTAAGCAAGCTAAGTAGACAGCAGCTGCTTCTTTAGCTATTATAGAATTAACCTAGCTAGTTAAAGCAGAGTTCTTAGGCAACGTACAGGCTACTCTAATTAACTCTAAGATAATAGCTGTTACTAACTTACTATTACCTAGAGTCTATAACATTATAGATTTTAACGCTTATCTACTGTCTAACAGCACTATATTAGATAATAGAGCTGCTACCTACCTTGTTAACAGCTTAGATTAACTTATCCTTAGGTCCTTTAGACCCTCTAACTATACTAACACAGTAGAGGCTAGTATGCAGGCTTTTTCTATTAGTAGATAAGAAGCTTATTTATTTAAGAACGCTCTGTACAGAAAGCGCAGCCTGTATACTAAGAACCTAATCCTTTAGGACGTTGTAGTAGTAAAGAAATTCTATATTAAAATTATATCTAAAGCTTGCCTCTAAGAGAAAGAAGTTTAGTACCTAGGGCTAGATAGCTCTTTATATATTAGTTATATTAACAATCTAAATAGGAGTATTATGTATGCTACGCTTAAGCGTGCTTACAACCTTACTTTCTTTAAATATAAGCTACTTTCCTGCTATTTTAACTCTCCTATCCTTAACACAGTAATAAAACAATCTTATAAGTTATACTCTAGAAGCTCTCTAGAGCACCTATAGCATAGACGTGTAGAATACCTAGAACCTAAAGCACTACAGGCTCTAGTAAAAGAAGCGCGCAGTATACTTATTAATAGGACGCTCTAGAAGAATTGTAAGATCTATGCTATAACTTATGCTAAGTAAGTAATTTCCTAGTAAAAGTGTAAAAAGCCTGCTAAGCTGTTTTAGATTATTAGGTAGGATTTGTTTAATATACTACTTAGAAGAGGAGAAGAGCTATAGGTGCTTTTAATTAAGGAGTACTATAGTAAGAAGCTCTTTATTTATACCTTGTAAGGTAAAACTTAAGTTAAGATATTACAGGTGCTTATAAACTTTTTAAGCTAGGTTGCTACCTAGTATAAGCTCTAAATCTGCAAAATTAGCTAAGATAATAATACTGCTATACTTCTATAGAAAGGGAGCTCTGCTTATAAACGCTAGGCGCTTAAACAAGAGATTAATATAGAGTAGGTTCCTCTATACACATATAAACTAAATAGAGTAGCTAAGTAAGCAGAGTAGGAAATCATTACTAAATCTATTAAAATAAGGAGCAGTGCTAACCTACCTAAGAAGCTCTAGCTAGAGGTTATTACAGCAGCAGTATAGCTCTATAATATAAGTCTAATATACTTAAACAAGCTACAAAGTCCTAATAAAGAGCTTAATTACTAGTTTACTTACTACTTCTGCTAGTATAAACTAGAGCAGGTAAGAGCACTTACAGCTAATCTAAGGCCTAATTAGAGTAGAATATACGCCTATAAATGCTGTGCCTATCTATTAAATAGAGAAAGAGTAGCTAGGTGTAACAGAAGAGGCTTTAAAGTTGCTCTTAGAAGCTATATTAGTTACTTAGTTAGTTACTAAGCATCTAATATATACTAGATATAGGTCCCTGCACTTAACTAGGTTATTATAACATACAACGTAACCTTTAATAAGAAGCTCTTTTATAACAAAGCTAATAAGTCTACTACTATCTTAGTAGCTAAGTTAGCTGTGTTTGTAGACCTCTTATATAAACCTAAAGAGATAATAGATACAGAAGAAGTAATTAAACTCCCTATTACTAAGCAGGACCTATTAATTAATTTGCCTACTAACTGATAGCTTAGAGGTAATACTTAAGAAGAAACTCTAGCACTAGATAGCTAGTCTAGTATAGAGGGAGCTCTTATAGAAGAGACTAAACGCGTAGTTAGCTTAGCTAGCTAGCTGCTAGAGATTTGTTTAATGCAAAATTAAGAGATAGGCCTACTTTCCCCTAACTAAACACTAGAACTAGAGTAACTAGTATGTAGTAGAGACGCTTCTTAGCAAGAGAAGGACCTAACTAGGCATTTACAGAAAGTGTACTTAACTGTAAAAAAAGAGAGTAACCTAGTAGGCAACTAGAATCTTAATAATTTATTATCTTCTATATTACAGATTGTTACCTCTCTATCTTAGGGAATAACAGAAGGAGCAGATAAGGCTAGTAGCTAGCGCTCTTATTAGCGTAGAGTCTAGAGCCTACTAACTAGGCAGAGCTGCTAGATTGCTAACAGAGAATATAACAAACTAGCTAATAATAGAGTAAGCTAGTACACAGTAATAAGCTTAATTTAGCTTTATAACTAGTACTTATAGCTTATATCTCTACTAATAGATTAGATAGATAAGTACAGCATTAGAAAGAAGTACCTTATATTATACTTAGTAATTATTGCTGCTACTTTACAAAATAAGAGAGTTATCTAACTAAATTATTAGATATACTAAGACAATCTTCTACCTCTTCTAAAGATATAGAAAGATCTTTCCTACTGCCTACTAGGAGCTCTTTTCTACTAGGTATGCAAAAAAGAGATTATAACTCTTATTAAGAAAAAGACCTAGGTATAAATTAACAGATTAAGCTCTACAGCAAAACTCCTGCTGCTTAAATAGGTGTTTACCTACAAGTTTAACTAAGATAGCTACTTTCTTAAGTATGAAGCTTAAATATACGTTAGAAGAAACCTCTAGGCTAAGAATTTAATTGTCTCTACTTACGCTATAACGCTTGCTTCCTAATCTTTCTACACTATAGTAGCTATAGCAGCCTAATTTAACCTAGAACTCTAGTAGTATAATATTATAGGAGCCTTTCTTAATGTAAGCTGCTAGGACTAACCTTAGGTGCTCTGTAAGCTACCTAATAGTTTCTAGAAACTAGAGAGAGTAGTGCTACTACTATAAGCTCTTTATAGGCTATAGGATTCTCTATTACTATAGTATAAGGAGCTCTCTAGCACCCTTTAGGAGCTTAGACTTATAGTATTAAAAGAGAAGCCTTACTTCTTCTTTAACGCTAAGCAGAAAATTATGCTACTAATCTATGTAGATGATATCCTCCTTGCTTTCTACAACAACAATTAAGCGTCTGCTAAGAAGCTAATAAGCTTATTAATAAGTAAGTACTAGATTAAGGATTATAGAGCTGCTTAAAAGTCCTTAGGAATTTAGATTATACAGGATAGATCTGCTAGAACTATAACACTTACCTATAACGCCTATATTAAGAAAATAGCTACTAGGTTTAAAGTTATAGGTAATAAATCCTTTCTATTACTACTATTACTAATAGAAGAGCTGCTTAAGCATACTAGAGAAGCTTTAAAATAAGAAGTTAAAGCTTACTAAGAGTAGGTTAGGTCTATCTATACTCTACACAGCAATTATAATCTAACTAGATATAGCATATACTACGTCCTAGCTCTTCTACTATTTAACTAATCTAGAAGTAGCTTACTTTAAAGCAGTAGCTTAAGTACTAGCGTACCTCTATAAAACTAAGCACCTAGGTATAAGGTACAAAGCTTATAATAGCAGTAAATTACTTATCTATAGCAACGTATTCTTTGCTAATAATTAAAAGAGTTAAAGATCCTTCTAAGGGTATATAGTCTAGTTATTTAAAGGTCTAATTATCTAGAAAGTAGTATACTAATTAACTGTAACTACTTATATAACAGAAGCTAAGTTGCTTATATTAGAGCACGTAGCTAAGGAGTTAATTACTCTAAAATAATTTCTAACAGAACTCTGCTTAGACCTAAGAGTGCTATAGAAGATCTTCTGTAATAACTAATAAATAATCTAACTAGTTATTAAAGAAAGTAAGTAGCTTACTACTTAGCTGCGCTATATAGATATTTAAAACATATAGTTAAAACAAGAGTACGCTAAGAGAATAATTAAGGTAACATATCTAAAAATAAGTAATATACTAGCTAACAGACTTACAAAAGTGCTGCCTAGGTAAGCTTATAAGCACTTTTCAATACACCTTGACCTATACAGCATATATTATAAAGAAACAGTTACTAGAAAGAGCTAGTTAATAGAGAAAGAGAAGATCTTTTTTATTAAAACTAATAGAGAGGATAACCTTCTCTCTAGAGTGTAGAACGCTACTATAGCTACTAGTAGCAGCTCTTTTAAGTACACGCCTAGCAGCTATAGAGCTTAAAAACCTAATAAATAGCTACCTATCTACGCTCTAGAGAGGTCTAGGCATAGTAGCTATTATTAACTATCTTCTTTATTATGCAGATAGTAACGCACAGCTTACTAACCTGCTACACACTTAGGTAGTAATAATTAATTATTAGAGTAGAGTTACTTATAGAAGTTGTTACACTACTAAATATAACTAGCATATCTACTAGCTCTATCTCTAGTAGCTCTAATATAGAGTACTTAATAAGCTGTTCGTCTACTATCTAATTACTCTATTTAAAACAATATATAGAGAGTAGTAGAAGTGCCTAAAGGTATAGCGCTTACAGCACTAGCTGTATAAACCTAGATCTAGGTTCTCTAGGCACAGCGCAGCTAAGCTACTTACTAGCAGTATATCTACGTAGTATATATAAAGAATTAGCTAGCGCCTTAGCTTTAGAGCGTCTAATAACGTAGAGAGGAGCTTAGTTAGCAGCAGAGGTAGAAGCAGAGTAGAGGGAGGAGTGAAGGCGTAGGTAGTATAGGCAGAGGTAACTATAGCTGTAATAGTAGTAGTGTTAAATAAGCCTATAAGCCTAATAGACAATACTTAATTAGCTAAAGCTAGAGCAGAAGGTAGTAGTAGTAGTAAGATAAAGTAGCTGTATAGAGCGCTAGGTGCGCAGATAGGCAAAGGCAGAAGCAGAAGTAGCAGCAGCAGTAGTAGTAGTAGTAGAGTAGAGGTAGTAGCAGCAGCGTGTAAGACGTAGTTGTAGGTAATAGCAGTAGTAGTATGCGCAAGGCGCTTTGCTTTATATTATTTCTATACTATATTAGCTAAAGGTTTAAAAAGAGCAGACAGTAGAACTAAAAGAAGCTTAATTTAGATACTATCTAGTTATAATAACTACTAAAGCTTGCTAATAGAGCTTTAGAGCTACTGCAACTAAGAGGAGAATAAATTAACACTACTAATAACTAGCTAGAGGGGTAATATAATAAGAAAAGGATTGCTAGTAAGCAACTAGGGAGTGTAGGAGTTAATGAAAGCTAAATTTAGGCATATATATAGTTATAATTAATAAAATAGCTAAAGAAACAGAGAAATTAAGAGAGTTAACAGTTTATATAGGATGCTCTAAGCCTAGTAAAAGTAAAGGTAACACTTAATTTAACTTAACAATTAGGCGTTATATAATAACAGAACTACGCAGTTAGTTATAAAACCTTACTCTTACTTTTACTCTCTAAAAATTAACACTTATACACGCTAAATAGAGAGAAAACTATCTATAAGCAACTAGTTAATAACTAGAAGCTTAAAGTAGTTAGAGGCAGAATATAACTATAAGATAATTACTTAGGTTATATACTAGGCGCTTAGAAGATAGATAATCTATACTAAACTATCTAGAGAGTATATCACGCAGGATAGAGTATATAGGCTAACTACTAGTTGCTTAGATGTTTAGCACTTACAAAATAAGCAGCTCTATAACTACCTATAAACTTAATTTAGTAAGATTACGTTATCTCTAAATTTCCTTTGTATATAAGTAGGCTTTACATATATAAAGCAGATAGACACTAATTAAATACAATTAATTAACTAAGTTACCTCTTACTAGCTTGTTATATATACTAAATAGGCTAGTTAGAGCGTTAGATCTAGCACTTAAAAAGTTGTAACATATACTACGTTTAGGACTCTTAGTTAAGATAACCTTATAGGCACTTAGCTATTACGCGTATCTATAATAATTTCTACCTTCTACTTAGTGCTTATATAAGGTAAGAGGGTATGTTATAAGATACATACGCTTATATACTAGCTAGAATTAGCAGGTAGAATTTAGTTATAATTTAACTCTATTTTAGCTATAATAGGCTGTATTAACTAGTAGTTGGAGTTAGGTAGGATAGAAGGCACCTAACTATAATAATTATACGTAATATTACTTAGATCTCTTAGGTTTCTCTTAGATCTCTTAGATCTCTTAAAAGAGTTAAGAATTAATCTAATTTAACTAGCTAGATCTCTCTTATATCTCTTAGATAAGTTAGATCCTTTATGACCTAATATACTCTATACCTACTACTAGTTTATATAGCTTTTATTCTGCCTCTACTCCTACTATGTATAGAGCCTATTCTATACCTACCTCTACTATATATAGAGCAACTATAACCCTAACCTACTTAGTAAGAGGTTAGCGTAGGTAGGGGCTAGGTAAGGCTAGAGTACCTTATATAACGTACTTGACCTCTACCTAGACTACACCTATTTACTAGCCTATACCTACTAATAAGCAAACTAGCTTTCTTCTAACTATTTTCCTCTTATATTAGAGGGTTTTTTAGAGTTTAAACTATTATATATTAGTATATAGAGTTTAGTAGTCTAAAATAGACTATTAGAAGAGAGGAGGCTATTATTAGAGGCTTTCTACCTTAGGTATACTAACTCTTAGAAATACCTTAGAGTAACTATAGTTACTTCTTAAAGCTTATACACACGTATATATTCCTCTAAATTCTTAGAAGCTTAACTTCTAAGAATTTGTCTTTTATCTTATCTAATACTAAATATTTTTATTCTATCTCTCTTACTTACCTATAGTACTCTTATATATTTAGCCTATACCTCTTAAAGGTATACTACTTTCTAAAGCTTTATAGCTTTTTTTTACTAGGCTTCTAACTTTTATAGCTTCTAGTCTACTTTATTAACTATTAGGATGTTTTATACTACTATAGCCTAGTATAGCTTAGCTAGCCTTATACTAGCTACCAGAAGCTAAATTTAGAGCTTATTTAACGTGTTATTAGATATTATATACTAAGTACTTCTAGATACTTTGTTTTAGAGCTTCTTAGGCCTTACTATAGAAAATTTGCCTATAGATATAAAAAGAGTTTTCTCTTATAGTTCTAGAGTTAATTCTTCTACTTAGAGTTAGAGTATAGTACTTATTATAGAATTGTACAACTTCTTTTCTTAGTATAAGATTAAATAGAATATTAGACTTTAAACTAAGGTATACTAAAAGATTAGGTAATAGTATTAGTAGTAATATAATTAGTAATAGAGATATATAATCAACTATAGACTATTTAATACTAGGTATTAATCTAGTATAAGAGATAATTTATACTAGGCTTATTCTATATTGATTTACTCTGTAACAACCTTCTAAGGTGCTAGCTATTACGCTAATAAGGCTTCTTTAACTTCTAGCCTAAGAGCTTAGGCCTACCTACTATAAGTAGATAGCTTTCTCTACCTTCTTATAGCTCTCTATCTGCTATTTTAGTTACTTCTTCTTAAATATATTAGCTTTCTAGTTTACCTTCTTTTGTGCTTATAAAGTCTACCTTATTATAAGAAAGAAACAACTACTTATTTTTTTTATAGTTTCTATTTAATAAATTAGACTACTAATATATTATACTCATTAGTAAGTAAATAGTTAAGTAAGTTTATTTAAAATTTATACTTATTAAGTAGGTTTGTTTTATTTCTAGTTTTAAGGCTTACCTAACTCGGTTGTATATAACTGTAAATAATAACCCTATGTAATAGAAAAAATTATCCTAAAGGCAGGTATAATCCTGTCTACAAGGAGAACTTAGTATGTAGCTAACAGCTGTTACTGTACTTAAAGAACACCTTCTTAATTTGTAACATCTAATTAAACACACTGTTTTGGGACCACTTGGATCTATATCTTATCCGCTTGCCATACATATAGAACGCAAACGGGACTGGAATCAAAAGAGCCGCAAAACCACCAGTGATACTACTTGCTGGACCAACACCAATGTTGTGATACAGGGGCGCAACGACTAGGGGAAACGCACCGGCAAAACAACTTCGAAGAAATGTATTCGCTGCGATTGCTGATGCCGCATACTCTGTGAATGTGTCGACCAGATAGTTGAGCGCCGCTTGAAAGATTGTGAAGAAGCCCGTACCCAACATGACAAGGCCAATGACGGGTGCAATCCATGGAAATTTCGGATCCGCCGTCCAACCCGTGATGAACTGTCCAGAAGAAAACAGTACAGACCCAAGCATCATTGGAGGAAGTCGTGCCTCAGGTACTGCACGGTCTCCAGCTGCATGGTATACCTTATTGTATAACAGCTGGTTATACGAGTTGATCCCACAACCCAGACATGCGCCTAGAAATATGCCCAAGAAGGGCAATGTGGAAGACACAGCAGACCAGCCTCGCATCTCAGCGAAGATGATAGGGATGCCACCAAGCTGCATGTACAATACACCGTAACAGAAGCTACCGTATGTGGAAATGAGGAAGCAGATGGGCGTCATGAGGAGCTGCACAGGACGGACCAAGAACTTGCGACAGAGTTGAGCGAAACTGACGTCCCATTCTTCGAACTTGGCGTGAAGCGCCCAGTTCCCTGTTTCGTGACGTAGACGGCGTGCTTTATAAACGAGGAGCTTAGGCGGGTAGCATTCGTCGATGAAAATTACGTCGACTAGGAGTACAGCGCCTTGGATGATACCGGTAAAATAGTCAGTCCAGCGCCAGCCTAGAGAGGGATTGGTGACAAACGCAGCAGATACGATGGGCCCTACGACCTGTGTTAGCAGTCATTTTCCCTCTGTGGGCAACAGAGATTCACCTAAGCATGGTCCGCCGACCACTGCCATAGCCTATGCAGCTATTAGAAGAGTGGATTCTAAGTAGACGGGGTGCTTACATAGCCAGCCAGAGCCAATGCTCGCCACGCTGGACTGAACAAGTCCCCCAGCACACCACCCGTGTTTGTGACTGGTGCACTCGCAAAGAAAGCACCAAAAAATCGGGTAAGCATTAACGTCTGGAAGTCTTTTGCCGTGGCACTTCCAAAGCTAAAGCACATAGCTACAAACATTGGCTGTTCGGTGTTAGCGTACTTGCTGATTCGGTTGCGTGCTCCACGTACTGTCAAGACCACAATCTTCCTTCCGTACACCTCAGACAAAGGTGCCCATAGCAATGGGCCCGTACCAAATCCGAATAAGAACAGCGTGGTGCCCAGCACAGCGACTTGGTTACCAACGTGGAATTCTGCAGCGACTTGTCTTGTCCCAGCACTGTATGCAGATGATGCCCATGTTGCGGTCATGGTTGTCATACCGTACATCATGGTGGTGAGTATCTTCTTCTTAGTCGGCCAATTCATGGGTCGATATGGATCATCATCGCCGTCAAAGTTGACTAAGACGTCCGCAGCAGTTTGCTGATTGGCAAGAGGGTGACTGAATGGCACTGTATTGGTGCGTGTTCGTAATCTTGAAATTGCTGTGTCGCGTCGTGACAGCGACCTTGAGATAGGCGCGCCTATCCCTGTGGCTGTCGCAACGGGTTGTTGAACCGGTAAAGAGTAGCTGGCTCGACTGCGTGATCTGGAAATACTCTTCCTAACTTCTCTACTCGACGGTCGGTGGCCATCTTGGTCTTTCTCTTGCTCATCATATTCCGAATCAGAAGAGTCCGGATTCGAGTTGCCTCTGTTTCGTGTTCTTGGCTTACGTTCCAGTTCAATTGCCTCTTCCAAAGCTGGCAACGGCGATGCATGTGGAGCTGCTGAGTTTGCGGCCAATGGATCCGACATGGCGGCGGTCATGCAATGGCTGGAGTGAAGGCGGCTGCGTAGGTGCAATTATGCAAACCTTCACGTTTGTCGAATCCGGAGAGTGCTCTTGGACCTCGATTGGTGCCTCACTGGTCTTGATTTGGTGTAACGTAGCTGCCACGGTGAAAAAAAAAAAGTCCTTTACAAGCAAATTGTGCCAGCAACGATCGTCGAAGTGGTGCAGCTGTCAAAGAGTTTAAATTCTGGAACATCGCGGCGGTAGCTCAATGTGACGTAGCTCTGAGGCGCTAGCCTCACTAGGCACTAGCGATAGCAGGAGACAGAAAAGTCTATTATATCCGTTGAACATTTCCGGATGGATGAATGTCTAGGAACTTCTTCACTTCCAATATGTAGCTTCTAACAATTGTTGACAAACTACATACACATTGTTCTATTAGCTGACTGAGGACCCCGAACCCAATTTAGGTAAATCCAGTAGCACCCCCTTCCCACTCCTCAAAGATCTCTGTAGGGAATTCATCTGCAAGATGTTGATACCCCGCAACTCCTGGGTGCAAGTAGTCTCCAGAATCGTATTGAGGAGCAAGTTGACTCGGGATAGCAGGGTCAGCAAGGAACTTGTCGAAGTCCGCGACTGCGTCAAATGTTCCGGAATTGCGAATGAAGTCATTGATCTTCTGCCTTTGGGATTCGTCAGCAATCAGCATCTTTGCAAAAATGACGCAACTAACCTCGTGGCTTCCCTAACAGGATTCGAGTATGGCTGTCCTGTGAAGTTGCTCGGGGCAGAAAATGGAGTGATAGTAGCGCCAAACACCGGAATACCGTGCGCATGAATCAAGGTGGCCATCTGTTGGTAAGCTTGAACAAGGGAATCATACACTGCACTCTGAGCATCTGATGTGGCTGCGGCGCCACCAATGTCGTTCACGCCCTCAAAGATCATAGCGTATTTCACGCCTGGGTGAGCGAGCACATCACGATCAATGCGTCCAAAAGCGTTCGGTCCGAGCCCATCACCTAGGATCCGATTGCCGCCTGCAGCAAGGTTGCCAATGGAGATGTGTTTTGTGGTAGAAGATTTCTGAAGGCGGGCGAGAAGAAGATCTGGCCAGCGATTGTTCTTGTTTGTTTCTGAGCCACGGCCATCGGTGATGGAGTCACCCACGATGAGCAGACTACCCGTGCTTTTCGGTACCCATGCCTCGATGCTGGATAGGAAGTACCAGTGTGCTGCAGACTGAGTGGTCGGGTCTGCGATATCGAGTTGTGCTGCACTAACTGCGTTGCCGAATTGCCACCAACTGGTCGTCCTGCTTCCGGGGTGACTGGTGATGGAGTTTGTCGTTTGCCCAGATGCGAGGTAAGCGGTCACAGTGATGACCTGTTGAGCTTTGATAGGGAAATGGAGGGGATCGGAGACAGCCAGTGCTCCGTTGGGGATGCTGATCGAACCTTTGCCGGAGAAGGTAACTTTCTGGAGTGTCTTGGCCTGGATTTGATGGATACCCGCTGTGTTATTGGCAGGCATAGCAATTGTGACGGCTGTGATGGGTAGATTAGAACCTCCGAATACGTTCGATATCTTAATGCGTATCTGTGAAGCGTCTGTTGTCATGTATAGTGTCTGCCGAATGGTGGAGTTGATGAATACCGCACCAGTTTGGTTCTGTTGATCAGTCAGCAATCGATCTACTAACAAAGACAGCGACGTTCTTACAAAGGGTACAGGAGGTAGGTTAGCAGGCTCGGTGAGCTGCGGCATGCTAGCCCACGCGTCCACCCAGTGTCCATGTGGGGGGCTGGGGCGTATGGCAGTGCCGTTCGCAGTCTGTCCTGAAACAAACGCCGTAGCCCCAATTAGCACAGTGAATAAGGTCGAGAGATGCATGTCGTCCCGCAGTCCTAGGAAGATGTGTTGATTGCTTGTGGGGGGAGAAAGCTACTATATAAGTCCAGGGGCAACATGGCAAAGAGAGTGCGCTAATGTTGAGATTGGTGATGCAATTTGATCTTTAGCAGGGATCCTGGCTGAAGGCAGACAGTTCTACGACTTGTGCCTGAGTGTCACTAGGATGCAGGGATGAATGGGGAAGTACGGTTAAATCAAGCGGGTGAAGTTCTGCTCGGTACGAGTGCAAAGAGCCGCGCCTCCAGTTCGGCTGCAGTTCGGTTTCGCCGCAACAATCGACATACACATGAGCGACATTAAGACGCGTAGCTCAGGTATGAGTCTATGGCACGCCGTCGCCGCTTTGCACATTTTATCACCCGCTCCGAACTCGGACATAGGGGCAGGCAACGCAAGCTGAATCATCGTATTTCATTTGTATTGCTGTCGTGAGACCTGACCTACAACCATAGTTTTCATGATCGGGGCCCATCCATCGCAGCGTCGCACTGCGCAGTGGTGTGCAGGGCTGGCAGTCGAGGATATGTTGTAGTGGCGCGTATTTGACCCATCATCGCGAACCGGCCTTCACATCAGATGCATGGTCAAAGACTGAGACCGTATTCCATACGGAGCGCTGTGGCACGTTTGGATGGATGCAGCAGGCAGCTAAGCTGTGAGCAAGATAGGTTCAGGGCGATGGGCAAGTAGCAGCGCAAAACTTGCGGCAAGTGACCTGACGGGTATAGCCATGAGCGCGATATCAGGCTTGGTCGAGATGTCCGCTCGCATAGCCCAACCAAGCGTTACTGGATCAAGGGTGATGGAAAGTGCGTGGGAAGAGTTTGTGCAATGTCCATCAGGGCAGCTCAGAAGTCGTCATCATCGTCCGCCTTCTTTCTTCTCCCGCGCGACGCCTTTTTCTTCTTGCCTTCGTCCATGGCGTCAGATTCGTTCTTCTCAGGCGCATCGGCGACTTTGGATACAATGTCGTTGAGGAAATCGAACTGTTCGTTCTTGACGATGGCTTGCTTTAGGTGGACGGCGCCGACGCGTTTCGAGTTGCGTTGCTTGGCTTCGGCGGCGGCTTTGGTGACGAGGGAGATCATGAAGAGCTCGAGGGCTTTTGCTGCCGAGGTGTCAGGGTCTGTGGTCACGCGGAAAGGTGGTGGAGGCGCAACTTACAGACAACGACCGGTGTAACCTGCGCAACTTTGCCGACATCGTCGTCAGCCTGCATGATGCGCTTGATGCGCGCAACGGGGAAGTGGTTTTTGATGATGATGCTATCGGCGTTGGGCGGGAGCATGGAGCCCCCGCTTGCGCCATTGCCCGTGTCAGGCAGAGACATCAAGGGCACCACGGCCGACGCATCTGGCATGTAGTCGGCATCCTGCATGCTTTCTTCGCTGCGCACGCGGCGAGACACGTACGGGGGGGAGCAATTTGCAGGGACTGGGGCGGTCGCGAGAGGCTGGACAGGGATGGGGGCGTCCTGAGTGTCCTGGGTGTCCTGGGTGTCCTGGGTGTCCTGGATGACGGGAGAGTCGTGGGTGTCCTGGGTGACGTGAGAGTCGTGGGGGAGGGCGTGCGAGCGTGATGCTCCGTAGCCCTGGTGCTGGCGATGTGCGGGCTCTATGTCGGCGTGGAGTGGTAAGAAGACGAAATGGGCGACTGTGGGGCCTACGAGTCGATTGGCCTGTGTACAAGTATTTAACAGCTGCGCGCGGCCGCTGCTGCAGTGCGATCCAAGCTCAAGCAGGCTCAAGGGCGCATCTTCCGCTCATGCACGGTGATGCACACTGTCGCTTTAGGCAGGCGGTGAGGCGTGGAGCGGGGCTTGCTGTTCTTGGCAAGTGCTGCACGCCAAGCAAGCCCTTGCGAAGCGAAAAGGAAAACACGGGCTCACGCTCCGAGAGCCCCTTTCACCAGCTGCGCCTTTGTAGCCGTGGATGACGACACGAGCAATCCAGAGACTGCTGCGATGCACAACACCAACAACATCGCAGCATCTGTGCCTGCATACCATTGTGCATTGCTGAAACCCGCCCTGCTGTTGTGGTTGATCTTTGCACAAGGGTACAGGCAGTCGCTGACGGTCATAACTTGATCTAATCTGACACGCTGCACGCTGCTTCATCTACACCGTAGTCATCTGTTGGCTGCTTCATCTAGTCATCCGTTGGCTGCTTCATCTAGTCATCTTGTTGGCTCGACGGTTTCTGTATCGGCAAATAGTCAAGCTATTAGTCAAGGCTGTTATCGTTATACATCATATACAATCCTCTCCTACACGAGGTTTCACTCTTCCCTCGTAATACTACCATCCTCTTGACGGCCCTCCCTGCTAGGCCCTTCTCGGAGCCACGTGCTTGCGAGGTTGTTCTTGGGATCTTCGTCCGAGTAGCCGCGCTGCCGCCTGACATCAAGCACAGCCTTACGGATGCGATCTGTGCACTCTATCCGTATCTTGACTGCTTCGTCCGAGTACTTGAGTGCATCGTTCAAGACACCCATCTCCAACATACCGCTCTTCTGCTCCTCCTTTGCGCGCATTTGCTTCCACCTAGCTCGCAAGTCCCCAAACACCTCCTCGGCGTTCAGCTTTTCTCCAAACGTCACTCTGACGTTCTTGAACGCCCGAGGTATGAAGCGCGGAAACGTGCGCTCCTCGCTCATGATGTCGTCGAAGCCCTCAATGAAGATGGGCACAATGTCAGGCATGGGCTCACTCTCCAAGACCAAGCGCGAAACGCCCCATTTGAAGTAGCGCATGATCCTCTGCTCCGACTGGTGTATCATGCCCTCGGGGAAGATGTGGACCCATGCGTGCCGTCTGCGGGTATATTGTGATGGCGCGGGAAACGTGTCGGTGCCATTCGTAGAAAATGTGAGATGCCCGCTGCTGAACGGGTCAATCAGGTCGGGACTCTTTAGCGACGTGGTAGGCTTCTCGGGAGCATCGTTGGCATAGAGGAAAGGGCCGCGAGAAAGGAGACGGATCGCTTGCGTGATGGTGGGTTGAAACAGGCCGCCGTGTTGCGAGTGAGCGCTGCGGTGGGTGGGTAGGGTCTGGCCAAACGTGAAGAAGGTGGACAGCCCTCTGAGTTTCTGTGAGCGGTGGCAATGTGCGCGGAAAAGGCATACCATACTTGTTTGTGAAGCACAGATCGTAACTTGCTAGTCCCCAACGCAAGTTGTCCGGGGTGAACATGTAGCTCAAGGGGAGAATCCCCCACAGTATTGGATCATCCATTCTGCAGCGTGACTTCCATTAGTTGCGTTGAAATACTAAGGCGCTCTGGTACGTACACCGAAATGTGGTTGGATACTACGGCCCAATTAGCCTCCAGGATGCTCTTTGACATGGACAACGATACCACGTACCAGTAATCAACCCTCTCTCCCTCTCTCTTGGCTCCCTTCTCTCATCCAGGAGCCTCAAGAAACGCTCCATGCCATGCGTCTCTATGCTGTTGAGGCTCAAGAAACCCTTGCACAACAGGCCTACAGCGCCCATAGTGAACATGGACGCCGCCCGCCATGGCGCGCTGGGAGCTTCGGGAACCTCAGGCCGCTCTTCTGGTTGCATGGCTTGATGCTTGGGTAAAGACAGACATGCAGCAACAACTCGGGTCATGCGACAAGTTCCAAGATCGCTTGCCCTTCCGAATCCTAGCCCGCGGCACGTCACTGTGCCTGGAAATTCGAGCAGGGATCAGGGCTCACAGCGTGCTTGGCACAGCCACGTGTGGGCCGACTTTGCGACTTCACATTGTGTATGGTTGCATCCACATATCAAACCACATTATCATGCCGCCCCCCAGGTCCGTCTTCACTGCCCACGAGCGCAACGCTCTGAAAGATCGATGGGGCTCTCAAGCAACACGCCTAACGCGCGACTCCTTCCTTCCGTTTGGTTCATGTCAATTATGCCTTCTCTCTGCTGTGGACCCCGTATGCTGTCCGTCAGGTGACTTGTTCTGCAGGGAGTGTGCCATGACGAACCTTCTCGCCCAGAGAAAAGAAATGAAGCGACTTGAAAAACTCGCAGAGCGGCAGAAACTGGAAGCAGTGGATCAGCAGGAACGAGAAGACGAGCTGGCGCGGCTACGTGCGGTGCAAGAGTTCGAGGCTGTGCAGATGGGCCTCGAGGTCAGGGTTGGTGCAGGATCAAAGGTTGTTGGCCGAGAAGGTGGTAAGATCTTGGTGGAGCAGGATGGGGCTACGGGAAGTAAGGGCACCAAACGCAAATTCGAGATGGACGAAGAGGAGTTGAAGCGCATCGCGACCGAAGAGCGAACAAAAGCCAAGCGTACACTTGAAGACGAACGCAAAGCAGCGAAAGGCTCACTACCAAGTTTCTGGGTTCCAGGAGAGACGCCGGAGACTCACCACAAAGGCATCAGCAAGGCGAAGCAGAATCCTACCTGCCCATCGAGCGACCCAGAGCATCCGCATGACTTGTCTCTAAAAACTCTTACGAGTGTCAACTTTCACGAAGAAAAGTCATCGGAAACTGGCAAGGCCGTGCGCACATGTCCTAGCTGTCAAAAAGCGCTGTCGAACAGTACGAAAGCTGTGCTGGCGATACCCTGCGGGCACGTTCTATGTAAGCCTTGCGTTGAAAAGTTCCTGAGGCCAGAGCATCGACATCAAAGGGATGCACACGATGATGGACCAGATCCTGAGACTGTACATTGCTATGTGTGTGATACCGATCTCACAACGCTGTCGGACACGAAAGAGAAGGAAGGCAAGAAGAAAAAGAAGGAAAAACAGAAGGGATTGAAGGCTGGACTGGTGGAAATTAGAAGTGAGGGGACAGGCTATGCGAGTGGTGGCAAAAGTCTGGTTAAGAGGGAGGGTGTTGCATTTCAAGTCTGAACACGAAGCTACAACTAGTTCTTGGAGTAGGACTAGCGACATAGGTCGACTGAATCTAATGAATGCTATGTCTTTATACATGACCTGTTGTCTTCGTTTGAGCACACCAGGTTGGGGTTGGTGGCCGTCCCATAGATCTAGAGCGTCCGACTGTGCTCGGTGACCTTAGGATGCAGCAATTGCTACGTCTTCTAGATCATTCATGCTGCCAATCAAAGCCTACAGCCAGTCATGCCAAACGGGAAATAGGGCGGATTCTGCTGGCCTCAGGTAGCGGCCAGCCCAAGACAAAGGGCAGTTTTTCGCTTTGTCCGTTGCGCCCACACTGGCCATCCTATACTCGCAAAAGTAACTGTGATGGACGGTACCTTGACGGGCTTCTACCATTTCACGAGAAGCACCATGAACCGTTTCCGGAATGTACGCCAGACTTTGACGTTACAGCAAGAGGAGGTGTTGGCACCACCCCTTCGTCCGTTCACTTCGTCATGTCAAGTCTGGCCACAATGGCAACAAACGTGACTGCTCTTCAGGACACGTACTCTATACGATGCCCTCTTGGAACCGTTCGACGCCCCTTTTGATTTCTTTCACAATGTCTGCGGCCTCGTCCACACTCGCTGCCTCGAAGTCGTACCGCTTCGTCTCCTTCTCTCTATACACTAACAGCCTGACTGTCTTCGGATGCTTCTTGCTGACCTTGGTACCAACGACACTACTAAAGTGCACTGTTGTGGTCTTGCCTTGCCCTTCGATCACTCCACCGACGGCTCCGGCGCGACGCCCAGACTCCCCAGGCATGATGTGGATGTACTCGTTGTCCAGCGCGATGATGCGAGATGTGGACGATGCGAATGACATGGGTTGCTTGCGAAGCACAGCGTAGCGGCGGTAGTAGCCTGTTGATGTCAAGGTGAGAGCCGATGCATCTGCGTGCCTCGCTAGAGGATGGATGAGTTGATGCCCCGAAACGGCAGCGTGCACTCTGTCGCCCTTTTTGGTTTTCTTTGGAGCGCCACCCGTGCTGATGATCAGCGGAGCGTTAGGAGACGAGGAGCCAGGGCTACCAGAGAGACCCATGATGCCATCCGCCACAAAGCGTCTGCGCAGAAGATCGACGTCGGCGTGCTTGCCGAGAGCCTCGACTGTACGATCCAAAGGCGCGACCGTCGTGGATTGGCTAACTTTGAGCAGATACAGAGCCTTGTCCAGGTGCAGATCGTAGCACACTTTGTCAAAGATCTCGTCAATGTACGTATCCGTGGTACAAGGTACTGGTATGTGCTTGGTGTTGAAATTTTCGTCGGTGAAGTGCACGTTGACTGTTTTAGGCGCACCAATGCGGCTTGCCGCGTGGGATGATGAGGTGGTCGGGGCATCTGCGAGAGTACTCGTGTCTTTTCGAGTTGCTTTGGGTGCAAAGGAAGGTCCTGTAATGGGGTTGCGAAAGCTCTTTGCGCGGCTGGGCATTGGCTTTGCGAGCTGTTTGGCCTCTGGCTCTTCCTTATCTTCTGGTGTGTCTTTCTGTGAGGTGACTGCGGCAGCTGCTTCCTCGCTGTAGATGGGCGTGACCTTGTCATTCTCAGCCATCTCTCGCTGTGAAGCTTCGACCAGAGCAAACTCATCCCAGGGCTTGTCTCGTGCGCGAGGACGCATGCCACGAGCGTTGTTGGACGCAAAGTCCTTCAAGGGTTTGTTCCTAGTCAACGGCGGGAACTCGTCGTCGACCTCGTCATCGTCCCACATGCGCATGACCCAGCCGTTGACATTGCACTTTTCGGGGGCCAGAGGCGGGTCCAGTTTCTCCTCTTGGTAGCGATGCAGTGCGTAGCCAATGGCCTCGGCCACGGTGATGGCTTCGCCTTTGTCGTTGAACTTGCGGAGGAGCAGCTCGACTGGCTTCAGTGGTTTTGCAGAGAAGGGCAGGTACAGCTTGAGATACAGAGGATTGGACTGAGCCTCGCTGGCAGCGTTCCAGACGGCGAAGCGTTGCAGAGGGTTGGATGGTTTGGACGACTTGGCCTGGAGTGCCTGGGTCAGGGCGCTCACGGGGAGGATGAAGCTGATGGGCCTGGGTGGCGGCAGGGCCTGGAGGGTGGGCTGGGGCGGTTCTCTCCTCCTCTTGGGGGACTGGTTGTTGAAGGGGGTCAGTTGGGGCATGTTGCGAAGATCGGCCGAGGGCGACGAGTCGAGTGGGTGGCCGCCGTCGCCCATGAGCGAGCCGCTGTCTGCCGAGCCGGAGAACTCGGAGCTGAGGGAGCTGTCCGACTCATTGCCCTCGTGCAGGGCTTCCAGGCGGCCGTCGGGCTCGCCGTCGTCTTGGCGGATGCGGTTGGCCAGCAGCTGGTGCGAGCTGGCGGCCTTGCGGACGTGCTTGACGCGTCGCTTCTGGAAGCCCGAGTTGTCGAACTCGTTCTCCGAGGACATGTCGCTGCTCGTGATGGTGTCTCTGCGGGCGCGGCCCTTGACCATGTCGACGGTGCCGAGGGAGCCGCGGGGCAGGAGCGAGTCCGGGGGGCGCGAGGGCGAGGTGACGGTGAGCGAGGGCTGGTCGTCGGCGGCGTCGGCCAGCTCGTTGCGCAGAGCGGAGCCGCGGACGGGCGAGGAGCCGGAGCGGGTGCGCAGGGGCATCTTGGTGAACTTGATCTGGTTGGCGGGGCGGTCAGGGGCGTCGTCGTCGTCGGACTCGTCCGTCAGGTCGCTGCTGTCGTCCTCGTCGAGCAGCTCCTTGCGGCGGCGGCGCTTCGCCTTGAGCGTGGGGCCCAGCGTGTCGGTGCTGGCCGCGCCCGTCACCATGCCGCCCTCGTCCTCGTCGTCGCCGAACCCGTCGGGCGCCTTGAGGGCGGCGGAGCGCGGGGCCTGGAAGTAGTCCGAGGTGACGGCCGTGGGGATGGGCGGCGAGTAGGTGCGCTTGATGTCGGCGGGGTTGGGCGCCCAGCCAGCGGCCCGGAAGCCGACCTGGTTGAGCACGCTGGCATTGACGCTGATCAGGCGCTCGCCGACGCCGTCCTTGATCGAGGCGAGGTAGGCGGTGCGCAGCTGGTAGAGGACGAAGCTGGGGGGGTTAGTATTGGCAGAGGGACATGAGTGGGTGTGGTGAAGGTGAAGGTGTAGGTAGGTACAGGTATAGGTATAGGTGCAGGTGGGTGTGGGGGGGTGTTAGTATTGGCAGAGGGACATGAGTGGGTGTGGTGAAGGTGAAGGGGTAGGTAGGTGCAGGTAGGTAAGTACAGGTATAGGTATAGGTATAGGCTCACTCTTCATTCTGGAGGAGGGACATGGCCTGGCTTGTGCTGTCATGTCATGTCGTAGCTATGTGGTGGGTGGGTGGTCAGTCGACTAAGTCAAACAGGGACAGTCGAACAGGACAGTCGGACAGTGACAGTCGAGCGTCTGTCGTCTCCACTAGAAGCGTGGGCGTGGGGTGGGCACGGGTGGGCACGGGTGGGGTAGCAGTGGACCCTGGCCGTTTCATCATCTCATCCATGCACATGCACGGCCACACCACCGCCGCATGTCATCGTGCGCCTCATCCTTCACACACACCACACACCACACACCACACCTCCACCTCTCCACCTCTTCACACCCGCCGCCGCCATGAACCTGATCGCATACTCCGACTCCGAATCCGACAGCGAAGCCCCGCCCGCCCCCGCGCCCAAGCCTGCGCCCAAGCCCTTCCAAAAAGTCGTCGACCGCTCCAACCCCGGGCGCATCAAGCTCACCCTGCCCGCCGCATCGTCCACACCCGCCGACAACCATGACATCGAGTCCGAGGCACCGCCCGCAAAGAGGCCGCGCATTGGGGCCCGCACTGGCCTGGGTGGCTTCAACGCGATGCTGCCTGCGCCCAAGAAAGCAAACGCCAAGCCAGCTGCAGCAAGCGCAACCCCGGGAAGCAGAGCGCTGGGCAAGGGCCTGGGCGCCGGTGTCAATCTGAGGACGGGCGCCGAGCCTGCCTTCAAAAGAGAGCCCAAGTTGGATCTGGAAGCCTACGACGAAAACGGCAATGTCATCGAGAAGGAGCCCATGAAGAGGGAAGACTTTCGAGCCATGCTGAATCTGCCCACCCCCAAGTCAGAGCAGATGACATCACCCAATCCAGAGTCGCCTGCTTCACTTCCAGACACATCACAAGGTGCACTCGCTTCAAGGCCAGCCGCTCCACGCTTTGTACCCATGTCTGTGGGCAAGGGTAAGAAAAAGAAGCCGGTGGCAGCCCGTCCAGCCACAGTGCCAGCTACGGAGAGCAAGTCTACAGCAACACCAGTTGTCCAAGCTCAACCGCCGCCCAAGCCAAAAGTGTCGTTGTTTGGCGTTTCGCAACAAGCAGAAGCACCTTCGACGCAGACATCAAATGGCGCGTACCAGCCAATCATGTATGGATTCGACGACGAGGATGAGGACGAGGATGCACCGGTTCCCGACCAAGTCTTCGGCGCACAGTCTGCACATCACACAGCACAGCACACGTTCCCACCGCCCACCGCAGCCGCACCTAGCGAGCTAACCAACATTGCATCTGAACTCAATCTCTCCGAAGCAGAGCGACGGCAGCTGTTTGGAAAGAAGGGGCGAAACGGACCCGACTTCTCCTCCGCCAGGATCGTCGAGTTCAATACAGACACCGAGTATGCACACAACGAGCAGCTGCGGCAGCAGGGCGAACAAGCCCAACACAACCCCCTCAAGTCCATCTCGGGCACGGGCAAGAACAGCTTGCGCAGCTTGGTCAGCGTCGCGAGCACGCAAAAGGATGCACTCGAGGAACACTTTGCCACCAGTCACAGGAACAAGAGAGAGGCTGGCAACCGCTACGGTTGGTAAAAAGTTGGGTCGTTCAGATAGCATTCTGAATAGAGACGCACCGACCTTATGGAATACGAGGCAAAAAGCTTGTAGTACAGGTATTTCCTCCTTCTATATGCTTTCTTTTCATCTTCACGTGACTTCGACGTGGATTTCTTTGCATCGGTGGTAGTCTCTTTAAAGTTCGTCCTGTTCTGGTGATTGATGCATGCCTCAAACACACTCGTCTTGCCCTCTTCCCGTGTCCGTGCACAGGGACAAGCGGTTATGCACTGCCATGGTCCAAGCAAAAGATCTGCTGACAGCATCTGCTGAATGCCCTGCGGTCTCATCAGCTTGCACCGCAACCGTTTGCCCGCTTTCCTCTCTCGAAAGAACATAGAAGTCATCTTCCTTCACCTCTCTTCCTGAAATTGTCGTTTGCCCACTGTGCGCCTAAGCACTTCCTCTCACCCGACCTGACTTTCTCTTTCTCTCCACTCCAACAGCGGCTGGGTATGGTAATAGCTCTCACAATCGTTGGCATCATCTACGCACATTCGCGCCACTCTTTGTCTCTTAGTAGAACTCACTCTCTCCTATCCTCACAATGCCGCCAAAGCCTTCCACTGCCCTAGCTGCCTTGAAGCCAGCACTCACCGAGCCCGATTCTAACGGATTGCCTTTGGACGGAAATAAACATCGCCATCTGGATGGGGAGAACGGGCAAGGTGTACAAGGAGCAGATGCGAAGAGAAAGAGGTACAGGGAGAAGAGGCGGCGAACGGATCAGAGCAAAAGCTCCTCGGTCAGGAACGCATCAACGATCACTGTTGAAGATACTAGCGAAACCGGCAGCACCAGTGAGGTCGCGCTCGAACAGTCCAATGTTTGTGCCGCACAGTCATCCCCATCAGATACAGACACGATCGCCACCGAAGCACTCCCTTATTCTCAACATGGACGCGCATCTCTGCAATTTCTCTCGGCTGTCTCTAACGACGTACCAGTCGCAGCGCATTATGAGCTTCGTGATCTACACAGCGCTGGGGACATTGAGGGCAACACTGACCAAGGTCTCTTCGCCACTCAAGAGATGGAACGAGGCACGCGCATCATCTCTGAGCGCCCGCTGTTCACTCTCTCATCTCCCGGCGACCAACTTGCGGAGCTGATGAAAGCTTACAGAAACCTTCCCAAGTCGGATCAAGACCGCATCTGGAACCTCAGACCGGCTGCTCCGGACGCGTCTGAGCAACTCCGCAATCTTCAAATCCTTATTGATAGGCTCAAAGATTACTTACAGCACATCTTCCTCAAACCAGAAACGACCAGGACACATAAAGAGCAGACTATCTTGGGCGAGATGAAACCAAAGCTCGAGGATGCAATGAATGTCTGGCGTATAGCCGCTCGCTGGCACGCAAACCGCTGCTCTATGACTGACCTTCCGGAAGAACAGCGAGCGGACCTCCCACAGGGTACACCGATCACGGGACTGTTCATCGAGAGAGCGCAGATCCGCCACTCGTGCGTTCCTAACTGCTTTGCAAGCTACGATGCCAATCGCGGTTGTATGAACGTGCATGTTATCAGAGATATTGCCGTGGGAGAAGAGCTTACCCTGTCCGCCTTCGCTGACAACATGTACTACAAGGACGCAGAAGATCGCAGCGAAGAGTTATCTGCCTGGGGACTAACGTGCGACTGCGAAGCTTGCAACAGGAAACACCCCAAGTTCGAGGTTCACGAAGCAGCACGACAGCGGGCCCATGCACGTGTCATCTTGCTAGTCGACCTTTTGACGCGCTTGGAGACGACTGAATTCTCAGAGGTAAAACAGACTATCTCTTCGAGCTTTTTCTTAGATAGCTAACAACACTGTCAGGACGAGCTCAACGGAGCCCAAGACATGGCCATGGCACTCATTCGAGACCTCAAAGCCACCGGTTGTGAGAGCGTCGAAACTGTACGTTGGCGCAACATACTCGTCGATCGCATTCTTCCGGCGCGTTCCCTAGTTGTTCCCGATAACGACAAGCTCCTGACGTGGCAAATCGTTCTTGGTCACGCAAAAGAGTGCGAGAAGGTGGGTAGGATCTGCTATGGAGAAGACCGCGATGAGTTCAGGGTGCTGCGGCGAACCAGGGAGGCGACTGAGGCTTCGGTGGACACTGCCATTGCTCACGATGAGGTGAATGCTCCGGAGTCTATTCTGAGAAGTAGGAACAAGCGTCTGGAGGAGTGAAGAGGAGGTGCTGCAAAGGCAGTGTTGTGGTGCAACACAGCAGATGTAAGCCAACGGTGACAAAGGCAGACTCCAGGCTGGACGCCGACTTGCTCAATACCTTTTCAAGTGTTCTCGGTCGGACGTGTCGGAATTTATGTGGCTTCTCTACCATGGTTTCTTCACAAAAATAAAGGATCCGACATCTAGAGAAAGAAAGAGTCCTGGCTACGACCGTTGACTTCTCAGGAAGTATTGAGAGACACTTGGAGTGGCTTTGCAGAACTACTGTGAGCTTAGAAACACTAGAAAGAATACGGGTTGCTACGTTTAAGCTTTTCTGTAACATCCTTCACAGTGGAATGGGTATCATGTTCTCGAACTAGTGCAGGCTTACTTGCCCGCCGTGGCCTTGGCCTCTGCGGCTTCCCTCTTTCTTTGCAGGTACCTCTCTTTTGCGCTGCTGATTTCCGTTGCCGTCTTTTGGCTCTTTGCTGCGTGCTGCAGCTTTGCTTGTTCCTCTGCCTCCTCGTCCGCTTTGCGCTTGTTCGCCGCCTCGATCTGCTCAGCGATCATGTGTGTCTGTCGCTCCCGCTGCGCCTGCTTGCCTGCCTTGGGTTGGTACGTCAAGGGACTGGCAGCTGGCTTACTCGCTTCGGCTGCCTTGGAAAAAGCTGATTTTGGCTTCGCAACGATGTTCAACCCAGCACTCAGCAACTGTCTTTTGTCTGCGATTTCACCCGCATCGTTCAAAGTGATGTTCTTTCCTTGCTTCCGCGCCTCCTCGGCGAGCTCTCTGTCACTCTTCTCCTTCTCGACCTCCAACGGCTTGGCCCCTTCCTTGGCCGCCTCGGCAGCGTACTGCATAGTCTCCTGGTGCCGCTTCTCTTGTTCCATGAGCATCTGCTTGTGGAAGCCCTGCATACCAAACTTGGCCTTTTGCCTCTCTTCTTCCTCGAGCCGGATCTTCTCCTCCTCTTCTGCTTTGCGCGCTTCTTCTTGCTGCGCCTTGTATGCGCCTGTTACGAACTTGTCTTTGTCAGCAAACTCATCGCCCTCGGCTTCTCGTTCGCGGGCGAGGAGTTTGTCGCGCGCGCGTAGTTGGTCTTTCTTGCGCTGCTCCGAGGCTTCGAAGAGCGAGTCTATGTACTTTGGTTTTCGCGCTGCGGCGTCTTCTTTGTTGGCGGCTGCTACAGCGGCCTGCCGGGCATGCAACGCATCATAGGCACCGTCGTAGTCGTAGATGGTGGCGTCGAGTTGTGCGGCTTCGAGGGCGCGTTGCTCGGCCTCCTTTGCGCTTGCAGAATAGCCGATTGTTGTGGGGTCATCCTCCTTCGCTTTTGCCTTGTTTGACGGCGGCGCAGGCGGTTGTCCTTTCTTTGGCTTGATCGGTGCTGGTTTGGATGGCTCGGAGGAGGAGGCGAGGGTGTCCTCAAAATTGAACTCGCCAATTTCTTGCACGTTGTCGACGGCCTTTGCTTTGTCTCTTACGTCCTCCTCGTCCTCGCCGAAGAGAGCTTTCTTCTTTTTCCCGAGCCCGGGCTTCGCAGGCCCGTTTGCTAATTTGTTCTTTACATTGAGGCCGAATTTGAAGGACATGGTGGGTGATGTGAGGAGTTGACGGTACGACGTCGATTGAGAGCCGCATATCGAGCCAAGAACGTCTCGCGCACCAGTGAGATCGTCGCCTGCTCCGCACATCCCCGCGCCTGCCGTTCTTCAATCCACTTCCATGGCGGCAAAGAATCCTCCCAACCATCTAGCACCACCCTTGCGGTTCCAACTTCATGCACAACTGGCTACTGTCACACCATAGTCCTCACCATGGAGGGCCGGGCTGACGACGCCTCCAAAACGGACGCCTACGCCACAGCCAAACCCTCCAGATTCCACTTCAAATCCTCGTCATCACGTCGCAAAAGGCACCACGACCGCGCTAGTTTCTCCGAAGACAGAGAGGAGCAGTCCCCGAAGCGTCACAGGTCGGAAGACGACGAGAACGCAAGGCGCTCCCGGCATGACGCCCGGCGCAAACACAAGCATCGACATCGCGAAGACCGCCATCCCACATCAACACTTGACGGTGAATACTACGACCCAGACCATCGGTACCGCGAGTCGCTCTTCGATCATGTAGACACCAACGACAACGATGTCTTTCGTGAGTCTCTTTTCGACGCCCTCGCCGACGACGAAGGCGCCGCGTACTGGGAAGGCGTCTACGGTCAGCCCGTCAACATCTACCCCACCGAAAAGCCAGGTCCAGATGGGAAGTTGGAGCGCATGACCGAGGACGAATACGCAGATTTTGTGCGCACCAAAATGTGGGAGAAGAGCCATCAGCATATTGTTGAGGAGCGTAAAGCCAGGGAGAAGGCGCGGCAGGAAAGAAAGACACAGCGCGCAAAGTATGACGAGGAGGCAGAGAAGGAGGATAAAGAGAGGGAAGGTATCAGGCGGCAGATGGAGGAGAGTCTGCGGAGAGGCGAGGAAAGGAAGAGGGTGAAGGAGGCTGCTGCTGCATGGGAAACCTACAACACCAAGTGGGACTATCTAAGCCGCGCAGAGGGTACCTCAGAGACAGAGGATGCTAAGATCAGGGAGCTGATTCCATGGCCAGTTCTTTCTGGCAAATCGAAACATGTCGATAAAGGCGAGATTGAGCACTTCTTACGGGCTTCGACGGCTTGGAAGCAGGATTCGAGCGCACTGCTCAAGGCTGAAAGAGTGCGCTGGCATCCAGATAAGATGCAACGGCGTTTTGGGCAGCGCATCGATGAGGAGACCATTAAGTCTGTGACGGCAGTTTTCCAGATTATCGATCAGATGTGGAACGCTCGGAGATGACATTCGTTCGGACAGATTCAAAAGGCTGGGTTTCCACTTGACGAGCTCAACGACAATGCAGAGGCGAGAAATCGAAATGCAAGGATTGAATATAGATACAACGATACAGGCGTCTTTCAGAGAGCACAGGAGAACCTCAGCGCATCAATCAAGCATAAAATTGTTTGGCATGCAAACGAGCGTAACCCCTATATACAAGCTGTACATCCATCTCATCCACTTCGACTACACCATGTATCCCTCTTTCCTTACAAGAACACCGACTCGACACTGCAGGCCGAGATTGAAAAGCTTCCAGTACTCCTACGGGCCCTGAACCGTAATTGAGGCACTCCCGCTGCTCTGATAACCTTCGGTAGCAAGGATCTGGTAGTTATGCGTCCCCAGCTTCTGCCCGACCTTGGCCCATGCATCAAAATGGTTCCCTGCCGTAATCGTCCCACCAACTCTCTTACTCTGCCTTACGCTCCAGAACTGCTGAAATGTTGCTGTGCCATCGATGCTCGGCTGATTGGTGCGCGTCGTCTGGTAGATGTCATAAACACCGCCATCAGACGTGACGGTTCCTTTCTTCGTGGTCCCGCTGCTGGGGTTGTACGAGCCGTACGACTCGACGATGTAGTATTCAATCAGCGGGTTGCGTGTCCAGCCGTACAGCGAGATGTAGGAGTTGACGTTGGCTGCGTTCCAGGTTCCGCTGTAGTTGACGGTACGGCGGGCGCCGGGGTTCCATCCTTTTCCAGCGACAAAGTTGCCGACATTCGACCAGGTTACGTCGTATTTGCCAGCCGCCTGTTGACATTGTTAGATTGGGTCGTTCTGCTGGTTCCAGACTTGAATGGGAACAACTGAAATTAATAGGACTAAGCAAGACTTACCCCATTGTTGTAGGTTACGGAACCTTGACCATCGGTCCAGAACGAGTAGAAGAAACCATTGTTGGTGCCGGTTCCAGCAGGCGTAGAGCGCGCAGTAAGGTTGTTCGAGTCTGCGGCTTCAGCTTCAAGGATGAGATTGAGTGGAGAAGCAAGAGTGGTGACGGCGCTGCCGAGCGCGAGCAGGATAGAAGAGAAAGCGACCATGATGGTCTAATAAGAAGACGTGTTTGGTTGGTGGTAGTAAGCGAATCTAAGTTGTGAGGTCAAAGGGGGTTTTATACGCATATCATCACACAGATCAGCAAGCTCGTGGTGCTGTGGGAAAAGGCAGAAGTTGAATGTAGCCGCTCTGCAAATTAAAGAAATGACACGCTTTGTTTGTCCAAATATCCATGTCCGGAAACATGTCTACACACTGCAACTTCTGCGGGGTGCGTGACTGCGGCATTGGACTTATACGGGCGCTTGATTATGCTTAAAGCTAGTCGCAGCCTTAGTAGCAGCCACCGGCTGTATCCGCTCACTGCGTGTTGATTTACGGTGTCGGATTTGAAGTATTGTGTTCAAGAGTATGCAGAATGAACCCATGATGCCCATATGCCTATGCATCGTTTCGCGAAAACTCAACGTACACACGTACATCAGTGCATCAAGACTTACAGGTCCCATAATACACCCTAGCTCGGCGTAATCAGGTGTGAGCGGTCAACAACCTGTTGAGTACTTCTGTGCTCTGGAGATCGTCGGCGGTCACATATTATCTTGGAAAAGCGTGTCAAGCTCACCAAGATTTCTGCCGAGGGCTTAAGCCTTTCATGAGGCTAATCTATTTTCGCACCACAGGAGCGAAAGATGCAAATTGCACGTGGAACAAGAATTGTGGGGTAGATAAAAGCGTTTCTGGCTCAGACAGCCATTTAACCGGCTGCGGAGCACCGCTCGAGTCTAGATCGACGTCATGGATCTAAAGTCGGCTGTACGGTCATGTGAGGCTATATCCTGTCGAATCTATTAAAGAGGCAGTCTAGTTAACACCCGACATCGCCTCATTGTGGTGAACATATCTCGATATCTGATATTCACATCTAACTCATCCAATCTTGCCCCACCACCGTGTTATGTATAACGCCTTCTAATGCATTGAAGCAATGGATATCATGTACAAATGCACGCCAAACAAGAGATACAGCCAGGGATAAGCGACCGAGAAGTATGGGATTGAAAAACATGCATAGGAATGTGACGCTAACGCAGCCATGCTGTCTTAAATTTCGTGGTTCTTCTTCTCCTCAAGCTCGAGCTCTTTCATGTACTTGACGAAGGATTTCTTGTGTACCTATGCACGTCGTCAGTAGAGACCATACAACATCATCTTTGAGAACTCACCAAACCGGCATACTTGCCATCTCTAAGCACACAGATATACCTCAACCCCAACTTGACAAAGCACTCATAAACCAGATCCATGGGTGAGTGTACGTCAAGCGACACGGGCGCTGGGTCAATGTAAGGTGTAAAGTCACTAGGGTCGTGTTGAGGGTTTTCCCCGTCATCGCTGGAGGCTTGGGGTTCCCTACCAGCTGCCCAATCAACCTGTGGCGACATCAAACAGAGCGTGTTCTCCTCATTATCAAGTTTGTCGAGAGCAAACTCAAGGTCCGGTGCTGGGATCAAGCCAACTAACACGCCATATTTGACAATTGGCACGCCGCCATCAAGCTCGCCAGCCATTTGTAGCAGTTGTTGCATGATACGCAACTCGGTTGCCGGAATGAGGGTATCGTCGGAGATATCGATGATGCGGTCCGGTCGCATGCGTGGTGTAATGTCGCCAAGCTCGGACGTAAAGATTGGGCGGACTTTGTTGTCGAGGAAAGGATATGAGTTCATATCAGTAAGGAGGTCATAAATGCTAAGTGGTTCGATGGCATCAGCAGTCCATTTGGCGACAAGGATACCGAGCGAGAAGGGCAGGACGTGATCGAGACTGCCGGTCAATTCGAAGAGGATGACAGCAAGAGTAATGGTCAACCGAGTGACGCCGGTCATCGTTGCACCAGCTGCGACTAGGGCGTACACGCCTGGAACAACGCAAGACCCCGGTGGTCCATCGGGTATACATTCGCCAAACACACCAAGATTTGAGAACCTCAATGCGAAGAGCTGGACTGAGTGACCAATGAAGCGTCCGGCCAGGCCGCCAACAACCATGGAGGGCACGTAGATGCCAGCAGGTACCTTGATACCAAAAGTGATCACAGTGAGCCCAGCTTTGATAACAAAGGCAAGAAACAGGACCCAAAGCACCGACGGTATGTGTTCTTTTGTTGGACACAGGCCATCACCCGAATCAGTGTAGGTATCGCAAGGGCTGGCCAGCTCGAACAGTAATTCGGTAACTGGGAGCTTCGTGTAGCGGTTCCAGAAACTGATGAGACCAGTGACAAGTGCCACAAGGAATACTTCGAGAAGTGGGTGCTTTTTGATGATGGGAATGCGTCGGAATGTTCGGGCCCAGATGCGTGAAGCTTTGATGAACAGGGCACCTAGAACACCACCAACGGCACCAGTAAATATGAACGTGGCGAGTTCGAAAAACTTCCAATCCAGATGATAGCGAACTTCGAAAAGCACGATCTTCTTGGTGCCGTAAGGATCCAAGAACTTGAGCGATAGTGCAGCAGCCTGCGGAGGTTAGTCAAGCATATAGTATGCAGAATTGCAACTTACAATGCAGCAGAAGAAGGTCCTGAACAACGTCTTGGAGGGAAAGTAGTAGCTTACTTCCTCCAGACTAAACAGGACCCCGCCAATCGGGGCACCAAAGGCGACAGCTACACCACTTGCAGCGCTGGCACTCAAGATCTCCCTGCGCTTGGCGTCATTGTTGCTGTACTTGGAGAAGATACGGCAAGCAATGTTTCCGATGCATGTCGCGATGTGCACGTAAGGTCCCTCTTTACCAAGACTCAGGCCAGATGCCACACTAAGAACTAGGGCTATGGTCTTGATGATGAGCGTACGCAATCCAAGATATCCGTGAAGAACAAAACCGCTGAGGATAACCTTGACTTCTGCAACTCCACTGCCAGCAGCAGAGTAGTAGACCATAGGCGGACGAAGTTGGGCTTGGTTGATCTTGGTCTGAGGGCTTGTGCTACGCTTGCGGTCTTCATCTCCCTCGGTATCCGAGTGCCGACGCACTTCTGCTCCCAGATTCTCGTCAAGCGTGGCAAGTGAGATGGCTGAAGGTATAACGGTCTTGGTCGTGAGCGTCAACAGGCAAGACGCCATGGAGAGCAGAACGACTGAGAGCACATAGAAGCCATACTGCGTGTGCAAGACATCGAGCCTGTCGCTACGGATGACTTTGGACCAGTGGACCCAATCCTCGCAGGTGGAGGCGCCGTCACAGCACGTCTTGCGGCCGTTGTTCCACTTGGTGGTGCAGTAGCCCTGCTTCCAATCGAAAATGGTGCTTTCCGTAGTGTTGACAAAATAGGCACAAATCGCAGTGAGCACGCCAATGAGGGCCACGAGAATCCACCCTTGGGCGCCGTCAAACCAGGCAGCCAAACGGCCTCTGATGTCCTTCCGGCTTCTGAGTGCCTTGACTCGATATGCATCGGCAATGTTGTCATGCACCCAGTCGGTCGAGGTGAACTGATCATACCACACGCGGTTGTCTTGCCAAAGAGAGGTTTTGGCAGACTGCATGCTGTCGTCTAGCCCGGCCCTGCGCTCGCCCAAGGCATTCACCAGGCGCTGACTAAAGGAGTGGCTGAAGGACCCTGCTCGGCTCTTCATACGTGTGCTTGTGGGAAGCTGGCTGTTGTGTCGCTTTGTGCCTGGACGAGGGGTGCCTGGCATGCTCGCAGGCACGCTCATGTAAGACCTCGAGCCATGTGCATGGCCTAGCAATGCAGACCGCTCAGACAGGCCGCTCCGGGTGAGGTCGGTGTCGGAATTTCGTATCTGGCGCAGCGAACGGTAGGTAGCTATGGGCGATGTGGGTGTGGTGCTGCTGATTGTGTCGCGGCCTTCGCGCTGCTCGGCGGCACCTTGGTCGTCTTCGGCATGATAGTCCTCGACACTATGATAGGACCTCATGGACTTGGGCATGGTGGGCGGGGGGTGTGTATGTGCAGAGGAGTAAGAGTGAGCACGGGGAGGCTGTCTATTAGTACGGGGGCGCCCAAAGACATTTGGCCGACTCAAGGCAGCTTCAGAGGTCATCTGAAAGAGGGCGGTGTCGTGGAGCACCTGGGCATCGCTGCTTGGTCCCCACACGCGCCGCGGAGTGACCTCGGCCGCCGTGCCTTCCCACAGCGGCGATCACGACGCGTTGTTGTTGAACACTCGTTCTGCCGGTAGTGGACAGCAACATTTCCACTTGCCAGAGACCATGTACTTTGTAAAATGCATGAAACAATCTCTCGGATCGCACTGCGCCGAGGCCTGCATTGTCGTGTTGTCTCAGGGCCTGTTTACTTTGGAATCGGCAGCCGATTTCTGTGTTCAGAAATCAGCTAATTTTGTAGAAATTGGCAGATTTAGCAATTAGAAATTAGTACACCTAGGCGTGTTTACCTTTAACAGCTAATTTAAAGAAATCTAGACTATTTACTAGTAAATAAGCTTTAAGCATTTAGAGCTATTTAAATAAAGTAAGGTTAATTAGTGCACTAATTTCTCTTATATAAATCTGCTAATTTATTTGTAATAGGTTTTAAGCTCTATAAAGTATTTAGTAGCTAATTTTATATATAATACTAGAGAATTGCTAGTAGAGTGCCTATTATCCTTTATAACCTCTAAACAGCTCTATTATATCTATTACAGAGACCTAGAGGTTAGTAATACTAGTAGTTCTAGTAATAATTACTGCTTTTTATACTATTATAGAGTACTATTTAGACATGTATATTAAACTAATAGGTAAGTAGAGATGCCTAGAGACTACTAGTAAGGCGCAGAGGTAGTTAGCAGACTGTATAAGCAATAATAAGATACTATTTAATAAGACATATCTATAGTAAGATATATAGAATTAGTTGCTAGAATACCTTATAAGTAAAAGCTAGTTATAGAGTTCTTTACAGTGTAAGAGAGTATCTGCTAAGCAGAAACTACTTACCTTCTTATATCTTATAGCTTATAGTGTTAGCTATTATAACCTCTAAGCCTATATAGAGTAGTTACTGCAGACTATATTAATTATTATTAACAAAGTACTGACTACATTACTTAACCTATATCTAGAGGTTATATAACTACTGCCTATAGATACTAATATCTCTATTATAATTTAAGATAACCTAAAGTGTTAGCTATACTTTATAGACTGTATTAGAGTAATAGACAGCACCTATATTCCTATACACATCTCTAATAAGAACTAGGTGTAATATTAAGACTATAAAGCAGGTATATTATAGAATATACTAGTAGTTGTAGGTTTTAATATAAACTTTATATATATTCTTATAAAGTAGAAGAAAGTGTTACAATCCTGAGAAAGGACCGCGAGGCGGGACTTTATCACCAATGATGCGAACGGGATCAGCGCAACGCTTAACCTAGGATCACGTGATGTCCTACAAAAGTCTACACACAAGTCTGAGCCAAGACTGTAAGACAGGGTCACGTGATGTCCTACAATTCCTACATATGTCCTACACTTCCTATAAGGCCCCCCATGGGACTTCGTGAGAAACCATGAGACATTATAGGACAACTTAAGTATATAGATCTTAGGAACACAACCCTTCTGGTTCGTGTTCAACCTCGTCAATCAAGTTTGTCTTTGGAATCTCAACCTGCTCTCGAACTAGACAGTATACTCTGTACTATTTATTGCACCCTATCATCACAAGCTTTGCTTAGTTGATAACCTACCCCGATCTTCTGTACCTCATTCATACCTAAGAACCAATAGAATCTGTGCTTACGGTCTTTGACTAAAGTACAACTTCAACAGAAAGGTGTGTATAATAGGTAGGTATTAACAGATATGTACTTAAAAGAGTTAATAATACTAATAAGTAAGTACCTAGTAGTAGACACTAGCTGTAGTAATAGTAATAGTATCCTTATACCTTTTAAAGACGTTTCTTACTACTTATAAGAGATTACTCTAGCTAGCCTACAACCTAAAGATACTAAAGAGTTATTTAACTTTTAATAGTTAAGCCTATAAATTATTATTAAACACACCTTTAGTATCTTTAAGTGTTACTAGTATATCTTTAAGTAACCTTATAAGTTTAATATAAGAAAGTAGTATAATCTAGTATATAGGTTAGTAGCTGTATATGTAAAGAAAGTAGGGGGGAAATAGAAGGACAGACTACTTTCTTCCCTAATCTAGAAGACCTAGACTAACTAGACTAGGTAATTCTAAAATAGAAAGCGTATAGCCTAAAGAGGCAAGAGGAGTAAATATAGTAATAATAAGATAATATAATAGACAAGTTATTATATTAAATACTAGGTAAAGAACGAAGAGAGAGGGAGAGAAGATAGTATTTATACTCTACTTCTCTTCTCTCTATTACAAAGCAGAAGGATCTAGAATAGTTATTACAAATAGATGCTTAGAAATCAAGAGTAGATTTCTAAGCAGATTGCGTAGGCAATTACGCAACCTAATAGCAGATTACGTAGGTGTACACGTAACCTACTAGTAAAGGCAACGTGTCCTTAAGCTATTTATAGTAGGAAAGCTAACTCTAGATCTAGTAAAGCTATAGCTATAATAAGCACAGCTTTCTAACGCTCTCTAGTTAGGCATTCTTCAGATAGTACTTTACTAGATTAGGTAAGAGCTAAACCTAATTAGGAAAGTACCTGTATTTAGGCCTAATATATATATATTTAGGCTAAATAGCTTAAGTTGCCTTTTTAGGTAATAACTATTCCTAAAAAGAAAACTATCTAATAAAGATTATAAGAAGAAAGTCTTATAACTTTACAGTATATAACTTTATTAATATAGTTTAGAGTATAGATATTAACCTACTAGAGCTTATAGATAATACTGTCTAAGATAATAGTATATTAGACAAGAATATTAATCTTGTTAATAAGATAATACTACTAGACAGTAGAATTATAAGTAAGAGGTAGTAGGAGATATATATAGTAATATAAGAGGGTTATAAAAGATATATAGTAGTAGTAGACAGTTTTAAATAAATTCTAAAAAGTTAATACTATCTCTAAAATCTATAATAACTAGTGTTAAATTCTGCTAATTTCTCTAAAGAAACTTAAAAGGTTACTAGTAACAGGCTGTATAGCTGTAACCTATAACTTACAGAAACTTATAGAAAAATAGGTTTTAAGCTAATAAGAGGCTATAGAATTACTTAATTTGTTATTATTTATATAGAGAAAATATTTTTAGCTGCTACCTAGCGTAATAAGCTGTAAAAAGCTACTATAAGTCTCTTATAAGCCTTTTACAGAGCTTACTACCTTCTAATTTAAGACTAGTTTAATATTTTTAAAGTCTAATACTATTATAATATTATAAGATCTACGCTAAGGCTGTCCTTGTTAAACGCTTCTGTAAATTAATTAATTGCTGCACTATTAACCTACTAATTATTATCTTCCTTTTCTATAGTGTTAATATCTATTATACTATTTATAATAGCTTTATCTAGGTCTATTTCCTCTACTGTCTATTATAGTGTTAAGATATCTAGCTTCTTCTTAACCTTATACTTGCGCTTATACTTCTATAGGTTATCCTTTATAACTATAGCATTCTACTTTATCTTTAGATACTGTGTAATAAACTTATAGTATATATAGTAATTCTTTAACTGTAAGTAGCGCTTTATATTAAACTTATCTCTAAATATCTATATTATAATATCTTTCTAACAGTTACCTAGCTACTTAAACTCTTACTTAAACAGCTTAATTATATTAGACCTTTTATCTATTAAAAGCAACCTTATAATAACTATAATATGCACTTATAGGCACTGTAGCTACTTACTAAAGTAAGTACTAACCTTCTATAACTATGTTAACTTCTTTCTCTTTATTACTGCCTCTAACTATGCCTAATACTTCTATAAATAAGATATAGTATCTAAACTAATAAATATAAATGTCTTACTCTAAGACATAGATAAGTGTAATAGTAATAGTAATAATACCTTAAAAAGTTGTCTAGGCAGCAGCTTAGCTTTATTAACTCTTACTATTATCCTATAGAATAACGTATACTATAAGTCTATAAATAGTATACTCTTAAGCCTAAATTTTTAAGACTTAGTATTCTCTACTCTATCTATCTACTTATTAATCTTGTCTTTAGGCTTAAGTAGATATCTATTAACCTTATTATATGTCTAACTTAAGATCTCTTTTATCTTTATAAAAGCTTTAAAGTTATACTTTAGCTAGTTATACTTATTACGCACTTTCTTACTATTAATTAACTATATATATATATACTAGACAGCTTACTTAGCAGTAGTATATACCTATAGCTTCAGTATTATCCTTAGTAGTATAATATCTATTAGTGTCTATAATAAGACCTTTATTATATATAATATCTATTATATATAGGTTATAGAAACTCTATTACCTACTTTTTTACCTATGCGCTTCTTCTAAGGTGTTCTTAGTTCTTCTATATAAGCTAGAGCAGTTACTAGCAGAACACTAAAGGATAATAATAATAGTAGAAGCAATATTAGTATTAGTACTAATAATAAGGCTTTAGTTAAGAGTAGAGGTATATTGTCTATAGTTAAGGTTAATAAGCAATGTAAGGTAAGTTAAGACTTAGTTTAACAGAAGACTAAGCCTAACTCTAACCTAAGATTACTAACAATTTATAGCTATAATTAAGTTAGCTAAAAGTAAACACCCCCCTAGTTACTAATTTCTAGTTGCCTAGCACATAGCGTTGCTACCCCTAGCCTAGTTTTAGCACTAAATCTACGCTACTCTACCTAGTGCGAGAACACAGAAATCAGCCGCCGATTCCAAAGTAAACAGGCCCTCAGCGGTAAAAGCGCGTGTGATCTATCGCAGCACGCGAGTATGACGAAGGCGTTTCAGGGTCCAAGTGACCAGGGTTCTCCGCCCAAGTCAGCTAGCTGCGTTTTAAGCCCTCAGCCAATGATGGCTAGCCAGTCCAAACCCACCCCACCACCATGCCTCGTTTGCCGTCTACAGCACACCGGAGGAACTGGGCCGGAGGAAACAAATCATCGTCTGGAGTTTGTCCGTCGCTATCTTTCCAATCCCGCATATCTAGGACTGCTCTCTACTCTTCACCTTGAAGGTGCAAGAGCAGACCCTGCAAAGAGACAGACAGAGTATATCCGACAGTTGCCCGAATCGGTACGCCCTTGTGATAGCTTTGACGACGCCCAGAGATTCTGCATCGTATCGGATACCCTATCGACATGGTGAGTGGCTGATCTTTTGTCGGACTGCAGCAGGACGCATCTAACGCTTACAATAGCCTGCTATGTATGAGCAATTCTTCCTGTTTGGGGATTCCATCACCCAAGACTCATTCAATCAGCAGAGGGGGTTCGGCTTCTCTGCAGCGCTCCAGGCTGGTATGTGGCAGCGGTTCTGGGTATTTCACACAATCACTGGATTTCTCCGCTGGTTTTCTGAGGCTCATGTGCATGACCCTGCATGCTGACTGCTTTTCAGACTACATAAGACGGCTCGATGTGGTCAACCGCGGCTTCAGGTTTGCCTTCAAACGTTGGCCTCAATCATTCAAATGCTGATATTGTGAAAGCGGATACAACACTCGCCAGGCGCTCAACGTACTGCCTAGTATCATCCCCTCCCCAGAGCAGGCCAAGATCCGCTTCCTAGTACGATAAGCGACCTGCTACCAAGTGAGCATCCTCTTTGACTGACAACGCAAGACAATCTTCTTCGGCGCCAACGATGCCTCACTTCCGAGCGCTCCCAACAAGCAGCACATTCCTCTCGACGAGTACAAGGCCAACCTGGAGAAGATCGTCACTCACCCCCAAATCGTAGCCCACAGCCCTCGCATAATTCTTATTGCCCCTCCACCTATCAACGAGCATCTTTGGTGGCCACGGGACCAGGAGAGCGGTTACAGTTCGGTCTCGCGGACGGCAGCCACAACCAAAGAGTATGCCGATGCAGTTGTCGAGCTAGGCACCAAGCTCGATCTACCTGTTGTCAATTTGTGGAAGGCGTTCATGGCGAAGGCCAGCTTCCAGATTGCCGGGTGGGAGGTGGGAGACTTGCTTCCAGGCTCGCTGGATGCAGCGCAGAACGATGCTTTGGTCGAGTTGATGTACGACGGTGTGTACATGCGATCGTATACAGTCAACTGAATTTCGTTACTGACGCTACCAAGGCCTTCACTTTCATCCGGCAGGTTATGAAATTTTGTATCAGGAGGTGATAAAGCTCATTGCCCAACGATGGCCGGATCAGGTGGCGGAGAAGCTGCCTACAGTACTGCCTGGGTGGAATGACGAGGAGGCATGGAAGACTTGGGAGGCGTCGAAGTCATCGCCATGAAAACGTTATTGAACTGCAAGGGCCTATGTGATGAAAAATAAAAACAAAGTAGCATGCGTTTGTTGTTGTGTGCTAGAAGTTGAGCTAGTGCTTTTATTGTTCTGGTAATGATGTCGGCGATGAGCCTATTAGCTGTAGCCCCACCTCCACGAGCTAGCTACTTGCCAGTGGCGTACCTTTCAACAGACCTCAGGAACGAACAAACAAACCTAATTAGACGACGACACGACAGGTTTGCTGCGACAACGCGCTGCCTCGGACTTTTCGTAAGCTATCCACAGACCTTCGTCATACAATTTGTTCGTCAGACGGATCGACAGCATCTTCTTCGTGCGCAAGTTCAATTGCACATCACCACATTGATCACTCTCGAGTCCTCGGTGCATGCGGTCTTTTACACCACGACGCCGCACTTGCAGCAGGTCCGCTTCTTGTTTCCCTCAACATACATCCTCGAGCACCCTTCGAGCCTACAGGCGCAATCCCTCGAACCCTTCACTTCGCGTCGGACTTTTCGAATCGAAACCCTGATACATTGAAGCCTCCATTACGAACGACGGTTCAACTCTGGCAATACAAGATTGGATGATCTTTGGAGGAGGTGGAAGAAGGTGGCGCTGTTGAACACAGGGAGGGGAAGCTGCTGGCAGGGGAGCGGCAACGGCAGGAGGGCTCTCTTCATTTGAGTACTCTCACCAAGGGATGAGAGCCTGGAGGAGATGGATCCGGAAAGTGTAGCGTTCCAGCCTCGCGACGACTTCTGGCGATTTCAGAGCGAGATGTTACGGGTACACCAGAATCAGGCCGATCTGTCTGATCGTGTCACTCGATTGGAGAGGAAACAAGACGAAGACGCCCGTCTGAAGAATGTTTGGGGAACCTCTTCCCCATTCCCCTCTGTACTGGGCGGTACCCCGCAGCAGGGTGAGCCACACCGCACCCTATTCTTGATGTGGGACTGACAGCTATCAGTTCCTCTGCAGCAGCCCACGGCCGAGCACTTCTCCCACTTTGACGATGACCAGTCAAGCAATCTCATCGGTAACCTCCAGCTCGACGCTGACGATGAGCCTCGGCGCGTTGGAACGACATCACGTGCCAACAGCGTCCGCTTCGACGAAACAGCGAACCACGGTCATTGGGCACATGCTTCACGATCGTCACTAGAGCTCCTTCCCCGTTCTGGTAGCAGTCTCGGTGGGCATGCTTTAAGCGAACGCAGCTACTCTCACAAGTCAGACGGGAGGCAGAGTTCAGCGGGTCAGTCTGTTCATTCCATGACATCGGGACGGGCCAACAGCCTCACAAGCTACGGACCCACAACACCAGTAGAAGCTCCAGGGCCGGCACCTGGTCTGTTCATACTTGGCTCTGTGCCTTCCATAATACGTTGCTGGCTCAACACTAATTTCAAGCACGATACCCTGTTGTATGCGGCAGTCTGTACCGGCTCGCATACGTCTTTCCTAGATTCGCATCTCATCGAGCATCTTGGATTCCAGGACCAGGTCACACGGGACGATGAAGGCGTCAGCAAAGTCAGACTGACTGTCTATCTGCCAGAAGCGGCGCCAGTGTTGGTGTCCGCTCAGTCCGCTGGTCATACTCATCAGCTTCCCTCCATAACTGTGGACTTCACTGTAGTCGATGACTACGACCCATCCAGGTCCAAGGCTATCCAGATTTTCATGGGTAGCGACCTTCTCCGCGCGCACAATGCAGACGTACTCTTCTCGTCGAACCAGTTGATGATGTACGACGACGATCGTAGCAAGCTTCAAGTTCCGCTCGTGCGGCCTGAAGATGACAGCGCCTTCAAATTCCTGTTTACCTCGCACGGAAACCGCGCTATCACCAAGTCAGGCAGTGCATCAAGGAGCGCAGGCATCGGTACACCAGCACCAGTCGAATCCAAGGTGAAGTTCCTGGACTCGGCACAATCAGAGAACAGTGCGGTGCACAAGACCCAGGACACGGAAACGACTGCCAGTTCCGACGATGGCGGTTCGAGCGGCCGCATGAGCCTCGAGCAGCGACGCTATTCCTCGTCGACTTCTCTGGACCGTGGCGACTCCAAAGAAGGGCAACTGACCAGCAGTGCTCCTGCGAATGCACGCTCGGGGCCACCACCAGCCATGCTTGGCAGTTGGAGACGTGACACGAATGAGAAAGCAAGCCGTGGCTCGCTGGATTGGGCCCATGTGGGTAAAACTACTACAGCGCCTTCCGGTCAGCAGCGTCGTGAGATCAAGGTATTGAGGCCTGCAAGGTCGTCTTCGCGCACGTTGTCGGCCTCGACGTCGGCGTCTACCACGGGTCAGTCGCGCTACTTTGACGACGGCAAGAGGAAGGATGATGTTGAGGCGAGGGTGGGTCCGCCTGCACCTGCACTGAGCCGCAGTGTGTCTGGCGAGAAGGATGAGAATCGCGCGGGGGTGACGAAGCAACGTTCGGCTAACCCAGTGGGTGGTGCCTCTGCGTTCGCGTGGCTCAAGAGCGGATCGAAATAGACGTTCAGCTAGCGTGCTGGTGGGGCTCTTGGACTGCCTTTACGGCATTCTCTTGTAGCATCTCGACGCCAGCCATAGACATGACATGAAGTTTGTTTCCTCAGGCAAGTGAGACGTGTAACGTCTTGTTGACTTGTCTCCAGGCTTGCCCATGAACCTAGATGTAGTCATGCACACATAAACATATACTATACACACTGTGGGTGCGTGCTGTGCTTTTGTTGGTGTCCGGTGATGCCAGTATGATGGGTAGAGTAGTCATGCCTGGCCCTCGCCATGGACCTTGTGTGTAGTGTTCAGCTTACATGCAGAAGCTGCCAGACTGCTGCGCATGCCCAACCGCGAGGCATGAGGCTACTGAGGCTGTCACAGTCGTGCAGGCTAGACGACGGCAGGCTAGACGACAGCAGGGCTTCCATGGGTGTTCAGCCTTGCAGCGTTAAGCGAGGCTGCTAGTGGATGCTCTCAGCGCAGAGCGGGCGGGCAAACTGGAGGGCTGTGACGGAGTAGGATTTGTTTTTGCAACTACTTCGTACACGGCTCGGTACGCTTTGCACGCTCAGCACGCTCAATACGTTCAGCACGCTCAATACGTTCAGCACGCTCTGCAAGCTCTGCAAGCTCTGCACGCTCAATACGTTCAGCACGCTCTGCACGCTCTGCACGCTCTGCACGCTCTGCACACTCTTTCCGCGCCGATTGCGCTTGCCCCACGCCTTGACCGCCTCCTGCCTCACTGTCGCCGTGAGCAGCTCGCCCTTGACTGGCGCCCGCCACGCGTTGTAGGGTTGCACCGTCGTCGACCTGCTCTGCCCGCCTTGTCTGTCTTGGGGCTATCGAGGCTCCGGGCAGGCGTCTGAGCTTCACCACGGCCTCCAGCAAGAAACGCAAGACGGTGACCGCCGCGCAAACAAGCGCCTCGCAAGCCGGGCCGCGCACAACATCGCCGTCGTCGAATGAGGGCACGCCCGTAGCATCGCCTCGGTCGTCCCCGCACCCATCCACGTCGCCGCCGCCGCGCTTCCTGCCACCCCACATGAAGGAGGCCGTCAAAGAAGCCTCGCAGGAGAACAACACCCCGACCGTGCGGGGCGAAGTCGCTGCCGGCGCAAGCTCGCCGAGTGAGGCCTACGCGAACCTCAGCCTCGAAAGCGCCGACAGCTCCATGACCGACGCCTCTGACCGCACGCGCATCGCCTCGTCTGACCAGCCCGACCAACCCCAACGCCCCACCCACCGTGCCTCTTCGCCCGCCAAACGCCTGCACTCGGACATGGTCCACGCCGCCAACATGGACCTCGACACCCCAGCCCCGACCGCCTCTCGCCGGGGCAGCGCCCAGTCGAGCCCACGACCCACCAAGCCGCTGCCCGCCGCCGCTCTCCAGCGCAGCGCCCGCGCAACGTCGGTGGAAATGGCAGACGCGCCCAACAACACCGCCTCTACCTCTGCCTTCATCTCCACCTCCACCTCCACCCCGTCAGCCATGAGCATCCATCCTGCACCAAACACCGCCGTGCCCAGCCTCGACGAGCAGGTTGCCACCGTCATGGCCATGATGGCTTCTGACCTCGAGGAGCGCCAGGAGGGTTACATCATCTCCGAGGCATGGCTGGAGCGCGTGTCTGCGCGAACCTCCGAAGGCCGCACCAGGCCGCAAGAGTACAGCAAGGAGGCAACCCAGGGCCCAATTGGTCCCATCGACAACTGGGCCCTCGTAGATACCGAGGCCGCCAGCTCTCGTCTGCTGGACCTGAGCGGCGCCGAGTTTGTACCCTTGCGTAAGGGATTGATGCTCCATCAGAACCTCGAGGTTCTGCCTGCGAGAGCCTGGGACCTGGTCGTTGGCTGGTACGGGTTGAAGGACGGTAGTCCTGTCATTCGGCGTCATGTCCAGAACACCGTGCCCGACAAGAGCAGTACGAACCTGCAGTGGGAGCTCAATCCTCCTGTCCTGACCATCCGTAAGCTTCGACGGTCGGCAGCAACTCCAACCGAGGAGGCGAAGCCTGCACAGCGGGTTGCGGCCAGCAGGAACGACAACTTCCAAACCTTTCTTGCTGTCGCAAAGAAGGCTGCCGGCATCGACTCGAACAACAAGGTCCGCGTGTGGAGAATACTCACGACCGCACCCTCAGACGAGCCACAGCCGATGACGCAGCCACACCCATCGGGCATATTGACGCCAGACGCCTCACCACGAGGTGGATCGCCGGTTGCTGGCCTACTCACAGGGCACATGTCGTTGATCATGGACGCTGCGAGTTTCACCAGTCTAGCAAACGGTACCGAACGTGAGCAAGTCACCGGCAAGGACGAGAAAGCAAACGAAGACTCCAATCCATCGCTGACTCTGGACGCTGCTGGTCTTACGCAAGATCAGGTCATTGTACTCGAAGAAGCCGATGAGAAAGGCGAGTACATATCCGACACTATCCCCATCACTACCAAGTTCAAAACTGCAGCACAGCTCAGAGAAGGCCTGAAAAGTGCCAACACGAGCGGCAGAAGCACGCCCACTGGCGGGCCACTTACGCGAGGTCGAACGCGGAACGGCAAAGTCCGTGGCCACGTTGGGCTGACGAACCTGGGCAATACTTGCTACATGAACTCGGCTTTGCAGTGTTTGCGCAGCGTGGAAGAGCTCAGCCTATACTTCCTCAACAACAAGTGGAAAGAGGAAGTGAACAAGGTCAATCCCATCGGTTACAAAGGCGCCATCGCGAACGTGTACGCTCAGCTATTAGACGGCATTTACAGCGTCAATGCCTCATCCTCGTTCTCACCTAAAAACTTCAAGCAGACTCTCGGTAGAGCCGAAGGCCGGTTTAGTGGCTATGGACAGCAGGATTCGCAGGAGTTCCTCAGCTGGCTTATCGATGCTCTTCATGAAGACCTCAACCGCATTATTAACAAGCCCTACAAGGAAAACCCAGATTCGGACGACAATACATTCCGTGATCCCGAGGCCATGAAGCAGCTGGGCGAGATCTATCGATCGAATCACCGCGCACGAAATGACTCTGTGTCGACTGATCTGTTCAACGGCTTCTACAAGAACACAATGGTGTGTCCAGAATGTGACAAAGTCAGCATTACCTTCGATCCTTACAGCCAGTTGACCCTACAATTACCTATTGAGCAATCTTGGACACACACAATAACCTACGTACCTTTGTACGGTAAGATCCAACAGCTCGACGTTGATATCGACAAGAATGCTACAATCAAGACGCTGAAAGAGTACGTTGGCAAGCGCTTCGGTGGTGTCAAAGCCGATCGGTTGATGGCCTCAGAAGTGTACAGCCACAAGTTCTACCGTCATCTGGAAGACAATGCCACAATATCAGAATGCAACATCACTACCCGCGACGATATCTACTTCTATGAGCTTGAACACGCTCCCAGCAACTGGCCTGCGCCTAAGAAGAAGGCTAAATATAAGAGCTTCATGTCTCACTCTTCCGAAGAAGACATTCCCACTTCAGCATCACCACTTCATGACCGGGTTATGATCCCAGTATTTCACAGGGGGCCGAATATGTCCTCATATCGGGGCCAAGCATACGCTATGGCACTGTGGCCATTCCATATCGTGGTGACTCGAGAAGAGGCGGGAGATTACGATGCGATCCTGCGCAAAGTGCTTGCAAAGATCGCACAGTCTACTACGCGACCCATCCTTACCGAACTCAGTGGCAACTCCTCGGACCAGTCTCGTCCGGGATCTGACGTGGTTCTGACGACCGAAGAGGATACTCTGCCTGACGGTGCTGCACATGTCAAAGACGGCTCTATTGAGGGTGAAGACATGGTTGAGGTTACCATGACGGACACGGAGACGCCTGTTGCTGGAGCAGCAGGCCTTGCTGGATTTCCGGAGATTCTCAAACCTAACAGCTTCATCAGCCCAGAATTCAGGCAGCTTTTCGAGATGAAACATTCCCGCAAAGGAAGCGAATTCGTTCCGACTGGCTGGAACACGATTGATCATCAGAAGTCTTTGGAGCCTATTTCTAAGCGGATACCTGTACCCTTGGAGCGAGCAGACTCCGAACAATCCTCCCGTGCAGGTAGCGAATCATCGAGCGAGGAGGAAGAGCATTCGCCCCGGTCGGCTGTCGATGCCGATGCTGATGGCGACCCCGAGGCTGCTATTGAGCAAGCCAACATCAGCAGCGATGAAGAAATGCAGTCAAATGAGCCTCTGGTGGGCGGGCGACAGAAAAAGAAGAGCAAGAAGGCTAGGAAGCATGAGCGAAAGCTGGAGCAGAAGCGCAAAAACAACAAGAACTGGAAGCTGAAGAAGGCTAGGGTTCCTGACCAACCAATCTTCCCAGACAGTCCTGACGATGACAATGATGGCCTGATCCGCCTGGGAGAAGCTCTTGTACTTGAGTGGAACCCTGAAGCCTACGATGCACTCTTCGGTGGCACATCAGCAGACGATGCGCGCGGTATGGATGCCATGAAGACCGTCCAAACATTCGACGACCCTGAGATACAGGAGAAGAAGGCCAAGCGAAGCGCTCGTAAGAAGAGCGGCATTACACTGGACGAATGTCTCACCGAAACTACAAAGACTGAGACGCTCTCCGAGGACAACCCTTGGTACTGCAGCAACTGCAAGGAAATGCGTCGCGCGACCAAAACTCTTGACATATGGACGGTGCCTGACATTCTTATCATCCACCTGAAACGATTTAGTGGGTTCCGGTCCTTCAGAGACAAGATCGATGACAAGGTCGACTTCCCTGTCGAGGGCCTAAATTTGATGGGCAAAGTCGGCTTTCCAGAGGACAAGAGTCTTGTGTACGACTTGTTTGCGGTCGATAACCATTATGGAGGTCTAGGAGGCGGCCACTACACAGCCACTGCTCAGAACTTCTTTGATAAGCAGTGGTACGATTACAACGGTAAGCATAGATCTTTACATCTGAATATGTCTCAGAAAGTACTGACGTTGAATAGATTCCTCGGTATCGAAATCCTCAGGACAGGGAGCTGTCACCAAGGCTGCCTACCTACTCTTCTACCGTCGCCGAACCGACCACCCTTTAGGTCCACCATCACTGCAAAAGATTGTTCAGAAGGAGGTCGATGCCGGCTCTGAAGAAGATTCTGATACCGAGAACCGGTCACGTTCACCGGCGGGAAACGGCTCGCGCCTTGGCGGTTCGTCCCGCAATGGGTCGTCGAGAACTGGCGCACCACGAGCGGGAGCCGAAGCCCTGCACGGGGGTGGCTCAGCCCTTTCGGCAGCCGCAACCCCTCGAGAGAGCGGAGCAGGAGTCGAGACTCTTGAGGGTAACAGTCCACCGTTGTACGATGATGAGACATTCTACGAAGAGAACAACTTCAGCAGTATAGACACTGATGCAGGGAGTATGATGTACGGGCCACTCGCCCCTTCATACCTAAACGATGAGCCCGCATGGAGTTTTGACAATCTTGGCAGTCCAAACCACGCAAACGATTCGGACGATGTTGCTTCTGATGCGCCGAATCTGGGCTCCGACAACGGTGAGTACCTGGAGCAGCGCATGTTGGAAGACTTTGGCGATGATGAGATCCATCCTGGCGCCTCTACGCCGATGCATACCTTTCAGCCAGTGTCCCGAGGCGATGAGGAGGAGGTCCAGGAAATTCACGTTGAGGTCGATTAGAGATTGATCTTCCACTTTACTGGATGACTCTCGCAGCGTAGCGGCACACTTAGATTATTGTTGACTACCCCTTGACGCGTCCCAAGCACCGAGGGAAGGCTTTGAGAAGCAACAGGGATTATTTCTTCACGCATTGCCATGCCATGCATTAGACTAGACGAGTGAACGACAGTATTGAAGGAAACAGGTTGTACATGATGAGATTCGAAAATGGGAAGTGGCGTCTGGATGCATTAGTAGGCGTACGCTGGCCTGTAATCAAAACCTTTACTCTTAAGTCGGGCCTGGGGCCATTCGAAGTTTTCACGAGACCTTGTTGATCGCCGGTGTCGCTTGCCAGCGAGAGCAATGAACCTCCGCCGTCAGAGTCCTCTTCGCTCCTTTTGAGGACAAGTGTGTATGTCGAGGCTTCCTGACTGCACCGCTCTTTATAAAAGAACAGCCACCTCGTGGCTTGGAATTCATTGAACAATTTTACGACGAAGAAGCACTCGTCACGTCCTGATCCAATAAAAGTGAAGGAACGCTGGTTTTCACTACAGCCTGTCTGCAGGGAACGCCTACAAAGCCCTTCACTCTGACTCGGTGTGGATCCCACCTAGCACAAAAAACCTCCAGCTAAAGCCATTGGGCCCTCTTCCTCGCCCTTCTCTTCTTTACGATTTTCCACTCGTCATCAACAACGCTCAGCATGCTTTATGCGCTGTTCCTTTTGCTTGGACTACTCCCTCTTTGGCCCTTTGTAGTTGCCAAGGAGATTTGTGCTGTCTCGCCAGATACCATTATGGTCCACGATGCGCTTTCTGAGCAAACGCAGTATGGAAGTGCGAGCGAGCTCAAGGCCGGACTCGCGCAGCCATGGCCTCTGATCACCGTGGGCGATCGACGACTTCGAGTAGTCAAGTATTGTTACGCCACCAAGATATATCGAGATTATCTACACTGTCAATTCGTCATGCCTGCTTTCACTGTCTGGTCGAACAAGCTTGGATATCCAGCCAGTGCACAGACGGGACACAGTCTGGGTTGGGAGGAGGCCAAAGATGGCAATGAGGGTGCCAAAAAGCGCAAGAGGCAGTACTGCTACAACAATTACAAGCATGGTGATGACGTAGGTACGTGGAATCCCTTGGTCGATGCCGATACGCTTGTGATCGCTCTTGATCCCACCATCACTGGAGGCAGAGCCAAGGTCGGATACAACGCTCTGAGTAACGAGCCTGGCCGGCATCAATTGGTACTGGGCGTTGACACAGACGTTGAAGCCATTGCCCATGAAGTGAGTCAGTACAGCATTTTCGACTAGAACACGGCTAACTACGAACAGCTCGGACACGGTAGGTACTAAGCCTCCCTTCCACTTGTACAAGCTGATAGAGCCACAGTGTTTGGCATGGTTCACGAGCAACATCGAAACGATCGTAAGACAATCCACAATCCGCTACCATCGACACTGACACAGCACCAGGCGATGAACATGTACTCTACGAGTGCAAAAACGTCCAAGGGTACAACACCGCTCTCGCAAAAGCGATGGTAGAAGGCCTCTCAGAAGCCGAGGCCCACACCAAGTTGTGCGAGGACCGCACCTTCGCAGTCAAGCACGACTTCTTTGGCTCCGAGTTTACCAAGAATCCAGCGGGCAAGATTCACGACGAACCGGGCGGTTTTGACTTGGACTCCATCATGCTCTACCCCTCATACGGCTTTGCGAATCCGTCGTGTGATGCAGACAAGACGAAGTGCCCATTGCTCAAGCTGGTCAAGGCCAATGGGCAGGTTGTGGGAACGGAGAGGATTCCAGAGAATACAGTACCTTCGGATGGCGATATCACGTGGCTGAAGACGTGGTATCCCTGGGAATAGAACACTCCATGTGAGTTGCAATAGAGTGGACATTGGTGTACGAGAAAAGTGGTACGAGAACCAGAAGAGCAAGCGAGTCATCGCTTAAGAGCTGTTTATTGGATTCTTATCAACATTTACATGGGAGCAATAACTCATTGAATCAATAACCTGAGTTCCTACCTATGCTTTCCCCCCAACACCTTTGATCTACGATCCAGCTTGTCGGCTGTGACACGGGCAGTTGCGGTAGATTTGTGTGTATTTGGTGGAGGTTGGCTGGGGAAATAGAGGACAATGGGACTGATATGACATGAGCAAGTATTCTTTCCTTACATTTTGATTTTGCCACCGTCTGCAACCATCTGATCGTACCCAGGTGACATATTCCATCGACTTCAGCACATGGGAAGAGCTACTCGTGATGTTGGAGGACTGCTGTGTTGCTTTGTGTGTATGCCTTTGATATTACTAATTTTGTTGATACACGCCAACTATCGTTACACTGATATCACACAGCGGCAGCCGGCTCTTCTGCCTTCACTACACCAGTACCACCCGGCGGCGGAGCAGCAGGTGTCTGCGTCTGAAGCGTTGCAGGTGGGCCTTGTTTCTCACCTGAAGGCTTGTCGCTCACGGGTTGTGCCGCCTTCTTGACCATCTCCAAGAACCTCCTTGGCACCCCAGCCGCTGGCGGCATACCTAGGAAGCCCTTCCCACCCATGCTTTCCAGCGGCTTCGCTCGCCCGCCCACGTAACATCCCAAATCGCCTGACCACACAAAGCCACCGCCAACTACACCTCTCAGCACGCCAAACGCCCTTGCGTCTCGATATGCAATACCCGTCTCCGGGTCTCTGTATCGCGCCACCGCATTAGTAACGGCGCAGAGTGGTTTCGTAGGACGGATAGAGGCGTCATGTAATTCGCGCGCTTTTTGTGTCTTGGCCGCGCTACCAGCAAGCATGTTGCTAACGAACAATGCAGCGTCTTGCTGGCTCCACCCAAACAAGGTTGTGCAGAGTTGGATGAGGGCGGAGCGATCTTTGTCTTTGAGAAAGGAGGCGGCGGTACGGGCTCTTGACGATGTGGGCGGGGCGTCAAGGTTTGGAAATGAGGAGAGGATGAGTAGGTTTCGCATCGCGCGCCTGATTATTTTGCGCCGCGGTGGCTGTGGTGGGGGCAGTGGGCGTTGGAACTGTGAGAGGAGGGCTTGAGGGCCAATATTGTTGTTGTCTTGAGTGAGGATGGGGTCGCTGAGGGGTGGGTACGATTGGGGGAAGGAAGACGTTGTGTATTGCGAGAAGGACTGAGGCTGAGAGAAAGGGTTTGGAGGGAGGTCAGAGGAAGGTGTTTCGTTTCGAGGGTTTTGGGTAGAAGCGTATTGATCTATGCCGTAGAGGAAGGAGTCTTGAATTTGTGGAGGTGCGAACATGATGTTGCTTTTGCTGTTGTAGGATGACATGCCGTGGGATGAACCCATAAACACATCACCCCCCATGAAGACATCTCCGTTCGCCGCCTGTGATCCGGCTGCCCACGGTAGTTGTGTGTCCTGTTGCAGTGACTGAGAGGCGGGTACAGAGAACATCTCTGGAGAGCTCAACGGAGGTTGCTGCTGAGGTAGGGTATCATCGTGCGGGGTTTGCGGGTCGGCTGTGGTCGTGACCGCCTGCTCTGTAGCTTCAGATTGGGTTGGTGGTGTTTCTGCTGTGGCAGATTCCTTGTTGAGCTTCTCCTCTAGGTGCTCAAGGGTTGGTGCATCCTTGCCTGTGTATTTGAGCTTGTCATCCACGTATATGGCCGGTCCACTGTAGTATCGAACGAAGGGCCCCTCGATCTGGCGGTTTTTGAGCGCATCGATCTTGGCCTGTCTTTCGGCTGCTCGAGCTTCTTCTGCTTCTTCCCATCTGTGCAGGGTCTTCTTGTTGATTCTCTCTTGCCGCGCAGCCTCAGCGAGGCGCTCTGCCTGGGTCAAGGGCTTTGGCTCATGCTTCTTCTTCCGAGCTTCGGCCGCTTTCATCATGGCCAGCGTGTCGTCTCGCCGGCGGTCTTTCTCCTGCAGCTTGGCCAACGTACTCTCTTTGTTCGCCACTGTTTGCCGCCGCGACGATGTTCGTATGGGCCCATCCTCTTCTGTGGGTATCCAGGATGCTCTCTCGGACTTCTTCTTGGGTCGAAGTGGCGCAGATACGGTAGAATGTGTGCGTGGGAGGTCGATTTTGACCTTCTTGCGTGCTGCGGTAGCGAGCCGTGCAGCGAATGGATTGGTGGCTACTTTGCGCTTCTTGGACCGCTCCTGACGCTCGATTTTGCGCAGCTCCTTCTCGCCCTCTTCGTCGTCGTCGCCAGCATCGTTGTCTTCTTCGGAGGAGGAAGAGTCCATGTTGTAGTCCTCTTGCTCGTTTACGTCACCGCCCTTGAACTCCTCCTCGTTTGCGACCTCCTCCCACTCTTCTCCCCACTCCTCTTCTTCGGCCTGCTTTGCGAGCAGCGTCGACATGCGATTTCCAGCATTGGATCGCCTGGCGCGCGAGGTGACCATGAGGTCGACAGGGGCCTCGGGTTCGCTCTCGCGTGCATGCTCCTCAGATGCGCCGGCGTCGCCGTCGTGATGCGGGGCTGGGGGGCCATGGTCGACGGGCATGGGTTCTGGTGCCTCAGAGGACATTGTGGATGGAAGCGGCGGACAGTGGGTGCACCGCCAAGGGCACACAGCTAAGTGCGGGGCAGGGGCAGGTGCAGGTGCAGGTGCAGTGCAGGCAGAGGGGCGGGCGCTGCGGCGAAGCGAGTGTGTCGATGGCGCGTTCACGGCAGAACAGACAGCGGTCAAGGGTCGCGCGACGTCTTCCAGAAGGCTTCCATGAATGCACGGGCTGTCGTGGGCTGTCGCGGGCTACTGCGGACTATGGCGTGGTCACTGTGGTGCAGGCAGAAGCCGGGATGTGTGTGGCTTGGCGCAGTCGGTGTTTATGCTGCGTGCTTGACCTACTTCACGTGCTGCTTCACGTGCTGTGGTGAGGGCCTGCACAGGCAAGTGCACGGCCGCCGGCGAGGGTGAAGGTGCACGCGCCTGCCGAATGGCGACGCGCTCGCCGTTCAGGAAAGCGCCCCCGCCAAGGACACGGAGACGGCCTTTGGCTCTAGCAGCTGAAACATAGCGCCAGTGGTGCCAGTCTCCGATTGACAACCGTCGAAGCCGCCTAGTCCGCTTCGGTCTGCCTGTGAAGCTGCTGCTCAACACACCTCGCAGACGGTTTCATGGCATAAATAATGCGTGCCTGCTTCTAGAAGATGATGTTTCCATCCAGGCCGTGCTGGGTCTCCCATGTGTTTGTGGTGTGTGTGGGACACTCGGGGCTGAACAGGACAGTCCTCTGGTAGCACCACGGGCTGCACTTGGTATTGCCGTGTCTGATGCTAGAAAATGGCTTTTCGTGCTGGCACACCACCAGCCTGCAGGCCGAGTGTCTCCCTCTCGATGTATTGTGCAGGCTGGCGGTGCATGTATTGTCTGGGCGCATACTCATGGTAGCAGCAGCAGCAGCAGCAGCAGCAGCAGCAGGCCAATGAGGACACATGGCAGGGCAGCGCTGTGAGTGTCCACGTCAGATGCGAGGTGCGACGCGCCTCTGAACGTTTCAGTCTGCACACTACTGGCCGTTCCCTCGGGCCAACCAGGGAGAGGCTCACAGGAGAACCCCCTCCAGCGCGGCGTGGAGAAGCAGAGCCGGTTGATGCTGTGGGCGACGGCCCATGTGCAGCAACGCCTCCAGCCTCTCGGCCGCAGAGGGCCCATTTTGAGAGGCCGCAAAGCACGAGTGAGCACATTAGACATTGGACATTGGACGTTGGACATTGGATGTTGGATATTGGACATTGGATGTTGGATAGGTATTGGACATTGGGCATTGGCCTGCTGCTGGCTCACAGTCGTCTACCGAGTAGAGAGTCTTTACTTGGGCTGTTGGTGAACGTGCGCTGCACGCTAGCACCTGGAGACGACACGACCCTCTTCGTGCATTAGGCGAGACGGACTTTCATCACCTCACGCACCGTCTTGCCCTGCGCTCTCTCTCCATCGTCGCCGTCGCTGGATCGCCATCCTCCATGAGCGCTTGTCTCGAATCATATCTCTCTGCGTAATCCCATCTTTCCTTCCTTCTTCTCCAGCAACCTCGGCGTGGCTGTTTATTGCATCAGAGCCCGCCTGCCGACCAGCTTCCACGCCCTTCACTGCGCCAAGCGAGCCCTCCCAGTCATTCCTTTCGACGTCTGTCGCCCCCATCGACCGCGTCCGCCTTTGTCCAGAGCGCTGTGACGCTTCTTGAGCGCCTCCGCAACCCCGCATACCCGCCCAACAGCCGCCCTCGACCCGCAGAAGAACAGCTGCATCGGCTGCTGCACCACAGAGAGCACCACTCGAGCTGCATCCTACGCATCGACGGACTGGGTCCCAAGCGCGTTTCTGCTTCAAAGCCCCTTGCACAGGCTTGCGCTGAGCGACCACACCTTCTTTGGCCGGCACCAACCACCTGCGCGCCCTCGCTTCCCGCACACGACAGCTTCTCCGTCTTCGTCCTGTTCACAAAAACAGCATCAATAGTCCATAATGGCGCCCACTTCGCGTCCCGAGCACCACATCAACCTGGCCTATCTGCCCCAGTTGAGCTCAAACCCCCCGCATTCCGCCTCGTCCAGCGGCGCTGCATCGCCCGTCGAGCCTCCGTCAGCCGGCCGTTTCCCTACAAACACGTCGAACCCATTGGGAGCTGCGGCAGCAGGCGCAAGGCTTGGCTCAGGATCCCCGTCGCATGACTATGCCGGTCGGCTATTTTCAAAACGGTTTGTCGCACTCCTGAAACGACTTGTCATGCTGGCTAACGTGGAACGCCAGTGCACGCGAGATCCAAGCACAGGAAGGATTGACTCCACAAATGTGGGGTCCCCCTACCAGCGGCAACTCTACGCCATTGCGTGAGACCATCCCGGAGTCTCCCAGCGGTGACAGCTTCCCTGACTTCAACCAAGCCATGCCTGAGAACACGTCAGCTTCCCAGACATCTACCCGTCGTGCCCGCGCTGGCACGCTGCCTTCACGCTTCTCTCCCTCGGCAGCGCCTGGTGGTTTAATGTCTATGTCCTCTTCCTCCCTCCTGCCCAAGACCTCCCGTCCCACGCCCTCTACCAGCCCCTTCAAGCCCAGCCCAGGCACACCCACAGAGACCACCGGAGGCTTCGCTGCACCTGGTTCCACCAACGCTGCTGCCAAGTCGGTCCTGCTCTCTCGCCTTCGTGCTGGCTCGATGCCTCAACGCCCTGGTTACCTGCCTCCTTCCGTCTCGCCGTTTGGCAACTCCATCTTCTCCACTGGCTGGACAAGCAACCGCGAGCGCAGTAGCACCCTCCACAGCATCGCCTCTCAGCCATCCAACGGACCTGGCTCGCCTCAGTCTCACTTTTCTCGAGACTCGCTCGCTGATACCGATGTCAAGACCCTTGACTACCTCGGTCTTGTAGATACCCCTCAGCCTGTGCGAGCTCAATTGGCGCCTTCTGACATTGAGCTTCTTCTCGAGAGCCAAAGGAACGCCAACAGCCAAACCATGAACAGTGCCAACCGCTTCCGTTCTTACTCGGTCAATGCAAAGGAGAAGTATGCCGAAGACGAGGATGAGCTCGACCAGTTCGGCAACTACAGCGGTGCCATGACCCCAGCTGAGGCTAACGCTCTTCTGATCCACGAGGCTGTCCGCCAACACAACCTCGAAGTTCAGGCTTTTGCCAACTATGCCTCCAGCGCCCGTCCCCGTGCCAGGACCGCTGGCGTATTGGACGCACCCCAACAACGCCTGATGCGAAGCTACATGCCCACTCGCCTGGGAGCTTCTGACTTGACAGAGGACGCCGAATACAACCTCACCGAAGCTGTCAGAAACCTCCAGTTGCGGGGTGCGCACGAGTCCAGCGGAAACCTTGGCGACGACGGTACGCTTGAAGGTCCGACTCGATCGCTGTGGCTGGGTAACATCCCTTCATCCACCACGGTCTCGTCCCTCAATGTCATCTTTAGCACCTTCGGTTCCATAGAATCCACCCGCGTTCTGACACACAAGAATTGCGGTTTTGTCAACTTCGAGAACCTCGAGAGCGCCGTGCAGGCCAAATCCCAGCTGAACGGCAAGGAGATCTTCCCTGGAGCCGGACCTGTGCGCATTGGCTACGCTAAGATTCCAAGTGCAGCAGCTACTCCTGGCCACAACGGCCTTTTCCCTTCACCAAGCCCAGACCCACACGCCAAAGCACAGGCGGATGGCACCACTGGGGCCAACAACACCACAAAGGCAAACACCGCAAGCCTGCCAACCGCCATTGCACCTTTGACGACTCCGGAGCTGACTGACATCCGTGGCGACATTGTCCAAATCGTGAAAGATCTGGGTGCCTCAGAAGAAGACCAGGGCAAGATCATTGCGCAGGTGGAGGCAGCGATCCAGTACAACAGCTATGTCGACGAGATCCCCCCTGTCGAAGAGCCCAGCCACACCCGCGTCCACGACGCGCCAAGGTTGCGTGAAATTCGTAAGCGTATCGATAACGGCTCTTGCTCTACAGAGGAGATCGAGTCGATCGCCATGAACATGCTGCCAGAAATTGCCGAGCTCTCGTCCGACTACCTTGGCAATACCGTTGTCCAGAAGTTGTTCGAGCACTGCTCCGAGCACGTCAAGGAAGCTATGCTTCGTGAGATTGCACCTCACCTGGCCAAGATTGGCATTCACAAGAACGGAACGTGGGCTGCGCAGAAGATCATCGACGTGTCCAAGTCACTTACCATGCAGAAGATGGTTGTGGAAGCTCTTAGGCCCTATGCCATGGCCCTTTTCCTCGACCAGTTCGGCAACTACGTCATGCAGGGCTGCCTCAAGTACCAGCATCTCAACAACTTCATCTTCGAAGTGATGCTCGGTCGTCTCTGGGATCTCGCCCAGGGACGCTTCGGAGCTCGTGCTATGCGTGCTTGCTTGGAGAGCCACTTTGCGAGCAAGGACCAACAGCGTACAGTTGCTGCTGCCATCGCTCTTCACAGTGTCCAGCTTGCTACCAACGCCAATGGCGCGCTGCTGTTGACTTGGTTCCTCGACACTTGCACTTTCCCCAGGAGACGTACCGTCCTCGCTCCTCGCCTAGTTCCGCACATCGTCCACTTGTGCACACACAAAGTCGCCTACCTTACCGTATTGAAGATCATCAACCAGCGCAACGAACCGGAGGCTCGTGATATCATCCTCCAGGCACTGTTCTTCTCGCCCAACGACCAGGTATTGGAGGAGATCCTATCCGATCAGAACTGCGGCGCCACACTTATCTTCAAGGTGCTCACCACTCCGTTCTTCGATGAGAAGATTCGCGCGGAGGTAGTGCAGAACGTTCGCAATGTTCTCGTACGCATCAAAGCCCAACCCCAACAGGGCTACAAGCGTCTCATGGACGAGGTAGGTCTGTCCACACGCGGCGGACCTGGTCACCGCGACTCCTCTGCCACTCGATCGGCATCCAGGGATAGCTCCCAGATCGAGCCCAGGGGTTTCTATGGAGCTCCCGCTCCTGGATTTGATCCAGTTGGCCTACAGCGAACCTCCAGCATGGACTCGAACGGATTTGATCAATATGCAATGGGACCTGGTGGACCCATGTACATGCCCAACATGCAGACCATGAACGGCCAGCAACAGCTCCAGTACCAGCAGCTTCTTGCCCGCCAGGGCCAGTTCTATCCTCAGATGAACGGTTTCCAGCCTGGAATGGATGCCTACCGCAATGCCTCTCCGGTCGCGGCCCCTGGCTTCACTGGCTCTCCCATGATGCAGCCCGTCAATCTCGCGGGTCAGGGTATGGCACCTGGAATGGGTGCTCAGATGTACCCCTATGGAATGTACATGCCCCAGCAGCAACAGCAACAGCAGCAGCAGCAGCAGCAGCAACAACAACAACAACAAGCTGCTGGAGGTGGTCAGCGACGTGGTCGGGTAAGCAGAAATGCGTCCCCAGCGCCTGGCGCTAGACGCTAACGTCTCCTACAGAGATAAAAAGAAAACTCTGTCCCTTAGATGATCCTCTCTTAGCTCTTTGCAACTTCTGATGCATTGCTCTCGACAGCATTGCACTCATCTTGTCCATTGGTTCGTCAATGTCTTCTTGAGCGAGCAAGCAAAGCGGCATTACATCATCATCTCATCTCCTTTGTATATCGATCGCTCTACGTGTTGGGGAGAAGGGAGCTGGCCTGCCTTGTGTCTCATTACCTCACGACGTGCATGCTCTCTTCTCTTGGACGATATCGGCGCTCAATCACATTCGTTACCGTCGCTCGCTACATCTGCATGCGCATGGCTCGGGGTTCAGCAGGCGTTCTTACACATCTCACTTCTTGTACCTTACTTTCCGAGTCGGTGTCTCTGTACAACGACTTGCTTGTTGCATTCCTGCCACGCCAGAGGGACGAATCAATGTATTGTTATGGGCGGGACGGGACGATACATGTGCGACCACCTTTCTTCCAGGTGGTGCTAATTTGGGCAAACATCTGATGCAAAGGTGGTCAAATGGCGCAAAAAGTCGAGCACGTTATAGTTCACGATATAGCTTGGGATCTTAGGAGCTGGTGTTTCTTCTATTTCTGTGTTGATTTGCTTGGAGAGCTAGCGGTATAGGATGAAAGCATAGATAGAATCAAGATGCACCCTTATTGGTGCTTTTTCCATTGACAATCTCGACATGTTATGGCGTCGAGCACAAAGTAGACCAAAGGACTTCGCTCGGCCTTTGCGGATGACCCCACGGACATTCGGCCGAGCTATTCACCATCTAGAGCAGTAACTCTGGGTCGAAGAGGCTCAACAGTTGTCAGATCCACAGCGATCCGAGACTTGCTGCGAAAGGGATGCTTATCAGTACCAATCGAGCTATCGTAAGCAGACTAGCGCGGCTCCCCCAACCAGTGACGTCATATCCGCAACGGGAGTCGCGGACCAGGATTCGCACTCGCAATACACGCACAACCGTCATTGTGGGCCGGAATACATACATTACGCGCTTCTGCCATCTCCCTCTTCCTGTAGATTGAGCACTTTTGATACCCCAGTTTCTTTCCCGCTTCCTGTTCTTGCAACCCTGCGACGCGCCGCGAGCAGCACGCGACATCAACCAATTCGATTTCAGCACGAGACTGAGCAATCGAAGCTCCTCGCACGACACAATGGCAGACAAACTTGGCGCATTGAAACCTCAGAAGAAGATTGAGCTGTACTCGGGCAACTACTTCGCAGCATGTACGCTCGGAGGCATAATTGCGTGCGGGCCCACGCACACCATGGTCACTCCACTTGACTTGGTGAGTATTCACAGTACTCAATCCATACTCGCATCATCTTGCAAACGTGTACAGAGCCAGTTTCTTACCTTTTTTTTTTATAGGTAAAATGCCGTCGTCAAGTTGACGCCAACCTCTACAAGTCCAACTCGCAGGCCTGGAAGATGATCTACGCTAAAGAAGGCCTACGCGGCGTCTTCTTCGGCTGGGCACCTACTTTCGTTGGCTACTCGTTTCAAGGCGCGGGCAAATATGGTTTCTACGAGATCTTCAAATACCTCTATGGCGAGAAACTTGCGCCTGGTGCACCAAAGCAAGTCGTCTTCCTCGCTGCCTCCGCCTCTGCCGAGTTCCTCGCCGATATTGCGCTGTGCCCACTTGAGGCGATCAAGGTTCGCATGCAGACTACAATGCCGCCTTATGCGAATACACTGAGAGAGGGCTGGAGCAAGGTGATCCGAGAGGGGGGTGTCGGTGGACTGTATAAGGGTCTTTACCCGCTCTGGGCCCGTCAGATCCCATACACTATGGTCAAGTTTGCAACATTTGAGGAGACAGTCTCGCGCATCTACCAGTTCATTGGCAAGCCAAAGGAGTCTCTTAGTGGACTCCAACAGACCGGAGTTTCGTTCTTGGGTGGTTACATCGCGGGTATTGGGTGTGCGGTTGTGTCGCATCCTGCTGGTACGTTATCGCCGCTTCATGAGAAGGCTCTGAAACCAAGTTGTGCTAATAACAAGCAGATGTCATGGTCTCGAAACTGAACAGCGACCGCAAAGCTGGAGAGGGTGCCGGACAAGCCATCTCCAGAATTTACGGCAACATTGGTTTCCGCGGCCTCTGGAACGGGTTACCCACACGTATCTTCATGATTGGTACTTTGACCGCGTTCCAGTGGTTGATCTACGATTCGTTCAAGGTTGGTCTTGGTTTGCCGACTACCGGTGGCCACTAGAGGGTTACTTTGAGCACGATTGGCTTCCTGCAGTTGTGTTTTCTATGGTGTTATGGAGCCTATTTGTCAAAGCGTAAGCAGCCAACGATTATAATAATCATGAGACATAAGAACATTGTTTCGATGCTGCTGATGAAGATATTCAGTGCATGACATGGATCTACTGGCAGATCGTGTCAAGTTCCTCAGAGGTGGTTCGCCGCATGATCTTGAACTGTTGAGTCCACGCGATGCACCGTTGATGAGTGCGCTCGAAAGCGCGCCAATTCGAAGCAAAATCTCAAATGCCTACAATTATGCCCTTTCGCCGACTCTTCCGCTCACGACTGAATTCCTGTTCCACTACGTCAAAATAACACAGTGTAAGAGATCTAAACTGGCTCCCCTCAGCCAGAAGCCAGGCGACACCAATACCATCTCGGTCATTGCCCCATCCCTCTTTCGACTTACTAGCTTTCCAAACAGCATCACTATGATAATTCATCCACGCTTTCAGCCGCCAGTATCCCCGATTGCCATAATACTCCAGCTCCTCGACCATCTTTTCGAGCGACTGAACTACCGCATCGTCAGAACATGGCGCAGCGGGACCCTGCCATGCAGCTATGTCTTCGATGGCACGAAAGAGGGCGTAAGAAGGGAACGAGAGGCCGCCGCGCCCGGACGGACCGCGGCGGGCAGTGACCAACGTGCTAGAGAGGCGCGAGGGCTCGCTGGGTGGGAGTTTGATGCGGTTGCTGTACGCGTAGGCGTTCTGAGACATTTTTTTCGAGCTGGTGGATTGGAGGGGGTCAGTAGTGTGAATATTGTGCGTGTTGGGGAGGTTACGAGGTGGTGAGTATGAGCGCGTGTCCATTGTATTTCTGGATCCTTGTGGAAGTCTATTGATCAGACGCATAATGCGCTTTGAGCTTCTATCTGACTTTGTGGGGGGTTGCACAATGGTCTCTGGGTCGAGTTGTTAGAGACATTGTCAGACTAACGTAGGAACTATGCGTGCGGATTGCCGTTATATGGATAGCTTTCACTAATGGCCTCTTTCAACATCTGGGTTCATCAGCGTAGACGAGAACCAAAACGTGCCACTCCTATCAACTACCTTCCTATGACATCGTTGTATAGACTGACAATAATTTTCAAAGATCTTGGGACACTTGCTTATGTGGTGACGCTCAAACCAGGCTGGGGGTGATTTGGCATGGTAAACTGCCTAAGCAGTGGTTGAGTTTTCACCTAAAGTCAAAGTGGAGGGTTTGCGTGCTGGAGTGAGTTAGATGCGACGGCTTGAAAGCAGACTCAGTTTCTTTACCAGTGTCATCTGTAGGTTGCTTGTAGAAGTTTGAGGAACAGATAGGTAAGAGTAAGGAGGTTCCGATCACGCCCACGATACACGCTACATTTATCACACAATCTCGACTCTCTGGCATACCTGACTTTACACAACCCTCTCTGTCAAATCAAACATGACTGGCCTTGTCTCCTTAAACTCCTGCTGTGCGTCTAGATGATCAAAGTACTTAGCCAACACTGGGTACTGATCTCTCCAGCCCGGCCTCACCTCGCCAAAATCAATGAAGCCAACCGTGCAAATGATGGCGATATCAGCGATAGTAAGCTCGATACCCACAACAAACTCCCTCCCGTCCTTCTTCGCAGCCTCCACGTAATCGTTGAATGCCCGCATCGCTCCATCAATCTTTCGATCCTGACGAGCAATCCATTTCTGTGACTGCACTTCCTTTTCGCGTCGCCCTTCCCAGCGCGAAAGCACCATGGCGTCCATGCATCCCACGCTGAGCACGACGATTTGCTTAGCCTGCAGATCACTGTCCAGATCGCCGGGAAGGAGTTTGGGGCCTTTGTCGGCGTATCTTTCGACTAGGTAGGTCTGAATGTGTGCGCTTTCGTAGACTGGAGGCCGGTTGTCGCCTTTGGGGAAGACGAGGATGGGCAGTTTTCCAAGAGGGTTGTGTTTTGGTGTTTGCGTTTGCGATTCCCATGGGATTTCGTTTTGGAGATCGAAGGGGATGCCTTTTAGTTGGAGGGCGATGCGATTCATTCGCGCAAAGGGCGATGAGGTTGCGGATATAAGAGTTAGAGGCTCTGACGACATAGTGGTGGTTGTGTTTCGAGTGTTGTTGATATTGTCAGTATCGGAATTGTTTTTTTACTGTAAGGTTGGGTAAGTGTTCTATCGGTATCTACAAAAAGTAGTCACTTGTAGAGTTCACATGAGCTTTAATACACCCTGCCCAGTATGCGGGATTAGTTGATAACTCAGTTCGAAGCCGGCGATACGCCAGACGTCATCACAGCCACCATCACTAAGTGTTCGCCAGACACCACGGAGAGGCTTCCGGCGTATCAAAGAAAATGCCATAACTTGCTAGGCGTAATGCAGAACGGAGGATGTCACTCTACGAAGTATTGAGTTGTGAAGTGCATCATAGTTCGACAGGGGGCTCCCTTTCTCGAGCACCACTAAGAAGAGGTAACATGTCAGCGACGAACCGGTTCGCTGGAATTGCTTCCCTACTTCGACAAACGCCTTATGGTCTTATCAGCCACAGATTTTTCCCATAGGAACATCACAAAAAACAGGAAAATGCTTGAAATTGTATGACAGCCCTGCGACATCATGACTGGTGTCTGCATCGATTATCCCAAACATCATGTCTGAGGTCCTGAGGTCGGTTACCGATAGTACTTGCTACAACGACCCCTTAAAGATTGATCCATCTCGCCATCCAGCGCTTGTTTACTTCCTTCGCTTCATCAACCAGGCCGATGTCAAGCAACATTTGTACGCTTCCTCTCACTGCACTCTCTAGCGCACTGAACACCCACGAGTGCGTATACGAAGTATGTTCCCCAATGAACACAGTGTTGAATTCAGTCTGCCAGAAAGCAGGCAAGTACAGTTGCTGCTGGGGAACAATTGGTACTGCCCAGCTACCCGCGTGATGCTCGTCTTGCTCCCAGCAGTGTCGTGCGTAGTTACCCGTCCACATCTCGTCGGCGATAGGACCATGGAGCTCAACCATGGCGCGCTGGATGTATGCGATGTGCTCCTCCTCAGGCATCGAACAAGCCACGACGGCATCCGAGGACGAGATGTAGCTCGTCAACATCGTTCCGGGGCCGGTGCTATTGATCTTGTAGCTAGGATAGCAGATCTGTCCAATGCCAAAAATGTCAACGCGGCCACAGCCGCCGATAATGGGGTGCTCAAGATGTTCCCAGAAGCGCTCTTTGTATTGCATGGCGACTTTAACAGCGCCGTCAAATACCGTGCGTTCAATGGCGCGCTTCATTAGCGAGGAGTGGGGTGGCAAATCCCAGAAGCGGAGTAAGTTAAAGGGAACAGAGTTGAAGACATAGTCAAACTCTTCAGTTGTGGCGTTGGTGCTCCATGGGTTGCTTCCAGTGGGACGGCTTGACACAGTAAGTGAGTTGGAGTCTTCGTGGTGTTTGACACCAAAGACTTTTGTACCGAAGCTTGTGCGATTCTGAACGAGCGGACGGAAAGCTTCAGGCAGTCGGCTCATGCCCTTGTCGATGGTGAGCCATTTGTTTGCCATGAAGTAGACGGTCTCGAACTCCCACATCGGCCAGGAGACAGCTGTCGAGGTGACTTGGTCAGTGATGTTCGCATCGTAACCCATAGCGTATCGTAAGTATTCAACTTCGCTAAAGTCAAGCATGCCCTGCTCGACGGCCTCCTTGTGTGCACGGAAAATGTCCTTGGCGTAAAAGCGTACACGTTCCGGGGTCAACGCTTTGAAGTCGTCGAGTGCAGCCATCGCTTCGTAGACTGCAGTAGCGTTTGAGTAAGTCAAATTCGCGTTATCGAGAAGCGCTGGGTTAAGCCTGGTTTCCATGCGACCCGGGATCGTGCCATCTTCCCGACGCTGCGATGTTGCTACTGGAGCGTTGTCGCTGATTTGTATCCAATCGAAGAATTTGACCTGTAGCGCTGGGTCCTCGTCCTTGTTCATCTCGTTCAGAACGTCAGCAAGCTGGAAGATCATCTTCTGGTCTTCGATCGCAAATGTCTCATTCGTCTCAGCATCATGGATGCTATAGGGGAAGCGCATAGGGCCAAGCTCATGGTACTGATAGTCCTCAGGCTGTGAGTCATTCAGGTATGCCGTGAGCATACGGCCACCCAAACGGTCTGATGACTCCAGGATCTTCCAGTTGTGTATTCCAACGGACTCTAGGATGAGCTGTATAGTAGTCAGTCAACCATCCTGTTCGGAGATACAGACCAAAAACTTACAGCGGTGAGCAACCCCGAGATACCACCACCAAGAATTGCAAACTTCTTCTCTTTCGTAGCCGCAACAAAAGTTTCGTTGGGGTTCTTCTGGTTCAGATATTCAACTCCATCGAACCAGGGCCCCATTGGATCTGACACTTCCGCAAAGGTAGCTCTTTTCTTCATCTGCCTCTTCTTCACCCTGTACTCAGTCGAAGTTCCAATTAAGACTTCTCCCAAGAAGGCATGGAGACAGCCCTCTTTCGTATTTGCAGGAGCTCTCCACACGAACTTCGTGGGCCTGTTGCCCTCCCAGCTCACGTGTCGCTTTGCATAGGGGTGCTCGCCGATATGAGTGCTTCCGATGTCGTGTGCCACCTCGTGTCTGCTTTCGATGTCGCACGCGCCGTACGAGACGGTTAGTTCGCCATTCAGATCGCTGTTGTACACAACGTTGATGTTTTGAATTCCATTGGCCTCCACTTCGAAAGGACCTTCAAAAGAAAGGTGTTGTCGAGGTAAAGGTTCAGAGAGAACGCTCTGGGCGAAAAGTGCTGTGGTAGCTGTGCAAGCCAAGAAAAGAGCCGATGCCATGTCGATAAGCTTGTAAAGCTGAGTCCGTCGGAAGAAATCCTCTTAACACTCCTTTCCACGCCGGAGCCATCCAAATATATACCCTTTCCTTTCGCATTATACTCCGATCCCGGGAGAGTACCTTGAAGATGATTTTGCGGCCGACAGTCGAGCAGAGTGGAGTACATACACCTGGGCGCCAAGTCGCCATGATAACAAGAGTGGCATGCTGGTGATCTCCGCGCGGCGACGGCCAGGTTTCTGTGTGCGGTCCAGGTCTGTTTACGCAATGCACAGAAGTCAACGCAGAAAGCTCTGGAGATTCGGTGGTATTTCGTCCTGAAGCTGTCGATGTGATCCCTGCTCCTACGGAAGCCTTTGACTTGGCAACGACCTAGGTGCTTGGTTGCTAATCAATCACGTAGTCTACCTCAATTCTGTTTTGTCCCTGGAAGGAGCTGTGCTTGTTTTGATGGCGTGTTGGTGGAAGGTAACGATGAAAGCTGATCACAAACGCCAGAGAGCAGTGTAATAGGCAGATAGGAGGGATCGTGACGAGTTGGCCATCTTATCTCTCGCGGATCCCTCTGCAAAGCCAAGATTTGTCCTAACGGCCATCAAGGTGCTCGGAGGAGGCGGTGCCTGCTCACTTTGATAGTTCTACACTCGGCAGCTTGACAGCGTGTCTGTGAACACGGCACATGTGGAGTCGACGAGAGAGGACGGCCAGTCGAAAAAAAGAAGGAGATCCAGTCGCCCCACTCTCTTATCCCGCTGACTAACACTCTGTGGCTCGGCTTTCATGCATCGCTGGGTGCCCCTCTCATATCCCTCGAACTTGCTGCTGATAGTTAAACATCCATTTGTTGGAGTTTATTATTCCATCGCCTTTTCTAAAGAGCTAGCTTTTTTCATCAGCGGCTCATCTCGAGAAAGTGCTCATTGATCACCGAAACAGCACCCGAAGCCAAATGCCTTGTAGTGTTACAAAACAATACAGACAAGTATACTACTGTTGCAATTAGAGAAAAGAAATAACCAGAATGTGCCTAAAAGTCGGTTGACTGCTCGTCGGTATAAAAGTCCGAACTGCTGCTCACGTTTCTGAACGTCCTTGGTTCACGGTTCTTCCGAGACGAGCTTCTTTCTTGCTGCCAATTGAAATTGTTCTTCGACGAACACATCGTACCGCATAGATTTCGGAAGATTTGCACAATCCGCAGAGCCGCACGTCTTCTCCCATCGTTTGAGGCTAATGCGAGTTCATTGTACCAAGTTCGCGAGTGTAGGTCGCTGGTTCCAATGGGGTGAGTGACACTCGCTAACAAGGCCTTCCAATATGGTACTGTAGCAAATGGTGCAATGTGCAGGAAATCTTGGATTTTTTGGCCTGCAACATTCTTTTGTCGGTGCCTTGCGTAAGGCTGACCATGATGAGGCCAATGTTGTAAATTTCTCAGTGGACGCCGAGAGGGATACTTTTGAAACCTGTAATGGGCGGGTAAAATTGCTCCTGTGCAACGTCTAGCAAAGAGGCTTGAGTCAATCCAAACTTACTAGGGGGCATATGTGCATTTAGTGCCTGTGTTCTGTTTCCCGTAGATGCAAGCACCCACGACTTTTTTTGCCCATGACCGCCTGTCCAAAATCAAACATTTTTGCTCTTGTAGGCTTACCTTTGTGTTGTGACACTATTCAACCACCAAAGCAAACAAGTGGAGAATACGCTCTGATTAGATACCTGGCGCCAGCAAAATGTCTGCTGACTGTATATCATCTTCTCGTACACCCAATGAGACGCGTCGGAAATAGCTGCTTTGATCACTGAATCAACGTGAACCTATAATCTGTAGTGGTTCTTTTTCTTGTCTCTTCTCGGGGTGTTTCCCACAATGGGTGTATTTACGGTGTCTCTAGGCCTCCGTATGATAAAGATTAGCCATAACAGGCGCATAATTTCGCCCCCAATAGGCCAACAAAGCCGGACTTTTCACCTGTGGCAAGCCATTGGTAACTCTGAGCATACTGCGCAATACACAAGACGTACCGGAACGCGCCCTCGACTCTCAATCCTGGCACTGAGAAGGTGGGACTTTACCATGCTTTTCTCGGGCTCTTGCGCGGCATCGACAGCATTTTGCTCTAGTTGACACAGACAGGAAGTATGTTATTGACCTTCGTGATGTGAATCGAGGTTTCTTGGCTTTGTAGCCATCGTGGAAGGAGTCTTGTACGCGCGTGTACAATAGAAATAACTGCTGTCATACGGGATGTTGTTGAAGTTGCGAACTTGTTGGAACGAAGGTGGCTCAGCGAGATCAGAACGCTGTGGGTGGCATCAAGGTCTCCGAGTATCAGAGTATTCTGTCTTCGTGTCAGTGGTCTCACAACTGACGGTCGCTTCTTAACTATATTATGCATTACTACTCTTCTTCGATATCCAATCGTACCTTGGTTTTCCACACCCATTCGCCAACTTGATACCCTAAATCTAGGCCAGCCTAAAAGCCGGTATTCGCTGTGAAGTATATACATTCCATCATATCTCATCCGCATATGTACACCCTTTCTGGGCCCCTTCTCTACCCGCGTACCTCCCACACAAGATATGGCCCAATGACTGCCGCGGCCGTGTAGATGATGAGTACGCTCTCAACAAAGACGACGTAAGGCACCTTCCAGACCGGCACGTCCCTGGCCCTACAAAGCACTGCATAGAATGCAACACTGAAGAAATGAAAGACCAACAGCATGGGGTTGCGAATGAGACCGCTCAAAAGACCAGCCGGCTCACTGATGTGCCTGCCACCGAGCTGGAAGTATCTGAAGCACCCGTTCTTCAAGGCGGTCAGGTGGACATTGTTGGCTGCGAACAAACTGTAGAGTGCCATGGCGAGAATGTTGATGACCGAAGAGCCGTCCTTGCGGGCCCAGTGAAACTTGCTCATCGCTGCGAGTACAGCGTCTGACTCCTCGAGGTTTGGAACATTTTGCGGCGATAGAAGTGTGGACAGGGTGACGACATCGTTGAAGGCTACGGTCATACCGCCTCCGGTAAGAGGGTGGCGCATGTTCATTGCGTCGCCGAGCATGATAAGACCGCGCGTTTTTTGTGTTGTGGGCGGAAGGAAGGAGTTGGGCATTGACCTCAACTTGCCTGCCTCGACTGCACGCCTGAAAGCAGGTTGTACGCACTCGGGCAGATTGGGCAGAACGACGTTGAGCATGTGGTTCTTGACGCCTCCGGCTTTCACGCTCGCACTTGGCAGACCTTCGGGGATGTCGATCAGAATGCGTGTTTCGTGTGTGCCGATCTGGTAGATGAGGATCGGGGGCGCATCGGTGAGGATGACGTGCCCGTGGTAGGGCATGGGTAGTTCGGCGTCAATCATCTCGAGAGCCCAGAACTTGCTGCGGACTTGGGGCTGGTAGGGGATGTGCTCTTTTCTGAACTTGGAGGCGTAGCCGTCTGCCACCAGCGTGATGGCGCCAAAGTAGTAGTCCTTGTCCCCCTTTGTCTGGCATTCTGCGCCTAGGACTTGGCCAGAATGGCCGTTCTTCACAATGTCGGTGACAGTGCTCTCGACGACGGTAACGTTGGGTGCGGCTTGGGCGGCGGCGCGCAGTTTGGAGATGAAGCGGCCATGGTGGAAGGAGCGTCCCTCTGGCTTCTTTGACGGCCTGTCGGTGATGAGGTTGTCGGGGTAGGCAATGCAGACGGGTTCTTGGTGGTAGGAGACCTGGTAGCCGTAGCAGGGAATGGCGTCAATGTCGTCGAGACACTCTGTCGGTCCTGGTCAGCACTCGCTTCCGCCGTGCACGCTATGCTCGAGTCGACGTACCCTTCATCCCCAGCTTCTCCAAGGCATTGACACCCCCAGGCTGCAGCAGCTCACCCACAATCCTGTCCGGCTGCTTCAAGCTCTTTTCTAGCAGAATGACGCTGCGGCCCTGCTTGCCAAACGCAACCGCCGCGGCACAGCCCACGATGCCCGCGCCGACAATCACCACGTCCGCCTCGTGGTGCACGCGCCGTCTCTCCTCGCGGTAGTCTGATGTGTGCGTCCCCGCGGCAGGCACTGGAGGCGTCGATGCACCGCGCGCTCGCAGCGAGGGCGATGCATGGACGCCCGGGGGCAGCGTCATGATCTTGTCGGAAAACATGGTGAGCATCGACATGTTGGGCGCTCTCGACGTGGGCCTGTTGAAGGACCCGATTCTCTAGACAATTCCTTCAAACCGACGAGCCGAATGCGACGAGTCGAGGGGGGGGACCGCGGGACGCCAAGTAAGGGTGGCTGTTGTGGTGGGTGGTGTCGCACGCACACAAACAATGTTGAATGTCCTCGACAAGACGTCAGAGCTGTCAACGAGACCCAACAATAATGTGGAACAGGCTGTCGCAGGCAGGGTGGCGAACACGCGATCTTTAACTACTGTCATGCAACGGGGAAATCGCGGACGGTGAACCCCGGCAGCTGCGCCCAGCCCGCGAAGCCCCTGGCAGAATACAGAGCCAGCCGTTAGTGGCGTGAATCTCATCTCACCACACTCACCTCACCGCATCAACAAACCACTGCCATCGAACCATAATCTGCACTTGGCCTCCCTTTTCTTCTTTGCACACCATCTCCTTTCACCTTCTTCCCGTGGCCTTGTCTGCATGCACCCGTGCATTCTTTCACATGTGACAGCGACGAACCTGCACCGCTTGTTGATGTTAACAAACAGTGCTCATTTGGCTAGTACCTAACGTGTAGCCCTGTTGGCGTAGGGGGAGTAAACAGTAGAGATTAACAATACTAAATAGCGACAGTAGCAAATTCTCCATACCCAAGCCATCGTTGCCTCTTCGTGGCTCCCTCCATGCCCGTGCCTTATCCATATCCCAATGTACTAAATACTCGTCGTCGTACGTTACGCGTCCCCATCATTAAACCACCCCATCTCTTTGCCCACCCAGATCCCGTCTACAAAGCAGCACCGACGATGAGAATCAAAACAAGAAACGCCATTCGCTGTGCACATGCCACTGAACGCAAAGCTCATGGACCGATATCGCCAAGAGTGGACATCTGCTACGCAGCTTGACCCAATGGCTTGTTGGGTAGCGGCGACGGAAGGAGAAACTCGAGCTCCAAAATAGTGGACTGGCCATCGACGCTGACTGGCTTGGAGTCGTTGCCTAGCAGCTGGCTTTGACGGTAGTACGCATCGTAGAATTCGCTGAGTCGAGCCTCTTTGGCTGCACCTTCAGGTAGCGCGAGAAGCTGGCTCGGTGCTCTTGGGCCGTTCGTCGATGCCGTCGAGTGGAAGCGGTCGAGCGTCTGGAATGGCTGATACCCTTGGTACGCGCTGTGCCCATTCTCGCTATACACGCTGCTGGCATCGCTTCCTTCACGCTGATGGGCTGGAGCCGCAGCCCCTGCCGGTGCCTTGGATGGGAAGCGTTCAGGCTCAGAGTCTTGCGAAGCTTGTCAGGAAATAAATGTCCACGGATCGTCTATTGCTTGCTAAAATATACAAAAAACACGCCAAGAAAGTGGCTACCTACGCGGCTCTTCCACGCGGATCGCGGGTGGTGACGGCGTATTTCTCATAGCTGACAAGGGCAAAGTAGGAAGACGAGTCGTAGGCGCATGACCAGGAGAAGGCGGTGTAGGTGACTGGCCGGGAGACGGACGGGGAGACGGGTCATTAAAGGACGCTGCTTGCGACTTCAATGTCTCTTCGCCAGAGTAGTACGAGACACGGAGAGCCTCAGGCATTGGGATGGATGCTGCCGGCTTGTATGATTGCAGGTTGAAGTCAGCTGATCGGGGCGACATGGAGCGAGGAGAGACGACGCCGTCGCTATCGCTATCGGAGCCGCCGAAGGTGGTAGGCTGTCTACGGAAACCGGGAGATGGAGGGACGTTCAGAGACATGTCTACTGCGGTGTCGTAAGGGTTATGCCTTCCGTTCAGTTCAGCCTCGGACGGTCGCAGTTTTATATGAGGAGGGGATGGCCTACGGTCTGGAAGCGTTTCCGAGTCGCGATTGCTGCTCTTTCCAGCCAATGGCAAGCTAACCATGCTGCCTCCATTCGAGTGCGACTTCAGCAGAGGCGAGTTCGGGTTGGCAACGAGAGTAGACGAGCTCATGTTGGGGTGGCCGGCGATTGACCCTGCTCTTGAAGTCGGGCGCGACTGTGCGACACCGGCGTAGAAACCGGCCTCGATGGCGCGGATTCCGAACAGATCTCCCTCGTCCTTCTCACGCTGGTTGAGTTCTACAGTGTCTTCCTTTGGTCCAGCCGATTCAGCATCTTTCTTGATGTGCTTCTGTAGCCTAGAAATCGTAAGTTGGAGGCTCACCGACGCTCATGGCGTATACTCACTTCCTGCGGTCGAAGAACAGCTTGACGCATCCAGCAAGGATTGTGGCGACAAGAAGAACCAAGAATACGACACTGTGCTTGTCAGACTTGTTGTGTCATCAACCGAGGTTTGGTCTCCTACATGTACTTGTACGCCAACTGCAGGTTACCGAACCAGTTCGACATTATGACTTAGATGTGGGGTATAGTAACGAAGATATCAAGCAATGGGTCCGGACAGGTTGCGTGAGTCTCAAACTGGGGCGTGGATATCCTCCTTGGTTCAGTAGTGGAAAGAAGCTCCCTGTTCCGGTAGTCAAACGTGTAGACTGAAATCGAGTTTTGCGAAGATGTAAAGATTGTGGTGCTCGTGGCAGCAAGGTGTTGAGGTAGGATGTAGAGCAAATCCAAATGCGGAAAGCAATATTTCAAAACGAAAGGACGTGTGCTTGATACACACTGTAAAGAGTGACTTTGAACGCGAATGCAAACACCTAGAAACCGAAGAAACCTAAAGAAAAGTGCGAGAACCTGGAGATAAAGGCAAGCTACTGTACGCGCGCAGGCTCCTTCTGCCTGGCGCCGTACGAACGGTGTCGGCACGTTCGTTAGATCTAAAAGCGGAATGACAGCCTGGCTCAGGATCCCTGCCGCGAAAGCGAAGCTAATAGCCAATTGAAAAGTGTCCTGCTGTGGATGTCTTCTGAAAGGGAAGTTCAATTCGCGTAGTCTAGCTGCTCTTGTCATGGCAGCGTTTTAAGCTTGGTTCACTGGCCTGTCTAAGGAAGGCCAGCCTTGCAACCTGTCCCGGTGTTTCTATACGGTGTAAGCCTGGGCATGCAGGGCATTTTCCTTTTGGCGACTGAAAGATGAAAAACTGCTCTGGTCGAGACTGCCAGCAAACATAGGTGCTATAGTTGGCTGACCGCAATTGCTGAGCAGGAAACATTGGCTACTCAGAGCCTACGAATCGTGTCGACAGCATTGCCGTGGCGAGCATCAGGCGTCTGGTAGCATCTGGTTGAGGGCCCAAGAGTGATGTGATTCGCTATCAGTCCAGCCACGCCCCTGAAGCCATGCGGGGACGACCGCAGGAACAGGACTGGCGGCAACCGGCAACCCACTCTCGCGTGCTTGGCAGGGGAAAAGAAAGACGTCGCGAATCCACAATCGGATAAGTCGAGCATCAGAACGGTCAGTGCAGCCGCCTTTTCGAGGCCAAAGAGTCCAGTACAGGGGCCGTGAAAGCCTTTCGCCACTTTCCGATGTCAGTTCGCAACCCAGTCCTGGCGTTTTTCGGTGTGTTCCCGTGCAGCGTGACATCGACAGATTCATACCAGCCATAAACTGCCTTGCTGGGCTAAAATATCCGCTTGTCTACTAAGGCACAGCACGCGACGGGCTGCATACGACGCACAACCGGCTAAATTCGCCATGCACTGTTCTGTATCAGCTGTTGTAAGGAGATGTGACAGGAGCAGGAAGCACGTTGGATGTCGCACCAGAGTTCAAAAGGTATGCCTCCGTGAAAACGAAACACTGAGTTGTCGTCTGACTCTGCATCCTGCGGGGGAGCGGATTCGTGTTAACTACAACCGGAGCGAGCCTTGATTCGGGCAAATGCCTTCCTCCGTTAAAGCAGCCGCACAGCATGGGCTTGCTCAAATTGTTGGCCTCGGATGCGTGCGCCCCATGACGTTCTCCTCCACGAATCTATCGTCGACTGTCGGTTTTGGCAAGTGTTCGCTTTCAAAGATCGCCGTCGATCCTCATCTGGTGGTGAACTCTACGAGATCTGGAATACCGACGGTAAATGAGGGTCCGCGCTGGCGCTTGCCGGTCGCGAAAGCTATCGCAAGCGTGTCTTGGTGTTGGGCGCTTCGCGGGTTGTTCAAGTGCCTCGTATTTTCGCGCCATGTGGGTGGCCGGAGTCAGGAAGAGCACCAGTTTCAACATCACTATGCAGACAAGACTGACCCTGCTTGTGAAATTGCAACAGCGAAAATCATCGTATTCTTCGCCGGCAATAAAATCGTGACAGGCCACCCGAGACTCTGAAGCTACTATGTATCGATTCGGGAGCATTGAGTCTGTGAGCGGAAAAGTGGAGAAAGGAGAAGATCAACCGCGGAACAGACTGTCGCTCATCAGCCTTGCTGCCGGCAAAGCCATCGCACGTAAGATCCCGCTTTGTGGCTGATCTTCGTTCCGTTTGTTCGCTTCCATTATCTCTGTTGAGGGCTGGCTGAGAAACAAACGGCTTTGCAGTGACGCGTTCAGTTGAAGGTGCTTACGTCTCTGTGCAGCGCTCAGCCGCTGCAGCCGGTATGACAAGTAAGCGAACAACAAGAGATAGTAACATGCGATGATGAAGTAGTGTAGAGGCGCAGTGGTAAGAAAAAAGTTGAATTTGTTAAGGTGAAGCATTCTAAGGGAGTAGGGTCTTGACGACACCTCGCGATATCTTTCGTCATCGACTACCTGTTAAAAACGCCAGTTGCGCCCGAAACTAAAAACGTAGATCACCGCACTCTGCCTGTGACAGGAACTTCTAGGAAACCCAGAAACACGGTCTGAAGCAATTGCAACATGGGTTCGTCAAGCAAACCAGCCGACAACCCCTCCAAAGTCATCAAGACAGAGCCGCTTGTCAGTTAATCAGCATGACTTGATGGCCTCGATCAACAAGTTGATAATAATCAGAACTACAAAGATGCTAAATGGGCAACGTTGGTTTTGTACGCTTATGCAGCAGCCCAACAAACCAGTATCATCTCTAATCACTTGCAGCATCACATTCAAGGACCCCGAAGGCACCGAACGTTTGTGGGAGTCTGCCGAGCGCCTCACCCGCCCTGAAGGCTGCGATATCGACGCGATCGGTGTGGCCGCCATCTTGGAAGATCCATCCAAACCCAATAACACACCTCTCATTGTCCTACAGAAGCAATGGCGAGCGCCTGCCGATGCCGTAGTCATCGAGATCCCGGCTGGTTTGATGGATCCTGGTGAGAGCGCGGAGGAGTGTGCGATCCGAGAATTAAAAGAAGAGACAGGATATGTGGGTAAGGTGATTGAGGGGAGCTTTGGAGTCAGTCCTGTGATGTTCAACGGTAAGCACCATTTTGAGCCTTGTGGCGTCGCCAACCCACTCCACTGTGATCAACTCAATGGTTATAGGGTCTACTCGCTGACCAAGCCCCAGATCCCGGCTTCTGCAACACGAATCTCAAGATGATCCAAGTCACGGTTGATATGTCTCTCCCGGAAAATCAGAATCCGCAGCCCGAGCTTGAACCTGGAGAGTTCATTGAGACTTTCACTGTTCCCTTGACGGATCTCTATGCGGAGTGTGTCAAGTTCGAAAAGGAAGGCTATGTACTTGATGCGAGGGTTGGTACGCTTGCACAGGGTGTTGAGTTTGCGAAGAGGTGGAAGATAACTTAAGAGTATAGCTGCATGGTGCAAGGTGGCCTGAAGGGTACCCAGTGGAAACAGGTACAAAGCTGAGATCGCGGTGCATGACCAAGCTGCAGCAATCGTAACGCATGACATTGAGATCATGCCGACACCAAGTTTAACGATGTAATGCATTATCATGCATCGGACGAAGACCGGCTACCTACAAGCAATGTTCACTCAGGCGCTCGAAAGGCCCGTTGCATCGGTGAACAGTCATGATATGTGTTGACGGATAGAGTATCCTCAAACAATACCATGCTTTGCTGCAAGATGGCATTGCAAACAAATGTTGGAGGGATTAGCATGAGTTGAAAGTACAAAAGCAGAAGGAGTAACTGTGACCAAATTACACCGAGTTACGAACAGCTTCATCTTTTGATAGAGGACACCACTAGACCTGCTGCTCTAGCATACAAGCAACTAATTGACAATTGTGATGGTGAGTTGCTGGACGTCAAAGCTCCACCAGCTGCTTACCCAAACGGTAAACGCCTGCGGAAGCACGCAATTTTGACGCGACGTCATTGGTTGACAAGATGCCCTCAACTTTTTACCACGGCTGTTAACGGCAGTCCAGAAGCATTACTAATTCCATGTAGCGTCATGATGCGGTTCCCATATCACTTCTCCACTCTGCTACATGGCGGCAATTGCGTGGTGAGCGTACCCAACTATACCACTCAGATATGAGCGTCTCTCGAAGGCTGCTCGCCGTCGCGCGGCGGCAGACACCAACGCTACAAAGCTATACCAGAAGCACTTTACAGCCGTCAATCCTCCAAGCAGGAAGGAGCCTACATCAACAGTCGCCGCGCAAGGCTCAGCAAAATGCGGCAGCTAGAGCCGAGGAAGACTCTGTGCAGAGCGAGTCGCTCAACCCAGCATTGTCGTTTCCATGCCTCGATGCCCTCGAATCGAAATCCGCTACCCTCTCAAAACGCTCGACCGCAGGCCCCGAGCCATCGTATACGTCTGGGCATACCGAGGTCTTCCATTCGAAGCAACCTATACTTCTGGATTGGGGTGGTGTATTGCCACAATTCGACGTGGCATATGAGACTTGGGGAACTCTGAACCAGGACAAGAGTAACGCCATTCTCCTGCACACTGGTCTTTCAGCTTCGAGTCACGCGCACAGTACCGAGTCGAACCCTAAGCCAGGGTGGTGGGAGAAGTTCATTGGGCCTGACAAACCTCTGGATACGAACAAGTACTTCGTCATCTGCACAAACGTCATTGGAGGATGCTACGGGTCGACAGGACCTTCTTCGGTCGACCCAACGAGCGGCGAGCGCTATGCAACACGATTCCCTATCTTGACGATGGAGGACATGGTGCGCGCACAATTCCGGCTACTGGATGACTTAGGCATCCAGAAGCTGTACGCAAGTGTAGGATCCAGTATGGGTGGCATGCAAAGTCTCGCAGCTGGCAACTTGTTTCCTGAGCGAGTTGGTCGCCTTGTCAGTATCAGCGGCTGTGCGCGCAGCCACCCATACAGCATTGCCATGAGGCACACACAACGCCAGGGTAAGCCAAACAGCAGTCTTCGACTACATATATGCATAGGCTGACAGCTTACCATAGCACTCATGATGGACCCTAATTGGGCTCGAGGCTTCTACTACGATGGCATTCCGCCACATGGTGGCATGAAACTGGCTCGTGAGATTGCGACCGTCACATACCGAAGTGGGCCAGAATGGGAACTACGGTTCGGCCGTCGTCGCGCAGATCCGTCGCGGCCACCAGCGCTCTGCCCTGATTTCCTCGTCGAGACGTACTTGGACCACGCCGGTGAGAAGTGGTGTCTGGAGTACGATCCCAACAGTCTGTTGTATGTTTCCAAAGCTATGGACATGTTCGACCTGGGTCAGGAGCATCGTAATCGTGTGAACGAGCGCAGGGCAGCAAATGCAAGCAAAGTGCAAGCATACCTTGATGGCAAGGGTCTTGAATCTGAAGCCATCGCTGATGCCTGCAGCTTGACCCTTCCGGAGCAGCCGTACGAAGAAAAAGAACAGCCTGCAGACTTTGAAGAAAGTAATGTCCCTGCCGCTGACGGGAGCGAACCGCCAGCCGACTTGGTCGCAGGTCTTAGGCCGTTGGCCAACACCCCGGCGCTAGTCCTGGGGGTCGCCAGTGATATTCTGTTCCCTGCATGGCAGCAGCGCGAGATTGCAACAACGCTCAAGCGTACAGGGAACAAGAACGTAACACACATCGAGCTAGGTGAGGAGAAGAGCATGTTTGGCCACGACACCTTCCTTCTCGATCTTGAGAATGTCGGCGGCGCCGTCAAGTCGTTCCTCGGTTGAAAAATGAACGGCTGGGTTGTGAACCGTTGTCATTTCGGGCGCTCGGCCCTTCTTTTCGATAAATCATCGTTTCTAAACCGATTGGATACATACAGCATAGCATTTAAGCGTGGTCTGCACTGCACGGCGTTTTTGGCGGGACGGAGCATTTAATCCCTATTCTAATTTTATCTGCGCATCCGATTGTCAGCAGCAAATGCGAGTGTCAGTTTATGCAAGAAAAGCAGTGTGTGTCGTACGCCTTCAACGCAACCCCTCAACACGCGTTACACGGTGAGACAGTGTCTTGGTCGATCTCCTGGCCAGATGCGTTCGTTGCGAACCCCAAACTCCACCGTATCTGTGCACGGATTTCAGTGTGGGGTACCAACAGCGCCTCTGCCGTGCTGCATCTTGTGAACTCTGCATACCGAAGTTTGGCGTTTGCGCTTGTCGATCCGCTTTCCCTTTCCCAACGATTGCAGGGCTGCTCCCTCTGTTGCTATTCGTGCCCTTTAGTACCCCCGCAGGCGCAATGCTTGGCCTCCTTGACTATCTATATTCAGCCGTTGTCCACACCGCGGACCTCGCTGATCGTGACTCGTGCTTCGTCTTTTTTCCAATTTGCTCTCTGCGCAAGCCGACAAATGCGCAGCACACGTTATAATGACATCTACCGCATCCCAGAAGTCACGAAACAGCGAGGGAAAGGATAACTACACAGAAGAGCAGATATTTGAGGTTGACGACCATACAACCAGCCAGGCGAGCAGTGAAGCAAACGACAACTCACGCACCTTGTGGCAGAACGTCAAAAAGTATCGCAAAGTTACCTATGTTACTTTCGGCCTCACGTCAGCAATCCTGCTGTATGGCTACGACAATGTCGTTGTTGGCACAGTCTCTGCCATGCCTGTGTTCCAGTAGGTTTTCCAGCCCCCATCCAGGATCGACACTGCGTCCCGTACCGCAACGGATGCTAATGAGTGGGTCCAGAAAGGACTTTGGTATATTCTACCAAGGTAAATGGATCCTCCCATCGACGTGGCTCGCACTCTGGAACGTCGCATCTCCCATAGGCGCAATGGGTGGCTCTGTCTTTGGTGGATGGTTGCAAGACAAGATTGGACGCCGTCTTGCACTGGCCATCTCATCCTTCCTCTCTGCTCTTGCTGTCGCCATCATGTACATTTCATACCTCCCGAACGACATCACTGGACGACGCGTTGCCTTCCTAATGGGCAAGTTCTTCCAGGGTGGCTCAATCGGCGCTGTTATGGCTGCATGCCAGACATATATGTCCGAGATTTTACCACCTGCTCTACGAGGATCCGGGATGGCTTTCTTCCCCGTTTTTACACTACTTGGCCAGCTCACTGGTGCGTTGGTCATCTTTGCTGCACTGGGTGCAGACAACGGCTACGCAATTGCCTTTGGGTCCCAGTGGCCCTTCTCATTCGTTCCTATCGTCGTCGCCTTCTTCATACCAGAATCGCCCGTCTATCTTGTTCGCAAGCGCAAAATGGACAAGGCACATGCTGCGCAAGCACGACTCGACCCACCTGGCACTGACACGAAAGCTATAATTGGCAAGCTTCTCACGGACATTGAACACGAGGAACAGTCCGGGAGAGTCACATTTGCTGAGTGTTTCCACAAAAGAAACTTTCGTCGTACTTTCATTGTCATGTTTTCCAGTGCTCTTCCCCCTATCTTTGGTATTCCACTGCTTGCCAAGGCATCTTACTTTCTTCAGCTCGTCAACATGAAGGCCAGCATCTCTATTATTTTTCTGATTCTTGGTATCGTTCTAGGATTGATTGCCAATTGCGTATCGGTCTGGGTTATGGCTCGTGTTGGCCGAAGACCACTCGTGTTGGTTGGGCTTTTGACGTCTTCAGTCCTCTGGCTGTCCATGGGTATCGCGAACTGCTTCACGGTTACACCTGCTGTTACATGGTACGTTCTGTGCCGGATGTCCTCAGGATACTTTACTAACGTTCCCATTAGGTGGACCGCAATATCCATGATGCTCACCATCACAGTAGCTGGTGTAAGCGTCTGGCCTGCATCCTTCGCCATCGCGGCCGAAACCTCCTCGTTACAGCTCCGCGCCCGTACCCAAGGCCTGGGCTGGTGTGCCTCAGCACTCGCAACTGCTGTTTCTGGCCTCGCACTGCCTTACGTCTTCAACCCTGATGAGGGCAACCTCAGAGGCAAAACAGGTTTCACCTATCTCGCAACCTGTTTGGCTGGTGCTGCTGTAGCCTGGTGGCTGATACCAGAGATGAAGGGCAGAAGTGTAGCGGAAATCGATAGGATGTTTGAGTTGAACATGAGCGCGCGGCAATTTAAGAGCTGGAAGAGCGAGTCGACTGAAGAGCTGACTGTACGAACGTGACCTTTATCGACTCGGCGCTGTTTCTTTCTCTCAAAGCGGATCTAGCTTAATTACGCAACTTTGGTACCACTGGCGAACAATCGCACTTTAGAGATTGATATCACCCGAAGGGAAAACATCTGTTCAGGATCCAATTCTCCTTTCTGCGGGGATATCGTGCCAAGTCCAGTCATCAATCTAGAGGTACTATCCAGGGTGTTGGTCTTGATTGACTTTTCTTTTCTTCTGACGGGATTAATGTTAGAACAATGCTCGCGTATATAGATACCCCAAGCAGTGCTAACGATGCATCCTTTCTGTAGCGTCCATCCATGTATCATGCTATCGTACGTTCTTGTGGGTAAGATCTCGTTGATGCGAGCCTATTAGCAGTAAAACATATCGGCGGCGAATGTCAAGCAATCTGGAAGAACGTGGAAAATCAAGCCTTCGAAGCAAGCGTTGGTCGCTTTGACAGTGGATTGTATAATTTGGAAATCCGGGCTGTTAGACGCTACACTTCCGAGTGATCTGCGTCTCTGCTTGGTCCTAGCCCTTAGAGGTGATCTACCTCGCATCGTCGATGTGTGGGGACGAGAATGTAGGCTTGGGCCGAGGTGGGTCACAGGTGGAGCCAGTGTATTGAAGATCGCCGCTGGAACTAGGTACGCTGCTTTTAATTGGCTTTATACCCATCAAGGTCATAGATTAGTATACAAAGAGCTGCACTTTCAACGAAGGCAAGTCGAGAACACAGTGGCAATAATATTAAAAACAACATGGGCTGGATGCAAGAATTCAACGAACAGTAAGATTTGAAGGTCGATCATACTATCGCGAAAGGACTTGACAGAGATATGGTGAGTATTAGGATTACTATTTGACCAAGCAATATGGTCTTGGGCTACAATACAAAGTCAATTGCAGAGCCTCAATCATGCACCTCGCATATTCCTATCAATGTACGCTAACAGTCAATATCTAAGCACGGAACTATGTCGTTGTCAGCGCAGTTCGTCATGGCAAACGCCTTCACACTAACCAGAAGCAACACCTCATAGCGTGATGTTAGGCAGTGTGATGTCCGGCAAAGCAATGCTGGGGCTCACGTCGGGACTCACGTTGACTGTGTTTCCATTGCCCGCCTGGTTGTTGCTGCCCGCGGTGTTCCCGTTTCCATTTCCGTTGCCTGCGGAGTTGCCATTGCCGTTCCCATTTCCGTTTCCATTGCCGTTGCCAAGGAACTTGTTCCCGCCGCCTGCAGTCGGGTTGGTAATGGAGCCGACGGTGTTGGTGATGCCAGAGAGAGAACCGGCTAGGTCACGCTCTTTGAAGTTGACGGTGTTGCCGTTGCCAGCAGAGTTTTCAGAACCGGCTGTGTTGTCGTTGCCGTTGTTGTTGCCGGCCGAATTGCCGTTACCGTTCTTGTTTCCGTTGCCATTGCCATTGTCTTTGAAGACGTTGTTGTTGCCGGCACCGGGGTTGGTAATAGAGCCAAGAATGTTTGTGAGGCCAGAGCCAAGAGCACGATCCTTCAGGATGGAGGGGAAAGTGACTGTGTTGCCGTTTCCAGCCTTGTTGCCGCTACCTGCAACATTTCCATTGCCGTTGTTGTTGCCAGCAGAGTTGCTGGAGAGATGTGAGTGGAAAAATCATGACTATTTGGAAGATACTTACTCATTGCCATTGCCGTTTCCATTCTTGTTGCCATTACCCTCGAAAACATTGTTGTTACCAGCAGAGGGGTTGGTAATTGAGCCGAGGATGTTGTTGAGCTGTGGTGTAGGCGCAGAGAGAACGGTGGAAGAGAGCGAGAGGAGGGAGACAGCGAGGAATGTTGAGGTCTTCATTGTGAAGGATTTAGAGTATGCAACAAGCTGGAAAGCGCTTGGAAGTGGGAGTCGAAGGTAAAGTGCAGGCTGAAAGTGATTGAGAGCTGGGATGCAGAAGCCTACAGCAGAGCTATGCGACCTCTAAGTACTGATCGTCTCCAGCAATCCATCCTCGGTCAATGCTCCTAATGACTCTCATTTCTCCAACTGTTGAGTATCTTTCAAGCCTCGTCCGTCATTGCGGACTGCGGAGAAACGACATAACCTCCGTCTGGTAGAGAGCTAAGATCCACCCATTCGTGGTGTTTTTGTCGATCAAGCACGGAGGCTACAAAGTCTATCCAATGGGAACCATTAGCAGCAAGCAGCTGCTTCCCCATTCGGTAGATCGGATAGGAGAATTGGGTTCTGTAGCCTCGCCGAAGACTTAGCGCAAGAAAGTGAGATCTTCGGTTACCAAGCTTCCGAGCAAAGGCTTAGGCCGGTCGGGCGCCACATATGCTTGCGTGATGTCAGGTTCCGTAACATCGCAAGGACGTGCATATGGATGTCGTTCTATTTGTGAGAGCACTTCTGAATGCTCTGTCGCAATAGCTATGGATTTGTGAAGGTTTGTCGCATGACCATTGAGCCCTGCTGCGAATGAACGTTCGTAAGCGTGCCTGCGCGGCTGATCAGCTCCTGACGATCGTCACTTTAACCGCGGCAGAGGGATGGGAATCGCAATATCGATCAGCTCTTTGGACTTTTCGGCACTCCCGGTGTTCCTGTTCTTGGGTGCGTCATCGAAGATCAATCGCTCGACGAGGTTAGTGAATGTGGAGAGTTCCCCTTTATGGAAGGAATGATCGGCAGCTAGTCCGGAAGTAGCGCAAGCCACATCCCGGGAGTAGGTACGACCGACCGATCATCCACACATCATAGGCGCTACTACAGCTGCCCTGCAATTGCGGTGTATCCAAAGAGTGGTAGACATCACTCGCGGCTCGCCCTTTATCGCCGCTGTGGGAAGCTACGCTAGACAACAAAGATTCTGGAGCGCACTCCAGCTTCTGTTACGTGTAATGTCTCCCTAAACAAATCTATTTCTAGTTGCCCGATCTCTACAATCTCGGGCGTATATAGCTGGCTGTATGTGACCTTTGTGAATGATGGTTGCGAATATTGCATCTGACGATGGTGGTAGGTGAAATTTTGAGAACACAGCTAGAACAGGTGGCACGGTCATGTCTAGCGAATAGCACGGGAAAAAGCTCCTTTGCATACGATCTACTTCTAACCGCTTAGTTTCAATCACGACGGGCTGTCTTGTCGTTGATATGTTTATATGAGGATACGTAATTCCTGGCATTGCACGTTCCTTAGCGCAAATGTCATTAGGAACATTCACCTTCTTTGAACTGCAATACATAACCGCAACTACCAAGAGTTTTGAATCCCTTTTACCACAGACCTCAATATTATTTAATCATGTCGATTACCTCTGAATTATCTTACTCGAACATGGAGACAGTGGTATCTTGAAGCACTTGGTTTCATTCAGTCATCGTCCTGAGCTTGAATTTGGGTGTACATCTGGCATTGAACAGAAAAACCGCACGCAGAAACAGACTCATGTCTGCACTTTTGTATACAAGAAATCAGCCTTGACGTCGGTGTGCTTGTATTGTGTGTTCTGGGCCATGTTAAGTCTCAGTACATGAGCGCCACGAGTAGCACCTACCGCATGGTGCAGAAACATTGCGAATCCAGCACTCTACATCTTATATTCGATCGCAAGCCAAACGCATATAGTGGTCATAGCTGGCCACAAGAATTTCGGAAGGAAACTCAGGGCCTATCCGCTTCCGTGACGATCTTACGGCCCGGTCTCGCAGCGCAATTTACTACCTTACCAGGACATGACTGAATGCTGCGAGGAGCACATTGGCTCGTGCTCGGACGAGTCCATCGCACGAACACGACCAGAAGCGCACTGATGATGTCGTGAGGCTTAATCCTATGTATATAAGGAGAACAATTTCACGTTTGTAACAGGCAGAAACATAGAAACATTCAACAGATCAAAACATGGCAGTTCGATTACTCTACTCCAGTCTCGCTATTGCAGGACTCCTCGTCCGTTGCAACGCGCAATGCCCGAACACTGTTGCTGCCGAAAACCCGAATCTACGTACAATGTCGACAAACAACAGTATGCTAACCCGTCCTCGTTCTATCTTCGACTTGCTTACAGATATTACAGCATGGTTCATTGTCCCAGTCCCGAAAGAGAAAGTCATCCAGGCACTCAACGAGCGTTTCATCTTCAACTCTTTCTTCGAAAAGCTCACGTTGCTTGACCTTCCTTCAAGCCTTAACTTTTCCGAGGGCATGCACCCCGTCCTAGCCACAAACGGCTACAGTGCAGATATCCGGATGTCCGCTCTACAGATCAGCGGGCCTCTACTCATTTCCAGTACAATCATACCATTTGTGAGCTACAAGGGCGGCAAGACGCCGCTCAGCGCACCTCTGAACGGCTACATAGGCGGAGAAGACAAAGATACACTCGACAAGCTACGACTCGCTGGCATCGTCCCTGCTGCCGTTTCAACGCTGGTAGGCGGTACCCCGCTGCGTCTTGGTGACTTTCTTCCAGCCAACGCTGCGTATCAATCCAATGGGGCCGACTTGTTCAGCGCGAACTCGAAATGGACCATTTTGCCGAATTTTTTGTCTGGGCCGGGAGTATATGCAGAAGCTGTCGATGTTGCATTCGTCACTGCTCCGAAACCTCGTTACTCCATTGAGGTCCTGAACGGTATCATCGATCAGCCGTTGTTACTAAATGGAATCATGACGGGCAAGTGCCAGCAAAATTCCCATTTCCTCAACGAAAACACTGCCCAAGTGCAATTCAGATCGGGAAATGTCACGTTGGGTCCTGCAGCAAGCGGTGCAGGGATTACGTCTGGCACGCTGCAGAACAAATATCCGGATGTGCATGGATTCTCGGCTTGCGCACAGTTAGTGGGCTATACGGCCCGGAAATGTGAAGATTTTGAGGGTGCCGCATGAGTGTGTGTGTAGCTACCCGTAGCCAACTCAACGTCTTCTGAAACCCAGCAGCCTCCAAGCAAGTGAGATAGAAATGATAGGACAAAAGTGTAAGCTTGATATCATTTCATGCAGACATTATTGCCTAATCCTGTTACGACAGTTTCCTGCCCATATCTGGCTTCCTACTGCTTATGCGCGCCACACTGACATTCCTTGCTGCTTCTTCGTCACTGGCATCGTCGTAGTAGCTCGACATATCAAATTGTCCCTTCTCATCAATGTCTTCTGGAAATTGTAGCAGCTCCTTATCGCCTGTCTTGTTCTCTGTCACCATCTCTATTATTTGGTCACCTTGCATGCCCTTCTCCTGCATACTCTCCTGGCTGTCGACACTTTTCCAGCTGCCGCTGTACTTGGGCAACTCAACCATGCTCGGTGTCATAGTTCTTGTCACGCTGACTTCGCTCCACACTAGACGCAGCAGAGGAGAGAGACAAGGGAGGCAGGCGGTCAGTATGCCGATATCGACCTCGATCTGGGACCAGACGGGGACCCATGCCCATGTCCTATTGAAGCTGTTAGACAGTTCGTGGTTGCGGATGCAGTAAGGGCAAAGTAGTCGGTGAAAAGGATAAAAGGGTAGGGCGTTGATGTGTGAGTGGGGGCTTGAGACATACCAGCTTGAATTCGCCTGCTGCCACCCCGTACCAGTCTGAATTGCGTTTCCACTCATTACGATTTCACAGAGACGCATGGTACTTGCTATGACGGGAATGAGGCCGATAGAAAAGATAACGATAAGAGCCGCTGTAAGACCGTTAGATTCAGATCATAACATCTAATTGTGAATAAGAGTCCCAGGGAGCAGGACAGAACTCACTCCTTTGGCGCTTGTTGAATTTCAACAGGGGGAGCAATGGTAATGGATATAACAACAGCACCAAATCCGTGAAGACATTGATGGCGCCCTGAACATGCATAAACGTGGCACCATCAATGCACACTATGGGGATTTGTTGGACATCCCAGGCTGCGCTGATGGGTAGGCAGGAGAAGATTTGAACCTGTAAGATGTAAACATGATGATGCTTGAACTGAGTGTGGGTACTTACAAGGATAACAGCAACTGTGAAGGCTGAGATAGCGCCAGCTGTTATCCAGATAGCGCGTGACTGGACGATAAGAGGTAAACCTCGCTTTCCGGAGCCGATGCGGTGATAGAGCGCCAGGATGGACATCTTCACTGCCCTGCAGGGATTGTCTTAGAAGTTGGAATGGACAAGAGTGAGGTTAACCATACCAATTCGCCACGAAGTATACCAGCATATTGATCCATTTGTACTGCTCGAGGTCAGATCAACGTCCTGATGCGCAATGGGCACGTCTCACCATTAACATGAGGTCAAAGTCCTCTTTGTGGAGCTCGGACGAGTGTAGGCCCCTCCCGTGTTCGACTTGTAGTATGATGGTGGCTGTTTGAGCTAAACCCAAGGTCTTTAGATTCATTAGCTCGTTCAGAAAATGGTAGTGGTGGTGGCACATACAATGGCAATCAAGATGAAAAGATCATCTAACCCGAACTTCTTTACAATAAACCCTCGCGTGAAGAAGCTGGGTATTCATTAGTGTTGTTCTCACACTAACAATTAGTAGGTATACTGACCGAAGGAGAACAAACAAAACAGCGACGGCGTATTGTGCCAGGCTGACGCGGTTCAACAACGGGCCTTGGTCGGTAGCCGCTGACATGATGATGTGCCCCATGTCAATCCGTATGTCGGTATTTCCTATGATTTGTGGTTCCAACAAAAAACATGGATTCTCCAACCGATACCAGACTCCACGAAAGGGAAAGCAGATTAGGGTAGGAAACAACAAACTTTGGTGTCGAAACAGCTGACGGAGAAGCGACAGAAAGCCAAAAAGATTGAAGGTGTGTGAGCGGGGGCTTCTGGATATATCGTGCGCGGAGATACCTGACCCGGGCTGTGGCGGAGTGGACTTGGTATCGTGCTCCCAAACACGTTCGGCATGGTCCAGCAACGTAATGCCACGGCACTGAAACCCGTGCTTCTCAAAAGCTCGGACGACAAAGAAGACATGCGGCTGCGCGTGCTTCTATTTGGTAGTCGTGATGCGGGCAATGGTGCGGCATGTCCTGTAACAGGACGCGTATCGAAACTCTATTTTGGCCCAACCACTCGGTCCCAAGCGATGAATCGAACGCGTGCTCAAGGCTTGGAGAATCGAACGGTTCCCAGTGGTTGCGTGTTCACTGTTAGCAAGGCTGCAGCTGGGTTGTCCACGGATAGTGACGCAGGTAGTGAGCGATCATCCCAGAATTCCGGTTCATGGGTGCATGAGAGACCCTCTTCACTAATCGACGATAAGAGGCATGGCAGTTTGAAATCGGGACCGGATTCCATGCTGAGTTTTGATGGTTTGTGGGTGGAGCTTTTCGCTGCGGTCGTTCACTCCGTACCGAATAGAAACTGGTAGGACTTAACCCTTGTCTCGATTTATGAGGGCAGTCTGTTGCAGCAGAAGGCTTTGCAACGGAAGAGTAGTTCCCATGGGCCCTCAATGTGTACCACAAATCTCTGCTGTACCACGCACCGCATTGAATAATTGGTTGGCATGACTGAGAGTAGAGGATAGGACAATCGCGGGCAAAGATAGTAGGACAGAACCATATGGAAGAGTGGGTTACATATCTAATGGGGGAATGGTTGTTTTTTCAATGAATTCATCAGCAGCCATTCGAAGAAAGAAAAAAACTGCGTGGACGTGTACGAAAGTCGAGGGGCTGACAGGCATGGGACGCGTGTCACGAGCGTTACTTGGAAGCATCAAAACGTCTGAGACCCGGTTGCTCGACAGATGACATATCAAATCGCAGCGGCTTGTGACTCGGTGATGCTAATAAGCTACTGACATGCTGACATGTCCTGCTCGTTTTCGTGACGAGGTCGAGGCCGAAACGTTGTCGACTTGGAGGCTGCCTAGGGGACACGATGACTGCTGTGGCATTGTGCGCGACGCTGCGCATCTCAACGACAAGGGCTCTCAAGGTAGCAACGAACCATTGTTAAGAACATGTTTTCGCATGATGGTAGGCTGACGCCAGGCTAATGATAGGCAAGAAAGAAGGAGTTGGTTGGGCGCAATTGCAAGACGAGATGGAGGACTGCAGCTGTCACCACGTTACAAACGGTACACGAGCAGGTTGCGTGTTTCGGTCGAGGGCCTCTGGTGTTGAGCTGATCTGATCTGGGCGTGTTCAACGAGGTGCAGACGCCGCTCCAGGCCGTTGGAGGCATGTGAATGACCCCGCGGAAGCTTGTCCCAAGATGGGCTAGTGTGGCGCGCGCTAAGAGCGAGTTAGCGGTTCAGCGCAACAAGATTGCACGAGGGCATGCGTTCCTCTCACGTCATGGTGCCCGAATAAACAGCTTCCTCGCCAGCATGGTTGTAGGATTGCGGGGAGCGCACCCTGGTGCAGCCTTGGAAGACGCACAGCCGCCGTAGCCCGGAAAAGAAACCTTCACTTGAAGAGAACAAGTCAGGTCCATGCCCCTTCACCATCAATAAGCTGTGTCCATCCAACAAACCGGGAAGCTGCAGTCAATAGCCTGCCTACCGCTTTCCACAGCCTCAACAAACAACAGCCCACGCTCCTCCCTCGGGTGTAGACAACACCAGTCGCGTGAGCTGCAGTCTCCACCGAGGCTGCCACACTCGTGCATCGGATGATTGCGCTGTGAAGTGAGCGCTGGTACGTTTGCTCCATCCATGCACACGCACTCGCCCTGTGCAACCACCTAGTCCCTCTCTGCCCTTCTATGAGCATCCTTTCGCGCCCCAGCCGCCATCGTCTACGCTCGCTGTGGACGAGCAGCAGGCACCCATCTTCAACCACTGACGATATTCCTCCCAAACCAGACCCTCTCACCAAGAGCCTGAATCCCATCCCACAACTGAAGCGACACGAGAGCGACCCTACCCTGCAAGACGTCCGCAGCTCTCCACCTCCTGCACCGTCATCCTCGCCAATTGGGCTAGCCGAAGCCAAGATGCAGAGCGAGGCGACCATTACCTTTACGCAGCCGGGCGTGCAGCCGCCTGTGTACGTCGTCAGCTCCCTCAGCACCCCGCCATGGGCACCTCTGGAGCTGAAGCCGAGGAAGGAGAAGACGCCGTCCGGCGACCTGGTCTTTGAGCAGAAGTTTGGCAACATCGCCGAGGGCAGCTACCAGTACAAGATCCGCATCGGCGAAGGGCACTGGGTTGTGGACGAGTCCAAGGAATCTGGTGCGTAGTATCCCATCGTTTTTATATTCGTCTTCTGACACAGAGTAGCCACAGATGAGCTCGGCAACCGCAACAATGTCGTTCACGTCACCCCTGCAAAATCTGACTCGGCCCTCGACTGTACACCAAATGCCAAAGATACGCTCGATCGCAAGGACAGCACGCTCGACACAAGTGATGTAAATCCAGGGCCCGTCCCGTTTCTGGTCGTGGAGAAGGTTTCGGACCAGGACCAGCCAGAGTATGGCGACGTGCAGCCTAAGAGCCTTCCCGTAGACGAGTCCAAGCGCGCTGCCGACCCTGACCCCGACTTCGAAGAGACCAAGACGGAGGGTGCCCTCGACACCGAACCACCCAAGTCACCAGAAGTGCCCCTTGTTATGGTCGAGAAGGTGGACGATCAGCCAGCGCATGGCGACGATTTTGGCCAAAATGCAACCAACGGCCAGAAGCTGGCACATGAGCTGAGATCTGCAGATGCATCGCCAGATCGGCTCATCATCTCGTCTGGTGAATCTAGTGGGCTTGAACCTGAGGATGAGCAGGCCCCACTATTCCGGCACGAGTCCTTTCAAGATTCTCAGGCTTCTTTGCCTGAGCCTTCAATGGACACCATTGAAGAAGAGTCTGTACGATCTTCGACCGACCAGACCAGCTCAGGGGACGCCATCAACACACCTTCGGCTGAGTCGCAAGACGAATCACAGGACATAGACGAGTCGGGCCACAGCCCTCTGCTCCCTCACGAGACAGACTTCCGGGACGAGGCAGGCGAGCTCAAGAGCATGCCCCTCTTCGCTCATGAGACCCATCATGAAACGGAGGAGGACGATGAGTTCATCGAGGGGCCCCTGCTTTCCCACGAGACCGGCTTTACCCCACCAGCCAAAGATGACGATAGCGACTACGAAGATGATGAGTATGACGCAGCTCCGCTATTACCACACGAGACTGGTTCTTCGTCGTATAGGAGCGGCGAGGACGTCGGTAAAAGCAGTCGCTCTGTTATGGACGAGCGTGAATACGAACAAGACCATTACACCCAGTACAGCGACGACTCAGACGATAGTGGAGATCATGGAGAGCTAGATCTTGCTCCTACCTTTTCACACGAACAGGATCTGCTCGATGAAGACCATGGAGCACCCCTGCTTCCGCACGAACGAGGGTCTGCAGCTGAAAGCTTGTCTGGATCTGAGCGGTCTTTTAGCATGAGTCCAACAACATACGAGAGTGCCTACCCAGCATTCGGGCAGGAGACCGATTCTGCCGAGGAACTCTTTGGCGGCTCCATGCGCCCTTCATTCTTCAGAACGCGGACCAGCAGTAGTACGCTCCCAAACAAGCTGCCACGATCGGACGCAGAAGACCTTAACCTCCACGAGCTGGGACTTGAGGCCTTTCCTATCGGCCGTGAGCAGATCTTTGAGCGTGTGGCAACTATTGGCCGTAAACTTCCTGAAGACGAGACGCACGACATGCCGACCTCACCACAGCCATCAGTTCTTTCGCAAGCTTGCTCTTCGGTCGACCTCGTACCGGTTAAATCGTACATCTCTTTGGCATCTGTGCGCGAAGACTCGGAAGAGGAGGAAGAAGAGGAAGAGGAAGAAAACGCAGACGTCGAATCTCTTCCATCGCCTGTGTATATGAGCCACCAGAGCGCTAGATTCGCTCGCGATCCTCTTGCAACACCCCATCCTGATGACAGTAAACAACTTGGTTTCGTTCCCGACGAAAAGCTGGAGACGCAGAGCACTCACGCTGCCGAGTCTAGCGAAGCCGACAGTGTTGGCAAGAATGACGGTGCGAGGGACGGTTCGAAAGTCACGATTAGTCTGCCTGATATTGTCGCTTCGAGAGCAACGGTTATGAACACTTTGACACCGCCGCTCACCCCAAGAGCGCTTGAAGCACTGTCTGGCAAGGAGAAGTCGACGACTGTACCCGAGTCCGAGCTTCGTCAACGTCGAGAACCTGCAAAGGACGATGCCGAAAGCTCGCCACCTACTCCGCACCCCGAAGAGAACGAAGGCGAAGACGAAGGCGAAGACGAAGACGTTCGCACTGGTGGCTCTCCCATGGTGACATCTGAGAAGCTGAAGTCTAGTAAGAATACCTCGCCAGATTGGAAACGAGCCAGGTGAGTCTTTACGTTTCCTAACATCTCGGCTGGTATCATCTGTGATTATTTTTGCATCTACAATGGACACAACTCTGGGGCTCAGACTGACGGAAGACAGGATTGGTGTCCCAGCTTTGGTCGCCGCGGTAGCCGTATGTTACTACCTTGCCGTAGTACGATAGCATGGACGAGTCTTTGTTCGAAAAGCGTGTTGAAGGGCATGACAGAGTGTACGATATGTGATGGCGCATGGAGGAAAGGCGTACGGCATGACTTACGAGATACGATCATCTGGGGTGGTGTTCTGGCGCTTCGGCGCGCTTGCGATTCACGAATGCATCCTCCCTCTACTCTTGCGGCCGAGTTCCTACTTGAAAGATTGTGTGTTTGGTTGCTATACTGTGTGTGCTGTGCTATAAACCATACACTGAACCGGGTATCCTATTTTCCAAGGCGGCAACGCACCTCTGTTTCTTTCTTTCCCCTTTGCTCCGTAGCCTACTCGACCAACCCTCACCCCCTCCCAACCTGCCCCGGAAGTTCAACAGGCTTCCTCTGCTCGCGGCCACCCAAGTCCACAACGGTATGACCAGACATCTCATACTTGGCCACACTGCCATGATGCTCCAACTCGGCCTTGAAACGCTCGGAACCCGGTTCAGGCAAAACGGGACCGATTTCCCCTTTATACGGCTCGTACGCCACGCTTTGTGGGTGGGGAGAGGGCGTTTGCATTGGTTTGCTGTGGTGGAGATGCCCGCTGCGTCGGCGGCTTGCGTGCCGATGAAGCCGTTTGCGCCGCTGGCTTTGCAGCGCAGCACGTACGTGGGGGTGTTGACTGGGTAGAGTTGCCAGCGCTGGGTTGCGATTTCGGGGTCTGTCTTGTTGAAGAATAGGGCTCCTGTTGTACCGGCGCGGTTGTAGAGGTTGGTGCCGAGGAGGGAGCTGCTGTTGTCGTTGTTGACGTAGAGGGAGTACCATTTGTTTGTGTCGAGATTGGAGGATGACATGGTGAGGGGTGTTGGTGGGGTGGTTTGAGGTAAGGAGGTGGAGGTGGAAGTTGAGGGTCGGCATGAGAGAGAAGCTTGTCAGAGTTGGATTCCTGCTCTTGTGGTCGGCCTCCTATGCTCATGCAGTAGCGTGTGGGGACTTGCCAATCATGACAGGAGGTGGGTTAGTGTTGGGGTGAAGCTGAGGGTAGATTGGGGCCCAAAGGTTATACTGGTACTGCTGTAGAACAGTGAGCTTTCTTGCGTCCAATCAGAACCAGATGAACAACTATAGCTACGATCCAAACAAGTACAGCTGAAGGTATGATGAGAGTGCCTGAATAGAACTACAGCCCAGATGTATGGTTGGTCAGACATCAAGTTTGTGAGGTCGGACGAAGCAAGGCGTCCCGCAGCGCTGGGAACACGCTGAGCCAAGCCCTCACCCACACAAAGTGGCAGTGTCTTGGAGGACTCGAGACTCGAGAAACGTGTTCAGGACGCATCAGTTGCACAACATGTGCCCGTCTAGACTTGGGCAGGCTCGGTACGCATCCAACCAGAGCCTGCCTCTTATAGAGGAACCTTGATTCATCTAGCATCCGTTTTAGATGAGCCAGCGACATGGCGGTATTCGTAGCGGCCATGATGTGCGCGATGCGTTTGTTTGTTGTACTCGATAGAGCACACTGCTCTCGAGGAGTGTTGTTGGCGAAGGACGGAAGCACGACGCGACGGAGAGATAAGGCGACGCGCCGACCTGCCCGATGAGGAAAGTCTGCTCGTCCATCGATCGCGGGAGATCGCACTTTCGCCGTGCTGCGATGCGACACACTAGCGTGCCCGTGACCGCGCGCTCCTCCGCTTTGCCTGAATTTGGTCGCGTCTGCCTGCGCCTGCGCCAAACCACCACAACCCGAGCTCGCGAGTACGTGACCCACGCCCCGACTTGCGCATACGAACAATCGCGAGTAGACTGAGAAAACAAACGCATGGACTGACACAATGCAGATCCCAGTGAACGACAAACCATTGTCACAAGCGAACGACGGGGTCTAATCCCCCCCTCGTCCGCGGTGCATGACACAAGAACGGAAAGCAGAGGGAGCGCGACGTCTGTATACGGCGCCCGCACGCCGCCTCTTCATCATGGCACATGGATGACGAGGCGAGCTTCGCACACAGCTCTGGGTAGCACGTACGCAAGCCCCTCCTCCCCCCTGTGGCTCCGCAGCCCCAGCCGTTCCCACGCGCGTTGAGGAAAAAGTAAAAGAGTCGAAGCTGTGCGCTGTCGTGCATGCTCGCTTTACTGCGACTCAGGTCGAGGTTCAGCGCGGTGTGTGCGGCGCGCGGGCTCATGACACGAAACATGTAGTTTTCAATCCGAGCGCCTTCACCTATTGGTGTCGCGAGTGGGGATGCGTGGTCGTTGTTGCTGGGTGCTGCTGCTTGGGGGAAAAGGGAGGAGGAGGTGAAGGTGAAGGTGGTTTCGCAAAAAAACTTGATTTCGAACGTCTGACCGCTGGCAGATGGAGAGAAAAGGGGTCCAGTGATGATGTTCCACCGCGCGATGGGGCATGAAAGCCAAAGTCGATCAGGAACCCGTGGTGCTGGATACCGCGAGGTTGAAGGTGCGGCGTGGGGCCTTGTGAGAACAGCGAGAGAGCTAATCTGAGGACTTGTAAAATGATATCTATTTGACAACATCTATTTGACAATATCTATTTGACGATTGTTGTTACCGTATTTCCACTTTCATTGTACGTTTCCACTTTTATTTTGACAATTTAATGTTCTTGTTACTATACATTCCACTTTTACTTCCACTTTTACTTTCACAATTCACCATTTCTGTCACGATTCATTTCCACTTCCACCACTTCACAAGATTCAACAATTCTGTCGATTCATTTCCACTACTTTCACACAATTCACTTTGGTTACCAGTACAGTGTCATGAAGTATGCATTGGTCGTCGACTTGGTATGTTGAGCTTGGTAGAAAGGAAGAAAGAAAAGGGAGAATGAGGGGGATTGGGAAGAAAAGAGGTACAGATGCAAACAAGGCTACGAATACGTCGTGTCACGAGGAACAAGCCGTGGCAGCTCTCTCGGCCCATGTCAGGGCGCGGCCAAAGGTGCACGCCCAGAAACTAACACCACACCCCGTCGAGCCTCGCACCCAGCTGACGTGGTACGTGGGCGCCACTCTCCCCGGCGAGCGCAGTCCGCTGAGGCCGTAGCATCTGCGTCGCTGCTCCACCACCTCGTCAAACCATGTCTGTTCATGCAGGTCTGTGCACATCCACACGCTGCCTCCACAGCCAAAGAAGCCCTGGGCAGCCCAGTTGAAATGGCGCTGGCGGAACGTCGTCGTGACGGGGAGGCATGGCGGCGAGTTTGTGCGCCGCTAGAACCGGTCTCGCTGCCGTGTGCGGTAGACGGTGAAGCCGACGTAGGCGCCCGTCAGCGCCAGACCAAACAGGACAAACTTCATCAGGAACCAGGTCCAGCTGCCCGAGTCGTGGTCTCTTGTCATGCTCGAGGCCGTCTTGCCGGGCTTGGTGTTGCCCGAGGCGGGGGCCTGGCCGGGGTTGCGCTTGTACAGGTTGAGGGCCTTGATGGAGACAATGTCGAAGTTGTCGGAGAGCTCGCCTGTCTCGGCGGAGAAGCCCAGGTAGGCGACTGGGGGGACCTTGAAGTTGGGGATCTCGAAGCAGGTCGTGTACTCGTCCTCGGACTTGTACTGGAGCTCGAGCTTGAAGAACGAGTCCTGGAAGTAGGTCATGCGGGCTTTGGTGGGGACCTGGGAGTTGCGGATGCCGCGGGCCTGGAGGGGTTCACGTCAGCGTCTTACGAAAGCCATTGCAGGCGACAGATGCCTACCGAGCAGCCGGCGACCTCGTTGGCCTTGCCGTCGTTGTCCTTGTCGTAGGGCGTCTTGCCGTCGCCGTTCATGGCCATGATGTAGGGGAAGACGGTGCCCGGGCGGTTGTTCTTGTACGTGTCGACGAAGATGCCGAGGCCCTCGAAGTTGTCGGTGTGGCCAAAGACGGGGCCTGGCTGGGCGCGCTGCTTGGTGAGCCAGATGGCGAAGCCGTCGCCGTAGAGGTTGCCCTGGCCATGGACCTTGAATTCGACTACGATCTACTCGCGTGAGCTCTTGTGCGGGGGGAGGGGGGATGGGTCAGGGTCAGGGTCGGGGTCGGGGTCGGGGTGGGCGCACCTCCCAGTTGGTGGCGGTCAGGGGCACGCGCGAGAACAGCCAGCCGTCGCGCGAGGGCTTGTCTGAGGCGAGGCGGATGTACTGGTCTGTCCGGATGATGGTGTCGCCTCCAAAGTCCCACCAGCGGCTCTGCATGTCCGAGTCGAGGTAGGGCTGTGCATCTGGTTAGGCGCCGTGTCTACTACGTGCGGCGGGGCGGCGGGGCGGGCGACTTACAGGCTCAAGGCTGTGTGTGCGCAGCTAGGCGGCCTGTCAGCATGAGATTCCTCGTCGTCCAGCAGGGCAGCAGCCTACCGAGATGGCCTTGATGTCCGGGTCCTCGCTCAACCCCAAGCTGCTCACGCCCGCCAGGCTGCCTGCCAGCAAGCACAAGCTCGCCCATGGTTGTGTGAATAGCATCGTCGCACAGCCGTCTCCGTCTCCGTCTCCGTGTCCGTCTGCTTCTTCTGAGACGAGGCAAGCTGTGTGCCGCTTGTTTGGCCGCGGGCTCGATGGCGCAACAAAGCTACGAGGCCGGTGCTCTCGCAATGGCTCGCAACGCGCGGGGGCGGAGAAGGGCCGCTATAACCGAAGAGAAGAGAAGAAAAGGGAAGCAAAGCAGGAGGGTGTGGGCGTTGGGCGGTGGGCGGCGCACAGCTGGTCGAGTCGGCGGAGGATGCTCAATGCTGGGTAATCATTGATGAGTGGCCTTTCCACCTTTCCACTTTCCACGCGGGAGAGCAGGGGTCCAGCAACCAACGCCCGCGCTACCAAGCCCTCTTGACGTCGACAACTTTTTTGACTAGCATACCACCCGTCTCACCACCGCACGCATACACAGCCATACAACTACAATTACACTTACACCCACAATTACACCCACAATCACACCCACAATCACACCCACAATCACACCCACAATCACACCCACAATCACACCCACAATCACACCCACAATCACACCCACAATCACACCCACAATCACACCCACAATCACACCCACACAATTACAATGGCCGACGACAGCAAGATGCAGATCATGCGCCAGGTGCAGCAAGAAGCCGCCATGCAGAACGCGCGCATGCTAGTGGAGGTGAGCACTCTATCATAAAAATATATAAATACACACATATATATATATATCCATGCTAACCCCCCAGAAACTCAACGAGCACTGCTTCGAGCGCTGCGTCCCCAAGCCCGGCACCTCGCTCTCCAGCGGCGAAGAGGGCTGCTTCAAGTCGTGCATGGAAAAGTACATGAGCGCCTGGAACACGGTTAGCAAGCAGTACGTCGCTCGCATACAAAAGGAGAGCGCTGCTGGTGGCTTGAGTCTGTAAACGATAAAGGACCATGTCGTGGGCGCTTGGAGACGGTGGTGAGCGAGGACGCCGAAGAAGATGTGGAAGGCGAGATGGAAGCAAGATGAAAGGCGAGGTGGAAGCAAGAGGGAAGGCGAGAGAAATCCTGATGAACACGTTGGGCGCAGCGCAAACCTGCGCATGCAAGACTTTGCACCAAACATGTCCATGTTGGACGAGCACCTGAACCGCTCTGTATCTATTGTACAACACCAGCAAGCGCTGTGTAGAAGAATACGTGCCATGTAGTATACACCAAAATACAATTAACACCGCTATGCATACACCTGCTACAAATAACATCTACGCAGCTAGCTTAGCAAACATCTTCTGCCGCTATACATACACCTACTATAAACAACATCTACGCAGCTGGCTTGGCAAACGTCTTCTGCCGCTGCGCATACTCCTTGACAATCACCGAGCAATTCACCTCCTGGCACAGCCTCTTCCTGCGGCTCGCATCCAGCTTGCTCGCAAACTCCAGCCCGCTCGCCCTCTCCACCGCCTCAACAGGCACCTCAAAGTCCGTCAGCGGCTTCTTGTTGTCGATGCGCGCATTCGGCAGCACAAACGCCCCCAGCGCCACCTTGCCGCCAATCGTCCCATCCTCGGCGAAGATGACCTTGTAGAAGTGCGTAGGCACCGCCACGTTGGGCGGCGTCCCAATCATCTCGTAGCTGACGCGCCACTTGCCGTCCGCCTCGCGCTTGGGCAGGTACAGCGGGCCCGTGACGATCCTCACGCTCGGGTAGCTGTGCGTGAGTCTCCGGCAAAAGTCCTCAAAGTGCGCCCAGTAGTCGCGGTTGAAGCCGTCGCCCACCTGCGGGCACATGTTGCTCAGCGCAAACGTGTCGTCCATGGCCTCCTGGCTCCACTTTGCGTCCGCCGCCGGCACCTGGTGGCCACGGTCATAGCCGCTGCGGAAGTAGTCCTTGAGCTTGGCGCGGAACTTCTCTGGGATCGTAATGTCCTCGACGAAGACGCTGTGCTTGCGGTCGGCGTTGCTGTTGGCGAGCGACGCTGGCGTAATGTGCTCGGCCACCCACGCTGGGTTGCGGCGCTCGCGGTCGTATGACGACGTCAGCGAGGCTGCAGGGCGGAGGTCGTTGACTGGGCCGGGGAATCCATACTGGAAGAGCCCGTTGGGGTCGACGAGCGGCGGGCGGCGAGCAGCGGCAGGCGCAGGCGTGGAGGAAACGGCGGGGATAGGCGCTGGTCGCGGCGGGCCGGTGACGGTGGTGGTTGTGGTGGTAGTGGCGGGCGTGGGCGGGAGGCTGTCTTTCTTGGTCGAGTAGAAGGCGGCTGTTGCTGCTGCGCCGGCCGCTGCACCGCCAGCTGCAATGATTGCGAATGTGACTTTGGACATGGTTGCGGTAGACCAACGAGGGCCAACGGGCTGTGGGCGGTGGTCGCTCGCTCTTATGGGCAGCCAACACAGATGGGCGCGATCAGGTGTCCGGACTGCGCGTGCAGAATGTCTCAAACGCGTCGAGTCGTGCCCCAGTCGTTCGCTGGCGGCTATTGTCGAGAAGGTCATCCACAGAATGAAAAGATGCGCCTTGCCGTTTTCGCTCTAGTCCCACACCGACATCTGCGCCTTGAGCCGCATCCTTCTCCGTCATCCATCACACATTGCCAGCTTTGCAACCAGGAAAAGAGATTGTCCGTAGAGACAGGGAAGAGATGGAATTGTGATTGTCATAAGAAAGAGCTTGGAGATATCAACGTTGTGAGGACGCTTACACACCGCCGACATGTCCTCGTGGATAGCTCGAGCGACTGAAAATCGCAATGCTCAGCTCGTGACGACCGCAGTCGTGTCGGGCGTCGTCGTTGCCAGCGCTATTCTCGGTCTGCAGAAGGCCAAGCGCATGTACAGAGTCGCCGACTTGAAGGCGTCGATACCAGATATCACTGACGACCACCATTCCACAAGAGTAAGTCTGGTCTCGCTGTTAGGAATTAGCCTTCACCGGTATGATTGAAGAGGCTTACCTTCTGGCCTCTATACTGCATTCTCCATCACCCCTTATCTCCCAACGGGTGCCGTCTCACGTATCCATTCGACCATCTTGAATACCTAGATCTCACTAACACCACCAGCTCACCGAATACGGCGCCGCCTCTAACGTTTTCAAACCCAGCGCTGAAGATGAACGCTCCATGGCCCTTGCAGCCCGTGCTCGTAAAGGCGACTACGATGACGACCTGATCCTCGAGCAACTGGCCCGCAACCGCGTCTTCCTCGGCGACGAGGGATTAGAAAAACTCCGAAACGCTTTCATCATCATCGTAGGCTGCGGTGGGGTCGGTTCTCATGCAGCTGCGGCTCTCGCCCGCTCTGGATGCTCCAAAATACGCCTGATTGATTTCGACCAAGTGACCCTCTCGTCTTTGAACCGCCACGCTCTAGCCACGCTCTCCGACGTCGGAACACCCAAGGTCCACTGCATACGCCGCCATCTCGAGAAAATCACGCCGTGGACACATTTCGAATGCCTCAATGCCCTGTTCTCCGCCCAGAGCGCCCCGACCCAACTCTCCCCTCTCAACGGCCAGGCCCCGGACTTTGTCATTGACGCCATCGACAACATCGACTCCAAGGTCGCGCTCCTGCACTACTGCTATACCAACTCGATCCCGGTCATCTCCTCCATGGGCGCAGGCTGCAAGAGCGACCCAACCCGTCTCTTCATCGGCGACATATCCACCTCGACCGACGACCCATTATCCAAGTCGACACGCCGCAAACTGCGCCTCCTAGGCGTCAGCTCAGGCATCCCCGTCGTCTACAGCACAGAGCGACCGGGGCCCGGAAAAGCCGAACTGCAACCGCTCAAGCAGGAAGAATACGAAAAAGGCAACGTGGGCGAACTAGGCGTGTTAGCCGATTTCCGCGTCCGCATTCTCCCAGTCCTAGGCACCATGCCGGCCATCTTCGGTCTCAGCGTCGCCAACCACGTCATCCTGTGCATCACCGGCTACCCAGCCGCCTACCTCCCCAGCAAGAGCCGCGACAAAATGTACGACGGCATTTTGGGCGCCCTGCAGGGCAGCGAGGAGAGACTTGCCCGCCACATCACCGGCGAACCGGCGCAGGGTCTTAAGATCCCCATCACCCAGGACGACGTCGGGTACCTCGTCGAGGAAGTGTACAACGCGCGCAGCATCATTAGCGGGCTTTCTACGCGCTTGTTCCTCACGCGGTGGAGAAGACCAGGCACTGAGATGGTGGATAGTAGTACGCCTGGCCAGAAGCGCAGTGTCCTGCACATGAAAGACTTGGTGTGCATGACCAAGGAGGAGATTGCCAAGCATGAGAAGGAGGTGCTGAAGGGAGGTAAGAGGCTCGAGGATGTGTATGATGAGGAGACGATTACTAAGGTGGAGACGAGGTTGGCCGAGGAAGAAAGATATGAGAGGTTTAGATGATAGTTTTGCATGTATGTGTCTGTGTATGTGTACGTTGTATCTAGAATGTTCAGAGCGTAGTTCTTGATTGGACTCTCGTGGACGCTCATCAACCAGTCTATGGATGTTGGAGGTTACTAAGTAACCACCAAGCACATGATCGTTTTCGCACACCCTGCATAGAGTTCAGCAATGACATCGCATCCTGTACGTCTTGGTACTACCAACAACACACGAGCGACCGCTCTCGTCAAACTACACGCCCCACTGGCATTGCGAAAGCAGAGAATGATTTTTTCTTAGCCCTTTTCTTCAAAACGGAGCTCTTGAGCGCAGCTGTTGTCACCACGTGCTTCTTTCGGCGGCTGCCAGAGAAAACACGACATGCCATGCTCATCAGTCGTCGTATCAGCCATCGGTTGATGTTAGCCCGGATACCATTACCGTCTCCTCGGCGTATTTCGCATGCCCCACTCGCAGACCCAGCACCGAAGCTGGCATCTGATCTCGAGCCATGGTCGTGGAGCAAAAAAGCGCCGAACTGCATTGCATCCATGCACGCCGTGTATACGGTACTCGCGTCAGAGGCCACGTCGGCAAGGAGCCGAGTGCATGCAACTTCACATGGGCTATGCATCTGTGCGGTCTTTGGTGCTCCTTCTGATTACCGTTAGATACAAGTCGCATGTTTTATTATCGACCCATCGTATATGCGACGCAAATGTTGATAGGCGGCCTATAGTGCTGTGTCTGCACGACTCGGACCGGCTTAGTCCAGCTTCCTGAATGAGGCGAGCACGTGGGATAGATCGGGAGGTGATGAGCAGTACGCTGCCCCAGTTAAACGGTGAAGGTGATGCGGGAGTCGTTTGTGAAGGCGGGTGTTGCCGAGGGCGCAAACAGTTGGTGGCAAGAACAGGCGACTGGCGTTTGAGCATCTGGTGTTGATCTTGACTGGAGCCCGCGTGTTAGACCGTGTCGCAAGCAGACACCCGGTCGTTGGTATGCGCGCGACTGGATCCGTATATTGTTAATATCAATAATTCCTTTGAAAGGATCGCCCTCTCTTTGCAACATTATCACCCTCGGTATAGATTGCTGCTATCGTGACTCGTGGAGGTGCAGACAACACACTAACCCAGGCTCCGAACGACAAGAGAAACGCGAGGCGCGAAGGATCGGTGGGAAGCGCTGCAACGCCCCACAGAGCCATGTCAGGGATGTCAATCCAGACGATGCCAAGCCAAAGTCGTTCTTGTGTAAGAAAAGCAAGTTCTGGGACAAAGCGCCGTGCGACGGTCAGGGGAACGGTTTCGACGGCCCTGTGCGGCCCACAAGCGTGAGCGCTCGTGGGTTGACGGGTGGAGGTCTCGGATGAGGTGATCGGTTCTTAGGGAGAAAGGAGGCCCGATGCGAACCCGGAGACGGAGCTGCGTCGGCGATTGTGATGCTGTGATATCAGCTTGTAGCGGTTCTTGCGCTGCGAGGAGCTCGTTCTGAAGATTTGCGAACAAGCAAAGCCAGAGAATCCAACATTGCATCACCACGACGTAGGTGTGCGTAGGTTTTCTTTTTGCCCTGCATGACACTCAAAGCCGCTTATTTCCATCTCTTCTCGAACCCAGAAGATAATCAGGGTGGGCCGAAATTGAGGTGGTTGGTGTAGGCTACAGTGGTATAGTATTTTCGTACTCCGTATCCGCGCATCGTTACAGCTGCCCCTGTGTCTCATTCCTATTGTGTAGCTAGCTGTGGCTTGTGAACCGATGGCCCGCCTCGCCTCGAAGATCCTGCAACACCCTGGTTCTACCAGCCAACTGCCGCTTGCGTGCTCCAATCGAGCAGGCTGGGGCAAACGGCCAGCTTTCCTGCCTCAAGTTATGGTGTCAAACGGCGGTCCTGGTGTTTCAACAAGGTCCGTTGGGCAGCAGCAGGCATCTCAATGTTGTGTTGAGGTCTCGACTTGTACTGTTCGATTGAGCACAGCTGAGCGGGTGTCAACGTTGCGGTAGTTCTCCACACAAAGAGCCCGATGTGCGTGAAAAGCAATTTTAAGACACTCATGAGTCCATCAAAGGATTGAAGCTGACGCAGATGCGTATGCAAGCACAGCTGTAGTGTCACCGCGGATGCGCTCTGTGCTTCGTGTTGGAAAGCTGACAGCTGTGGCTGTCGTGCCTGCAGACGACAGGCATGGAGCCGCGGTCAATGCAAGTGGAGCGCATGTTGAAAGTTCTGGGATCCTCAGACTTGATGTGTTGAGCAGACCCATCAATCTGGAAAGCCTGCATCCTCCGTCTGGTCACTCGGGACCAGATGTGAAGACATCGGTGTGAGGGGTTCTTGTTTCAACACCTGGTCTGCCCTGTCGTTTGACTTACTGTTTTGAGGCGTCAGGATGCATGCGAGCGGATTGGTGATGGAGCGGGATGCGGGTCGAAGGATTGCTTTTGTCATCGTTGGACGTTGGAAGAAGGCTGCTGTTTATGGTTGCACGACGTCACTTGTTGACTGTGCCTGTCAGACACGGCAGGAAGCGTTTCAAAGGCCGGTAGACCCTTACTTGCAAGGCACACGCTCTGGAGACGGGTACGCCCGCTGTTTGTGCTACCTTGGTCCCGTTTGCGCTTCTCGCTATCATTACAGCTGTGACTGAGACCCAGGCTGTAGCTGGATGGTAGACGCAGAATTGGAGTTCTTGGATTGCGCTGAAGTGGGACCGGAGATGCGCGCTCGCGCATACTGAAGAGCGGTCTGAAGCTCTGCGTTTTCGAAGCGCTGTCGCCAACACGATATGTACTTGCTGTGTAACCAACCTACTGATTGAGGAAGGCGCATCTAACAGAGCGCGGTTACCGTTTGTCGGTAATCAGACCCATGTTGCATCTGCATTCGGTTTGCAGGTGTACATGCATCCGCGATACAGTAGTGAGATGCGTAGCATGACGGTTGGCTGTAACAGGCAGACAAAGCACTTTGAACGTGGGTGATTTGAAATCGATCCGCGCTCTCATGCATCACTCTCCCCTATCGAATGATGCACTGCAGCCGATCCAGTGAGAGGACAGAAGGCGACATGTGGGGTGAAGTAGAAATTGTAGGTATAGAATGTTCATGTATCTACGCGCTAAAAGTCGCAACGCTCGTGATGTCTTCTAGGTATAATGATGGAAGTAAAAACTATGCTATGATGCAACTTTTTCATGCCAAACTTGGCAAAGAAATAGACAACCTGCGGTGGTATCTCTCGTGAAGACAGTAAAAACTCCAGTCGAGGTCGGAAACTGTGTGAAGCAATGACCCGCCAATCCAATGAAGCCCAAACAGACAATCGCCAGGGGTATAGTATCCGTAAAAAGAAGCAATATGGGGTAGTCGAGCTATGATGTGACATCTTACAACATATACAAGAAAGTCGTAGAGCTCAGACGGAAGAGAGAGGGGATTAGTTCTCCTCCATGAGAGCTTCTTGGTCGCCAGACTCACGCCACTCGCGCGAGCGCTCCGAGAGGCGTTTCACGCCCTGGACACGCTCAGCCCAAAGTGACTCGGAGGGTGACCTGAAAGTGTATGCGCGTTGTGAGGAGATAACACCGATCGCCTGCAATACGGCCTTCCTCGAATCTCTGCCGAACACGGCAGGATGGTTGATCCATTCCAGGCTAGATTCCAATTCTGCATCAAGTGCGTGCATGGTCCTAGGATCGATGCCCGCTGCAGGAGTAAACGGACTGTTGGCATGTGGCGAAGGGGTTCGTGGACGAGTATCTCCGCCACTGCTGTGTGTAGGTGACGAGGTCCCAGTGCTGCCGGTTGTGCTGGGAGCGTCGTGTCGCCGTTGACCTGGAGGTGGTAGAGGCGGCAGCCCTCCTTTGCCCAGCCCCTTCAGAATACTTCGGGTCTCTTTGAGGAGATGGTGTGCGCGTTCATGTTGACCGCGCGAAACTAGCGTAAGTGCACGCGTCAACATATCTGATGTCAGCAGCTCCATGCGACGCTGAACAACATGCGGGTGGGGGGGAATGGGTGGTGTTGGCGGAAACGCTGTAGAGCTCTTCTTTGGACCAGAAGGTAGCAGAGTAATGGCAAGCAGTGATGGCCGTGCCAGATGCGAAACAGTCCCTTCTCGGAGAATGTCGCCATACGTGAGGTCGGCTTGGATCAATGGCACTTCTTCCACGCTAAGCGTGCGTGAGTCGTCTTGATCAAGCGGGCCGCCTAACGCTTCCAGTCCAGACACGATAGTCTCCCAAGGATCTTGCGGAAGCTGCTCCGGCGAGCCTGACTCCGGAGCGATGGCTAGCTGCACTAGAATATCTATCGACGATTAGCAACATGAACTTATATCTTAGATTTAATGCTTTGCATACCTCGCTTGTCGCCGAAGCGCAAATCGCCCAAGGCAGCCTCGGCATCCCTTCCGGTAGCTCGTTTCGTGATTTGCAATGCTCCACTGATCTTGACAAATTTGGCAGGTGAGCCTTCGGGTAGACGCAACTTCAGCCTGACGTTCTGATGCGAAGTAGTCTGGAGTGAACCAAGACACCCTGCGACACACTCGCGCAACATCATCCAATCCTTAACGTAGGTGTAGGATGCCTTGGTTCGCGTGGAAAGCTCGATCATAGTGTCGGGCTTGTGAGTAAGACCAAGGCCAAATGAGTGAATGGAGACCCTGAGCATAATGTTAGCCTGGGGGAAGGTGATTTGTGAGCAGAGATACGTACTTTGCAGCTTCGGCGCGGGAAATTACAAAGTCTACGCTTTCAGCGTCGGAAGTGGACGAATCGCTGATGAGCAGTATACTTGAAAGTGGGTTGCTCGACTTTCGTTGCATCAGCAAATCCATGGCTACATTGGCGCCGTCTACCACATCGGCGCGGAGACTTTTCTGGCCTACAGGTCGTATCGATTCGAGTACCTTAGGCCAGTCCCTCCATGCCTTGCTGGTCATGCCCACGATGGGAACACCGCCGCCGCTTGAACCAAATGTCACAAGTCCCATGCGATCACGATCACCAAGGTTGTGAACGAGGAACCTGAGAGTGTCTCGCAACAAGTTGATCTTCAAGCCTTGCATCGACGACGATACAGGAATAACCACGACGACGTCAATGGGCACGTGAATGGAGCCAGACAGGCGCGCTTCCGGGGGACCGGCGCGAGAGCTAGTGTATTCGGTAGGAGCAGTCATTGTCGATCGAGCAGCGCCGTACGAGGAGTTGACGGATGAGACTCGCTTGGGTCTTCGGTAGTCGTCTTCTTCGGTTCCCGAGTGGTCCTGGTCATAATCTGGCATTCCTCTGCTCATGGGAAAATCCAAGCGAATGTCCATTAGAGCCCGTCGCCATAGCTCTAGCTGGGATCGATCTGGGAATTGCAGATGAAAAGAAGGGAGCTCTGCCACCGAAAGGCTCAGAGTGAGGATGAAGTCATCAGGCGAGTGTTCAACCCGGTTTAGGTGCTTCTTGATGAGAATAGAGCCCTTGAGTGTGCATTTTGTCTTCTTCGCAGATCTGGACGCCTTTACGTCGTCCCACTGGGGCTGAGCGGTAACCTTCTTCTCCTTGACACAGATGAGCATCTCAGAAAAAAGGTAGCACTCGAGCTCTTGCCACGACTGTCGGTCCTTACCCACACGGATCTGACCGTGCAGGCGCAGCTTGCCAAAGCGTGAGAAGTCCAGACCGTGCCAATTGTCAACACGGGAGTGCAGATCTTCGGTGATTTCGTCGAGCACTTCTTCGGATTCGTATGGCGTGTCGAAGTCGTAGGCGGCGTGCCTGCTGCGTGCTGGGGATTTGGGACGTCCAAACGAGCTCTCGGTTGCGCTTGCTAACGAGGGCAAGGGTGCGCCTCGCATGTCCTCAGGGTCTGGCCGCCATTTCCCTTCCACCACCTCGACCGTCACCAAACACGTCAAACTTTGCTGTTGCCGCGACTTGCTAAGTGTTGGGAATTCGCTTCGAACGGTTACTGTTGGCGCCGGAATTGGATTCTTCAAGAGTGCGCGAGGGCTGCTGAGGCTGGTTTCCATCGACTGCACGTCATAGTCGTGTCGCCGACCATCCTGCGCCGCCGCGTACTCTTGAGACGAGGCAGCGCCCGTTGCACCACTATCGCTCCGCAAATGTTGACGCGACAAGGAGCCCCCTCGGTCAGAGCCACGCTCACGACTATGGCTGCTGTCCCGTTGTCGTGTGTGGTGGGACGGCGGGAAGCGAGCGGAAGCATCGCTACCATTACGAGAGCGGCCTTGTGTCTGACCGCTAACAGAGTGCATGGTCTGGTTGTCCCAAGGCGTCGGTGTGCTCTGGGTGCTCCTTTGATGTTGGCTTTGGCTCTGGCTCTGGCTGTGGCTATGGCCTTGACCTTGGCTATAGCTATGGCCTTGACCTTGACCATAACTATGGCCTTGACCTTGGCTATGACTATGGCCTTGAGCTTGGCTGTTGTTCTGCGGCGCCTCAGTCTGCACGGAGCGAACGATTTTCTCTACAGGCGATTGTCAGCACTCGACCAGCACTCGAGCAGCGGCCATACATACCAAGGTCTATGTTGCCTCCTCGGCTCGTGTCGAGCCCAAGCGTGGCGTTACATGTTGGGCACTCCTTGGCTTCAAACTCGCGGATGTATTCGTAGAAGCAGGCTTCGTGGGACACATGGCCGCAGGACAACTGCAGTATACGTTCACCTCGCAGGGTGTGCTCCAAGGCCTCCTCACACACAGCACAATCGCTGCCGATGAAGGTCCGCTCTCGTCTGGTACGCGACCTTTCGATGTCGAGGACGCCGGCCATGCCTCTGGCGGTGTGCAAGGGAGCGTGGCTATCGATGCTGGCGTTGGTTCGCTGGGCGTGTGACGACAAGGGCTTCGCAGTGGCGGTGGAGGAAGTATTGTTGGAGCTGCGCGAGCCAGGGCGCAAGCCTCCTAGGAAAGTCATGAGTGGCCTGAGCTCGTAGACAGGTCTTAATAGTGAAGGGAGCAGGTACCGTCGCTGTGATCTGCAGGGGATCTGAACTCGACAAGCTTCTTCCTGTTCTTCTTCTGGTGCTTGTGGCCCACCAGACCAAGTTCCAGCAGATTGGCTTCAATGAGGTGGTGCTTCTGGTAATGGTGGGGGGCACTGGGACGGCTAGAGCCAGACAAAGGAGCATGAAAAGCGTTCGACATGGAAAGAAGCTGGTCCCGGAGCAATTGGCTTGTCTTTTGGTGGCTTCAAACGCGTTTCAGCATCAAGAGGGCACACGGAGGATCGCTGCGCAGAGCCCGCGGGCCAGGTGGGACTTTTAGGTTCAAGTCAGGTACCGGCTCGTGTGCGGCTTGCCGGGGTAGTGCGCGATTCGGACGAGGGGACCAGGGGACCAGGGTTTGCGATGGAACTCGACTGCGCGACTGCAGCAATCATGTGCCTCAGCGACGTCAAAATGCAGAGGAAAAGATGGGTGTGGGGACGGGCGGGATTGGCTTGCTGTGGTTATATCTTCCGTCTGCGACGGCGACCGAGGTGGGCTGCAGCTACTACTGCGTTTGCCAGGAAGCCTAGCAGAGAACGGCATGGCTGCAGGCATCATGCTGCACTCGGTGCACTGTCTCGACGCCCCTGTTATGGCACGACGCGCCAGCGCCCATGCAGCCCAGCCCATGCAGCCAGCCCATGCAGCCAGCCCATGCAGCCCAGCCCATGCAATGCAGCAACCCACCTAGTCCACGCACAGGCCCACGGTGAATAGGGAGTGCTGGCCGCCTGGTACGCCTGCGCCACATGGCCTCCCATTGGCTTGAAAAATACGCTCCACTCCCTTCCGGCCTTGGACGCCCATAGTGGCGGGATAGCCGTTCGCTCTGCAAATCGCAGCCTGCTGGACGCGAATCCCAACGCTCCAAAAGCATCAGGAGAACGTAGACATTCCAAACAGACACGAAAAGGAGACAATCGCCAGCACCTCCCGTCTTCCACGCCAGCACCCGGCACAGCTTCCATGACTAGCTATCGGTAGCCGGAAAGGCGCTCGTCACATGCACTGACGGCCGCTAGAAGCTGCTGCCACTCTTCCATTACCAGACGATTCGTCGACGGTCTCGCTACACCCCTCTCGCCTTGCGGCCGACTATTTGCTCTGTACCGTGGGTTGAGTCAGTCCTTCCGGTCGTAAAGTTTGGGACCGACTAGAGCACTGCAGAGATTGCAAAGGTCCAATTGCCAAATACCTCCCCCTGGACGGTACCATCTAACCAGCTCTTACGAATCAATCAGAGCAGGTTTCTCGCTCTCTCTGGATCAATAATGTGAGGCGTCATTCACGCGAGCGCGTGCTCTGCGGCAGCATGATCCTCGACAGAAAACTAGTCTGCTCAAACCTTAATTCTTCATAGCGTAATCGCCGGACATGACACGCCAGCATGCCTTTTATCGGAGTACAACCGACCCTACAGAAAGCCCAACGTCTTGCCAAGATTCCTTGGACTCGGTACAGCTGTTCAAACTGTCGACCCATGCATACGTCCAGCTTTCACGCCCTTGAAAATGGTCTCGTTACGTTGCCACTCGCCACGCTCCTCGGCTGCATGCAGGAACTTGCGCAATCGGCGCACATGGTAGCTATGAACATGGCAACCCCGCTGACAGCTTGACGGGACTGGGAAGAGTTGGATCTTCGGCAACCAACGATGATCCCAACTGCTGCTGTCGATCTAGAGATCTGCAGCCAGTGGGAGACTCCGGCTCGTTACGTTGAAGCTTTTTGCTCCTAACATAGAATGGCGGATATCTCAACCCATCAATCTCGGTCCGTCGTGCAGAACAACTCTGCCCAAAAGGTCTTCGCGTGTTCATTGGTCCTACAATGTTCACCTATTTCGAGTGTGGAAGACAATACCTTCCACCAACTCGCTCAAGACATCACGAGGTTTTACGATAACCCACATCTTCCGCAGCCTGTGTTGACAGGTCGATAATGGACGTTATCTGCAAAAACGTACAACCATATGGGTTGCACACGCCGCGGCGGGCCTGGACTTTGCTGGAGAAGGATCTTCTACCAAGATCCGAATGAATCTCTCTGATCTGTGTTTCAGCCTAGGATCAACCCTGAGGCAACACTGGACTCTGCTGCAGTGTACGAACCCTGATTTGCAAGCGGAACCGCGCATCATCTCCTCTCGTCCCCACTTGCCGTATGTCCATATCATCGACTTGCTGTTACGCGTCTCAGGTTCGCACGTGAGATTTTTGGCTGCAGATCAGTCTTCGATGTTACAGATGTCGGTGGGCATGCTTCATTGCCCTGCTTGGGCTGCGCTACTGCATCCTTGGCTTAGGTCCACCACCACCGTCGAACTGCCACTATGTTTGTACTTCTCCTGCTATGCGACTCACTGAAGTCGATTGATAACGCAAGAAACACGGCACTCTCTACAATACGTGCTCTTAAACCTCTTCACCACACATGGATCTGCTTTTCCACAAGCCCACATGTTCTTTTCTCTCGCGCGAAACACTTGAAAGCCTTGGCCTACCAACCCTAAGCGTTCAACATAGCTACCTTCGATCAGAAATCACAGCCTGCATCTCAATTCGCTCGGGGTGTACATGCAGAGCTACTGCTTTTGCTTGACACTGGCGGTTGTCGTTCCGCATCGGTTCGTTCTCATCTAGCGCAGCCACACGAAACTGCTATTTGGCACCGTCACAGCACGAGACAGCCACGCGACAAGCTTGCTCCCTTTCCCCGCCCACTAAATCCCTATACCAACACCGCACGATGACGCGAACACGAGGTTGTTTCCCGTTTGCTAGTCCAGCGGCTTCTCCACTCCTTCTCGAAAAATCTTATTGAAAAATCTCCTAAGGCGCTTCCTCGTTACACCGGGCATCCCCTATCAAGTGACGTAATGAATGGGGCTATGAGCGAGAAAGCCACAAAAGGGGGTAGCTCTTCATGTTAGAGTTAGGCAACGGTAGCTGAGGACAATGTCCTCCAGCCCACAAAGGCTGCCGGCAATTGTCCGCGGTTTTTCCACAAGTACCAAATAAGGCGTGGCGATCACTTCTCCATCAGCACCTTATATCCGGGATTCCCAAGTGTTAAAAGGGTATCTTCCTAGAGACGACACCAGAACCCGCTCCGTAGCAGCCTCCGACACATGGCTTTCTGGCCTACATGGCATCGTCACTATGCTGCAAGCACATGTGCATCATGTGAATAGAGCTCTTGGCGCCTAAACTGCATGCTGGTACTTCTGATGCAGTGTCTTCGTTGCGTTGTTACATGTCTTGTGCCCCTTATAAACTTCACGATCCTGTAAGGATTGTCCGCCTTACCAGGCTGACCCTGCATCGTTTTGAAACAATTCTTACGTCTTCCAGCCAGAATCCTCCGTCCAAAGTGCCGGGATGGGAATTGACACTCGTTAGAGCCGCAACGGAGCCCCCTCCGCTTTCTCTCACCGTCTTGAGATAACACCGCTTTGCTCGGGTCAACGTCTTCCCCCAACATTTCGTGGGACGCTAGGGGGAACGTCAATATACCGACTAGTATTGACTTAGCACATGAAACACTTGGATGGCGGTGTCAAAAGGCCTGGTAAAACAGCCTAACGACTGCTCATGCCAGGAACTTTTGACCGTACCAAACATCAGAGAAAGGTTGAGTGTTAGCACCATCGATGAAATCACGAGAGAGTTCTTTGTTCATCTGCCCCATCTGCCCAGGATCTAATAATGCCAGTCATTACCTGGGACCCCAAGAACCTGTCAACAGGCACATCTACACGTGATGGCGCCCAACAACTTACGGTGTGACTGGGTCTTTACAAGCACGATCTCTGCATGAACGGGCACTTGTCAGCGCATACACATCCGGCCATATGTGCAGCCCTACAAAGGTTTGACGATTGGTTCGAACAATGAAAACCACCGCCGCAGGATCGTTGCCAGACTAGGAAGTTGGGCTTCTACGAGTGCTTTGCGGAGCGTTCCACTCAACGGCGATCTGCGAACGAGGTCTTTTTATGATCGAGGCATCGAGACTACTGAAGATAGATGTCTTACCCGCGGTTTAGCGCCCCAGATCAGCGTTGGTTCTCACTGGCACTTGGCGATAGTGACATGCTGTGGACGCCCTGTCTTTAATGCCGGCGATCAACTGTGCGCCACGAAAAAAAGGCATAAGTACCCTCTCGGGTGGTAGTCTATAGTATGAGATGTGGACTAGTTGCGGTCCTCGTATGCCGGTCTCGATGGAGGATGATCTTCTATTTCTGCAAGCCTCTTATGTGGCTTCATGCAGGAGCAGCCATCTACCTTATTTGAACAGGTTTCTCGCGTATTCACGCACGCCTCGAAACAGTCTCGCCTTGGGCTGCAATTGTGCCCAAGAAAGTAAAGATGACTGAATCGCGACCAGTACCACAAAACAGGACACTCGGCTCGTCTGGCCAAATGTACGCTACGCCCGCATCACGGAGATGAACACGAATCCGATAACTGCAAGTTGCATACAGCCCCGACACCAAATCTTTGGCACTAACGCATGGCTCCATAGCGCACGGTCACCTCACGCTGTCCATGCATCAATACCACCGGTTGACATCTCCAAACTGGTCTTAAAACGTCCTTGAGAACGGCACATCTGTGTATGTTGCCAGACTGTCGGGTTCCCAGCTTGTTGATCACCTGCAGTCCGAACTCCGGAAAGGCGAGTGGCTACATGAAGCGAGGCCTCCAAGGCAAACACGAGATTGATCTGCGGTAACTGGCGGATTCCGATACAGTGACATGCGATATAGTTTGTGGGGTGTTTATTGAGGACTCCCCCTCGGATACCTCGCACTCATGGCTACTTTTGGTCAAATTCAGTATGAGCTAAGCAAGTACTACTAACACTAGGTAGGCCACAGTCCTGTCGACGCTCGTTCGCCTTGCACGTTGTAGAGCTGCCACTGTCCATCGAATGAGTATATGTTTAAGCAACGCGTCGCTCTATAATTCCTAGTTGCCGTTACAACTCACTTCTAAGATTCGAATCAGATGCCTACTTACCGGCGCTCCAGCATGGCAAGACTATCAACGTTGGAGCACCGGACGATTCCCATCATGCGCCCATAGCGAGATGTTTCACAGACTAGTACTGAATCCATTTTTGATGATAAAATATAAGCCCATCACACCCGGGAAGTTCCTCCCACCAAAACAGCGTTCGACGTTGAATGTGTGATGATCTCAAGGTTGCGCCGGGACAGAACACATCCGTGTATGTCCTGGGGTTGGCTAACGAGGATCGCGCAACAACGCATCAACTATAGCGCATTGATCTCACGGTACATCTAGAGTTGCTTGACTGTGTTGGGCACGAAGCAAAGAAGGAGTTAAGCATTCGATAACCATCAGAGCCCCCATCGCAGACCCTTCAGGTAAGGCCGAGAACGCATCGGAAAGTGCTCGCGGAAGAAAAACTTCTCGATAGCAATTGAGGAACGGGGCAGGTAACAAGTTCGATCAGTGCCTATGGGCCGTGCGGTTTCCATCTAACAACGCTCTTCAGCACGCCACCAACCAGAACATGTCAACGAAGTGGTGCTAAAATTGCAAACCCCGGCATTAGAGCTGGTATGCCACAAGGCTTATGAAACCCTTGTTGTAGCTGCGACATCTTCCATGCTCAAAGATTTAATTTACGTCAGGGAAAAATTTGTGCTGGCTCTGACCTAATTTCTGGCAACAGTGTTGGGTACTATTACTACGGCTTCTGCAAGATCCGACGCAGTGTCTTCCAGGAATCTATCAAAGATTTCCAAAAGTCTGGAGTGGTCATCAATCGAAGAAACTTACAGTTTCACCAGCTGCTTAGGTACTCTGGCCCGCATCCAGGAAGCAGTAGTAAAACTTAGACAACGACTCTGCTTTTGTCAGAAAAGCTCATGCTGTCATTCGGCAGTGTACATCTGAAGTCTATTTCTGAATGAATGAGCAGCGTGTCAAGCTAGCTTTGAATGGCAGATTTATAATCTGCACTAATCGACTTCATTGCGAAATGCAGGTTCAAGCCATGTACAACAACTGCATCTGTATCTTACCCTCACTCCATGCTATTAGTGGAAGATATTGTCAATATCTTGTCCCAGAACAAGGTAGAAAAGGTCTGTTTCAAGCTCGAGTAGCCTGTGTTATCCTATTCTGCTCCAGCCATCTATCCCTATACAATAGAAGCATCACACCAAAACAAGTAAAATTATCCTAGTCTCAATAGGTCTTACTAGCAGACAACTCAAGCTGCAGACGCAGTCGCTCATCAGCACGACTGGCTCTGGCACAAGACTAGAAATTCACATATACCTAGTGTTTTCGAGATTGCAATCCCGTGGAAACGTAGAAACCTGCACTCTCTGGTTTATCTTCTAAGCCAAAGCGCCCATGAAAATATTCTCAAATCCCTAGGAAGTGTAATATCGGCGAGCTGAATTCTGCGCAATGGCCGCACATGCTACTATGCAAGATCCAGTCACCAGCATTCAATTCATGGGCTTGGCTGGACCATTCTCTCTAAATACGTGTCTTCACATTGTGCAGAAACCTTTGCTGTACATAACACACGGGGGCGCATAATGCAGAACTTCCGCACTACCGTCATATAAAATGTTGGAGCAACCCATACAATGGCAAAAGAGATGGGAACGTGCAATCAAACAGATATATCGCTCTTGTTCATCCCGGCACGTATATCCAAAGTCCTAGATTCAAGTCGCTCCAATTGAAACACGTAGGGCCACTCAGTCCTCCTGTACTACATCGGGGTTTTTTTACGCATCTATCACGCATTCCCGCCACTCCACACTTCTCACCCCCTCAAGAAAAGAGAAAGATTGTACAGATGTCGAAATATAGCCTTTTGCCTTTACGACTATCTTCGCTCTCAAGTTCGCAATCAAGATAAAAGAAGTGCACGCTTTGCACCAAGATTTCATCATTCCAACGTGTACTGAGTCGGTAACAGAACCATGAACTGGCCGTCTTGTGGATAAGTGGATAACATTCAAGTGGCGATCCAGCATCAGAACTCCGGGCTGAATGGTGTACGTTTGCGCAAAGGCGCGTTCGTATATACTGTTGCTGATATGCTGAGACTTTGGTCTGGAGGCTGACGTAGACCTCATTCTTGCTTCATTAGTCTTCTTGTATATTTGAAGGGATGCTGATGGCTGAAAGATAGTGTGGCGTCATCGATGCTGACAGGAAGCGTTTGTCAATGCCTGACGCGGACTGTCGTCGCTACTGTTAGCAGCTACACTTAAACCACACGTATTGCAGAGTGGAGCCTATAGCTGAGGATTTAAAGACCCTGCGTAATGACGCCTTGCCACACTTCTTTGCAATAGAAATGAAAGGATATCGGTTTGTAACCAATTGTATTAATACTACAACTCCTTTGTTCATGTCTTGCATGGTCTAGCCATGGTCTTGGGTATCATACTCATACAATAGTTGAACGCCAATGTACGCCAATGTACGCCAATGCACCCAGAACCAAAAAATAGCACCCGATATACGCCTCTGCCAGCAAAGCACCTGGAGCGGGCAGAAATACCGCTTGTGTGCATAAACTTCGAAGCACTCATGCTTTCATAGCTTGCTTGAACCAACTTCCCCATTGCTGCTTCTTCACCTCGCTTGGTTCATTCGAAAGGTGTCCAAGATGCTCCCTCTGAGCGCGACGAGCTTCCTTTTTCAAGGCATTTTCAAGTCTTTCCAAATTGTATTCCCGCATCTCTTTCAGGTCGATCAGGCTAGTGGTGACCATTCGCTTCGCTGAATTTTCTTTTCTTCGCCTCTCTCTCGTCCTCGCCGCTTTGCGGCGGCAACGGCCTGCCCTGGATGCGGTACACAGCCTCCTTGATCTTCTGTTCCTGACCTAGCAAGTCCATTTCCGTCACGGGATTCTCGATGCTTGCAAGCACACTATTGACAGTGCTGATGTGGTTAGCATCCTTCTTGTCATCGCGCCAGCGGGGTGTGCCGTCTGCTTCGGCTTTGTATTTCCATTGACCGGCAGCCGAGCGGTAGCATTCTATGATACGACCGTCGAGACGCTGGTTGAGGGACTTCATGGTGTTCCATTCGGCGGGGGTGAGAACTAATACGGCAAAGGACCGGTAGTCGTTGTTGTTGTGTTGCACAAGGAGTTGAACGGGGGCGGGGAGGGCATCATAGTCTGGCACAAGGCCTTCTTCGCCGTCTTCAGGGTCAATGAGAGGGAACTCGCCCAAGCGTAACTTGAAGTCTATAGTGTTCTCGTGTGGGGGCTTCCATTTTAGGATGTGCTGATCTGTGCCAAACTGATAGCGTGTGTCTTTGCAGGTGAAGATGAGACCGTCATTGCCATGCTTGAGTGTGGGGAGGATGTTGTTGAAGATATGTTGGAGGTGATATGACTGATGCATGACCTTCTCCTTTATGCGAAATGGCTGCATGTGTGGGACGTTGAGAGATGGATTCTGCTCTAGCCATTTGGTATAGGGCTTTAAGACATGTTCGCGCATACGACCTAGGCGCTTGTCCATTCCTTTGGCTGTGACGTTCTGATTGTCTACTGCTAATGCATCAAAGACATAGTATATCAGACGAGGCGACGGTTCTCCTGGATACTGATCGTGAACCAGCTCCCCGTCGAGTATTGTGCCGAAAAGAAACTTCTCCCGGTCATTTGGATCCTGCCAGTAGGGAACCCGGATCGCAGGCTCGACGTTGTAGTAGTTGTTCTTGCGGTCGATGAGGAAGGTAAGTGGCTGTACGCCTGATCCATTGTCGTACCAGTGCAAGAGCAGTAGCACCCTAAGTCCGTCGGTCTTTTCGCACATGAAGTATTCGCGTTGTTGAAGCTCAGCCAGGTGTTCGCGACCAAATGACACTGGCTGGGCACCAGGGAAGCGTGTAATATCGCGCTCGAGAAGCGCTGCGACATCTTCCTTGAGCCCTCTCGCATCTTCGTTGGGCACAAGGAGCCCTGGCATCTGCGGCGGCGGCGCGTGGACCGGCACGGACGACGGCATGGTGGGTCGCGCGTTAACTCGTAGGCGGTAGGTGGATATGTGTGGTTCGGAGAGGTGAGTGTCACCCTTGAGTACGACCGCTTCTTTGTGCTGGAGCATCGAAGCTCTGCCGCTAAGACGCATGACTAAGCAAGGCTGCTACATTGGGGAAGCTGCGCAAAACATGCGGAGGAAATAGATGATATGCACGGAGTACACATCAAGGATGTATATGAATTTAGACCCATCCAGAGCTGGCGTTGGAACAGAGCCTCTGAAATCCACCCATGCTCGAAGTGGTACACTGTTGCAGCTATAGAAAGTCGCTGCGCCTCTGATGGCCCAGTGAGCGACTGCTCCGCTATGAAGTAGATAGTACTAAGTCAAACGGACATCAATAAGTTGTGGACGAGGGGCACTTTCACTCATCGTCACGGAACAGCCATGTCCTTTTGCTCGAACTGCTTGCGTAGATTCGATTTTCTGATCGCCAGGGTACAGATTTGCGTGTTACCGCTACCTCAACATCGTCACTGCAAGGCTCAGCGTGCGCTCTCGACTATGATAGCCCAAGATCACAAGAGCGATGCGGGAGAGGCAGATGGAATCAAATCAAGAATAGAAAATAGAGTGTGACCGAAGACGCGGGAGGTGGAGATGTGGATAGGTGGCGTTGTTTTGGAAAATCGAAAGATCCATGATATGCATTGATGGTTAGCAGACAAGGAATCTCAAACGCCATCCGTAGTGCCGTTCCTGTCCGCAAGTAATTTTCAGGCGTTCGTAGTTGCTGTACACGATGCCGATGCCCGCTGCAACTCCATGTCCACCGTGATAAAGAACCAGGCGAACCAGTTCCAGAAGAATCGCCACTCCACCCCAACCATGACCTTCGTCGTGATCATTGTCGTAGCGAAACCGCTTATTTCTTGTCCTTCTTCGCGCCACCCTTGGTCTTGGCTGTGCCCCGGAACTCCTTCATCCTGTTCTTGCGCTGCTTGCCTGTACCATTGTCAGCATGAGTCCTTCACCACACTGCCCAAAGCCGGTGCCAGATCCACGACAGTGTGTGCGTGGGCGGTTGTAACGTACGCTGCTGCCTGGAGGCCTTCTCGACCTTGGTGGCCATGCCGTATCTGACGAGCCTGTAGCGGGGCTCGAACTTCTTCATGGCCTCGGCGGAGTCGTAGATGAGGGCGAAGCCGGTGCTCTTGCCACCACCGAAGTGTGTCTTGAAGCCGAAGACGGAGACATCGTCCTTCTTGGCCTTGTAGAGCTCACCGAGCTTGCCACGGAGCTCGTCCTTGGAGACGTTGGCGCGGTTGGGGTGGAGGACATCGCTACACGGCAATGTCAGAGCCTGTCCTTCGCAATGCTATGTCCGGTGCGCTCTGCACTTACACGACCATCTGGCGACGTCCGAGGAGGGGGTTGCGGATGAACTTGCGCGTGCGCAGAGTAACCTGAGAATCGGCCATGTTGGAGGTTGGACTTTCGACCTGGGGCGGAATTGTCAGTGTCCGAAGGAAAGAGGTAGCAGATGCAGAGGTTCGCTATGGGCGCGGACGTACTTGACGGAACTCGAACCTTCTGTTGTCGATGGGCTGTGTTAGTAACGCAGGAGGCTGTCGTCGATGTCGAGATCGCGAAATTCTGACTGAGGGCAGGTGCGTTCGGCTCTCGCTTAGAGCGGACCTTGGCGCGCTAGAAGCCCGCCGCCCTCAAATTCCAACATCGAATCCGGCACGCACCCTCGTCTTCTGCAACATCAACCGCGCAGATCAGCATTTTCATGCATACGGTGGTTACTTGCTTGCTCGCTTGACGACGTGTATCACAGCTGCTGCAATCATGAGTATCGCACAAGACGAAATCGTGCAGCTGCGCACGTTGCAGCGCCAGTACCTTCAGCTGGTCGATCCATCACAATTACGATGGCCAGACGCACATGTACTGAAAAGGCCTGACGTGCAGTCTTGGTTGTTTCTACACATGTTTGACGAGAGCAGCCTCAAGTCGCCTCCACCAGAACGTTACCAGCTTAGAGTACTGAAGCTCCTCATCTCCAAGTTGGAACGGTCCATTGTCGACCCAGAGGAGGATGTACGGTTTCCTGTTTCTTCAAGTCATTTGCTTCGAGACATCTCGCGCCATCTGCTGTGCTCTACGCAGTCTTTTATACCGTCTAAATACGAATACTTCAGTTTGCTCGGCATTGCACAGATTTTACACATCGTCTTCAGCTGCTGACCGCTTGCCTTTTCAAACAAGCAGGAGATTTCAGATGACCTCATGTCCGCAATGTCAACGTTACTCACGTCCAACGTACCCTCCGAAGCCGACTCCGCCCAACAAAAGGCTTTCGTGACATACTCGTATCCACTCCACTCAGCTGACGACAGCGCCGCGGAAGAGCAAGCAGTCACCCTCCTCGAAGCTCGATCCGTCATCTCAGGCTCCGGCACGACCGGGCTCAGGACCTGGGAAGCAGCGCTACTACTGGGATCGTATCTGGCCACCAAAGATGGCAGAAGAATGATCGAGGGCAAAAGGGTGTTCGAACTGGGTGCAGGCACCGGCGTCATCTCCATTCTTTGTGCAAAGCATCTCGGAGCTTCTGGTGTTGTTGCTACCGACGGAGATGAGGCTGTTGTTGATGCCATCAAAACCAACTTGTTCCTCAACGGTCTTGACGTCGACAACCAGGAGGGATGTCGAGTACGAACAGCAGCCCTCAAATGGGGTTGGCCAGTCTATGCAGTGGCATTTTCTGAGGACTATGGAATGGAAGTACCGAATGTCCTGCTGGGTGCCGACGTCGTAAGTGCATCGTCATCTCTGCCTGCCAGGGAAGCCTGACCTTAACACATGAGCAGACCTACGATAAGACCGTCATTCCACGCCTAGTGTCTACGATGTACGATTTTTTTGAGTTGAGTCCAGCTCTTGAAATTCTGGTCTCGGCAACGATTCGCAATGAGGCTACATTCGAGACCTTTCTGAACGCGTGTAGTGGGTACACCCCTCGTCATTGCTGTGAGTTGTCGCTGACCTTGTGGGGTAACTAGGGCGGAATGGTTTCAGATTTGAACAGCTCGGCTTCTCACCAACACCAGAGCCTTTACAGGCAGGACCCTTCTACCCAACGTCGACACCGATCCAAATTTGGCGCATCACCAAATCCGAGGCAGCTTGGGCGGACCCATTCGCTGTTTGATCGGCCAAATACGTGCGCTTCTTTTCGATCAACGTATTGGTCTAGACCAAATTTTTCGGCCTGTAGGATACCTGTAATACTGCACGCAGTAATGTCTCAAGTCCAGGGTGCTCAAGTTTCTTATGCAGAATCGTGAGATGTCGAGTGCTCTCGTTGCGACTTTTCATTGGTCGAGATGCAGGGCGCTTTGCGGGTCAGGAACCTCGGGCCATCCAGCGATTTGTCCAGGCAGATGCAGCTGCTACGTACGACAAGAGCACGCTGCTAAGTCTTCGGACGAGGCAGACGTTTCCGACTGGCGCGCTGTGCTGCACCCTGAGCACATTCCTGACGTCCACCGGATGTTCAGCCGGGGTTTCTATTACCTCAGCGGAAGCTACGGCTACGGTGTTATTCCCAATGGGGAAATCTGTGAACGCGTTCGCCATCAGTGCTCATTGTTGCAGCAAAGATCGTGATACAAGACGTGATCGGTGTCTCGAGCGTAACAAGCACCTGAATGGGCAGCTGCACAGAGGTACTCTGGTACTCGCAATATGTCCTACCCTGCAACCAGATGTGCAGCAGAGTTGCGGGACGTGGACCTTGTCAGGTCAGGGCCGTTCCGTGCAAGCACTCACGGTTGCGATTGGCCGGACGCTGCAGCAACTGCTTCCTATGCACGCATTTCACTCTAACAGACTCGAACCTGTGAGCCTGTTTCCTTTGCTGTGTTGCAAGGGGAAAAACTCTGAATTGGTCTGCTGCAACCAGGAAAGCACCGTGGTGGATGCGATGTGGGGTGCAGGCAGCGAAGAGTCAGCCGAACGCTTGGAGATGGCGTGCGAATCGCGTATCATACCTCCACGCGTACGATAACTCCATAAATTTAGTCGGCCGTTGTCGTCAACAGCGTTCTAGAATTCGGTACCCACACAAGGCCCTCAGCTACTTAATACACCCGGCTTCCGCTCACGATTCACGATTGCTGTTATCTCCTCACGGAATTATTGCCGCTGACAACCGTACATGCACTGGCAACCCTCGGCATTGCTCCTCGACCCTCCAAGTTCTTATCGCTCACAGTCGATCGCAACGGCAACGCTACTGCACGGTTCCTGCTGCTGTCCAGCATCCCTTCCAAGCTCCCCGGCTCCCGAGGTCGCTGTTGCACCCTTATCAAACGGCGCTGTAAGTTTGCTGCTTTCTTCATACATTCTTCGTGTCACAACGGTTCCTTTGATGCGGGAAGGAACCGTGCATGCCTCGTCTTATCTACGAGATTCTATTACCGACATCTGGACCTATGCTAATTCATAGGCTGCAGGAAGATCGAAGATAAGGATTCTAAACAAAGACGCACGTCCTTCCGTCATCTGCACTTCCAAGCGCTGTGCACTTACCGCTTCTTCGTGATTCTCAGCTCGTAGCAACTGCGCATCACGACGAACCGTGCGCGATTTTGAGTCAAGTGAGGCTTTTAATAAACATACATCCTACCTCAACATGGCTACGCATCACGTCCGCCACCCATCGCATCACTCCAAAAAGACGCATCCAACCCACGCAAAGGCTGCTTCAAAGTCTGCCCCTTTGTCGAAACGTTCAGCTTCTCACGGAAGGAAAAGCAGTTCCAACGCTGTGCAGCACCGGGAAGTGGTCGAAGACGAAGACGAAGACCCGATGGCAGTGAGCTTCCTCAACTACTGGTACGCCGACAAAATGCAATGCTATCTATCAACGCGAACTGACATTACCGGCAGCACTGTCTGCGAAAAGCAAATCATCGTTCCCAGCAACTCAGTTCTGTACTGCTCGGAAAGGTACGCACTGCCATACAACCCAACGTTACAAACAGGAAAATTGACATCGATGCAGTTGCAAGAAGAAAGACGCCGAGAAGAGCCTCACATACTACGACTACTCACCGCCAGCGACACCCTTCACCAACTTCACTTTTGATGACCTACACTACCCTGACATCATCCCGCAACGCTCGCCTACCCAGTCCCACTCTAAGCGCAACTCTTATGCTTCTTCGGAAGGTTCCATAGATGATGACTACCACCGCACGGCCTCAGATGCCTCCAACTACCTCCGCCAGTTCCAAAACATCAACGGTACTGATACAGTGCGACCTGTCCGTCCCCGCTTTGAGCGTGCATCCGTTTCCTCGGCCAACTTCAGTGCTGCACCTTCCCTGTCGCATACCCCGGCCTCGTCGTATAGCTTCTCACTTCCCTACACACCATACACCCAACCCTCCAACAACCGACCCCTCCCACCCAGGACGCATGGCTCTTATGCCTCAAAATCCATTGATCTCGTCACGCCCATGACAGGTCCGTCGAGTCCTAAACAGTATTGGCATAAAGCGCCGCCGGTCTCGAGGATGTCGATGAGCACCATCGAAGGCGAAATTATGTACGCAAAATCGCCAGTGCCGTCGTTATCGCCCGCCAACGGGAGCCTTGGTCGGTTACTTGGGTCGACCCCTCGGCAATGATTTACTCTTCTCTATTGCATTAGAGTTCTAACACACATATTTTAATACTTTGTCCCAAGGGACACCGCTATGCAGGCGTAGCTCGGCATGATAGCGTTGCTTTTACAAAAGTTATTCATTGAACATATCGGACCATGCGTATTGCGCCAGTGCGGACGAGGGCATGGGACAGAAACTAGATAGCCAGAAATTCAAACAGCACTTAACGTGCAACCACCTCACTCATCTATCTTCCAATGTGCTGGAACATGACCAAAGTAGCGATCCCTTGGGCTGCAGGTCTGCATTGTATGTTCCGTGACTTCCAACGAAATACACTGCTCTTGATATAATACCGTACCATTCATGTCTTCGTGACTCGATTCGACTCAACTCAACTCAACGCTTCCACTATACTGCCTCCAGTTCCAAGATGTCGCAACCATTGTGTTTTCCCCTAGACCATTCTTCGGTCTGGCACCTACGCCAACTCGAACGCCAATCTTATCATTCAACTCTATGGACATTGCCAAGATGGCAACGGACTGTAAGCGTGTGTATGGACATAACTGTATACCTAGGTGGTTGTCCAGCCACAAAACCTGTCCTATGTGTCAACATAAGCCGTCGTGAAAATGTAGGTATGAAATGCGTGTACGACAGCGATTATAATTTGGTCCCTTCCAAGTCGCCCCACTTTGCCTGTGCCATCCGAAGCTCCAAGTGCTCTGCATCAAAAACTATATACGCGCTCCTCAAAAACGTCGCACCGAGCAACCGAACCGGCCCATCGTTGGGCACAATTCCGAAGTAACACATCTTCTTGCCATCCCTATCCCCCACAGGCGGAACAGTGACGGGAAAGCTAGGCGGGTAGACAATCTCGGCAAGCGGAACCCGGATCTTTGCCTTCTGTCCTTTTGTGCGCGTGGAGAAGTCAAAGTCCAGAAATCCAGTAGCTTGAGAACGAAGCGAGCAAGGAACATATGGGGCGCCGTTGATGATGTCTGTGGCGTTGAGTCCCTGCACAATAGCTTCGTACAGAGACGTGGGAACATACATGTTTGGACTGCCTGAATCGATTGTGAAGTCCACGCTGTAGTTGGATGGAGTCAATTGTTTCTTTCCTGCCTTCACACTCGCCGCAGTGGAAATCCGCGTCACGCCCGTCAAATTGACATTCCATCCGCTCAGCAGCCCCGTCTCCGGGTCTAGATTCAGCGGCACCTTCGCCAACGCACCTTTGTACTTGCCACGATCCTCGCCGCCAAACTGTACGGACCCTTTCCTCGCGCCCTGCGCATTGAGCCAGACGCTGTACTTCTTCTCCCCCGACGGCGAGGCAAGTGCAACTCTTTCCCACAGCGGCGTATACGTCGAGCTCAAATTACCGCGATGGGGAGACGTGGGACTCAAGTATACCGACTCGCTCAGTCGCGAACCTAGGCCGAATATACCTCGATTGCCCTGCACGAAGAGAAGGCTCGGGAGGTCGCCAACCGCAAACTGTGCATTTGCTATTGCGGGGAGACCAGACACGGAGATGCTGTCGTTGTAGTATTGTCCGATGACTGCCAGGTCTGGCGTGAGTCCGTAGCGAGCGTCGAAGGGAACGTTTGTCCTGACAAGTGACGATGATGCTGTAGGATCAAAGTCGAACCCTGGAGGACAATTCAGAGCGCATCCTGAAGAGTTGGCTTGAGGCACCCAGACATCGGTTGAGCCAGTGTCGAAGAGCAGCGAGAAGGACTGGGGAGGCGTGCCGATTGCGATGTTGATGTTGTAGCGCTGGTAGGCGAGGTCGTTGTATACGGGCACTTCGGAAGGGTGTTCTATTGCAACTGCACCGTTGGTTGATATGGAATTTAAGAGCAGGTAGACTGAAGGAAGGAGTGTGGAAGAGAACATGGCGTCTGTTCGTCGCAGCGTAAGTACAAGACAAGTTTAGCGATGAGGCTTGCCCCACTCCACTTATGGCTGCGAACATGTTCAGGCGCCCTGCAGTCGATAATCGGTCGCTCGCAGTTGGTGTTTCACGATAGGCTGTCAAATTGCGGGGTTGTACAGCCATCAGCCGTGTTTCCAAAGTTGTGACCTGTTGCTTGAGACTATAGGTTTCTTACCTTTGAAACTTATGGCAAGAAGACAGTTCAAGGTGAGTACGGAACATTCGAGTGGAGAGACTGACGTCTGAGCTACATAAAATGAACCACAACTCCTATCCGAACTTCAATCTCATGATATCATTGCCATTTATGAAGATTCTTGCTCTTTCTTCCAAGCGTCCTCTGCTTCGTGCCTGCGCTCGCTGTGCGCTCTGATGGCTGCCAAAGCCTCCTCTTTTCTGTACGTCTCACCAGGCCAACCAAAACTTCGGTAGATCTTCTTGTACTGTTGCGCGGGATCTCCTTCAACCAACGACTCGTCGAATACGTCGACCTCCGGTACACCCTGGACATCTCCGTAGATGTTACCCTCGTACATTTTTTGTCCAGGAACAGGAACCATTTCTAGTCCCTCGAACTTGGTCTTCAGGTTCTCGAAGAATTGCTCGACTGACACTTCGCTGAGGAGGTTGTATTGGAGCATGTCCTCGTGAATGTTGCCCTTGAAGACGTCGAGTACGAGACAGCGGCCACCGCTTTCGTAGCCGTCGGCTAGGACGACTATGTTCTCTACCTTGACGTCTTCTGGGTCGTCACCATCCCACCAGTTTTCTTCTCCGTCGACATCCTTATCTCTACTTTCGTCCCGATACCAAAAGTAGCCTTCGTCGTCGTCTTCATCTTCATCCGAACCGTCCTTCTTCATCTCTTCTATCGACTCGACTATCGAGCTCGCTCCGAACTGAAAATCCTCCTGGCCCCACTGATCTGGCTTCACTACAGAATAGTCTACCACATCACATTTGTAATGGATGTGCGTAACCATGTTTCCGGATTCCTTCCCATCGATGTACGGCAGGTGTTTCAGGAGGTCAACCACGATAGGCGATTTTCCAAAGTCGCTCGTAGTCTCTGGGGTGATGTTGGGCCAGCCTCCCGGAGGCGGGTACTTCAGCGAAGAAGAATGTATGTAGAATGTTGTCAGAAACTTATAATAACCGCCAATGATGGTGACCAGCTGATCGCGGGTAAGTCGCTGCCACGGTGGATTGGGCATCTTGGATAGATGATGCCGTTGGTGGATAAGAGGATGCAGACTTAGTTGACAGTAACAGCATGAACCTTTGGACCTTATATCGCGCTTGCTGAGCCGCTGGGAGATTAGGGGCTATTCGGACGCCTGGATGCCTGCCAGGCAAACACCGCCGAGACACTTTTTAGCCGCCCAAACATCTCGCTTCCTACCTTGGCAAAAGTGAATATGTTCATCATGATCTGATAACCGTGGCAGTCGCACTGACGATAGTCGCAACACCCGTTATCACGTACCGCCATGCATTGATCTTTGCCCAGGTCTGCGCGATGGTTCTCATGTCTACGCTCTCCGCCCATCTCTTCGCGCTTGCTCTTGCTGTGTCTTTATCAGTACCCTGCCCTGCACCTTTTAGCTCGAACTCGCCGCGCAGTAGCTCTTGCGCCTTCCACTTGCCAGCACCGTTGACCCCAGGCTCCATGTACAACGCCGTGTAGGGGATGATGCTGACAATTGCGATAGCAGCTATGGCATAGAGAGACGACGCGCGCGAAGACGAGCCGGCGGTGCAATACGCGAGCAGCGCGTTACTTGAGGCGCCGAGGAGGACGAGAGGTGCGACAACGACGGGTGCGAACTGGTAGGCTTGTAGCCATTGTTTTGCGAGGAGCTTTGGCGGTGCGTGAGTCGTCATTGGCGGGATCACGACGTGACTGTAGGTGAACGTGAGGCCTGGGAGCGTGTCAGTAAGTCTATACACTGTAGAGTGTGGATTCGTACCTGTGTAAAGACTCGGTGCTGTAAGCGCGACGGCCTGCAGAACAGGTACGATCGTTTGCAATAGTTCGTCCATCTTCATAGACTTACAATGATGGCCAAGGGTCAGTTTTTATGGAAACGGCAATGCTTCGCTTATATTTGCGTCGCTCCTCTTGTCTGGGAGCTACTACGTCACGCATCATGGTGCGACGGTAGGAAGTACCAATTGGGTGGAGAACGTGTCATGTTTAGACGCAGACGCTCTGAGCAGCGTCTCCGACTAAGATCCATGGTCTCACGTTTGTTGTGCGGATGAAAATTCGTAAACACGAGGATTCCAGTATTGCGAAATTGTGTAGGTTCACCGAAAGCCATCGGTGCTCCTGCAGTCAGACGGCGCTAGCACCCCACCTTTCACCCATTTCAAACTGGCTGGGAAGCTGAAAGTACAACATCCGAAATATCACGGACTTTGTCATCACGTCCGGTATGCGCCATGGAACTAGTAGTCCTATCAGCTGCTGAGTGGCTCGTTCCTTCTGCAGGACCTTGAGACCAAGACTGGTCAGCATAGACAGCTTTTCGTTTGCGGTAAACCGAAGGCAAACGCACTGATGGCTGTGACGCCTGTGATGGGACGATATAGAGCTGAATGACAAGTGCAGATAAGGGGAGGTCACTATAAAAGCCGAGGGATGGACAGCGTGTGCTCTTACCCTCAGTACACAAGTGCGATTTCCTCAATTGCAACGCACCTGCGCATCTGTACCTTTTTCACCTCCTACTCCTATACCACATAGCTCAGCTTTTAGATCAATAACCATGGCTTCAAAGACTCCAGTTTGGTTCATCACTGCAGCCTCAAGCGGCTTCGGCAGATACATAGCTCTTGAGGCTCTCTCCCGCGGCCACAAGGTCGTCGCCAGCGCACGCAGCACATCGCGCATCGCAGATCTGGAAGACAAGGGCGCAGTGACGATGGAACTCGACGTAACAGCCCCTCAAGCACATATCGAGAAGGTTGCGAAAGAGGCCAATGAGCAGTATGGATACATCAACCACCTAGTCAACGCAGCTGGCTACATTCTCGTCGGCGCAGTCGAGGAAACTTCGTAAGCCATAGCCCAACTCAACGTCAATCGAGCTGTCAACTAACGTCGTTGCTAATGGATACAGACCCAAAGAAGACTTTGACCAATTCAACACTAACGTCTTCGGCATGCTCAACGTTTCCAAAGCCTTCCTACCCTATCTGCGTGCCACGTCTGGCCACCGTACCGTCTCCAATTTCGGCAGTATTGGCTCCTGGAGCGGTGGTGCAGGCTATGGTCTCTACGCTGGTACTAAATGGGCATGCAGTGGCATCTCTGAGTCTATGCGCGCTGAGCTTGCGCCGCTGGGCATTGCCGTGACTGTGGTTGAGCCGGGATACTTCCGTACTGGTTTCTTAAACGCAGGTGCGCAAGTTCAGAGCGAGAAACGAATTAAAGCGTACGACGAGACGGCCGTCGGTGAGGTCAGAGCGAGGCTGGACAAGGTGAACAATAATCAGCCAGGTGACGTGGTGAAGGGCACCAAGGTGATTGTTGACATCTTGACGAAGAGCGGTGCTGCGGAAGGGAAGGAGATTCCGATGCGTGTAGTACTGGGTTCGGATTGTTCGACAGGCATTCGAAAGAAGATTGCTGATACTGTTGAGTTGCTCGATGAGTGGGATTCGATTACCACCAAGACGGACCATGACTGAATACCTCCCGGGGCTGACCGCCGAACAGTGTTCAAGTCCTGGGCGACTTGAAGACATCTCTGAAGGTGTTACGAATCGACCTCTTCTTTTTCTCTTGTGCGTCCCTTTCTTGTTCATCGTCGCGATTCGAATTCAATCTCTCCAATCTTTCCATCTTTCTGATATTTCTCACCAATAGCTTGAGCGCATCCCCAGGGCCTCCTCTCTCTAGCGAGTCCAGCTCGATGCTTCTGATACGCTGCGTTTGCGCCCAATCCTCCGCTAGGCTCTGACTAACTTCTCTGCTTCCTGATCCGACAGTCGTAAGATCTAGCTTGTTCCCAGCAAGCACACAGCCAAAGTCCTCACGCCCCCCTTCATCCGCTTCTTCATCAACCTCAAACTTCAATCTGCGACAACTCCAAAGAAACTTGAACGCCTGATCAGTGATGTACTGGAAACTCTCCAAGCTCGTAACATCGTACAGCAACACGATGCCTTGGGCCTTTGCGAAAATGTCCTCGGCCCACTGAATGTGTCGCACACCTTGTTTAGGTTTGAGGAATGAGGTGCTCAGGTCCATGAGCGTCAGTAGTGAGACCTGGCCGTCCACGAGTATTTTGTGTGAGAGATCGCTTTTGTCGGGATCGTAGATGACGAAGGATCTGCCGTAGCAGAACTGGTCGATGAAACACGTCTTTCCTACGCCAGGATCGCCGAATATCACTACGTTGTATATGTTGGCGGAGGAAGACATGTTGTCGTGTGATGAACCAGAAGTGTGCGCGCAGGCTGGACAAGTCGCGTTTATGCCTACTTGCTGACTATCAGATGGCAGACCGTTGATGCGTGAGGCGTGAAGTGATTGTCAAGGCGTGCCTGCCCGTCAGTTCGAATCAAGTACGAGCTTCACCTCCACGTTCGGAAGGTACCTTACACAGGTTGTAAGCCTAGTCAGCCTATGGCGCACAACAACGTTACTTGACACTACAATCCAAGCCTATGGTCCTTGGAGGAATCATGGGAATCATGACCCAGTAGCCTTCAGCAGCGCTCCCAAGGCAGCCCGCCAAGTTTGACAGTTCCGAGGTTCCGAGAGGATCGACGCCACCAACCGGGATGGTCGAACACCCCAGAAGGCATGGGCCACGCGCTGAGGACATTGAGCTTGCGCGTCAGTCCGGAGATGACGATGAGCCTGCTCAGACAAACCAGGCTCTCAACTCCAGCTGCCACAGTCGCCTTCGTCGAGCACAACAACAACCGCAACAACCGCATACACCGGCAAGCGCAAATGAGCGCTTCCTCGACGTAGCCAGAACCACACGCTTGCGGCCTTGGACTCGAACAACATCTGGATCGCATACGACTTCTACCGAACCCTCGAACACGGCCCACAGACTTTCGGTATCGTCCTACGACGGAACATCGTATCTTCGCACTGGGTCCTCTGCAGCGTCCATGTCGTACCGCGAGTACCGCGACAACCCGCACGCGCAGCATCGCCCGCTGATCGATTTCATACCCGCGCACCACGATGACGTCGACGCATCAGATGAGGAAGACGACTTCTACAGCAAAGAAGACGACCACTTCATACACCCAAAGTGGCAGGCGCTGATTACGCAAACCTCGAACCGAGTTCCACGCAAATTACAGCGCTGTGTCGTCATAGTCCTCGCCATCGCATTCTTGTTCCTCGTGAGCTGGAAGGCATACCTCGGACCACGACACACCGCGCAGCTGCAAGAACTGAAAGACATGGACGAGACACCGACTATGAGCTATGGGAGCAATGTGCGCCCGGAGTTCAAGGGCATGATCCAGGTCAGGGATATGGACAGCCAACACCTACCTAAGAAGGGGCACCGGCTCGTCTTTGTCGGCGACGTTCATGGGTGCAGGGAGGAACTGGAGCACCTGCTGAAGAAAGCCGAGTTCGACAAGAAGCACGACCATCTCGTCTTGACCGGCGACATGATCGCAAAGGGCCCGGACTCTCCGGGCGTCATCTCGCTGGTCGAAAAACTCGGCGCCTCCTGCGTGCGCGGCAACTGGGAAGACAAACTGCTGCTCAGCATCGCCGAGTCCGAAGCACGGCACCTCGACACACTCCCCGGCCCTGACGAGTCTCCCGACCGCAAGCCCGACTTCCTCGATGAAGCCTCACACAGCCACGGCGACTACGCGCTCCGCAAGCTCGCCAAGTCCTTCTCCAAGCGCCAAATCTCATACCTCCAACAATGTCCTGTCATTCTACGCGTCGGCACAGTCCCCAACCTTGGCGCCCTGGCCGTCGTCCACGCCGGTCTGGTGCCAGACATACCCCTCGAACAGCAAGACCCGTTTCATGTTATGAACATGCGCACCATCGATCTCAAGACACGCGTGCCCAGCTCCAAGCACGAAGGCACGCCGTGGGAGAAGTTCTGGAATCACCAGCAGAAGAAGAAACAGGAGCACGACCGCATTAGCGTTGTATACGGGCACAACAGGAAGCGAGGCTTGAACCTGCAGGAGTTTACGTTTGGCCTCGACAGTGGGTGTGTTAGTGGTGGTAAGCTGACGGCGCTTGTGGTGGACCATAAGGGCAAGACGGACATAGTGCAAGTCAAGTGCCACCAGCAGAATGGCTGGGACAAGGATTAGATTCTCCATGCTGCATTGCATGCTAGGCGTTTTGGTGGTATAGGCATTTTAGGCGTTAGAACAGCATTGCATTGATCCGCATTGTAGGACAGATAATGAACATACCAATGCACAGATTTGAATACATGCAACAGTTCCTGTGACAGTGAGGTTGAGGTAGCACGTACTCAAAAAAAGAAATAGCCGGTCGAGCGAGCTGTGATGGAAGATTTATTGAAGGTCATTTCCACTAGCAAATAGAGATGCCCTCTGCCCGAATCGAACGAGCGATCTTATCATTGCACACCGAGGTAGTACTAGTGATACGCTTTACCACTAAGCCAAGAGGGCTTGAACGAGTCAAGATTCCAACACTACTGGATTGGCTTATAACTGTTTCAAGCAGTATAAAATATATATCCCCATAAAATAATGAACCTCGCTTTCCCCAAGTTAGCCAGTGTTCAAATGCGGTACATCGTGAGTGTGACACCGAGTAATCTGCCGAGACCAAGCGATGGAACTATGCCGTGTCATTGGCTATAAGCGCACACAGACAACGACCGAACTAAGCGCCTGAGTATCTTCACCCTCCCTACACCAACACACTTCACACCGCAGCGCTTGGCATGTCCACGCCACCCAACACAGTATACTTCAACGCAACCCTCGCACTGTCGACTGTGGCGCTTGGTGTTAGCCAGCTCTAACCCACGTCGCTGGGCGGTTTCATCGGCTGCGGATCCTGCGGTTCAGGAGGGATCTCTGGCGCGGGGTTATCACACTTGAGCATGGTTTACGGACGCTTTCGAGCTTTGCTCGCGGACTTGTTGGTTGATTCAAGTACACACTAATACTTTGGAATCGGGGAGATCAAGACTTGCTTTCGTTACCATTTTACATCGCGGTAACCTGCGTGTTACTTAGTTCCCGGTTGGGAGGCTGTACGCATTTGAGTGCTCGGGCGGTGAGTTGGGTTGGATAAGTACTGCTTGCATTGCCTCTTGCCTCTCAGTACGAATAACAAGGGGGTTGATGTGGTGTCTGCACAGCACGTACTCGATCGCGCCAGAGAGGAGTAGCAGGTCGAGGACGCGGATCAGCTGCAGAGGTGTGAGAAACCCACTCGCGCCTGGAACGGCGATTGAGAAATTGTCTCGTTTTTTTTCGTGTGGCTTTCGTATGTCCACGTTCACGTTCATGTTTGTTGGTGAGATGTCTTGGTTTCGTTCAATTAACGACAGCAGACTCTACGACCCAATCGTGATCCGCTTCGCTGTCGACCTCAACCCAGTCGACATCGCCATCGCGCAACGGACTCATCACTGCTGTTGGACTGGAAGAGAAGAGCAGAGCAGATATTGAATGATCGGTACCGAGTCTCTCCATCGACTACCCACTACCTGTGCTTTGAATACAATAACAGCATTGCAGAAGATAAGATGACGAAGAAGTCGTATCCGCGTTCATACCCAACCCAGACCCAGCGCGTCCCATTCAGACGTACGCGGCGTGGATCAGCCAATGCAGAATCCGAACGCTGGGAACTATGCACGGCGTGTACATCCCTTACCCTACGCATGCCCTCCTCCGTGATACAGCAGCACGAGCCAAACCAAGCCACCAACACGTATCGTCAACCTCCCACAGCCTGCTTCGCTCTCCACCCGGCTCGGCTCGGTTCGACTCGGTTCGTACTGACACCGCTACGGCGTTCTATATGCGTATCATCCTTGGCTGGAGATGCAAGACCTCGCTGCTGCGCCGTTGTAAGTGTCGTGGTGCGCGACTCGGCGTTGTTGGTTTGTGGGCTGGGTTGGCCGAGAGTGGGACGGGCTTTTTGAGGCGAAGATCGAGTGGTGGCTGTTGGAGTTGGGTGCTCTGGAGTGGACGGAGAGGTAGTGAGGGAGTTGGGTGCTGGGGTTGGATCGCAGATTAGGGGGATGTGGGAGGAGGAGGCGTTGATGGAGTGTGTGTTGATGATATGAACGAACGATATCAGCGTCTAAAACAATGATTTGGTGCCATGTTATTTGCTCGAGTGATTGCATTACATTCTTTCGGCGCTGCAAAATCCAGGCTTCGCCATCACCCCATCTCGTGCGCCGTCACTGCCTTGATTGCCACCTCGTCAATCCTCTTCTTGTACACATGCATCTGGTGCTTCAGTGGATCCCCGTACATGACCTTCCGGAGCATGTCTTCTTCAACAGTAACAGCCTCTACGTCGTCCTCCCTGCGAGCCCCCGGCCGCTGCCTCAGCACAACCAGTCTCCCTGCAGGACTCAGCTCACATGGCGGGATGGGCCATTCAACACCGGCTGAACTGGTGGCAGTGTTTGCGTTGGAGGTGGTCTGGAACGAGGATTTGCTTGGCCGTCGGAGACGAAGTCTGGACTTGGGCGGGGAGGACGGTGAAGGGGCGGAGAGGTTGAGTTTCGACATGCTGGCGATAGTCTGGCCTAGCGCTGATACTGATGGCGCAGGAGTCGTGTAGAGCTTGATGAGGCTTTTGAAGAAGCTCTTGTCAGCTCGTGGGACTGGGTCTCCTTCATTGATGAAAGAGTAGAAGAGGCTCTTCTTGTGTCGCGGGTCTTCGGATTTCTTCAGCGGCCAGCGCGAGATGGGTGGTGCGCCAAAAGTCACGCAGTGCACGCGTTTGAAGAAATCGGTCAAATAGCTGAGCTCTGAGTCGACGGATTTGCTCATCATGTGTGCGTACAAGAGAGCGGCGACGGCACCGCCTGCGGAATGCCCTGTAATGAGGAGACTGCAGTTCGAGCGGGCGGGATTCTCTTCGATGAGGACTCGGAGTCGATTGGCGACGGGCTTGATCATCTTGCGTGCTACGTAGAGGAAGCCTGCGTGGCAAAAATTGGATGGATCGTCGAGGAAGCCTTCCGGGCTTGTGGGCGCGGAGTTGTAGTTGACGGCCCAGTCCATGAACGTCTGGCTGCCGCGGATGGCAAAGACGACCGTGTTCATGTCGTCGACAGGGATTGATTTCAGCACCATGGCCTTGGTACCGCTGCGCCAGTTGGCGGGGACATGGTTTTCGACCTCCTTCGACTTCGGCACCGGGGCAACGTACGCGCGCTCTGAGTACGTTGCAGCCAGACACAGAAGCGGGTACGTCGGCATGTAGACTTTGAAGGGCGGAAGGTGCGGCGGAAGTCGAGAATTCGAGTACAGCCAGACTTTGGCGAAGTGATTCGAGCCTTTGTCGCCTCCCAGTGCCTCGTAAACCTGATCCTCTGCTGTTCCTTTTCGACGTCCGGGCGGCGGGCTTGAATCGTTTATTCTCTGTTGCGTATCCTCGTACACTTTGAGGTCCTCCTCTTTTCCGCTGAATTTGTCGTCATCAATGCTAGTGATGACTGCGTCGAACTTTGAGCTGATGACATCGCACAGTGCCGCTCCTTGACACAGCGTCTGCATGCTCCTCATGGCGAGAGCATGTGTGGGTCGCTCAATGTAGTTTGAGATCAGCTTCGTCGTTCCTTGTCGCAGATCTGCGTTCGACTTCGCTGCTATTCGATCTAGTCTGTCCCATTGCTGCTGAAACGGGCCTTCTTCGCGTGATGGCTTCCTTGTTTGGGGAGGCTGTGGAGGTGAAGAAGATGCGAAGCGCGTTGCCGAAGAATTATTCTGTGGTGGTGTCGGTTGCGATGGCGGAGATCCATAGGGATGCGCGTGTTGTGGGATTGTACCATAGACAGGATGCTGCGGCGGCCCAGGTGGGCCACCCGGGTAGAGTGGAGGCGGGCCAGATGGATAAGCAGCGCGCATCGGGTAGTGCAGTTGCTGTGTTGATGCTGCTTGAACCGCATACGGATGTACATGCGTGTTTACTTGAACGGTAGATTGCGAAACGTGCGGTTGTTTGGATGTCGATCTAGAGCTGGGTGTTGCAGACGAGTGTTTCCTCCTCCTCCTGCGCTCGGGATCGCTGTGTCCGTGTGCCATGTTGCACGCCTGATGATCAGCCTCGTGGTCAGTGGGTTTCCGCCTCTTCGAACCTGGAGAGATGCCTCTTTCAGGTAGTGCTATCGAGCATACAACAGCTGCTGTCGTCTATTGCTCGTCGTGTTTTCCGTATTGTTCATCGCCGCAGTTGCGTAATGTGACCAAGCGCACGCATAAACCTGATGTTCCTCCCCTCACAATCTATGTGAAACACGCTGAAAGGCAGCACAAAGAGGCCGTGTAGGAGAGTTCAAAGGAAGGATGCTGCACGAGAGAAGTTGAAGGAAGCGCGCGAGGAACAACAAGGCCGAGCTAACATGTGCCCGCCTCTCCACCTGCAGGAAGCCCTTCGTGGCTATGCGCGTTCCTGACTGGTGCGGCTTGCACAACGCTGTTTTCGCGGAAGCGGCGAATCCGTGCTTTTGGATCGCGATTGGGTGGCGGGAGCTTGGCGGTGTACAGCTGCGAATGGCTGCGATTCAAGGCTTGCATGGACGTAGTACGAAGGAGCTGGTATTTGGTGTTGCACCGCTCGTAATACTAAACTAGGCTTATTCGGTGCAAGACCAAATACCAGCTCCTTCTTACAGAAGAGTGAGGACAGACAGGATGCTGTGGGTGGTCAAATAGTAGTCGCCTTGTGACTGCTTGACAGGGCAGCAACTCTCCAGTCACGACGTGATGAGAGGAGATATAGGCGCAAAGCACCCTCCAACATCACTGCGAGCCAAAGTGAACTACAAGAATTGATCATGTAACTTGTTGACGTTCATAAGTCGTGGCTATCTAGCTCGATATCGGTTCGCCTTGTTGTCTTACTATCTGATCCTACACTACCATCTACCTAGGTATCTTTTGGGTGGCTATGGCTCTACAGCTCTATTTACGGTATCATTACTATCATTACTCGTCAGTGGACTGCGCTTTTGTCGTTGCAACGAAGACGCAGCAGCGAGAAGCGAACAGGTTGGGTACAAAAAGCGCAAACGCAACAGAAGAATCACTCGCTTAGAGACGAGGCCTGCTCGAAACACTTGATGTGCCACTCACCGCTTTCGCCTTGACGTCGAAACGATCCAACATCATAACCTTGTCCCATGCTGTGACGAAGTCCTTGACGAACTTGTCGGCGTTGTCGGGCTGGGCGTAGATCTCGGCGATGGCGCGCAGCTCGGGGTGCGAACCGAAGATCAAGTCGTGGCGGGTTCCTGTCCACTTCTTCTGGCCAGACTTGCGGTCAGTACCCTCGTACAGCTCGTTGGGGCTGGCGTTGTCGGCGCCCTTCCAGGCGACGTTGGTGTCAAGCAGGTTGACAAAGAAGTCGTTGGTGAGCTGGCCAGGGCGCTTGGTGAAGACACCGTGCGACGAGCCGTCCCAGTTGGCGTTGAGCGCACGCATACCACCCACGAGAACGGTCATCTCAGGTGCGGTCAACCTGAGGAGGTGGGCCTTGTCGACGTCCAACTGCTCGGTGCGGACACGGTCGGTGCCCTGGCCGAAGTTGCGGAAACCGTCGGTGACGGGCTCGAGGTGCTCGAACGACTGGACGTCGGTCTGCTCCTGTGTGGCATCGGTACGGCCGGGTGTGAAGGGGACGGATACACCAGCAGCCTTCTCGAGGGCAGCGACACCGGCAAGTACGATCAGGTCAGCGAGAGAGACGGGCTTGCTGGACTTGGACTGGATGCCCTCGAGCGCCTGGAGAACCTCCTGAAGCTCAGAGGGGTTGTTGACCTTCCAGTTCTTCTGGGGCTCGAGACGAATGCGGGCACCGTTGGCACCACCACGCTTGTCGGAGCCACGGTACGAGGCAGCCGACGCCCAGGCAACGCGGATGAGCTTGGAAGGCTCGATGCCGGCGTTGAGGATCTCCTTCTTCAGCGATGAGATGTCACTCTCGCCAATGACGTCGCCCTGCTGCTCGGGGACGGGGTCCTCCCAGATGAGAACCTCCTTGGGGATCTCGGGACCGAGCCACCTGGAGCGGGGGCCCATGTCACGGTGGAGAAGCTTGAACCAGGCGCGGGTGAAGGCATCGTGGAGCTCGTCGGGGTGGTCCAGCCAGCGGCGGGTGATCTTCTCGTACTCGGGGTCGAAGCGCATGGACAGATCGGTGGTCAACATGCGGGGCTTGTGCTTCTTGTTGGCGTCATAGGCGTCGGGGATGATGGCATCCGCACCCTTGGCGACGTACTGGCTGGCACCGGCGGGGGACTTTTCGAGCTCCCACTCGAACTTGTACAGGTACTCGAGGTACTTGTTGCTCCACTTGGTGGGCGTGCCGGTCCAGGTGACCTCGAGGCCGGATGTGATGGTGTCGGGGCCCTTGCCGGAGCCGTGGGAGTTCTTCCAGCCGAAGCCCTGCTCGGCCAGGTCGGCGCTGTTGGGGTCGGTGCCCGTGTTCTCAGAGGGGGCGGCGCCGTGCGTCTTTCCGAACGAGTGGCCGCCGACGATGAGGGCGGCCGTCTCCTCGTCGTTCATGGCCATGCGGCCAAAGGTGGTGCGGATGTCGTGGGCAGCGGCGACGGGGTCGGGGACGCCGTCGGGGCCCTCGGGGTTCACGTAGATGAGACCCATGTGGGCGGCGGCGAGGGGCTTCTCGAGGTCGCGGGGGGTGTGCATCTCGTCCTTGGAGTCGACGTCATTCTTGTGCTGGTCGCCGTCCACGACGCCCTCGCCCTTGACGCCCTTGTTGCCGTCGGCATAGCGCACGTCGTTGCCCAGCCACTCCGTCTCGCCGCCCCAGTAGACCGACTCGTCCGACTGGAACGTGTCAGGGCGGCCACCGGCGAAGCCAAAGGTGGGGCAGTCCATGGACTCGAGGGCGACGTTGCCGGTGAGCAGCATGAGGTCGGCCCACGAGATCTTGTTGCCGTACTTTTGCTTGATGGGCCACAGCAGGCGGCGGGCCTTGTCGAGCGACACGTTGTCGGGCCAGGCGTTGAGGGGTGCAAAGCGCTGCTGGCCCTCACCACCGCCGCCGCGGCCGTCCGAGACACGGTAGGTGCCGGCCGAGTGCCACGCCATGCGGATGCTGTAGAGGTGTTAGTACGCTGTACACTGCACGCTGTACACTACACCCTGCACACTGCACTGACTAAGCCCAGTCAAGACAAGAGAGCTACTCACAAAAGACCGCCGTAGTGGCCAAAGTCGGCAGGCCACCAGTCCTGCGAGTCCGTCATCAGCGCCGTGATATCCTTCTTCAGCGCATCGTAGTCGAGCTTCTTGAACTCCTCAGCGTAGTTGAAGTCGCCGCCGAGAGGATTCTGGCGGGGGTCGTGCTGTCTCAAGATGTTGACCTTGAGCTCGTTGGGCCACCAGTCGGCCTTTGTGGTGCCGCCACCAGCGACGTTGGCTGCCTTCATGGGACACTCGCCTTTAGACATGATTGCTGTGGGTCGAGGTGGGTGTGATGGGGAGAATGGGAGAAGAGCAATGTGTCCAAGGGTGGGTTGGGTATATAAGTCGCTGTCTGCAAGCGGAGCCAGCCCATTCGTAATCTTCAACGTCTGGCCATCCACTCGCTGTTGCCCCTCACTTGCTATGCACGGGGCCGCGTCTGTTAGCTCCATTTCGCCTAGCATCGCTGCGACAGCGACGTGAGCCCCACTTCTCCATGGTTTCCCTCAGAGCGCGACATTACTAACCTGTGCACATCCAGCTCTGCAATTACTTGACCATGCACACATCACCCTTGATGCCTCACCTTCTACAGCCTTGTGACCTGCCCTCTTCTTGTCGTCGACGCAATCGAGTCTTGTCGCCCGCCACCCACCAGGTGGGCCCAGGGAACACCCCGCGTCAAGTCCATTGCGTCGTACATCGCCCGGAACCGCACCATGCTGATCTGATCGACAGCCACGGCAGCGAATCATATCCTCTGGAAGTCAGCATGGCGCGACCGCCACGTGACATGGACAAATACCGAGGCCGAGATCGAGGCGGATGACAGAAGCAAACAGCACCTGTGGCGGAAATTCACGGTTGCGAGACAGTGGCTACCCTGGACCCTGGGCTTCGAGAAGCCTCCATAATGTCAGCTTATCAGACACGTCTTGGCTGGTAGATGTAGACTGGCGTGCTCCTGGCAACTGATGTATGCGCTGTCTTGAAGACGAGGCTGTCATGACGTCTCCCCCACGGTCCGACACCGCCCGTCACCCTGTCTGCCCCACGTCCATCACCCCGCACTTCACACGGCGAAGGATCACCACACTTTGCAGAAACACTGCCCCAGTGCCTTTCTCCGCAAGCCTCGTTCTCGCTCGCTGTGCGGAACAACACCGCCAGATGCCACTTCTAATTCCGTCTCGCGTGCATCGAGTCACGTCCGTGCTACACTGCACTTTCGCATGACTGAATCCTCACAACATATGCATCTCTACGCAACTGTGGAGGTCGTGTATCTTGGCGTAGCCCCAAAGGCCAACAGTGAGAGACTATGTGATGGGGCACGAACGTCCTAAACACAGTCGAGCCATGGCCCATTCTAGTAGACCCTCCTTCCACGAAGAGGGGTAACGGCAGGACCGAGGTTTGCTTCACTGCTTCATCGTTGATCTCTCAAGCCCCTCGTCTCTTCCTCCTCATCTTGTCCTCGTCTTCGTCTTCATCTTGTCCTCGTCCTCGTCTTCGTCTTCTTCTCGACTATCGCCTCAATCGGTTCTTTCCAAGCTCAGTTCTATTCTCATCTCAACATGGCGGACGACAAGGTGCAGACGTACGACATTCCCAAGACGTGCAAAGGTGGTGTAGTTGTCAATGAAGGCCCCGACTTTCACGTTGAAGTGCAGGATGTTCCCACACCAGAGCCAGGTTGGTGAGCTGCCCATGTCGTGCGTGCCATGGTTGACGTGACTACTAGGACCCACCGATGTCTTGATCAAGCTCAACGCGACCGGCATCTGCCATAGCGATATCCATTTCATGCTGAACGACTGGGCGCTCCCCAAAATGTCCGAGCTGGGCACAAAGTGCGCTGGCCACGAAGGTGCTGGTGTCATTGTCAAAGTGGGAAACCAAGTCAAGACGCTCAAGCCTGGGATGCGAGCCGGGTTCAAGGTAAGCCTTCACGTCGAGTTCATGGGCTCGAGAAGGGCACTGACACGGAAAAGCCGATCCAAGACACGTGCGGCGCATGCGAGCTTTGCCGTGGCGGTCAAGAATGCTACTGCGCGAGTGCCGTGTTCACTGGTCTGATGTGCGACGGATCCTACAAGCAGTATGTCGTCTCGCCCGAACGCTACACCACCATCATCCCCGACGGCGTCAACGACTACATTGCGGGTCCCATCATGTGTTCTGCGTCGACCATCTACACGTCCATCAAGGAGTCGGCACTGAAGCCCGGAGACTGGGCCGTGTTTCCAGGTGCAGGCGGTGGCGTCGGCATGCAGGGCGTGCAGCTCGCCAAAGCCATGGGTCTGCGCGCCGTAGCCATTGACACGGGCGACGACAAGGAGAAGCTCTGCAAGGACGTCGGTGCAGAAGCGTTTATCGACTTCAAGAAGGTGGACAACGTGGCTGAGGAGATTGTTCGCATCTGCGACGGCATTGGAGCCCACGGTGTCTTTGTCACGGCAGTGCAGACGTACCCATCTTCGGTCAGCTACCTCGGGGGCCGTGTAGGTGGAAAAGTCATGTGCATTGGCCTGCCTCCAGCGGGGACACAGCACATTGATGTTGATCCAAACCAGATGTGCTTCAAGAAGCAGAGCATTCAGGGCACCCTGGTGAGTAGCATGGCTGACGTGGACAAGACGCTGGACTTTGCGAAGAGAGGTCTGCTGAGGCCCATCTACACGGTGTACCCGCTGAGCAAGTTCAATGAGGCGGTTCAGAAGCTGAAAAGGGGCGAGATTGCCGGCAGGGCGGTTGTCGATTTCAACCAGGAGTAGGGAGAAAGTTGATGCGAGTGTATATAAAGGGCGGTGGATTGTACAGGAGATGATGTAGGGATGGGACCGGAGGGCGCTCGGCGTTAGCTTGCAAGCGGCAGCAGGGGCACAATGCAATGGAGGATGATTTACATGTAGTCCATTCATGTCGGCGCTTTCACATGTCGAGACCCTGGCGCGCCGGTAGATGGTGCACGTGCCAACGCGATCAGCCTGACGTGCGACGGGACGACAGGGCGCTCGGCTTATCGAAACGCCAACGAGACGATGCGCGGGTAGAGAATGACAGCGCAGCTCTCACTCCACACTCGCCGATGGTATGTCCAGCTCGTCAGCAAGCCAGTCCCCACGCGGACATGCCGAAGCTTCCTCCAGCCGAGCATCGTCTGGGCGCGCCTCCAACGGCAAGCAGCCCGCCGTTGAAGACGAGGACAGCGACGAGGAAGCGCTGCTGGCCGACGATCCGCTGAACAGCAGCCTCTCCGAACCGTATGCACGCCCATACAGACAAGCAATTCCACGCTAACTCGCCCCCAGCATCTCCTTCAAGCGCAAGCCCAAACCCACGCCCTCCTCCCTCCTCCCACGCTTCCTCGCCGGCGCCTCCACCTCCCCTCGCAACACGCCCAGCCCGCGCGCCCAGCAATCACGTCTCCAGCAGCTCCGCAGCCCTCGCTCCACCACCGCCAACAACACCAACAACACCAGCGACAACGGCAATGCCTCCACCGAGCTCATCCTCAACTACCTCGACACCCCCGCCGGCGCAGGCTCCCACCTGACCGACACCAAAGACGCCTCGGGCCTGGACTGGTACGTCGAAGGCCCCGGCCGACGCGTAGGCTACGACGACCTGACCGCCATTGACTGGATCTTCGAGTACGCCAAAGAGCGACAGCGCCTGCGCTATCTGTACTCGGGCGCAACCGGCCTCTTGGGCACCATAAAGCAGCTTGCCGACGCGAGCCAGGTGTGGATTATCCTCGTCGCCGCCGGCGTGTTGAGCGGGGGCATTGCAGCCTTCATCGATGTCGCGAGCGACTGGCTGGCCGATCTCAAGACGGGATACTGTAGCAGTGTGGAGGGAGATGGCAGGTTCTATCTCAACAAGGGCTTTTGCTGTTGGGGCATCGATACGGGAGAGCAGTGTGCAGATTGGCAGGAGTGGGGCAGTGCCATGGGTATTGGAAACGGGGGAGGGAAGTGGATCGTCGAGTACATCTTCTTCGTCCTGTTCTCGGTGAGTGAGACGGACGACACAAACCAAAAGAGATGCACAGCTGACAATACAAAGGTACTCTTTGCGGCATGCGCAAGCCTGCTCGTGCGCGAGTTCTCGCCCTATGCTAAGCACAGCGGTATTCCCGAGATCAAGACCGTTCTGGGCGGTTTCGTCATACGCCATTTCCTGGGTGCCTGGACATTGGTGACAAAGACACTTGGGCTTGTAAATCACTGCCGTTTCCCGTACACCAAATCACAGGCTAACCGGCACAGTGTCTCGCAGTCGCTTCAGGCCTGTGGCTAGGCAAAGAAGGCCCGTTGGTCCATGTAGCGTGCTGCTCAGCCAACCTCTTCATGAAGCTGTTTGGCAGCGTGAACGGTAACGAGGGTGAGTGCGCTACCTCCTTAGCCATGGAGCTGTGCTGATTGCATATAGCGAGGAAGCGAGAAGTCCTCTCTGCAGCTGCAGCGGCAGGCATATCCGTCGCCTTTGGCGCGCCAGTAGGTGGCGTGCTTTTCAGTCTCGAGCAACTATCATACTACTTCCCCGACAAGACCATGTGGAGCAGTTTCGTCTGTGCCATGGTCGCGGCCGTCACACTGCAAGCCTTCAACCCTTTCCGAACCGGCAAGCTCGTCCTCTACCAAGTCACCTACCACAGCGGCTGGCACGACTTCGAAATCGTCCCCTTCGCCCTGCTGGGCATTCTTGGCGGCCTCTACGGCGGCTTCTTCATCAAGCTGAACATGACCATAGCCGAGTGGCGCAAAAACCGCACCTATCTCAAGGGCCCCGTCACTGAAGTCGTCATTGTGTCCTCCATCACAGCACTCATCAACTTCCCCATCAAGTTCATGCGCGCACAAGCCTCAGAGCTGGTCTACATTCTCTTCGCCGAATGCGCCGATCTGACAGAAGACACGCTCGGCTTGTGTAAGTCAGGAAAAGCAAACACTGGTGTCATTGCCCTGCTTCTGATCTCAGCCCTGCTTGGCATCCTCCTTGCAGGCTTCACGTTTGGCTTGCAAATCCCCGCCGGCATCATCCTACCCTCGATGGCCATTGGAGGTCTCTATGGCCGCGCTGTCGGCCTTAGCGTTGAGGTCTTCCAAACCGCATTCCCTCACCTCTTCATCTTCAGCTCCTGCGAGCCAGATGTGCCCTGCGTGACACCAGGCACCTACGCGATTGTGGGTGCCGCATCTGCGCTCGCAGGAACAACACGCATGACCGTGTCTATCGTAGTCATCATGTTCGAACTCACCGGCGCGCTCACCTACGTCTTGCCCATTATGATCGCCGTCATGATCTCAAAGTGGATCGGCGACGCCATCTCGCCGCGAGGCATATACGAGTCCTGGATTCACTTCAAAGGGTACCCATTCCTAGACAACCGCGATGAAAACGGATCCTCCGTCCCCGACGTCCCCGCCGCACATGTAATGACCCGCATCGAAGACCTGACCGCCATCACCGCGACTGGGCACACGATCCAAAGTCTCCGCGAGATGCTACAACAACATCGCTTCCGCGGCTTCCCAGTGATATCCAACTCGTCCTCCAACGACAGCGACAGCGACGCCGACGCGCTGCTACTCGGCTACATCAGCCGCACAGAACTGCACTACGCGCTCTCGCTCCCGCCCTCAAAATCCCTGCCCCCCGAAACCGAATGCCACTTCTCGCACCAGCCGCTCTCGGACCCGCAATCCACCCTCGATCTCCGCCCCTGGATGGACCAGACGCCCATTACGCTCAACGCGCGCGCGCGCTTCCAGCTCACCGTCAGCATGTTCCAGAAACTCGGGCTGCGCTACGTGCTATTCACCGAGCGGGGGCTGCTGAGGGGGCTGCTGACCAAGAAGGACGTTTGGTATGTGCTGGATGGGATGGAAGAGGGGGCGTGGGATGAAGAGGAAGAGGAAGAGGAGCGTGGTGATGGTGATTTTGATGGTGAGCAAGTTGATGGTGATGGTGCAGACGTAAGTGGAGTCAGGAGAAGCGGATCAAGACACCAACATCAACACCAACACCAACATCGACAACGACACCGTCATCAACGCCCCGCTGTAGAAGAAGGCGGTGAAGAAATAGGATTACTGGGTACGCCCATGGAAGAAGAAGAAGATAGTTTTATTGGCGCAGAACTGGAGCAGGAGAGGGAGCGGAGAGGAGGGTAGGTAGGTAGATGGCGTTGTTATACTATACTATACTATATTGTGTTATGTTATGTTATGTTGTATCACGCTATCTTCCTATCCTATCCTATCCTATCCTATCCTATCCAATCCTATCCTATCCCATCCTATCCTATCCCATCCCATCCTTTCGTATCCCATCCCATCCCATCCCATCCCATCCCATCCCATCCCATCCCATCCCATCGCACTACTACAACCCAACACCACCACGCACGCACGCACGCACTCACGCACACCAAGACAAAAACAAGAAAAGGACCCCCGCTTTAACGTCGTGACAACTCGACGTTACGTAGATATCTGCCAAGCAGGCAAGGAGGGAAGGAAGAAGGGGGGTTCTGGCGGCTGTTGGTGGATTGGGTGGGCTGGTGGGCTGGTGGTGGTGTGGGAGAAGGGAGGAAGGAAGGAAGGAAGGGAGGAAGGAAAGGGGGTGGAGCAGCTAGGGTTGTGTTGTGTTGTGTGAAGCGGGTGGTGGTGCAGTGTAAAGTAATGTAGATGATATGAACTATGGAAGAAAACTACATCCTCTGCGTTTCTTTCACCACGTCATTCCTCCCTACTGTATCTTTCATGCACGGTCGTTAGATCATCAAACTATCTACGTTTCCAGTAGCGAGAAAAAATAAAAGTAACCTGCGTCTATCTCGCGAAAAAAGATATCTACGCACCATTGCCGTTGTAGGCGAACAGGTTGGGGCTACCGCCCAGCGTGCCATTGACGCGGTTAGCAGTGCCGAGAGCCTTGATGCGCGAGGTGACGGCGGCAGGGGTCGACAGGCCTTCGAGCGCCTGCAGGTACACGGCCAGACCGGCGATGTGGGGCGCGGCCATGGAGGTGCCGTTGAGCGAGGCGGTGGCCGAGTTGCTGCCAATGTACGAGGAGAGGACGGAGACACCCGGGGCGAAGATGTCGACGCCTGCGCCGTAGTTGGTGAATGTGGCTGGGATGAAGCTCGAGTCGGCGGCGGCGACGGTGAAGGCGTTGGGGGCGTTGGCGGGAGATGTGCTGGAGACCGGGAGCGGGATGCCTAAAACGTCGTCACCGTTGCCGGCGGCAACGACGGAGAGGACGCCCTGGGTGTAGGCAGCCTGGATGGCCTTGGTCCAGGTGGTGGAAGCAGGACCGCCGAATGACATGTTGATGACGGAGCGGGCGGTGCGGCTCTTGGAGGTGATGTCGTTGACGGCCCAGTTGAAACCTGCGAGGATGGTCGACGTGCTTGCCTGGTCGCCGTGGAAGACCTTGACGGAGATGAGGTTGGTCTTCTTAGCAACACCGTAGGTGCTGCCACCGATGATACCGGCTACGTGGGTGCCGTGGCCGACAGTGTCAGCGTGGGTTCCGCTGACAGCGGTGTATCCAAGAGTAGCACGGCCACCGAACTGGGTGTGGCCGGCGAGGATACCCGAGTCGACAATGTAAGCGTATGTGTCCTGTCCAGCGGTGGTGTCGTAGATGTACGAGGTAGAGGCACCGGAGCGGTGGCTAATGGCGCCGAGACCCCAGGTAGCACCAGTCTGGGTAGTCAAAGCCTTCTTCTCAAGCTTGTCCTCGTGGACCTCCTCAACATCATACCGGAGGTATGCAATTGTGTCGGGCTCGACGAGGGCGACCTACGATTTGTTAGAATGGCCATGTTTTCTCAGAAATGTTAACACTCACGTCAGGGCTGGCCTTGATCTCAGCAATGGTGGCCTCGTCGAATTCTCCAGCATACGCCTTCCAGTCCTTGATTTCATATTTATTCTCAATACCCGCAGTGTCGCGCTTAAGGCTGCGCTTGTGAACGTCGCTGACCCAAGTAAGATGGGACTCGACGGCAGCAGCATCGACGCTTGGCTTGAGGGTGACAATGAACTTCCCAGGGATGATGTCGTCCCTCTCGGTGATGGGAGCAGGAGCTGCAAGGACAGCGGGGAGCAGAGCTCCAAGGAAGACTGCGAGGTTGCGAACGTTGATCATCTTGAAGGTAGTGAGTGGAGGCCGGTAGAAGAGACTGAGCCTCTGAGGACCCGAGACCAATGCTTGGATGGTGGTTGTAGGGCGGCCTCCTGTCCAGCTTATATACGCCCCCTCGAGGCCTTCATCGATGGCACCGCTATCACCATTTGTTTGTAGTATGATGCCATATTGGTTGTCGCAGTGCTGGAGCTGCGGCAGCTATCTCGATTGAGAAGGTAGATGGTAGTCACCACTCGCAAGCCGCGGAGGGTACCTATTCGACAATCGACCAATACTATAGCGTGAGTTCCTAGACGAAAGAATAGGCCCTGTTCGGGAGATGTTAACGTGCGCCCTAATAACTGTTATCATGCGCCCCTGTAAGTTACTATTACCAACAAAGTCCCTCTGCAGCTCTCTTAAAGAGTTTCTACAAGAGTTAAATCTAAGTAAGAAAAGCCTAAAAAACTAATTACCTACAAAATTTTAACTCATTTCTACCAAGTTTTGGCTTTTAAAAGTGTTTCAAAGACAAAGGACTAAGAATTTTAGATCTTGCCTACTCCTAATTTGGAAGTAGGTCTGCAGGGGGGATTAAGAAAGGATCTGACTGGTTGGATAGTTCTTATAGGGACGCATGATAAACAATCATTAATTAGAGACCAAGATGGTCAGGTTGACACCTGCCGCATTCGGACGGGATTTAATATGAGATAGACAGGGATGGTGCAGTGTCAAGCCTAAGCACCGGGACAAACCTATTAAAGAAGGAAGATGACTGGACCGTTTCACGCAGCCATGCGTCTGGTTGTGGGGAAAGTGATACAGAGAATGAGAATGCTGAAATGTGCGTACACTGCCATTCATTGGTGGACTAGTTGATGGAGGCGTTGAACGTAAGACTAGTACCTGACGGTGGTGAGCAGGCACCCGTTCACTGGTTAGCCTAGCGCGTAAGCGATTTTACAGGGTACTCGTCACTCCTGCGGCACTTGGCTGTGCTTACAGCACATGACGACAGAGGAAAAGGAATGCGTGAGCCACTGTCTCATCACCGCCTTGGACTCGTTACTCACAAGATTGAGACAGGACCGAGTGGATTCGATGTGGACGATGCTGTGGTGCAAGCCACTTGGTCGCTTTGGCGTTGTGGTTCCCCTCTCAGGGCCTGTTTACTTTGCAATCAGCCAATTTTGTAGAAATCGGCGGATTTTGCAATTGGAAATTAGTAACACTAGGACTGTTTACTTTTAACAGCTAATTTAAACAAATCTAGACTGTTTACTAAGCTCGGCCATATAGTGTTCGGCCACATATAGTGATCGGCCACCCCACCAAAACGCGTCACAGTCTTTGAAGTCGTGATATTTTCAACACAACCTGCTCAAAATGGACGCCCGTGAAGCTGCTATACAATTAGCTATCCATGATCTTAATTCTGGTGTTTTTACAAGTCAAAGGAAGGCTGCCAAGGCGTACGGAGTCCCTAGATCATCGCTTTAGGAGCGCCTTAAAGGTCGCCAACCAAACGCGATAGCACATCACCAACAGCAGCGATTGACTTAGGAGCAAGAGCGCTTCTTAGTGGAGTGGATTCTTGAAGAGGACTTACGTGCTCAGCCCCTGTCCCATCCGCGCGTGCGAGAGATGGCCTCCCGAATACTTCAGATGAATGGGGACCACGCTCCGCTCGGTCAACTGTGGGTACCCCATTTCATCGCTCGCAATCCACAGGTCGCCTCTATTGTTGGGCGTACAATTGAGACGGCGAGGACTACAGGAGCTTAATATGAGACTGTTCGTGCCTTTCTTGAGCTATTTGAGCGTACCAGAATTGAGCTGGGTATACAGTATGAGGATATATGGAATATGGATGAGACTGGGGTTGCCCTTGGGGTATGTACAAACACCAGAGTCGTTGCTAGCTCGTTAAAGAAGAAGGCTTATATCAAATCCCTAGAGGATCGTGAGTGGGTATCAATAGTTGAGACGATATCCGCCACAGGCGTCAAGCTTCAATGCCTCGTCATCTTTAAGGGCAAGCACCTCCAAACCACGTGGTTCCCAGCACAAGGAGTACCCGATTGGCTATATACAACGTCAGAGAATGGATGGACGTCAAATCAGATTGGATTAGAGTGGTTACAGCGTATATTTATACCAAATACAACTCCACGCCAAGGCACTTAGAGACTCCTTGTTCTGGACGGCCACAGCTCTCATATCCCTATCGACTTCATGTGGACCTGCTGGGAGAACAAGATATGGCCTCTCTACCTTCCCCCTCACGCCTTACACGTGCTTCAGCTTCTGGATCTTGCTCCTTTCTCTGTCGTTAAGACGAAGTATCGATCTGAGATCCGGGCTCTCTCTGCCCTTGATGACGCGGCACCTATCAAGAAAGAGCGCTTTGTAGTATCCTACAACAAGGCAAGAGAGGAAGGTTTAACTGAGCGAGTAATCCGAGCTGGGTGGAGAGCCTCAGGGCTCTGCCCATATAACCCAGACCTCGTCTTACTCTCATCCCAGGTATCCGGCCGTCCAGCAACACCACCACGTAATAACCAGGACTCAGAGCTCTCAAATTCTATCCTTAGCACGCCTTAGAGCGCACAGGCTCTATATAGGGCTCACCAGCAGCTCCTACAGTCAGAATCTCTCTCACAGAGCACTCGGGTAGTGCTTAGCAAGGCAGGCAAGGCTATAGCGAAGGCAAATACTTAAGCAGCTAAGCTCTAAGCTGAGAACTAACAACTTAAATATCAATTAGACAGTACTAAGATTACCCGCTCAAGGAAGCGCGTTCAACCCAACCTAAATAAGCGCTTCAGTAACGTTGAAGCTATTAAGGCTGCGCTTGAGCGAGCGGCGGCATTACAGGCTGAGCAGGCATCACGTTCAGTTGAACAAGAAGCTTAAAAAGCAGCAGAGGCAGCAGCAGCTCTCACGCTTCAGTCCATGTGTAATGAGTGGCAATTAGAGACGCTGTAGCTGAAAATATCACGACTTCAAAGACTGTGACGCGTTTTGGTGGGGTGGCCGATCACTATATGTGGCCGAACACTATATGGCCGAGCTTAGTAAAGTGAGCTACTTGACCTTGAGAGGTAGAGCAAAGCTCCTGAAGCAAGGTGCTTAGATGTGTGTGTGCAGAGATACCTAAGTCTGAGCTTAGGAGGTCGGATGCCTGTTCGAAAAGTGATGCTTCCACACCTCTCTTTCTTTGCGGTCTACACCTTCCAGTTCTAGAAAGCGATAGGTAACAGTATTGTCTGTTATGCTGCCAGCGTAGGGTAGTCAAAGCAATACAAACTGTAATGGAGGCACAAGATCCACTTGGAGTGACCAGACAACGTTGTCGTGTTGGTCGAGTGTACTGCTTTCATCTCTCCGCGAAATTCTAGGCCGCGGACGCGGTTATGGAAACAATACAGTTGTGATAATCTCGACAATCTGTCCGGAGGCAGAGTGTCTCCGAACAAGCCGTCTGAGCTTCTCGTGCGGGAGACGCGCTTGGATATTTAGGTAATCTGATTGGCTGACAAGAGGGTGCTGAGCCTGGCACGTGCAAAAAGTGCTGCCGAATACACTAGCCGGTCACTCTGGGTCACTCTGGGCAGGATCTAGCGAGACATCCGGTGCAGTCTGGGGAAGAGTGAAAGGTGTCAGCGGTGAGAATCAGAATGCCGAGCGCGCAAGCCGATGATGGCCGCTATGACGTCGGTGCTCGTGAACTTTAGTGAGGAAGTTCAGCCATGTGAAAATTCGCAGACTGGAGATATCGTGGTGGAGTTCAATGACGATGGCAGAGACGGAGAAGTTGATGTCGATGTCGTGTTGCAGCAGGCTTTCCGGTCGGTCCCTGCGGATGTTGGCTGACATAACGATCCCTTCTCTGTTCGGCCGCCCGCTCACTCCACGATCAGCTAACCTTTTCAAACCGCCACCTTGCCTGACGCGGCGTAACCCCATCTTCCCAATGCTCAAACACGTTAAGCCTGAGTGCCTGCCGAGTCAGCCAGGCCCTTTTTGAAGGCGGCCGCGAGACAGTGCCGCTGCAGTAGCCGCAACATCTGCGCGGCCGAGAAGCAGTACATTCATTGAAGCTCTACGTCAGGTCGTCTCGAAAGGTAGTCGCAGTAGCGCAGAGTTGCCTGGGCATGGAGGCTGTGACGCTTCTCCGCGTTCCAAATGCAGCCATCTGGCCAATCCGATACATTCTCGCGTGACGTCGGATGCTGTGATTCGTGGCCTGACACTCTGGCACGCGGAGATGAAGTTGGGTGGAGAGACCATCGCACAGCCTACTCGTGACATGGCGCTTCCCCGCACATGTCTGCAGTATATACTTCCAAACACCTCCGCTGCATGGATGATTTTGAGGTACAACTTGTTTCAAGCAGCCACCATCGATACAACCACCAGTCTTGGCCAAAGCATTAAAGCATCAACGAGAGCGAACTCCAACATATAAACATCACTCTATCCAAGCCAGCCTCCAAGTCAACTCCCGTCAACCATTCAACCACTCCAACTACAATGCCTTTCCGATTCACCCCACTTCTCCGCCAGAGGCTCTTCACCACATCCACAAGATCCCGCAACGCTATTGCCATTGGCGATGTTGCCACTGAGGAACTAGCGGCGGCCACCAAGGCTGTTCCCAAGCTTGGAAGAATCGCCAAATGGTATCTCCCCTCAATGGCCGTCGCCGCTGTGGGCATGATGTACATCCCGGCCAGCCTATACATTCCTCGTGCAGAGCCAAAGCCTCGCTCAGTCACCCTTGACGCCGCCAACCGTCACATTGGCTACAGCATCACCACTGCTCTCAACGAGTCCAACCGCGCCGTCCACGCGCCCGTCGAGCTCACCCAAGAGCAGAAGAACCAGGCTCTCATGGACCTTTACGGCGAGCGATCCAGCCTTGAGGACATGGAGCGGGCCATTGCCGGCATGGAGACACGAGCGACGAGCCAGAAAGACAGGAATGCAGCACTCGAGGCAGCCTATGGCGATAGGAGCAGTATCAAGGACCTTGAGAGGGCCATGCAGATCTACGAGGTCCAGTGATTAAACCCAGAGAGGTGCATGATTTTAACCCTAGAGCCACCAGCTTCAAGCTGAAGAGAGCAACTACGCCACTTCCCGCTGAGGGATAGGGCACGGTGAAGAGGGAGAGGACACTGTGTGCGCGGGACGCTGCAAGTCACGCACCGGGTGCGAGGACACTGTCGTTGCAAGCACAAAGACGCTCGACATCACGATCCTCGAGAAGTGTCGGCGGAAGAAGAGATGCGATGTGCATCAGAGCAAGGAAGAGCACGTACGAAGGAAGACTATGTTCAAGATAGCTACGAAGTTACGAACAACATCAATATCAATAGCAAACTATCCCATATGTTCAGAACAATATTTTCGCACCCCTATTTTCGCAATTCCCCAACTTCAACACAAAGACGTTGGTCTGCATTCCAAGCTCCACTTTCTTCTGTCTACATGAACCTCTGACGTCGCACATAGAAAGATTCTCTCCTGACAGTGGTGGTGTGTCCACTCATCCAAAGCTCGTTGCACAACCCGACAACACCCGAGCTCACCCGACGGCCGCGCGACGCAACACCAGCAGAGCCGCATGTCTGTGCTTTGAGATTTGAGCCTCCACATACCGACCGTCTCCGTCATTGTACTTTGCGGTGTGGGTTTTAACGCGGAAAAAATTGCGGTGGTTCGGAATGCTGGAGGAGATGAGATCATTGTCAGTGCGATGGAAATCTGCCGGGCCCTTTCTCTCTGGACTAATGTGATGGTAAGTCCTGGCTCTCGAGTTCAAGGGAGGATTTCCAACGGAAGAATTAGTGCCGAGACCTTCAGCCCATGGGAAGCGGTCAGTGGCAGAAACTGTAGGATGAGCAGTTGTGGAAATGAGTGTATGAGATCCTGCCTATTCAACCAAGATGTTTTTTTACTGGCCATCTGCCGCTCACGGTAGGTAAACGATCTGCAGTGCACTCTCCATATGCGAATACGACTATCACTCTGTTTATGTGTTTACAGGAATTCTGGTTCACATTCCTGCAGAAACTTCGGCTCTGTAAGAATATTTGATAAGTATGTACTCAACCACCTGCTACTAACAGAGTATCAATTACACAGTTCATGCTGAACTTTACCTGTTCTACCACCGCCGTCCGCTTGCTTCTCGGAGTTTGTCATCAAATTCCATCTGCCGTCCATCTCAGGGTATCATCACCGTGTCTCCACAAGGCCAGCTCTTACATCAGGAAGTATGCAAACGCACCAGCAAGACCAGCAAAGGTCACGCTACCAGAAAGATGAGATGCGGCACCGGTCGACGAAGCTGGTGTACCCGATGCTGAGCCGGAGGGTGAGGTCGAGGTAGTGCTCTCTGTGAGGTTGCCGCCTGTGCCCGCCTTGACCGTGGGCGATACGTTGCTGTCGATCTCTGCAGATGCGTTTTTGAAAGCAGCCAGAGTCTTTGCACCGGTGGCGCTGATGGGTGTTAGAGAATTGCAAACAACAGCGGAGTCTTGGGGCTGTGACTTACGGTGGGTTGATCACACCAACCATGCCACTCTGGCAGTGCTTGCCTTGCGTGCAGTAGAACCACACGGGTGCCGACGCATTTGTTACTTCATAGGTGAAGGTGGAGTTCGCCACATTTTCTGTATCTGTAGTGGCTACGAAGCCTGACCAGAACCCGTTGTTCATGGGTGCGCACGGTGAATTGAAGGCGGCCTGCGCAACGGAGTGGTTCTTGGGCCAGAAGCGGAATGTAACTGTATCACCCTCGGCTGCGGTGATGGTATCAGGCTTGAAGACAAGGTCCCCGGTCTTGGTTCCGACCGCGACTTTGTGGTCTACTGCGAGTGCAGAGCCAGCGAGGGCTGTAGCAGCGAAGAGAGGAGAGAAATGCATTATGATTGGCTGTGAGGGTAGGAGTCTAGCTCTTTTGGGTATCGATGGTGAAATACGGTAGTAGAAACGTAAGGATTATGATGTGAAACTAGAAGAGAAGAGAAGATTGGGCCTGCCTGATGAATTGATACTGCATTTGAGAGAGTTTGAGGCCATTTTATATCATATAGTGAATGCGTTGCCGCCGCGCTGAGCATCCAAAATGGAAGTGTCGGCCTGAACAGGCCATGGCGGAACGGGTTCGAGACTTCAGGCGTCGCAAAGGCACGAGGAAGAGATGCCTTGACACCTGAAGCGCCAATCCTTAGATCGAACTGGCACACGAAGGAGGCCAGTGATTGGATATTGTTCACGATACGCGCCTGGCTATAGCCACAGGGCCTCTGGGTACCTGAGGCACAATCCCAGGTCTCTTGTGTGGCTGAGGGCATTTCGGCGCGTACCGCATTGATCTGAAGTATGTTATGTTTCCGCAAGATGGATGAAACTCGATGACGGCTGTCGTTGGAGACGCAAGATGTGTGGAGCCCTTGCTAGCGTGCTTTGGCGCGTGAAACCCCAGCCTCGCTTCCCTTCTGACAGCTCAACCACCATCAACAGCCGCCGCTTGATACCATGACATCTGAGGAGCCGTGTCGCTGACAAGTCGATGACATGCTTCAGACGGTGTTTCTGCGATGCCTCGACTGGCGCTCGGAGAAAACACGGCAGCGCTGCTTACTCAGTCATGTTGACCGCCTCAACTCAGCACTTAGTTTCTGAAGCTACCTTCTTATCGACAATGGGGTCACCGCCTACGACCACCGCTGATAGCAAACCGTATACGGACATTCATCGGGTTGTTGCCGTGCATTGTCCCAGCGCTCAGGTCAATGCTTAGTTTCCAGAACAATCCGTGGAGACGACGCGCCGTCGACCGAGGCCGCTGTGATGTCGCTTTTACCAACGGTGTAGCCTGACCGCTACTACGTACATACTTTGTACGCACACAGCACGCATTCATCCGCCCGTCGTCATTACTGCGAGAGACCTTTGTCTTCTGCTACTCGAGCGTTGGCCTTCCTCAGTACAACTTTGCAAGCACCGTGCGATCAAACCCCATCGACCCTGACGTGGATACTACTTCCGCCACACCCGGCAGGGTCCACCATGGGCTTTTCCTCTTTCAATGCTGGCATTTGCAGCTTTAACCCAGGATATCCTGATTATGTCTTCGAGAGGCAACTCAGCGCTGCGATATTTATTGATCGTTGTCAAACACTGCTTGTTGCGGACGACCCGGATGTAACCAGCTGCCAGCTAGCCGTTAGCCTCGGACATTTCTCTCGCTTGTGCATCTCCAAGGAAGCTGGACCCACTCTTTCTATGCCAAAAATATACCCGCCTCCACATCTTCTCTCGTGTTCATCGACGCTATGAGCTCACCTGCTCTATTTGCCTGTCGAGCACCGCCTGCACGCAGTCACCTGCGCTGACGGTTGCAGCTAGTCTCAGTAACATCGTATACTGAGCCATGGATCTCCCTCGCTTTCTGCTTATCGTTGCCGTGTCCGACTGTTGCTATGACGAAAGCATGGAATGAAGCTGTATACGGTAAGCTGAGGATGGGAGTATAAAGACGGTCATGACCGCAGGTAGAGGAACACATCATCAGCTTGAACAATCACAGTACCGGCTTCCTCAATCACCATCTCCAACCGCCTTTCACCCATATTCAGCTCTATCGTCCATCGATCTCTCCCATCAAATTCTCAAGATGAAGTTCTCCATGTCTGCAATTGGTCTTGGCCTCGCCAGCCTTACTTCTGCCATCTCTGGTACGATCCGCTGAGCGTTCTTAACTAGCAATACGCTAACAAATGTAGTTTCCTACGACACCGGCTACGATGACGGAAGCCGTGCATTGACTGCGTTGTCCTGCTCAGACGGTGCAAACGGTCTCATCACCAAGCACGGATGGAACACTCAAGCCAACGTCCCCTCATTCCCTCGCATTGGTGGCTACCAGGGAGTAGAGGGCTGGAACTCTGCACAGTGCGGCACTTGCTACGGCATCACCTACAACGGCAAGACTATCTACGTCTTGGCTGTCGACCACACTGCTACTGGCTTCAACCTCGCCAAGGCAGCGATGGATGAGCTCACTAACAACCAGGCTGCACAGCTTGGTCGCATCGATGCTCAGTACGCGCAGGTGGCCACCAGCAACTGCGGCTTTTAAGTGCTGAAAGTTGACTGAGCATCACGACACAAACAAGTCATACAAGATGAAAATGGCCATAGCGGTCTTAAATGTTTATTGCTCACGGTGTGGGTTGCATAGCGGGGAACACAGCATTTACGAGAGCGAGTCATTCCTTACGATCTCAATCATTAATCAAAATTAATTCACCTGACTACACCGGAACCTTTCCTCTCTCATCTGCTACTTGCATCAACCTCTTCAAAACCTTACCATCGTCATCATAGCAGCGAGGAGAGTTTACATTAATATATTCGTGGTTTGAATAAGAACCTTGACGATAAAAATCGTGGCCGATAACCTCTGGCCCGTGGCCGTCGAAGTCCAGCCATAGAGACATACTGACAGGATCGAAGGAATAGCATCTGTTATCAACTGACCTGTTACTAAGATTGTAGCGGTGGTCGAAGGCTTCCTTGGTCCACTGGTCCGAGCTACGTGCAGCGGACTGCTGTAGGTGAAGAAGTCCAGATCTTAGGCGATCGAACACATCGTACCAACACAAAGAAACTTCTTCAAAGTAGGGCGAGATGATAGGTGGAGATATTTTGGGGTTTGTGTCACAAATAGCAAATGCTAATCTGTCGTCTTTACCTCGCAGCAACGAACAATTCTGGCGGATGTTGGGCCTTACACTTTTGCTGCTCACTCGGTAAAAGTGGCGTGCATCAAGCGGGCTATCACCATGCATGCGCATACCAGGCTTGCATGATTGGGTAAGGCGTCCTACTACGTCATCAGCTTATATTGTCTTATCTCACTGAAAGGGACAAACAATGGCAATATTCTGACACTCGAATCTACCTCGGCCAGCATGCTACCTATGATGCGTATCAGTTTCAGTGTGCAGGCCCTATTTCTTCTGCAGTTGTGCTTCGCCAAAGGCGATCAACAAATCCTCGGCCCTCAGGTACGACTCCGCAATGCCTCGCTCGCCGACGCAGACGACATAACAACAATCGTCATCTCTGCCTTCGAACCGATGCCGAGCTGGCAATATCTCTATTCTTTCCGCCACACCTTCCCTCAAGAACATCGAGAGTGCGTCCGTTTCGGCATCACACAGATGCTCTCAAACCCCGACTCAAACACAGAAGTACTAGAGGCACCGCCTGGCAGCGAAATTCCTCTTATTGCGGTTGCTGTTTGGAATCAGAACCACTCCGCTTTTCAATCAATTCTGCGGAATCCGCCTGGTAAGAGTAGATGAAGTGACTTAGTGGGGAAAGTCTGTTGCTTACATGGAACAGAGGGCTGTTTCAAGAGCCTGAACATCACGCGTGCAATCGACTGGGAGCACAAATTCAACGCCGCAGAACGGAAGTACGTTCTAGATGTCTTTGGAGAACAGCAGCTATATCTTTACGAGCTCGCTACGCATCCAGACTACCAGTTAAGAGGCGCGGGGACGATGCTTGTCGAGAGAGGCATTGAAAGGGGAAGGAGAGAGGGTGTGAATGTTACACTGATCGCGCAACCTACTGCTGAAGGGTTCTATTTGAAGAAAGGATTCAAGGAGATAAGAAATATCAGTATTGAATCTGTGGACAAAGATGAGGCGTTTGGATTCAATATCATGGCATATGGCTTTGATGAAGACGCTTTGAAGTAGAGGCGACTAGACTCAATGCAAACAGTCATCCTTGGTACATGTGACAATACTTCCAGTGCCACTGTTAGCCGTATCTAATAGTTTAGTCTGCTAAAGTACAAGACAATTTTATGCTGTGGAGTAATTTTACAAGCGCGCAATCTCTGGGACGAATTCACTGCGCATCTATACATGTTTCAAAAAAGCAGAAGTAGTAAGAAGCCTACAGGATATGTTACTGGCATCACATAAATAACCTGGAACTGTTGAGAGCCTCCGGCACCGCACTGGTCCTTCCAAATCAGTGCCACTTCACTCCTGTTGACCTCGCATGAGGTGTCGTTCACATACTGTCAACGACCCTGTATGCTAGCCTTCTTGTTCTCTCTAGTAAGTTCCTCTGAATTCGTTGTTACATGTTTATCATGCCCTTCTTAGGGGTTTCCATGAGTGCTTCGCGGTCTTCTGTGAATTTCCGTTTCATCCACTCTGACGCCTAGAAATGGGTTCCCGCGCCATTCCATAAGCACATGTGTTGGCGATGAGCATATTCATTTCTCGAGCTGATCTCACCAATATGCTCTTTGCCACCCCATTCGCCAACTTTTGTGGCTGATATCACAAAGTACATTGTCAGGGGATTGTGATAAGCTTTTGGCTACGAAGCTGTCCGCAAGCAACCAACCCAAATTAAAACGTAGCTCTTGAGATCCTTGGGCATTGGCAACTTACGCTTGAGATGAACTCGCGTCCCTGCTTTAGTCTTTCCCATGGGACGAATTTAATCCAGTGGACAACGTGTTGAAAATATCGAAAGGTACCGTCCTGAAACAATTGCACAAGCGTTGTACGTTGGCATTGAGACAGACGAGACACCCATCCTCAGTGCAAGGTATCAGAACCAGACTTTCTGCTTAAGTCAGGTTGCAGAAAGCAATGGCTTTGGGGAAGATCTGGTTGCAAGCAAAACTAATCCGATTCATATCAAGTTAGTTACACAGGCTACGAGGAAGTGACTAAGGATTTTGGTGTGCTTAAAGGAAAGAGCCTGGAAAGACAGCTCATTCCATGTTGGCTGTTTCACAGCGCGGAGGGAGACTTGCTGAACCCAGACATACAGTATTGGAAGAAAGACTTGTAGAACAACTTATTACATAACAAACGCTGCAAAGCTGCAGCAAGGAGTAGTATAACGTCATTTAGCTAGTTACTCTAGATTAATCCCTCTCTTTTTTTCTTCTAGATATATATATGTAAATATATTTACTTACAATGTACTAAATTATTTTAAAATAATAAAGTTGTAAAGAAATATAATTTGTTTAAGTACTACTAATTTAAACTTTAGTTTAAGATCTATTAAAGAAATTTAAGTTGTTTAATATATAATATTTAATAGTTAACGTATTCAACAGGTAAGTTAGCTACACAGGCGAGTTGGCTACTCTGCTAAGACTACACCAACATTCTACCTTATAACGCAATAACTTAACAACAACATAAACCTACGCTCTTAAAAGAGGCTATAATACAGCTTGCGCTCTAGGCACTTAAACAAGATGCAAACCTTACTATACAACACGCTGCAGCTATATACAACGCGCCTTACAGCATACTACGTAATTAATACACAGGATAACCTGCACAAGCTAATTGTACGCTAAGTTAACAGAATATAGATTAGACTAAGGAGGATGTAATTGCTAAGTATATTCTTAAGCTAGATGCACAAGGATTTGCCCCTTAGCTAGCTGCTATAGCTAATATAGCTAATTCTTTACGTACTAAGCGTAATATAGGCTATATTAGTATAAACTAGCCTAATACATTTGTTAAGCGCTGCTCTAACCTTAAAGTAAAGTTTAATTGCAAGTACAACTACAAGAGAGCCCTCTGTAAGGATCTAGAGATTATACAAGGCTAGTTTAGGCTTGTAGCAAATATTAAAGCTAAGTATAGCATCTAGAATAATAACACATACAACTTTAATAAGACAGGCTTTATAATAGGCTAGATATCTGCAAGAGCAGTTGTTATAGGTTTAGAGCGTTAAGAACAGCTAAAGGCAGTGCAGTAGGGTAATTAAGAGTAGATAATAGTTATACAGAGCATTAATAGCACAGAGTAGGCTATTCTACCCTTTATTATCTTTAAAGGCTGCAACTACCTCTCTACCTAGTATAAAGAGGACAACCTGCCCTATAACTAGGTTATTAGAGTCTCTAAGAACAGATAGACTACTAACAAGCTTAGTCTAGACTAGTTAAAGCACTTTAATGCCTATACAAAGACGCGCACCTAAGAAGTGCACTAGCTGCTCCTTATTAATAGCTATAAGAGCTACAACTCCCTTAACTTCTAACAATACTGTAAGGAAGCAAACATTATTACACTATATATGCCTCTATACTTATCTTACCTCTTATAACTACTAGATGTAGGTTGTTTTACCCCTCTAAAGAAGGTATATAAGTGCTAAGCTAAGAATCTTATACGCAACTATATTACTTATATTACTAAAACTAAGTTTCTACTATACTTTATAGACGCCTATAAGGAGATATTTACTTCTAGTAATATCTAAGAAGGCTTCTAAGGCGCTAGAATAGTCCTCTTTAACCTAGAACAGGTTATAATAGGTCTTAATATCTGCCTACGTACCCTACTGCTACCTACTATAGAAGATAAGCTCTAGCAGTTCTAAACCCTAAGTACTACTCTGTAATTAGGGTTGCAATTAACGCTAGTTTAAGAGAGGATTTAAAGGCATACAAGCAGCTTACTAACTTTAATAGTTAAGGCCTTTAAAAAGCTTACTAAAGGCGCAGCTATAGTAGCGTATAAGCTAGTGTTAGCTTAAAGGGAGATTACTAGGCTTTAAGCAGTAAATAAGGCTGCTACGCAACGTAAATTGCATAAAAGAAAGCAGTTACAGCAGGAGAGAGTCCTAACAGCTAAGAAAGGCCTTTAATTAACTACTCTAACTAAGTTTAGAGCGCGTAGTAATAGTAAGAAGGCAAGGAAGCAAGTACGTGTTAAAGGAGGTAAGGCAACCTAAAGACGCTGTAAAAAGTGCTATAACATAGGGCATAACTCGCGCACGTGTAAAAAGCCTAAAGAAGGTGTTACTAAATAATATTATATACTATACTACTATGTACAATGCTAATATAGGCTAATGCAAGCTATAATAGGGTAGAATGTTAGTATAGTCTTAGCAGAGTAGCCGACTTGCCTGTGTGGCCAACTTACCCGTTAAATACGTTATTTAATGTTTAATAGTTGCTTAATGTTAATTGTTAAATAGTTATTTAATATTTAATAGTTATATAATAGTTATTAAAAATCTATTTATTATTTAATAGTTCTTTTATCTAGTATAGCAATTAATTAATCTTGCTAGGACGCTAAGCTCTGTACGCCAGGCCTAGATAAGCTAGATTGAGGGGTTGCTGTGCTTATCAGAGCTATATGCAGCTAGACGGCACGTACTATTAGCGATGCGTTGCTGCAACTAGCGATCTTCTCTTGGCAAGCTGCGCAATTATAAATACTTCGTTTATTTCCTTACTGTTTCTGCTCTGCGTGCAACAAACCTCAATTATTCTAAGCACTACCAGCAGGTTATCCCTTAAATATTCCCTGCGACTCTTAATAGGTAAGTCTTATTTACAGTACATGGCTCATATGTCGGCAAGCGAATGTCGGCAGAGTACAGATGTCATTGTGTTGTTGCTTCATCCTTTGTTGTAGCCACGCACCTGCTCTATTACTAACTTCATGTAGGCAACGGCGTATTGCGAGGCAATCAACAAATCGGAACACTAATCCGGATATAGAAGTAGTCGCCATGAGTGCCTCTACATATTATAATAGTTTATGCCACGATAGCGGCTTCAAAATAGATCTAGATAAAGAGTTCCATAACGGACTATTCGAGCCGCACGCCTACGCTATTGCAGGCGACGACGTTTCGCATAGCGCAAGCATTGATAACGTACACAACAATAATATAAACACCTTAAAGCGTGCGCACCTGGATGCGAACGTTAATAATACTGAGCCCTTGGAGAAACCTGTCAAAAAAAGCAGAGTCGGTAGTAACTATAAACCCCGCGTATTGTGTCCTTTCTACAAAAGGGACCCAATCAAGCATGCGCAAAGAGTGTCATGTTACCACACAGGGTTCGAAGAAATGTCTAGGCTCAAGCAACATCTCATCCATGTTCACGGGATTAAGAAAGAGTCTTTGGATTTCAAAAACCGAAGGTTCTCGAGTCTTGGAACAATGGAAGAAAAATGTACCCTGCTTTACCGCGATCTCTTCCCCCAAGATGATAGTGCTTCACCTTGTGAGTACGCCATATCCCTAGATCATACACAGCGTTGGCTAACGAAACCATAGACGAGGAGGCTGTTATCCCCGGTTCTCCTACCACAGCCAATGTTAGTGAAGCACTGTTGCGCGTCAAATTGGAAACGATTATGGCTCAACATGGTATTGATCCTGAACTCGCCGCCAGGGTTTCTACTATATTCCAAGGAGCCTCTGAAGCTATGAAATGTAACACCAATAAATTAAAAGATAACTACGGCCTCCTTACGCCCCCCACATCGGCCGAAAGCTCGCCTGAAACGAGCCAACTGGACGCGTTCACGACTCCAACTTTCGAACCACTCCCTGGAGTGCCTGTAACAAGGGGAGTTTTGGACAACAATTTCATCGATCCGTTGCTCTACCCAACGCACGATATGGATTCTATGCCTTTATTTGATTCTGGTATAGGCACGGAGTGTGCATGGGAATCATACAATGCAGCTCCTGCGATGGTTCGACCAGTCAACATATCAGACGCGGCGTTCGCGGGTACAAGCAAAATCTTGCCGTCGCTTGATGTGTGCTCCGACTGCCTGTCCACAAACATTATTTACGGCTTTCCAGTGGCACCCGTCGATGAGCCGCAGCCTTTGTCCGGCAACCTTGACGTGGTACAAGACGTCGAGAAGTTTCCGTCGCCTACGGAAGAGTCGTCGTCAGTTGATCCGTTCATGGGTGCGGATCCATTCACAGATGAAGCTGGTTCCATTTTGACTTTGAGTCCTGAGCTCAATTGGGATGAATGGCTTTTAAGTGAGGATAGATGCGACGACATTTGGACACAGTCAGGGGTATCGGCAGAATATAGTGCCATTGACAAGCTATTTGAGTTTTGAAGAGAAAGTAATCATAAAAATTGGATTAAGCTGTTGAACCAGACTGAGGAACGGAAACACGCGCTGGAGATCGCGCGGCCTGAAGTTTCTTTTGGGTATAGGTATTCGTTATTATCTTGATGAGTATATAGTGCAGAATAATCTTATCGGGTTTATCTAGAGTGTGTACGCAGTGCTGATGTTTGTTAGGTGTTGTTGTGTGGGCGAGTGCCTCCTAAATATAGACAGAACGCGTGCTTGTATCAAGGATTGTAAAACTTCTTATCTACAGTTCCTAGTTCAACTATATCTACAGCTTAACTTAAGATTGTTGCTATAATGCACTTATTAGGTCTAATCTTCTTAATTAGACTAGTAGTGTGTGATTTGTTTAGTGTGTCGGTGTGTCCGCAGTCAGAGTCGCTGGCAAGAGTTACGACGAGTGTATGGTGGAATACCTCCATACTCTGCATGTTCTTTCCTAAGCCGGGCTCCATATCTATCTCGAGATTCCAACCTGTTTCTATGGGTCTCGCTAGAAATGAGATTACTTATTGATGTCTTGAGTAAACTTACGCGCGACATTCTTGGCTCGCTCGGCTTGGCCCTTGTGGCGCGCTCAAGGTGGAATAACCTGTTAGTATTTATATTCTTTTTTAAGAACGTTAAAAACTAGTAGCCTGCTGCAGCCTAAGTGCTAGGGTTGTAGTAGTTGTTCTTAAATTGTGCAGTAGTCTTATGTTATGACAAAAGTCAATTTACAGTATATGCCTAGACAAGGTTATTAGAAGATTGGTCTAAGCTAATAAATGCTGAGGAATCTATAGAGATAATTACAAAGCCTGTATGCAAGGCAGTGTCAACAGCGCCTTGTGCAGGTGACCGGTTTGTAAAGTTGTGCGCCTTGATAGTGCGGCGCCATTCGAGGAACACCCAAACGTCTGGCAGGGTAACGTCAAAAACCCAGGTCTTCAGATCAGGTACGATCTTGCCAGTGTTTTTTGATCAGAGTCTACTGAGACCTGCGGTGGTGGCATGGTTGCGGATCGGAAAGGTGCGCTGTTATGAGATGCAGAAAAATATATAGGAACGCGTAGCTATCGAGGTGGTGCGTGATAGCAATGGACGAGCACAATTGCGAGCTCCTGTCTACTTCCTTCCTTCTAGAAGCATACTTTTATATCAAGCAAGGTTTGTGCACAACCGTTCGATATATCGTGGTGTGGGATCTGCGCTGTAGATCAATTTTGAACTTTTCGGCGATCTTAGTATTGAGGGGTGAAAGGACAGATGACATATGTGTATATTTGTTTCCAAGAAGAGGCCTGTCTGGAAAGAAATGGTCTTATTTCTAATGAACTATAAGGATTCTGACGGACTGGTTGAGTGTTTGGCCGCGCGAGTTCGAATCGAATTTTTGATTCATGTGCTGCTCGTCTATCACATTGCATTGATTAAGTGTGGATGAGGAATTGGGTTCGACGATTTGTTGTTTGCCATCACGTACGTCTCCTGATGCATTGTATATACCCGATCTCCCGTGACTATGAATTGTATTGTCCCGCAATAGCCATGCTCATATACATCCTGTGCAAAACACCACCAAAAACGCCGTCGCCAATTGTGTGTTGTTGAATTAAGGGACGAGTGGACAGGTCTCTACTGAAATGGTCAAGGCGAAAGATCCATACTATGGATCTGTCGCATCTGCAGGATGTGTGGATGGCTCGTTATCATCTTCGAGGTAGACTGGGTCCTTGTAAGTATGTATAGGATTGTGGAGATTGTATGGCTTACCATGAGGTCGTACAAACCAGCTGCACAAAAATGCCAATCCGAACGTGGACGCTAGAACAACGAAAACGGTTTGTCGATAGCCTGCAACAGTCGCGCTGTAAATGCCGTTGAAGATGGTCGGTCCGACGACTCGAGCAATGGCATGTAACAGTCCGGTCGCGCCGAGCAGCTGGCCTACTTTGTCATTCGGAACGTGCTTCGTCAACGCTGCTCCGAGTGCTGGCGATCCAATACCTCCAGCGGCAGTGACGACACCTGAGAGTGTGAATAGGCCTCCGTTGGGTGCTAATGCATAACCAATATAGCCTAATGTGTCAAAAAAGATGGCTGCGCGAATGATAGATAGATCAAATCGATCCGTGCCGGACTTGCGCTGTTTCATAGCGCCGTTCTTACCCTTCACAAGTCGGGTGAGAAGAGGAAGGACACCAAGGAGGGCAACGACCCGGCACGCGTTGACAATACTGACGAAGCGTCCGGACTCGAGCGACTGCCAGTCGAACTGGCGGCGGGTGTAAACAAGGACAACACCCATCGCCCCCATGGCGACACCAAACATGATGGTATCTGTGGCAGCAAGGAGCAGCAGATTCCAGCGAACAGCAGAGGACGAGCCAGGACCTGTAGGCCAGAGTATTTTCAGCGGGCGGAACAGGTTGATGTGTCGCAACTGATTGATCCAATCAGATGCCGGACCCAGTCTCTCCATCTCCTCACTATGCTTTTCTCGGGCAGCCTCCTGGCGTGACTTGCTGAGCGACTCTGGGATGCAAAACATAAGAAAGGCGATGAAGAGGCCGTGGGCCGCTAATGCCAGATAGAAGATGAATATGACTGCGTCGATCTTGCTGGTGTACTCCATGCGTGCTTGGATAATGTAGCCAGCCACGACGGGGCCAACAGCAATTCCGCCGAACAATGCGGCGTGGAAGTACGCAAAAGCAACGTTACGATGCTGTGGCGCTACGCAGTCGCTGGCATACGAGTGCGCCAAAGCCATGCCCACAATGAAGGAGCCAGACAGACCTTCCAGTGCGTAGCCGACCAAAATCCAGTTTACATGAACAGTCTCAGGGAACTTGGCGGCCAGAATGGTAAGAACCTCACCGAAGAGCGCACCGAATGTGTTCACAACCATGAACGTCTTCCTCCCAAATCGGTCTGAAAGCGCGCCGAGTTTGGGGCTGGTGATGGCCGCGAGTATTCCAGAACACAGACTGCCATATAAAAGGAAGAGCGAGGATCGAGAGGACACAGCATCGTTCTGGCACCTGTCTGCGCCTGGATCCATGGGCCCTGATATTGGATCGCCATTGCCGTCGAGTGAAGCATAGTACTCCTCGCAAACCAGGTCCATGATCAGGTTGATCTTTGGTACCACGATGCCGCCAAAGGCTATCGTAAACAACAGGAAGGGTGGCAAGAGCCAGTAAATCGATGGCCGTTTCCACCACGGCAACCCCTCGAATTCGCGAAACCACTCTGGTTCCCCGTTATCTTCCGCATTGTTGTCCGAAGCCCGGTAGTCAATTGGGGTGGGGTTTAAGAGTCGAGTGTTCTCATCGTCAGTGTCCAATCCAGGCGAACTCGTCCCAGATTTCCCTGGCTTGCTGTGTACTAGGAGTGCTACCCTCGAATTTGACCCTGAGGACTTTGGGCGTTCACGAAAGGTTCGGTCGAGATCGTTGTCGTCAACGAACGCGGCATCTGTGTTCTCCGTCATTGTGGATGCTGGTGCTGAATGTACTGGGGTGGCGCTGGGGGTGATCGAGGGGCGAGGTTCGTCTATGGTCGCATGCGCATTGCTATGATGGACTGGGAGGATTGTTAGGAGGCAGTTGAGGAAGAGCGAATTGTATTCGCGAGACAATGCGCTGCAGGATCGCAGCCAGTGCGACGTGCATGTGGGTGGTAATCACACTCGCGCTCGCAATGCTGCTTACCAAGGGATGATGCGCTCTAACGCAGCCACAGCACAAAAAGGGAAAAGAAGTGAAGAAGGTCAAGTGTTTGTCCGCGGCATCTGGTCCGCTAAGCTTTGGACAGCGCTATCAGCCGTTGATCTGATAGTGTCAATTCGCGTGGAGAATCGATAACATTTGATGATGACGTTGCCATTTCCGCGACATTCGCATGGCATCGGCACTGCGGCCGTCTTTCATGTCCGGCGCTAAGCAGGCGTTCCCCCGTTTTCTGTGGGGCACTTCTCCATGCGTTCAACAAACAACAATTCATTGTCATTCCTTGCCACTGTCTTCGCTCTTGCATGCCATGCCTGTTTTTCTCATGTTATCAATTAGCGCGTCGATACTCTCCTGTTCAAATGCTGAGCACATGGCGACTCGCAGATCTCCGGTTGTGGCTGCTGTGACGCGTGCGCACTGCGGAGGACCCAGACCCCACGACGAGACTTGCGCATTGTTGCTCTGACATGGTAGTAGCTTTAACTGTGACGATAGATTGGTTTATGGTGAATGTGTTGAACAAAGAGAGCTTGAGCGAAGGTTAGATGACCAGAGATATCTTCGGCTACAAGATTTATTATGCCTCGGCACTGTGTCATTGGTGAACTTTTCTAGGACGGACGAAAGCTTCACATTACACGTACTGGAGAGTTCCAACTAATTACTGCCAGCCTGTTTCGAGGCATCCTTAACATGAAGTCTGCATGCCCTCCGAACAAGGCCTACTACAGATCTACCAGTGCACACTACGGACATCATTTGGTTTTATCTTTATGCCGCTTTACTTTTGCCCTCCTTTGGCCACGGCTTTAGCAACTACTCGGCCAGCTTCTCCTTACCATCCAGCATCAAACTACCAGGCAAGTTAAGCTTCGGACTTGGCTGAGTCAAAAAGCCCTTGTGTAGTTGCCCAAGATGAAGTGCATTGGAAAGCTGTTGTTGATACGATGCAATCCGCTTTCGGTGAACTACAAATGTGTTCACGCCTTGCTTGGAAGTCGGTAGCGATGTCGAGTAGCAGTAGTTCTCACGCACGCCTACCAAGTGAGAGATCGCAATCGAGGTAACGCTACAAGGAACGGCGCTTGTCGCAATACTGGGTGGTATAGCAAGACCTCCGTTGGTCCCGCATAACTCCGGCCAGCAGAAGTAGGCTCATTGCTTGGAATTTGATTCTGGATGGACTCTACTTTTGGCCCCCACAGTAGCCAAGTATTGACCTTGCGCAGGCAAATCGGTGCAACTAATTTCCTTACCGTGAAGGGCGCACATGACCCCAAACATACTCTTTAGTTCGTCGCTTACAACTCCGGCCGGGTTGATTCTCGAAAAGAAAGACAAAAATGGAGCCACGATGGTCCTCCACTCGAATCCAGGCCTAGGGTACTGACGCCTTATTTTCAGCCTTACGAGATCCAACGAACTTATTGGTCCTTCCTCCGACATCATACGGTACTCCGTCAGCGAGGCTTCGACTACGCTCTAAGGCTAGGAGTTGCAGTGTAGAGCCATGAGGTACGTGGCAGATCTTTGACAGATAAAGGTCTCATGCTCAAATTATGCCAAGCACGCGGTATGCTGCAGTCTCGCTTACTTAAAGGAGCGATTGGATAAGCAGGTTGCCTTTTCTGCTTTTATAACCTCATTAGAGCTGGATACTTTGACTTCGGCGACCTGGGTGGGGCATGTAATCCGTGAGATGCTGCTAGGCATGTGTGTAAAACTCAAGGATGCTTGTAGATCAGAACACGGCGTCAGCCATGCATACGGATTCCAAATTCTTCGACCAGGCAAACGTGGCAGGCATCGGCGACTGCAGTCATGTCATCGCATCGAGAAACCAGCAAATAGTCATGTCACAATCATGAGATCCCGTAAGCAATGCATCATCAGCTTATCCAGTGTTTTGAGATCTAGTCGCTTAGACGTGGTCGCCAATGTCTGAAAAAATGGCTCTGATATTGCAGTAAAAGTAAAACATGGCAGGTTTTCTTTTTCACTCCCAAAACTATGCTAGTAGGTCAACGATCTTGTATGGATGGTAGGACAGAAACGAGGGCATATCATCAGAAGCAAATTTGAGGATGTAACACCAGACAAAACGCTACACAGGAAGTCTGCTAGATGTAAATGTACTTCAAGAACGGATGCAGGAATCTCTGTTCTTGGCCTTCACCCCTTCGGCAGCATGTCTGGCAGTCTTCTGGGCTCTGCTACCGCATTACCACTCGCTTCATCCCTCAGAATCGTTTTATGTGGCTTCTCTCTAGATTTGACCAGGGGCAGTACGGTTCTACGTTAGATGATAATTCGATGGGCATGCTGCATCTCTGACTGATGCTCAGCAGAAAATTCAACTGGAGAATGACAGGAAAGGACTATTCTCTAGGGGCAGCCAACCTCCGTGCAAGTCCGTGGTATGCGTTCAGTAAATAGTAACCATCTCAATAGCTGGGAGGTGATCACGTTTGATTTCTCCTTGTTTTGCAAGACTGTATGTAATCAAAATCCCTACAATATTGTTCACACTCATTCATGCGGTATTCATTGCCAGTACTTGCTCACGTTTCATCCTGAGAATATCTTGCCTCAAACTACAGGCGTTGGCACATATTTTGATCAAACCCTTGATCTTTGCACCAGAAAATTGGGCAGATGTGGATGGTGCAGGACTTCGAGGCTCCGGGGTGTTGGATGAGTTCTGGCTAGGAGAAGAAACAACCTTTACGCCGATGAGACAGATAAATAGTTAGACAAGAAGCAGTGCGTAATAACTTTTTATATAATACCTAGCGCAGCAGAATCTCAACTAGCGATATTCACCAACCAGATTTGTTGACAAACAAGTTAAATAAGTTAGGAGGCAAGACTTAACTTTACTTGTTAACTTGTCTAAAATATTAAATTTAATTTGCTTAATTAGTTATCTAAAGTAGTAATTTCAGGTCACGGCTCTGCCTACCGTGCCAAACATCCAAAAGGTATCAATGCTCACTTTGATAGTAAGCTCGTGGCCAGAACAGTAGTTATTGCCAACCTGGTCAGAGGTGAACACCCGGCATTTGCCAGCGGCTGACAAGTAACTTATAACTTAATTAACTTGCTTAATACAATAGTCTAGGCACGTAGGTTACGTCTATTAACTAACTTAGTTAGCCTGCTACTTAGCAAATTAAGCAAGAGCGCTCTAGCTTAATTCCTACTAGAGGCTCTCTCTTTTTTTGCTTTCTTGTTAGCTTAACCCTACTACCTATAAAGGTAACAAACAAGTTAAGTTTATTAGGTTTTATAGCCTCTACATACTTATTTACAAACAAATTTAGGTAGAGCAACTTAATTTAATTAACTTGTAAATTTGCAATTAAGTTAAATAAGTTAACTAAGTTAACTTGCTTATTAATAAATCTAAGCAAGGCATTCCTAACGCACCCTCTAAACCTCTAGATTTAACACCTTAGCGCTAGCAACACAGCGAAGAACGTCACAATCCACAACCTAAGGAGCCAGCTTGCAGCTGCCGCAAGGCACTCCCAACGCACCCTCTAAACCTCCAGATTCAACACCTCATCGCCAGCAACACAGCGAAAAACGTCACAATCAACAACCTAAGGAACCAGCTCGCAGCAGTGCACTAACGGCGTACGACCGTGTACAAAGTCGTCCATGTGCGTAGCGAGCACGAGACAGAGCAGGAGCGGGAGCTTGTTGAGCGACTTGTTGAGATTGCGCAGATTCAACACTTCAGCACCACAGCGAAGAACGTCACAACCTGCGGAGCCAGCTGGCAGCCTTTCAACAACGGCGTACGACCGTGTAAAAAGTGGTGCATGTGCGCAGCGAGCAGGAGGTGGAGCAGGAGCGCGAGCTAGTTGAGCGACTTTCTGAGATTGCGCGGTTGGTGCGGGAGGTGGATCGTTATGAGGTGGTGGTGAGGGGGTTGGAGGGGGCTTTGGAGAGGGAGAGGGAGGGGAGAAGGAGGGGTGAAGTGGTGTGTGAGGGTCTTTTGGAGAGGGTTAGGGTGCTTGAGGAGAGGTTGGGGAAGTTGTTGGAGGCGCTTAGTGAGTTTGTTGAGGCGGGGGATGAGTGAGGGAGTGCGCATTTGGGAAGTAGGTGGTGTGGGAGACGGCGAGATGGGGAGTGATGGGTGGGGTGATTGGGGAGAGTGGGAGTGAAGGCGATTGAGATTAAGCAGATAAGGCATCGTGTGTGGAAAGATCCACGGTGTCTTGTCAAGGTGTGGGAGACGGCGAGATGGAGAGTGAAGGCGATTGAGATCAAGCAGACAAGGGATCGTGTGGAAAGATCCGCGGTGTCTTGTCAAGGTGTGGGAGACAGCGAGATAGAGAGTGATTTTGATTAAGATCAAGCAGACAAGGGATTGTGTGTGGAAAGATCTACAGTGTCTTGTTAAGGTGTGGAAGACGGCGAGATGGAGAGTGAAGGCGATTGAGATCAAGCAGACGAGGGATTGTGTGTGGAAAGATCCACTTCTGTTATAAGGCACTTTGTCGAGGTCTTTTGGAGAGGGAGGGGGGGGGATAGCGCTAGCGTTGGGTTCTATATCTATGCGCGATATCGCGAAGCTTTGTTCACCAGCTCAGTCAAGATGTCTGGACCCACCGGCCGGAATGGCCACACATATCAACAGCACCAACGAAATCAACGAGAAACATCCGCCCAATCGACATGGCAACTTCTTGACATCGCGTACAGCAAATCTCGCAAAGTGTATGAGCGTACTTCGTATGGTATTGCTGTGTCTGCTCCCCAGCTCGTGGGTGTAGGTGCCGAAATGCCGCACGCAAGTCCTCGCTTGAGAAAGAAGGGCCGACCGCCTCAGCCACGAGACTTCGTCACCAGGTCAGCATGAGAACAAAAGCCATTCGCCTCACACATAACTCGACCACAATACGAGAAGGACCAAAAACATCTGTGCGGCCTGGCAAGTTCGCTGAAGTACCATCTGTTAGACCTGAGTCAGCACTATAGAAATCGGTGGCTCGACACCGGTCTGGCAATCTCCGGTGAACGGCCTAGGCCAAGTAATGAGCTCATTACTTGGGCGCGGCGCGGAGAACAGATACTTGGGAGACATACCTGGAGCTACACTACTAACAGCATGGTCCGTGTCTATAGGAGCGGTAGGCACGATTCGCGCGATATGCGAAGGTAAAGTGGTCACGTAGCACCACGTACGGTGAAGTACGATGTGTTGGCAACTCCGACACAACAACTCACTCCTTTCGTGAGTGCTGCCCAAAGCCCACTCCTCGCAAGCCCATATTTCTGAACCCTCTTCTGCGGCTAAAGAGGCCATTCTGCAATGGACTAGGAATTCCATGCCTTCAATACTCGAAGGGTCTTTCCTCGTCAAGGCTGTCAACTGAGATACGGCCGGATCACAAGGCCGAAAGCCTCTCTACAAAGCCAAGGTACTCTGGCGATGACCGAGGCGAGGGCATACTCGAGAAGTCCATGGCAAATGGAACGGAGCGTTGCTGCACTTTGCCGGCGTGTGATCAGTCCCTATTTCGACTTACGAGCATCAAAGATATAATCTTTATGAAAACTGGACTGAGGCTCGGCTCGTACGACTTGATACAGTTCTGACAAGTAGGTACCAAGATGGCAATTTCTATTAGACAGTCAACATGAGTTCACATAACCATCTTGATTCAAACTGAGTACCATGGTTTGTAAGGCAGTACATAAAAGCTTGCAAGAGGTATACCACAACGTGGGAATATGTTTGACCCTCAATAATATGGGAGCTCTCGAACAGATGTGCAATATCGTACAGGAATCTCTACAAAGAACTTACTGGGAGGAACGCAGAGACATGATCATGTATGTGGTTGTGATTCGCCCGTTGCAGGGTTCAGTCCTGGGACCCAGGTATACTTTTAGCCCCCACATTGCATGATGCAAAGCCAACACTTCGTTCAGCCTTGCAACGTTTGCCCTTAACGCCAACCTCCCTGTGGGAGGGGCAGTAGTTCCAGGTGTTTTTGGCTGCGCTAAACCCGCGAACATACACACATATCTGCACTCGAAAGGCCTCGTTGGCTACCATTGCCCAGTCACTTTCTCTGCAATTTCCTTCAATGACACAACGCATGAACTTTGGGGTATACAAGGCGAAACAGTAAGCTATGTCTGGAAGGATATCACAGCCACAAAGGGGTTCGAAAGAACCAGGAACGCGTGCAGAAGGCAAACTAGGCAACCAGTGCATGCCGAAAATATATTACTCCAACTCAGGTCGAATTCCGAGAGATTCAGAGCGTTCGTGCATAAAGCGACTCAAAACGAGATGCCCAGCGCGTTCAATACCCACCTGGTAGTCTCTGTGCATATTGTATGCATAGCTAACAAGCCATGAACTCGCTTGGGATTTTGCATTCATTCCTATTGAAGCTGCGTCAGCTAATCCGCTTTGGGACGGCGCTTCGATATGTCTCCGCATCCAGATAGCCGTGAAAACAAGATTGTGAGACCGTTCGTCCTTACACAGGGCAACGATGATCCCGAGAGCGCGGGCTCAGCTTACGCTCGTGTGACAAAGTGTATCAAGTCCATCGAAGCAAGTTGCGCCGTGGTGTCGGATACAGGCTCCATTGCCCATTCGCTGCCTGACATAGATACAACAAGGATCAATTCCATCAGGATTCCGACTGGTCATCGACGAAAATCGATAATGCTAGGTATAGGCAGATCGAATAAACGATAACAGGAACGTTTAATCCCTCTGTATTCGCGTCATGACGGATACTAGTGATGGTTGATGATGATCATTTGTACGTCCGAAGTGGGGTAGCATGCTGATTTCGACGTCGGAGAATTTCAGCGATTGGATCACTCTTCTAGAAGATCAGATTGGTCTAGAAGATGATTCTGACTGTGTTTTTTTGTCCAAGAGGGGAAGAGCATGTGAGCTTATCTTCATAGCTTCTAATCATGCGTGTTCGAACGTTGACTTACCGACCACGGGATCATCCCATGCATCCGGAAGGGCAACAAAACATCATCGACTGACCTCGATATTATACCTATGACTAGGTTGACTGGGTAAGCGAGAGTGGATAGTGTTCATAGTTTCGGAGACGATGGCGTCTTATTGCTGTGAGTGGCGAGAGTGGTTCTAGGACTGATAATTTCTTCGAGCCTCTAACAACCAATCAGACCAAACCTGAGATGTGAGAGAGTGACAGAAAACATTTCGTAGGCGGCACCTGTTCAATGCGGTACCAGAGTCCTGACACATGCATCTCTTTGAAGGAGGTTGGGGGAAGCAGGCAAACGATAGCACCAGGGCTAGACCTCCATCCTTTGCTCGTCCTTGTCATATCTTCGAACATGTTGTGTTTAGTGCTGGGTCCAGTCTGACGTCTCCGTTACCCGAACACTTGCATCAATTGTATTCTCTAATTGTGCAGATAGCCTACGGCAGTCTGATCCGTTCATTCGTTGTATTCAACCTGTTGTGCGGGGTCGTCCAACGTGGCTCAGAAAAGTCCACGTCTTTCTGCAGGCTTTCATCACACGAGTAGATGAATGAGGCAAAGCAATCGGTCGAAGTTGCAGGACAAGCCATATCCTCTTAAGTACAATGAGCTGGCTGGGTTGCGTACACGCTATGGAAAATGCAGCCGTGGCCACTCCATAGCCAAACATCGCTGCGTTGCGTGCTTCGCACCTATGACCAACATCCGTAATCGACAGTTGGCAAACAAGCTTGAACATGTAGATTGGATAAGACTGTAATGCAAAATCGAATTGTTCGCGATATCGGGTGTCTGGAGTGGTACGGGTTGTTGTCTCGGCGACATGCATATGCACTTTGCGTATCAAGATCCTTGTGGTAGTTGTCTATAGTAGCTTCGAATGGAACTTGGATGGCGGGCTGAGACGTGATACGTTTATGCAGATAATCGAGGCAAAGGGGCAATACAGCACCCTGTGACAAAACCGAGGTAGGTCTCCGCTGCTACTGTAAGCCTGCATGGCACAGCATGATTGCCTGATCCTGTCTCAACTGGTGGTCATTACTATTGAAGGCCTCGTGTTCATTGCTTTCGCTGCATTAAAGCCTCGGAAATGATGTCCTGAACCTATTGTGCCCGATATAGACTGGCGGCTGATACTTGGATCTGACCTGAGTCGATGATGGCTGGCGATGGCTAGGAGCGGCTGGGAAAGCCCGAGCTTGGGGTCGGTGGTAATCTCGATCTGAATCACACCGAAAGTTTGGTATGGAAGAGTTTATCGTTGGAGGTCAGTGATCAGAAGCATGGAGGAACAGTCGCGTTATGAAAAAAAAGAGGCTATGCAAAGCGCATGCTGACAAACTGAGATCGCGTGCAATTTGCCTGTGCGCGCAGCCAAATGTGATACTTAGCTTGACTGGTACTAATGGACGATATGCATATAATGTCGGCATTTCTCTCTACATGACAAGCTGTCTGCCCGAAGCTCCGCCGTCCAGCGGCCTTGCTGCTCGCCCATTGTGGAGTGAATTGAGGAGGACTCCTGCCGACATATCGGATCCCGACAGGTTGCACGCCTACCGTTAATGAAGGACCACACGCCACTAAATGACACAAGAGCTGCCTGACCTAGGGAGACACACGGGTGTACTACTGCAGGACTTTGCAGCACGCGTCTCTCTGCGACGCTAGGGCTTGACGCCCCCACCTGCGCATGTTCTGCCTAATTCTTTAGCGCGGTTGCCTTGTTCGCACACTACGCCCACCGCGCACGCAGAGCCGCATCTTTCAGCTTAAAGGATGCTCTATATAGGTACTCTAGCCTCTTGAGCTTCATATGCACGTCAAACTGCACAGCCACGCTCTTGTAAATTTTGTCCTGCACCCAATCGATGTTCTTGTCGATTCAAAAGTCTTTATTTGGAATACTTGCCAAGCATACGCCTCTTCAGCTTTTTGGCCCCCAGATCAATCGACTCTTTCAGCAGCAAGACTGACGCAAGTCCTCGATTCCAACACGAAAAATTGCCCAGCCTGTCCTCAAAGTCAACCTGTACTACTTGGCCAATGTGGCGCCATTTGACGATTATTTCAGACCGTTCAGCGTTACTGAGCAACTGAAGACTTTGGCATCGGGACTGAGAGCGAAACTTTGCAACGTGGACTGATCTTATCAAAGATGAGCTCAGGTAACATAGACATCCAGTCCCGCTTCATTAATGCTCTGCGGACGCAACCAAGTCACCACAAAGCTGAGCCCCGCCCACCGAAAGCCTTCTTGTGTCCGTACTGCGGCCATCACGGAAGAGTCTTCCGGAATGCTGAGCAGCTTCTGGACCATGCAAGGACCGAACATAATACCGAATTCGAAGGGTTAGCATCACCGCAGGCACGTGCCAAGCTAGTCCAGGACGCGAAGTAAGAATCGCTTTCAAGGTCAGTACACATTGCTAATACCTCGTGCAGGAAATTAGATCAATTCGCGGAAGCTTCCGCAAACGACGGTTCTACCCGTCTATCATCACCCGACATTGCCGCCTTATCGTTGGACCCTGCGAAAGAACGACAGGCCTCGCCGCAGTCGGGAAAGAAGCGGCGAGCAGACTTCGAATTTCACGCTCGTAAAGAAAAGGTTCCCTCGAACGTGGAGGTCGCTGATCCAGATTATTCGAGAGACATACCTTTCAAAACAAAGACAGAGAAGACTCGATCTAGACCACATGACATTCGTTTATACAACCCTAAGCATGGAAATAAGGGCGTTACTGCACCTCATCGATCAGCAACAGAACATTCAAGCGGTTGGTCCGGCGATATCGATACCAATCAGACGCAGATGGGATCCCCGAATAAGCAGCCTCGGAGCAACAAATTACAGCCATCGCATACTCAGTCACGCCAACCGGGGCTGATCGAGCTACAGAGATATGATCCTCGGTTTCCAGGACTTTTACTGCAACCTGACAGCCGCCCGATATCTCAGGAACAGCTTGCATCGGAGGTGAAGTCGATATATGCGGGCTTGACTATGGTGGAAACTAAGTGTATCCATGTTGATCGAGTCCAGGCTACTGCGCCGCAAGAGAATAAACAGCTTGCGCCCGATCATTGGCAAGCACTAATTGCTTTACATCGTACCTTGCTCCACGAGCATCATGACTTCTTTTTGGCAAGTCAGCACCCTTCTGCTTCACCCGCGCTTCGCCGGCTAGCAGCAAAATATACCATGCCAGCACGCATGTGGAAACACGGGATCCACTCCTTCCTCGAACTACTTCGACAACGTTTACCTGCGAGTCTTGATTACATGCTGGCTTTTATCTACTTGTCTTACCAAATGATGGCGCTTCTCTATGAGACCGTCCCCGCTTTTGAGGACACATGGATTGAATGTCTCGGCGATCTTGGTCGGTATCGCATGGCCATTGAGGACGAGGATATCAGAGACCGGGAGACATGGGCCAGTGTGGCAAGGTCTTGGTATTCGAAGGCTGCCGATAAGAACCCTACTGTTGGTCGCCTCTATCACCACTTAGCAATACTCGCGCGTCCAAATGCTCTTCAACAGATGTACTACTACGGCAGGTCATTGACGTCCGTCGAGACATTCCCAAGCGCTCGCGAGTCAATCATGACACTTCTAGGCCCTGTTCTGAACCCGGATCAAATCGCTTACTCGAATCCTTCCCTGGTTGATACCAGCTTTATCACAATTCACGCCCACATTTTCACAAGAAATATTACAGAGAGGTACAAAACTGCTCAGGCCGACTTCCTGAATCACCTCGACAACCATATTGGTCGTGTAACAGCAAAATGGAAAGAGCAGGGTGTCTATGTTGCCGTTGCGAATAGTGCTGGATGGTTCGATTACGGTGTAGAAGCTAACACCCTTCGCCTAGTTTTTGAACTTCGTGCAAAGCAACGAAGACGCTTGCGTCTCACCGAAGAGCAGGTTCAGGCCGAATTGGGTCAAACACAGAATGGTAAGCCGTCGATCACAGATCATGAGATCCCATCTGCAATCAAAGCTTTGTCCATGGACAAGCTTTTTTGCGAGGCGGTACGCCTGACCAACAAAACACTGTCTCTGGTTCTTCGTCGTATTGGAGACAAAAACGTGCTTCCCCACGTCCACGTTCTGATTTCTTTCCTTGCAACTCTCGCTTCCATCGAATACGTTGCCGATGTTATTGACCAAGCACCCTGGGTTGATCTTGTTCCTTTCCTAAACACGCTCCTGAAGTCGGAAATACAGCAGGACCAATCTCATGGTCTCGTAACGTTACTCGCCAAACCGGTCTTCCCTGTTGGTGTCGAAAAGACAGGTGATCGCGACGAGCTACCGTTACCAGAGGACTACCTGATTCGTGGCCTGATCTGGAGTGAAGAATACTTCCCCGAGAAGTGGTTCGAAATAGAGAATGACGAGGAAGAAAGATATCTCGAGCTTGCAAGCACAGCAAAGCGTCGCGCTGAGAGGGTCCTTAGACTGGGTCATCAGCTCTCGTCTGTAAGTACAGCAGTCTTCCTGTATGGTCTACTTTAACAAACATTTCAGTTCAATCGCTGGCTCTCGTACGAAAAGGACACTCATACGTTTTCCGTTGTTCAGGCTTAATCTGCAAGGTCATTTTGACCCTTTTCCGACAAGCAGAGGCATTATCCCATCTTCCCTTGCCATTGCTAGGACCAATGACCGTTACAATTCTCGGTCCATTACCACCTAAGTCACGCTACATGACGCTACTAGCAACGTGGACCAGCAACTTAAGCGGAATCGGAGCGACAAGCCATTGGCAGCAGCAAACCAAAACCTGCTTCATTCCGTTGGATTTCACGCTGGGTCTACTGGCAGGTCAAATGGTCGAACAGGAAAACGTTCATTATCTGACTTAATTCTCGATAAAAGCACATACAACGTTATCCATTGCTCTCTCTCCCTTTTCATCGGATGTGGAAGTATTTACAGCCGCATACCCAATGGTGACGACCTCGGGAGTGCATAATTTTCGGCGTGCCGTTTGCCTTGGGTGAATGACATGGAACCTTGTCCAGGATCTCGGGTTTGGGGCTTGACACATGGTAAGAATAGATCCCGGTAAGCGCTGAGGGTTGTGCCGATGGCTGTGCCGAAGTAGCGTGACAAGGGTGAGGCGCTTCGGTGGCGCCCAGCAAAACTTCTACCACGACCAACTTGAATCTATTTACACTCCCGTGTGGCACCTAGGAACTTCCACACACTGCTATTCAATTTGTTGTGGTCCGCATACAATGTCTTCCTGTCAGTGCGTGATCTGTTCTTCAATTCTTGCTTCTCCAGCTTTCTGGTCTCCTACCTACGACCGCCCAGAATGGTGTCAGGACACCTTTATCAAGCTTCGATCTTACAAACGCATGTGCAAGGAGGCGAAGAAAGGATGTCAACTTTGTTCTGTTCTTCTGAATTTCCCGCTGCCAGTTAAAGCAGAGGATCCGAACGTAACTCTCACTCTGCGAAGATGTCCAGCATATCCTGATCGAGCCGTGCGACTGGGTACGGGACCGAAGGGAACAAACTACATAAACCAGACGTTTTTTCGTCATGTGCCAACTTGGTGGTGGGGTCAGTCACTTTTTCAAGCTCGCAATGTGTGTCCGGGGTACAATCATTGATGACATTCCAGATCTACCCTTGTCGGCTATGGGCAGAGAGCATGCTGCATTCTCAGCAAACCACCCCGCCAGTTTGAATCATCCAGTGGACAATGTAGGGCTCATGAAGACGTGGTTACGAAGCTGCAAAAAGTACCATAAATCTTGTTCCATGAACCAAAAGAGATTCCTACCAACTCGACTACTGGATTTACAAGCGTGCGGCGATAGCCTTGATATTCGACTAGTAGAAACTGAGTCACTCAAACCCGCTTTTGATAGAGATGAAACACTGTTTCCTGGGTATCTAGCCCTCAGCCACTGCTGGGGTGAAGATCGTAATCTCTTCTTCACAACCAAGAAGGCGAATTTGGAACACAGACTTACGAAGATATCTGCTGATCATCTCCCAAAAACTTTTTACGACGCTGTCAACATTACCCGCAGCCTCGACCACCGTTATCTTTGGATTGATTCACTATGTATCATCCAAGACAGTAACGAAGACTGGGCCAGAGAGGCTGCTCGTATGGCTGATGTATACGGCAATGCTTGTTGCGTACTCTCAGCTTTGAGCTCTGAAAACGGCACTCAAGGATGTTTCATGACGAGCGACATACGGGAAAGTACAGGAAACTCTTATCTGGACTTCCAAGTTCATCGCGAGACCCAGTCGTACGTACGCCTGTATTGTAAATCACCAGCCACATGGAGTGCTGAGTACGGCGAGGAAGCGAAGCCAGGCCAGGACGCTGTACGAAATCCGCTCAGATATCGGGCTTGGACATTGCAAGAGGCTGAGCTATCGCGAAGAACGATATTCTTTGCTGACCGACAATTACTTTGGAGATGCCAAGAGCTTAAAGGTACGACTGAGCTACCCTGGATCGAGCAGTTGGCCGACGAAGTGTTCAAAATGAAATCATGGCCACTTTGTGACGGCCTCCAGGACGACCAAACGGAAGGCATCTTCTCTGATACTCGACTTCGATGGTATGAGTTGGTAGAAGACTACTCGCTCCGGTCCTTGACATATGACAGTGATAAGCTTACGGCTCTGGCTGGTCTTGCACGAGAGTACCAGCGTATATTCCCTGGTGCGCAATACGTCGCTGGGATGTGGGGTCCGCACACCCCCCGTGTACCTCTCTTTCGATTGTCAGACAATCCGCGCCTGCAGCAAGAACCAAGAAGAGTGCTGCATGCTGGTTCAGTTGCCATTGGAGCGCACTGCTCGGCCACACTTCTTTGGCGGTCGACGAGCAAGGGTGCCCACAGATACCCTGAGTACATAGCGCCCACATGGTCCTGGGCCTCGGTCAAAGGTCGAATCTCGTATGACAGTCAGCGCATTGAACCACATGGCAATAGCTTTGACCGAATGGGCGTCCGAGAAGAGCTGTCTGACTGCGATTTCGGTGGTATGCGATGGCAAGTTATGAAAGCGAAGGTGAAGAATGGAGATTGCTACGGTGCTGTCGAGCAAGGTGCCTATCTGAATTTGGAAGATGCTCTTATTACCCAGTGCTCGGTGCCAGACGAACCATCGCTTGAGCATTTCAAACAGACTAAAGGTGTAGATACAAGAACGGACTCGATCGTTCAGATGCTTATGGAAAGCTTACCCGCGGTGAATGATGGATTAGACACAGATGGGGAGCCTTTGACAAAAGAAGGGGAGATAGTTGGTGTGTTCTTTCGTGATAGTGCAGATGATGCGCTGTCATGTCAAGGCGAAATATTCTGTCTACGCGTTCGAGGGGAGCCGTTTTTTTCGGTCACCCGCCATAAGTTCAAAAACGAGCAAGAGATTACGGGTGAGGATCTGGTCATGGGTATTATTCTTGTTCGGACTTGGAGCCAGGGACTAGAAAAAACGTATAAAAGGATAGGCCTTGCGCGATGGGTCAGCGCCTCGCTGTTTCAATCCTGCCAGCCGGTAAATATTAAGCTCGTATGATAAGTACGGTTCTCCACATTAGACAGGGTTCGTGTATAATGTAGCTACATCCGTATCTTCTGAATGCTCCAGCTAATTACAGGTGACTCCGTTCCCATTCAATGTTCATAATCTATACAGTCAATTTAGCATACACAAATTGAATCAGCTCAAAAACATGAGAGAGCAAGTAGATGGAGAAGTCGCAGTAGAATACAATGAGTGGCGTTCTTATCAGCCGTCATTTGTGACCTAAGACTTGATGGAACTGACTACATAGTAATATGCACAGTTGTCAACAAGCAAGTAAGTGGGGCTCTGAGGACTCGATTTGACTTGTTTGATTACCTGTTTGAGTCTAGCAATTACCTGTGTAGGTTTAACTCCTACCTTCTTGGGTAAGCGCCTGAAAGTGAGCGTGAACTTGACTTGTTTGTTGACAACTCTGGACCAATATGCAGTCTTGCGTATCAGATCGTTGCACGAGTCAATGAAGGATTGATTGAACACATCCCAGCGCGCTTCCTTCTTCATCCTTGATGTATTTGGACCGTGTCACTAATATCAGCCGTCACTGAATTCGTTCTGATCATGACTCTGATGCAATCAGCTCACGAATGGGTTGACTCGTAACGCCGGGACGTGCCTCGGCTGTGACTGGTGGCCCACCCCACATTGCACATTCCACCCTTCACCACACCTCTACAAATCATTCCCAGCCCGGGTAATGGTCCCTGAGGATGGCTCCACGATTGTTTGTACTCACAAGACGGCCAAAAGAAGATCTCGTTTCGATTGGATGGGCTAGCGGGGTCGGTGGGCTGTTCCCGGGATGGCGGCTAACTGCTGGTCGGTGCATAAAGAGCGTCCTGTAGCTCGCATCGAGCAGCCAGCCTCCAACATTTCCCCGCAAACATCCAACAATGCCTTCAAAATCACGTGGACTAAGGACTTCGACAGGATGGTGAGTGATTCTTGCACACATTAGCAGCGACCTTGGGCGCGTGTGAAAGACTTTGTGGGCTGCCTTCAGCACGTGACTCTCATTTAAGCATCTGCTAAAGATTGTACAGCCTGGTTTGCCGTAAACGTAGAGTCAAATGCGATGAGACTCGTCCTCGATGTAAGAACTGTGCAAGAGTAGACAGGGATTGTGAATATCCGCAAAAGACACCGACTCCTCAACGGCCTCGAGCTTTGAGCGCTCGTACTGTCGATGAAGCACCAAACGCCGAAAGTAATGCCTCTTTACCAGCATCCGAGGTGATGCCACTTAGTCTCCCCACACTTTCGGAAGGTCTGAGCTCTACTGGCTTGGATGCCACGCAGTCCTGGATTCCATTCAACATCGATCCACCACAGCCGGACGATAGCTTTTTCTTGGACGACAGTCTTTTCTCATTCAGCGATACTCCTACTCCATCTTTTGGCCCGTAAGTGATTGGAATAGCCGTCTAGGCGACATAGCTTAATCTTTCCAGGATCGAGTGGTACGATCTATTGGCTCAAGATGCAATAGATACTATGCAGGATCAGAACCCCAGTAATCGCTGGAATTTCGACTACTCAAGCCTTTCACGAAGACAATCGCCTCGGCAGTCCGTCGCTCCGGATGCTGGCCCCGGCCATGGTGACGGATCAGCCATTGTGTCACAGGAAACACCGTCGCAGCCTTGGAACACAGATATCAGGATTGAGTTAAAGGACGACGAGTTGGTCTTCTTCGAGCACTACATCAATGTCGTCGCGCCTATACTGGACCTATTCGACCCATTGAGCCACTTCGCGAGCATGGTACCGCACCTTGCCCTGCGAAATGTTGGTTTGTTGAGGTCAATACTGGCCGTCGGTGCCCGACACCTCACTCTTAGTCAAACCCATTCTGACTCCAATGATACCATTCTGCATGTTTCTCCAGGCACTCCAGCATCCGTACACAGCCTTCAATCGAATACTGCAAAGTTCGCAGAGCAGTACTACTTCGAGACCTTGCAATATCTCTCGCAAAACTTACTCTATCAAAGGTACACTGGTTCGCACGAGATTTTGGTTACAGCTATCATGATATCGACCTACGAAATGTTTGGCACCGCGGAAAACCCCGATCATTCTGCATGGGATCGTCATCTTAGGTAAGACTATGATTGTTCTGTATTTGATCTGTATCTGACCTTGCAAGGGGCGCTTTTTGGATACAGCGCAACTCTGACACCAGTGGTGAATCCAACGATAGCCTCAAACGCGCTGTCTGGTTCTCGTGGTTGCGGCAAGACATTTGGGCGGCTTTTCGTACAGGTCGCCCAGCACTAACCATACACCAGCCAAAAAAATCCATGTCTGACTTGACGACAGAAGAATTGACTACCCGCATTATCTATATCACTGCAAAATGTGTAGGTGACCAATCCCCAAGGAGCAGGTAAAGCTAACACGGATCAGGTACAATTTGCTGCAACACCGAAAGAGCGAAACATCACTGAATACATTGAAGCTGGAGCAACACTAATGCGAATGCTGGACGCATGGAAACGATGTCTGCCTCAATCGTTCGAACCAATACCTATCGTTGGCTCGTACTCCACTCCGAGATCGAATACAGATGCAACACCCCTTGCACCGATCTGGATTCATCCACCTGCACACGCAGCTGCAATACAAATGTACCATTTCTCCCGAATCGTGATGGTGCTTAATCAGCCTTCGACAGGAGGCTTGAATGTGTACCAGACTCGCTTTAAGATGCTGCGCGAAAGCACAACCATGATATGCGGAATCGCTGCTGCGCAACAATCGCAAAACCTGCCGAGCGCGTTCGTAAGCTTTCAAGCTGTCTACGCTGGTAAGTCGTCAGCTCCACAATGAACAAAATTCAGATCTGACAAGTAAGCGGCGTTGTGTGCGGATACGCAAGAAAAACAAGGAGAGATTCTTGAGGTTTTGAACAAGGTACTGCACATAAGCAAGTTTCCGTCAAAATCGATACTGGACGATCTTGTCAAGATTTGGACTGTCGGAACATAATCACTACCCCAAGAATGGCAAAGACCTCCAAATAGACAGTCTTTCGCGTTCAAGTGAGCAGGACCACTACGACTGGTTGGACGTTTTTCTTTGATGGTCGCTTGGGCTTTCCGTGACGAATCTGAGACAATGCAGCAAGCTTCCGATCCCTGGTCAGGTGCGCCATATAGCTATTTGCAGGTCCGCAAAAAGGGAACCGAGGGGTTTGCGTCCCAGTTTCATGCTCGAAACGAGATCTAACCGAACCGACCACCATCGAGGCTCGCAGTTACACGCAAGTCAGAAGATGTACGAAGACATGATGCCTTAGAATCTCCCAAGGCTTGATCCATGGAACCGAAACTGTTTCCTCCTAAAGTGCGGGGCCCCGCATTGAGGCAATGGGGGATGCTCGCATGTGGTGTGACGCTAACACTGCTCGAGACGAGCTCCAATCAGTATGCATTGGCCGGCCACCTACAGTCCTCACACACACACGGACTTCCTTAGTTGCATCCATATGTCGCGTCGAGCGACCTTTACGGCTTCATTGCGACCGTTACTGCTTGCCATGAAGTACAGCGGCGATGGAAATAAATACAGGTCAGAAGGGTCTCCATGGGACAACATCAACGTGTCCTACCACTTCCTTCCATTACCACTCACAAGATGGCCCCGACCCTCGAATACTACGATGAAGTTTCGCATGATCTACCAGTGAAGCCCGTCGCAACAAAAGTCAACGGTGTACCTGCAGTCGCTGCAGTACAACTTGAGGACTCCGAGAAACATGATTTGGTGCTCCGCTACTTCCGCGCATACATTGCAGACCTTTGCCAACAGTTCAATGGGGGGCATCCCGGGTTTGTATTCAAAATCTCTATTGTGAGAATGAAGTGCTGAAAAATCGCAGGTCGGCTATGGGCATGGCTGCCATTGGTGTGGCATTGTACAAGTATGTCATGAAGTTTTCACCAAAGAATGGCAGCTACTTCAACCGAGATCGATTTGTCCTATCCAACGGTAAGTCATCTGGAATTGCAAGATTTCCAGTTCAATTGGCGGATCCTAACTGGTTTTAGGTCACGCTTGCTTATGGCAATATCTGTTCATGCATCTGGTCGGTGTCGAAGAGATGACCACCGACCAGCTGAAGTCGTACCACTCAGAGAAATACGACTCAATTTGTCCAGGACATCCCGAAATTGAGAACGATGGCGTCGAAGTCACAACTGGCCCGCTTGGTCAAGGAGTTGCGAACGCTGTTGGTCTTGCCATGGCCTCAAAACACCTCGCTGCTACATACAACCGTGAAGGTCACGAGGTTGTCAACAACATGACTTGGTGCATGATCGGCGATGCTTGCCTTCAGGAAGGTGTGGGCCTTGAGGCTGTCTCTCTTGCTAGTCACTGGAAGCTCAACAACCTCTGCATTATTTATGACAACAACAACATCACATGCGACGGAACTGCGGATGTTGCAAACTCGGGGGAAGACATGAATGCTAAGATGAGAGCAACCGGATTCAACGTCATCGACATCCTTGACGGTCACTCTAACGTGAGCTCGATTGTTCACGCACTGCTTTCTGCTCGTAGCAGCGACAAGCCTACGTTCATCAACATCAGGACAGTCATTGGCATTGGCTCTCAGAAAGCCGGAACGCCAGCGACACACGGAGCTGCACTTGGCTTGGACGATATCGTGAACATCAAGAAGAGCTCCGGTATCAACCCTGACGAGCACTATGTCCTGCCGCAAGACATGTACAGTTTCTTCGAGGATGTAGCGCCACGCGGAAAACAGCTTGAAGCTGACTGGTCAAACACATTGAGTGCCTATGAGCAGCAATTCCCAGAGCTCGCAGCTGAGTTCAAGCTGCGCGTCGCTGGAAAGATGCCCGAGGACTGGACCAAGTATATCCCCAAGAAAGAAGACTTCCCCAAGGAGCCCACCGCCACACGCAAATCAGCAGGTCTTGTTGGCAACCCTCTTGGCGAGAACATGAGCAACTTTCTCGTTGGTACGGCTGATCTTACCCCTTCATGTAACGTTGCATACAAGAAGAAGATCGACTTCCAGTCACCTGAGCTCCGCACTGCTTGTGGCTTGGACGGCGACTACACCGGACGCTACATCCACTATGGAATCCGCGAACACGCAATGTGTGCCATCTCCAACGGTCTTGTGGCATTCAACAGAGGCACATTCTTGCCGATCACTAGCTCTTTCTTCATGTTCTACTTGTACGCAGCCCCAGCTGTCCGTATGGGTGCCCTGCAGGGGTTGCAGCAGATTCACATCGCGACACATGACTCGATTGGTACTGGAGAAGACGGTCCTACACATCAGCCGATCGCTCTGGCTGCACTCTACCGTGCAATGCCGAACGTCCTCTACATGCGACCCTGCGACTCTGAGGAGGTCGCCGGTGCCTTTGAAGTAGCAATCAAGGCCACAGAAACCCCCAGTATCATCTCTCTTTCTCGCCAGGTACTGCCTCAGTGGGAGCAGTCGTCGCGAAAGGGCTTCGCAAAGGGTGCATACGTCTTCGTCGAGGAGGAGCGCTTCGACGTTACCCTCATCAGCACCGGTTCCGAGATGGTCTTTGCCATGCAGACCCGCGAAGTCCTGAAGTCAAAGTACAACATCACCGCACGAGTCGTATCCTTCCCTGTACCCCGTCTGTTTGAGCAGCAGTCCCGCGAGTACAAGCAGTCAGTGCTGAAGTCAAAGTCTGGTAAGCCCGCGGTCGTCATTGAAGCATACGCAGCGAACGGATGGGAGCGGTATGCGGATGCAGCGTTTTCCATGCGCAGGTTTGGTAAGAGTTTGCCGAGCAAGACGGCATACAAGTATTTTGGCTTCGAGCCTGAGGTCATGGCGCCAAAGATCGAAGAGCTTGTGAAGGAAGTGCAACGTGATGGCATTGAAGCTCTGAGGGGCGATTTTAGGGATCTCAACGGATCTTTGGGTGTTGGTTTCGAGCACTGAAGTTCTCGCCGTTCATCTTATTTGGAGTTAGGGGTTCAGGTCACATGTAGCATCACGTTAGTCTTATACATCGCATCAACGAGTATGCTCATCACAATGAAATTGAATCGCGAAACCAAATGTCTGTATTTCACACCCGAACTTATCTTCTTGGCTTCCATTTCCTCCTTCGCGTCTTTCCCCCTTCCCTTTCTGTCTTTTCTCCGCTTAGAGGTGTGCGAGCGTTGTTGTGAGCTCAGCTCAGGTAGCTGCGGATCAATGACACAAAGGCACAGCTAGAAAACCAGCTGTGAGGAAAAGAAGAAGAGGGACGAATATTCGTGATCTCACCCAGATGTACCCATGCGCGTACTTCCTTCATGGCGGGCGACCTTCAGGCCTCTCCAAAGCAGGCGGGCCGACGAGAGTGTTTGCTGGCCAGTGGTTGTGAGCATCCTAGCCACCTTCACTCGCTAAAACCTCGGGCCACCTCTTGTGCGGTTTCGTGGTGTCGGTGGTCTGGTGAGGAGGGTTTCGCAGGAGCAGGTGTTGGCGCAGCGGGTTTGGCAGCCTGTTTGGCGTACGACGGTAGCTGGGTGGCGTGCACCGACTGGTTGAGCCGCGGGGTAGTCACAGGTGCTGGAGTGCTCGACGACGCTTCAGACTTGAGCTGCTGGGACTCGGGCTGCTTCGACTGGGTGGCTGCCTTGCTCCGGGCCATCTCGGCATCAGCTCGTGCGTTATTCCGTTGCATAATCCAAGCCATACGCCTTGCGTTTTGTGCGTCAATGCCAGGTATGATTTCCGCGCTGATGATATCACGCAGATCGACGTGAAAGGCAGCCAGTTTGAGCCAATCGCTGGGTGGATAGTCGATTTTGGCCCAGGGTACATCCCGAGCGATTTTGAAGTTATTTCTGTAGTTCTCAATGGCAGAGAGAACCATGCTGTGGCTCACTTGGAAAATCGTTCTTATGGCTGGTTCATGGTCATTCGTCAGTCACAAGGTAAGTCCACTGGAAGAAGTTGCTACGTACGAACGTCGTCGGTATCGGCGGTAGCGTTGCTATCGCTGGCGTTGTTGCTGCCATTGCTGCCATTGCTGCTATTGTTGCTGTTGTTGTTGCTGTTGTTGCTGTTGTTGCGCGTGTTGCGCGCCTGTTGATTGGGGACTGGACTATTTTGAGACGACATCTGGGTTTTGTAAGCATGTGCGGCAAACGTTACGGGTGGGCGACTTACCGTGGAAATAGACGAAGAGGAGAAGCTCAGCAGCGCGTCGAGGATTTTTGGGGGCAACGGTGCGCCAAGCTAATCTAGGCGGCACCACGTGCCAGGCAACGACGGCTGTTTGCAATATCCCAAATGGTATGTCTGTACAATCCAGACCGCAGCGCCTACACGGCAGCGTAGCCCAACGTTCCTGGGTCAAGACGTATGTGTTGAGGCCACAAATCAGGCGCGTACACGGCGAACCGGGCTCTTCGCTGACCAAGAGAGCTTACATATCCTACTACAATCTACGCTGCAGCGACGGCGATGCTCTGGGGTGAGCTTCTCCATATCTGACCTCTGACTAGCTCTTACGGATTCCACAGCAGCGGTCTTCCCCTACGATAGATCTCGAAGCAGATACCAATATCCAGATGCACTTAGTTTACAGTGTTAAAACTTACATTTTTCAGACGTGAGGCTCGTCCATGGCACGGCAGTGAATCTTGACATGGGAAGATAAGAAATAGTCTAGACAGGCGCGATAAGGGGTGTATAATGTAGGCGCGGCCAAGTGACGGAGCATTGCAGTTAAGGGAATCATAAGTTCCAAGGAGACGTGGGCGGCGTACTACCTGACAGCAAGACAGAGCTTGTGGCTCAGCGTCTCAAACGTTCACCTCTTCCTGTGGTTCGCTGGAAAACCTCGAGAAAGAGTAGCAACAACACGTTATTACAAAGCGATTTTACTTCGCCAAATGAATACAGGTACACATAATGTAGATGGATACTGGCCACTATATTGCACAATGGCAACTTCGTCTCCGCTGGAGCTTGTCCAGTCAGGTTCCGTAGAAAGCTTTGAGGCGTCCTTGCAGAACTCATCCAATAGCTCGGCAATCGCTTGAGCACCCTTCATTGGGAACCGGATCACGACTTCTTCGCGGGTCTTCAGGCGTCTGGCAACGGGCAGAGCCCAATTGGAGTGGTATCTTCTAGACAATTGTCGCGGTAAATACCGCTTAGATTAGTGATTATCTGATCTGGATTACTGATTTCGTGATCTGAATCCGGATGCGCTAAGTCACTAGCGTTAGATTAAGGATATATAAATAATTAGGTTAAACTAATAGATTAGTAGAAGAATTTAATCTCTCTTTCTTAATTATTAATTGTTTATTTCTTAAGTCTCTTAACTTTTATAGTTATAAGCCTAGCGCTATAGACTACAAAGGAAGATTCTCCCTATGTACTTAGTACAGCTAAGGACTTTGTTAATATAATTAAACACTTATACTAACCTCTTTATTATAAATTACTAAACCTACTACTATAGATACTAAAGAAAAGATTAGTACTAGGCAGATCTTGCTTAAATCTAGATTAGACTAGCTAAACTAGTACACTTAGCTAGAGTTTCACGCCTAAGACAAGGCTATCTAGGATTAAATTAATCTAGATACAGGTAATGTAGATCTAATAGATAAGCAGGAGCTAGTCTATTCTTCTTATCTAAAGAAACTAGTGCAAGTAGAAGGAGTTAATAATTTAGCTTTTAAAGCTATAAAAGAAACTTATAAACTGCTAGTTATAGAGTATCTAGAAGAAGTTTAGAAATACAAGATTAAAACAGCTAGATAGACAAGGAAAGTAGCTAAGCTTACTAATATTTGCAATTAGTTTAATAAAATAGTATCCTCTAACCTCCTAGCCTTAATTACTCTTAAATTGCTTAATAATAAGAAAGTTACCTATTAAGCACTTGTTTAATTACTAAAGAACAACCTTGCTCTAACTAAGGATAACATAAGTAATCTGTTAAGATAGTAATATTAAGCTTATCTAGAGAAAGCTAGATTAGGCTAGATAACCCTAGATAAGTAGTTTAATAAATAGCAAATTCTCTATAGAAAGGCTGTAACTTACTCTATCCTAGATATTAGCAGATAGCTAGTAATTACTAACTTTCTAGATTTAGTATTAGTAAAGCTAGCTCCTAAATAGTTCTAATCTATAAAATAATTAACTATAATAAATTTAGCTCTAGGTAAGCCTACTCTAACTATAGACAAAGTCTCTAAGGTTTTCTCTCTTATACTTTAGAAATAAACAATTAGTTAACTAAAGAGAAAAGAATTAGGAGTGTACGCAACCTTTAGCAGATTATCTAGAAACTAGCAGAATAAGCAAGAATTAGGTGCTCTAAAGTATAAGTGTCCTTACTAACAGGGTAGATTGCACTACTAGCCTCTAATCTTATGTTTTAGACTCTAAGTTATAATTACTAGATTAATAGTATTAAATAGACTAAAGATAACTCTTACTAAAACAGCTAAATCTAAGATTAAAGAAAACTATACTAAATAAGAGTAGAATAATCTTAGAAAACAGGTTAAGTAATCTAGATAGAACTCTAGAACCTCTAGATTATCTAGGTTATCTAGATTAACTAAGTTAGCTGATACTAGGACTAACAAGTTTCTAGGATTAATAGCAGCAGCTCTAATTAACCTATTAGACCTAATTACTAATTAAGAAGAAGTATATAGCACTTCTTACTCTACTTATCTATTGTTAATAAGTACTATCTTTAATAGAGGTAGAGCAGTATACCTTGTTAATAATTAGAAGTTTCTAGTTAAAGGGACGTTTAAGAAAGCTAATCTAGAAGAGATTATAGAAGCTAGTACTTAGTTACTCCCTATCTTAGAAAAGGGAGATTAATTAATTAAAGGTTGCCTTAATAGAAAAAAGAGACCTAGAACTAAGGATCTGTTGCTTAAAGACATTAAGGTATTTAATAGATTCTATGTTAATATTATATCTAAAGCTGAGCTTAAGAAGGTTAGACTCTAGTACATAGGTCTTAACAACACTTTTAGGTATAGATTACTTAAGGACTACGTAATTATAGCTACTCTATACTTAGCTTATAACCTTGTCTTTATTAAATATAATAAGATTAGTTATTATCTATTACCTCCTATTATCTAAGCTGTAAAATTATCTATAGTTAATTAAACTTAATCTAGCTTAGAGCAGCTCTAGTATTAATAATCTAGACACCTTAGATTAAAAGCCCTTTAAACCCTAGTCTAATCTGCTTAAAATATTTAGATAGAGGGAATAAAGAGGATAGATTATAAGCAATGCTTAACAGCACACTCCTATTAAGTTATCTTTTATAGGCTAAGAGAAAGATTACTACAACCTTTCTATTGTATATCCTAGGATCTATTTAATATGCTAACTAGTAGGCTTAACAAAGAATAGGCACTAGTAATTAAAGAGGATTACTTAGGAAAGCTGTTTAATAACAATCTCTAGTCTAAAACCCTTAGTAAGATAATAAGGATTATTACAGGATTTACTATATAGGTTAAATAGAAATATAAGTTAGATATAGTTAAAATCTATTAGAATAACAATTTATATAAGAGTCTAGCCCTATCTAGCTTAGAGAGAAGCTAAAGGGTTTAGGGCGTTAGGCTAGCCTCTTATATAGCTTAGTCTTCTAAGCTAGTATATTAATTATCTATCTAGACAACTAGTTAATCTAGTTGTCTTGTATCTGCTTTTTTAGCAAAGTGGTTAAGAAATAGATATCTTTTACTAGGCCTTGCCTAGACCGTTACAATTTAGCTACTAGGCCCTAGAGAGGTGTTTCTAGATATAAAGAGTAGGTATACAAATAAGGGATTATTATTGTAACCTCTCTTCTCTACACTTATAAACTAAATAGATTAGCAGAAAGGGTAGGACAAGAATTAATAACAAAATTAATTAAGATAAGGTTAGGAGCAAATCTGCTAGCTTAACTCTAGCTAGAGATTATAAGCGTAGCTGCTTACTTATATAGTATAACTCTATTATCTGCTTAAAACTATTAATTACTAAATAAGATACTAGATAGTTAGTTTTGCTAATACTTTAGGTAGTACAAACTAGCAGAGATAAGGCATAGAACTGCTAATCTACAACTAGATTAGAGCAGGATATATGCCTATAGGTGCAGAGCTTATCTTTTTAATAAGGATTAATTAGCTAGTAGAGATTAACAAGGATTTAAAGTTCACCTAAGGGGACATATTAGTTACTTAGTTAGATACGTTGTATCTAACATATACTAGATATAGGTCCTAACACTTAATTAAGTTATTATAATAAGAAATGTTATGTTTAATAAAAAGACCTTTTATTAAGGCACTTTAGATAAAGAAATAGAGATTAATTAAGCTACTTAGTTAGTAGAGATCCTCTACAATAGAGAAATCTAAGATCTAGGTTAGAATATAATTATACCTAAACAAATAAATATCTATTCTAGTTTAGACCCTAGCAGAAATGTAGGAGGTAAGTTATCTAGATTAACAGATATTGCAGCTAGCCTGCCTAGTAATTAAAAGAACTAGAGCACAGAAACAGTATAGAGAGAAAACAAGGCTAGTAATTACCTAAGAATCTATACTAATTAACTAGAAACAACTAGATTATTTACTCTAGATACTACTCCTAAACTAATTAATTAAGTTTTAGGGGGTAATAGAGACTGCAGAGAAATCTAATAGAATAATCTTACTAATTGTTGTAGGGCTGTTAATTAACAGAGAGTGCGCACTCCTGTAGTAGCTAAATTATCCTACCTAAGTAGTTAATTAAGATTAATTACTCTTGCCTCTTAAGTCTGCTAAGCTGCTCCTGTACAGCTAAGTAAAGCTGTAGATACAATAACTTGCGTTTAATTAAGTTAAAGACAATAAGGATTACTATCTAAAGCAGACCTAAGAGTCTATATCCTAGATAGAGAGCTATAGCAAAAAACTAGCAACTAGAAGAGGGGTAGATCTAAGAGTGTTAATGCTTTAATTGCTAGTATTACTAAAAATAATTAGTAGTTAGATTTTGCAAATACTTTCTTACCTAGTGTTACCTAATTCTAGGAAGAACAATTAAGTTATAAGACTATAAACTTAGTAGTTATAGCAGCAATCTAAAATAACTAAGTAAAACTATTACTTAATTAAAAGATATACAGGGATAATCTACTACTACTGCTAAAAATATAGAAATAATTAATACAATATCTACTTAAGCTTCCTTTTAGAGACGCTTTAAGGAAAGAGATAAATTAATTAAGGTAGAAAGGAATGTAGACAGAAATCTCTAAATTAGATTCTATAGATAGACTACTACTACTTAAGTAGGTCTAGACCTATAAATTTAATTAAGACAGCTTCTTTATTAAATACAAAGCTAGACTTGTTATTAGAGGAGATCTGCAAGAGATTAATACTCTTATATTAATATATATAGCTACACTAGCTGCTAAATTATTTAAAGCAGTTATAGCTATTACAGCCAAGTTTAATCTAGAGATTAAGTAACATAACATAGTTAGAATATTCTTAAATGCACTTATTATAAAAGACAATCTAGTAATCTGTAATCTCCTAGATAGATTTAAAGAAGCTAGACTATATGTTCTACTTAATAGAGCACTCTATAGATTAAGAGAATCTCTACTTCTATAGTATAAAGAGTTCTTAAGCACTCTTTAATTAATTAGACTAATATACTCTAAAGAGGAGCCTTACCTGTTCTTTAATCTAGATTGTACTATTCTAGTAATGTTCTATGTTAATAATATACTTTTACTGTACTATAAGAACTATAAGCAAGAAGTATAAGACCTTTAGAGTAAAGTTACGTTAAAGTATAAAATCTAAGATTAAGGAGATATATAGTAGTTCCTAGAGATTAGGGTAATCTAAAACAGAGAAGCAAGATTAATTACGTTACTCTATAATACGTATATTAACAAAATTGCTAAGAAGTTTAACCTAGATAAGGGATTATTTCTAGGAACCTTTCTATCTATAGCTAAGCTAATTAAAAACCCTAGAGAAGCAACTAAACAAGAAGTAAAGTCTTATTAAGAGAAGGTTAGATTAGCTCTCTATATAGCTATTATGCTTTATCTAGACGTATTCTTTACTGTATTAAAGTTATCCTATTTCCTAACAAACCTAAGTAAGAACTACTATAAAGTAATTAATTAAGTAATTACATATCTCTACAGGATAAGAACACAAGGTATTTAATTTAGAGATTACCCTAGACTAGAACTTATTATCTATAGAGATATATCCTTTGCTAATAATTTAGAAAGCTAATAATTCTCTTATAGATACATAATTATTCTGTTTAGAGGACTAATCCTATAGAAAGCTGCTAGGTAATCTATAGTTACTACTTCTATAATAGAGGCAGAGCTAATTGCTCTATCCTACACAGCAAAAGAGATAATAGTAATCTAGCAATTGTTTAATAAAACAACGCTAGATATAGGATAAACCTAGACTATTTAGTGTAATAATTAACAAACTATCTAACTAGTAGTTAGTAAAAACAAGAGAATTACTACTAAGCTTAGACATGTAGTGTAAGGAGCTAACCTCTAAGAGAATTTGCTAGTAAAATACAAGATAGATTTAATAGAGAACAACCTCTAGGACAGAGGTTGCAGAGTTTTTATAACTCTGTTTTAGACACGTTAGCTCTGTAGCAGAGCTTTAGTCTATACTAGGAAGCGCAAGCTAGAGTAATACTAAGGCGGTGTACGCTGAGGAGCTAGCACCTAGGCCTAGCCTGTTACAGTACCCCCCTACTTATCCTTTGTTTATTAGCGCGCGCCTTAGTTAAAACAACTCTATTGCCTACTCCCTACTTTCTGCATTCTCTGTTATACCACGTTTCTAGTCTACGCGCCTTCCTCTTATAATTCTACTACTACCTAATTGTTTAGTCGCCCTGCCCTGCTTAATTTTAATAATAGCGCCTTCTAGATTACTAACCGCGTTGCGTTTGCCCTACAAGAAGGCGCTAGGCAAGCAAGTAAGTTGCTCTATCCCTACCTGTAATATGCCTATTTACTAACTCTTTTACCTTGCCTAGGCCTGCAGCGCTGCTCCTGCAGATCCTGCCCCTTCTACTACTTGCTTAACTAAGAGGGCAAGGCTTATAGCAGAAGATGTTAAGCTAGAGGACAAGGAGATTAAGAAAGCCTTTAATAATGTTCCTGCTAACAATTAGTCTAGGGTTCTAGGTAAGTAGTCTCTGCGTACCTAACGCGCTAGCAGCTTTATAGATCCTAAGGTCTGCGTTAGCTGTACGTTGTCTAGACAGGTCTGCACCTTTACTGCTAGCAGCTGCTTAACTAGCTACGCTCCCTGCATCCTTAGCTATTCTTACTACTATAAGGTAAGTTTCTGCTTCTTATTTCTTAGTGTTCCCTTCCCTAGCTAACTGTCTGCTAGGCCCTGCGTAAGACATAGAAGACTCTAAACAAGTACTGCGTGTTCTTGCAGTTTACTAAGGGTAACTCTGTAAAGCTCCTGTAAGTTATTAAGCCTATCTAGGCAGACTTTAAGAAGCGCAAAGACCTTCTGCGTTACACTAACCTTGCGTCCTAGCCTAACGCCTGCTTACCTGCTACTAGTTATAAGACTAAGTAGTCTAAGTATAAGGCTGAGGTTAATAAGATTAAGGCCTATCCCTCTACTGCTGTAGTTCTTACAGAGCGCACTGCTGTTGCTGCTAAGAAGGTAGTAGTCTAGATTAAGACTCTAGTAAGTTATTCCCCTCTTTTTACACCTGTTTTCTAGAGTATTTGCTAATTCCTTACTTAACATAGCTTACTGTTAACTTAACGCTGCTTACGCGCTTTACCTACTTTAAGGCTAACCTCTGTACACGTCTTAAGATCCCCTCTACTGCTAGACACAAGGACTTTGTCTAAATGCTTGTTAAGAACGTTACTAACGCTGCTGCAGGTAATAAGGACAACAGTAGTAGCAGAGGTTCTGCTAAGAGCAGTACTTAGGTCTTCTCTTATCTGCAGCATTTAGGATTTTCTTAGCTAGATAATACCTAGGCTTCTAGCTCTTTTCCTTTATAACAATATAGTCCCCCTTTAGGGCGGCCTATCCTTTAGGATAGACTAATGCAACAAATAATCTCCCTAACTAACTAGTGCTCCTCCTCTTGCCTGTGCTTATCTCTACTTTCTGCTTCTTTCCTCCTTCTTCTATTAGGAGTAAGAAAGTTAGTTATACCCCTCTAGGGGTTCTAATTAGAAGCCTAGGAGCAAGTTCCTATTCCTATCTCTCCTGTCTCTTGTTATAGACAGCTATCTGTCTAGGGCTTCTAGGTCCTTGCAAACGTCCTCCCTTTTCTATATTTTACTAATATAGCCTTCCTATTATACTAGGTATTTACATCTCTTACCCCCCCTTCTAGATCGTCTTTCTCTATAGATAGAGTTAACTTTCTATTCTTTAGAGGATGTACTATTGTTGTTAGTAATAACTAGGGGGCTAGGCTAGGGGTTGTTGTTTAATTGTCTGTAAAGAGGGTCCTGTAGGCACAACTTAAGCTAGTTAACGTAGAAAACAGAATAGACTTTACTATTAACGTCTAGTTTAACGTTGTGTAAAGAGATAACTTCTACAACTATAAACTTTTAGTTCTTCTAGTCTAGTTTCCTGCTTGCTTAGCTATTTAAGAACTAATTTCCTAGCTTTAGCTAGACTTTGTCCCTAACCTTTAGCTAGGGGGCTTCTCTTTAGTGTATATTAGCTTACTGTTCTTATACCTGCTAAGCCTCTGCTATCTAGGCTTTAACAAAGTTAATTGTTTTAGTAAACTTCTGCACTATGCTTACTGCAGCTCTAGTAGGTTCCCTTGTATATCGGTGCAACAACTCTGCTGCTAAGTCTAGGTCTATCTAGACTAGATCTACATTGTAACCGTGCTAGAGGAAGAAAGGGCTAAACTCTGTAGATGTAGCTACTTGTTCTTTAATTGCAATCTAGGCTATAAGCACCTAAGCAGACTAATTATCCTAAGCCTAGTTAATATAGGCTCTTAAGTAGGCTTCTACTACAGAGTTTATACGTTTAGTGCTCCTGTCTGTTTAGGGGTAAAAGGCCGTAGAGAGTCTCTGCGTGATTTTTAGCAGTTAGCACATTGTCTGCTAGAAGTTGCTAAGGAACTGCATCTCTTAATTAGAGACAATTGCGTTAGGCAACTAGTAATAGCCTACTACATTAGATATAAAAGCACAGGTAACTGTCTTTACTAACAGGTCTAGTAGAGGGACTAGGATAATGTCCTTAGAGAGTCTGTCTGTAACAACTATAAGGTTACAGTTACCCTTACTCTTAGGTAGGTCTGTTATAAAGTCTATAGAGATTTCCTTCTAAATTCTATTAGGTAAAGGGAGGGGTTTAAGGAGTCTCTGCTTTAGTTCCCTTTATAGCTTTGTCCTTCCGCAGATGTTGCAGTTCTCTACGTACCGTTATAAGGTAGTTAACATCCCTAGCTAGAAGTAGGCTTAGGAGAGGATTACATACATGTTTCTCTGTCCTAGATAACCTGCGATTAGAGAATAATAGGCGTTGTTAATAATCTTAGTTCTAAGGGCATTAGAGTTTAGAACCTATACTCTTCTGCAGTAGCATAGTTAGTCTCTGTTATCTACAGAGCACTTAGAGAGAGAAACTTTAAGGTTAAGCTGCATAGAAAACTTCTAGGCTCCTAAAGAGATAGAAGACTTAGTAAGCTAGTAAGTCTTATTGTTCTTAGCAGCGTTTTTCTAAAGTGTTTTAAATTCTTTAATGCTGTTGTATAGTTCTAAGTTCCTAGCTAGAGGCGTCTCCTTACGCGTTTGTTCTAGTTTCTTGTAGCAGTTCTCCTGTAGCTCTTTGTTTAGAGAGGTTACAGGGAGGAGTTAGTCCGCTCTACGTAGTCCTAAGGAGAAAACCTGTATGTTGTTAGCAGAGTCGTCTTCTAGGCTAGTCTTTACTACTTGCGCAAATAGTTTTAACAGTTAAAACTATCTAGTCTTAGTCCTCTTATCTCCTGTAGATAGGGGGACGTCTTCCTCTTTCCTTAAGAGTGCATCTACTTAGTTATTAACCTTGCTAGGTCTATAGGCAAAGGTAAGGTTAAACTAGCTAAGGAGGCTAGACTAACAGACGTGTCTTTTAGAAAGGAGTTAGGCCTTACAGAAGTACTCTAAGTTTTTGTAATTAGTAACAACTGTAAATCCCTTTACTTATTTTAGCTCCGTGCTCTATTCTTAGAGGCATTTAATTACTGCAAGCATTTCCTTGTTATAAATAGTATAGTTTACTTCTGCCTTAGAATTCTTAGCTAAGAAGTATGCTACCGTACAGAGTACCTTGTCTTTTCTATATTAGGATAGTACTCCTCCCGTTGCCTATCCCAACGCGTCACACTCTAGTACTGTCTCTAGGTCCGGGTCGAAGTTCGCAAGTGCTAGTTCTCTAGTAAATGCAGCTTTTATAGTATTAAAGGTATACTGCTAGGGTTCCCCCTACTTAAAGGTCGCGTTCTTTCCCGTTAAGCGAGTAAGAGGTTCTGCTATGCTAGAAAACTAGCTAATAAACTATTAATAGAAGTTCGCAAACTCTAGGAAGCTCTAGATTCCTTTCACTGTCTTTAGGGGTTCTTATAACTTTATAGCGGCAACCTTTGCAGGGTCTATCTAGATGCCCTTACCGGCCTTAATAATAAATCCTAAATACTTAGTGCTCTTAACAGAAAACTCGCTCTTTCCTACGTTAAGGTGCAACCCTGCAGCTCCTAGCTTCTAGATAATTTCCTTAACCTTAGCCTCATGCTCCTCTTAGGTGCTGCTAGAGTAGATTAACACATTGTCTACGTAGGCAGAGCACTATTCGTCTAAGTACTCTCTTAAGACCTAGTTAATGTACTGCTAGAACGTACTTAGGGCGTTAGCTAACCTAAATAGCGTTACCAGCCACTTATAGAGTCTAAATCTTGTCTAGAAGGCCGTCTTCTATTTATCCCTCTTAGCAATCCTAATCTTGTAGAAGGCTTAGATAACGTCTACCTTAGTAAACTATGTTGCTTTTAAGATCTGTAAGAGAGTCTTATAGATTAAAGGCAGTAGGTACTAGTCCTTCTTAGTAATCGCATTTAGTGCCTAATAATTAACACAGAACTAGAGACCCCTACTAGGTTTCTTAACAAACAGCACTAGGGCAGAAGTACTAGACTTGCTAACTTAGATAAAGCCCTTATCTAAGTAGCTAGTAAGTTGCTGTTAGAGCACTAGGAGCTCCTTGCGGGACATGTTGTATAGTAGTCTCTATAGTACTATTGCAGGTTTTCTATCTTGCTTAATTAGCTTAATAGCATAATCTATGTTAGATCTGTAGTAAGGTGCTAGCTTGTCTGCTTCCTCCTTTATAAACGTTCTAAACTTATCTTTTAGGAACTCTAGGAGAAGGTCTTAAGGATCTGTTAGCTCCTTCTTCTTTAGAGCCTTCTAGATATCTGCTATTAATACAGAGAATAGCTCTATGTTCTAGTCTATCTTAGACCTCTTCCTTAGCGCCTAATACAGCTCTAGGCTAACAGGCTTAGGCAGTTAGTTAGGACAGGCGCCCTCTCTGCTTCTAACTCGCGTCTGCAAGGAGTAGATAAACAATAATTTCTTAGCTAGTGCTATAGTAACCTTGTTCTTATCTATCTATAGTCTCTCTAGGATAAGGTCGTACTCTCTTTCCCTATCTAGCACATATGCCTAGAGGGTCTCTCTGTAGCTATCTATGTTAATCTTTATTCTTACAACATTAGTTACCTAGGTTACTTTCCCGGCTATGCCTAATACCTTATGTCTATACGTAGGAGTGCGTTAGAAGTTGTTTTGTAATGTAAACTTAGAGGAGACTATAATGTATGTTAAACACCTAGTATTAATTAATATATGTGCTATAGTGTTGTCTTGTACTATTACATACAGTAATATAGGCTTGCTATCCGGCTACTGCTAGTAGAACTCCTAGAACAGTTCTCTCCTCTTTATAACTTCTTTTCTTAACCCCCGTTCACGCCTTTAAACAGAAGTTTCTAGTTTTCTAAACCTTTGTTAGTAGAATTATTAGTTTTAGAAACCTTAGCAATTGCACTCTAAACCTAGACTTTCTCTAGTCTCTTAGCTAGAGCCAGATTGCATCTGCTTACGTAGTAACTCTTCTTTCTACATCTTAGACAGACGTTAGCAGCTCTCTGCTGGTTTATAACTTCCTAAGTCTGCTACTCTGCTTATAGTTAGTTGTTAGACTTAATCTTCCTAGAGTAGACCCTAGTAGGTTCTTAGTCTATACTATCTAGGTTTATCCTGCGTGTGTGTTGTCTAAAGGTGCTGTTTGTTAGTGCTTTAGACCTACAGAGGTTAACCTCTACTGCTAAGACCCTAGCTATAAGGCTTTAGAGGTCCTAGTTGTCTAGAATGTCTACTAACACTATCTTGTCCTAGAGGTCCGGTTAGAGTGCGGACATGTACCTAGTCTTAAGGTTCTTCGTGTTGTCCTCTTCAGCGGCGTTGTAGGCTAGCTAGATAAACTCTGCATTAAAAGACTTAACACTCTAGTTGCTCTTCTTTATAGTAATAGTTTAGAGTTTCTGCTAAGAGCGCTTCTTAAACAGTAAGTCTTTATACTGCTTGTCTAAGAAGTCCTAGAACTAGGCAGTTATACCTATTAGGTTACAGTCCTTCTACAATAACCTAACCTGCGCAGCCTGTCCTTCTAGCCTGTTAAACATATAGGCAACTTCTAGGACAGCCTCCTAGTCCCCTATAGACCTTAGCTTGTCCTTTATCTAAGACTTAAACGTCTAGTACGCTTGTTAGTTGCTACTAAACTTACCTACGTTAGGTAACTTTATAGTCTTGCTTAGTCTGTTGTTAACTGTTTGTACAGAGGTAGAGGGTGTTGCACTATAGTTCAGTAATCCTATAGATGCAACGTAGGCTTAGACCTAGGCTTTAACTAGCCTTTGTATAGTTTCGCCTATATCTTCCTGTTGTAGGTCCTAGTTAGAGTCTGTTGTAAGGTAGGCCTTGTTGTTAGTAATAGCTACTGCGGCCTTAGGTAGGGTTGCCTATAATAGGTAGGTAGTCAGGCGTTCTAGTACGTGAGCCAGAAGCTCCTCCTGCTATTCTTTAGGTACTAACATAGTAGCGAGGTTCTAGAGTTTAGTCCTAACATCCGATCGATTGTTGTTACTAGTGCACAGCTCAATGCCGTATTCTCCTAGACGCCTAGCGGCGTCGTTGTACGTCTTGCTTATTAATCCTTATTTAGTAATTAAATCTAATTGTAAGGAGCTAACCTCTAAGGGAATTTGCTAGTAAAATACAAGATAGATTTAATAGAGGACAACCTCTAGGACGGAGGTTGTAGAGTTTTTATAACTCTGTTTCGGACACGTTAGCTCTGTAGCGGAGCTTTAGTCTATGCTAGGAAGCGCGAGCTAGAGTAATGCCGAGGCAGTGTACGCTGAGGAGCTAGCACCTAGGCCTAGCCCGTTACAATAAGGTATAGAAGAGTATTATATTAGATAGGAGAGCTATCTTTACCTCTGTATTTTAGGCTAAAATCTGCTACTAACTTTAAGTAAAGCGCAGGCTTAGTACAGCCTTCTATCTGCAAACTAATAGGTAAACTAAACGCTAGAACTAAATACTAGAGCAGTACCTGCAAATGTTTATCTTAGAGCCTTAAGAGGACTAGGTATAGCTATTACTAACTGTATAATTTGCTTATAATAACTTAGTGCACAAATCTACTAAAACAACTCCTTTCTATGCTGTATATAGCAAACACCTACTACTTACTATGCCTTCTACAGACAGTAGGCCTAAGAAGGAGGTACTAGATATAGTTAAAAGAGTAAAGTAACTGCATAACGTATAAGCAAAGCTTATAGAGCACTTAGAGAAAGTACGTAAGTACTAGAGCTAGTACTATAACAGGAAACATAAAAATAAAATCTTCTATCTAGGCAATCTAGTGTTACTTAGCACTAAGAATATTAACCTAGCCTACTAACTAAGCAAGAAACTTTCTAGTAAGTTTATTAGCCTGTTCTGAGTACAGAAAGCAATTAGAACGCAGGTATACTGCCTACTCCTCCTACCTTCGTATTGTATTTATAACGTTTTTTACATATTACTGCTAGAATAATAGAAACCTAGAGTTAAAGGAGAAGATAATACCTACCTACTAGAGGTAACTCTAGAAGGTAAAGAAGTATAGGAGGTAGAAAAAATCCTAGGAAAACAAATAAGGAGAGGCTAACTAGAGTACTTACTCTGCTAGAAAGGCTACAACAAAAGCTAGGATATATAGACCCTAGTATTAGACTTTAAAAACATAGATAATGTAATCTAAGAGTTTAAATTAGGCTAAACATCCTTACGTATAAGAAGAACAAAGTAAACGTTTTAAGCGCACCTTTATTGCATACAGAGAGCAATCCTATCTATTAGCCTTAGGCCTACTACTATATAAGAAGGAAAAAACTAAAAAAACAAGCTGCGCACTAGGTGCAACTTAGCCCTGCGCTACGCGCGCCCTAATCGCTACTAACAGCCTACTTGTCTCTATTACTATTATTAACACTATTACCCCTATCTCTACTATTACTACTAGCACTACTACTACCCTTATTACCCTTATCTATAATCTCTATCTCCTCCTCCTAGTTACTCTTCTTATTAGCATTACTACTACTACCTCTACTCTGTAAAGAGGTTAGTATGCGCTCTAGACGCGCAAAAGGTGTAAACTTACTATACAGGCAATATGCCTTATAAGCTGCTTAAGAGCAGAAGTAATACAGCGCTACTCTACTAGGATTAGACCTAGGAACTAGAGGGAAGTTGTTAGCACCTAGGTAGCAACACCTATAGGTGTGCTAGTGTAGGCTGCAATACAGCAGCAGCTAGATAGCTCTAAGTTAAATTAGCGCTAGTAACGCGTAAGTTAAATGCCTTAATTAATTATAGTTACATTAGTGCAAAGGACAGCAGTAGCAAGGACAGCAGCATTGTATTAGCAGCGTAAATAAATAAGGCAATTTAAGCAACTGTTAAGCGCAGTAGGCACCTATATATATTAGCTAAGGCGCACCTGCAGTATGCTCCTGTCTAACTTACCTTAGTGCAACTACCTTACTTTCTCTTTATACAATGCTTACAGCAGTAGTGCTTAGGCTTCTTACACTTCTTCTTCTGCTTTGTAATATTCTGCGCACAGCGTAGGCAAGTCTCTACTGTAGTAATGTAGTCTGCACGCTTATTAGCATTAAGAAACACGTACAGCTGCTAGCTGCAGAGGTAGGACTTCTTAATAAACTTAGGGTTAGGATAATAAACTATAGCAAGAGTAAGGAGCGTGTAAGAAACGCGCGCGAAAGTGTTATTGTTATAGTGTTAAGGAGGAGCAAAGAGAAAAGGTCTTACTACCTGCTAGGCTGCTAAGCAAAAATTAGGCAACGGTGCGCATAGCAATGCTTTTACCTTAGATTATAACAAACATACAGCGCACGTATAGCAGCAACAACACGCATACGTTACGTATAGGGCACATATAACTAAAGCAATACCTACCTAGAATATAGACGCTCTTTTCCTCTCTAAAGGGTAAGGTTTTTATTAAGGCTATAGGAGGTTGCTGCTAGAGACAGCAGCTAAAAGGGGAGGTTCTGTAATAAGCTACAATAGAATTATTTAGTGTTATAGTGTTCTAGAACTATTCTTAGTTTGTATTAGTCTTGCTCTTAGTAAAGGTGTATAAAACCTACGCTGCACGCTATTCTTAGGGGAGACAAGTATTATTCCTACTATTAAATACACCTATTGCTATCCCTCTACTATCTATCTCTAGTGTAAAGCAAGTACTATTGCCTATAACTAGAACCTTACACTCTCTAATCCTTATTCTAGCAGCTTAACTCCTTATGCCTTCCTTAGGTATCCTAGAGGTAAGAGTAAGGTAATCTATAGCTGTATTTATAGGATTGTAACGGGCTAGGCCTAGGTGCTAGCTCCTCGGCGTACACCGCCTCGGCATTACTCCGGCTCGCGCTTCCTAGCATGGACTAAAGCTCCGCCACGGAGCTGACGTGTCCGAAACAGAGTTATAAAAACTCTGCAACCTCCGTCCCAGAGGTTGTCCTCTATCAAATCCATCTTGTATTTTACTAGCAAATTCCCTTAGAGGTCAGCTCCTTACAAGGATTAACTAACAAATCTGCTAGATTATACTGCCTACTAGTAATATTTAGGATAATAGTAATTAGAAGCAGTTTTACCCTGTTATTAAGAAACCTAGAGATTCTAGTGCCTAATAGGTGTAAACTGCAAGTGTTAATTATATGCAACTTAAAAGCTAGAAGCGTTTAGATTAGGAGCTAGAACACTAGTATGTTAAACAAGCTAAGAATAGACGCCTTGTAGAGGTTAATTAGTAACTAGTTAATTTGCTATAGGAATTAGAGCAGAAGCAGAAGCAGGAGCAGTATACATTAGAATAGCTAGATTAACTACTAGAGATAGACTAACGTATAGTCCTACCTAATCCTCTCTAGCCTTCTAGAGGTTCTTAGCAATTAAACTACATTAACGCTTAATCTACTTGCCTAACTACTTAGACTCCTTAATCTATTAAAAAGTTAGGACTCTCTTCTTAAGATTTAGTAATAAATAGATTATATATCTAAGATTTACTAGAAAAGGTACTATACTTAGCCTAGAGCCTAGCTGTTCCTATATCTCTACTCTAGTTAGATTAACTCTAATTAAGTATATCTAAGACTAATCTTATATTAGGATACAAGTATAAGTTCTACACTTAACATATCTCTTAGATACTGTCTCTAGATTATAACAAACAGCTAATTCTCTACAAATTCTCTTTAGTACATATTAAGTATAAGAGATTACTTAGAAAGTCTTAACTAGTTTAGAATTCTCTAATCTAGAAGTTAAGGTCTTTAGCTTCTTTTTTAATCTAGAAGCTAGAGTAGTCTTTAGCTTATAGGCTAGCTTTAACAGTGTCTTCTTAGGCGTGTTTTTATCTAAAATAGGTAATACTATATAATAACAGTTAGACCTATACACAGGTTCTACTAAAAAGATTAGCCTTATAACTAGAAATCTAGATTAAGTACTTATAAATCTCTAGAAAAACCCTTACTTTTCTCTTCTTCTAGATATAAACAGGTGCAGCTTTGCAAGCAATAGTATTAAAGTTAACCTCCTAATCTACAGGCTTATTATAGAGTTGCTTATAAGGATTTACAGAATAAAAGATAGGTAGGTTTATAGGTGTAAAGCTTAAACTAATATAAGCTTAATTACAGTTTTAAAGCCTAAGGAAGCTATAAATTAGTTAGAAAAAGATTAATATAACAAGAAGAAGCCTAACCTAGAATTGTAAGACTAATTAATCCTATTAAGATTATCTCCTAGAGGATTATTTAGATCCTTATAAGGAATAGAGGAATTAGACCTACTATCTAAGCTATTACCTTAGGAAGCTAGCGTGTTCCTAGAAGGTAGATTATTGCGCTTATTACTAGAGAGAGTAATTAAATTGCCTAATCTAATTATTACAGAACAACTGCAATATAACAGAAAGATTTAATTAATAAAACTAAGAAGCAACAAGTTAGCTAAAAATTAGACTTAGGAGTAAGAGAGAAAGAGAAAATTATGCAGATAGGTAATTATTTAGAGTGTAAACGCGTTTTATAACGTATGTTAATAAGCCTATTTACTCTATACCTGTAATAGAAAACTCTAACGTTATCCTTTATAACTTATAACAACACTACCTTTGTAATTATAATAATAGGTATTATAGTTATACTTCTTAATTAAAGCATGCCTAGAGGGTGTGTTACAGTAAATACTGCTTAGATTAGTAATTATCTAATCTAGATTACTAATTTTATAATCTAAATCTAGATACGCTAAGTTACTAGTGTTAGATTAAGGATATATAAATAATTAGGTTAAACTAATAGATTAGTAGAAGAATTTAATCTCTCTTTCTTAATTATTAATTGTTTATCTCTTAAGTCTCTTAACTTTTACAACAATTAATTAGCTCTTAATGCACATTTAGATATAGGACCGCTATTCTGATTTAGGTTTTCAAATGTAGTTTTTAGGCGTGCAGAAGAAGATACAGGTAATGCAAACGCAGGCGCGGGTTAACTGTACTAGCAGATCCCTAATGTGTTGGCGTAGACAGAAGATGTAACGTCTAATGTTAAGGACATCCCTCGCTTATGCAGCCAATAAACGCACACGTTAGAGGACCTATATGTAGTCTAGCAATCTACGAATTATAGGATACTAAAGAATACATATATTACAAGAGAAAATAAAAGGCATAGATTAGTAACGATAGTCCAAGGCTTGTATTTTGAAAAGACCTAACATTGCATTAAACTCAAAAGTATGTTCTACCTAACTATGTTTCCCGTCGATAACTGCTTACTCCCTATTGCGACTGCTGCTTTTGTTCTTAGAAACAAACACGCTCTTATGTTTATTTCTAGAACCGCGAGACACAAGTGCGCAGACTTATACGTTTTTAGGAGCTATTTACGGCAAGCTAGCAGAAGCCTTAGCAGATTATAGGTTAGCAAAAGACTACAGAATGCTTTACACTACAGTAAGCAGGTTAGGTTTTTTACCTAAGATTATTTAAAAAACACAGATTTTATATGTTTAGTAATAGATTTCTGTGTTTTTTTTGCAAAGAGGAGATAATAGCAGAAGAATAGGCCTAACAAGGTAACTAGAAGCTATCTATCTATATAATTTCCTCTTCTTTCCTTCTCTCCTTCTCTCTCTCTCCTTCTATCTCTCTCTTCTTCTCTCCTTCTCTTCTTCTCTCCTTCTCTTCTTCTCTCCTTCTCTCTCTCTCCTCCTATCTCTCTCCTTCTATCTCTCTCTTCTTCTCTCCTTCTCTCTCTCTCCTTCTCTCCTTCTCTCCTTCTCTCCTTCTCTCCTTCTCTCCTTCTCTCCTTCTCTCCTTCTCTCCTTCTCTCCTTCTCTCCTTCTCTCCTTCTCTCCTTCTCTCCTTCTCTCCTTCTCTCCTTCTCTCCTTTCCTTTTAGAAGAGGATATAATAGCTAAGCCTCTTCTTTACTTCTAGAAAATCTACTAATTTATAAAGGCAGAACAAGGCCTTAGAAGAAAAGAGGGGTAAGTGCTTAGAGCTGCAGATGTTAGGATGTAGAGAGAGAGAGTAGGGAAGACTTAGAAGAGAGAGAGAGAGAGTAGAGAAGACTTAGAAGAGAGAGAGAGAGTAGAAGGGTCTTAGAGCTTAGCGTAAGCAGATAGATTAGCTAATAATAAAGCAGTAAACACATTACGTGTTTTAAATACCTATATATTTAGTATATTTTTTACCTGTATTTTATAGGTATAAGCCTATCTAAAATCTAGGAAAAAAATCTGATTTGTGCGGGTTAAAAAAACCTGACCTACTTACCGTAGTGTTAGCTATATTAGACAACTAACCCAGATTCATGGAAGACCTCCAGCCTTCACTATAAAGGTAAAAAAATTAGCACCTGATGTATCTCACTTCTTCTGCAACATGAGAGGTACGACACTCAGGTTCGGTCCCTTCTCGCGTATCTGCTGACCGCCCGAGTAGTTGAAGGCGAATTAGAGCATCCACAGCGCTGTACTTCGAGCAGGACATCTTAGGCAACACCAGGTCCGAACTCCCACTCGTTACTACAAACACGTTGAGCGCCTCCTGTAGCCTCCCGCAGCCTCCCCGTCCTCGACTCTCGTTACCTTGTCTCCTTCGGAGTTGGCGCTGGTACTTCTGATCAAATGGAATTGGCTGTGGCTCTCAGACTCGCAGCTTAGCGCAACGCAAACAAAGAGAAGGGTAGTGTCATACAAAGCGATTACCTCTAGGAATGAGAGGTTGGTGCTAGGATGTGGTGAATAGGTACGGTGTGTGTCCAGCAACACACCAAGCTCTCATAGACAAATCCTAACACCGTCAGCCCTCCATCCCTGAGCTGAAGAGCCGGAGCCGTACCAGCCAAACGCAGAACAGAAAGCTCACGAGTAGCAGCCAAGTCGCGGACGGCGTATTATACAAAGCAAAGGGAGGAGCGAAGGGACTGTGCTATATTGTTATTGGGAGGAAGGAGAGACCGATCTGGTTTGACTGGGGACGAATACGCATCGATAGCATACCATAGAAAGGGCGGGCTTTTACACCGTTTCTAGCCAGGCTTAGGTGCTTTGCTACTGGTCACCTCTATTGTTGAGTTGCACTGTCCTACAGCTATACTGCAGTCCCTGGTCATGTAAGCCCAAGGTCACGCCCTACCGGCCCAACTCCAGCCCCAAAACCTAGTAGCTCACATACACCAAGCTGCAAGAATAACATTGTTAGCTTCAACTTGCCATTAATTCGCTCTTTTGTGTCGAGAGGGTCCCAAAAACGAGGTTACTCCTTGCCTACGCGTTAAGCTGCCCTGTGTCGTTCCTTCTCCGTTCGCAGCTGCAGGCCTTGGCAGAGTGCCTTGAAGTTGTCGAGCCTTCGCGCCTTTCCTTTCCTCTCCACAAGTACTCAAAATGGCCCTGTCAACAAATTCAAATAACTTCCTGGCCCAAAAAGCTATCGGAAGACAGCAACAAACAGATCACAGTGCTTTCATACCCGGTTCACAGCGCTCCGAACAGCAACAACAGCAAGCTAACGAATGCAACACCGGACAGGTCGAGGAATCCGACGCTATTACACAACAAAAGGAAACGAGTATGAGCATCGAACTGAGCATGGTTTCCCCACAGCAGCTATGTGACCTCCGAAGACGGAATGCCCGTTCACAGCAACTGCTCGATCATCAAACAATGGAATGCGACAGTTTCCATACGGACAGACTCGATGCGCAACGACAAATGGCCGATCTTGCATCTCGGCTACAAATTGCAGAAGACACACTTCGGCAAGAACGAGATCTTCGAGCCGATTTAGACACCAAGGCGAGACTGGCACAGCAAAATTTGGAAGAGGAGTGGATCAACGAGATTGAAGAAACAAAGACGCTCAACAGACAACTCAGAGCAGATTTGGAAGAATCTTCAAAGGTCGTGTCTGCTCGCAGTGTCGAAACGGTTCGTCAAGAGCAAGAACTCAACCAGCTGAGAAGTCAGTTGAAAGAGGTGAAGAGTCAAGTCGTGGTTCAATTCGATAAAGAGAAGAGTCAAATAGTGGCTCAGTACAAAAAGGAGAAGAGTCAAATAGTGGCTCAGCACGAAGAAGAGAAGAGTCAAGTCGTGGCTCAATTCGATAATGAGAAGAGTCAAATAGTGGCTCAGTACAAACAGGAGAAGAGTCAAGTCGTGGCTCAATTCAACAAAGAGAAGAGTCAAATAGTGGCTCAATTCGATAAGGAGAAGAGTCAAGCCGTGGCTCAATACGACAAGGCAAGCAGCCAGCTGAGAATTCAGTTGGAAGAGAGAGGCCGGCTTCACGCCTCCGAACAGGAATTGGTTCAAGAACTTCGTTCGAAACTCTGCGAAACAGAAACCTTGAACACCAAGATGACTGGCAGCATCGAAGATCTTACAAGCAAGCAGAACGAACTCGTCACTGATCTTGAAACGCGCAAGAAACACATACGGCGAGCCGAAAATAACATTGCTGTCAAAGATGGTCTGATCGAACAAAATTCGGCAGAACTCACGGAACTGCGACGCGAGATGAATCTGAAGCAAGCGGATTTCAATTCCCTTCGGAAGCAGGTATACAGGCAGCGCAGCAAGCTTTTGAAGAGAAGAAGGCCTTATCACGTGCATGCAGCTCAAAATCGAGCGTCGAGACAAGTCTGGCAACAACGAAACGACAGCTTCAGCAAGCAGTCGACGTGATCAAAAAGAGCTTCCAAACTGGGATGATTCTCCGTAAAGATCTCGCTACCACGCACAGTCAGCTTCGAAACGAGACAGACACCTCCAAAACCCTTCGAGATGAAGTTACTCGCGTTTCCAAGCTATCTGAAGGCCTCTCAACCGAGCTACAAACATCCGCTTCCACTATTCAAGGCATGCAAGCCATAGCGACAGCTACTGCCACCGATACCGAAGGACTGCGGTGTGGCCTGGCAGATGCAGAATTGAAAATCCAGAGACTTGTCATTGACCTCAGTTCTTCCAAGACTATGTCCGAGGAAATGAATAACAAGCTTGTCGAGGTGGAAGCTGGGCTCACCGACGCAGAGACTAAGCTCACTGATGCGGAGACAAAACTCACCGAGGCAAATGCGACGATTGTCATGAAAAACCAGAAGATCAACTCGACTGAAACGACAGCCCGAGATGCTCTTGCTCAGAACGAGCGTCTGCAAAACTCGCTCAGTAGCCTTCAACTAGCAGATGAGAGGCACCGAATCCAGTTGGCAACTGCCGAGGGAAAAGCCGGGTCTTGCAAAAGCGACTTTGATCAGAGCGAGGCTGCTCGGTCTGCCCTTCTGAGGTTCATCTTCATGCATATGGTCCTTGGTTTAGAAGAATCTGGTGTTGAAGATACGTTAGCCGAGACCCGAGATAGCGAGCACGGATTGGTCGAAACAACGCAAACTCAGATCGCGCGGTTTTTGTCGGCGTGGGAGATTGAGACGCTCTCGGTCGCCGGACTCGAGCAACATCTGTCAGCCGCGAGTGAAACAAACTTGGTCCTCCGAAACAAACTCGAGAGTCTCCTGTTGAAGTATCGTCTCGATATGCAAGCCTGGTCGGACAAGATGGAGAGACGTGTCAATAGTGACAAGGTCAGGTTTGATACGGCACTATCAACTGCGAGATCCGCGAAGAGCAAATACGAAAGAGATGTCGATATACTCGAAACGCGTATCGAGACACTGGTCGAAGAGCTTTCCACTGTCTCGGAGGAGTTTTCCATCATTAAGGATTATTTTGAAACGAACAAGGGCTTTGTTTTACAATAGCATACAAATCACAGCATCACATGTAGCAAAAAAAGAGTTGATTAATTTCGTAGTAATTTTCGTCATTTCGTGCTGTTCCCTCACAATCTCCCCTGTTGAAGTACTACACAGTCGCGAACCAGTTGTGACTCGGTAAACCCATCAAGTACAACTGAAGTACACAGCTGCCAGGTATCAAATCAATCAAAGCTGTGGTAACAACTGCAAGGAACGGAACGACAGTATAGCTGGTGATACAACTACAATGTATCAGAAGCACAGCTAGATACATAACTGCAAGAGCGAAACGAAAGTATAGCTGGTGATACAACTACAATGTATCAGAAGCACAGCTAGATACATAACTGCAAGAGCGAAACGAAAGTATAGCTGATGACACAACTGCAAAAGATCAGAAGCACAGCTAGATACATAACTGCAAGAACGAAATGAAAGTACAGCTGAAGATAGAACTGCAGGGAAACACAGCTGAAGCCGCAACTGACGGAAAATGTGGATGAAAAACTTCTGCATGAGTGCAACAAAATACAGCCGAGGGTACGACTGGGGTGAGCGAAACCTTACCAACTGCAGATGCAGCTGTGAGTGAAGAGAACTCGGTCTCGAGAGAACACTTGCATGGTACTTATCTCGGCAAAGGGCGGCTCCAGGCCGCCTTGCCTTGAGCGGCAAGTTGATCCAGCGCCGCCTTGGCGAGTGCCTGTATCTCAGCTTTTTCTTGCGCTTCTTCCGGACCGTAAGTGTCTTCGAGTCCATCACAGTCCAGCAAGCGGTGGTTGGCCTCTATGTTGGAATGGTTGCTTTTTCCCGCCATGATACGAGTCAATGCTCTGACAGGGTTGGTCTATGATACTCATAGGGGCGTTATGACCTGCCCCTCCGTCGCGTGTAGTGTTTTACGACACCGTTGTTTCTGACGGTGCCACCACCGCGGTTCGAATTGGAACCAGAAACGCTCCGGGCCGAGTCGCCACCACGCGAGTGAACTTGTCTCACTCCGCTCCCGCTAGAGTGTGACATAGTGGATTGTGAAGGTCTGGGCGGTACATGCCGAGCGGCAGCAGCAGTTGCTGGGTCTATCGCAGGGAACGCAGGTGGAGGCGGAGGCGGAGGCGGAGGCGGAGGCTGATGTTGAGGGCGCTCCCACTGGGTGCGGTTGGTGCTTGGGTGGCAATAGTACGCAGTGCCATGTTCTGCGCTCCAGTGTCCCTCCCATCCATCCGGAAGTGAAAGTGTCTTGGGTGGTGCCATCGACGGACAGGCCTGCTGGGGAAATTGACCTTGTGACGGCGTGACGGCGTTCGGCATGACAAAAGTCGTAGGACGAAGCGAGGGGTTCTGTTGACCGCCATGGCCGTAGCCTTGTAAACTACCATGTCCATGCAAACCGCCGTATCCTTGAGCACCGCCATACCCTTGTGAACCACCGTAGGCTTGGGGGCCGCCGTAGCCTTGAAGACTACCGTAGCTCTGCTGACCGCCGCAGGCTTGAGGGCTGCCGTAGGCTTGAGAATCACCGTAGGCTTGCTGACCTCCGTAGACCTGTTGACCAGCATAGCTTTGAGGACTGCGGGATTGTTGCACATTTCCGCGGACTTGCTGATAGCCAGAGCCAGAGGACATGAAGGTTCGTTGGACAGTGTTAGGCGGAGGCATTTGGCGATGGTTGCCATACTGGTGCGAGGACTGTTGACCGTGATTTGACGTTGTTTGCGGTCCGATGGAGTGGTTTTTCTGCATCCCACCCAATGCTTGGTCGATTGAGAAAGTGCCTTCAGAGTGTTTCGTCTTGTCCAACCCTATGAACTTTGGACAGCAGCCCTCTATCCAGTGATCAGAGCATGTGATGTAACCGTTTTCCTGGAGGACGCTGAATTGTTTGTGATTGGGAAACACTTGCACACTACTGGGGGCAATGTGCTTCATAGTGTCGTAGCCGAGTCGTTCCCAGGATGCCAACGTGTGATACACTTGTGGGCAAGGCTATATGCCAGGTCATTGTACCATCCATCAGTGCTTGTAGAGTGTGCTTACCATTATATTGCCATTGTGTGACCGATGAGCATCACCATGGCAGATCCCACATTTGCATGTGTTGTTGCACATATGTCGTGGACGAAAGCAGCTTCTGCATAGAAAACCCTTCGTCATACCTCCAGGAAAACGATTTTTCGTAGAGGCGGCATTAGTCGAAATGACATAATACTCGCCCTTCGGAGGGTAGAATCTATGCGGGGCGAGCATAGGAACCTCACCTACCAAGTCTGCGGGCACTGTGGGATAGTGGAAAGTGATTTGGTCTGCTGTGAGGGTACCTGCCTGATCCATCATTGGTGTGATGTATCCTGCTGTTGGTGCTGTTGGTGCTGTTGATGCTGTTGATGCTGTTGATGCTGTTGACGCAATATGCGAGCTGTTGGGAAATGTGGCCCCTTCCATTGTGAAAAATGACTGAGGTGAGGAAAAGAAGGTCAGTCGGGAAGGCGCGTTTGAGTAACTTTGCACAGCTCCGCGCTAACGTGCGCTCGGGTCTTGGCAAAGTCATGAAAGTTCACCTTCTGGGACGAGATTCGCAGAAACGAGAATTGGTGAACCTTTTGAAGAGCTCAGCTGCAATCTAGCAAACATCAGCTTGATATGTCACTATGTTTCTTGTGCACGTCACTTATCGCGCATCGGCAATTGCTCACTTGACTTCTTTGGCGCCTTCTCCACGATTTCAACCGCCTGATGTGTCAGCCGCTTTCACTCTTGGAAACAAGCACACTCTCTTAATTTCAGAGATTTAGGGCACAGTTATGCAAGCTTCTAGCTTTTAAGGAGCTATTTACAGCAACTTACCAGAGAGGCCTTAACAGTTTATATAGTAGTAAAAGCCTATGATGCGGGGATTTGCTTAGTGGAACTAACTTTTGACGTAGTACTGTAAGCCTTTCTGAGCTTCAATCTGGTACTGTCCGAGAGCTGTAGCTTTGTTTCCCAGCTTGACAGCTGTGTCTCCCATTTATTTCCAAGGCAGAGGCAGTAGGGCTGTTGAAATTGCCAAGGTGATTAAGAAGGTAAGGTTTGACAAGATGCTAAGCAGAAGAGGAAAGACACTGACTCCAATCCAGCTACTAGTCTCGCATGCGGCAAGCCCAGCAACTACTGCTACTGCTCTGGTCATAGTTCCTAGGGCTGTCTGGACTCCGGAGGCCTCGCACTGGTGCCGTATTCTTGATCTATGGCCCAAGGTTCCGACTACAATGTGTACCAGCGTCTGCGGGCAGAAGCAGAGCACGGGGTGTTACACAATCCACAACCTGCACAATCAGCTCTACACAGCCAAAAAGAAGCGACGAGCTAAGGAAATCCACGACTGCAGAACTTGCCAAAGCATTATCTCAAGCAAGGACAGCGAGCTTCAAAATTTGTGACAGGGTGTGAGTCAGGATTATCCCATGGCGGAGCAGATGGTGAAGGGGTTAGAGGGGGTAAGGGGAAAAGTGAAGAAGTTGAAAGGGCGATTTAAGGAAGTTAGAGAGATAGAGAGAGAGAGCTGAGAGAGCCGTGTGAAGAGAAGGCTAGGGTGGGCGCCGTTGTAGTGCTTGCCGAAGAAGGTGCTGACGCTAGGACTGGAGTACCAGTATGATTTTGAACGAGAGGTCGATAGATCATGTTACTCTGAGGGTTGATTCGTGCATTCTTCTTCTTTGGAGGCATCGCTATCTTGGAGCAGGGCGTTGACGGAAAATGTAACGATCATGTTCGCCTTTGAGCGGGCAAGTATCGATGTCGACGAGCCTTGGCGTGGTACAAGTGCGTGGCTCGTGGGTGGAAGTTTGTGAAACTTGAGGTGAAGAATACTTGGAGTGTTTGGTGAAGCGTTCGTGGCACGAAGCGGAGGGTTGGTGAATCCACGCGGCCAGGTACAATGCCAGCCTCTCCATCACTTCTAAGATAGAAGTGCATTCGAAGACTTGTGGAACGGCTCGGAATATTCTAGCCCAAGTGCGTCCTGTATATACAGTGGTCTGTGATTGCTGTCGTTACACGTGATGTTGTGGTGAAATGCTGGCGGCCCGCCCGATGTTTGACCATTAGTTTTTAAAGATACGTTACTAAGATGTTTATTTTTTTTCATTGCGGAGCTTCTTCAACACTTTACGGTAGAGAAGTACAGCTGATCTTTACTAATTTAAACAAAATTAATAGTATGATAAGAGCTTTGATAATGCCTGACCAGCGACTGAATTTGCCTTTCTAAATATAAGTATATATAAATAAACTTGCGCCCTCCGTTCATCAATAACATCATTGGCACTTTGGGTAAGCAATCACCTCACAAAGAAGAACCACAAACAGTCACTAACGAGATTACAGCGGAGTGGTTAACGCGATGCCCTGCTATCCATAGTTAGGCATTTCCTTCGGGAGCGTGTGTTCGAATCACACAGGTGTCGATATTTTTGCTTTTTTTTGCATCCACCATGGCATACCAACGTCAATCTTGCATGTTCTCACGAAAGAGCTCTGTTTCATTCATTTCAAGCAAGGTCTGCGTGGATTTTTTTGGACTTAGATTATCATGCGGCGGATTAGGTCGTCATATTGTAGAGCCTCTCGTCTTGTAATGCGACATGAACGCCATGCTACATAACCTACATTCCCTTGCTCTCGAGGTATTCCTGCACTCGCTCAATGAGGTCCGCTTTCTTCCCGGCTATCGCCTGCTCCCTCTGGCTCAAATAAGCCTTCAGCACCGCAACCGTCTGTTTGCTGATATGGCCCTTGTCATTGATGACTGCCATTTGCTGATCGGTCAGGCTATCATCGCCATCTTCGTTCTTCACTTTTGGCTCCGTCTTTACGCGCTTGGCGGGTTTCTCCTGCTCCTCCGGCTCGGCTGTACGTCGCTTTGGTGCTGGCTTTCCACGAACCGTTAATGAATTGCGGGATTGCTGAGCGAAGGTCTCTTCGAACGTCCTGCCGTAGTCCTCAATGTATTGACCGCAGCGCTTGTCGATCTGCTTGAAGCGTGGCACTGTCTTGTCAACCGGGTTGACGGGTATGTTCTCTTCAAGAGCCATGGCTTGGAGCATGCGGTAGAACCACTGCAGATCTGGATTTGGATACTTTGAAGGATCGTACACACCGCCGGGAAGTTGTAGTTGCTCCATGATGATGCGCATCTTGTCAGTCAAGGCATCTGTGGTCCTTAACGGTGCTTCAGCCTGCTCAGGAAACTGGCGGATGTCGTCTGCATACGGAAGCGGGACCAGCCAGAGGCCTGGCGGCATTTGCTGCTCACCATCTTCGTCTGTCTTCTCCTCGGACGGCAGAAGTGCGCATAGGGTGGGTGAGGCATTTCGGCGCGCGACAAACCAGACAAGACCCATCTTCTTCGACCTGATGAGCTTCTGTTGCAGTGCCGAAAAAACACGCGTTGAGCCGATGAAGTCTGCTTCGGAGGGATATATGAATGTGGCCTTATTAGTGTTCGCCCAAATTGGCACGCTGGACGCGGGTTTGAAGCCGATAATTCGAATCACTGGATCACCAAAGCATTGCCGTATCCGTGTGATCTCGTCTGGGGTGAATGTGATGGCATCTCCCCCGAATTTGTAGGCTTTTCGTAGCTCGGTCTTCTCAACCACTCGCGCTGTGTCGTCGGCCATGTGTGATGTGGATTGTTGCACAATCTGGGTTTTCTCGCCGCCAACCCAGACGTAGCAGGACTTAGCGTGCTCTTGCCGCTTCAGCAAAATGTAGCCCTTCACGCCTATCTTCAGACCAGGGCCAAGCTCCATTGTTAGTGTAAACAGCGCTCGACGAGCGGCGGCCTTCGAGTTGATGGAAGAGAGAAGTTGCTTGAGCAGTGTGATACCCTCGCCGCTCTTAGCGACTTTGGTCGTGGAGGGTATAGCAACCGGCGCGTCTGGGTCGGAAGGTGATGTAGGATAGACCAGATCGTCGTAGAACCACGTGCGGTCAAAGCCGTGGTCCTGGCGAGAGATAGGAAACAGGTCAATGGTGCACCCCAGATCGTACAGATCGCGAGCTCGTGTCACAGCTGCATCCTTGTCTCGCTTCGCCTTGGCTGGGTAGTCGTTATCTGTGACTAGGAAGAGTCGTCTCGAGGAGAAGTTCGGTGCTTTTGTTGTGAAGATTTGGTTAGCACAAAAAAGGACTGTTGCTATGCTTGCTCCATCTTTTGATGGCTTTAGCAGCTTCTCCGCCTCGTCCTCATCCTCGACCAGATCACGCAGCCTCTTCACATCCTGTGCGGATGGTACGTCGAGATCTGAAAGCAAGTAGCAATGCTGAAAAGTGCTGTCTCCATCTTTGAGGTCGGTCTTCTCAGTGCCAAAGAGCAAGATGCCCATCATATCAGTTGGGTTCGAGATGATGCGTTGCTGCATCAACTGATACGCACATTTGAGCGCGGCAGATGTTGGCGAGTCGCGGTCTGCCTTCTTGTCGTCTGAAGCCGGAGGACGCTCCAGCATGGTAGGGCTGACATCAATCGCGAAGAGGACGGCATCTTTGATCGACTTGTAGCTCTGTTAAAGTCAACAACCACTTCGCCTGTTCTGCGACTGCATCATACAGTATCATCAAGCTCTTCTTCCTCGTCCTCGTCTTCGCCTGGCTTGCGGTCCTGCGCGTCTGCCATGGTGTCACTGCTGTAGATTCGGCGTTATTTACACCGGAATGTGATTCAGCTGTAGGATATGTTTCTTGAAGATTGCAAGACTGGCGAACACTTATGTGGTACCAAAAGACACCACGCCTACATTTGGGTGGGTTGCCTGCACTAATTGTTTGCAAGACAAGGCAACAGTTGCGGGAGACGCGTTGAGCTGTCGCGACATCACGGGGAAGGACTAGCGTGCGTCAGCCGCACGTTATGGCCGGTAGCTGCGATCCGCGCGCTCGATCGTCATCACTACTTTCGGTGGGCCATGATTGGCCAGAGCTTTCACTCGGGCGACATTATTTACATAAGCTGTCTGGCTACGGCTGCTCTTCTCATACATTCACTGGACCCAAATTCCCCTCTCCTCCTTAACACACATTCCAATGGCTCTGCGCACACCTTTAACACGCGCTGCGGGGCGAGTTACCTCTCCAGCAACGGCCACACCTGCGCTCTCGGCATACAGCGCGCAATGGAGGAGAGGCAATGCGTCTGTTGCCCCCGTCACGCAGAGCACCGGCGCGAAGAAGGGCACCGCCATGGTATTCATGAACATGGGCGGGCCGTCGACCACAGACGAAGTGGGCAGCTTCCTGAGCAGGTTATTCGTACGTGTTGTAAGCGTCATCGCGCACGTCCAAGCTAACAGGTGCAGGCTGACGCTGATCTCATTCCCCTTGGCCGCCTTCAAAACTACATCGGACCTCTGATCGCACGACGACGTACGCCCAAGATCCAGAAGCAGTATGCCGAGATTGGTGGAGGGTCGCCCATCAGGAAATGGTCGGAGCACCAAGCCGCAGAGATGTGCAAGCTCCTGGACCAGACCTCGCCAGACACGGCCCCTCACAAGCCCTACGTCGCTTTCCGCTACGCAGACCCCCTGACGGAGGACACGTACAAGCAGCTGCTGGCGGACGGGTTCGGTGGCGGCAACGGTGGCAGAGCTGTTGCGTTCACACAGTATCCCCAATACTCGTGCTCTACGACGGGATCATCGCTGAACGAGCTCTGGAAGTGGAGGACTAGACTGGAAGGCAAGAGGGGCACTGGAGAGGTAGAGGCGAAGGGCGCAATCAACTGGAGTGTTATTGACCGCTGGCCGGCACACCCTGGTCTGGTCGAGGCCTTTGCAGAGCTGATCGAGAAGAAGCTGCTCGAGTACCCAGCTGAGCGACGGGATAATGTCATCTTGCTCTTCTCAGCACACAGTCTGCCCATGTCGGTGGTCAACCGTGGCGACCCCTACCCTGCCGAAGTGGCAGCGACCGTGTACGCGGTCATGCAGCGACTGGGCATGAAGTACAAGTACCGCCTGGTGTGGCAGTCGCAGGTCGGGCCACAGCCATGGCTGGGTGCGCAGACGTCGGACACGGTCAAGAACCTGATGAAGAAGGGCCAGACAGACATGTGCCTGATACCCATCGCATTTACCAGCGATCACATTGAGACGCTCTACGAGCTGGACCAGGAAGTCATTGGCGAGGACGCTGAAGGACATGAAGGGGTCAAGCGCGTCGACAGCCTGAATGGCAGCCCTACGTTCATCAAGGCGCTCGCCGATCTCGCAAAGTCGCACTTGCACAGCGGCGAGGCGTGCAGCCCTCAGATGATCCTGAGGTGTCCTGGGTGCACGAGCGAGAGGTGTCTGGCGCAGAAGGAGTTCTTTGCTAGGCAGTCTGGGCAAGACAAGCAGGAGGCTGCGGCGGCGTAGGCCGGGAAAACACGGAACGTGTAGCTTGTATGATATTGTACGCTGTCTTGCCAAGTAATACACATGTTGGAATACGATGCCAATGCAGGTATTTTGATGGTAGCTTGCAGTGAGGTATAATGCAGACGTGTGAGAGATGGTTAAATAGCTCCATTGTTGCTGTTGACTGAGGTGTACTGGAAGCCTTTCGTTGTGCAGTTGCACGCCTATGCAGCAGGTCACGGGGCAACAATGGCGAGCGACCATTGCATCAGTCTTTGTATGACGGGCAAATGAACGCCTCGACAGATCTTTAACCTGATGTCCAAGGCAAAACATGGACTGGTTGTGTACATGCAAAGTGTTGGCCGTCAGGGCGCCAGGGTGCGTCTGTTGGGTGGATCCTAGCGTGTAGTCGGAGGATGTGAGAAACAGCTCAACCGATGTCCAAATCTTTCGCGACCTCCTCTTACCTCCCGCCGTCCACCCCGTCACCACCCCCGCCAGTCACCCCCCGCCGGCGCCACCATGCTTTCCAGGTCCATCAGGAGGAGCATTGCCTCGCCGCTCCGCCAGCGCTTCGTCGCTCCCGCCGCGCGCCCGGCCTTTAGCAGATTCGTGACCACCGATGCCGCCTCGTCGCACGCCGACCGCGACCAGGTCCCCGAGGTAGGAGAGCCGCCGTGCGAGCCGCGGCCAGCGCGCGCCGCCTGATGGAGCATGGAGCAGTGAGCAGTGATGGCTGACGCACCGCAGTCGGATGACCAGCCCTTCGAGGTCCGCCTCTCGGACGAGGCCTTCGAGACATACGAGCTCGACCCCCCGCCCTACACGCTCGAGACCACCAAGAAGGAGCTGAAGCAGATGTACTACGACATGGTCGCTGTCCGGTACGCTCCTCCGCCCCCACACACCCACCGTTGCCCCTGCCAATCCCCCTGCCATTGCAATTGCACCCTCTGACACTGCTCACAGCCGCATGGAAATGGCCGCCGACAGGCTCTACAAGGAGAAGAAGATCCGCGGTTTCTGCCATCTTTCCACTGGTCAGGAGGCCGTCGCCGTCGGTATCGAGCACGCCATTGAGCGCGCCGACCACCTCATCACCGCCTACCGCTGCCACGGCTTCGCCCTGATGCGCGGCGGCACCGTCAAGTCCATCATCGGCGAACTGCTCGGCAGGAGGGAGGGTATTGCCTACGGAAAGGGTGGCTCCATGCACATGTTCTCCCCCGGTTTCTACGGTGGAAACGGTATCGTCGGTGCCCAGGTCCCCGTCGGCGCCGGTATCGCCTTTGCCTGCCAGTACGAGAACAAGAAGAACGTCACCCTCGCCCTCTACGGTGACGGTGCTTCCAACCAGGGTCAGGTCTTCGAGGCCTACAACATGGCCAGCCTGTGGAAGCTCCCCATCATCTTCGGCTGCGAGAACAACAAGTACGGCATGGGTACCGCCGCCAACCGTTCGTCCGCCATCACCGACTACTACAAGCGTGGACAGTACATCCCCGGTCTGAAGATCAACGGCATGGACGTCCTCGCCGTCAAGGCCGCCGTCAAGTACGGAAAGGAGTACTGCGCCGCTGGCAAGGGTCCCCTCGTCTACGAATACGTTACCTACCGTTACGGAGGTCACTCCATGTCCGACCCCGGAACCACCTACCGCGTAAGCTAGCACTCGTCAAAGTGCCTTCCTACATAGACATGCACTAACACCCCCCAGACACGTGAGGAGATCCAGCGCATGCGCAGCACCCAGGACCCCATCGCCGGCCTCAAGCAGAAGCTGCTCGACTGGGGCGTCACCACCGAGGAGGAGCTCAAGTCGTTGGACAAGCAGGCACGCTCCGACGTCGACGCCGAGGTCGCCGAGGCCGAGAAGATGCCCGCCCCCGAGGCCACCGGCAAGGTACTGTACGAGGACATCTACGTCCGCGGCTCTGAGCCCGAGTTCCTCCGTGGCCGTGTCCCCGAGGAGAACTTCTACTACACCGAGCACGACATGGGCGCCGAGAAGAAGCCCGTTGCCAGGACATCGTAGAGCACCGACGCGTGATTGCAGTGCGAGGGGAGTCGAGCGAGGAGAGTTTGCATATTTGTAATTCTACGGTTTTTGGGCTCGAGTGTGCCATGTGACGTTAGGCTTTCAATTACATATCACCATCTTCACTACGGGGTGCACAAGCAGACAGGCTTTTGACCATCTGAATGGGGTATCAATTGCAGTGATGTCGCGATAAACCCTCCCCTAGTTATCGCTGGCGTACTCGTTATCCGAGTCCTCCTGTTCCCATTTCGGCTGTGTCGACTTGTTCTTGCGGCCCTCCTTGGTCGCTTCAATCCCGCCAGACGTCAGGTACAGGAACGTAGTGTCCTTGTAGTTGTCGAGGTGCGTGAAGAAGGTATTGAATCTGCGATATTGTCAGCCATGCAATTCTTGGGTGTTAAACTTCATCGAGTGTGAGAAGATAAAAGGGGAGGTGAGTCTTACTGGTTACCCTGCGCCTCCTCACGGAAAATGCGCTGGTAAATCTCGCGCTCCTTGAACTCCTGAATCTTATCGTCATATTTGGCAAAGTCAATCTTCTCCCGCCCGTGCGCCTTGGCCATCTTGTCGTTGTAGCTGTCGAACACGGGTCGCTCGAGCAGCAGTCCAAGACCAGGCGCTTTCGGTATGCGGACCACGTTGTTCTCGAAGCTGTCGAGCATGATCTTGGGATTCGTGCCGCAGCGTACTGTCAGCGCTGCCATGCCTACCATCTTGCGGATCTGGTGCATCATGAAACTCTGCCCGTGCACCTTCAAGCTCAGCCACTCGGTGTCGTTGATGATGATGGGCTTCGGGGCCACCTTGAAGGATTTGATGTACCGCTTTGCAGATGAATCGGTGAACTTCTTCTGTACTGTGTAGTTGTGGTAGCGGCGGGTGCCAAGGTAGTTGTTCAGCGCTTCTTGCACGCGCTCCTGGCGTTCGGGGCTGATGCGGTACGAACGTTTGGCGTCCATGATGGCTTTCTTCAATGCTTTGACTGCTTCTTCGAGAGCGGGCTTGTTGACAATGCCCGAGGGGAGCGGGATAGAACCGTCGGTCTGGTCGTCAAAGGTGGTTGAGGGATGCTGGGCCTCGACCTTTTCTACTGCCTCCTTGGCCTCATCGACTTGCATGGCTTCGCCGGCGTTGGACTTCGCAGTCTCGGCGGCAGCTTCTTCGCTCGAGGCTTTCGCAGCTTCAGCGTCCTTGGCGTCTTTCAGTGCCTCATCGATCGAAGCCTCGATGACAGGGTCCTTGTCCTCGGGCGCGTCGGTAGAATCAGCAATATACAGAGCCTCTTCTACGAGCGGCTTGATCGAATCGTCCAGCGTGTCAAGGATAGGTCTGATGGACTTCTCCTCGACCTCCGACCAAAAGTCTGCCACTTCGGCCTGCCTCTTCTTGTACTCCTCAAAATCCCCCGCCTTCTCTGCTTCTTCAACCAGCTTCTTGCCTAGGTAGCTCGATGGGTGTGGCGGGAGGAAGGAATGTGTTGGGATGAGGTACTCGTACCATCGCGAGTCGCACGCCTGGTAGCAGCTGAAAGAGCCTACAGTCCGCTGGATGCCCCATACTCGAATCTGTTCGGACAGATTGGCGTTGATCTTCTCTACGATATCGTCGTCCTCGATGATCAACTTCAACGAAATGACGTTTCCTGCGGCATGGACACCCTTGTCGGTACGTGCGCAGCGCACAAGTGCGGACTTCTTTGGATCGTCGGCGTTCGCCTTCGATATCGCGCCGGCAGCGACGAATGCTTTGAAGAGATCGCCTTCGATAGTCTTTTGCTTGTTGTCGATTTGCATGCCCTTGTAGCCAGTGCCCGAGTAGCCAACCATGACAGCTACCTTGCGCTTCGGCCTGCGCTCCTCAGCCGCGACCTCTTCGGCAGGGAACGCTGAAGGGAGCGCTGGCTTATCGTTTTCGCCCTTCTCTTGCGCTTCCTTGTTGCGCGCCTGCTGCTCTGCATTGCGGCCTCGCCTATCTAATTGCTCGGTGCTTGCTTAGTTAGAGAAACGTATTGGCTTGGGATAAGCAAACTCACGCGTGCTCCTTACGGCCCATATTTCTCTTCTTATTCGGACGGCTGCCGTGCTGCATGCTGCCACCTCCGCGGCCTCGTCTGCGGTCACCGCCATTGTCCCATTTGCGCTTCCCGTCGCGATTTGGCGAGCCGCTGTCAGCCATTGTGAGAACTGGGGGCTGCGTGAAAGAGGTCTGCTCGTGGAAAGGAGGAGCATAGGAAAGGGAAAAGCTGCAGCTGCAGGTAAATGTGGGGAAGCTTGCCCGTGGAATTTCTCGAACCATGGGACTTGGCGCGGCAGGTACAATGGACGCGCTCACCGCCCGCGTTACCGCTTTATCATCGCTGCCTCGAGTGGCTCAGCGTCCAGTCTTCAACACCACCACACTGTCACGTCAACTCGCTCGCGGACAGCTATAAACCGGTGGACAGGGAACTAATAGAGCTCGTTAGGGTAGATAAAAGCCCGCCTGCGCCGTCACAAGCAGCGATCGAGTCCGGCGCATGCAGATAGAAACCCTCTCTGTATCCTCGTTGTATTACTAGCCGCCACCAAGCGTACATCGTCTGATCCACCGCCATCATGGGAAAGGACCCTTTGGAAACGGCGAAGCAGCTCGTCAAGATGGTAGTTCGCATGTTTTACGAGACTGAGCACATTGTCATTCTGGATGCCCTCTGCTACCACGGTGCTTTGCATGTGTCAGACATGGTCTTGATTCTCGACGCGGGTAAAAACTCGAAATACGTCGGCAAGCTAGTGGGTAGGCTGAAGGAAGCAGGCTTGTGCACAACGTATGTGGAGTCTGGAGAGGTAAAGTTGGCTGTGCAGTGCTGACAGACACAGCTATACCGAGCAAGTCAAGCGTGATGGTGCGACAAAACTCTCAAACCGCGAATGGTACTACATCGATTATCGCCGCGCCATCGACTCGACCAAATACCGCATTCATAAGATGCATGAGCGGATCAACAAGGATGCAAAGCCCACAACAGAAAAGGCAGAGCTTTCGTGTAAGCGTTGCAAGTCTCAGTACACCATGATGGACGTGCTGGACAACGCTGATCCCATGGGTCGAGCGTCAGGATTCTTGTGCATGAAGTGCAGTTTTCCTCTAGACGAGATCGATGAGGGGAACCAGCACGATGCGGATGACACTCCAGCCAGGTTCAACAAGCAGTTCAAACCACTGCTTGATATGATGAAGGTCATTGACGAGCTGAAGATCCCGTTGATTGAAGGCAAGGATGCGGTCGACACCAAGATCGAACTACCTCGCGACAAGATCATCGACCCGGGCACCAAGCTGGAGGTTGTGGATATGAACTACACCAGACCTACTGCTGTCAAGGGTCTCGCCGCAGAGCGTGAGAAGATCAATGTCCAGATCGCTTCGACTGCGGAGGAGAACGAGAAGCAGCAAGCTGCGGACAGGGCGCGCCAGGAGAAGATTGCTTCCCAAAACCAGCTGCCGTCCTGGCACACTCAGTCCACGGTCATCAAAGACGCTGGTGGAGCTATTGCGGGCGTCAAGCAGGAGACCAACGGTACAAGTGGAACGACTATCAAGACGGAGCAGACCGACGGCATTACCACGACGCAGAACCTCGACGATGTCTTTGCTCAGATCGAAGCAGAACGCCGCAAGAAAGAACAAGAGGAAGACGAGGATGATGACGAAGACGACGACGACGATGAATTTGAGGACGTGGCCGTCGGTACGCCGAGTGAGCTTCCTGATGCCAAGCGCGTCAAGGTCGAGACATCTGCCGCACCTACACCGTCTAACGTGGCCACACCGGCCGGCTCTAATGGTAACGGTGGAGAGGAGAGCGAAGAGGACGAGTTTGAGGATGTTTGATTCATTTTAGCATAGCGTTGGCGTTATGGCTCGTTGGTGATTTGAGAGATGCTGCACCGCATGTTTTAGGGCGTTGGATATCAAAAATAAAGGGAGAGACATACAATATCTCGGGGGAATCTTGACGAGTCCTGTGTTTACTCGGCAACATGAAATTGCGCTTAGATAGACATCACTGTACCAACAAAATACGTATACCTTTGAAGACGCTCGCGACTAACGGTCGGGCGCACAAGCCACATCAAAGTGACAGCTAGGCGATCCCACCTCATCTCCCCGCGTGCTACACTTGAACCTCCGCATCTGCCCCCACCAGCGCCACTACACTTCTGTGGCACATACAATCGCGTGACCGATGGATGCCAGATAATCAACGATACCACAATGGCGAAATCACTATCAGCACTTCTGGCGCAAGCCTCTATTGAGGACCACGACGAAACCCTACGAGCCGCCAACGCCGAGATCAAGAAGAACAAGAACGATGTAGATGCTCAGCACGCAAAAGCAGTCGCTTTGCTGCATCTGGACGACTTCGAAGGCGCGCTCAAGGTCTTCGAAGATGTGAAAGAGCTTCAGCAGAAGGCGCAATTCGAATACGCATACACACTGTACAAGACTGGCGATGCGGCAAAGGCTGTACAGATCGCACAGAGCTCAGGGGCGAGCATTTCAGATCGCAAAACACAGCATATTCTTGCTCAGGCCGTATGTGCTTGAAGCGCCACCTGGTACTTCCGTGGCTAACTGGCGCAGGCATACCGGTCAGAGAACTTCGCACAGGCAGCAAAGGTCTACAAGGAGCTCGCAAACCATACCGTCGAACACGAGGCCTTCGACATCAACATCAACTCAGGAGCCGTGGATGCTCAACTGGAGTGGACGGGCCAAGGCGAGCTGGCGCAAAAGAAGAAACCCTCTAGGGAAGATCTTGAAGCATTCGAGACAGCGTTCAATGCGGCATGTGGAAGCATATCGAGAGGCGAACTCGCGCAGGGAGAAGTGTGCCTCAAGAGAGCCAAAGACTTGTGCAACGCCGTGTCGGACTTCAGCGAGGAGGAGAAGAAGGCTGAGATCCTGCCCATCACTGTGCAGCAGGTCTTCGTGCTGACGCAGATGGGCAAGATTGACGAGGCGGAACAGCTGGCCACCACCATTCCTTTTGCTGAGTGAGTGCAAACAACCGATCGCCTCTTCTTCCAGACTAACAACATGCAGCATCAAGGATCTGTCCGTCCGTTACATCGCACAAGTCAACAGCATCGCCGCATCTAAAGAGCACTCGAACCCGTATCTGTCACACCGTCTGTTCCACTCATCGCCGAAGCCGCCCGTTACGAACCAGCATTTCTCGTTCCAAGCAAACATCCTCCAACAGGACGAATATGTCATTTCGCTCCTCTCGCAGAAGAATGCTGGTGTTGCATCGACCACAGAGAAGGTCATCGCAGCATCGCCAGCGCCCTCTCTATCACCAGCCGTCAACATGGCCGGTGTCATCAATGCTGCCGCTCACACACGCAACGCCGAAACTGAGAAGGCAGCTTTGAAGGAGATCCTACCCTTGTTGGAGAAGAGGCCCAACGACGTCGGTCTGATCCTGACGATTGCGCATCTCTACATCATCACCAACAACTATGCCGCAGCCACTCACCTTCTGGAATCTTTCTTCAAGCGTCTTGAGCAGAGCGGTTCTGCCTCCGACCTCGACGTACGATTTGCACCTGGCTTGATCGCCTCGCTTGTTTCGCTGTATGCACAGCAAGGGCGTCCCGGTGCGGCAAAGTCTGAGCTCGCAAAAGCAGCAGAGTACTGGAGAAAACCGCACAAGTCCAAGACAGAAGCCCCTTCCAAATCCCTCATGGTTGCAGCCGGTACCGCACTTCTCGACACTCACAACCCCGAGAATGCCAAGGCAGCTGGTGCCATATTCCAAAGCCTCTACGAGCAGGACGATGAAGACCGCGCCGCCATCGCCGGACTAATCGCCGCGCAAAGCATCTACGAACCCTCTGCTATTCCCGCAGATCTCCTCGCCTATCTGCCCGAAGCCAACCGCCTAGTCGCTGACATCGACGCCGCCGCCCTTGAGTCAGCCGGCGTGCCCATCGGCACCCTCACAACTACAAACCTCGCCGCCGAGGCCCGCAAGCGCAGCGTCGCACCCACAAAAGGCATTGCACCGCGATCGAAGCGGTTACGCAAGGTGCGCATACCCAAGGACTTCGACCCCAACAAGAAGATCGATGCCGAGAGATGGCTGCCGATGCGCGATCGCACGTACTACCGTCCCAAGGGCAGGAAGGGGAAGAAGAGGGCTGAAGGACTCACCCAGGGCGGGCCGGTCGCAGAGGAGAAGAAGGCAGATGCCGGTGTTAAGAAGGACCAAGGGAAGGCGAAGAAGAAGGGTAAGGGCAAGAAGTAGGAAGTCGTGAGAAGGAGAAGAAGTGAAAGAAGTATGGTTGTGTAGTTGAAAGAAATGGTTGTAGGATATCTACAACAAAAATCAACAATTCAAACATCGCATCTTTTCTGCTTCGTGATCAAGTCGCAGATACCAGATCTCACGCAACAGTATCGGTGCGGGACCTTGCACAACGGCGCTGCTAGTTTGCTATATTCAGCACGAAGGAGGTATTGCAAGCAAAGATCCGCCCAGTCATCAACCATGCTCTGAATAATCAGCGGAGAGCACGATGATCACGCAAGTACTTTGTGTGTTGATCCCATAACAACGAAACAGACGGAAGGAAACTGAAGTTCAACGACCATCAACACTACTACATTGAATTAGTCCGTAAACGGTGAAGTGCATGACATCTCCACGCAGGAACCGGGGAAAGAAAACCGGTGCATTAGACCTGTAGAGGTGGTACAAAACCACGGCATCAGCGTTACAGATACGGCTGGGGGCAGTGCTGATGTCCTAATATATCGTTAGACAAAGGGGTGCCCTGTCTACACTGCAATCTCTAGCGCGAAGGGAAACGTATCCCAGCCTTGCGTCTAGTCCGACACTTTTGCAAGACCAAGAAGCAAGATAACGACCAGCCCATCATGACCAAAACGAAAAGAAAAACACGGTGTTGTCGGCAGGACGTTCGTCCCGTTGATATCGGAATTGGTTACTGTTTCTGTAGTCACATTCATCCCAAGTCCACAAAATAAGCATTCCAAGAACATAATATCAGTACTTCCACACCATCTCCGAGCACTCTCGACACATTGAAGTGAGTTTAGAAATCAAGAGCACGATTCAGCGAATCAAGAGCACGATTCAGCAAAGCACTGCAATCCCTAGTGCAAACGAGTCGCGAATCTGGCAGGGACCGGTGAGGCAAATGTGGACGGCCGGGGCGCGCGCACCGTGCAACAGCACTGCAATCTCTAGCAGATGAGAGCTTCCACGTAGTGAGTAGGCTGAGAACACCGACACCGTGTCTGGAGAAGCACGGCGATTCGTCACTCGAAGACGCGAGGTGTGATGAGAGATGGCAATCAGGTATTTACATCTACATATGTATAAAAGTGGTATAAGTGAACAACGCCCACAAGACGCCGATACACCACACCACAACCACCGATACAGAAAGCGAGCATCACAGACAGGTTGGTACAGTGCAGTGCAATTAGTACAATCGGTGCAGTTGGTGCCTACCAACCCGCCTCCACACAACACCCGCACACCAAAACAAACCCCTAGAACAAAATCCCTACAACCCAACGTCCCGACGCACTACCTTTGCCAGCGCGCAAAAGAGGGTAAGGTTGAGTGGAACGTCCTACGCGCGTCCTGCGAACGAGTAAAACACTGTGATCTCAGCGCACAAGACAACGAACGAGACGAGAAGAGGTGAGGTGAGGTAAGAAGTAGCTTTCTCTAGCTAGCCGTGCGTGCGTTTGTGCATGCATGCATGCATGCATGCATGCGTCTACTTTCGACGTATCGGCTTATGGTAGCCATGTAGCGAAAAGAGACCCCTCGCTTCGATTTTACACTGCAATCTCTAGCGCGCAGGAGCAGTTCCGTGGTTTCTAGCTAGGCTACGGGGTTCTTGGAGTCGGGTTGCTTGTGCTCAACCCGTTACGCTATCGTTCCTCTAAGTGAGTGAGTGAGGGAGGGAGGAAGTGATAGATAGACGTCAAGAGAACAGTCAACCAACCAAACTTCTTCTTGGATTGAAAAAAGAGAAGCTACTACATAATACACACTACACCATGCATCCATACATCTCTCTTCCGCACGCGGCCTGAGTTTTCTTCCTTTCCTCTTTTTCTTCTTTCTTTCCTTCTTTCGAGAAGAAGAGATAGGCTCTAATCAGGATCAGCCCCCAAAACAAAAGGTCATGCCATCGTGTCGTACGCAACGCAACGCCAGGACCAAAAAACACACACCAAAACGACTATTTCCTTGAACTCGCCATCTCGCCATACCGTCCTCGCTGCTGTGTGGTGTCGTACGCCTGCAGCACTCTCGCCTGACTCTCGTCGGTCTGCGAGAAGGCGTATCCGCGCTGTTTGCGCATGCGCTGGACTTGTCGGACTTTGCGGATGGCTTTTTGGAATTGCTCCATTCTGTTTTGACGTTAGCTTTCGGTTTCTGCAACAGAGTTGGCAAATTACGTACCTTGGTCGGTAGTCCTGAATGTTGTACTTCTGGATCTCCTGCACGTGATGGTAGCTCTGTGGAAAGTACATGCGCTTGGCGTACTTCCACGCAAAGTCTCTGATAAGGCAAAGCGGTGGCAGCACTACAACCATGGCCCAGAACCTCGGATCTGGGAATAGCCGCTCAATGACACCCACATACTCCGTCGAGATATTGACCATGGGCGCCACAGTTGCGTAGATCGGCATGAGAATGAACCAGAGGACGAATGAGCCGGGGATGGCGAGGAACGTGTACTTGGTCCAGATGTTAGTGATAAGACCGGCTTTGAGGAGCACTGTGGCCAAGTTGGCAGTGTACGATGCGGCGCCCCACGTCCAATGACCGGCATTTCGACCGTCCCACTGCGGCCAGTCCCAGAGAATGAAGGCTTGGGAGCCAAAGTAGAGAATGAGAGAGTGGTAGAAGCCATTTGCGACCCACGACCAGAACGAGTGCATCTTGAAGAAGACACCAGACTGGCTCAGACGGTAGAGCTGGGGGTAGCGGTCAAGCAGACGAGCGCTGACGAACTGGTCAAAGATTCCCAAAACAAAGGGCGGCGCGGCCGTGAAGAAGACGTTGTAGAAGGTGAGAGTCCAGGATTCGTAGATGATTTGGCCCGAGAAGGCGTTTTGGAAGGAGTACCAGAACTGTGTCATGAACATGGCGATGTTCTTGTAGAAAGAGTACAGGATGACCTTGCTGACTCGCTGGTAACTCCAAGCGCCATGGACAAGGAGCAGCTTGCGCAGGTAGCGGAACTGACCGATCGAGATATCTGCGCTTCGAGCCGCCTGGAGACCTTCCATACCACTGATACCGACACCAACATGGGCAGCTTGGATCATAGACACATCGTTTGCACCGTCACCGATGGCTAGTAGAATGGCTTTCAGATGGCGCTTCACAAGCTTGACAACGAGGGCCTTTTGTAGTGGAGAGACACGGCAGCAAATGAGAGCCTTGCACCTGACAGCAAGATCCAAGAATTCCTTCTCGAGATCGCGCTCGAGTGCGTATGTGAGTGACTTTCCATCAATGACCAGAGCTAAGACATCCATCTCCGCGCCTCCCTGGCCCTGGCTCATGATGGCGTTGTATTTCTTGGCGATGTTGTCTCTTGTCGCTTCCTTTGACTCCTCATTGATGATGAGCAGACTCATGTCTTCGCTGATCAGCTTACAACTCATGCCGATATTGATGGCCGTCTCTTGTCGATCACCCGTCAAGACCCAGATTTTGATGCCTGCAGATTGCAGAGTAGCGATCGTGTCCGGCACACCGTCTTGGAGCTTGTCCTCGATAGCAGTAGCGCCGAGCAGGGTGAAGTCGTGTTCGATGAGCTCAGCAGCCTTGTCGAGCTCTTCGGCACGGTTACCGCTCACTGTGGTCTGCGCCGTGTTATAGACTTGCCACCATTCCTGGTACTCAGCCTCGGAAACTTCGCGCATAGCGAGACACAGCGTTCGAAGACCTTCGGCAGCGTACTCCTCAAGATGTGTCAGTGTCGTCTCGACATGCGGGTTGTCGTCCTTTGACAGTCGTTCCAAGATGACGGTGTCTGCGCCCTTGCAGTAGCAGACAATCTTGCCCTCCGGCGTGCGGAAGATGGTGGACATGCGCTTCCTTGTCGAGTTGAACTCGCACACGGCTAGAAGCTCGTATTCTTTCCTTTGGCCATCGACCTCCATGATGACAGCTCGCGGTTTTCTCGCCGTGAACTTGTACCCTAGCGTTACCGCACCTTCCACCAATGCACCTTCGTCAGGAGAGGCAGCTTGGTACTTGATTACATCCTTCTCTCCACCTCGCTCAGGAATGACTGTGTGGCATGTTGATAGCAGTGTGAGGAACTGGTCGATAATGTACTTGTTTCGGTGCGTCTTGCGGTTGTTCTCCAGCTGCTTGAAGTCGTGAATGCCGACCTCAACACCGTCCTCCATGGTAGCTCTCCTGTCTTCAGGAATCTCGTCCGCGTACTGTATGCCAGCGATAGATGCCTGTTTGAATTCCATCACGTTACATGTCAGCGTACCGGTCTTGTCAGAGAAGATGTACTCGATCTGACCAAGCTCTTCTACAAGGGACGACGTTCGACAGTTTGCAGGTGTGTCTGTGGGTTCATAGTAGATGTCCAGATCTGAATCGATCAAAGAACCTGTGTAGTACTTGACGATCTCAATCGTGACGAAAAGCGAAATTGGTACCAAATTCGAGTACAGGACCCAGTAGGTGAGCAGATCGGAAAAGAACTGCTTTGCTCCGTTGAACTGTCCCAGTCGCAGGTACTCGAGATTCTTCGCTCGAGATGAGCGTATGACCACATCGCCGATGGAGCTGATGATACTGAGACCGACAAGGATAACAACAAGCATGAGAATTTGCTTGTTGACCATTCTCTCTACTGCAGTCGTCTTGATGGGCGTTGCGGTAGCGTTCCTCATGAGTTTCGTCTCATGACCCGTAAACACAACAACACCGTGAATCCACTGCGTATTGCGGAGTGTGGCACCACGCAACAACAGCTGGTCGGGCTGCAGAGGCAGCTCTTTCTCGCCCCCTCCAGCCGCGATGGTCAAAGTCGCTTCGTACGTGTACAGACTGCTGTTGGGCTGCTCTGAACGAATCTTGCCACCGAGGCGACCCAGATCGGAAGGACTAACATAGTCAGCCGTCTCCGGGATGGCCTGCTTGATTTTCAGATTGGTCTCTCCGTCCAAGTTGGCGGTCTCGATGTAACACAAGCCTTCGGGCTCAGATGAAGCCAGCAGAACGAGGTCGGCAGGAAAAGGCTGTTCAGATTCGACGCGTATAATGTCGCCCACCGCAACGTTGATCCACTTTGTGTCTTCAAACGACGAGCCCTTCAGCACCTGCGCTTTCGAGTTGTTCAATTGCGCGTCGGACTGTTTCCGCCTGTAATCTTCCACGTACTCCTTGACCGCAGACACGAGCAAGACAATGAACAAGGGCACAATGGTGGTGTATCTCGATGTAGGCGAGATTCCGGGTATCTGTTGCAGAACGGCAGTGAACAAGAAAAACAAGTTGGCGTATTTGGAGAACTGTTCGTACAAGAACTTGGGCAAGAAGGTAATGATGTTGTACTTTGTGGTGGAAATGTGGTTGTCGACGTATTTGTTGGCGGCGTTGGCGGGAGGGTTGTTGAGCTGGATCATCCTAGGTCCCAGGGTCGATGGGTCCGGTGCTCCTCGCCCGAATCCAAACTTGAAGGTTCCTGAGGTGCGCTTCTTCGCCTTGGTGGAGTGGCCATCATCGTATGCGCTCGCGCTCGACTGGCCCTGCTGCGCTGCGTGCTCGGTCAACGGCAGATCCATCTCCGAGTACTCGTTGCTCTTTCCGAATATGTTCTTGACGCGGCCCGTGATGCCTCCACCGAGACTCAGGATACTATTCCTGTTGTGGTTCTTCTTGGAGGTGCCTCGCTGCAGGCCAGGCGAGGTAGGGTCGAAGGCGCTGCCGGCGGCATAGTAGCCCTGGGTGGAGCGGCCGTCATCGTCAATGTGTATGTCGGCGTCGGAGTAACGCTGGTAGTTGTTCAGGTCCGAGGTCTGCGAGTATGCCCTGCTTCCAGCCTGCAGATACGGCGCCTGTCCGGCGGGCACAGGTGCGCCAGGCCCTCCCGGCAGATTCGACGTGTTCGTATTCGGTCGACCTCCGCCAACGAAATCATCGTAGGAGACGGACGGCCTGCCTGGCGGCGCAGTGTCGGTGCTGTCGATGTCGAAGCGGTGGAGGAGGTCTTGGTCGTTTACGGGAGGCCGGGCGCCCGAGTAGTACTGCGGCTGCGGTTCATCCAAGTCGATCAGGTTGTCGTTGTGAGACGGCGGTCCACCTCCAGGCCGGCTGGCCATTGCGGCCGAGGATTGCGTGAAGCACTATCCGCGCAGCTCTGCTGCAGTCCAGGCGCATGCGAGTCTCCCTAGCTGCGCGGGCGTGTGGTGCGTGGTGCGTCGAGCTGCAGGCGCGGGCGGGCGTGGTTGTGTGGTTGTGTGGTTGTGTGGTTGCGTAGTTGCGTGGTGCGTGGTGCGCGTTGCTGGTTGCGGGTTGCGGGCTGCGGGCTGCGGAGCTGCGTAGCTGGGTTGCTGCGTAAGCTATCCTGGAATAGTAACAGCTACGCCTGTGGGTGCGGGCTGCGAGGAATGCGCGTTTGCTGTCGACGCCAAACCCAACGAATTCGCAGGGGAGAGCGTAGAGGACGTGGGACGAGGGACGTGATGGGAACGGAAACGGGGAACGAACTCGCTCCAATGGCTCCACGTCTCAAGAGCAAATCCAATGTTTCGGAGACTTTGGCGGGCTGGGGATCTCACGAGGCAGGTGCAAGTGAGGCAGTGCTTACCCTGGCCCTAACCAACTAGTCTAACCAGCAGCAAGCGCGACCCTCGGCCCTGGCGACCTGGAGGTGCCTGGTGAACAAGCTCCACCACGCTGCCTCCTGCCACCCCGAGCCACCGTCACAGCACCATCAGCATCCAGTATAGTCAATTCTGTGCCCGTTGTAGTCAATTCTGTGCCTGTACGCGCCGCCTTCATTGACTCCAACGACGTGCATCTTGCTTCGCCGTACCGCACATGCGCTTATGCTGATGCCTGCTGCACGTTCGACGTTACGTTGCGCCCAGCGCCAAGTCCTTCTCCACCCTCGAAGCTGAGATCACCTCTTGCAACATGCTCTGCTCTCCGCGCCTGGCAGGTGAAGATTGTCACGACCGGTCCCAACAGTGCACGTCAAGTGTCAGGAGACCCGCGCTAGTGTGCTGAGCATCGCAATACAACGAGTGGCTACGCAATACAATGAGTGGCTACGCACAACTTCCACATCATAGACCATCAACCTTGACCACGACACAGCTGAGCTAAGCGTGTGTCCTTCGTTCAGGAACCCCTGCACTATAAGCTGCTGCTGTCGTGTGCGCAATGTGGCACAGAGGGCCGAGTCGTCTGAAAATAGCATTTGTGAGCAGCGTACAGGCCCTCGTCTTCTCACCGGACTTTCGGTGCTGCTCAACGTCCTAACGCATCCTGAGCCCGTCTCTCATCACGAACAAAACCCATATCAACAAACAATACGTCTAGGGCATACACTTGAAGTTCCTGCTGAATGCATCCTCAATAATAGAGAACTATCAAAAGCAAACGCTGCATTAGGATGATATCTAGCATATCGTGCCATCTTAAAAATCGAGTGCATCCTCTGCTAAGCCCTTCCACAACCGTCTTTTCCGTCGATGCCAATTGCGACTTGTTGAGAATGCAGAAATCGGACCCCTAGTCCGCAACGCTACCATAGGTGGATCTTCGTCTGGGACCGCTGGGGCGGCCGGCGCTGGAGAGCTGCTACTTCTGGTACCCAATTTGAGCGACAGCAAGATGAAGACACCGGCAATGAGGATGGCCAGCAGTAGCATGATCTTTCTCTTGATGCTCTTCTTCTGGTACCCCGAAGCTACCTTCAGCTCCTTGTCCGCCTCCTTCACATCTCTCGACATGTTCTCTACATTGTAGTCGATGCGGTCGAGCATACTGCCCTGGTCAATGACCATAGTCTGCAGCTCCTGAAAGATGTTGGCCAGCTCGATGATGCCCTGCGCAATGTCCTCAATCTCGCGCTCGCGCTGGGCGATGATGGCCTCGTTGGGGTCATGGCGCATTCGCTGCTGTTTCGTCTGGAGAGACGTAGATTGCGCAAAGGATCGGTCAGCGTCTGACTCTTGCATCGCAGGGTCGTTGTACGGGTTCTGAACCGGGGTTGCTGATCGAAAGGGCGAGGCGAAGCCACCAAGATCGCGGAGTTCTGTTCATGTCAGCCATTGCCACATGGCCAGTATACCATCATGGTGCGTGCTCACTCTTCAGGTACGCAGACTGTTTCTTGCGGAACATGGCGCTCACTTCGCCAACTCTCGTAGCCAGGGAGACTTTCAAGTTCTGTGCCATGACCTCTTCGCCCTGATGGATGTTGCCCTGCTGCTTTGCCTCGCGCACCATCATCTCTATTCGCTTGATGGCCTGCTGGCATCTCTGGAAGCCCTTTGTGATTTCCTGGGTAAGCTGCTCGATCTCGCGCTCCTCCCTCTTCTTGACGTCTTCATCGTCGAAGCCTGGGAGCACGTGCTTCTGGTGCAGCTGGTCCAGCTTGCGCGTCTGCTTGGCTATCTCTGCGAGGTTGTCGGTAATCTCGTCTTGCACATCCAGCCATCGCGGAGGCAGCAGGTCCATCTCAATGACGGCGTCGCCATCGTCCTCGTAGGCGGCGCTGGACATGAGCCCCTGGCGCTCCTCGGACATGCGCCTGCCGTCGCCGAAGCCATTGGAGCTGGGCCCGCCATAGCGCGTCTTCTTCGGGGGGTGGTGCGAGTAGGACTGGCGGTAGGATATAAAGCTGTACAGGCTACGTCAGCGAGAACACGGTGGACGCATGCACAGCTGCGCGGCGTACAGATTGGTGCGGTCCCGCCACATGGTGAGTCGGCGAGCTTCAACGGCCCTGTGTCATGGTAGTGGCAAGCTTCAGAGGGTCTGCAGAGCGCGCGGGCGAGCTGTGGCTTGGCTTGGGTGCTGGTGAATCGTCGGCTGGGTCGACGGTTGGAGCCGCACTGTCTGTCGCAGGCGCACTGGGGCTGCACCTTCAGCCTTCCGCCCTTGCCGTTCTGGGCCGCCCATGTGCCTTAAATTACCCCCTCCCATGCCCACCGCCCACCGCCAGCCGCTAACGTGCCAATCTGACAGCCAGCTCCACCCACTCTCCAGCCGCAGACACAGCCAAACCTCCTTCACACACCACACCCGGGCCTATATATCCCCCCACCGTAGCCTGCACCCATCTGCCGCTTCTCTTGCGCCCTGCTTCCTTCTTCCTCCGCCAACCCACCCCCCACAAAAAACATGGTGCGTGAGCCCCGCCCGCCCTCCCGCTCCTATACCCCGCCCTGGAAATCAACACAACGCCCGTCCGCTGGCAACGCTCGACACATGGCACTGACCAACTTCCTCAGGCTGATTCCCTTACCGAGGAGCAAGTCTCCGAGTTCAAGGAGGCATTCTCCCTCTTCGTAAGTCCTCCTCAGCCCCTGTGCCGCCTGCGGCTGCCTAGCGGCCTGCGAGCATTTGCGCCTGTCAACAACACACCACTGACGCTTCCCTATGCAGGACAAGGACGGCGATGGTTAGTGCCCCTCCTCACCATTAACCCCACATCGCACAGCTGCTTCTCGAGGCTGCCCCCATCTCATGCATGACAAATGCCACGACGGTAGCGAGGCTAGCCTCGAGACCCCCTGTGCCGCTGGCTGGCTGCATCGACGACACTACACCCTCAACGGCGCATAGCTGACAATGCTTTCTCACAGGTCAGATCACCACCAAGGAGCTCGGCACCGTCATGCGCTCGCTCGGCCAGAACCCTAGCGAGTCTGAGCTGCAGGACATGATCAACGAGGTTGACGCCGACAACAACGGCACCATCGACTTCCCTGGTACGGACTCAGCACTTGCGACTGCGTGGGCATGGCTAACAGTATTGTCTCAGAGTTCCTCACCATGATGGCCCGCAAGATGAAGGACACCGACTCTGAGGAGGAGATTCGGGAAGCATTCAAGGTCTTCGACCGCGACAACAACGGCTTCATTTCCGCTGCCGAGCTGCGCCACGTCATGACCTCGATCGGCGAGAAGCTCACCGACGACGAGGTCGACGAGATGATCAGGGAGGCTGACCAGGACGGTGACGGTCGCATTGACTGTAGGCTTTCTCCACCACACACACAAGACCCGGGCTAACGCACCACAGACAACGAGTTCGTCCAGCTCATGATGCAGAAATAAGCGGCGGAAACGCATGTTTGGACGATTACGCATACCATGATGGTGCCACGGCCGAGATCTGATTGCGACGAGTAACTGAGCGGGTTTCACATTTGGGGGCCGATTCGGTTGCTCGCAAGACGCAGCTTGCTTGCTCCTTACCAACGTCTCAGGGAGACGATTCTATATCCTCAATCCATTTCTCCTGTGCCTTGACGCTCTGTCGGCTTCAAGAAGTCTCTGTGAATGTTTGAGACATGCTGTGTGCGCTTGTGACGCGTGTCTTCTGCAAATGATCGGCTTGTCATGTCTGTATAATGGGAACAAAGATCCACAGAGCTAATCTGCTTCCAAGACATGCAGGGTCTCGCAGTATGGCGGTGCACACAAGCTTCCACTAGCCTGTGGGCCCCAGTGGCAGTGCTTGAGGATTATCACGTCCAGCCACTTGTCACGGAGCAAGGAGACAGAACATGCTTCTTAACTGGTTCATTACAGCTTGCGTCTCTTTCCTACGAACACAGACGTGCACTGCTTTGCAGAAAACAGCCATGCCACGCCGCTACAGAGTATACCATACCCAACCCTAAACGCCTTGCTGCACCCATCCCCTATCCCATGTCCCAGAAGACTGGTGCTGATGACTAGATTACCTGGAGGAAGCTATCCGTCCTCGCTTATACCATGTCCATGCTTTGGATGTGCAGGAGAATACCGTCTTCGTTTTGGATAGACCTGATGTCGAAGTATGTGACTATGTCAAGTCACATCTTATTAGGGCTTACTACGCCCATCTCCTTCCATGAGCGTCCCCCGTCCGGTACGCGCTGTTGGGGTCATACCAAGGCCCGTTCTACTGGTGGTTGTTGTCGGCTGCCGCGAGCCCGGCGTCTCGCATCTCCGTGTCGCCGTTCTGCGGCGCTTCGGCGTCCTGTGGCGGTTGGGCACCAGAGTAGGCGCGTTGTCTCCCGCTGTCGCTTTCTACTGGTGCAGGCGTGGGCCGCTCGGCGTCGTACGCTGGGTCGAAGTAGGCGCGTGGCGTGGGCGTCTGCTGCGCCTGTGCCTGTATGCCTGGGAGGGAGTGGAGGGGTGGGAGGGCGTTCTGGTTGCCGTTGACGGCGGGTTGGGGAGCGTTTGGCGAGGCTGAGGCGTTGATGGAGCTGAAGAAGGGGTTGGTGTGTCGTGAAGGGTCGGGCGTGCTTTGCGCGCTGGACATGGGGTTTATGGCGTGCGGGTGCGAGATGGCAAGGTGGTGAGTGCCATGCTCGCCCGGTGAAGCTGCTTGAGGGATCCCTGAGTGGCCTGCACCACTGCCTGGAGGTGCACTCGTGCCAGCAGGTGGAGGCGTGCCTTTCCTGTGGCTGCGCTTGCTGCGGAGCGGCTTGTCTGTCGGTGTTGGCGGTGGGCTGGAGCTGCGATCTGAATCGTCCATGTTGTACTCTTGGTGTTTCTGCAGCTGGTCGAGTAGAAAGGCGCGCTCGAGGCGCATCTTCTGGATCCCGCGGTTCAGGCGTTGGATGCGCTGCCTTGTGCCATCGTTGTTCTCTTCAATGTCGTTGATGCGCCGGCGCAGGTCGATGCATTTGCGGTAGTACGCGGTTTCGACAGAAGGCGGGAGATCCTTTTGCGAGAACGCTCTCGCTGCTGCAGGTCAATTAGTCCAACTGGAGGCCTCAGCTGCAAGAGCGCGACGCGCGGATCAGAGGGAAGCTCACCTGGTTGAGGCATGTCTTAGACGGTTGGAATGTTGCGTTGAGATTTGAAGTAGCTGCAGTTCGGTGTGTGCTAATGTGATGGAGAGGTTCGGCGGAGCGGGGGCGGAGGATGTGGGTTATGTTGTTGGGAATGCGCCCAGAACAAGTGGACTGAACGCGGTGATGTTGGAGTCGTGGAGCCGAAGTTGGTCTGTGCCCGAGCTGCCTCAATCGTGAGCTGTCCCTGGCCCGTTGTTCCTCCAACACAGCATCCAGTCCAAAAAATTGTGGTGCTACCAACAAGCCACATGTTAGTGGCTGGATATAGTTCAACCAGCGTCATCCCGAGTATTGATATGGAAGTGTGATCGATCAACTGCCAGCTCCTCTGGCTTCAGATTTCCAGCATGAACGGTCCATGTGAACGATGGTTCCCATTGAACTATCAGCCGTCAACCGAACGCAGACAGAACACGACGTTTGCTTTGGAAAGGACGCGAAGCATACAAAGTTTGCTGCTTAGACACGGTCAAAGATTTTGCAGACTACAAATAAACGCCCATTGTTGACATCACACTGGACAACTGTTTCTCAACCGATTCGTACAGACATAAGTGAACTGAAATGAAAACACCAACCGAAAAGGCGATGAACAATCTCAAAGAGTCCATGGTGCAGATGCGTCATGATGCTGTGGAAGAGATCAAGGATGGCCTGAGAGCCTGCATAGACGAATGCGCCGATCACATCTACGAAAAGTATGAAGTCACTGACAGGCAGACAAGGCAGCCAGTGGTCTTGGAAGGCTGCAACCTCATGGAAACGATCAGTGATAGCGAGTGGTATCAGCACGGCATGCTTGAGCTTCTCAAACAAAACGAAGACGATGCTTTTGAGCAGATGACTTGGATTGTAGAACCTGAGGATGCTCCAGTCGGTTGTACGCCCACCGATAGAACTACTGCCGATCCTCCAAGCACCATGATATTGACTACTTGTCTTCCAGTTGGACGGGACCAGTACATGCGGGGGATCGAAGAGCTCGGCAAAGCGTCCCTCGCTCAGCATGCGATACTTCACAAAGCGTGTCAACACCTCCAGACGATACCTGATGTGGTGAACTACGATACTGCGGCACAGGAGGCGCACAGTATTGCTAAACTGAAGCAATTCATACATACTCAGTGGGTGGCTGAGGCAAGGAAGGCCCATTACGTGTATGGTCTGTTAATGAGGGGTCGTGGACGTGGGATAGACTGTCAAGCTACGAGTGTGCTCCAGCAACAGATGGCGCATATGAATCTGAAATAGTGGCTCAGGAAGACTTTGGAAGTACAGTCTTCCAACTGCAGAAGACTAGGGAGAGGTATGAGCACATTTGTTCCCAGCTGCGTCTTGCTACCGATAGCATAGCAGTGTCACATCAAGGGGGCTGGATTGAGAAGACAGAAGGCCGGGTGTACACCTCGTCGTCGGAATAAGCAGATTCGAAAGCGCAAACGTGGCTTAGGCTCTCAAGAGCAGCAGTCTCGATGAGAGCACAGAAGAAATGAAGGATGGATCTTGACATGGTCGATAGATAGAAGAAAGATCAAGTAGCATTGAGCGATGGTAGTGTAATCAATCAAGGACTCAGAAGTACACATTCACCTTGGGAAGGAGATTCAACATCTCAGGCGCTGCCACGCGCTCGAAACATCACAAAGAGGAGCTTCACTCACATGAAGATACAAACAACCCCGGCTCTTTGGTAGGCACCTTGAAGCCTTGATATCGACGTATTGAATGACACGTTCAATGCTGCTGTTACTCTTACAACACGGTACAACAGCCTTACAAACCCCTCCCAATTCTGCGTTTCCCCCCACGACGAAATGTCAGCATTCTGCACCCACCTAAGCAATCTCCGAAGACGAAAAGTATACCTACAGAAACCCAAGAGATGAAGGAGTGATACAGTATCTAAATCCATCTCGTGGCCATTTCCAATCAAAACCAGCTTCCCTTCCACAACAACTTCAACTCCAACCTTCATGAAGCGTGACATACCTCAACCTGCAGTCCTATCCCGGATGTTTATTTGACAGCCTATAGCGTCTCATAAAGTGACCTTTTCCACCGCTTAAGATATACCCAGCTCCCGAAGAGAGATGGTAATCTACAAGAACCAATACCAGCACCTTACCACAAACCCTCTATCAACGTCTCGTCATCCGGTTTGTTTCGTCTGGGATACCTGTTGTAATTGATTGGGTTGTTGAGGTGGTTGGGGATGGAATGTTGGGTGGTGATTGATACGCAGAAACAGAATGGTCACTGATATGTTGTGGACATCAGCGTTCCTTACTATGGTGTGAGGAATGACAGCAGAGTAGACATGCGCAGAGCACGTCGATAGAAGAAGACAGGATGTGCACGAAGAAAAGAATGACAATTAGAGTTTGGCTCGTAGCCGTGGGTATTTATCTGGCCATGGCCAATCTATCGAACATTTCTATTATAAGTCTTACAAGACACCTTTGTTTTACTCAGCTTCATCCCCAAAAGCTCTATCCAGCAGCTCAATCTGCTCTTCCCCGTCCCCTCGCCCAGCGATCGAACACTTCCATCACTCTCCCTTCCAGTTCTCGGTGAGCACAACAGGACCCTTGTAGTGCTTTCTTGCGCGCACAACGTAATCGATCATGCTGAGAATAGCAACACCAACGAACATGACGGACGCCCAGTTGAACGTCTCGAGGTCAGTGGGTGTGCTCTCGGGCCAAAAGCACCAGAAGAAAGCGTGCATGGCGTAGAGGAGACCACCGAGGTTGACGGGAACACCCCACTTGCCGAGGGACCAGGCGCAGACGGGAAGAAGCTCTGGGGCGGTGATGCGGCGGTAGAGAACGGAACCGATGGAGAAGACATAGGTGATCATGAGGGAAACAACGTTGAGTGAGATGACTGTCAGAGGTTAGTGGCCGAATGATGCATGGATTGTGGGCAACTTACTAGCATTGAAAGCGGTGTCAGATCCGATGTTGATGAATGAAAGGAGAATAGTGATGATGCAAGTGAATGTAACAGAGTTGGCGGGGTTGTCGAGTTTCTGGTCGACCTTTCCGATCCAGTCGCTGAACGGGAGACCATGGTCACGGGCGAAAGCCCAAGTCTGACGGGAGGTGGACAAGTTGTAGGTAAGAGTACCGGCGAAAATGAGAACGGTAGGGATGGCATTGAGCGCGACAACGCCACCAGGACCGACAGCCTGGGAGAAGACCCAGATATGGGGGTAGCCAGAAGCGTCGTTGAGAGCAGCGTCGAGGTCGGTGATCATGAACATGTAGCTGACGAGGAAGACAAGACCAATGAGACCGTTCATGAGGTAGGCGTTGATCATGGCCCTGGGGACAGTCTTTCCAGCATCCTTGACTTCTTCAGCCAAATGAGCAACACCATCAGAGCCTTACTACGTTAGCGATGATGATGATAGTAGGACTGACAAGTACTCACAAATACAGGCGTAGATGGCGGAGATCTGACCAACCATCAGCGCGAGACCAGTCGAGTTCCAGCCTCCACCGTTGCTGATCTGCGTGAAGGTGGCCTCAGCAGAAGCCCTGGGGTTCAGGGTCCAGAAGACGATGATGATGGCCAAGAAGCCAAAGACGTGAACCATCAGCATGACATTCTGGAACAGAGGCATGGCCTTGGAGCCATAAACATTCAACGCCCAGACCAAGATGGTCACGGCGATGACCATGAGCGTACCCTGCCAGTTGGTGGCCGCGTAGTCAGGGTACATGATGGTGGCTGAGGACTGGATCAAGGTTCCGACCAGGAAAGGACCGGATGCAGTACCCGCCTGCCACGACAAGGTCGACATCCAGCCGGTGAAGTAACTCAGAGACCTCTGGATCGAGGGTGGGGCGAACTCGGACACCCAGTGGTACTGACCGCCGGCAGTCGGTGCCATGGAGGCCATCTCAGCAAGAGAAAGCATGACCATACTGAAGCCGAACCATGTCCAGACAAAACTCCAGATGAGACCTGCTGGGCCGCCATCGACGAGACCCTGGTAGGTCGCACTGTTTGACCATGTTAGTCTTGTCGCACAAAGTCGTGCCAGGGTACTTACGTCAAGAGGACTTCCCATACACCCTGAAGGATGACTGTGAAGGCGAGCGCGGACAATGGTCGGTAATTTCTCCTCAGCTCTTGGATCTTTCCCATACGGTTCATGTCGCGGTTGTCCGCCCGCGTGTGGCCTTGGATGGAACTGTGGTACTCGTCGCCATTCTCTGCGTACTCCAGACTGTCCTGATGGCGATGTGTTGTTGCAGTGGCCTCCTTCGGCACAACGACCGAACTATCGTAGGAAGAACCCATCTTTCGATCACTTGCAGGAGCGCGGGTGCAGGTGAACGCCACTTGAGAGTGGAAGAAGAGGGAAAAGAAACGTTTGGTCGAATATAGACGTAGAGAGCTGCGGGGGCAACTCTTCCATCTTTGGGATAAATTGATGTTGAACACCGTGCAACCCATGCGGCCACTAAGACGATGGCTTCGGCGAATCCTAATGCGCAGACGGCTCAAAGGCCTACAACGTGCATCTGTTCCGATGAGCCATCATCCAACAAGACATGGCGGACCGGGGCGCGGAATGCTTCTAGGGCGGATGAGGCGACTACCCTGGACGCGAGCCAATCGGTCTCAGCGGGCCGCTCCCACTTGTCTGGGGCTCCGACGGCTGGACCCTTGGCTGTGATGCAGGAGATGCAGGAGCGTCTGATTTAAAGTGGAGGGGTCGAGCACCATCCCGCGTGCACATGAATTGTACTCGCGTGCATCCCGTCTCCGTTACGTGCGCTCGACAAAGACCAGGATGGAGCAGGGATGAGAAAATTTGAACGGCATTTCCTCCGTGGCTGCGGTGCGTGTGCGACATGGGCGTTGCTGATCCGGTTCCTTCGGGGGGGTCTTCTTGGAGGCTCTTGGGGGGCCTCGGTTTGATGTCGACCAGCACGAGAAGATCTGCAGTTGAGTGCTTGGTGCTTGTCATGTACGACCTGGCGCTACCGACTGTCAGGAGAGTTGCAGCCGCCTGGTGTTGCTAAACGTACCCGTACGTATCAGCACGTGTTGGAAGCGTCCGGCTGCAGGCTCCGTCCGTTGCAAGTTTGTTAGATTCCGCCGAAAGACTGGCGCCATCATGGCGAGTTCAGCTTGTTCGGGTAAATTGTATCGTAATGGCTTGTCTAGCCTCGATGTGCGCGTCTAACGAATGAATGACCGTCGCTCGTACGCTCCGATCAGCCAGGAGCTCGAGGTCGGGTATCAGCGTACCCCTGCGCTGGGAGTGGCTTTGTTGACCCGAGTACGCTGCAGGGCAGAGAAGAGGACGCGGAGCTGCTGCTTACAGACGTGCGCCTTACTCAATCTTACACTCAGTCCTACTCAAATCCTCCCTCGCCGGCTGATGGGAGTCCTGTCGCTTCTCCGCTGATACCCTCTGACTCTTCCATCGTCACTCATGGCTGGAGACGTGACCCCAGCGCCCTTTGCCATCACCGATGACGACAAACGCGGGCTCATTGTCGTTACGGCAGGATGCACGCTGGCCTTCGTCTGGGTGTGTTTTGTCATCCGAGTTTGGTTGCGTTTGCAAGTTGGAGAATGGAGGTCTGATGATTACTTCCTTGGAGCAGCGACGGTGAGTTTTGACTTTTGACTTGGTCTGCGTGGCTGCGGCACGGTTGCTGATGACTCGCACAGCTCCTAGACACAATTCAAACGGGCATCATATTCCATCTTGTCAATTTGGGCTTGGGAGGTCCTCAGCAAGACATACCTTTGGACCGGCTCGCAGACATTGGGAAGGTACGTCAGAATCTCACAAGGTTTCGGCTGCTCCCCAGCGGCCGCTTGCGGGACAGTCGCGCGACCCACCCGTTTAGGAACGTGTCTAACAGGCACAACAGCAAGGTTTTGCTTCTCAGATCTTCTACATACTCACGCTATGGACCACCAAATCCTCCATCTTGCTGCTTTATACGCGGCTGTCGCCCAGTGGAGCGCACAGGATTGCGTCGTGGGCCATGTTAGCGTCGTCCGCCGTGTGGGCACTTGTCTCTATCGTCCTGATCTCAGTCCCGTGCAATCCTGCGCAGTTCTATACCAGCAGAGCTGGAGAGTGCACTGATATGGTACGTTGAACACCGCATGTCGTCCTTGCGGTCCACCAGAGCTAACGTACGCAGTGGCCGAAATGGCAAGCCATCACCGCACTCGACATTGTCACCGAAGGCCTGATCTTTCTCATCGCGGTTCAACTTGTGTGGACGCTCCACATGCGATGGAGAGCGAAATTCCTGGTCATCTTCGCCTTCTCTGCGCGACTGCCCGTCATCATGATTGCAGCAATCCGACTGTACTACTTCCACGATGCGATCGCCGACACAAACGTCACCTACGCAAGCAGCTTTTACTTGGTAGCCAACCAGTGGCAGATGAGCTATGCCATCATCTCCCTCACCATCACCGGCATGGGCCCTTTTTTACGCCCTTTCAACCAGGATCTGATGACGAGCTATATAGCCAAACGGTACGCAAGGAATGGCAACGTCATTGCATCACGGTCCGGAGGATCCCAGCCAAGCTATCAGATGAGTCGACTTGATCACGAAAACAAACCACCGCGCAAGAGAATGGGACCAAAGAGTCGCTCCCACAACGATTCGAAAGCGCCATCACCAGAGCCTGGTCAGATCTCGCCCACTTCGCAAACATCCATTATCAGGTCGGCAGAGCCGCCAACCTTTCGCCCACCGCACGAAGGCCTTCGACACGACGCCGAGGTGTGGGTCGGAAATCGTACTTCCAGCGTCAGAGACGCAGACGACGTGTTCAGACACCTAAGCGACGAGACGCGACTAGTGATAACGAAAAAAACGGAGATGAAGGTCGAGACGGACAGCGCAAGACCAGTGCCGAGATAAACTCGCTGGTCATTTAAGCATGCGTTTTTCTTCTTCTTTCATCGACCAGATACCCTCTTCGCACAGTTTCTTGTATCCAAACTTCACCTTTGGCATCAAATTTTCTGCATACGAACCGTTGCCTTTGAGCAACTACACCACCATAGACACGACAATGAGAAACGTTGACGTTGGCCAACAAGGCCGAACCGATAACTCCCACGGTCCGATTCACACGTGTGATGTGTCTACATTTCGGCGCCCCCTCGTGATCGACAAAAACCTGAGCCGCACAGCCTTCGATTCTGCGTCCACCCTAGCCTTGCACCGGCTCACAATTCCACGACTCGGCAGCTCTTGCCCTCGCTTCGCGTCGCCTTGCCGCGCTAGCTCGACCGGGGCCGGCAACGTCTCGTTTCGGCTGCGCTCGACTCGCGCCAGCGCGGAGATTGCTGGAGGCGGTTCGTGAGCGCTGTGTCAGTGGTTACGAAGCGGCGGGCAGACTGGAGAAGCCAGTGTTCGACGCCGTCTTTGGTGGACACGGGTGGTTCTAGATCCGGAAGAATTATGTGTTTCATATCTACAGTGCGCGACGGGGCGTGGAGGTGCACGGGATATCTCGTCGATCGTCATTGCAAGTGCGGTGTCGGCAGTTGCTGTTCGATTGCATCTGCGGCTGGAGAGCTTTGATCCGTGACAGGCATCTCGAGTCGAATTGGACTGGCCCGAGATTTGGGGTAGGCCACTCTGGCCACGCTTCGATAACTCCGATGCTTCAGTCAGCCACAGTTGAGATGAACGAGCATCTTGAAAACGCCAGAGGCAAAACCATGACGATCGGAAATTTGCTGTCTAGCTATGTATGCGTGTGTGATGGATACAGTGGATATGCGGGTCAGGGTGATTGTTCTCTCGCCCTCCTTACGGGTCTCGACTGCGAATGGATGGTGCAGCACATTCATCAGTCTGACGTTTATCAGGCCACCACCTTCAAAACCGTTGCCGCGTACCCAGCTTCTGGAACGATGGCGGCTATACTCATCGGACCGTTATCGAGATGTTGCGCCGATATCGTGCGTCTATGCAAAGACGTAGCAGGGGATGCCGTACTGTTGGGCCGTTAGCGAGCAGATCGAGAACATAAGCAATGACAGGGCCACCTACGTTTGTCGGTGCGTTGAACTTCAGGTTCTTGTCTAGGTCGGAGATGTGCTGGATTTCGTCCGACTTCAAGTCGAAGCTCGTCACGTCTAGGTTCTGTTGCAGGCGGTGCTGCGAGTTGCTCTTGGGGATGACGGATAGACCGCGCTGTGTCGACCAACGCAGCAGTACCTTGGAGACACGTCAGCCATTGCTCATGTTAGGCCTCTTTGAGCTACATACCTGCGCTGGGGTCTTGCCATGGGCTTCAGCAATCTTTGTAATGACTGGGTGATCGAACAGCAGCGGCGTATCTGCGGCCAGCTTCATGTCGCACTCGATGAATGACTGAGGCCCAAACGACGAGTAGGCTGTGACGGCGATGCCGTGCTGTTCAGCGAGCTTGAGCAGGTTGGGCTGCACGTAGTAAGGGTGGTGCTCGATCTGCAGTGTCGCCGGCTTGACTTTGGCGTATGTGAACATATCGAGCAGCAAGGCACCATTGTAGTTGGACACGCCAATACTCTTCGCCAGGCCCTTCTTCTGCACATCCTCCATCGCTCTCCATGTATCCTCGAGCCTTGCGGTGCTGTGCTCGATCTTGGTCGACGCATCGTCGTAGAACCAGCCAGGTGGGTAACGCGTCTCAGGCGCAACATACTTCAAAGCGACAGGGAAGTGAATGACCCAGAGATCAAAGTAATCGATGCCCCAGTCAGCAAGTTGCTTCCTGGTGATGGGCTCAACCTGGTCATAGTCGTGGAACGACTGCCAGAGCTTGCTAACAATGAATAGATCCTCGCGCTTCACAAGACCTTCCTTGATGGCACGCGCAACACCTTCTCCAGCTTCCTTCTCGTTGCCGTAGTCTAAACACCCAAACGTCAGTACTCGCCGAAAAACTCACTTTTCCAACGTGTTTGAGTTTTGCTTTGATTCCACACGTAAAGCAATGACGTACCGCATGCTCCATCAAACAGTCGGTAGCCAGTCTTGATGGCATTGTACACCGTATCCGCACAGGTAGCATTATCGACCTTCCACAGCCCGAATCCAACTTGAGGCATCTTATTGCCATCGTTGAGCGTGACGTAGGGAGTACTGGCAGCCATTGTTCCGAAAAAGCTTCGATTCGAGATTTGAGGAAGTTGCCGTGTTGCAGGACGGTATAGCGAAGAAGTAGCTGGGACCGCACAGCAAAGTCGAAGGGTATTAGTAGTTGCGCGGCGGAAACTGGCAGCAAGCATGACCTTTTTCAGAGCTTCTTGGTTCATGTAGGAATTTGGCCTTCTTGTCCGGTATGTACAACGCGCTAAACACGAAATAAACACGGCCCAGCTGCTTTCTACCGTACAGCTAGAGCTCCTCTTTACCCTGGGTGGCTAAGCTTCCGGAGGCATTTACCCTTCTTCACGCAGGGTCGTACTGTGTAGTGGTGCCTACCTGTACCCCGCATCTTCGCAGCATTTGCTGGTGTAAGATTGCTACACTGTTGTATAACAGTCAATTCAGCGACCTACTGCTTGTCTGGCATTTGCTCTAGTCTTGCAATTAATATCAACCTCAAGACCACAATGCCATCTCATCGTTCCGCAGTTGTTATCCATGGTGGGGCATTCCTCGAAGCAGCCCCGCGGTTCCATTAACGCGACCGACAGCGGTTAAAACGCTTTGAAGCACCGGGTAAAGCTCGCGCAACATTGATCCATCGGCAGACGTCGTCGGTGGAGTTGCAACCGCCGAGCGAGACAAACGCAGCTGTTCGGATGTCGTCGAGCAAGCGTTTCAGGGTCTGCATGGAAGGCCAGAGTTGTACAATATTTCGAGACGTGGGAGCGGGCCGGGGAGCCGCGCTGATGACGATCGCTCTATATGCGATGTGGAGCAGCGCAACTCGTATGTTCTGAGGAGCTTTGAAACACTGATCGGACGCTGCGTTGCGTGTCTGGTTCAGGTTCCAGACTTGCAATTGTCGTTCGATTTCTTGTGGATTGGCGTGGGATGGTGGGTTCAACAAGAGATATCGCGATGGATGTCCTAGCGCTGCAGTGACATGGGTTGATGATGATTGCGTTGAGTACCGTGATGGGAGCTGAATCTAGAGGCTGACATAATATCGACATAGCAGTTTCTCGAAATCTGAAATCTTCATGTAACAACAACATATCCTTTTCGTGCTTCTTTTGAGTGTTGGAAGTTGTTTGGTGAGTTACTTCACTCTGCTCGAACATAGTAGTCAATCGCGTCCGCTAGCGGCATCGCCTTCCATTTGAAGCACTCTGCCAACAACACTTAACAACGACTTGAGCCGCACGTAGTAAAGAAGCCTGACCGCACAAACGAAGACAATGGATCAGCACCCCCGAGGTCATCTCTTGAAGCCGGTAACCGAACCGTATAAAGACAATGCCTCCCCAACATCCCCACGAATCCGCTCAGCGAACGCCCACGCAACGTACCCGCGCCATTGAAGTCCCCGAATGCAACAGCATCCTCCACGCGACCAGCTACCCTCAATCGACTCTATAATCCACCTCTCCGCACCTCCAACCAGCTCCCCAGCCAGCGCCCAAACCATGACATCCTCACCCCCAATCACGCACATAGTCCTGTTCAAGTACCGGCCCGACATCACCTGGACCGATTTCCAAACGCACTTCGACGCATTCCAGGCCCTCAAGTCGCAATGCCTGCACCCGGACACGGGAAAACCGTACATGCTCAGCATGCGCATGGGGCAGAACAATTCCTGGGAGCCATTCAGCAAAGGCATGACGCACGCCTTCGTGCTGGAATTCGCATCGCAGGCGCATCTAGACTACTACCTACTCCAAGACGAAGTGCACGCGGCGTTCAGCCGGGCCGCGAAGCCGCTGATTGAAGATTCGGTCGTCGTGGATATCAAAGACGGCGTGCTGTTTGGTCCAAAGCCGCGGAAGCCGGTCGGTGCTGGTGGGGTGTGGAAGGGCGCTTGTCATTGCGGAGACGTGGAGTGGGATGTTACTATCGCTGAGGAGGAAGAGCTCAAGCATATCGTGTGCCACTGCGATACGTGTAAGAAGCTAGGCGGCGGGCCGTATTCGTGCAATTACATTGTTCCGCGTGAGGCGCTGCGGATACGGAAGGGTAGGACGGGTGAGTATGCGTATAGGGGTGCGAGTGGGAAGGAGGTGCATTGTTATTTTTGCTCGAGGTGTACTTCCCATGTCTACCATCATCAGGATGCTATGCCCGAGAAGGTCATTGTTCGCACCCTGCTGCTTGATGGTGGGAACGAACTCCAGGCTGGTGGTGAGATCTTTGCTGAGGGGGCTTTGGGCTGGGCGCAGGATTTGAAGAATGCATTGGCTCAGCCGACGCCCGCGAAGAGCGTTGTAAAGAGTAATGGTGCGAATGGGGTCAATGGAGTATAGTATAGCGAGCACGGTAGAAACATCGATGATTTGGTCGTCAAATTCTCTCGTTCATTCTATTCACTCATCCTTCATCTACGCCTTGATCTCAGTGACGAGCTTGCCCTGGTTGCCGCCCGAGAACAGTGTTGTCCATGTCTTGGGAACATCCTCGAACTTGGTAGGCACGACGGTCTCGCTCTCAGGATCAATCTTGATCTTGCCATCCTTGATGCCCTGTGTGATAGCCCCCAGCATATCTCCAGCCTTGCCCGAGGTCATGGCATCGATGACAATGAAGCCCCTAACCTCAATCCTGTTCGCGATAATCTCGAACCAGTTCTTGACACCGGCGTTAGGGTCGTTGTAGGTGGAGATGGCACCGCACGCTGCGACGCGGCCGAAGCGCTTGATGCGCGAGAGCATCAGGTCGAGGATCTCGCCGCCGACGTTATCAAAGTAGACGTCGACGAAGCCGTCGGTGGCCTTCTTGAGGTCTTCCTTGAACGAGGCGGACTTGTAGTCGATGCACACATCCGCACCGAGGCTCTCAACCCACTTGCACTTCTTGTCACCACCGGCAATACCAATGACCTTCTTGCAGCCGATAAGGTGCTTCGCGATCTGCACCACCATGCTACCAGTAGCACCTGCGGCACCGGAAACGACAACGATGTCGTCCTTTGTTGCGCGCGCAATGTCGGTGATACCGTAGTATGCTGTGAGTCCAGGCCCACCGAGAGAGCCGATGTAGTTTGTAACGCGGATGCCAGCCTTCTCGTCTGCGGCAACGGCGCGGACCTCGTTGGCCTTGACGACGGTGTAGTCTGTCCAGCCCAGCGAGCCGGTGACGAGTGTGCCCTTCTTCAAGCTGTCGACGTTTGACTCGACGACCTCGCCGATGGCGTATGAGCGCATGACCTCGCCCTGTTTAACAGGAGGAACGTAGAGACGCTCTGGGTCCATGCCTTTCTGAATCCATCCTCGCTGCGCGGGGTCGTTCGAGAGGTACAGTGTCTTGACGAGAACCTGGTCGGCGCCGACCTCTGGGAGTGTAACCTTCTCGAGCTTGAATGTAGCGTTGTCGCCCTCAAGAACAGGGTCCGCGTGGGGAGGGTTCGACAGAACCCATTGCTGTGCTTGTTGTCCGGGCATGATGTGTGTAGGTGAGAGGTGGTTCGGTGATTGGCGTCTTTGGGTGTCAGTAGGAGCTTGAAGAACGATACGGGGGGCGGTGTATATCTATACCAGAGTGCAATTGATTTCAAAGCAGGAAAGGAGCTTGAACGGAAGCCTGTATGCGTGTACCAAGTGAGGCTCAAGCGACTCCAGCGTTTTAGATGCGGTCAACCTCGGCTTCTCGACACTGACACGAGTGGGTACTTTTCTAGCCGTCTTTGCGGTGTGTATGCTCAATGGGTGTGTATGTTGATCCACTGTTCGTCCGGTGCACAAGAAAAGGCCTCTCAATTGTCTAAGTAGAATTGAATACAATGAATGAGGAGGTTGTGTTGTGTCCCTCCAACGACTATTCCATGACGAAGGCTACCATGACGCAACGACCCAAGCATTGCCGCGAGTCGAAATCTCTGGGAGTGCCATCTCGGTCCTTCTGCTCGCCCAGTGACTGACAAGACCGAATTGAATCGAGCTGTCCATCGAGGTAGCGGTGACGACGAAGGCATGGTGGGGTAGCTGTCTTGAGTTGGGAATTTGTGGTGGGGTAATCATGCATGAATCGTGCTTGTTTCGGCGCGCTCGAAAGGCCTAGAATCGAGCCTGTGACGGGTTTTCCTCCATTGATCAAACACGTCGACGTTACGCCGGTTTATAGTTGTGAAGTCGACTTACAGGCGTGAAGCTGCAATCGCGTAAGATTGACTGAGAAGGCAGCAACTTTCATGCAAACTCCACAATCCGTCTGCCGAGTGCCGGCTTGACATAGTTGACACTTGGTGGTAGCAGCAGTAACGGAGTTCAGATAGTCAAGTTTTGTAAAGCACCATGACAAGTCAACAAGACGAGTACTGGCAAGACAGAGCTGTTCAAGTCGTTCCAAACAACGTCGTGCTATGGCTGTTCGTTCTTCGTTCGAAATACTCCCATTCCATTGCGGACCTATAATACAGCATGCAGATCCCCAAGATAAGCGCAGCCCAAATGCCCCTTGCGCACATCAGGTATCAGGTAATCAAATCATATGCTTTTCCAGTCTTCCCAAGCAATGAGCCGTTCGATAAGAAAAAGACGCGAGAAATCGGTGTCATGGCGCGGGTGATGCTCAGCGCCCACCGAGTGGAGTTTGTTGGTGGTATAGTGAAAAGGTGTGATTGTAGAGATTATGCGGTGAAACGGCGGGCGACCTTGGCCATGACTTTGGTTTTGGTCAGTCGCAGGGATTGCTGGAAGTGGATTGCGAACATACCGTGCAGAGCAACAACGCTGAAGATGAAGACGACAGACAGGGTCATGACAACGACGGGGTCGACCTTGAGGCCGGGGGACTCGTCAGTGTACAGCCCTGGAGAGCGATGTTAGCAGATGGTCGATATTGTAGTCCAGCGTGGGCTCTCTGCGCTGATGATGCCGCTCCATCAACTGTCCAAAACCACGTTGCTCATGTACGACTCTCCACTCGCATATTCCCCTATCTGGTGGAGACTTACTCAGCATGGTGCTTGAGCTGCCACCAGCGCCAGCGGCCCTTGTGCTGCTGGGTCGCTGGTTGGAAACCTTCTCAGCACGGTCGGCGGCAGCCTTCCTGCGCATAACCGTGGCAGGACCACCCGGGGGCTTGGGAGAAGCAGGGCGCGCGGTCGTTGTGCCAGACGCAGCATTGTTGACGGGGGAGGTGGGGCGCGGTGCAGACTGTGGACACCATGTCAGTTACTGTAGCTGGTATGGCTGTAGTATGTGAAGGCGAATGCGCTTGGGTTGGTCCGGGAGAGCGAACAAGCGCCGTCCGGTGCAGCAGCAAAGGTGGCAGGCGTCTTCTTCTCCTCGATTGTGTTGCTTGGACGTGAAATAACGTAGTCGCATGTGCATCGACCCAGCGGCCATCTGTCCTTTCTACGCGCTTTGGGGCATTCCAAGGTATTTCAATTGATCGAGGAGAGGATGCTCACTAACCATCTTGTTCGAGTGTAACAGTGACCGGGAGGAGTAGACCGAAGGCGTGTGGACGGAAGAGGTGTACGTGCGATGGGGTTGGTGGTCGCTCGTCGGGGGTTCTTAGCTAGCTGAGAGGCCACCTTCTGGAAAGTGGAATTACGCTAACCCCTGGACGCCGCGGCACTCGCCAAGCGCATGGGCCACCACACCACCCCTTCTCCTTGGACCTTCACTTCGGCCCTGCGTTACCCCGGACTGACTGACGCGGTTCACGCGGCCGTCTGAGCTTTGACTGGCCGGGACCTTGCACAGATCACAGCGCGTTGGAGGTGTACTGCCCCAAAACCACTTTTTCGCATTATTGCCAGATGTGCCAACCTATACATGACGTCCAAAGATTACAAGAGCTGGAGCAAGTCCACCGCTCCCTGTCGCAGATGCCCTCACCCAATCCTACCAGATCGTGAGACCAGTGACCGAAGCATGGAAAGCAAGAAACCCGCAAGAACTCCCCACCGACCCGTAAAGCGAAAGAACCGGGGGCAACCGTTGCCCCCAACAGATAAACACCCCGTGTAGCCCACTCGAAAGGTATATCGTCTTCAGCCAGACCCAGATGCAGACAAACGCGCCGTAAAAGCATGACGGGAACCCAGGGTAATTTTTCGCCGACCACCCATAAACCTGTTCCGCCCGTGGATATTCATTGGAAAGCCGACACGAATGCCTAGGACACCTTGAAATGCAGAAACTCCGGATGTGCATCAAGACTCCCTAATCAAAACTCCATGTTAGCCCCAGACAGAGGCCTGAACGCCCTGGTTCGGCGTGTTGCCCCAGGGGCCGTTGTTCCAGATAGCAGCACCCTTGTCGGTAATCGTCGACGAAGGGTTCAAAGAAGAAGACGTGGTAGCGACATTGTGTTGTTCGCTAGCGTTGTAAGCGTTGTAGCCGAGCGGCGACGGGAGAGGTGTAGTGGCCCGCTTGCCGAGGGAAGCACCAGCCGGCTGATGCTGGTTGGGGGCAGGGCGCGTGCCAATGGGGGCGACGCCAGATCCATTGGCCTTGGGACCAGGAACGGGGGGAGAGCCACCAGGCGACGAGTTGGAGGTGCGGCTAGCCTGCTGCGCATCAAACAGACCAAACGACGGGTTCTGGTGGGAGGACGGAGACGCGTTGCTGTTGGCACGGGCCTCCTGGGCACCGACGGCAGCGTCCTTGTCTGCTCGTGCCGGCATCTGGACCGAGGCCTCGCCAGGCGCATTCTGGGCCTGCATGCCAAAGGGATCAAAGGCCAGAGGAGAGGCGCCACGGGTGGAGCCAGCGGACTGGACGCGGACGTCCTGGCTGGAGGTGGGGTTGTTATTGTAGAGGGCGGAGGTCTCGCCGTACAGGGCACGATGCTGGCGGGCGATGAGTTCGCGGCGGTCGTCTTCATTCATGGCATTGGGGCTCATGGAGCGGTCCGACTTGGATCCAGATCCCGAAACGTCTATTATCCTAGTCAACCACAGTCCTTCCTCTATTGTTGCCCTGACTCTGAGTCCTTACTTCTGTGATATTGCTGCTCCTGGTGGTAGTTGCGCAGCTCACGCTCGCGCTGAGCAGCCATCCGTCGCTTTGCCTGCGCCATCTGGTCCGCGTCGTTGGGCCGCGGCGCAAAGCGCTGGTTCTGGTAGAAGCCCTGCGCATTGGAGGCCGAGTGGGATCGCATGCCGTCGTACTCGCTGACCGAGTGGTGGCGCTGCTGGCCGCCGTAGCGGGCGTCTGTGTCGGTCAGTCCGTGTTGGCGGTGCCCGTTTGCCGTGTGGCTAGACGTGGAGGTGGAGGTGGAGGTGGACGAAGACGTACCTTGCTGCTGCTCGGGGTACGGGCGGGGAGCGCCCATCATGGGCATCGACTCGCGACGGCTGCCGCCAGACTGCGACTGCGGCTGGGGCTGGGACTGGGGCGTCGAGGGCGGGTAGCCGCCAAAGGGCTTTCCGCCCTTGGCGAGGTTCTCGGCGGCGCGCTCGACTTCTGCGGAGAAGGGGTTAGCCCAGGTTCGTGGCGCACGTGATACGTCTGCTGCTACTGTCGGTGCCATGTGCGTGCTGTGCTGCCACTGTCACGGCCAGGTCTGACAGCCCAACATGGTACTGACTCGTGCCATCCCCCGTTCCTCCGGTGACATACCGTCAAACTGCGCGACAAAGGCATTGGCCTCGTCCCTATTCACGGTGGAGCTGGCGCCTGGTTCCATGTTACTCGGTGTTCTGGCACGGCTGTAGACACTGTGTCCGGTACCTGAGCGCGAGGGCGGCTGGGGCTGCTCCCACGACGACTGGCGGCCGGGGGCCGGGGCAGGCCAGGTGGCGTCGTTGTAGTAGGACATGGCGGGCGAGGGCGAGGTGGTCGACGGCGGCCGTGGTGCTCGAGGCTGGGGCTCAGGCTGGGGGGGTTCGAGAGGGAAGAGGGAGGTGGTCGGGCGGGCGGTGAATATTGCGGTCGCGTCGTGTGCGGACGGGAGAGGAGGATCCGAGAGAGCAGCGAAGCTCTGCTGCACAGCGTGTCAGAGAGAGAAGGGCAGTGGACAATGGCAGGCACGGCGAAAGAGCGGAGAGGGTCGGGCGGAGGTGAAGAGGCACGGAATGGGGGCGGGAAATGAGGTCGAGACGGAAGCGCAGATTTTTTGGCGCGCTCCTAGGTTGCGGACATGGTTGAGATAGGGTGCTGCCGCTTACCGAGAAATGCAACTCGACGGGCTCAGGGCGCTCGACGTTGGCAACAAGGAACGGCTGCTGGTCGCTGGACAGGCTGCAGACAGACAGACAGGTCGAGTCACCGAGGGGCAGCACAGCTAGCACAGCTGGGCGGAGGGCAAGGAAGGGTTGGTACGGCAAGACTGGCGGAGCGGCTTCGAAGGGGCATGTTCCTCACGGAGCTGCGTGTTAGTCGTGTTAGTCGTGTTCGTCGTGCGCTAGAGCCCCTGGCCACCAGGCGCTCAGGCCCGTGGGTCGTGAGCAGCGGCCGAGGGAGAGGGAACGATGCAGTTAGTCTCCTTTTCCGCGCACGCAATCCACTCATGGGCCTGCTTCCGATTGCCATGAGCCGCCAGCGTCGTATTGTGCTTGTAGCATGGGAGACGGGAGACGCGAGACGCGCCATGCCAATGGCTTCTGGCTGCCAAGGGGGTCCTCTTATCCGTCTGCTCCTCCTCCTTCTTCTACGCTTCGTGCTTGTGCTTGGTACCTACCTACTACCTACATGGCACTGGGCTAGCGGATGGCCAAGAGGACGGAATCAGAGTTTGCGGACATGACGTTTGTGGCAGCTGCAGGCGGACCTCCATGTTGCGGGATATGCATGGGCACGGGCGTGGACGTGGGCGTGGGCGTGGGCGGCGCAGGCGTGGTGCTGGATGCGCTAGCCAAGTGAGCTTCTTCGACACCACCAACCAACAGCCCTTCTTCGGTTACCAAGACAGCAGAGCCACACAAATACCCGTCTCCGCCAGTCCGCCAGGCCGTCAGGCTCTCCTTTTTGCCTGTCCCGGAGCCGCACGTGGACCCTGAGTGAGACGCTCTCGAGTCTCTGGTGCTTGCGCCTTGGACACAGGCGTGCTCAAGCCTTCACGCACCCCAGACGCCTGCGCCCTGCGAGCACTCGTTCTTTGCAGCGACCACCTGCGAACCGCCGTGTTCGCAGCCCAACCATCATGGCCAGCTCTGCCCTACCGCACGCACGCATGCATGTCTGCCGAAAAGTCTGAAAAGGGTGGCATGCCATGCCATGCCATCCATGCTGCACACCCCACTCGGCCCTAGCCACGACCCGCATAGGCCCTTCTGTCCGTCTTCGGCAGGCAGAAGGCAGTCGTCGTGAGCCGCCAGCGTGCCCACATGTACCCGCGTCCAACGCAGACTGCGCAGAACCCAGCCCACTACCGTGCGGGGCTGCCCCCATGTCGTTGGGCATGGCCCATCAGGTGTGGGAGCTCATATCGACGCGTGGTGCTTGCTGTTCGTTGTTGGCTGCGTTACCAAGACACCTGCGAAGAAATGGCAGACCATACCATCTCACCAAAACACGCACAGCTTGTCCGTCATAACTACCATATCGTCGTAGCTGCTGTTCTCTGCTCTCGCTGCCAAACTGCGATTCAAGAGAACCGACATGTCCCGTAGCTGCTCGCACGGCCGTGTTTCCACATGAGGCCTTGCCGAGCTCAGGGCATGCAAGCTGCAAGCCATCGCTGCTCTGCGGTTGCAGCGCTTCTGCAGCGCCATGCACACGGTAGCATCCTCGACAGTGCTGCGAGTCCTTGGCTGCCGGAAGCCCTTCGCCGGTTTTCCACAACAGGTCAGCCTCAGCTGCTCAGCACAACAGCGCGACTAACAGCACCACTAATAGCACCACTAATAGCACCACTAATAGCACCACTAATAGCACCACTAATAGCACCACTAATAGCACCACTAATAGCACCACTAATAGCACCACTAGTCACCGTTCGAGCTACCTGGCACTGCCATGTCCGCCTGTCACCTGTACGGCGCACAACACAGTAACAAGCCTCATCCCACCAAAGTGACGGCTGCTAAATTGTCCATGCAGCGAGACCGTGCCGTGATGCTCCCAGAGCGGCCTCGGTTGCACCTGCCCATCTCCTCAAAACGGCGCCATAGCCCTGTCTTCCCACAACATCGAGCCAATTTCATACAAGGTGCACCTCGACTGGACGAGAGCTCTTCTTTCACCACAAACCCCCTCGTTGTCTCACCTTTCCCCTGCCATCACATTGCATTCCATTCTACCGGTTTGTGCGACCGCGCTGTCAACGCCTTCTCAACACGGGATACCCTTTGTCACGCGCAATCTCCAAAATGACATCGCTGTCTGGCAGCACAATCCAGTTCCTTGTCCGCCTATCAGACCGATGACCAGCAGGGATGGCGAACAAGACGTCAAACGCCTGTGGCCAGCCTTTCCAACGGCTTTCTCAGCCACGGACCCTGACAGTACCCACCCCATGTCAAAGACCGTTCGTGAAAGGCGCTCCTGACAGCAACCGCTTATCCGCCATCTGACCATGAATACTGCACAAGAGAGGCTCCTGAATCCGGGGGTGATCACTGCCACTGTGAAGGTTTCCTCTTACCACCGCCCTGGATTCACGCCCGGTACACAAGCCAACCCCCGGCCAAGTGACGTACCCGCGCAAGGTTGAAAGTTTATTTGTTCTTGACATCACTTGTTACTGACACGGATACCGCTGCACCATAGCTGGAAAGATCGACTCAACTTCTATACGGGAGCATGGCTTCGCCGACCCTATCACTGCTCAGCCTTCCTCCAGAGCTGATTCTCGAAATTGCTGATTACCTGCCTCCCGACGGCATACTGGCGCTCAAGTTCTCCCATCGGATACTCAATTACTCACTACCTCTTGCACCTCGATTGAAAACCCAGACCCTGTCACGCTGCGCCTCTCTCGCAATCCGCAGCTACCTCTGTCGACCCAACCCAAAGCCGACTCACCTTCGCTGCATTCTATGCAAAATAGTCTACCCCGTCAAGTCTTTTCGATCGTCGAGCAGTCCGGCATGTGAGTCTTTGTCGTCTGCAGCTGCTCTGGGGCAAGCAGACGTTGTTGAGCTTCCGCAGAGGTTGTGCGCCTGGCACGTCGGCCGTCTGGCAAGGATTGTCCACACCGAGCCTGGCGGTAAGAACGAATGGGTCAGCAGTTCCGAGGACATGTGTATGCACTGTGGAGTGATTCAGTCCTGGGCAGAGTGTGACTGCGCATGCGACAGCTGCTCGGTCAAGGCTGTGACAGCCTACACTCGATATCTGAACAACAAGACAGAATGTAGGGAGTTCGTCTTCTACCGGAAGCCCGCAGGTGATGGAGATCGCCCGCCTCGTAGGGCTGCAGGGACCCAGTTATTCGTTCGGGAGCTATGCCTCGACTCCGGTACGTAACTCCAGCTGTAGAAGGCTCAGAAATGAACTAACGTGATGCAAGACACCGCAGATCAAACTCGAGTCATCCACATGCCAGTTTGTTGCTCTGACGACCTCGTCTCAAAGTCACCAACAATGCTGAAACCTGCACCACAAAAGCACACATAACCAGCACATCACCCCATCCAAGAATTGCGCATACGTGGGTTGCGTAGGTAATCATATCATATAGTCATATCGGCCGTTACGTCACATGCCCTTGTTCCTAGTATCCATTTTTCTCGCCAACCGCATACTCATCCTTCTCGATCGCAAAATCCGCTCTCTCAAGATCGTCTCCGCTTGGCCGTTGAGTCTCCAACTCGTTACTCCAGCTCTTCACCGCAACCAGTGCCCACCATTGCGCGATCATAAGCACCAGGCCGCCACAAGTGATTGTCATTTGCACCATGCCAAAGCTCTTCGAGCACTGCACGAGCCAATCCTCATCCCAGCCAAAACCAGCGCTGATATCTCGGCATACTGCGGATTCGTCTATCCGCCAACTTGGAATCACCGGATTCGCGTAGGAGAGGTCGTAGGGTAGGAGGGAGTTTACGAGGGCGAGGGTGATGAAAGACAGTGTGGCGGTATGGACGAGCGTGTAAGCTGACACAAGGTTGGGCAATAACTGTAGACACGCGTCAGTGGTCGTGTTTCAAGCGCTGAAATGCACAAATCCAATTGGAGACGTCCGAACACATTCGTCCGCAACGCGCAAGGGCTGCTTACTCTGACTGCGCCTACAAGCCCCAGCACGCTGGCAAGAGCCGCCGTCCCGTTGTATACCAGCGACCAAAACGCCCATGTCCGGTCATCCCCCGGTAGTGTGGAGGAAAGCGAAAGTAGCAAATGTGTCGAAAGTGTGAGCGCTGGAAGGATGATGGCCAGAAACCTAGTCGCAGTCAGACGCCGTAATTCGTAACTCGACCTCGCGCTTCTTCGGTTCAAAACGCAGTCGTGTGCATTGCGGAAGTTGGCGGAAACATACCTAGTCTGCGCTTGCTCCCTCGACAACTCCATAGCCCAAGATCCAAGCAAAGACAGCACGCTGAACAGCAAAAGCAAGATAATGTCGCAAAGAAGAGGAGTAGTAGGAGGAGGGGTAGTATTCGAATCTAGGCAGCGTGGAAGAAACCAAGATTCCCACCAGACAAGCAAGCAAGGGCGTTGACGCTGGCGTTGGCGTCGCTATGAATAATGCACGAGCGATGGATGCCAAAGGTCAGACACACTTGGACCCGACGTGACGTGACGTGACGCTTTCTCCCCAAGCGCATGGCCGTGCTTCGCCGAAACCACAACCCTGCCATTATCCCATCCGGCCCAGCCCAGAAAAACATCTCGTGATCACCAATAATGTCCATGAGAATCAATGGTGCACACAACCCATCCCAATCGTCCGTGTGCAAAACTCGCACTCGCGCAATCAAGTAATCTACCCATCTTGTTTGTTCCTCCTCCAGCTTCTCAATACTTCCACCTCGTAGCACTGCACTGCACAGTACTATGTACATACACACAGTGTCTACAATCCCGGAGCGACGCGGAAGCAACGAAAAATAAATAAAACGTCATGGATTATGGATGTAGAAGCACATACCTACCCATAGTACATATTGTAGTAAGTACTAAGTAGCCGTGGCACCCCGGTTTGACGTCCATCACGAGGTCGATCGAGACCGGGTATTTCGGGATTGGGTTGTGAAAAGCGAGGAAAGCTGGTTTGTGTATGTACGGGTCTTCTTCTTTTTGTCCGGCTGTTCGCTTGCCGACTGCGCTTTTGCTGGTTGGCTTGCAGGTGAATTCCTCGATGATACGAAGAAGCTGCTCGCTATATTGTATCGTTGGGACTGCATTGGACTGGGCTGCCGTAGCGCGTGCGTTCGCTAGCTGGTGTGGTTGTCGTGGCTGCGGGATCGCGGATCTGGCGGCGATGCGAGGGCGCTTGTGGGGTCGGCTAGTCCGCGAATGAGTGAGTGAATGAGTGAGTGAGCGAGCAACACATCCATTCGTCATTCCGGGAGCCGTCGTGCCGGATGGGTTTGCACTATTCATTGTATGCGCTTTTGGTGATCACCCTGCCTTGCACTCATCGCGTTTCACGGGTTTGCTATCTCGTTCGCATGCCACCATGTTGTGACGTAGCAGTTTGAATAAGTAGGTGAGGTTGTGCAGGACGCGACACAAGATACACAACGTTCATAAGGCGAGCGATAAGGTGGACAAGAGCGGAATGTGGAAGTGGCAGCGAAAGCTTGTTTTTCTTGATTCCTTGATCAGCGAAGCTGGACGGAAATGCATGGGACTTTGCTCGATTGAGGGGTGTGATGCTGGGATTACGTGACGCTGGTCGGTTCGGGTGGTTAAGGTTTGTTAGTTGCCGACCGTGGGTCGGGGTAGGGTATGACGAAAGGGCATGTGATGGCGCGACACTACTCTACGCGTAGGCACAGGTTGTCGGTCCTCAGCTCGGCTTCTTCCGGTATGAAGGTTCGGCGCGTGTAGACAGCTGTTTTCTCCTCTTGGAAGCTTCAAGTAGCTGGCCGGACAGTTGCTTCTCGAACGCTTCGTGGCTTGAGTGTGAAACATCGAGTTTCGTCGGTGGTGCCTCGAGCGCGTGGAAAGCAAGCCCTCATGCCTGTTACTATGTACGTCTCGACCAGGTTACTAGAGATGGCTCCGTGTCAGTAACACCTCGCTTCAAATGGGGTCATCTCGAAGTCCTACCGTTCTGTTGAGAGTCTGACTTCCCTGACAAGACGATCCTGACTGACGACCTCCTATCCAGGTAATTACAAACCTTGAGGCGATGCTTCGACCATACAACACTCACGCGAGGCGCGTTCGAGTATGGGGTTTGTGTCAGACGGACTGTTCAACCAAACCAGTTTTCGAGAACGAGAGACAACCCAAATGAACGAATTGAATTTTCCCCAGTCATTCAGAGGCCAAACATACCGCTACGATTACGTCTGTGGCCGACATCATAACACAGTCACTCAAAGCTGCCTTCGTCCGTACCTTGCCCCACAATCATCCAAACGAGTCGTCAAGGCGGAGAGACTATCGATACATGTTGGATCTGAGTCCAAGATGGACCATCTCCGCTATGGCTGACATTCGAGCCAACAAACACGAGAATAATGACGATCTCACCTTGGACAGCAGTAACGTTCGCAACGACACAGTAGACGACGTTGACACAAGACACTCCGAGGACAACTTTTCGCATACAATTACACCGAAGATCACACTCGGAATTCACAACTAGCAGCTGTCTCTCCTCAACCGGGGTGACTACAACTCGGAGTGGATCCCCTGGCTTTGCCCCGACGGGATCCAAGTTGGCTACGTTGTCGCAGTACAGTTAGGCTGCCGTTTCATGTCCACAGGCGGACAGTCACAGATACGTGGGACAGGTCTACCTTGATGCATTATGGGTGGCGACACGATTGTTGATCGTAGCGAGTGCAAGATGCCAGATATTTGATTCTGTAGGTGGTCGGAGTTATTTTCGGATCTTCAAGGGCTTGGATTTGGTCGTGGTGATCGATACAGCTCTTGACATCGTCTGTCAGGTCAACTCCATGGTTCCGAAAGTCGCTTCTCCAACTTTCACCCGTCTCGTTCACGACCACCGATCAATGTGTTAGGTATCACACACAACAAGGTGAGGCCAGTGCTGGAAAGTCGTACTCACTAGCTACGGCTGTAGAGGCGCGCGGTAAGATCAAGACAAGCAACACCATGTTAAACCCGACGTCTAGTGATCCTACGGTAGATCGTTGGGTGCCCAAGACTATGGCCAATTACCGAAGAGTTCTTGTGATGCCTGAAGATCGTACTCGCTGACCCTTCCACAAACGTTCTCGCTTACTGGCCACAGCTTCGCAGAACTTTGCTGGAATGGGAAGCATCACGTGCTGGAGGATTTTGTGTGATGAGCGTTGCGGGAACTGTAATGCGGACTATAAGATGTCGGTGTTGCGCTCGCATCGCCTCGCTTTTGAAACTGAGATTGACTTCGCTGTGAATGTCAGTCTCTTAGTAGCACTTGCCGTTCAAATAGAGCGCGGACGCCGTCGATTCAGAATATACCTCGCCTCGATCTCTCTTCAACACCTTTTCTGTGCTACTCAATTCTATTCGGTCTTTGATTTCTGATTCAAACTCATACCTTCTTTGCTCACGCATTCACAATTGACAAACAGGATTTGCCGGTATCACGAACCTCGGAACCCCCCGGGCCCCGATGGCCACCAGCCAGCACCAAGTCCACCAGCCAGCACCAAGTCCGCAGGCCCGCAAGCTGCATCACTAGCAGATCCTTGCCGTACTGCTGTGCTCTCGGACTGAGCGATAGACACTCAACATGTACAAGGCTCAGACCTTGCGACAGCAGAGCCGAGGCCCATGACTGGCCAGGGCTATCAACGACACCGGCCGCCCCCTCCCGGAAACAGGTCTTTCCACCACAGATGCAGGGCTACGGAACCTTGGAGAACGGTTGTCTTGGGAGTCGCCATTGTCGATTGGTCGCTGTTGTGAAGGATACGAGAAAGCTTGGCCCTGTCGCCCTGTCACCCCTCTAGCCCCCGCGGTCGTCTTGCCAGCTCGACTTCCGCGCGAAGCCAGAATGACAGCTTGTAACCCCACATCCATCTTGCTCGAACCACCTTTCGGTTCCTCACGATCTTGATATTCTCCACGTGAATCCCATGCCAAAGCCGCTGTGTGCATTGTACCGCAATGCCCAAGAGATCCGCGGGATGCTTTGAGTGCAGGAAGGTACGCTGATCGGCACGCCATTCACATGATCAGGCATTGAGAGTGTTGTGCAGCGGAAAGTTCGTTGTGACGAAACCAGGCCAGAATGCAACACTTGCGTACGACGAGGCACAAAATGTCCAGGCTACAGACCAGCGCAATCCTTCATCCTCCACCAGTTCGATAACGAGACCGAGAGGCCGCACTTGATCAAAGAGGATGAAGAGCGCTACAAATATGCATATCAGACGCCACCAACAGCCGCCTCGACACAGTCATCTAGGAACAACTCTACCACAACGCTGGTAGTAAGGCAAGAGCGGACACCCACAGAGATACATGTGCCGAAGCAGGTCAGCCCGATAGCTGTCGATCGCATCCAGCATCTGGGGACGTTTATCCGACTCTACTTACCGAGAGCTGATGGCCCAGCGTTGCCGCCGCCGTCGGCGCTGATGCTTGCGCTGCCGACCATGCCCGCCAACAGCCAGGTGCTGCTTGCTGCTATCGACGCGTTGTCTGCAGCCCAGCTCGCTGTCAATGACCGTGACTATGCTCTGGTCAACCGCTCTCGGTCCATGTATGGAACCGCGCTGAGTCAGATGCTGAAAGCGATTCAAGATCCGGTCCTGGCGTTGAAGGATGAGACCTTGCTCTCTACGTATATGCTCACACTGTATGAGGTAGGTCATTACCTTGGTCTCTTACGAAGACAGTTGCTTACGCCTTACTTTAGGTGTTCGTCGGCGTCACGCAGGGCCACGGCTTCTTCTACCATGTGCAGGGGCTACTGCATCTGATCAGACAGCGCGGACCGGCATCGTTCAACACCAGACTGAGTCTGCAGATCTTCCACGCCATACGCTACAACTCGGTATGTGTCATCCAGACTACCACCCTGACCCACACTAACAAACACTCCAGCTCAGCATCGGCTACCACATGCGCAAAGCCTCGCTCCTCGACAGCCCCGAATGGCTGGCCGTAACCGCGCGCGCGGCAAAAGTAGACCCCTACGTCGCCCTCAACGACATCTGCATCTGCATCCCGCGGCTCCTAGAACGAAGCGACGCCCTAAGCAGTCCAGACAGTCCACCCAACGCGCTGGACTCCGTCCTCAGCGACGCAGAGAACCTAGCAACACGAGCCTTCGACTGGCTAACCTCGTTCGAAAAGTTCGGCCCGCGCTACGACAAAGTCGACATCAGCACCATGGAAGCCTTCACGGCCACCATCTGCGCAGACCTGATCTTCAACCCCGTCTACAACTTCCACTACTTCGGCGCCGGCATCTGCTACCTGATCTACTGGATGAGCATGTTAATCCTGCAATCCAACACCTTCAAGCTGCTGCGCACCCACGGCCGCCTGGATCCAAAACAGGCCATGACGTGGGCGCACCAGCTCTCCGGCTTCGCAGACGCTATATGCAAGAGCGTGCCGTTCCACTGCCGGCCGCAGACGGGCTATACGGCGAAGTTCGGCAGCTTGACCCCCTTGGTCGTCGCGCGCAAGTTTTATGAGTCCGCGCCTGCTATGCGGCTAAAGGCCAAGTGGTGTGCCGATGTGTATACGGCTGCGAGGGTGCCGGAGTTGTATCAGGAGGCGCCGGTGCCGTTGGAGCCGTTTAAGGAGGTGCAGAGTACGGTGCAGGGGAGTAAGAGGTTCATTTGAGTTTGAGTTTGGCCTTGTTGAGACAAGAGAGGAAAAAGATAGAGGGTATTGTTTCAGGTAGATGTTAAGGTGGTGGTGGTGGTGGTGGTGGTGGTAATCGATACATATGTACGATTTCAACTACTCTGTCAACGCTAAGAGACGCGGCTTCGCTGGCTTGTGTGGAATGAGCATATCGATGCTCGAATGCAGTGCAGCGCTGAACAAACGATACAAAACAAGGAAGAAAGGAAAACGACAAACGAAATAATCAAACGCCATCGCCATGCGTAATGTACAAGACTCGAGTGGCATGTCAGCTCCTATGTCGCCTTCTCCTTTGGGCTTTTGGTTTTACTCCTCTCTCTCTCCTTCTGCACAGAGTTTCTGAGCTCGACAAGTCTCTGCTCCGTGACGCGGATCGCCTCGTCCATCTCCCTCTCCTTCATGTTCTTCGGTGGCACGCGCTGCTGGTCGTCCGGTATGAATTTGCCACCCACTTCGTGCTGCACGCGGTCGATTGCGACGCGGTCTTCGAGCCACTTCCACAACTCGCTTTCCTCGTGCCTCCAAATCTCTTCGTATGCGACCTGCCGCTGGCTCGTGCTCCACTGGTTGGGTCCCGTCACGCCTGTGGCAGCGCCACGGAAGAACCAAGAGTAGATGAGTAGCGCGCCGAGTACAGTGATCATGATCTGTGGCGTGAACAGCGACTCGATGGTGTCTGCGAATGGTATGAGAGTGCGGATTGGTTCAAGTAGACCCCAGTTACTCTGCTTCGGTTGCGGGGCGGCAGGCGCCGCGATGACGGGTGCTTCTTCCAGGGCTGCGGTCTTGGAACGCTTCTTAGACTTTCCGTTGCGGCCCGGTGTTTTGGGACCGGCTGTGAGCTTGGCGGCTACTGCGGTACGGAGTGCGGCTGTCAGGGAGGTTGCATACGACATCTGACCGTCATTCGCACCCTTTTCGATAGGTCCTGTTGAACGTTAGTATGCTAACTCGAGACGATACCACAGGTTACGTACCCCTCAGCCAACTCTTGCCGCTCCATTCGACCGTAAATGTCATGATCAGGCGTGTGCTGTTACCGGGACCCCACATCATACAGTATCTTGTCTTGGTAAGGAAAATGTTGCCGCTCGGTACATCGGGTGTCTGCGTGCTGCAGTTCACACTGACTGCCCTCTCGAGGTCATACTGCTCTAGGGTCATCTCGATGTTACACTTGGTCTGACGAGGCCCAACTGGTGCCGAAAGAGGCTTGATATACGAGTAGTTGAAGGACGTCTTCTTCTCGCCCAGGCCGTCCTTGTCGTGCTCCATCTGCAGGTCTGTGGATTTCTGGTCCTCGACCAGCCACTTCCGCATGAACCCGTCAGCGGCAGGGCCAAACATTAGGCTGTACACTTTGCCCAAGGGCGCTGGGATCGTCGTGTCGATCAGAAGCTTGTCGTAGTGCTTGTCGTTGTCGGCGCATTCTGTAGGCCCATGTGTTGCAGAGCCTGGGAAGTCGTTTGTTGCAGCAGCACCGCCAGTGGCTGCCTTTGCTGTTTCTACCGTCTGGCCACCACCTCCAACGGCCTGTGCAACCGCGCCGCTCACCTTGCGAGCGGCTGGTGCCTCGCCTGCTACGGAACCGACATCGCTCCCTGCGACACTGCCTTCGCCAGCCTCGGTGAAGCTCCCAATTCCATCGTCTTCATCCGCATCCTCGTCGTAGACTTCGTCGTCCGATTCAATGGAGCCGTCATCGCTGCCGATCGACTCAGCCTTCTCTGTCTTGTCGCCAGTACCAGCTGATTCATCAATGGTGACGCCGTTCAGCGACGATTTTAGATTAGGGTGCGAGATCTTCCAGATACCGATGATGAGATCGTAAGTAGAGTCGCGAGCCAGGAAGGAAGCGAAGACGTTGCGAGCATGGAGTGTCTGGATGACGATGGCGTTTGGGAATAGGACTGCAGTCGACTTCTTCTCGACAGAGACGACTTCGTCAAAGCTGATGACGAGATTCGTGACCCAACCCAGGATGTTGCTGGAGAAGCAGAGATGGCCTTCGGAGACGTAGAGTCGACCGTGGAGCAGGATTTCCTTCTGGAGCGCCGCACTGTAGTCCTCGATGAGGTAGTCGTCCTCGGGTACGCTCTTGAACAGGCTGTGGAAGTCCTTGTTGCGCTTTGGGGGCGCCACAGCGAAGCCAGTTCCGTTCAGTCGGTGGCCTTGTAGTGCAGCCGCAGGAGCCAGTGTGGATGTGCTCGCTCCGATGGCAGCAGCAATGGTATTGCCAGTGGCGGCGGAGCTACCTCTGTGCCGTCTCCGTCTTCCACCGCTGATACGGCTGCGAATACTACCTTGCCTTTGTATGGAGCCAGCAGCAGGAGAGTCTGTGATGTCACCATCTCTCTTAGGTGAGGCAGCACCTGGCCCTCCCGATTCGACGGTGAGTGAACGTGGTCGTTCGCTGCTGATGGATGGCGGCTTTGCTGCGTAGGCAGCTGACACAGCCTCGGCAGCAGCCGCATCCTCGACCTTTGCCGATGCCTCGTCGGCCTTTGTTGTGACGTTTGTTGTGGAAGACATGGGGCTGACTTCGTTGCTCTCTGCTATTCCAAGATGTGCCAAACTCAGATTCCCTGACCCAAGTGTCTCGATGGCTGGCCGGGGCTTCTCGGATCCTTCTACTGTTGTCTCTGCGTTGACAGGTCCAATGACTTCTTCTCCACTGTCGTCTGCCTTGTCCGCTTCCTTCTGCTGTTGCTTGTCTGCCTTGTTTTTGGGGGCGGTGTTTTGAGCGATTGTGTTGCTGAACTGGTTGGCAGCGTTTTGTGCGGCGGAGAAGACGGACGAAAAGAAGCCGGTGTTGGGCGATTGGAGCACAGCGGTCCCACCAGGGGTCTTCGCTTCCTCTGGGTGGGGGGTGAGGGGTGCTGAGATGTAGTTGGAGAGCTTGCTTGGGGCGTTTGAAGTGGAGCGCACGCGTCTGTGCGATATCATGTTCCCCGAAGAGGAGACGACGATGTTGGGGTTCGACTGCGAAGGGCTGTGCTTGATGGCGTTGTTCGAGTGCGTGGATTCGGTTGGCGAGGGTGCGGGCCCATCGACGGGCGTGGGTGGGGTCACGAAGGTAGTGGGGGCGTCGCCCGTGTTCGGCGGGGTGGCAGGGATCTGGGTGATGATGCGCCTAGGACCCGTGGACCGCAGAGAAGTGGTGGACTGCGTCTCGGATCCTGTGTTGATGTGTGGTAGTGAAGCCACAGCGGGATCGTGCACGACTCTCTGCTCGCGCTTCTTCCCTCCGAAGAGCGAGCCTAGTGCTCCCGTGGTGGAGGCTGACTTGACACTGTCTGCGTCCGAGGCGGAGCGGCGGGTGGGGTTGAAGGCGTCCTTGAGCTTGCCGACTGGCGAGACTCCGCGCTTGTTTGGGGTGACGTCGATTGTGTTGGCGTGTCTTGTGGACTCTTCTTGTTGTTGTTCTTGGTACGTCAGCGAGTCGACGAGGGGGGCATCGGTGGCTGTGGTGGCCGAGTCGACAGAAGCTATTGTCTCCGAGGTGATCAGAGGGGAGGAGAGGGTGAGCAGGCCAGCGTGGGAGTGGTGTGGTGATATGCCAGGGCGGCGTGCTGGAGAGCTAGGCCGTCGGTTAGTCGGGACAGAAGGCGCGTGTTAAGTGGATAGATGGATGATGGTGCAGGGCAGAAGAAAGACTAAGAGAATAGGCAGATGCAGGGTATCACGAATGACGAGGCAGAGGAAGAGTTGTAAATAAAAGAAATAAAAAAAGAAGAAGAGAAAAAAGAGTGCACGAGCGAGGGCAGTCAGTGGTAGTGATACGGGGAGGGGTGGTGTACGCTGTACGGTGAAGGGTGCAGGGTGCAGCGGTGGGGAAGAAGGTGGAGGCCAGAAGTGCAAAGGGCAGTCGGTGTTCGGCCAGGCGTCCATGCTCGGGGGCTGCGCAGGGCCAGGGCCAGGGAGCGCACCAGGTCCCGCTCGGACAGTCTGACACGCGGGCAAGGCTAAATTTGCAACGCAAGGGGAAGGGGAAACGGAAGGGGAGATGGAAACGGGATCTGAGGGGCGACACGGCGGAATACGACTTACGCAGCGTCCGAGTCGTCGTCGTCGGTGAGCAGGCTGCTGGCGACGCTCTTGTGCAGGCCCAGCGAGTCGTCGCTGAGGTTGCGGGCGTCTGCGGCGGGGCGTCTGATGTCAGCGGGGAGGGCAGACGCTGTGTCGGCACTGTCGAGCTGCGCGACGTGGGCCGTGTGCTCGACGTCGTCGTTGGTGCCGTCCTTTCTGCGCTTCTTGCGCTTGAAGAGGCCCGACAGGCGGCGGTGGTGGTTGGACGAGCTGTCGCTGCGCCCGTCGTCCGAGTTGCGGCTCCTCAGGCGGTCGAGGGCGCCGTCGTGCGTGTCGCCAGGCCCATCGCTGGCGACGGACAGGGCCGAGGTGCTGGCGCTCTTGGACAGCGTCCTGTCTACGGGCGCGGCCAGCGACTGCTCGCGACTCGCGCGGCCTAGCGACAAAGTGATGCTCCTCCTGCGCCCAACGGTCGCCATGGTCGATGGCTTGTCGTGTCCCTTTCGGTGCGGCTGAGGGGGTTCAGCGCTGGGGTTGCTGGTGGTGAGCCCCAGGCCGGCGTTGGCAGGCCGTTCAGTGCTGGCGTTGCTGGTGGGTGTTTGCGGGGTGAGGGTTCGATTACGTAGCTGCCGTTGCCGTTGCTGCTACACAACTGCACTGCACGACGTGCTATGGCAATGTCAGAAAGTGCATCTTCGTCGCCACGGTGGAGAGAGGCATGCTGGACAGAGCCACTCCGCTCGAGCTGACTTGGATGCCTGGTTCGGCAAGGCACGCTCAGCTCGGCGTCCGGGCTGAAACCTGCCTCCACACGCTCGTCATGAACCCTAGCGGCTGCCTATGGCCCTATGCGCCATAGCTACCGTGTGATCGCCGCGCTGCATTACACCCCTGCACCCTCTGCCCTGCACCCTCTGCCCTGCACCCTCTGCCCTGCACCCTCTGCACTGCACCTTCGCCCTGCACCTTCGCCCTGCACCTTCGCCCTGTACCTTCGCCCTGCACCGCCTGCACCACCACCGTCTTCAACGCAGCGACCACCCCTCGATGAACATGCGCACACACTCCCGCCCCACGCAACATGGACTCAGCACACCTAACCAAAGCCCATGAGCACGTCCGCAACGCCCAGACGGCAACGCTGAGCAGCAGCATAGCCACGGCGGGGGACGAGCACGACCACGCCGCCACCCTCTTCCACCATGCCTCGCAGGACACACACAACGCCGAGGTATGCACATCATCTACTGCGCCTAGCCTATCCCTGACACCCACCAGGCCCTCCGCATCCTCAGTCTGCTCGAAGACCACCACCGCAAGCTGGCCGGCCTGATCAAGGAAGCCCCGCGCAAGACCACCACCACCACCACCACCACCACCAAGCTCTCAGAGAGCTCCACCACATCGCCCTCGACCAAGACACCCGCCTCTCGCGCCAGCTCGCCCTCCACATCGTCGCCGAGGACCCACCGCAGACTCCCTCAGCCATCCATCGCCAGCAATCTCGCCGAGAAGCGCGGCATACCGAGCGCAAGACGCACCACAGGCGGCACCGCAGTCACCGTCTCAGGAGCCATCGCCGCCCGAGACAGCCAGGCTACACCTGTACGAGACCTGCTCGAGAGACAGTCGCGCAGGTCCGACCAGAGCCGCTCGAAGGAGCTCTCGAAACCAGACGACGCAACGCAACCTTCCTCCCCACCCCCAGAGGATAACTTCCGTCGCTTCTACTCTGCCTTTGGAGGCGTCATATCCGCCATATCAGCGCCCCTGGCATTCACCTCGCTGCCACTCAACCCCACGCCACCAACACCAGCTCCTGAGCCTCCCAAGGTCGACAAGTCGTCCAGAACCAAGTCGCGCAACCCATCACCCGAAGCCTCGCGAACGGTCAAGTCCTCCGTCCCCGATCTCGCTGCCCTCATCAGCAAGCCAGCGCTGAGGGCGCTACGGAGCGATGGCGGCACACCTCTCAACCCCAATGAGTCTTTCTACCTGGTGCCCACGTCCGGCGGCACCGTCACGTACGCGAGCATGCTTCAGGGCTCTGGCACCCAGCCTCACCATCTCAACCCCATCGATGAAGGTTCTGGCTCGCTCAAAGGCAGCCAAGACGAGTTCGTCGACGCACAAGAGAGCGTAGGACCACCCTCGCCCACCAGCTCTCGGCGGCCACGATCACGCAGCTCCGCCGGCCAGGTAACAGCCCAACGAAGCATACCCGCCGGCCGCGGCACCGGCCTCAAGACGCTCGAAGAACTCGCCCTCGAAAACGAAACCCTCAAATCTCTCGTCGACAAACAAGCCAAGCGCATCCAAATGTGGGAAACCAACTCCCAAAACCAATTCAACGCACTCGCACAATCCTTCCGCGCACGCCCTCCAGCAAGGATCTCCAGCGACCCCAACGCCCTCGCCCACGCCCTGTCCCTAGGTACAAACGCCGTACCCGCTCTCCCCTCCCCTCCGCTCCCGAGCAGCAACAGCACCACGACCGCCACCAGCCCCCCAGACGCCACCACCTCCTCCACCACAGCCAAGAAGCTCCTAGACCTCGAAGCCCAGCTCGCCTCGCAAACACACCGCTTGCAAGAGCTAAGCAGCACAAACGCCCAGCTAGCACGACAGAACGAAAAGGATAAACTCGTCATTACCCGCTACAGAGAGCAGTGGGAGAAGCTCAAAGCCGGCGCCCGCAAGAAGGAGCTCGAGCGGAGAGAGAGGCGCTTGCATCAGTTGAAGGCTGGCGAGGCTGCAAAGGATAGTGAGAGTGGTGGGGATGGAGTGGGTGAGGCGGAGGAAGGGGGTGAGGAGGGGGAAGAGGAAGCGGATTTTGGGAGGGCTTGATAGTGTACAATCCGAACAGATGATTTAAATATAAACAATACCGTCATTTCCTACATTGGCATTTCACCCACATTCAAGAATAGTCGATTCAAATAACATCGTCATCTCATACATTGGCATTTCACCTACATACTAGCGTTCCTGACCATGGGAATATTTCTTGGATTCTCGTATACCAAGCATGTGATGCTACAGTTCAATTTACTGATCTCCTCCCATCCTGAATCCAGGTCCAACAAGACAAAAAACTCCAACAACAAAGTCACCATTGTCAAAACTCCAGAAAAACAAACAAACCAAACCCTACCCCCCATACATACCCACACATCACACTACTCAAGCAGCAGTAGAAATGGGCTGGTACGACGGCACAGCGCCTCCCACAACAACAGAAGGTTCCTGCCTCGTCACGTCAAAGTCGGGCTGGTCGGGGTGGACGCCAACACGCTCCTTGCTGAGAAGATCAACGAGGACGGCGCTGGGCTTGTTGCTCTTGTTCGAGAAGGTCGACTGAAGGTCCTTGTACTTCTGCACGTTCTCAACGTACTTGTCGAACAGGTACGCAGAGTCGAGCGGTCCACCCTTGGCCTCGGGATGGAACTGCGCGCTGAAAATGGGCCGCGAGTTGTGGATCAGGCCCTCGTTGGACTGGTCGTTGAGGTTGGTGAAGTACTCCCTCCACTCGCTGGACAGAGTGGTGGGGTCAACAGCATATCCGTGGTTCTGCGACGTGATGTGGCACTTGCCGGTGCTCAGGTCGAGAGCTGGGATGTTGTGGGCACGGTTACCATACTTGAGCTTGATGGTCTTCGCACCAGCAGCAAGGGCAATCAACTGGTGACCCATGCAGATACCCATGACAGGGACCTGCGAAGTCTCGAACAACTTGCGCAGGTTGTACACGGTCTGTGTGCAGTGGGTTGGGTCGCCAGGGCCGTTGGAGATGAAGACGCCGTCAAAGTGGTGAGCGACCTTCTGGATGGGGTAGTCGTACGGGAAGCAGGTAACGCTGGCGCCGCGGGATACGAGGCTACGAAGGATGTTCTCCTTGACACCACAGTCGATCAGTGCAACGTGCATGTCGCCAAGGGACGAGCTGACGTGGAAAGGTGCCTTGGTCGATACACGACGGACGAGGTTGATGGCCTCGGGGTCGATGAAGGCCTCGTCCTCATCGGCATCGTATTCCTCGCCGATGGTGATGCGAGCGAGGGAAGAACCCTGCTCACGGAGGTAGGTCACAACCTCACGAGTATCAACACCGGAGATGGCGGGAACACCCTCGCGAGCGCACCACTGAGCGAGTGACTCGACAGCAGTCCAGTGGCTGTGCTTCAGAGCGTAGTCTTGGACAACGATGCCAGAGGCCTGGATGTAGGGGGACTCGAAGTACCGAAGGAGACCGTGCTCATCGCGAGCAGAGGAGGGTACACCATAGTTTCCAATCAAGGGCTGAGTGAAGACGAGGATCTGGCCACGGTAGGAAGGATCGGTCATAGATTCAGGGTATCCAACGAGCGAGGTAGTGAAGACGGCTTCGCCAGAGATGTTGGCTTTGGCGCCAAAGGACTTGCCTGAGAAGATGGGACCATTCTACAGAGACGGTTAGCATCGTCTGTAAAATGGGTAAGCAGGGAAATACGAACCTTGATTGTGAACGTGGCCCTCTCAGTGGAGATTTCGGTAGGCTTTCGGTGAGGAGAGGGGATCTTGCGATCAGTGTTGGACTGGACGGTGGCCAGGTGACGCGCTTGTACGCGGTTCCTGGTTACTTGTCCCAGGACATTGACAGACCGCATAGCGGAGGGCTTGATGATTTGCGACAGCATATTGGCAGGGGAAGTTGGTAGCGGTGGCGGTGGCGGTAGATATGTAGTTGGTTGCTTGGGTAGGCTTTCAGTTTACTGAGGCCTTCCACAGGTGGTCTGGCAGCAATATCAGTGTGACGCTCATGACGCGCTGAACATCGGGCAGCAGCATACCTGAGATGTAGTCCTGCAACGGTCAGTCAGCAACAGTCGGGGACATGAAGATGTTCGGAAGGGATGGAGTAATGTGCATCTCGGTTGGCGAGAGGTCGGAGGCGGTGAATTGACGGTGAATTGACGGTGTGTGCGTTGGAGATAAGGAACCATGGGAATGAACTGCTAGTTGTTACGTACCTGGGAAGTAAAGGTGGTTTGAACAGCACGCATAAGCGCAACGGGAGACGAGCCGGCGAGGTCAGTACAGGGCGGGCTAGATGAACCCTTGGGAGATGTATAAGTGATGGAGGTACGTTGCGAGAGACGGTGTGGGTTTTGTGTGAGTCTTGGGAGGGTTATCGTCAGGATGGCCGGCGATTTGTTCCCCACCAACGCACCAGTCCTCATCGGGTTGCGCCAATGACGCGCGGTGACAAAATTTCAGTTGTCAGCCCGACGATTGGGCAATTGCAAGCACATCACCACATTGAAATGTGTCCGGGGAAGCTCGAGGGCTCTCTGTTTGACCCACTACAGCGTCCACTGAACCATTCAGCGCCCTGCAGACCCCGTTTAGCCGCACAGCTCTGTTCGGGGCACTTCGGCCTCGAGTCGACCATGTTCGGGGCATGACGCAGATTTGTTTGCTCATACAGGGCCCTTATCTTAAGATCAGCTGTCAGGTGCACACAGTGGTACGCCGGCACAGGAGCTACTGTAGCTCCCAGTAGGCCAACGTGCGGAACATGTAAGAGCTTCACCAGCGAACACCGCTTTCAGCCGCAAGGCGCGCGGCAGAAACAGTAGAATTCTGCGGTGGGTCTTTTACACGCCGACGTCTTACGGCAAGTCAGCCGTCCGACATCGGGATCCGCAGCTGTACTTGATGAACATGAAGATGCTCGCTTTGTAAAGACGCTGGTTTGAAGACGAACACGATCGTGAACCCCGCAAATGATTATGCGTAGCTCCCAGAACACCCACAAAGTTTGATATAGAATTTCTAGACATTTAACAGTTATGATCCCTCCCCATTTTCGGACCGTATTCGCTGTCGGTGTTACTGTACCCATGCGGTGCTCTGCCTGACTCATGGCATTGTTCCTGAAAGAGAAAAATGGGGTCAAATTGGACTTGGACCCGGTGTTTGTACGTGTTTGCATGCTCGAAAGCCTTGCCTACATTAAAGATATGCGACGCCAAAAAAGTAAGAAACTTCTTGTGTGTTGTATTGTGTAAACCTATGCTACGAACTTTAGACACAGGTTGACCAGACTTGGCGCACACGTCTGTGTCTAGTCTGGCTTGTTCTCTGAATGTACCAAGTATCGGGTAGGTTATACCAATAACTGTATACAAAGTCCTTACGCCACTTTTGTGTCTGATTTGGGTCATGCATGGTAGCTTGTTAGTGGCTGCTATTATACCTCTGCGGACTCGTAGATAATTCTACTTGCGCTGCGTCGAACAGCTCCTTCCTGGGTTCGAATCAGCATCTGGTCCCATACTGATACTGGCCAACTGACCTTGCGCTTACACTGCTGAGTGTTGCACGAGGCTTCCAACCCAACTCGAGCAGATGCAATGTCATTCACTGGTCTTGATGCACTGAGCCTGCTTTCTTGGCGCTGGTATTGGTTGACGATATCAAAGAATAGAGTAAATGGTTTTCATCTCGGTACCTCAAGAGTAATCGGCGTACTCGCAGTCGTCGTCAACCTTCAAACAGTATGCGCAAGAGGGCTTTTCTTCCGTGCATTTACGTTTGCGCTGCTTGCAGTTGACACAGCCATTCTTCGAACGTTGCTTGGGCCCGATGACTTCATATTGGCATGTCCATAGACCTCTCTTGCATTGGTTACAACTCGGCTTTGCCTCGTTGCACTTGATCTTCTTCTCGCGACACCTAATGCAGGCCTTGTTCCTAGCTAGTCGTGGCGTTGGTGACGGCTCCCCAGCTGCAACTTTCTTCTGCGATTTAGGTGCCGAGGAGGCTGCAGTGGGTTTGGTTTTTCTGCCTTTCTTTGCAGAGAACTTCGCACTGGCCTCTGGGGATGTTGCCGTTCCGCTCTTCTTGCGTTTCTTCTTGACTGAAGACTGGGGGGATTCAGGTGAGGTGGACATGTCGTGATCCGGGTTGCCGAAATCATTGTCAACTGCAACATGATGATCCTTCTTGTTGCGCTTCCTCTTCTGTGCAGTTCCATTCGAGGCCTTCGCGACTCGGGGTGCAGATCCCTTGTTCGTTTCTGGGGCCCCAGAGTTGCTACAAAAGGTCAGTGTTGGTTGTGTGCGCATACAAATGACTTTGGATTGGTCATGTGTAGAAGACATAAGAATTGGTGTATTCACATACCTATCACTGTTCGTCTGTCGACTCTCAACATCTCGATGGATTGGATTGTGTTTGTACACCACGTTGATAGCTTCTCGCTTTATCGAGAATTTGACATGAATCGCACCACCACAGTCGTACGTTGGAATCAAGTCACGGTTGGTTTTGATAGCTTCATCGTCATTCTCCGAATTTTCCTCCTTTTTCTTCTTGTTGGCTTTCCTGTCCTTGTTCTCTAGACTGTCTTGACAAACATATCTAAGACGTGCACCATCACCGCCGGTCTTGGGGTTGTAAGCATGACGCTCAGAGTACTTGAAACCATCGGCCTCCTCAATGGCCGCCACGATAGATCTTGCAGCTGTTAGTGCTTGCTTCGTCGCAAAAGCAATGCAGCACGTACTTGGATATCGCTCTTTGGATTTTCAGTCTTTCTTTGCCGTCACTCTGTCGGCACAAGGCATATTCGACTTGGATGCTCTGCGCAAAATCCTGAGGCTCAATGAGAGCATCTAAATTGGGTTGCTGGATCACTGGGATGGTGATGGTGGAGGCGACCGCAAAAACAAATTCAGTCACTATGTCTGAGGGAATCAAGCTCGACGCATTTTTATCCAGCTCGTTTCGAAGTGCGCCATCAAGGGACTACATCAAGAGCATCTTAGCCAGGGTGCCTGTAGATCGAGAAGATAGTGTACCTCTGTGCTTGGAATCCGGTAGTAAACATCAGGCGTGACCCCGCGATGGTAGCGCAGATCCAGCTCATCGTCAAGGTCATCCATTGCGACACGGTTGACATTCAGTCCGCGGGGGTCGATTGATGAAGGATGCAGCCTTCATTACACGTTAGCGCATGCGCGTATATGAAGCATGCGAGTGTTGTTTGAGGAAGAGACCGTAGCTTTTCGGAGAAACCGCGGCCCGGCACGTGGCATTTTGGAATCAGGCCGTCGAAGCTCTGAACTCCTCATTGTACATGTTGTTTTCAGATCTGATACAGTACCTTTACGTTGTTCAGAGCACGGTGGATGGGTTCTGAAACACAAGGCCCGTGGATGTTGCAATGTCGCGTGAGTTGCCATTGATGCAGTGCCGCTGCAATTTCGCAAAGACAGGATGTCAACGCACAGGACTTGGTGCACGAAAGCATGCACAGGGGCAGTTGAGGACCGTGACCTTGGAGTTCATCTGCAGTAACTTCAAAGGGGCAGCGCAACCTTGCAGAGCTGCTTGGAGTCACTTGTCAGGGCAGTTTGTGCTCTCATTCGTTTGTGCTCTCACGAGTCGGCATGTAGCCAGTAAGTACTCGAGAAGGCGTTCAGCTCGTCTCCGAATGCAGCTAGCAGCCACATGGCAGGACGATGTTGTGTTGACTGAGCAAAACGAGTGCGCGGCAGCGGTGCTGGGATGTGAGCATACTGTATGTACATAGCTAGGCTGCTAGACACGATGATGGGCTTGGTGTTGTGCATTGTTTGAAGGCGGCGCGTCGGGTAGAGATTGCAAAAACCGGGCCTGCCACGCGTTGAACTCAATCCGGGTGCGGCAACAGGTCTGGCCAGCAGACGCTGTGAAAAGGCACCAAATTGTGCAGATCCCTGGCAGCATGCCAATGCTACCAATACCAACGGGGTGCATGCAGGGTTTACGATAACCCACTAAACCGCTTCCACCGATGGGATAGCTCGACCTCGACCTCCGCTGGCAAGCTGGACGCAACGACCTCAACCCTACCCTGCCCTTCACGCTCCACGCTCCACGCTCCACGCCCGCCGTCCGCCGCCCGCCGCCCTCCCATTCTATCGCGACCAGCTGCCGCGCTCGCAGTGTCTTTGTCGTTCGCCGTCCACTGCGCCGCCGCCGACTGTGCTCGGCCCGCTCGCTTCATTGTCCACTCTCGCCGGCCGCTTTGAAACGCGAAACGTTAGGTCTCAAGCTCGGCAAGCCAGCGTAGCACGCGCCCGCTGCTGGACCGCAGGACGACTCGAAAGGTACGCGGGAGCAGCTCTGTCACCCGCAAAACAGTCGCGAATGTGCACACTGACTGGCGTGCTCTCTAGGCACTCTCCACGCTCCACTCATTTCGACCCCTCGTTTGTTGGACATCGAGCAGTAGTTCTATTCCGCTAGCTTTATCTCCGCACTTCCTGGCCTCCATCACACGACCTGTCGCACATCCAGCATTGCTATCCACGCACCACAGATACCCAGCTACACCCATCTAGCAAACCCCTCCAACCCCAGCCATGGTAGTTGCGACCATCAAGTACGCCCAGCATCTCTTCCTCCGTGCATTCTCTGCGCATCACCCAGCCAGTCATTAACAACCCTCTCCAACAGGTGCGTCGTCGTCGGCGACGGTGCTGTCGGCAAGACATGTCTCCTCATCAGCTACACCACGAACAAGTTCCCTTCCGAATATGTCCCTACGGTCTTCGATAACTACGCCGTCACTGTAATGTGAGCTTCCCATATTCTATTCTCTCCACCTCCACCTCCCGAGGAGCATCAAGTGCTGGCTTTGCGGAAGCGGGTGAGCACTGCACGAGCTGTGATTGACTGTAGCAAAGGATTGGTGACGAGCCCTACACCCTTGGTCTCTTCGATACTGCCGGACAGGAGGATTACGACCGACTCCGACCCCTCTCATACCCCCAGACCGACGTTTTCCTCGTCTGCTTCTCCGTCACATCGCCCGCATCCTTCGAAAACGTACGCGAGAAATGGTTTCCCGAAGTGCACCACCACTGTCCCGGTGTCCCATGCTTGATTGTCGGCACACAAGTCGATTTGAGGGAAGACAATGCCGTCAAGGACAAGCTGTCGAAGCAGAGGATGGCTCCTGTGAAGCGGGAGGACGGCGAGCGAATGGCGAGGGAGCTTGGTGCTGTCAAGTACGTCGAGTGCTCAGCTTTGACACAGTACAAGCTCAAGGATGTATTCGATGAGGTGATTAAAGTTTTGAAGCTGGCGTGTTGTCCAATACTGACATGACTGCAGGCAATTGTAGCGGCACTTGAGCCGCCAGCAACAAGGAAAGAGGGCAAAGGGGTGAAAAAGGAGAAGAAATGCGTCATACTCTAAAGCGCGATAACGGCGGCGGTGCACTGTCAAGAGCTAGGGGAGCTTTGGTTTGCAGAACTTCGACTAGGCGTGAATTTTTTGGATACCTCTTTGGCGCCATCTGTGGGTAGCGGTCTTTCTTCTAAGCTATGAATTTGCCCATGCTCCCCTCGCGCGACACGTTAATTTGATCCTGGATCGTCCATTCCAATTCCAAGGATGCGAGAATTGCCAGGTCGAGCAAGAAGAACGAAGATGCGATCAGCCAAGAGCAGCTGAGCTCTTGATCGTCTGAATAGCTCAAACGAAGTGGACAGCTATGTGTGCATCAATTCGAACCCAGCGAGCGTCGAGCTGGAGGCCTGCATAGAAAGGTATAGGTTCCATCTCTTTCTTGTCAAACCTACAGCATCACACCATTCCATTTCTTGCATGTAATGTTCTGTTCTTCGTCCGAAGTGACATGAGTTGAGGTGAAAGCCGGGTTTGTTTGTTGTGGGTGCTGCCGGTTTCTGCGCTGCGTGAAGGGTCTTCTTATATTGCAGCCTGCACATCACCTCCCACTCCCGCTTCTACACATCCCAGAATTTTGTCGGATCTCTTCTCGACTTATCCGTCCGCACGTAATTAGCGGCTCTACTCCGTCAATTTCGAGTGCTTAGCCAAGTCGTTCGTTGGTCAGACAGTTTTGGACGAGCGCAAGCAGAGCTGCAAGCTGCCCTTGCGCACACCGATTTCAACACTTGACATACAAGTCTAGACGCGGAAGCACTCGTTCACATATGTCGGCGCCAACTTTTGACCACAGGAAGAGGCCTCCCCCGATTGCCATACCGCCTTTACTACCGTCTCGTCCTGTGCCAGGGCCAAACGCCTTCGCTAATGCACCGTCTTATACGAAAGGCAGCGCTCAACATTCGCAGCACTTTGCTCCCTCGTCAACCCAACAAGCTGTGCGCTCTGGTACAAGTACGCCACTGACTTCCCCATTGGAGCTAGATGAATCGCGTCTGGCAATCCCCAACTCTGGCTCTCAGGCAAGCAAGCACCGCTCCTCAGCGATGACCACGCTTTCCAGCCTCATGGACCAAGCACGTGGCTCACCACGTAAGTCAGACTGTGGCTCGGTCCCGAGCCAACATGGCTCGACCGCGCGCTCCAGACAGTCTGAGTACAGTCACCGCAGTGCCACTGCAGCTCAAGCCCAATTGGAGGCGTTGGATGAAGATGAGACGACCACAAGGTCCCAGATTGAGTCGCGCACCGAAAAGAAACTGTTCAAGATGACCGGCCAAATTCCTCCTACACCCACCACAGGTATGTGTTGTTTCACTGCAAATTAACCCTCCGATAACTAATATCTACAAGGGACCATCGATCCAGAGAGGGTCTTCATTCGAACGGAAGACTTAAGAGCTCAGTGCAGGGCTGCAAGCAGTGAGGAACCAGAGAGTGATGAGCCAAGCAAAAGTCCCAAGAAGAAACTCTTCGGCGTCAGTCTACCCACGTTCAGCAGAACACCGGCGAGTGGCGTGACACCTTCAATGCCGTCGAAGGCAGCCCAGGTACTCGGAACGGCTCCTTCAGGAAAGCCACGTCGAATTGAGTCGCGCCCAATCAAGTCTGCCCGCGTTTCGAAGACGCCGACGAAGGCTTCAAGATTAGACACAGCCACTTCTCTGCCAACCAAGGTGTACGCTCAAACCACCTCAGCAAGAATTCGGTATGGCGGCCCTACCCGTCGCGACCGTACGATTGGTCGCAAGTCAACAGGAAAAGAGAATATGCAACTTCAAGGGCAAGCCGCAGCGAATTCGTCCTTCGAGTCTATGCCTCCTCCTACTCCACCGGCAAAAGATACACCACCCGAGTTACGTCCTCCTGTGAATCCACCAAGCCCACTTCGTCGAGCTCCGTCGTATGAAGACCTTCGTAGAAGCTATGGTGACTTGACAGACAGGGGTATGCAGGTACAGTTGCAGTTTCCAATGTTTGCTCTCAGTCCCTCGTCCCCAAAGACTGCTATACATGGCAACATTGGCATGAGCCCAACGAAGTTTCGTCCATATACTGCTGAAGACTACACTAGACTCATTGAAGGCGAAGCACTGCAGTGGCCTTACACCGAGGAGGATGCAGCTGATGAGGTTAAAGAGGGCGGTCATAGTGCTCCTTTGGCTACTGAAGGACGCGACCTATTGCCACATCCTCATTTAGACCGCTGGAGTGACGATAACCATTACAATGAGCGGCTCAGTCGCCGTTTGAGTCCCTTGCCTCCGCGTTTCTATTCGCCTTCCAATCGCTCCATCCAGATCTTCAAGGACGGTGAAAGCCCGTCGCAGAATGTAAGTGGCAAACGCTCCTTCCTTTTGCCCGCTGGGTCCTAGCTCCTGCTTCATTCATGTGACCTGACCAACTCACTTTCACCTCTGTTTCTTGAGTCTCCTCTTACCTGCATGATTTTTGCCCACGTAAAGCTAACTCTTGCCTCAGACTGACACCAGCCGCATGCTTTTTGCGCAGCCTAAGCCCAATCTACTGCACCTCCGCGACGATTCCAACAACGGTTCCATCGAGATGGTGTTCCAGGGCAGTATGAACGATATAGAGTCGGACTCTTCAAAGACGTCGACAACAAAGACCGACGCGCGTACAGAAGACAAGCAACCGAAGCAGCAACGCGACGGCGCTGAACTCGCAAAGCGGGTCATGCAAGAGCTCCGTGTGGGTGAGCGACGCCAGCCCGCTTCAGCAAACAACTGCTTCCCAGACACCTCGTCGTCGAAGCTCACCGACATGCTGAATGGCACAAGCTCTCGCACCGAGTTCAACGAAGATTTTCGAATTCAGTGTCTGAGCGCTGTTCCAAGCCCCCTCAGCAAGCTTAGCGGACCTCAGGTTGCAAAGCAGCCCATGTTGCGCGGTGGTGGTGGTGCCCCTCCAGCAGATCCCTGGGCGTCTCCACGTACACGAAAAACCATTGATGACCACTTCTACATGACCAATGAGCATCTGGATGTAGTTGGCAAAACGACTTACGACGCTCTTGACATGTATAGCAAGCAACAAATCAGCGCAACAAACGCGAAACATGACCAGCTTGTGGTTCTCATGGACAAACACATCGAAGCGCTGAAGTCTCAGATCAGCTCTATCAACGAGAAAGCCGACCACACCTCTGATCAGACACACAATGTCAGCCTGAAGCTCGATCGGCTCGAAAAGTTCCTCAAGGAGGAGGTTTTGGGTGCAATGATGGAACATACAAAGAAGATGACGGGAATGGAAACGAACCTCGCCGAGATTCAGAAAGCAACGGTACGCCTACAGCAGACAGTGGAGAAGCTCGCTGAAACGAAACCCGGCCCGCAATACGCAGCTACCGGTATCTTGCCTACTTCTGGTGCATCCACTTTGCCGCCGCATGTCGTCCCCACTCACCACTCTCAACCCTCTCTCACGAGCTACTACGGACATACTAGCGAGGCAGGGCGAGATGAGCAGCCGCCGATGCCAGCTTTGCAGGACCGTGCCATCTCCGACAACTATAATTCACACAGCGATTCGCGTGGGAGCTACGGCAACCATTGGCAGTCTCAAGCATGGAATGGTCGCTCAACTTACCAAGGCCGCAACAAAGAAGACCGGCCTTCGTACTCCGGGACCAACCCATACCACTTTGGCAACGGCGGACAGTACAACAACGGGTACATGAACGGCTACCCTTGTTACAACTTCTCTCCGACGACCCCTGAGCAGCCATACACGTATGGCCAGAAGCCGGCTCAATGATGGCTGCAGGCTTTGGCGGAGGGCGTGACGTTTCGCAGCTGGGCTGAATAGTTAGGGACCCGTACTCCAGTCTGGCAGTTGGCAATTCGTTGTGGACACAGTCTTTGTGGAACAGTGGATAGCGTGTCAAGGTCGAAAGCATACGTCTAGGGAGCGGACAGGGTCGTTTTGCTTGATAGTGTAGGATATATCTTCGCGCGTATCGAGACGATGATGTACAGTCAATGCAATTCAAGACCAACCATGGTGCTCTGAGTACAGTGACGCGTTAACGTTAGTTTTTCGCACCGGTTCGTATTGACTAGCGAGTCTAGACTTGAGGCTCCCAGCTGCCTGTTTCCGTGTTATGATGCGATGATGCTTGAGTCTTGACGAACAATGCAAGAGCCAGAAGTCGAGCGGACTCGCGACGAGAAGCGAAAGTACAGCAGCAAACCAAGGACAGTGCTGAAGGATGCAGGCAGCTCAGCCTAAAAGCTGGGGTTGCATGAACCTTGCATGACGCCTCGACTAGTCCTCGACGCCTTGGTGCTTGCACGCGCCTTTCTCATAGGCTAGATGCGTCTACCGTTCCGTGCTGCCATTCTACTATTGGTGCCTGCCCAGACCCGGTGTGTTTACAGAGAGGCATGGCAACGGAGGGCGAGCAGTGCCCGCTTAGCGTTCAGGCAGCAACATGGGAATGTGGACAAGGGCGATGCCGCGTTGCTATTGAAACGTTTATCAAGCTTTCGACGAGGCTCGTTTGGGTCGCACGCTATTCCGCTTGCAGCTGCAGGGCTATCAGGCTGACCGGGTTGTCTCCGCACCAGTGGACGCGCTATGTTAGAGTCGATGACCGAAAGCACAGAGCCAGACAGTAGTCGGTCCCCGCCCTCGTCCAGAGTACAAACACCATGGAGGGCCCCGAGTCATCCCAGGGCCAACGTGACCCTGTCTTTGGCCCCTCTGGCCCCCAGCCTGCTGCTGCTGCCGCTGCTGCTCCCCTCGGCGAATTGAGCAAAGCATTGAAATCGGGTACCGATGCACCCTCGGCGCATCTGAACGGCCCCTCGTCGCTATCCAACGCCCGTCTCCCAGCCTTCAGCACACAGAAGGCGCCTGACAACGCCACGCTCCCTCTGTACCTCCCCCGCTGGCACGTCCGCGCGCCAAGCAGCGGCCTGACCCTCGTTACCGACCTGCCGCCATCCACGACGTCGACCGCTCGCAACACGCCGAGCAACGCTTCCATCGTGGCGGGCACAGGCAGCGAAGGGCTGCGCCAGTCGGCCACCGCGCCCATCATGATCGACGAGAAGCTCCTGAGAACCGCACGCTCTAACAACAGTCTGGCCGGCTCCTTGTCCCCTTCTTCGGCCATCTCTTCGCCGGCACTGAACGCGCTCGGTGACCTCACCCCGCTCCCATCGCCCCTGGTCATGGGCGACTCCCCCGGGCCATGGCAACGCGCTGTACCGCGACCCCGAGGACCCTCTGTCAGTTCACGCGATGACATGTATCTTTCCTCCAACAGGGCCACCCTTTCTCCCTCGCCCTCGCTGAAGAAGAAGGGCTACCAGAGGCTAAAGACGGCCGGCGCAGAGGCTACAGATGCGCGCATGCAGGCCCACCACAACAACGAAGCCGCTCGCGAGAGAAACCGCAGTATCAGCGAGTATACACCGGATTCGCTGCACAATCCTAGGCCTCGAAATGCTACCATCAGCAATGTCGCAGCCGAGGGTGACGCAACTATGCAGCAACGCTTGCGCCGCGAGCAGTATCTTGCCTCGCAGCGAGGTATGGTTCCTGCCCAAATCCCCGCCGGCCTGCCTACGCCCCCTGCCAGCAATGCAAGCAACCGAAGTACCACAGACGAAGAAGACCATGTCACAGAAGATGACCCTACCAAGTACATTGCGGTCCGCCATGGATCCCAGATGAAAAAGAAGTTCTGGCGTCCGGTCCGGCAACTCGGCCAGGGCACGTTTAGCAAAGTCTACTTGGCCACGTGCGAAAAGACGACGGCCCAGGATCCGCTCGACGAAAAGTCGTTAGATCTTCGTAAGCTGGTGGCCATCAAAGTCGTCGAGCACGGTCCGGCCGGCGGCGCCGATGAGGAGCGTGTCGAACTTAGCCTTAAGCGAGAAGTGGAGATGCTCCGCTCAGTTTCGCATCCTTCTCTGGTTCACCTACGTGCCTTCGATCACAATGAGGCCCAGGCTCTCCTGGTCTTGACATACTGCCCTGGTGGTGATCTATTTGATGTAGCCAGCGATCACCGCGACATCTTGAGCATAGACATTGTTCAGCGTGTGTTCGCTGAGATGGTCAGCGCCGTACGGTACCTGCATGAGAAGCTGATCGTCCATCGCGACATCAAGCTAGAAAGTAGTCCTCTCCGTTCTTCGACATCAGCCTCAACATGGTCAGTGCACTTACAGTGGTCTTGTACTAATCGATGGCAGACGTCCTTCTCAATGTTCCCGTTGCCACCGTACCTCTTCTGAAGCATCCACAATCTCATCCGTACCCCATAGCGACACTTACGGATCTTGGCCTTTCTCGTCGTATACCTGCTGCCCCAGAGTCTCCTCTTTTGACAACAAGATGCGGCAGTGAAGACTATGCTGCACCGGAGATCCTGCTAGGCCAACCATATGACGGTCGTTCCACTGACGCATGGGCACTTGGTGTACTGTTGTATGCTTTGATGGAGGGCCGCTTACCTTTTGACCCACCACCGGGCAAAGCGGGAGCACGCAGCAGGGCTGCTCACCGCATTGCCAGGTGTGATTGGGTTTGGGTGAAGTTTGGCGACGACGACGGAGAGTGGGACACTGAGAAGGGCAAAGAATGGGCTGGCGCTCGAGAGTGCGTCGAAGGCCTGTTGAAGAAGGTGTCTCGCGGCCGTAAGAGCCTCGCAGACATTGAAAAGGTCGACTGGGTCAAGCAGGGCATCCAGGTCGAAGGTGGCCTGAGGATGAGGATCGAAGACGACGAGTCGAACGATACAACCCCGGAACTTCCTACGAGGTAATCGCTAGTGAGGCGCCCACACTGATCTCGGCGTGCTCAGCAAAGGAGACAACTGTACCACCACGTTTCATATTTGTTCATTCACTTCACAAGAGCTAGGGATACAAGGCAGGGGGGTCGGGACCACGACATGAAGCAACGACAATATACCCGGTCCAAGCGACCCCACACCAACGACTTCGAGGATGCTCGATTTACCACCCTTTTTTCTCTTCATTCGTTTCGATCGCCTCTTTCTTGCCGTTCTGATATCCCATACTTACCTCTACAATCTCCTTCCCTTTCCGCCGTTCACTCGGCTCCTTTGTACTGTTCCTGCATTTGCATTTCCTACCACTAAACCCACATTCCCGCTTCATTGCATCACATAACATGGCACGGAGTACGTTATTAGACACCATCCCGGTTTGACCACTAAATTCCAAATCGCTTTATCTTTACCTTGATCTTCATCTTTGGATAGCCAGCCAACACCCAATGACCACCGTAGGCAGAAAGAACTCAGAAACTGTTGCAGAAAGAATGAACACGTGACTTCCTTTTGCGTTTGCGCGATTGCCGTGTTTGCCGCCATGTGATGCAATGTCGTGGTGCATGTGCTTTGTTCCTCTCGCTGGTGCGTGCTAATGCTGATTCACCCCAAGAGCCAGTGACTGGCTTGTTACTGTATGTCGAGTACTTTCGATAACTTCTCATCTCGTGGTTGTGTCGTTCTTTCATACCGAGAGGGTGGGTGAGTAAGTGAGTGAATGCCACACAAGTAGCAGTTGTATGAGACCACTACATCCACCACCATTCTTCCCTACTACTATCCCAATAAACAGCACTTATCTTCAACCCACCATCTCCATCTCCACCTCACCAATCACCCCCATCCATCCCTCCTTTCCACGCCTTCACCCCCTCACCCTCACCCCCTCACCCTCACCCCTCACCCCCACCCCAAAACACCTCATGCTTAATCACCTACCTACCTACCTCCCACCACCATCATCGCCATCATCATCACCACCATCATCACCACCATCATCACCACCATCATCACCACCATCATCACCACCATCATCACCACCATCATCACCACCATCATCACCACCATCATCACCACCATCATCCTCACCACCTCTCCACGCCCGTTCCATCAGTTAATGGCATTGCGCTTACTATCAGTTCCCGACCAACTGGCCAGTTCTTCACGCTTCCCAGTGCTGGAGATGGGATGGGATGGGGGTAGTTGAGCGGTGTTGTAGTGGGGTGGAAGAGGAGTGCGTTGCTGTTTGTTTCGTCTGCGGGTTGGAGAGCCAGGGGTAGCGGGAGGCTGCAGACTGGAGGCGTTGTGGTGTTGTGGTTGTGGTGGTACGTGCAAATACGACATGGCATGGCATGGCGAGACATTGTGGAAGCACTGGTGTGGGGTTATTCTGTGTCCTCGATACCTCGACGTTCTGCTGCTTGAGCGTGGAAGGAAAGTAGTAGCTTGAGGGGTACTCCAAACGACGTGATCCCGTTTCACGGCTGATGGCATGAGCAGATGGTACGTTGTGAATAGATATGAATTGCTATCCAAAGAGTCAAACATCTAACGCCAAAATAGTGCGCAATCATGAGGGGGGAGGCAGCCATGGGCCGCGAAAGTCCTTTCCCGGTTCCAACCAAACACGCCACGAGAGTCCAACAGATACGATAGCATGACGGCCTCGAACACTTCAAGAGCCGCTGCAGGAAGAATACGTACACAAGTAACACCATTGACCATACTCCATCTACAGCAACGTCTACGCCGTCTTGGTCTGCTTCTTCGCGGTACCAATGTGCGTGTTGTGTACCTTGGTCGCAAACTTGAGACTTGTGACCGTCTCTTGCAGATGTGCCTGCAGCGGACTCACCATGACGAACATAAGTGTCTTTGAATTGCCGCCGAGCGAGTATTGGAGGAGGTATGTCAACTGTAACCATTTAGCAATCGACCTTCCGTAGTAATTTGATGGAAGCCTTACTTTGGAGTTCCTGTACGGAATATGGGCACCCTCCTTCGATGACCCAAGAGCGTTGATGACGTCGCCGAGGCAGCTCAAACTCTTGTTGATGTTTTGTGTTTCCTTGAGACGAGCGCCTTCCACCTTTGAATGCTCTAGGCGCTCTGAACCCGCGAGATCAACAAGGTTGAGCGTACCCTCACTCCTCTCGCCAGTGATCTCGTTTGTACCCACTAGCTTCAGGATAAAGACTGAGTGGGATCTGCTAGAGCGCATGTTGGCTTTAGTGGCGGCTACGGTCCTGTTCTTGTCGGCTGTCTTTAGAAGCTCAGTAACGCGGTCGGGGCCGTCTAGCTCGATGCTGACTGTGTTTTCAAGATTGGTCTGCTTCTTTGCCGCATCGTGTCGGACTTCGACCTTCTTCTTGTCAAGATCCTCCGAGCGGCCGAGCAGATCGTTGTAGGTCTCGTTGTAGACCTCGATGAACGAGCCTTCGATCTTGTAGCGCCAGCCCTTCTCTTCCAAACGTTTCGCTTCTGCGTAGATCTGCGCGGTAGCAAGGGGAATCATACCGTCTGCCGAAGACATTGTGTATGTCTTTCCAGATCCAGTTTGACCGTAGCAGAAAATACACACGTTGTACCCATCAAGCGCGCTCTGCACGAGCTGGCTGATCTCATCGAAAACCTCGAGATTCTGTGAGGTGGGGCCAAACACACGATCGAACGAGTACTGGTATGCGGCGGTGATGTCTTTGCCAGTCGCGCTGATCTTCTCAGGTCCCTGAATAGCTACTTCCTTGCTGTCGGTGTCGACATCAGGGAACGAAATCTTAGCTGGATCGGATTCGGAAGCGTGTGCTGGTCGCACACGGCACATCACCCTGATGTTGCCTTTCAATTCTTGCACCTGGTTGAAAAGCTTCCGTCTCAATGTCTCCTCTTGTCGCAGCTTTTCGTGCGCCTGCTCAGCAGCCTCAATAGCATCCTGCATGCGCCTGTGAAGGTCGTTGTAGGCTGACGATTGCGCCTGGCTGTCTGACTCGAGGAAATTGATCTTTTCCTTCATCGCAGTGTTTGCAGATTCGAGTGTGAGGTTCTTTGTCGTCGCTTCCGTGAATTGTCCTTGAAGCGCTGTCTTCAGTGCTCGTTCCCGGTCCAGCTCGGACTTGACGTTGGTGAGGTCGCCTTGTACCAGCTGCAGCTCGCGCTGTTTTGCATCGGCCTCAACGCCAGCAGCTCTCAATTTCGAGGCATATTCAGCCTCCAGTTCCTGCTCCTTTTGCAATTGCCTGCTCCGCTCTACCTCAGTTTCCTTCGATAGTTTCGCGTTCAGTTCGTCCAGTTGTTCCTTGTGCTCCTTCAGAAGCTTGTCGATCTGTGCCTCAAAACTTCTGCGGACTTTCTCCTCGGCGGCTTCCTTTTCTGTCTGCCATCGGTGGGTGGCCTTCTCGTGCTTGTTTTCAAGATCTTCAATTTCGTTACGGAATTTTCGTCGCATGTCGTCAGCTTCGAATGCAGTGTTTCGCTTGGTCATCTCCATCTCCATCTCCATTGTCTTGATGCAACTCCTGGCATCCTTCAGGTCTGTTTCCAGGTCTCTGTTGACAGTTTCCAAACGGGCACGAATAGCCTCAAGCTCAGTAACTATATTGTCAAGCGTGAGCTGACATTCACTTCCAACTTACAAGCAGCAAGCTGTTGTGACTAGTGACGTACCTCGACTCTGGAGTTGCTGGATACTCTCCTTCTGATCTGTAGCCTTCTGCATGTCGGTTTCCATCTTCTCCTTGAAAGCGCTGAACTGCCGCTCCATAGCCTCCATTCGGTCGTCGTAGAAGTCTGGACAGTGGTCGTTAGTAAATCTGTTAAGATAACGCTTGCGCGTATTTCGAGGCGTGGAAGATGGTGGCCGAGTGGGGGTCTGGGCTGGAGGCTGCCGAGTAGGGGTTGCTTGGGGGAGTCGCGAAGGATGCAGCGGCTTCAGAAAGGGATTTGCCTCTTCATCAGGACAGGGCATACCACGTCCGAAACCAACATTGTGATTGTCTGCGCCTGAAGCGCCAAGAGTAAAGGCTTTCAAACTTGCGCAGACCTCCTCACAGTCGGTATCGGCAGGCTCTTCCTGTACAGGTGTGATTGGGCGGTATGTGGGAGATGAGATCGATCGTGCCGCTGACAAATGAAACGTTCTCTGTGCTGGTATGCTGATGGAGTATGGGCGGGCTATGGGGGCTTGACGTGTCTTCCTGGGGGCTTGCAAGCTCTCCCCAGGGTTTGTGGATATAAGAAATGGTTGCACACCTCTCTCTTCTTCATCGTCATCGTCTTCCCGGCGAATCATGGATGTCGCGGGTCGAGCAGTCGAGTGATGGGACTTGCTTCGCATGTGCGTGCCGGCGTATTGCCCATACGCGGATTTTGGCCTCGGTGCCTTTGCAGCTGGGCCCATGCTTGCACTGAAGGACGGCACCGTTGCACCTCTCGAGGCAGGTCGCGTTCCGGCGCGCGATGTAGATGTGGATGCGGAGAAGCCACGCTCCTTCCTTGCAACCGTGCTCTTGACACTGGTCGATAGAGGTCGCGAGCTTGGAGGTGCGGTAGGCTTGCGACTGGGCGGGTCACCGGCCCTTTCGGCCAGCGTTCGTCGTACCTTGGTTGCCGGTTCGGGTACTGAGTGTGTCAGTGGCCTGTCCGGCTCACAGTATATGGGCAGGAACGATTTACAGCTCGAGGGCTTGTGTTTTGCGCTCGTCATTGGCGGGGGAATGCCACTGCGCGCATTCATGCTACCGTTCTGCAGTTCGGCGAGAGGACGGGGCGGCGAGGAGATCTGGGGGAGGCGAGAGGCGGGCTTGGGGAGGGCCGAAGCCTTCTTGAGGTCCTGTGTGCGGTCTTCTGTCAGCCATGCCGGCGCATGAGATGGTGTCGATTGGCCCAAACATACCAGGTCTTCCATCTCGAGGCTGTATCTTCTTGTTCTGTTAGTAGCAAAAGAGCGAACAATGCCACATAAACATGCTACGTCACAGCCAAAAACACACGTGCGTAGTAGAAGGTGGTGTTGATGTTGCGTACTTGGTTCGGCGAAACGGTACTGCGAAGCCAAAATAGTAAACAACAGAACCCCTGTCACTTTAGCGCCACCGCTCGCGTTTCTACTCATCAACGCGTTGCACCGTCGCGATAAGCACTGCCGTTGAGCGTCACTCAGATTGTCGGTTCAGGGAACTACTTTTCATCGCAGCTTACGAGAGGCGAAGATATATACAACACGGACTGGAAGTGAATAATACCGAGGTCTACTGAGAGACAACGCGTTTGCATCATGTCTCCGACGATCACGATCCTAATCTATGCTAACGATATACCCTTCAAACGCCGTGCTATGCGTATGTCGTGTTGACTCCAGCACCATGCAAGTACATTATAGCCAAAAAGTGTAGAAAGACCTCCCATAGGTCATTCAGCCTGCCACGAACGCCCAGCACGCCTCTTCTTTCCGCTTGTTGCCTCTCTTTCAGCTGCATCTCTTGTTCAAGCTCATAAATGAGCGCCTTCGTCTCCCATATTCTGTCTTGCGTGTACTACACTTGTTTCACATACGCTGTGCTTGAGTCAGCAAACAAAAGTAGAAGACTCAGTAGGACAGAACACTTACTCGCATCAATCTGCTTGATCTGCGGCAGAGCCAGTCGTACTTTGTTGCGATACAGAGTTGGCTGCGACCGTTGCAGAGGGTTGCCTTCGAAATACACCGTCTCCAACTCTTCCTTGTCTTTGAGCTCCTTTTCCACCTCGGCGAAGCTGCTGAGTTTGCAGTTCGATGCCCAGAACTCGGTCAAATGCGCGAGTGTCTTCAAACCAGAGAGATGCTCGATTGGGTTCGAGCTGATGTCGATAACTTGGAGGTTGACGTTGTGTTCTAGCCCGTCCAACGAGGTAAGTAGGTTGTGCGAGATGTGCAGCTCTTCTAGGTTGACAAGCTTGTCGAGGCCAGATATTGTGCGTAGGCGATTCGATTGGATCGAGAGAATCTTGAGGTTTGTGAGTGTATCAAGGCCCTTGATCTCCGTGATCTTGTTCTTGCCCAGCCACAGCTCCTCCAAGCCGGTGAGTGTCTCCAAATTTTGGATCTCGCGTACCCTGTTAGCGCCCAGCTCGATCTGCCGCAAGTTGGTCAAGCCATCCAGGTTTTCAATTGTACTGATCTTATTCTGGACAAAGTACAGATCCTTGAGCTTCTTCAGATGGTTTAAGCGCTTGATGTGCTTGATCTTATTGAACGAGAGATCGAGCGAGGTAAGTTCGGTGAAAGCTTCGAAGCCTCTGACGTGCGATATGAGGTTGTCGTAGAGATCGATTTCGGTCAAGGTCGCGGCGGCATCGGTAGGAATCTCGATGGACTGTATGCGGTTTTGACGTAGGCAGAGGCGCTGCAGGTGTTAGCAATAGCGTACAGAGCATAGACAGCCCAAACCTACCTTCATCTGTTTGAACCTCTCCAGTCGCAGCGAAGCCATGTCCCCAACCTTACAATGCAAAAGCTCTATCTCGTCTTCGTCATCTGGAACGTCGTCCAGGAGGTCTTCATCTGCTTGTATCTCGTCCGGCGGCGGCCCTTCGTCTTCCGACTCCGCATCGCTCTGCACCTCTGCGTTGGGATCTGCCGGGTATTTGACCACGACAGATTTATCGACCCTCAGTTTGCCATCCCAGCCCTTGCTATCTCGTGGCTTGTGGTCGTCTTTGTCCTCCTCGTTTGTCGCGGCTGTGCCAGATATGGCGGGGTCAAGCTCGGTGTGCGGGGCAGTGTTCGATTCACTCATTGTGAATTTGATGGAGAACAGGATCGAAGCGAACGAAGGCACTCGGTGCGGCTACAGCGAACTGGCTGTGAGCGTATGCAGCAACACAATGAAGTGTAAGTGGGACTGCGAGTGATGCAATGCGAAAGTTGGATAGCGTGAAGCTTAGCTCCGGCCACGAGCAAGGGTCCAGCAGCCTTGCGGGGAGACATCCACGCACTGACACATCTCCCTGTGATCGTCAGGTACGGTATAAACGAAAGTTTGGATCAAACGATCCCTAGCCACTCGCTTCCGTTGTAGGGCACTTGAACACGGACCCAGGTTTTGCTGTGCCAAAGAAGTAACATGTTCTTTTGTAGAGATATGAGGGCTTTCTGCCTGCCTGGCAGCTCGAATGCCCTGGGAATGCCTGCCTTGAGTAATGAGTGTATCCTCTTAATCATCGAGAGTAACACATCCCAACCAGACCAGTCATTCCGAATAATCCTCTGACATATCCAGTTGGCCGTGATCTGTATCATTTGGTTATGAACGATCTGTCAGCCAGTGATCTGTCCAGCAAACGAAGAGGCAATGAAGCAACCGTCCAAGCACCTGCTATGAACATTACCTGCACGTACATGGATCCTATCAGTCGCCAGGTGCAGAGACCATGGCAATCAGGAGATATAAGCACATCGAGTTTTGTGCATGGTCCAGATCAGGCCTATCAAGCTGATGATGACACGACTTCTATCTGGCAACCTTCCAGAAGGTAGTACAGTGGCTCTGGCATTTAGTTCTACTAGTAGCCGTCTCGAAGCCTACTCAGGCGGAACGCATACGGTTTTGGTGAAGCATCGAACGGTCAGCTGCCGACGCATCGTTGCATGCCTTTGCTCGTCCCTCTGAGATGCTTCTCGAAACGCAGTCTAGGGCGCGGTCGCGGGAGGAGCCAGCCCTAGGCCCCCGCAATCTGTGGCAGCCTCAGAGGTCGATCTCCCATGCAGCACACCCTCAGGTGCTCAAAAGAAAGACCTTGTGACAGTTGGACAAGGAATGGACGGCTGCGAAGCTGCAAGATCGGCACGGGATGATGTCGACGTGCGACGGGCCGTTGACGCATTTTCTTCGCCACTGGCATGTGACAGTTCGTAACAACAACAATAATAATAATGGACGTTATTGATGCGAATCGTGATGGTCAACCAAAAGCTTCGCTGGAGTCCGACCGGCGCTGCAAGGTCCGTGACAGGATCATGGTTTGATAGGGAGCCAGGATGTGGCGGCAGAAGTGCATTTGGTCTCACGGCTGATGTGGGCTGCGATAGGCTGCAGGTGTGATGCCCTTGGCCGTGCGACGGCGCTTAGCTGTGAGGGTAGCTGGGCCATGTGGCCGGTTGAAGTCATGGAGGTGAGGGTTTCCGAGGAGCGTCCCCTATGCAGGGCTCGAGGCTTAACGAGCGAGACCAGCAGCCGGGCATCAGCGAGCTCAAAGAAGGCAGACGAGGCTCCGTTCTGGTGCTGTGCCTCTGCGCATGATTACATAGTATTATGATTCTCTGGATATTAGGATTACGGGTTCCTGTCTGACGGACAAGAGGCGGCGTGTCATTGGATGGTTCAACGACAGCACGTACTGCACCCACCCAGCAAGCAGGCTGCAGACGGACGGCACCAGAGGCCCAGAGGGACGAGGGCAGGGTGGAGAGCGCCTGGGCCGCTCAACAGCGACCGCGCGGGCTAGCACCGAGGGGTGCTAGAGGCAAGCCGACATGCAGCCATTGCACCCTCCCTCCATAAAGCGGCCCCCTGTCTCTGCGTCTCTGCTGTGGCCGTTCGCACAGCCCCCCAAGACAGCTGCCAGAGCAAACGACGCAACCTCCGCGACTCGGGCGTGCTGTTTCACATTCCACGTCCGTCTGAGAGCCGCACCGCAAAGGCAGCCGCATCGCAGCCGCATCGCAGCCGCATCGCAGCTGGACAGCATAGTCCCGTGCCGCAGCTAGACTGGCAATTCGCTGAGTGGAGTATTGGCGCTTGATGACGGTGAAAGACGGCGTCTCATTTCCGCCCGCCTTAGCGAACCAGCCTCATCCCAAGCACCGATCCTGACCTCGCAGCTCCCTACGCCGCCTCTCTCGTTCTCTCGCGCGCACCCTCGACGACCGTCTCTCTGCCATCGCGACGCCGTGTCCACTCATTCCATCTCGCGCGCCTTCCGACAGCTGTGCTGGGACTGCTGATTGCCCGATTGGGAAGCAGCGACTGGTCGAGCTCGGGTCAACGCCAGCTACCGTTACCGCTACCGCTACCATCCACGAGGCCACCGCTCCACGCGACAACAACGACTGCAGTCGCCGACGCCCTCCATCACCACGCCTAGCAGCCCATTGCGCGTTGCCTGCCCGAGGCATCTGCCGCGCAGCCATGAGCACCGATCCCACCCTGTCAGCCACCGGCGCATCGTCGACCGAGAAGCCCGTCGTTGGCCTAGGTACCGCCCAAACCAACGCTGATGGTACGTCACCTCACCCACACCCTTGCAGCAGCAGCAGCAGCAGCAGCAATTGTCGTGCAAGAGAATCGTGTGCCGACAAAAACACTAACGTCCACGACAGGCTCCCACACAATCGTGCCGCCGCGGACCTCTTCCACCGCCGAAGGCAAGCAGCCGCTGTTAGACCTTCCCTCGAAAACAAACGATGCTCAGACACCCTCCGGCACTGGCCTCAGTGGTGTCACTGCAGCGGACGCCGAGAGCATTGGAAAGGGGTCGAAGCACTCGAAGCGCAGCTTCATGGGCAAGCGAAGGGCAGGAAGCACTGCGAGCAGCAAGCGCTCTGGACAGCCCACCAACCACCCCGACAAGACCGCCCAGGCGCCCCCAGTACCTGCCATCACCGCCAACAACCGCGAGGGCTCCACAAGAAGTAAAGCAAGAAAGACCGGCGGCTTGCTCTCTTGTCTGCCATGCTTTGCGCCGAAAGAGATCCGGGAAGAGGGTACACCCCTGGAGAACGTTAAGCGCGCCGAGAAGATTCCGGAGGGCCGCACATCGCAATCAACACCCATTAAGAAACAGCAACCCATTACGGCTGCAGAGTCGAGCGCTGGCGATTCAAAGGACCCTGTTGATGAAAAGGTAGCTACTGAAACTTTCAGCCCGGCTGTTGTTGAGAAGCCGAGGTCTGGTGGTGATGGCACCGTTGATGCCGTCAGGCCGTCGCACGACAGTCCACCTCAGATCGTGACGAGAAGCTCGTCTAAGAAACAGCAGACTTCAGAGCAAGCTCTCCCCCCAGTGCCCATTCAGCCTGGACTTCTACAGACAGACCACCCTGCCATCAATGTCCAGACCCCGACGCCTGGCACCACACCCGTGGTTGGCAGACCTTCAGAAGAACAGCAGAGGATCATCGAGGATCAAACTGAGGAGCAAAAAGCACTGGACGCCGACATCGAGATGAACGACGTTCCTCTGTCAAGCAATGACGTGCACCATGAAGGCGAACACTCGGACGTTGAACAGCCCAAGGTTGACCTTCCCCCTCCACCCCCGCTCGAGCAAAGACAAGACGCCATCCAGAAGCAGACTTCGGAAACCTCGGAAATTTCAGAGCCACAGAAGTATCTTCTCGGCCCAATCGAGCCCAGGTTCAAGGGCAAGAAGTGCTTGGTTCTTGATCTCGATGAGACTCTGGTCCACAGCAGCTTTAAGGTACGTTCCATGAAACACCGATTCAAGTTCGACTGGCTGACAACATCCCATAGATACTGCACCAGGCCGATTTTACCATTCCAGTCGAGATCGAGGGACAGTACCACAACGTGTATGTTATCAAGCGCCCAGGCGTCGACCAGTTTATGAAGAGGGTTGGCGAGTTGTACGAAGTGGTTGTATTCACTGCTTCTGTATCAAAGGTACGTTCTCCTTCCTTACTCCAGACACGGCGACTGACATGCATAGTATGGCGACCCGCTTCTTGACCAGCTTGACATCCATGGTGTTGTACACCACAGGCTTTTCCGTGAAAGTTGTTACAACCACCAGGGCAATTACGTCAAGGTAAGTCTAAGATCCCCCACCCTCTCACACCCTGCTGTGCTGACATAAGTCTCAGGATCTCTCGCAGATTGGTCGTGACCTGAAGGATACCATCATCATCGACAACTCACCAACCTCGTACATCTTCCACCCGCAACACGCCGTCCCGATCAGCAGCTGGTTCTCTGACGCCCACGATAATGAACTCCTCGATCTGATACCCGTCCTCGAAGACCTTGCTGGCAACCAGGTCAGCGACGTCAGTCTGGTGCTCGATGTTGCTTTGTAAGCGGAGACGACAAATACCCCTTGCGCATACCCTGTTTTACTGCCCTGACATACCTTTCCCGGAGTCTTTCGATTCGGAGCTTGTACTTTGTAATCATTCTTGTAATCTGCATACAGGACAAGCCGCGTGAAGCAAGCTCTAATGGTCGTAGAAGAGTGTGCAACCTTCCGACTTCTCGCTGTTTCTCTGCAGGCTTGTTGGTAGCGATTCGAATACCCCTTCTACGCAAAAATCTGGAACAGGCATCGGTGTTGGAACGATTCAAAGTTTGGGAAAAGAAACACTAATACTGGCTTATTCATGCATACCCTGTCCCCCTGGATGTACACGCTTCGAGCGTCACTGTCGAATACCATCTCCTTTGTACCTACTCTTTTCCTTGACTTTAGTATAGCATTTCGGCGGGCTGCATCAATGCATTTCCTCGTTACTCTCTTGTTGACCATGGGTGAATTGGGCATGTAGAGCATTTCTCCAAGACTGAAAGCATCTAGTAACTTTCCAGCCCACTGAGCGAAGCTTCGAAACTTGCGTGCCATGACGTTGACAGAAGCCGTTTCTTGGCGGTTCACATGCAAGATTTTGCGACATGACTCGCACGACGGACCACTCATCTGTCATCCCCGCGTTAAGCTGCCCTCAAGACAAGCTATCTCACTTGCCACGCCTGCAGCTGCCGAAAATAGGCAATTGAGGATTACAAGCTCTTCTACAGTATAAGCTTGCTCCCCCACCCTTCATCTTGCTTGTAGCACGGCCGCCACCCGCAAACTCTATGGAAAGGTAGCACCACGTCGCACCACGCAATGGAGAAATACAGCCAGTTCCGCGACAAAGGTACCTGATTATTTGGCTTTGCTACGCCAAGTTGATGCGCATACGCTGACAGCAACACGCAGGCACGGCCATAGCCCCTTTCTTGCCTGTTCCTTCCCCTCCTACCAGCATCGTCTGGACGCCAGTTAACACCTTCCTCTTCCTCTTCCGTGCGCCATTCGTCCTCTCCCTCTCGGTCTTCTACTTTGGTGTTGTCGAGTGGTTACCTGTTGGCGGCACAATCAAGTACGTGGTACTATGGCTACTCTTGGGAGTGACCGGAGTATGGTGGGTTGACTTCCAAGTCGACGGTGTGAAGCGTGGGTACGTTGCAGACTCTGCCAAAACGCATGGTGAGTTCGTATGCTGATGAAACGAACAGACAAATCTCAGCAGCGAAAGAGCATCTCCCCAAGGCTGGCACGATCATTGCCTCCTCGTTTACGTCTCCTCTCGACCCTCTCTACCTCGCTGGTATCTTCCAACCTATCTTCACTCGTTCGTACCCCAACAGCCGGAGAGTCGAACGCATAACCCTCTTCCGCGCGATTCTCCTCGCCTTCGCGCCTCCCTCCATCATCCCTCAAGACGAGTCTAAGCTCGTCACCCTCGCAGCCCTCATCGAGTCGAACCCCGGCAGCATAATTTGTGTGTTCCCAGAATGCACGACAACGAACGGCCGCGGGATCTTGCCTTTGAGCCCTAGCTTGTTGAGCGCAAAGGGGGAGACAAAGATCTACCCGGTCAACCTGCGCTACACGCCTCAGGATGTCACAACGCCTATAAGCGGCGGGTACGTTAGCTGGCTGTATCAGCTTCTCTCCAAGCCTTCACACCAGATGCGCGTCCGTATTGCTACACGCGTCTACAACAGCACTAGCATCGACTCGCCTGCCAAGAAATCCGAGAAGGCAACTGGTACTGGCTATGACCACAACATCTTTGACGCACCGGATTTCCGCAGCGGTGGCAACGGCAGGTTAGAAAGGGAGACTGGCATGCACGTGGAAACAGGCGAGACCGAGGGTGAAGTCAGTGCGCAAGAGCAGAGGGTACTGGATCGTGTTGCAGAGGATCTGGCTCGACTAGGAAGGGTGAAGAGGGTAGGACTCGACATGGGCGACAAGATTGAGTTCCTGAAGGTCTGGTTGAAGAGGAGACGTTGAAGATGCCACGGCCAAGGCGACACGAGAAAGAAGTCTATTCGAAGAAAAGCGTAGATCTAGAAGAGACGTGATAGCAGAAGTAAACACAGTATACATACATACCCCCACCAAAATGCACAAACCCACCCATCCACCAACCCAATATCCACCACCGCTCCACACTCCAACGAAAACCTAAACCTCCCCCCCACACACACAAACAAACATACACACATGCACACCTACATAACCCCTCCAACCCCCCAGCAACCACCAACTACCACATCAAGCAACTTGAGAAGGTACTAGAAAGCTAAAATAAAGCCGCTTTAGCTCACTTGGGAGAGCGCCAGACTGAAGTATGATTCAGTCATCACTACATTACACCACATTATGTTATGTTATGTTATGTTATGTTATGTTATGTTACATTACGTTTCGTAAATATCTCGAGGTACTGTGTTCGATCTACAGAAGCGACATTGATTGATTGATTCTTGTATCACATCACATCACATCACATCGCGTCACGTATCATATCACGTATCATATCACATCACGTATGCATGGCTTCCGTGCGCGGGGGTCTCGGGATAGGAGACGATATTTTTTTTCTCTTTGGGTTCGGTTCGGTGAGGGGTGGTTTGGCTTTTGTGAGCTATAGGGGAGGGGCAGAGGGAGGATGGAGGTGGGTGGTGGGTGGTGGTATTGATGCGTGTGTGTGTTGGTTGGTGAAAAAGAATAGTGAGAGTGTTTTGGTGTGGTGGAATGAATCGATCAATCAATCAATCATACATTCTATTTTGTTGAAGAAATGGTATCGTTTTGCACATGTCTTTTGCCGGTCTTTATGGTAGCGGCTACTCTGTTTCGTAGATAGATAGAAAGGGTGGAACCTGAAAATCACGCCGGCCAAACTCCAAGCTCGTATTTGTAGAGCTCCCAGTCCCCTAATACAGTTTTTTTGCTTTTCCCCATGTCTGCTCTAAGGTATCTTTCATGTCTGTTTAAAACTCGCCGTTGAGCTTCACGCCAGCGACGCCGTTGGCGATGCCCTCAGCGCTCAGCCCGTTTGCCGCGCCGCTCTGGTAGTCTTTGGTGATCTCGTCCAGCATGCCGGCCGACGCAGCGATGAAGCCCAGGTAAGGTCGGCTGGGATCCAAGACCCTCGAGAGGTACTCGGGGTGGAATTGAACACCAACGAACCACGGGTGGTCCTTGATCTCTACGACTTCCATGCGCACGCCCTCTTCGTCCTTGCCGACAAAGTGGAGGCCGCCTTGCTGCAGCTGGTCGATGTAGCTGGGGTTGACCTCGTACCTGTGCCTGTGGCGCTCGAGGATCTGATCACTTCCAGCGTAGAGCGCGCGGAGCTTACTCCACTCGCTGCCGGGCTGGAAGAGCGTGGGTCGGAGGCCAAGACGCATGGAAGCGCCCATGGTCGTCTTGTCCACCTCTGGCATGAACATGATGAGCTTGTTCGCCGCATCGCCGTTGAATTCCTCAGACGTGGCATCCTTGATGCCGCAGACGTTGCGCGCGTATTCGATAACGGCAATCTGCATGCCCAAGCACACGCCGAGGTAAGGCTTCTTGTTCTCACGCGCCCAGGTCGCGGCGGCAATCATGCCTTCTGTCGCACGCGAACCGAAGCCGCCAGGGACGAGAATACCAGAGGCTTTGACGATCTCGTGCCATGCGCTGTGGAACTTTGCAGGGTCGTTGTGTTGCATTTTCGGCTCGAGGTGATCGCTGTCAACCCAGCGAATGTCGAGCTTACGGCGGCAGCGCATGGTTGCGTGTTCGAGGGATTTGACAACAGAAAGGTACGAGTCTTGCAGCTCGACGTACTTGCCGACCAGGGCAATTGTGACAGGGTCGTGGTAGCGGGTGTCGTTCCCTGTGAGGTGCTGCCACTGGGCCCAGGTCTTGTCGCCCTTTTGTGTCATGGCTTGTGGGATCGTGATCCTGTCGAGAGCGAGGAACTGGCGGACGAGGGGGATCAGCTTCTGCTGCTCGAGGAGCATGGGAACCTGGTAGATGGAGGGCATGTCCTTGACGACTACGACTTGCTCAGGCTCGACCTGGCAGAAGTTGGCGAGCTTCTCAATGACCGAGGGCTCGTTGGTTCGCGCTCGCAGCTGGGGGAGGTACCAGATCTGGTATCATGCCGTTGCTTCGACGGGATGGCGGCGAGGGGGATCGCTTCTGCTCTCGTGGATGATGGGCACGTACGAGACGTGGATGACCGAGGGCTCGAGTTCGCGCTCGCAGCGGCAGGCAATCTAGGCTGTCAGTTTCCTGTCTGATGCGCATGTTGAGCTGGGGGAGGTACCAGATCTGGTATCATGCCGTTGCTTCGTACGGTCTTGATGGCGTGCTGTGTGGGCTTCGTCTTCTGCTCTCCGTGGATGATGGGCACGTACGAGACGTGGATCTGCATGAAGTTGTCCCTGCCGGCTCGCCGTCTAAGCTGAGCCATGGCCTCGACGAAGGGCATGCTCTCCATGTCGCCGACGGTGCCACCCAGCTCGATGATGCACACGTCCGGCTCCTCGCCTGTGTCGTCGACAGGTATGCGCGCAACCTTCTGGACCCATTCCTGGATGGCGTCGGTGATGTGCGGGACGACCTGGACCGTCTTGCCCAGGTAGTCGCCCTTGCGCTCGCGCTCGATGACGTGCTGGTAGATCTTGCCGGTGGTTATGTTGTTGTCGCGGGTGAGGGTGATGTTGAGGTAGCGCTCGTAGTTGCCAAGATCGAGATCGACCTCACCGCCGTCGGAGAGGACGAAGACCTCGCCGTGCCTGCGCGCTGCTCAGTATGTTGCTTGAAGGCTCAAAGGCACGAGTGCAGCAGGGCTCAGCGTACTCCTTGGGGTTCATAGTGCCCGCATCGACATTGAGGTAGGGGTCGATCTTGATCGAGGACACGTGCGCAGGCTGTCAGCAAAGCCTGGGGGCTGCATTGTGTCGCCGGCACTTATCTTGAGGCCAATCGTCTTGAGCAGCAGACCGGTCGAGGAGGCTGTGACACGTGGGGTAAGCATCTACGCGGGACAAGTGCTCTTGCTACTCCAGAATCATCTTACCAATAATGCCCTACATGCTCAGATTAGTTCTACAGCCGAAGAAGCTCATGCTCTACACGCTTACCTTCCCCACGCCGCTGATGACACCACCTGACACTAGCACGTACTTCATGGTTGCTTTCAGTGCCCGGGCTGCGGTTGGGGGAAGGGAAAGAAGAAATCTCAAGGGTCGCGGCGCGTCACAAGAAATTTGTAGCGCCCGCCCACTTCGCTCGGTACTGGTGGGGCACAAGTCAGCCGAGCCAGCCTCTGCAACCGTCCTCCATCACGTTACCCTTGTCGCTGCACTGCACTACACTGCACCGCACCGCGTTGCCGTCCTTGTTGGATGACTTCCTCGCAAGCAATCGACATGAGCTGCGCAAGCATCTATTGTTTGCAGAATACAGGCTATCAAATGGTATCATGCGCAATGCTCTGCTAACTCCAAATGCCTTGCCCTCAAGCAGCAGTGCTGGCCCAGGTTATCGACCAAGCAAGCACCGCCACCACGGCCAGAAAGCACGTCGTCGTTCATCATGTCGTCCAATGCCAATTGATATCCGCAGAAAATGCTCCAGGTATCCATAATACGACTGTACCGCCCAGAACTAAAGAAAAGACAATGCTCGCCTGGGTACACTGCACGCTTGGAAAGGATAGAAACATGGAGGCGAACCGAGCACCTCACCTCACATTCTGCGTCGCCGCTTCATCTCCTCGTCTTCGTCGTGCTCTTGGCTGGCAGTGAGACGTTTGCGAGCAAGCGCCTTTTCATTGCCCTTCTTTACCTGGATGTTGCAGCCCTGCAGCTTGAGAGCCCTGGTAAGAGCACTGCTTGGGCGCATGCCAGGGAAGTCCTTGGCTGTATACACGGTGAAGACGTCGCTCATGACTTCTGTCAGTATGGGCGAAGACCCTCCCACGTGCAAATTCATAGGGTCGATGCGCATGAGCACGAACCGAAGTCGGTATCTGCCATGTGTGCGACACGACAAGTCAGGGAAACAGAAGAAGCACCCTTCGTGGTCGTGTTCATCCTTGGCAACAGAGGGTGAGGCTACCAGCTGGCCCATGAGTCTGCGCGTGGTTCGTCGATCCGGTTGTATGAGCGCCGTCTCCTCGTTGGTTCCGTCCGCATTCCACAACGTGCAATGCACCACGTTAAGCGAGTAGCGGAGCTCTTCCTGTTCGGCAATGCCGGTCTTCGGGTCCGTAACCAACAGCTGGATGATGGGGGGAGGATCAATTACCCTTCGGTCGCGTTCTCCAAACCCACACGCTCTGGCCGCCACCGGCTGCTGTCGTACACGAAGCTCAAAGTTTAGGTTCCTGCGCACGTCAGTCTTGTCTCACGTTTGCATGGGAGCACGAGGCATGCTCACAGTTGCTCATTGTACACAGGCTGCGGTATGGATCCAGGTAGTGGGACCGCACGAACCTCTTTCCGCGGGTGAGGTCCAGGTGGATTTGGTTCAGGATACGCTACCGACCCCAAGGGAGCTGCCACAGATCCTCGTTGCGAGTGCGAATAGGAGCCCACCGAGCCACGGAATGTGCTGCTCGAGGCATAGCTTGGCGTGTATCCAGGTGATGGGAGCGGGGCGTAGTGCCTTTGCTGTGAGGGCTCGACGGGAGATGCAAGGGACGAGTATGGCTGCTCGTGTGGTGCATGATGCGAGTACCGGGTTTCTTCGTAGGACGAGTAGCGTTGCTCGTTCAGCCGCCTTGGATCTCTGTTGTCGTATTGCGAGCGGGGAGATAGTGGCCCATAGTGCTGGGGAGAGTAGGGTGCTTCTGACCGAGGTGGTGTGTAAGGGTCCGAGTGGTGGAGTAGCTTGCTGACAGGTGCTGCTGGTCTGTAATGTGCTGCAGACGGTTTCTGGTGCTCGTGCCGTTGATAGGGTCCTGGTTGGATCGAGGGTAGATGATTGACGGGTGAGCGAAAATGGTAGTCCGCCCGTGGTGGTACAGCGTCGGGTGGGATTTCTAGCTGCTTGAGCTGGATAGGCGGGGGTAGCCGTCTGTGAGGAAAATCCAAGAATCCTGGGGGTTGGAAGACAGGAAGCTTCTGAGTTTCGGTCATGTCTGGAGCAGAGGCAGGTGGGTTGGATGGAGGAAGAGACGACAACGGAGAGGGTGGATGTGGTGGTTGGGACATGCGTGTATTATCATTTGCTCGGACCAGGACACGATGCACGAAGCCGAATTGGGAGCTCCACTTGTGTTCACTTCGGAGGTTCCTTCACACTTCGGGAGTGCCAGGGAGTCGTGCAGTGTTGGACAGAACGTCAGGAATGCGGACACTGCCTTGACTGTGGCGGCGTGAGAAGTTTATAGTGCAGAGTCCCCTTGTAGGCGACCTGTACGTATCTGGATCGCCAGCAGCCAGATCGCCGCCCGAATGCTTCGATTCGGTTACGTCGACGTTGGGTGGAGGCGCTCAGATGCTAAGACAACGGGCACCCGGGAGCGAAAAAGGATGCAGACGGGGGTGGCCCGCAATGTACCTTGTCAATAGGCAAGCCTCACGCCAACCGTCCAGAAACGCCGGCTCGGAGTATAAAATGGGCCAGGAGAGACGACCAAGGAGGATAGTATACGTGAAGCTGTGTGCTTGGCGGGCAGGCCGTACCTACCTTCCTGAAGCGATGAGTGGAGTGTCTAGACGGGGTTGAGGTGTAGCGTCCAGAATTGCTGGAACGCGCAGTAGTGAGGTCAGTGTGTGGAAAGCCGTGGTTTTTGTGATGAGCATGAAGAGTGCAGGGTGATGCTAGCCTAGGCGCTGCGTGTGTCGCAGCAGCACCCACTTTCTCTCCATTGCGCTGGCTTGCATGCAGAAGTGGTCCTTGGGTGCTCTGCTGGGAGCGCTGAGGACTCTGATTGCTCCGAACAAATCCTCTCGTGGTCCAACGGGTGAGGGACATGTCTCTAGCTCGGTGCCGGGTGCACGCTGGGCTTTGGTGTATTTTCGTGGGGCGTCGCCGAATAGGCTCGCACCCGGATAAAAGAGACAAACAATGGTCGTCCCCAGGTTTCGCAAGTGAGTCGTTGTTCGAATCACGGGTGGCAGGGTGTTGCACCTGTGCCCCGGCAGCAGCAGCCCATTTGGCGTACTATGCCAGATTACCACGTAACTCGGTCCATGGTCACTGTGGAGCGGAGGTAGCATCGCGAAGTGTCTGCCCAGCCAGAGCATGCGAGGACGGCTGGCATGAGGGCACGGTGAGCGTCCCTATCGAGCCAGCAGCCAGCAGCAGCAGCAGCCAACAGCCAGCAGCCGCAGCCAACAGCCAGCAGCCAGCAGCCAGCAGCTAGCAGGGCCGCGGTCGGTGTGTGAGCCTGTAGGCTGTGAGCCTGTGAGCCTGTGAGCCTGTGAGCCTGTGAGGGCCCTGGAAGCGTGGCTGCAGAGACCAGAAGCGAAGGTGGATTATGGATCGTTTCGATCCGTCGACTGCGAACCGGCCCAATGGCAGGCTCCTTTGCTGCGGCTAAAGCTGATCACGGCCGACTCCCTGCGACATCTGGTCGGTGTCGTCTCTCCGCAGAGCGAGTCGTGGTGGGTCGATGCTGAGGGTTCCCTGTGCCGCTATGGGACGGGGACCAGAGCGCTGCTTCCTCGGCGCGGAGGGCCAGTCAGAATCCCACCCACTTTCCAGGATTCCGGACGCATCTGCGCGACGTGCAGAACGGTCTCATGCATCACAGTCAGTGACATGAGACCGCCTTTCCACACCTGGATGCCGGACTCTGGCTTGCAACGGACACGGCCGCCATGGCTCGTTTGTGGCTTGCGCTTGTCTCGGGTCGAGGTGGATCTTGGTAGCGAAAAGCCTGGAGAGACATGTCGCCGCCATGCCATCTCGTCCGAGGAGTGCTGGCAGGAGGAGAGTGGCATCACGGGATGCACCCGTCGTGTTCACTGCATCCACTGCGTCCACTGCGTCCACTGCGTCCACTGCATCCACTGCACCCATACACCTGGCGCAGTCCCCAGGACGCCATGTCTGGTTGCGGCCGCGGGAAAAAGCAACAGCCTTGCGCCCGCCGTTTCAATGTTGGACCAGTCGCGTCTTGTGCCGCTGCCAGGCGGGCCATGGATACGAGGCTCACAGGGAACAAGTTCTCTTGCTCCCAAGTCCCAGTCCAGGTCCCATTCAAAGCCTGTCCCACATGCAGCGCGACGGTGAATACTGTATGTAGTATGTGCTATGTGCCATGTAGTACCACACGTCCACCACCCTGGCCCTCACAGGCTGCGTCAATACGCTAGCGCAGCGCCCTATTGAGTGGATTCATGGCTTCTGCTTCCAGCAGGTCCCTGAATGTGCAAAGCATACCGTACGCGCAGCTGCTGCTTCAGCATGCGGTGCCGGCTCCCTGGACGACTTCTTGCTCCGCTCTGTGCTACATCGAGCGGTTGCATTCCCATTTCGGCCTTCTCTCTCACAGACATGCATCACCCTGCCGGCTCAGGTGCACATTTGCTGGTCGTTGAAATTGGGTGTGGTGGACACTAGCTTGTCGTCCACACGGCCAGCTGCCGGTTCCAAGTTCCAACTGTACGCGAACCCGCCATTCACCGTTCACCCTCACCGCCCGTCTCAGACACTACGCTGCACATCGCGAACATCCTCGCCACTCGCCCAATCTCCAATCCCCTAGTCGCCCACTGCCTCACCACTCGTTCCCTGCCCCATCTGCTGAGACGTCAGCCGAGGAAATCCCCCGACCCCGATCTGCATCCTGCCCTCCGAACTACCCTCGGCAACAATCAATGGCCACCAACTGGGGAAACTACACCGGTAACCTCTCTGCTCTGCCTGGATTCGTGTGCATGGTAGTCCACACGTGCACCCATTCGGCACTTGAATCTGGCGCAAACGCTGATGCTCATCACCTAGACTACACCGGTCCCTCACGAGCACCAGGCTCAGCTACGCATGTACGGGATGCTCGTCTACACCTGCTCACCACGCTGGTCCCAGACATCTTCACTGCAAAGACCTGCCTTGACATCGGCTGCAACGCTGGAAATGTCTCTTGCCAATTAGGTGTGTGGAAGGATCCCCCTGTCTCTTGCGCTAAGCGACTATACCTCCAGGCTTTCTCATATTGACCCGTGCCATAGCTTTCGACTTTCATGCAGCATCAGTCACTGGCGTTGACATAGATCCAAAGCTAGTTGCTCAAGCCGAAAAACTCCTGGCACTACGCTCTTCACGTGCTCGTCCTCCAACGGGAAAGTCACAGCGTACCGTGGATTACTACCCTGTATCGGCAATACTTACTCATGGATACCGCATCGAGCCGAAGAACAAGGGCTTACGCACCTTATCGTCCGTGTCAACAACTTCAGATTGGCCTTTCGTACAATTCGTCTCCGCAGATTGGGTTGCATCGGCAGACCGGGCCATCTCTGGCCCATACGACGTGATTCTGGCCCTCAGTGTCATCAAATGGATCCATCTGGAGCATCTCGATGAGGGTGTGAGGACCTTCTTCAGAAAGTGTGCAACGTGCCTCCGCTCTGGCGGGTATCTGGTGATTGAACTGCAAACCTGGGATTCGTACGAGAAGGCTGTTCGCCCAAATCATTCGCCACACTTCAGTGAAAACCTGAAGCTACTGGTATACCGGCCTGAAACTTCGTTTGACGGCTTGCTAAGGGAACACAATTTGAGACTTTGTGCTTCCTCGACTGACCTACCGCGACGTATCAACATCTATCGCAAAGACTGAGCATCAGAACAACCATTCGTACCTGGACAAAGTCATACGACTCCTGGTATTCGCTCGGGGATCGTAAGCCCCTCGTATTGTCCAAGATTCACGCAACGCCCAATTAGTCCTTAGATGGACCGGGTAGGTTCTCAATTGCGTCACTGCCGCGGAGTCCACTCGACCTCATGGCTTCGTCAGGAACAAGCAGAGTTGTTGCCCTCAAACCTAATCGATCTGGTCTCGAAAATTCATCAAGAGATTCTTCAGGTGGCCCGTGACTCAGACTTCTGCCGTTTACCCAGCTGCATCATGTGGGATTAAATTCTCAGCACATAGACGTCACGAGATCTTCTTTCCTGCGGAGTATCTCGACCAATACCCAGGCTCTCAAAGTGCAGCATCCAGCGATAGAGTTGCACATGTCATCTTAGTTTCATCGGACTTGATGAGCATGGGAAAGTGTGGCATGTCTTATGTCACCTCTGATTCGCCAAATCCTCATTAGATCCCGGTCCCCTTTCTAACTAACGAAACGGGCAGGTACCCAAAGACTGGACCCGTTTCGGGCCTTTGCTCGCCGTTGCGAGGCTTTCCTTGGTATTTACGCCTATCACTTATGACAATTGCGGGTTCATATGCTCAACACGGCTTGAATATCGTACGATGTTGTGAACCAACACCCAATGAAGCAACATCACAAAATCATATATATGCTTGTTGTGCATGTCATGACGACGAACAAGTATCGATTATTAGCCTCATTTTGACGGCACAGCAACTATACTGAATCATATCGGAGTTCGGGCTCTGCGCATTGCGAAACAAATCTACGCAAGCATGCAATGCTCCTGATTTGGCGAGCACAGCGACCCGTAAGGGATCGCACGACGGTTCTTGAAACTCTCTGCACTGGACAATCCTGACCAGTCGCGAATGCAACTTGGTCCGTTCTTACCTTGTCATGCGGTCAATGTTACCGGTGGTCACTCAAACGCTCCGGTGGGAGTTACAGTAGCTTTTTACATGCATACAGACTCTTCCCTGCTTCTCACAATTATCGTCTCTGAATAGCGAACTTCGGGCAAGGATACCACTCATGAGATTTTATAGTCTGCTCATGCCAGCAATCGCAGTTGTGCGTGGTTTGTCTCTTTTGCAAACAAACAGTTGCCGATCGTTTCTTCCAGATGAAAATGTGCCACAATTGCCGTCCAGTACCTCGATGTTTCCTGACAGAGTACATCAACAATCATCTCGATCAGCTTGTTTGAGCTGTCCACGGCAATAAAGCTTTCGAGCCGGCTGCTCGGAAGAGTCTGAACCCCAGGTGGAGTCAAACCATCGAGCATCATCGGACGCTCATCATACCACCAAGATTGAATTTCTGGGATCGGCGCTACTACCTTTTCTGACCTCTGTACTCTAGGATCTTGATACACCACTCGAGCTTACTAGGCAGCACCTAACGACCATAGCGAATGTGTTTTGAGCTAGATTTAATTACAGCTCAGATATTCCAGCCTCCATCGACTTGTTGGCGCGGAGTCAACACCAGAGTCAGATAGGATTCAATCGGAGTAGAATGGGCCAAGGGGGTTCTCTGCAGTCGACCATATTGTAAGGATAACGGTACGACACATAACTGGCCAGTCCTCAATTAAAGCTTTTGCAGTGTCCATACGTCTAACGATGATGCTCGAGCAGTCTCGAATTACATGCAAACAACAGCATGCGCCCCTGTTCGTACTCACCAGAGCACATACTGGGAGGAAAAGCACACTTCAAGTCAGTATTGCCAATGAGCTACGGCAGCAGGCACTTGGAGACACAGCAGTAAACCGCTGTGCAACAGTTTGGCACATTCTGCTTGCTCGAACTCAAGGCTTGCGCTATTCATCGCGTGAATGCGTGAATGCAGCTCATTTTGGAATATGGATGTGAAAGCCAAAAAACCCTCTATCATAAGGTCATAGAGTCTATGTCGCGCAATACTACATCGACAATGAAATAGTTACCCAAGCGATGAACACGTACATACACAAAGAACGCGGCCCCGGATCTGTCTTTGCAATGATTACGGGTATCCTCGTCAGTTCGCATCTTGTAGCATGAGCGTACAGTATTGTCAAACCTTGTAATGCAGCCTCGTTTTCAATTCAATCAGGGTCCTCTCTGTATTTGCACCGATACATGAAGCACTATATGAGAGATCACACAGCCGCACCCAACCCCGAGTGCCTGCCAGACTGCTGTTAGTGTGGTGCAGTGGAAGCAGACACAGTCGCTTCGTCGCATGAGTACCTCATGACACGCACCTTGTGCACCATTCCCACATCTGTTCGCAAGATTCTGGGACCTTGGGGAACCTGTCGATATTGCATGTCTCGCTTGTTTGTATCGCACGATGTGCCTCTTCAATTAATGTGCAGATCATGTTTTGATACGCTCGCCTACACGTAGCGAAGCGAGCCTCGGTTTTCCTGCTACAGATGCGCCTGTCTCTATTTCAAAAGCATGGCACACCGGCCAAAACAAATCTGGAGCGTTGCACGTCAGTCCAGACAAGTCACCTTGAACGACGATTCACTGTCTGTCATGAGATGCACATCACAAGAATTGAGTATCGACTCTGTACGTGCTAATCCAAAAAGAAGAGATATGGTAATGGTCACTTATGCCATACGTGGGAGAAACAGCGGTAAGCTGCGTCTAAGACAAATGTACAATAATGCTGTCCTCTATTGCTAGCCAGGGGTCTAGCGCGTATGTGCCAATTCAAGGGCTGCATATGCAATGCACTTTGCGCTCTTCTCCTTTGCTGTATCGGCTCAGATCATCTATATGTGAGATGCAAAGATCCTCAAGGTTGATCTCATCGACAAAGGGATAGGCAATAGGGCTTGCTGCCGTCAGCCACTTCCGTCGAAACCACGTCGTTTCAACACATGGGCTGCACTCGTCCTTGCCTCATTGGGATCTAGATGATCGGGAAACTACAGGTATGGCTCCCAAAAAGGAAGAAACATTCCTTCGTTGCACCACGACAGCTCATCAGCAAACTAACCTTCTTGAGCAGCGGGAACCGCTTCTCCTGATGCACAGCATCCACCCTCGACCAACACCTACGTATGCAAGAATTACGCGCCTAGCTCGAACACTGCCGGCGTCGCCTCGAGGCTAACGGTCGTGGTCGTGAAGTTGGGGCTTCATCGACGTTGGGTTGCGGCATGACCGAGCGGTAGCGCGCGGCGACAGATACTTTTCTTGATTATGCACCTCGACGCCTCGTTTCGCGGCACAGTCACTGCCCTCGCAGAAAAATCCCTTTCGCGGTCTTACAGGATTACCGGGATTGCAGCCGCACGATGCTAGAAGTCGGTTTGTCGCTCTTCCGCGATGGCAACCCACAGCTGTTGTTCACTAGGCGGGTGGCGGGAGCGTTCAGCTCGAATGCATCACCAGTCACGACCATGCTCAGAGCCAAGACCCGCATCGTGATTTTTTTGCGACGACAAATACTTGTTATGAATAAAGGCATGGAGTTTGTTAAGATGACGGCACGTCAGCTATCTGTCTTTACAGCTCGCTCTCGCCGTGCTGCGAATCGGTCACCGACATCACAGCTCCTGCGCCGCCAGCGCCGCTGGTCAGCCAGCCGTTCCAACGTTGCTGCATATTTGCATCAGTCTTCAAGTAAGCATCAGCTACTTCGTGCGTGCATCAAGTGCGCCTTGCGCGGTGTCGAGCAATGCAAAGTGCGGCGTTGAGCGCCATACTGCGAGGCGTGGTACTACGAGCTTCAGTATAAGATGCTTCAGGGCTGACGACAAAACAGGCCTACCGAGATCCGCGCGGACCTCTCACGAAGCTTCCTGCAGATCTGGTGCGCTGGTTATTTGAGGTCAGCTTACATGCGATATCCTTGCTGCAACCGTCCACAACAAAGCGAATGACCAGCCGGTCCAGGTGACACAGCCCAAACTAAACGACCATTCCTGATCGACGCGATCCGTGTGCGGGAGCATCGTTCCGGAACTATCAAACATTTTCCATATACTAGCAACGTCTCGTGCTGCAGGACAGACCGATTGTTCGAGGTGCAGGAAGATTGGCAGACATCTGAAGCGTTGGGACGGCACCCAGGCCACCAAGTAGGAAATGCCACCATCCAGCTCATCCTTCACAGCTCTGAATGTGCCGAGCGATGTGGTACCGGAGTATATGGGATCGTTCACGCTTGCCGCACCTCCGAACACAGATTTGTGGAGGAAGCCACCTTCCCGAGACACGTCAACGGCTCCCATACTGTACACAGCGTTGCGCAACCCGTTCATAGCCGCCGAGGTCACGGTCTCTGCCGAATGGGAACTGGAATGGGACCAAGGAGGACTCGTCATATTCGCAGGCGCACCGCCAGGGCAGACAACGGCAACAGCAGCATCATCAGAAGCACCTAGTGTCGTTTCCATTTCGCTCAACGATAACACGATGACTCCAGTGCCAACCTCGGATAGACATCACAGAAGGACAGGTTCGAACTCACGGATACCGATTCCAGAGTTAGGCCACCAACCTCCGCGACCTCGCAGTCCCCCGCCAGCCTACGTTGCGCCCGCACCAGCATCAAAGTGGGTCAAAGTCGGTCTCGAATTCTGCAACAATGCTTGCCATGCGACTTCAGTGGTCGCCAATTCTGAAGGCGCAGACTGGTCCCTGACTTCCCTGCCTCAGTACCATGCACGACGTCTTGATCTCCGCGTCAAGATCGAACGCATCGGCTACGCGCTATGGGTCTGGTACGAAGACGAGATGCTTGGGTGGAAGAAGCTGAGGGAGGTTACGTGGTTCTTTTGGGGCGTTGAAGACAAAGCTGTAAGAGTGGGTGTGTACGCGAGTAGGCCGGCGAACTTTGGGGTCAGTATGTTTGATAGGAGGAACGGGGCAAGTAATGTGGGGATGAGGAATCTGTGTATAGATTTTGAGGGGCTGGAGATTTTCTGAAGGCGTGGCATGCTGACGCTCACGATGTGCATCTTGGGTGTACGTTCGCCTTTGCTTTTGTACACATGTTAGTTGCCTTTCAATTATTTTCAGTGTATCTATCTGGTATCCAGCAGTCTGTTTACAGTCCGATGATTGACGATTTCCTGCTCGTAACATGTGTTTGGGTACACATCTAACCAACTATCGTGTTGGTACTCTCTTTTACCATGGCGGGCGCGCATCGTAGTACTCGACGTGAACAAAGCGAGGTCATGACAACGCGGATCGCGCACATGCCAAAACAGAAAGCTTCCACGTATTCCTCCTCGCACATACCGTCATGTTGGCTCGTCACTCCAATGCTCCAATCCATCCCTCGTCGCCCATCTCCTCATCGCCCATCTCATCGCCCATCTCATCGCCCATCTCATCGCCCATCTCGTCGCCCATCTCCTCATCGCCACTCTCCGCTACAACTTTGTCCGCAGCATCATACACGCGTCCTTGAAACAGACCGCTAGAATCACATTCCGTACTACCACCACCCTGATGAGCAGATTCCGTACCCACAGACTCGACCGAACCGCCCGGGAACTGCAGCAGGCGGCGCAGCACATCATCCTGCTCCTGCTGTTCACGAACGGCCTCGCACTTAGCCACAAACCCATTCGAGTCGGCGATAGTACGCTTCTGCAGCACCGGCTGCTGCGGGGGACGCTGGCGCACGACGCGGTCTGGTGGGATTCCTACCCCGTGGGTAGGGCGAGGGAGGTTCATGCGCTGACGCAGTTGGGCGCTCAGGGACGTGAGTTGGGACATGGCGTGGTTCTGCTGCGCGATGAAAGTGTTCTTTGCGAAGATCTCTTGCTGCGCTTTTTGCATGGTGGTTTTCATTGTGCTGAGCTCTGTGCGTAGGCGCGCGTTGTCTTGCTCGGTTGCTCGGTACCAGTGTTGGCTTACGTGCGCGTTCTGGAATATAGAAGTCTCGCCTGAGACTATGTCTGCTGTCTCGTGAGGTACTTGGGTGTTGGGGGGTTGTACGGCGCCGCCTTCGTTTGGTGCTCTGTTGGCCTTGCCTGATGTGGAGGGCTTTGCTTGCATGACGTAGATGGTGTCGAGGTCTTGCATCTTCGTGCCGGGGAATTTGGTGTCCTTGATGTCGTTTGGAGTCATGTCCCAGGTCAAGGTCATCTGTATCATTTGCTCTGGGTGCTGCTGGGTAGCGGCTGGGTAGCGGTACACGAACACCCAATGTGCGCCGTATTCTTTGCCGCGGTTGGTACAGTATGCGTCAAGACGTGGTCCGAAGGTTTGATCGCGACGGATGCGGAGGAGCGAGAAGATGGGCTGGCCGTTCGCGTCGTGGGTATTGCTATGGATGCGCAGTGTAAGGACAGAGTCCTTCTTGTTCGGATCAACCGGTGGTACTGTCTGAAAGAGCGGCTGTAAAAGTGTGAGTCGGAGAACCTTGTGAGATTTATGATCGATTACTGACTGTATTGAGTACAGCATTGTTCAAAGTTGTCTGATGTCCGTTGCTGAAACTGAGTGGGCCACTCATGCCGAACGGTGGAGGATACGACACGTCATTTCGTCGACCGAAACGCGTTGCCATTTCGAGTTGGTGGACCTGATTCTGATGGCGGGCGGCTTGCAACTGACGAAACATGTGATCGAGTTGCCCTGGTCCACTGGACGTCGACAGCGGTCTGCGCCCAGAAGGGAGCATGCCTGGTACTGTCGACACACGGGGAAAGTGTGTCGATCCATATCCTGAGGTTTGGTAGGTCCGAGGGGGCGGCAGACGGGGTAAGACATGTCCTTGATTGGGTGTTGTGTTGCTGTGTGAATGCTGGAAGGCGAAGACGTTGGCTGGTGTTTGCAAGGTGCGATCAAATACGTGACGCGGTTCAACGAACTGGCCATACTGCTGACTACTGTTGTGGAGTTGCGCAGAGCTTGCTTGAAAAAACATGGGCGAGTTGTTCTGCGTGTTTGCCTGAGTTGATGTCGCGGATGAACCATCTGCGATATTAGTACCTGTCCACCTTTCCAACCAAAAAAGTATCTGCAAATCAAAAGCAAACAAAATCCATTAACAAAGACCTACCATTTTTGGACTGCCCTTGCAGCCAGCTCGAAACAGCCTTTTTTTTCACCATCGGAGGAACATATGCTTCACCTCCCAGCGGGTCATAGACGCGCTCCGACCCACAATCAGCGCCTGACTGACTAGCTGGGACTTTGCGTTTGTCCTGATGTGCCTCTTCTGGGCTGGTCTTTGGGCTTGTGGGTGCCTTGCGCTTCGTGGGCTTCTGCTGCGTCGTGAGTACGGTCACTTCACTTACAGGTGAGTCTTGCGGTGGTTGAGCAGCTGGATCTACCCAAGGTTGTGAGACAGTGCCTTGGATTGCGGACGTATGCTTTGAACATGGTATCTCCTTGGCTTCACATGTTCGACAAGGTCCAAGCTTGGTCGTACTATCACAGCGAGTGACGCTGTTGGCGGCACAATGATCGCAAGTCCTCCAGCATGATCTCTCGATATGGCGCTGGTCGTAATGTCAATGACATGCTTCTGAGTGGAGGTGAGAACTCACCTCGACAGACTGGGTAGTAGCACAATCCTTGCCACATCGAGAGCACGCCCATCTAGGCTTTGGCACACTTGCTGAGGGCTGCGGTTGAGTAGAGTGTTGCCGAGCGCACGCAGAGTTGTCACCGCTGAGGTGTCGCTGGAAGGTGGTCAGCGGATAGTCTCTGGTTCCAGATGAGAATGCACTGTACAGTGAGGCTCTTTTGGGTAATGTATGTCTTGCTGCAATGTGGACACCCAAAGCGGTGCCCAGGTTTCAACTCCTGGTTGCCAGTCAGGGCATCTTCATCCCCGGAAAGAGCAGCCGCCGCAAGTGCCTGATCGTCCGGGAGGTGGCTGTCACGCATGATGCTGCGGCTAGAGTCAGCATATGCATGTAGGTAGACTGGGACCTTTGGGCTCACTCAAGCTCATCTTGGCTGTTGCTCGTAGCCATTGCTTGGTCCATTACCAGCAACTTCTGCTCCAGTTGAGGAGCTTTGTTGAGAGTCAAGTTTGGTGCGCAGGTACTGTTTCTCGCAGTAAAAGTTTTCCTGTATGGAAGATGGGACGTGCTTGTGGGTGGCCAAGGCACGTAGCGCCGTCACGTTGCATACGATTTTGCACAGGTGAAGTGAAGGGAAGCTGAAGTGACGTCAAGCTCCTGTCGACGGTCAGTCTCGGTCCCCAATCGCACAATTCATCCAATGAAGGTGTTGGAAAAGGCGAGAAAGCAGCCTGTATACTTGTGGGTGGTGCCTGGAACCGTAGATATGTTCAAGATTAACCTGGTCTTTGATTTCAATCGAGTGAGTTCGCTGTCGTTGCACCTCCTCAAAAAGCAAAACACTTGACCATTTGAGCCTAACCTGAGTGTCCAGAGGTGACTCAATAGAACGAAGGAGATGCCTATGCAATCAAACGAAGAGAAAGACATAAGAATCGGGAAAGTGGGCAGTTCAGATGAAGAAAATCCAAACAAGATGGAAACCAGGCTCAGACGAGGGAAAACCGATTGCCTATGCGAGTCGCAGTGGGTACGAAATTTTGACACCTCCTCTTTTAACAGGAATCATGATGATCTCGTAGAAATGCATACTATCTGTGCATAGCGTGGAGAGTGAGAGATCGGGTTATGTGCAATTATGTGTTTAGGCGTTCAACTGTCAGTCTCGGACCAAGACATTGCGATGGCCTTTGAGTAACAATTTGCTGAGCACTCCACGTCTGCGCTGGAACTCCGAGAATGTAGCGTTGCGCTGCTACGGTTGGGGAGAGGCCGAGCTAGATCGCTGGTTCCTTCGCTCGACGCAATGATGTCCACGACTCGATCTCGTTGTTGAAAGTGGCCGCTATCAGGATATTTCAACCCCTCCATCCACCACCGCCTCTTCCTCCCCTCCAGCCTCCTCTCCCTCTGAATCCACCTCTTCCACCTCTCAAGTCCTCTGCCCACGGCCCTCTATCTTCACCGGCCTCGACAATTCTATCGTCTTCGTCAAAGGTGTACCGGTACTTAGCTTCTACTTTCATGCCTCGCCCCTTCCTGACCGCTTCGGGATTCCAGTCTCGACTCGTTTCGGCATCTAACTCCTTCAATCTCAGTTCCGAAATTGCATCCGATACAGGCAGGTAGAAGAGTTGGGGTTTCGCGGTGGTAGAATCGAAAAGGTCGTGCAGCGTCTTGAAACTCGCCTCGGCATCTTTCTTCAGTTCCTCCGTCGGCGCTGTGGGAACCGGTACATTCGAATGCCTTCGATCATCGACGCTCCCCCTCGGTCCCCGTGGCGCGTTGACGGGCGCGCCAGAACCAATTTCTTGGTGTACAGCTGTGGTCCCCTCCGAGTCTTCTGTGTAGACGACCTCGAATCGCTTTGCAGCAACAGGGCGACCGGATGCACGGCCTTCTTTCTCCGCGGCAAGCGCATCTTCTTCAATCTTTATCCACTCTTCGACTCGATCATCCGGGACAAAGTCGACCCACAATTCTTTTCTGTTCCCTTCAGGCGGCCAGATGGAGCCATGCAGGCTGGCGCGCACACGGCTTGCAGCCGTCGCTGAGGTGAAGAGGGCGAGGGCGTGGGTTTTCATGTTGTCGAGAAAGAGGGCTGACAGGATGGTGGGGTCGGGCGAGGCCGATGGAGGAGAGGCAAGGGACGTGAGATGGGCGCGCAGAGGTTCGGGACGAAGCGGGCGCATGAAATTGCGGATGTAGAGTGCGGAGGTTACAGGATGAATGGCTGGGATAGTGGGTCGATCGTCGTTCAGAGAATCTATAGCCACGTCGGACGCGGGCTGAACAAGGTCTCTGTAACGGCTTACGTTCTCTTTCCTCTCTCGTTTTGTATCTGGCGTTGAATCCTCAGGTCTTCGCTGCTCCATGGCCATGTCATCGTCTTCTTTTAGGTGCACTTCTGGAGCGGACTTTTGACTTGATCTTGGCTTCTTTGCGAGTACTTCCTTGGCTGTGAGATCTGGCGAGTTACTTCTCCTCTTCCTCTTCCTGGTATCGGCCTCCAATTCCTCTGTGTTGAGCCTCGATGTTTCGGCTGTCGATCTTTCCGGGATAGGTAAAAGCTCAGGCTTCTCTACAGTCGCACGCTCGTTCGGTGCTGATGATGGTGTCCCGAAATCCATGGCTGTATCTTGCGACTCTTTCGACGCTTCTGCCTCCGGCTGTGCTAGCTTCAAAGCTTCAGCAGCTGGCCCTGGAGCTTCTGGAAGCTCATCTTGCACTGGATCTGCTTTGTCGCCTTCCGCCTCTACCTCAACCTCCTTGTCTGTGGGCTCTGTGATATGCGGTCCAACTTGATCGTCTTCAGGGCCCGCAGGTGCAGCCCTGAAGATCTCTGTAGGCTGGGGGCCTCCTACTTCTTCCTCCATAGTGGTATCCTCGGCTGGTTGTTCGATCGCTTTTGTATCGCTTGGTGGAGGCACATCACTTTCGATATGTGATATCGTTTCTGGTGAGCGATCGGCTGTTGGTGCAGGAACTGGTGTCGGCTCTGCCTCTGCGTCTGTTGCGGTTTGCGCGGGTTCTAAGGCTGGGTCAGCACCTCTTTTAGCTTTTGTGAAAGCTTTTGACATACCTCCAGCTTCTTTGAGGGGTAATTTGGGCACAATCTCTCCCTGTGCGCTTTGCTCCTCAGCTTGCTCAGGGTGTCCTGCACTGGATGCAGCATCTTCAGTCGCATTGCCAGATTCAGCATCGCCATTGCCAGCGTTTTCTGCTTCCTCTAGCTTCTCGACAATCTGCGCCTTTCTTGTAAGGCCGGTGCTGGGTATGCCTCGGTCCTTCAACACCTGTCGCAGCTGCGCGACCGTTTGTTTATTGTAGTCGGCCATTGCGCATCAATTCGACGGGAACACAAATAAATCTCGATCGCGTAGGATTTGAAAGGCTTAACAACGTAAAGGTATATCCAACGAATGAGTGCAGAAGGTGCAGGTAAGAAGAACAAAGTCACGAATGATGATTGAAACTTGACGTTCGCGGCTCACAAAGACACACGCGACGCAGATGACGCTAGACAGACTTGGCGTGCATCAGCGCGCGCCACGTGTGTGGGGATTGCCAACGGGTGCGCCGGTGCGGGGCCTCAGCCTTGTCGGCTTACCTCGCAGCGGATGCAGGAAGGGGAACGAACGAACGTCCAGTGTGAACAGCAATACAAGTAATATTCCGCAAGATGCCGCTAACCCAAACACCTTGCTTCTGGCAAGACAATACACATACACGAGCCACCCACGCTATCATCACATGTCAACTATCCTCTCCTATCCTATGTCTGCGGTCATCAACACTTCGGCCGTCGCCTGATCAATGATGTCCTTTATTTGCAAATGCTGGTTGATCCCAGCAATCTCGTCCCTGACATACAGCAACTCTCGCCTAGACCGTGTCAGCAAGAGCGTGCAAAGAGATGTAGCCTTGAGTAAATCAAGACCTCGCTTCCTCGAGCTCAAGCTCTAGTTGCCTAATGCGCTCGTCCTTCTCGCGAGCCGACGGTTCTTGGGCTTGAGCACCAGCCTTGGCCTTCAAATGCGTAACTTCACGCAGCAGGAGCGCAATCTGATCCGACTGATCAGCCATAACCTTGTTCTGGTGCTCAAGTTGAGACTTGATATCTCCAAGCGCATCACGCAGGGCCGAGGCGGGTCCACCAGCGCTCGGTGTTGAAGAAGTAGATGCAGCCGCTGCGGAAGGCGTAGACTGCGCCGGTGGTGTGGTAGGCTTAGACTGCGCAGGAGCAGACGTTGGCGCGGGTGTGAACTTTGGTTGCTCAGGTTCCTTGGTGATGACCGGGCCTCTTGTCTTCTCTTCTTGCTTCGCAGCAGTTACAGATGGGCGCTGAACTGGCTTGGCTACTTCCTCGAAGCTAGACTCGCTCTCCTTGTCGGAATCGACGTCCTTTTCGGCGAACCTGTCGGCCTGGGAAGACAAAGAATCCTTGTTGTCCTTCAACTGCGGTGGCGGTCCACGAGACTGAACGGGCGCAGGTGTTGGTTCCGGAGCAGCCTTGGGTGCCTCAGCCTTGACAGGCGAAGGCTGAGCAGATGCAGGCTGGGGCGGCTTGTAGTCAGAGGGGACCTCCTTGGGTGCCTCGCCATCGTAGATGCTCTCGAGCGAAATCTTGGGCGGCATCGCGGTCTTGCCACCGAACCATTCTTCAGCAGTAACACCAGCCTTGAGGCCATTCGTAGGCGGGTAGATGTCGCTCTGGAACATTTCGGCGCGACGGGGCACGATGAAAGAGACGGGCTCGATAAAGCTGTCGTTAACAGTCTTGAAGCAGCGCAACACCTCGTTCTCATGAAGGTTGATACCACGCTTAGGCATGAAGGCGACACCTCGCTGCGGGTTGGGTGAAGAGTACTCGGATAAGTACTCGAACTTGTCGTTCTCATACTCGTAGTAGCGAATGTTTCCGTCACTGTGAAAGTCAATACTGCTCTTTGTCTGACAATGCATTCGCGTGCTTACCCCTTGCCTGCGAGATATAGACATTGTGTGCCGTCGTCCCAGAAAGGCATGCAGACACCGGAGATGGAGTCGAGAATTTGGAATCCGCCAATGGGCTCCTTGGGGTTGCGGGGGTCCCACAGACCCAACTGGCGATCGCTCATGCGGGAGAAACCTGTGGTCGCAATGCGGTCGGTCTCGCCCATCCAGACAGCACGGCTGTTCTTCGCGCCAGGGTGGCCAGCAACCTCCTGGGCGGGCTTCTCCTGACGAACGTCCCATACGCGCAGCTTCTTGTCGCGGCAGGTCGTGACCAGCTGAGAACCATCGGCGCTCCAGGACAGCGATTGCACAATGTCGTTGTGCTTGAGGGTCAGCTTGGCCTGGCCAGCTTCGACGTCCCACAGCTTTACGGTGTAGTCGCCGGACGAACTAGCGAGGACGCTTTCGGCAGCCGGGTTGAACAGGACGTGTCCGACTTTCCTGTGTAGGTGTAAGGAAGCATCACAGGGCATTACATGGTGGCTATGCATACCTCATGTGTCCACTCAGCTTAGCCACGGGTGAAACGTCGGCGGGCTCCTCGCCGTCGCTTTGTAGAGTGAAGTTCTCTGGGACTTGCCAGATAAAGACCTGAATGCTGTGAGCGCTCCCCTGAGTGTCATGCACAATCTAGTCGCACCTTGCCATCGTCGGAGGCAGACGAGATCAATCGGTCGTTGAATGGACTCCTGTGTTTCTATGAGCGCTGAACGCATGCTGGCTCTGCAATTGCGGGTGCGTACCAGTCGGTGTCGAGGACGGCGGCAGTGTGTCCGCGGAAGAGGGGCATCAGCTCGGGGGCACGGCCACGCTCCTCGATAGGGATGACGGCAAAGGCGCCGCCGCCGCTTGCCTCCCAATTGACGGAGATGTACTCAGGGTTGGCCTGTGGGGGGATGAGCGGTCATGTTCCGAGGTCGCGTGCGCGGCTGTGCTGACCTTGATCAGGTTCGTGTCCCAGGCATTCTTGGAGATGCGCAGGTTGTCGTAGCATGTTTCCTGGCGGGCTTGTCAGTCTGCATACAGTAGAAGAGCATAGACAACCGCATACCTTCTTCGTGCCCTTGCCAAAGACGTGGCCTGCGTGCAATCGTCAGTCCGCTGCCCCCCCAATAAGCAAAGCTGAGGCGGTCGCAGGAGCACTCACGGTACTTGGAAGCTCTCACAAAGCGGCCAGCCATCGTAGCGGTATGTGCCTACGCTGTTGGTTGAAGGTGTGGTATTGGATATGTGCAGCCCCTGAGGTAACAGTCCAGTAGGCGCCGGGGAGTGATGAGAGGATTGTCTGCGCCTTCCGCGACGTTTCAATGCGCTTGCTGCATTGCCGCGGAGAGCTTGGCGCGACCCACCACCAACTTTGGCACCCATGTCATCTTGGAACCCATGTCATTTTGCGGGCCGCTAAGTACCCCCCTTGTAGTGAGCATCGTCAACTGCTCTCCACCACCCCTCAACGCTACTGCGAACACCAGCTTGCCCGCTCCTTAGCTCATGGACGTCTGCATGCGTCAGTAGGTGTGCTGATGGTCGATTGGCTGGACGCAACCATCCTGTGGAAAGGACGCCATTCACGGTTCAGGTTTTCGATGGAATTTAAAATACGACCGCAGTGCTTGCACATCCACATTTGTGCATCATCACGGGCGAAACGTCACAATTTGATCCATTGATGGCTATGTATCTACCGCTCATCACACACCTCAAACATTCCATAGCCCAAGTCAACCCCCAGCACTTCGTCGCGAGCCCTCCTCACCGCCATACCCAGCTCTCCGCACTGCTCACTCAACCACTGCGCCCAGTCTCCGTCTCCAGCTTGCAGTGCGACATTGCCTAGTGGATACACCTTCCATTGTATCATTCTCAATGCCCTGTCAACACCCTTGTTGAACTCTTGCGTCTTGATCGGATTCCAGCTCTCGAAAATTTCGCCGAGAACTTCGCGCACGCACTGTTTGTACTTCAACTGAACAAGTCGAGTGTACTTTTCCTTACGCACGTGATGCTTATGGTACGCTTTGCGGTCATCTAGATGTGTGTTCTCGGGTGCTTTCAGTAAGTCACGATATGTACGTAGGTATAACATGTGGTCGGTAACTGCATACACAAAGTCTGGCGCCCACTGGAGAGCTTCAGGCACAGGTATCTGAAAACCAATGTCGTTCTCGAGATGTGTCGCTACGAGATGCTCAATATTGTAGAGGAGTCGCCCGACGCTTACACCTGTGTCGAAAGGTGATGCGGTTCTTGGGCATGCCTTTGCAATTGCCTTGGACAACTTAGACTCGTGCTCCATTGCCCACAGTCGTTGGTCAGTAGTCAAGCTTGTTAAGTGATAATCAGCGAGTTTGGAAACGGATATGCGAAAACATATAGATATGTGGATTACTTGTATTCTCGAATCTGAGGCTCTGGTGAAAGCGCATCGTTACAGAATGTCCTGATACACATCGTTGAATCATGTGCTTTGACGTTGAACAAAGAGAAACTTGTGTGATGCACTCAATAGCTGTGAAAGAAATGGTCTTCGCTTGTCTCTAGATTAAAGCTGAATGCTTGCGCCGGAAGCTGTATCCCCCACACTTTGTGCTGCTTTTCCATCTCATTTTCTTTTACGGGCAGATTCATTATTGAAATCTTGGGTTGCACTGCATTTTGCTATTGGCTTTTGACGGCAGCGAACTGGAATGGTGCTTGAATTGGGCGGCTTTCGAGTTGTGAATTGTACTTCGACGTTGTTCCAGGAGCGGAGCAACCCTGCCTGCTGGCTGTCAGATACATCGCGTTATGTAGGCAGAAAAGACTGATGCAAATTGAAACCGATCACGCGAGGTGTTTTTATGTCGTGCTGTCCTGAGGATTGTTGGTCTGTTAGAGTCGAAGTACGCTACCAGTAACAAACATCACAAGCCAACAATGGCCCAGATTTGGGCCAATAACATGCGTCTACAGCAGAAGATATTTGAAAAAGCAGGTGAGCACCCAATTAGACCTGGCTAAAGTGGATCATTTCCTCTCCACACCGAAGCACTGGAGCCGAGCCTCGGCTCAGCGGCAGTTGCGGAGAAGCTGAGCTGCATCAACCCCCGCGTATCCCTTATCCTGATTCTACCAAACCTTCCCGCAATCCTTCCATATTACATACATATTGACCTGCAGAATGTCTGAAGAGGAGAACAAGCCCGGCGCCCCCAGCGCGGAAGTCGTGGCCGAGGAGGCCGAGCACATCGAGGACGCTGGCTCAGCTGTGGAGAAGAAGCTGGAAGCTATCGAGAAGAAGTTGGAGATTCCTATCAAGAAAGCTCCGGGTAGCGCACTGAAGGTCTTGAGCGATGTTGACAGGACTGTGTTGAGGATTAACAAGTATGGATCACCACCGCATTAGTGTGTAAAGTGCCTGAAGCTAATGATGAGGTCTTAGGCTCCTTGCAGCGCCCGGCGGACTCGCGTCATTCCTCTCCACGTTCAACTACACCCTTTACATTCTCGCATACGCCCAGGCAAAATCGCCCTCCCTTACCGCCCTTCTTTCAAGGTTCCTGTCTCTCATCAGGACCTCGAGCGCAGTCACAAAGCCCAGCACTGCGACACTCGTCAATGCAGGCGCCGTCCCACCCATCGCTGCTCTTGCAGTCCTGATCTCGAAAGCGCGCACAACCCTGCGTCTGTTTGGCTGCTTTCCTCTTTACGCATGGCTGCGCGCGCTTCTCGCTGGCCCTAAGCCCGGCGCGGATGTAGTGCTGCACCGCATCGCTACTCTGCAAGCGAGCAGCTATTTCGTCTACCAAGCTCTCGAGAACATCTCCCTCCTCGCCGACTCTGGTGTCGTTGGCCCCGCCTTCATCTCTACGATCAACCGCGGCGACTCCAAGACTGCACGTGTATACTTGTGGGCATATCGAGCATGGTTGGGCGGTGTGTCGTGTGACTTCCTGCGCTTGGCTAGGGAGTGGCAGCTGGAGAGCCGTAGGAGGACGACGAGGGCGAGAATGCAGAGTGAAGGCAAGGCGGTTGCAGAGTACCAGGATGATGAGGACGCGAGGTTCGATCAAAGGTGGTGGACTGATGCCATGATTGCGAGTGCCTGGTTCCCTATGGCACTGCACTTCAGCAGTTCGACTGGTGGTCTTCCAGGCTGGAACCTAGGCTGGATGGGACTGTGTGGTTTAGTAGCGGGGAGCACGAGGGTGACACAGCTATGGGCGAGCACGGCATAATCAAGGTCGTCCGTTCTCTCCGTGGGGATGTGGGTTGAACTTGATATGATGTGGAGACTAGGCTTGGTAAGTGGGTTTGCTGATTGTATGTACATATATCCGCTGTCGAGTTTAGCAGGCGTATCTGAGTAACAAAGTCCTTGTTGAAACAACATCCGTATGCAGCCGAATCGCATGCCGTATGATATGGACCTTCAATACAAAACTACTAACATTTTGGCTTCCGCCAAAGGAACAACCATAGTGTTGAACTCGAGCATTCGACTCCATTTGGCAAGCTAGCTGTACGCGGCAGGTCCAACCGATCATGTACTGATAAGCGGGGGAAGTTTGAAGTGGACTACGCCGACTACGCCGACTGCGCCGACCACACTGCACCGCAAACGCGTGATTCACGTCGTCTTACTGTGCGTTATCGGCAGCCAAGTATTTACTCGATATACGCTGTAAACGACAAGAGTATAAATCGAAGAGTTTGCTCACCACTTCTCCAAGTCAGCATCAGGCTACCAGACGATCAAGAGTGGAGGCTTACAGGACCAAAGTGAACACACCATGGTATGCAATCTGCGATCAAGTACACCAATTTTTCTGATACACAATAGGCTTCTAACACTTCCACTTTTGAGGATGGCTTCAACATTGTTGAGGCAGATATCCCGTCCCACTTAGCCGCACTCACCTCTGGAGCATCAACATCGGTCTCTTTGGTAACTAGCTACTTGAATCGCATAGCAACCTACGATATTGCAGGCAACCTGAATGCATTCACAGTCTTCAATGAAAAAGTCTACGAGGAAGCAGCGGCCTCGGACCTTCGACGAGCCCGAGGATTACCACCACGGCCACTGGAGGGCATCCCCTACACTATCAAGGACAGCTACAAATATCTCGGTCTCAGCATAACAGATGGCTCGCCTGCTCTCAAAGGTGTTATGTCAAATGAAGATTCAACTCTTGCGAAGCGACTAAGAGATGCTGGTGCAGTGCTCTTGGGAAAGACAAATATGCCACCCATGGCAGCAGGCGGTATGCAAAGAGGAATGTATGGGCGTGCTGAGTCGCCATATAATTCGAAGTATCTCACTGCGGCCTTCTCGTCGGGATCCTCGAATGGGGCGGCAACATCACTAGCAAGCAGCATGGCAGTCTTTGGCTTGGGGAGCGAAACAGTGAGCAGTGGTAGAAGCCCGGCGTCGAACAACGCACTTGTGTGCTACACCCCATCCAAAGGAACCCTGAGTTGCAGAGGCCTTGTGCCGCTGTATGTGACGTGCGACGTGCCTGTGCCGTACACGCGCTCAGTTGGCGACTTGCTCGCGCTTCTTGACGTGATCGCAGTACCAGATGAAGAGACAAAGGGGGATTTCTACAGAGAGCAGAAGTTTGTTCCAATTCCTGGGCCGCCAAAGATCGATTACTCTTCACTGAAGAACGGAGATGCTTTGAAGGGCAAGAGGGTTGGGGTACCGAAAATGTACGTTGGTCAGAAGGACTCGGATCCACACGCCAAACACCCCTACGTCTCACCGGAAGTCATCGAAGTATGGAAACGAACAGCGAGGGACCTTGAGGATCTCGGCGCAGAAATAGTGTACACTGACTTCCCCCTCGTCACCAACTACGAAAACGATTCTATCTCTTCTGAAGCCAACAACGTCGTGGGCGCCCCCTCCAACTGGAACCATGTCGAGCGAGGTGTGCTGATCGCAAAGGCATGGAACACCTTCCTCGAACAGAACAACGACCCTGACATCAAAAGTCTGCGAGATATTGAGAATTCGGCCATGCTGTTCCCCAAGCCCTCGCCATACGTCCCAGACACATATCTCGAAGTACGAAACTGGATCGATTACGCCGGCCTACCCTCGTTGCTGCAGCAAGTTGACGATGAGTCTATTTTTGACATCCCCGGTCTCGAGCAAGCCGTCAAAGCCCTCGAAGCACAGCGCAAACGCGACCTAGAAGACTGGATGACCAACAACAATCTCGACGTCATCACCTTCCCCGCACAAGGCGACGTGGGACTTGCGGATCTAGAGTTCAATCTCGAAAGCACGAAGCACAGTCTCCAGAACGGCGTGAAGTACTCGAACGGAAACAGAGCGTTGCGCCATCTCGGTGTACCAACTGTCAGCGTACCCATGGGCGTTCTAGAGGGCAAGGATATGCCCATCAACATCACGTTCGCAGGTCGAGCGTACGAAGACCCAAAGTTACTGGAGTATGCATACGCATTTGAACAGGCAACTAAAAGAAGAATAAGCCCACCACTGAAACCGCTCGCAACAGACGTTGCAACGAAGCGTACGCAGCACGAGCGTCGCACGCCAACTCTGGATCTCTCTGCGAGCGTTCGCACCACTAAATCGGGAGACGGAAAATTGAGACTCGACGTTAGCGGTATGATATCCATTGATGGAAGGGATAGAGAAGTACAAATCTTCGTTGACGGACAAGAGGTCTGGACGGGCAAAGTTGCAACGGAAACGTGGAACGTACAGCTGCAGCATACGCCAGTGCGGCCGGAGTGCTTGGGGTGGGATCTGAAGCCCTTGCCACCGAAGAAAGCAATGGTCATCGTGGTAGCGAGAGGCGAGGGTATGGTGGATGAGGCGAAATTGTTGTGGGCGGCTGTTATTTGATTGAGCAAGGGTAGTAAGTCCATAACATCGGCCTATCAAGTGCAAAAGATTATTGATTCAGTAAGGTTTTCGAAGTCCCAAGTGCGGGAATGCGGGAGTCTTTCATGGACCTAACTGATCAGGACAGTACTGGTATAACTTGGTATTTCGAGGCAATTCAATGGTGGTTTTCTACAGCAAACGGTGTTCTTTAAACAAACAAACCCTCGAGTTTTTCCCGTATATCATCGTTTTTCGACGACCCCTCGGATTTGGCCTTAATGCGCACCTCAAACTGCTACAAGCTTGTACATTGCAACATTTTTCTGCCCATCGCCATCGCGTACGTCCGTCATTTCTAGAGCATCAGACTGTAATCACTTGCAGTGTCCTACAGTAGCCACTATAGTGGTGTCGCCTCTCATCGACGATGGTCTGAACAGCTCAACCGACCAGGGGTATCACTTTGATTCCAACCGGCAAACCCAGCTCAGCGCGCCATCTCTTCAAATAAGGCTTATTCTTTTCGTTCAATGGCGCGTTCATCCACACCGGTGCGAGCTCTTTTTTGACATACACGTCCAGTCCGGCAATCCACGCGCTCGTGCGGGTCATACCATCTTGTCTTGTCAATTTTAAGCTCCACGGCATGGCCAAAATCCGTTCGGTGTACTCTGCGAGATACTCATAAAACTTGACGTAGTCTTCAGGGTAAGTCAGTACTTTGCCCATTCTACTGCGCAGATTGCAGCCGAAGTCGATGAGAATGCGGGGTGAGGTAGCACACAGCAGAATTTCGTCGCGCATTTCAGTGGGGTCGATCGTGTCATCGAGTTGGATCTTGATGTTGGCGATTTTTGTGTCGTGGACGAACGTAGCAAAGTAGGCCTTCAGCTCGCTCAGACGGACGGTAATCCGGATGCGGGACTGGTGAACGGGCAGGAACTCCTCGCACAGCTGCCTGCAGACCTGCGTCAACCCGAAAAATGACCTTCGGAAGAGGCGCCAGTTGCGGGTCAGTGACTGGGCGTCACGTATTGTCCGAGCTTTGCGTTGTGGATGGGCAAGGCCGGGTAGTGTCGCTTTTTCGAGTACATCGGCGATAGCAAGTTCGTAAATGCGGTTTCTGATCTCTTCCATGCGGGTTAGTAGTCATTCCCAAATGACATATTGATTGCGTACCTCCGGGGATGGTGAGCAGCTTCGAGGTCTGAGACGGAGCCGTGGTTGCAGTCATCGTGTACTGCGGTGGATGTAGAAAGGTGTTCGAACACAAAGATGTGAAAGAAGAAAATCAATCTATTCTAGACATGACGCGTCACTGTTTGTTGACAGAGTTCACTTTCACCTTGACGGAAGGTGCAAACGAGACGCATCTCACCACGCCGAACCCCACAATTCCGCTCCAAACAGAGCTGGTGTCAACTCTCTATATTTTTCTTGTACACGCAATCTGAACTTGTATCTCACTCTAGTGCGTTTGTCCAAACCGAGCACACTCAGCCACTCGCTCCGCTTCTTCCAGTATGATTCGTTCCTCAACCCAGACCCATACATCCAAGGCTCTGCAAACTCTTCTTTGACGTATAGCACACACCCTTGCACATACGGGTATAGATATCGTGGTTCAGGCGGCCAAGAGCAGTCGTCATCATCAGAGTCGCCTACAGGCCCTGGACAAAAGACTAGCGCGTCATCGTATCTTGGGTCAGACGGTTTGTCGGGCTCTATGTGAAGTTGGACTTGTTCTGTTTTCTCTGCGATGTAGGCGTGGAACTCTCGCCACAGGTGAGGGTTGAGCAGAATGGACATCATGTCGCTGGAGGCCCTATCTTGCGGGACGGAGAGATGAAGGTGTGGTGCACGGTTGTGGAGTGTAATGATGTCTCGAAAGTTAATGGCGCCCGACGATTCGAAAATTATGCTGATGTTTCCGGAGACTGCGGTTGGATCGGTGTTGAGAGGTTGAATAACTTCAGAGATGTATCTTTCGAGATCGTCTATGCGAATGCTGACTTTGACATTTTGTCTGTAGAGTGCGAGGAACTCATCTCGAATCTGGTGACAGACTTGGGTCAAGCTGTACGCTTTTCTTTTGCCGGTCCACGCTTCGGTTCGAGCACAAGCTGGGAAGTCCTCAAGTGCACTGTCTTGCACAAGACATGGCAGATCATTTTCTTCAAAAGCAAGTTCCTCGGCGATAGAGACTTCGTATATGCGGTTACGGAGTTCTATTGTGCAGTTAGTCGTGATGGTGTGAAGCTCTTGGCTGGCTGGCCTACCTCCAGGGATCATGAGGAATTTCGAGTGTAATGTTATTGCCTTCATATCGGCGACTGTTACTACCGTGTAACCAGAGATGAAGTCACAGTTTGAAAGCCTCACAGCGTGAAAGAAGTTGTGTCTAAGCTTACGAAGTGCGGGGTTGACAGCGTGGTTCAAGACGATCAGGCACACCGCACAAAAACATCGCCGTAAGCCTTTGTATGGGAGACCCCCCCAAATTTTCTAAGTCATAAATTCTATTTTTGTGCCAAAGTGCTTTTCTCTTGATCTAAAAGAAAAGAACGTGTCCCATGGCAATCCGAGTGGAAAATAGGAGCTATTGAGGTCTTCCCGAGAGCGTTGTTGAATACACACATGAATTCCCAATAGATTTCGATTGGAAAAGATGTGTGCGTGTAGAGAATATGACCGGCCAGTAGCTGCTTCTTATGGGTACCACAGAAACAAACCAGATGTGTCGACTGGGTGATCAGCCAGGGCGTCAGCTACGCAAATGGGAAAATTTGAACATCTTCAGGTAGACCCAGCTTGCGATGCCAGGCTTCCAACTGAACTCGGTAAACCGCAGGTTCGGGCTCCCCCATCCAAGTTTCCGCGAATTCTGAGCTGAGGTAAACGCCCGCTATCTCAACGTGATGGCACCGCACCTCCGCCCTTTCGTACTCGTCATCATTGAAGACACCGTACCTGTTCCACACCCTTACCGAGTGTGTCTGTTCTGCTAATAAATCCCAAAACTTCGGGTAGTCCTCCCTCGCATCAAGCAGCACTCGTGCCAGATCGGGTGGACGGTAGCCAGGCAACCTCCTGCAGGCACGTTGTTCCGGGATCGAGAAGCGCATATGTAAGTTAGATGCTTCGTTCAACAGGAAGAGGAAGTCGCGAATATCAACGAACCCGCGATTTACTCCAATCTCGATGCATCCGGTATAGCCCGAACGGTCCTGAGCTCGCTGAACAATGAAGTCGTGCACATACTTGTCGAGGTCAAGCGCATCCACGCCCACCCAGATCTTGGAGTACATAGGCAGGAACTCCTGTCGAACCTGATGGCAAGTTTGAGTTAAGCCCAAGTATTTCCTGCGGAGGTTGTCCCAATCTTCTAGTTTGGCTGGCAAGATCCCGCTTCCTAGAAACTTGTGGTGTGTTTGAGAGATGAGCCTCGGTAGCATGGATTTTCGATGGGCGAGTGTGTCGTCGTCATCGCCTTGTGAGTCTGTTTCGCATCCTTTGATAATATTCTCCCAAGCGTTGGCGTCCTCGACGGCGAGCTCGTAGATGCGGTTGCGAATCTCTGGATCATGTGTTAGCCGTGTATGGTGACAACAACGCAACCATAAACCTCGCCATACCACCAGGAATAGTAAGTAGACGCGCCGTCTGCACGGTTGCAGCAGCGCCGCCTTTCACAACTGGCGCTTCAGACGCTCTGACCGCCATAGTGCTGCGTAGCCTTCCACATGTCAGCGCCATCAATGTGCTGTGTGTGCTTGACTTACCCGAGGCCAACAAGTTTGGCTACAGGACAGAAGACGACGGGTGCCGAAGTGCGAGTCACAGAAAGGTGTAGCCGTGGTATTAACTGGGGGAGGAGAGTCTGGAGATGGGGCTGTTGGAGCTGTTGCGTTGTATAGGTTCTAGCGGCGACTCACCTTACCCTGCGCTACTTTGAGCTTGCGCACCAAAAAGTTCGTCCAAACCCACGTGTCCTAGATTCGATCAAATTTGTGAGTGAATTTTACCTTAGTACATATCTGAGGGCGCTGGGCTCCGAGGAAGTGCCTCACCTAAAGACGTGTAGAGATAACAACAAGCTACAAAGTTGGACTTTCATCTCTACAAGCACCCCCAGCGTGTGAAGCCACTTGCGCAACGAATCAGCTTCTCAGAGTGCTCCCAGTCAGAAAGAAACCTGGATATCCAACAGCCCTTCACGAAAGCGAATCTGACAAGCATTGCCGAACAGTTAGTCCACTCAAGCTCATTACAGAGACCAATTTTGACAGACCGCTCTAGATTACTCACACATCTTTCCACAACTCAAATCACTTGGCTACGCCAAAGAAACCTCTAAATGATGCTCGAGCTCATCTAGAGGGAGTGTTTACCGTGGATCCTCCTCACACCGACTTCTCTGCGCATGTGGCGACAGGTTTGACTGGGACTAAGATACGATTGCTTGGACTCGACCCAGGCGATCGTCAGGTCGGCCACTGTAAGATGAAGACGTCTGGATTGATCTAGTGAAAGAATGCATCTGAAGTCGTACCTTTCCTGCTGCGAACGATCATGGATGGAAGATGGAGGTTCTGCATGATCATGTCGATTATGGACCATATAGGAGCAACAATGGTAGTATATCTAGGCAAATGAGCAGTCGTGACACCTGAGATGATATCCACCAGTTTGTTAGCTGTGAGTAATGATCATGCCTCCGCGATGGGTGTGTCGACATTGAACGAAGGTGGTGCGTTTGCCGGTCAATGGCGTCAAGACCTTAGACGAACAACTTCCCATCGACGTTGGATTCTCATTTCTATCACAGGATCATTTCTCGCCCGCCTGCTCACAAATTGGAGGGAAGCTGTTCGTAAGAAGTCTGGCGAGTCAACTAGTATCCTGTAGTGCCGGCACCTGACTTTGATTGAAGGTGGGGCCATGATGGCTGTGTAGAACGTGTCAGCGTTGCAAATAGTCGAAACGACGTCCAACTCGGCGAAGGTATTCTTAGTTGGGTTTCGAGAGGGCATGGACGCACCATGCAGTCCGAGTGCAGGTACGAGACGTAGGTTTGAGTGACAGACGCTGCTGGCGGTGACTGAGGTGACAACGGCCGCTAAGCTTCGCGGGGATGCGCCACCAGGCTTAGGTTGCTTGTGTAGGCGCTGACGGCGTGGCGCAATATTACCGTATACGATGCAACGTCGATCTCGCAGCATCGCCTTTCAATAATAGGTCCGCAAGCGTGCTGGACAAGTTGCAGCAGCAAAGCAAAAAAGCCCGCTATTGGTGGTCAGAGGCGAATTGCAGGTCGCATGAGCGGCGCTGAGACGCACGCCACCACCCAGGGCTGCTGCAGGGACAGGCATGGCGCTGCTACCGTGAATCGTCGTCACCCTGCGGGCCCGCTGAAACGCTCATTCCTGACCGACGCGCAGCGCTCAAAAGGATTGCAGCGCCCGGCGCGATACAGCCGTGCTCTCTGATGCTGCTCCCATGGCGTCTCTGACCCCTCCTACACCCATACCAACATAGCAGCAGCACTCTCGCCCACGCCGCAACTCACTGCATCCACGCGCGCATCCCGCATCGCCGTTCCGCCAATTTCCGCCCACGACCGATGCTCAGCCCTCCATCGACGCGCCATGGACGCACACTCGTGGACACACGCCGGGCAGTTCGACCCTCTGCCGCACCTCAGTAGACGAGCAGAATGCAAGAGCGACGCACTCGAGCACGAGACGAGTGAGCAACACACACGCCTTTGCACACCACGCATTGACCAAGGGCAGTTATCGAAAAGCCGCTATGGAAGGCGCTCACATTCCACCACTTTGGCCTCATCCTTTCAGCGATATTTGGCTCCATCGCCGTGGTCATTGCCTTCTTCCTCATCGTACGGCATGCCACGCACTACCTGAAGCCGTATGAGCAGAAGCAGTACGTTTCACCCCCACGGGCCCACCACCACCACCACCACTAACGACAGCAGCATCATACGCATCCTAGTCATGATCCCCATCTACGCTGTCGTCTCGTTCCTCAGCTATCTCTACTATAAGAAAGCCATCTACTTTGAAGTCGTACGCGACTGCTACGAAGCTTTCGCCATCGCCAGCTTCTTCACGCTCATGTGCCACTACATCGCGCCCAACCTCCACGACCAAAAGGAGTACTTCAGAAACGTCGAGCCCAAGAACTGGGTCTGGCCAATCACTTGGATGCAAAAGTGCTCAGGCGGACAGGACAAGGGCTGGCTGAGGAGGCCAAGGAGCGGGCTGACGTGGTTCAACGTACGTACACACGGCTCTGACTCGTGCGCTGTCTAACAGATCGCAGGTGGTGTGGATTAGCATTTTCCAGTATTGCTTCATTCGCCCCTTCTTCACCATTGTGGCCGTCGTCGCACAGACCCAAGGCCGATACTGCTCGAGTTCCAAAGACCCCCGGTATGCGTACATCTGGGTGGCGGGCTTCGAAGCTGTTTCTGTCACCATCGCCATGTACTGTGTTATACAGTTCTACATTCAATTGAAAGACGATCTGGCGCCTCATCGACCCTTCCTCAAGGTGCTATGCATCAAGCTTGTCATCTTCTTCTGTTTCTGGCAAAGTTGGATCATCTCACTGTTGACTGCGGACGGCGGTCCGCTAAAGGCCTCAGATCAGATCGCGGGTCCTGATTTGCGGATCGGCATCCCGTCGATGCTGACCTGCGTCGAAATGGCCATCTTTGCGGTACTCCATCTCTTTGCGTTCCCCTGGAAGCCCTACGATCTCCAGCGCCAGAGCCCGCTGGACACAGGCATTGACGGATACTCGGCACAACCAACAAAATACGCAAACGGACCAGCACGCGCCCTTCTCGATGCGCTGAATCCCTGGGACATTATCAAAGCTTGTGGTCGCGGGTTCCGCTGGCTCTTCTATGGTGCGCGACATCGCGAGAACGACCCCTCGTACCAGACCAAGCTCGAGCCTGTCGCTACAAATACCAGCTACACAGGCCCCATATTTGCAGGCAATGGCGAGCCTGTCAACGCGCCAAAGAAGAACGAAGGGTCTGGCGACTCAGACACTACAGGCCTTCTGAGCGATACGCAAGCTAACCCGTATGTGCACCAGGGCTCAAGCTCGTACGACAGCGCGTACGGACCCGGGGCAGCTGCCTTTGGAAGTCCTCCAAACCCGGACCGCCTTCCGCAAGCGCCGATGCCAGGACAGGAATACGACGTAGCGTCGCAGGCACACGGCGGTGCTGGTGGCAGGTTCCAGGACTTCGAGCAGCAAGACACCACATACCACGGTAGTGGCCCAGAAAACAGCTACTACGGAAGACCAAGATACTACCAAGAGGAGAGTGTCACAAGACCGGGTACCGAGTGGGATATGTTTGCGGGTGCGACAAAACCCGCACAGAGGCCGCAGGGCGGCGGCGGCAACCAGTCCTCAGGGTGGATCTAGGACTGTTTTGTGATTTACTTGCATGCAGTTTGGATGAGATGCATATGATATCCCGGATCAGGCGTTTCACTCGATTTATATATTCTCAATGGCAGCCCTTTTTGGAGGCGCAGAGCTTTCTGCATAAAGAAATGCTAGCAGCCGTTACATCAACTTTCTAGTTTCGTTTCTTTCGATTTTGGTTTCGTCAGCCAGATTTGAATCAGCGTGCAACGGTAGGAGAGAAGCTTAGGCGAGCTTATGTATACTCACAGTACAAGAAACGATGTGCAAATCTCTCGCTTTTGTCTTTCATCCTAAGCGACTCATCTCAGAACAGAATCGTTCAACGAATGTATCAGTTCTTCGAAGAGTACGGATACTGTGGAGTTGATAGATGTCGTTTATCTATGGGATCTATCAATCAAGGTCAGATTCACGATGGTGGAGGTCATGCTGTCACAGGATCGGCTTGGTATCCTAAATCATTAGAAGAGTGATAGAATTATCTCTAGGTTAATTTCAAGGAAGCAAGCTTGTGGGTGGATATCTCTTGGTGTGTTTTGGACATTAGATGAGCTTCAAGAAAGGCGGACCCTGAATTGCCTGCCCAATCACGTCATAGGAGCCCTGAGCACCTTCCTTCGAGTCTACCTTCTTTAATACACAGCACAACGCAGTCGGAATGGTGGGAACACGTCGATCAACGCGTCAGACGACTACATCAGCCCCTAAGTACGATGAGGACAGTTCATCGCCGTCTGAACAGGCAGCACCAAAGCGCAGTGCCAACACGTCAACGCGTCGAAAGCGCGCACGGGGAGACGACGTACAAAAAGACGGGCATGTCCTCGAACCTCGTTTCTACTACACTAGCTAATATTCTGTCGCCTCAGCAGCCCACCGCCAGCAAAAAAGAGGACAAAATCTAAGCCGCAACCAAAGCCTATCGAATCCGAACCAAAGCCATCGAAAACCACCATACCACCTGCAACCCCTGGTAACGACTCGAATCGCGACTCAGACGGCGTCCAAGAAGTCTACTGGCTTATGAAAGCGGAACCGCTCCCCCGGTACGAGAACGGCATCAACGTAGCATTCTCTATCGACGATCTAGCCGCATGTACACAACCTGAAACCTGGGGTGGCGTACGAAATCCACAGGCCAGAAACAATATGCAAGCCATGCGCAAAGGCGATTTGGGCTTTTTCTACCACAGCAACGCAAAGCCGTCAGGTGTCGTGGGTGTGCTCAGAGTGGTAGAAGAAGCCAAAGTTGACGAGACGGCGTTCGACAAGAAGGATCCATACTTTGATCCCAAGAGCGACAGAGCAAAGCCGAAGTGGTATTGTGTGGGTGTTGAGTTTGTCCAGAAGTTTGATTCGGTAGTTGACCTGAAAAGCATCAAAGACGATGCAGCGAAAGGTGGCAAGCTGAAGGACATGCAGCTCATCACGAATGGCAGGCTGAGTGTTTGTCGTGTGCGGAAAGAAGAATGGGAATGCATTCTAAATATGGCTGGATGCAAACTACAGAACCAAGAGCGTGGTGAGGCGAAAGAAATACATAAGGACAAAGCAGCCTCTTAGAGCCAATGGCTTGTAGTTGTTGCTCTCCAGCAACATGATAGGCATGTCACTGGGCGGCCGCAACTCAGTATTGGAGACCCTTGATGATCTCAGGGTCGTTGAAGAATGCACACCTCTCAACTAGATGTTGTCGCTGCACTACCTCCGGCGAGTCCACACCACTCAATGGCCACCAGCCCTCCCACGGTCCACCGATGGTCATTACGTGCGTCTGGTTTGGAGAACTGTAAGCGTCAAGCCAGCCTTGCACCGTTACCTCCCCCTCTCGTATTGGATGACCGGTCGTTGCAAAGGTACTCCATGATCGGCTTGCGCGCTCCTGCAAAGCATAATCTGCCTCCGTTGGATTCAATGGGTTCCCAGAGTTATTGTATGCCTCCCAACTACCGAAAACATACGCAAATTCTGATGTATGGACTGCTCCCAAGTGCGATACATTGGTGATGTATTCCAAAATAGGATCGAGGATGGTCTGATTGAAATCATAATGGAAGACTGGCGCAGCATATGTCTTGTGCATCGCAGCACCCAAATGGATTGACGGACACACCATCAATATATCCCGGAAGATGCGCGCTGTGCGGTAGAACTCGGCTGTCAGATTGGTACCAGACGGGGGCGCGAATTCTGCAACTGGGTACAGAGACAGCAAGGTCTCCAGTGAGCTTTCGGGTAATGCTGGAAGGTACGAGCGAACAAAGTTGTACGAATCGTTCGCGGTGGCAATGCTGATATCCGTGTAGAAGTTCAGGTCATCTTGAGTCCAACCTGTCATGAACGTTGCGTTGCCAAAGCGACCTTCGTCGATTAGTTGACTTGGCGGTGCAGGGAGGAAATCACCATCGACTACTGGAAGCCAGATATCGCCGACGTTGTGACTAATATCACTCGCGTAGGTGGAGAGAGAGGCATTCAACAATGTCTCAGTGTCCATCCCGCGCAAGCACGCGATTGTCGCTGCCGCCTGCAGGTCGGTAGTGTTGCATGCGACGTAATCCACCAGCACAGACATGGCATCTCTGGTGAAGTTGCCAGTAATACCAGGCTCGAGTGATTGTGACTCCGCTATACCCCTCTGGAATGGAAGTGGCTTCGTTCCTCCGTACGCCAGGATGTGCATGCCGATAGCAAGGCCACCAGATGATTGTCCAAAGATGGTGATATTTTCCGGGTCACCACCGAAAAGTTCGATGTTATCTCTAACCCATTCGATGGCGAGACGCTGGTCGCGAAGTCCAGCATTTTCGCTACCCTCTTGTTTGAGCGAGTCCGACTGTGCGAAACCAAAGAAGCCCAGGCGGTAATTCATTGCAACATGAATAATTGGACTGCCACCTTCAACAGACTGTTGGACCAATCCATCGGGCTTGAAGGTTGGTTCCACGTTTGAACCCCACCAGAAGCTACCTGTTTGCTCATCAGATATTGTCAACAGTTCCCGTGCTTTTGCACTCACCACCATGAATCCAGACCATAACTGGCAACTTTCCGTACCCATCAGTATTGTTGAGCTTCGGCCTCACGATGTTTAAGTTTAAGCAGTCTTCCGAGACTCTCGTTACATTGCCTTGTCCCAGTGGTGGAGACGACTTTCCAAGTGCCTGTGGACAGGCGATTCCTGGCTTCGTTGCGTCAATGACCGATCCTGGAGCTGGTACGTAGAGACGTGGTGGTTTGAACCTGTTCTCGCCACTGGTATCTTGTCCATATGGAATGCCGTAGAAATGCTGGATTCCATCGCGCTCGATGCCACGGTACGTCACGCCGCAGGAGGCATCATCGACGCGAAGTGCATGTATTGCAGCGTAAGAGCAACCCGCAATGCTCGCCAAAAGGAGGAACTTCATCTCAAAATCGAACGATGTAAGTGAAGACGTTTCTCAAGGCAGCTTTTGAATGGTTGGTCCTCTGGTGACTTCAGTTTTCGCTCGTTTTTCTTTTCAATGCTGAGTTATTCGCTGGGCGCCACGCGAAGCAAGGGAACCAAGGAGGACATGAAGTGTCTTGTAGCTCCATTTCGCAAGCCGTTTGTTCTCGCTATCAAGGCATACAGTGAGTCCAGACGAAACCCACGGCCTGCCGTCCGACAAAAGTGGAAGGTGCAAGTCTGTGTGACATCAGCACTTGCAATAAGCTTGTGCATAGGGCTGAACAAACTGCAGCATCAGGTGTTAAGGCCGGCAACGAGACTTAGGTACCTGTTGGTGGAGAGATCTTTGAACATCGAACACATCTCGGCACGCAGCTGTGCGTATGCGACCCTTCCGTAAGAGGCAGGTGCAACACAGTCCGCGGAGGACAGCAAGACTTCGGTATCCCTACGTTTCCTGAACGGCCCGGTGTTGTCGCACACAACAGTTTGTGGTCCCTTGGTAGCGCTGTGCCGACCAGGTACCAGGCAGAGCTGTGGCTTCTGGGTTAACGACCGAATGATGTAGGTGGGGTTCGGATGCGGGGATAAGCATGGGACGCATGCTGTGGCACGCGTCATAACGATCAGCAAGGGGTGCAGCATATGCACAGGGTGACTAAAAGGGAGGATCGTGAGAATGCCTCTTTAGTCAAACCAAGGGCGAACACCTGATGAGATGATAGGAGCATTCGCGCTTTCACGATGTCACGTGATACCCAGCAACTCTCCCTTCCCGGCACTCGTGCACTAGTTTGCTCCAGGATCTTACACACTATATCATTAAGTATTCCTTAACCTCTCAAGTTTGTAAACTGCATGCCCGCGACGCCCGGCTATTCACCAAAACGGTCGAACGTCATAAGTAGGTTTGGTTGGGACAGTTCCACATGCAGCCGCATACCAATCTTGTCTTTCATACTACAACTGTGTGTTGCCGTTGGTTTGGGATGATCATGTCATGTTCAAGCTGAGATCAGCTTGCAACTACACCTGAACGTATCTTGTACGTGACAACCGCCCTCATGTTTAATTACGAAGCTCTTAGACTCTCAATATGTACTGACTTACTACAGATAGAATGAAATGTAATCGCACGTCTTCTAAACCTGAGTCCTGTATCAACCATTTTTCATCTCGTATGTGACCAGCTGTTACCGGCCGACCTCGGTGATGAGCGCATCGTAGCCCACGATGTCGTGAGAGCTATCCCTGCTACAGCCAACGACGAAACCTCAATCTTCGCATCACGTCTCCACCACATCCACTCTATGCAACCTAGATGCACAAACGCTATGTCTTGCGGAATGGCGTCAGATTGTTATCGCTTTGGTGCGATAGATATATATCAACACTGCCCACATGTCGCTGATCTTGCAGGCCAGGTCGGACCGGTGGGCGTAACCTTCATCCCCTCTTGACAATATGTCTTCAGCCGCGCAAGTCAGAACCGTGGCAGTCATCGGCGCTGGACCGTCTGGTCTTTCGGCTGTAAAAGCGTTGGATGAAGAGAAGTCCTTTGATACGATCCGTGTATTTGAGCGAAGAGACAGAGTTGGCGGAACATGGTGCGTCAAAAACAATCACCCGTATCTCCGCAAATAGCTCTGGTCTGAAATCATCTAGGCTTTATGACGAAAATCCTGATACTTTCAACTCAACATTGGTTTCACCACAGCACAGCACCGTCCCACCACAGCTACCAGCCTTCTCATCTCCCGTACCAGAAGATACAACATCAAGGACAGGTCTGTACCAGTACCTTGACAGCAATGTCGGTGCCGCAGTCATGGAGTTTACCTACGCATCAATTCCGAAGATCAATTCTGCTCTGTCGGTGCGCCGGTTCGGCCACGCAAACCCTACTCGACCCTGGAAAATCGTCGCTGATTACCTCGAGGATATCTTTACGAAACACCTACATCGAGTCTCGTTCAACACCACCGTCGAGCGCGTTCGGAAGAACATCGAGACTGGGAAATGGGACATCACTCTACGTCGCTCAGACGTACGCTTCAAAGGCAAAGGCCACGATTACTGGTGGACCGAGAACTTCGACGCTGTAGTCATCGCAACAGGTCACTACAGTGTACCCTACATTCCCAGCATACCCGGCATAGAGGAGTGGTACAAACGGTGGCCTGAGCGTCTCCAGCACTCAAAGCAGTTCCGCAGTCGCGATGCCTATGTTGACAAGTCCGTTGTGGTGGTCGGCGGCAGCGTCTCTGCTAGTGACTTCGTCCTTGACACGTACACATCTGTACGCGGACCTTTGATTGTAGCGCAGCGCGGCGAAAATGCGAATCCGGCGCTCGACAATGTCTGGAAGCTCCCGGGTGTAGCCAGGAAGCCGACGATCTCACGATTTACTCTGGACAATGATGGGACAGTTGAATTCAGCGACGGAAGCTGGGTTTCCGGTGCTGATGTGGATGTTGTATACTTCGCCACCGGGTACAGGTTGTCGTATCCCTTCCTCGAGCCCAATCCTGTCACAACCAAGAACAGATTGGCCGGCTTCTACCAGCACGCTTTCAATGTTGCCGACCCATCACTCGCAGTCGTAGGGCAAATCCGTGCTGCGCTTTCATTCCGTGCATACGAGTATCAAGCTGTGGCTGTCGCGCGCGTACTTGCTGGTCGTGGTACCTTGCCTTCCACAGCTGAGCAGAGGAGATGGGAAGAGGACAGGGTTAAACGCCTTGGGCCCACACATATCTTCCATACCATCGCGCCGGATTTTGAAGAATACTTCAACACACTGAGAGCAATCGCGGGCCCGCCGGCTGAAGGAACAGAGACGTATGAGCTGCCAAAATGGGAAGATGAGTGGGCCAAGAAAGGGTTCAGGGTCCTGGAGTTGAAGGATGAGTACGTGAGAAATATTCTAGAGAAAGAGAAGCTACTTGCGAAACTCTAGCATACAGCAATCCTCACACCCCTGCCGAATATGATTGCAAATGTTGGCTATTCTCATTGACACCTGCGCCCTTTGTTTGATGGTGTTGCTGACGAGTTGAAAAGGTGACTCAGAGTTTTGGAACGCCTGAGAAGCCCTATCATCTCCTACTTACAATGAGTTCCCCAAACAAGAAAGTGAGCGACAACAGACAAACTATGAGATCATTTACGGCCGTAAACATTATCGTCAGGTCTATCAGGTCCCGATGCATGGTGGACTAAGTGGCTGTTGGGGTGTTCGCTGAGGCTTCAGTTTCCTAGTGAAGGATGCACTGTGTTGGTCTCGTAGTGGTATTCCAGCAAAGTGTTGTAGAACAGTTCTCGATACAGCCGAGGTGTCGTGCTGGCTCTTTTCGTGGTAACGCTTCCCTCATCCGTAAGGGTCCGACTCTAGCGCGTGGAGCTCCACCAGCTGCAAGCTCCGGTCCGACCCTAACTTACCCAATAAACCTCCACTATGACATACTATGTACTTCAGGTCATGACCGACGCTCTTGGTAATGGTAGCGACCCCGCATCACCCGACGAAGATGGCTGTAAAGAGCATTTGCACCGTTAACCCCATGCACATCGCCCTGCATCTCGCAACGTCAGCCGAGACTGATCTGGTATCCTGGAAGGGCGCATCGTATTCACATCGCAAGACCGAGTGCCATATCACGCCTATATAAACCGTGGCTACCCTCACCTCACTACAGAACAGTAACAACCAGGTATCGATAAAACAACATGGACGCCTTCCAGAAAAAGACACTGAAGACCTCGCGAGGGTATACGTACACTTACTACGTGGCTGATGGCGATAAATCACTGCCAACCCTCATCTTCCATCACGGCTGGCCCGACCATGCGGCAATGTGGAAAGACGTTGCCACAGGTCTGCGGTCAACCAACCATCCCATGATCATCCCAGACATGCTTGGTTACGACGGTACAGACAAGCCAACCGATCCCGCCGAATACCGATTCGACAAGATGACCAAAGATATTACCGAAATTCTTGATGCTGAAGGCTCGCCAAAGGTAGTCTCAATTGGCCACGACTGGGGCTCGAGCGCCGCCTCTCGCCTTTACAACTTCCACCCCGATCGAGTCGTTGGCCTCATCAATCTCAATGTACCGTACATGCCTCCCTCAGGAGACGAATTTAATCTCGATGAGTTCAACATCATGACCAAGGAGAAGCTTGGCGCAGCGATTTTCTCCTACTGGGGAGTTTTCGCCGCCCCGGACGGTCCCAAGCTGCTGTACGACAACCTTGAGCGTACATTCCGCGCGCAGCACGGTGAAGGGAAAACGATGGCCGAGCTTTTCACTGTTCCTGATGCGATGAGGAAATATCTCACCAGCGGCGGCCACGAACATGGTTTGCGCCCTTACGCCCAAGATCCAGTATTCAAGAAGACGTTTATAGACCGTATGACGCGCGATGGTTTTGAGGGCCCACAGTGCTGGTATGTGGCTACGAAAGACAACCATCAGAGTGCAAGCGATAAGTCTGTTCCTGCTGAAAGGAAGGTAGTCAACGTGCCGACGTTGTACCTTGGGTGCAAAGAAGATCCTGTTTGCCTGCCGGAGATTATGGCGCCGTACAAGGCAAAGTTGTTGCCGCAATTGGAGGAGGCGGAGATAATTGATGCGGCACATTGGGTACCATACGAGGCGCCTGATGAGGTTGTAGCGAGGATCGCGCCTTGGTTGAAGAAGAGCTTTGGGCAGCGATAGAGCGCCTGGGACGTAAGAAACGCGGCTGTGCAGAAGATCAGGGAAATCCCGGACGAACGGTGATCCTAAAAGTCCTCTGCGGTTGTCGTAGCGGACGAGATTGGTGATGTTCTGTAGAAGTCCGTTTCTAGTACTCGGATTTAGACAGGCCTCCGACTTGATAGCCGAGTCTGACATGCAGAATGGCTATACAAGAAAGCTTGGCATACACCACTAAACTCGTGGACATTGTCTACGGACGAAACTGCGCGTTGAAAATCAGTAACAATACTGGTATCCGAGAAACTATAAATGTAACGCATCCACCGAGATAGAGTCAGTACACAAGCCATAGAGACTTCACCGCATCCAAGCAGTAGCAACTGAGTTCCATCAACGCTTCATCATGTACTCCACTCAGATTGTCTTTACCCTCTGTTGTTTCCTCAGCACCACCGTTGCCCACCCCAGCAACAAAACGCCAGACTGGAAGCTCCTCGCTCCCGTTCCCATCTCTCGGCAAGAGCACACCACACTCTATGTGCCACCCTCCACCATTGCAGTCTTGGGTGGAATCATTCCCACATATGACAATAGCACTCTTCCCATGCGCACGACCTGCTTGATGCAGTTTTACTCAATCCCGAAGGACACATGGGCCGCTGCTGCACCTTTGCCTAGAGCTATGAACCACATTAATGCCGCCACTGTGAAGGGCCAGATCTACGTCCTCGGTGGTCTGGCAGACCTGGGCGAAACACCACCAGCATGGCGCGGCGCAAGCGACTCCTCCGTCTACTCGTCTCACACACTCAATTGGTCGAGCGTCCCTGGTCTTCCCAAGGAAGAAGCAAGAGGCAGTGCAGCAGTCGGCGTTTACAAGGACAAGATCATACTCGCAGGTGGAATGACAGATCTCGAACTCTCCATTAACGGGAGTCAGAACTCAGTGGCCGTAGTGAGCATCTTCGACACTACCCTGAGAAAGTGGCTTGATCTGCCCCGCAAAGCAAAATATATGCCCGAGGGGAGAGATCATGCAGGCGCTGCAGTTGTGGACGGGAAGATGTATGTCCTTGGCGGTCGGAACCAAGGACAGGAGAATGTCAAGGACACAGTGTTTGTCTTGGACCTTTGCAATCTCAAGTCCGGATGGAGCATTACCAAAGCGAGAATGCCAACGCCGAGGGGTGGTGTTGCAGCGGGAACGGTGGGAAAGAAGGTGTATATTTTTGGGGGTGAGGGCAACCAGGCCACGGAGAGTGGTGTTTTTGACCAGGTAGAGGCCTATGACACGGTGAGAGATAGGTGGGAGAGCGTGGGGAAGATGCGGGTTCCGAGACATGGGACGTATGCTGTGGGTGTGGGAAAGAATGTTTATGTGCCGGGAGGAGGTGTCATGCAGAGCGGAGCACCAGTTGCGTATTTTGATGTGTTTGAAACCTAAGTCGAGGATCAGAGTTAGAAGGTCTCGATGAGCCATCTCTGTTGCTCAGCAGGATGCCTGAGACTGTTGAGATATACTTGTCATTATCACTTTAATTTACAGCTAGAGTAGTGCCTTTGCATGCGGAAGTCACTGTAGCCTCTGTCCACCCTCCCTGATAGCCTGGCCATAGTCTCCTGCGTTTGGTGTCCGCAGAATTGTATGCGTATGGAACTTCGCCGGCTCCTTGTTCGCCAAGAAAACACCGGAGTGATGATCAAATTCGACCAGGATGACCGGACTCTGTACACGGAAGTAGTATGCGTCGTCGTCACCATAGCCTCCTATCCAGCAGAAGTATGTCTCGTTGAAGTGCTTCCTGACTTGCTCGAGTTTGAGCTGCCTGGACTTAGTCGGGTGATATAGGAGGAACTCATTGCAGATGTCGATGATGAGTTGTTGCTGCTCAGGCGTGAAGTCTGCTACCAACAGGCCTTCGTATGGTACGATACGGTTGTCGCGGAATGCACCGCAGCGGTGGCGCTGATCGTCGGGACCCCATGTGTCTGTAATGAGCTCGTCGCGTTTCGACTCGTCATTGTTTGATTTTCCGTAAACCTGCTTCATACCTTCGTCTCGTAGATTCTTGAAGATCTGAGCGGTCTTCTGTTGCTCTGGCTTCAGGCTTTGCATCAGTTTTAATCCAAGATTGCCTTCTTTGTGAAGAATCTCAGTGCCTTTCCACTCTCCGTCATCGATGATGTTAGGTTCTGCGCCGGTGAAAGAGGGGCTGAGAATGATTTGAGATCCCTTGAAGAAACATGCAATATCCAGATGATGCCCATAGAGCAGCCAGCCCCATGGTGATGATGGCGATGAAGAAGGTGTGCCAAAAACGAGGAAATTGTACGAATATTTGTTCATGATGTTGGGAAGTTTGACGACCTCGCCTAGGAAGTGGTTGATGCGCATGGCAGAGAGAGCTTTCTTGTAACCTTCTGGCGAGAGCGAGGCTTCCACTACCTTGAGTATAGACTTTGCAATTGACTCAGGAACTTTGTTGAGTCAGCACATGTATCAAAAGGTGTGTTCGAGTATGTACTTACTCTCCTCAAGTCTCAAACCAAAAGGCCGTAGTAGAAATTCAGGATTGCTCCATGCTCGCCATTCTCTCACATTGATTGGGTAAGAAAGTTTCTCCTTTTGCTCTTCGCTTAGATCACTGAACAAACCCTCGACCTGTTTCACTACACTTTCCGTATCGAAGCCCTCGTCTTTCGCCTCGAACAAGTCTTCTCTTATCTTTCCGTCGTTGGTAATTCCTTTGTAAGGCTCTGCAAGCAGTCTTTCCCAAACTTTGGTCAGATCATACAACCACGGTGGCGCGCGGTTGTCCTGCATGTCTTTTGCATATTCGTAGACTGTCTGCTTAGCAGCAGTTGTGAAACGAGGTGTGCTGAGATCATGCAGATGCTTTCTGAAGGCGACAGATGCCTCATCGAACGAGTTCCTTCGTGTCATCTTTAGTCAGCGACAGCGGCTGCACGAGTGTCGAAGAGTGGCTCTTTCGGCTTGGGTGCAAGGTGTACAGTTGGAAAGCGGACTGGGCACGCTGTATGACAAGTGTAGTCCTCGAGCTGGGGATTTCCTTTACGTCTTGGATGAAGCAGTACGGCGTCGAATCTGCCCCCGGATCTTCTGATATTGATGTTTTTCGATGCTGCTCTTGGATCGAATGTTCAAGGATGCGCCTGAGCGAAGCCGGTTAAGAGCTCTTCCCCGTCCACTGTCTGGTGCTGTGGCGTGACCCACGCTTTCGAATCTCAGGTAGAGGTTTTGATTGGTGACTTCTTCCTCAGATATTGCTTTGCGAAACGACCTTCCCTCAGTATAAGAGTGACAATGAACGCGTCTTTGTACCCCACAAATGGACAGCCTCGTTTACTAGCGCGGGGCATTCTAGCCCGCGCGGAAACGACTTCGGCTGGGTCACGGCGTCACAACTACTGCCGTACAACGACCTCAAGAGAATGTTCGTACAAACATCGATGAATCAGGAGAAGAACAGGGTCACAGATGTAAGACGACATTACGGGATGAAACGGCTTGCTTGAATTTGGGGCTGTTAGGGGGAAATGCGCTTAGTCACGAATACGATGCAGACGCTGAACGACGAGATCATCATGTAACTCGCTCATCGTTGTACAATCTCCTGGAATCTGTCGTGCAAAACAGCCCTTCTCTCACAAGAACATATGCCTTTGTAATACCTGTGAAGGTTGGCGGCAGCTGGTCACGGCAAGCCTTACTCTACACCCGGCAAAGAAAGGATCAATTGTGCAATTGTGAGTGGCACTATGCCTTTCTTTGATTTGGTTATTCGATAGTGTTGTTTAGAAGAGGCTCTTACACTCCCAGTTCGCAGCGGCATTAACGTCACCCTCACCAGTGTACTTTGCTTGCTTTGGGTAGATGCAGATTGGCCTCTGTCGCAATATCTCGTTATGCGTTGTATCGTTGACATACTTCGTGCCGATGATGTACTCGGGTACCCTGCCCTCTTCAACCCAGGCCATCATTGCCTTGAGGACATCGTGCTCTTCATCCTCAAAGCCTGGAACACTGTAGACATCACCCGCCAGAGCAACCTGTTGATTACCACCAGCAAAGTACCAAGGTGCGTTCATGCTGGTCTGTGTACCGGAGCAGTGGCCCATACCAGGCACAAGGAAGTATTTGTAAAACTCATCAACCTCGATGCCTTGCGGCTTCAAGGAACGAGTGACGTGATCGTAGAAGTAGGGAGTCGATCCGGTTGGGATGAGAGGATCGGCCATACCGTGGTATGAGAGGATTTTGCCTCCTTTGGCGTGGAAGCGGGACAGATCAAATCCTACGGTTGTGTTTCCAGGGTTGATGGCATCGGAGAGGGTGATTATTTCGTCGTTGTAGTCGTTGAAGGACCAACCTAGACCCTTTCCTAGGAAGTACTGCACATATTGCGTACCAAGCGCATTGGGCGCATTGCCTGAGAAAAACACAGGCTGCCCTTCACTGCCAAGCCAAAAAGACGGAAAGATGAATGTGTTGTTCTCGCCAACGTAATCGCTGAAGATATTGTACACTGTATCTATTTGAGGCCCCGTCAAGCATGAAGTAGTGTTGGTGGTGCTGTTAGAGCCACATAGCAACGTTGCAGGCTGGAAGTTGCAGCCGAGAGGATCCGAAATGATGTTATCGACAACGCCATCTTGGGGATCGCACTGTTTGATGATCTCTGCATTCAGTGTCGAGAACAGCGCCGCGGGAATGTGGTAATCGGCGGTAGTGGGAAGGTTGTACAGCGCAATACGGACAGTCCAGGACTGGAGGTGGTTTGTCCACCATGCTGGCGCACCAGCAACAATGCCATCGAAGTCCTCCGGGTAATACTCTGCTTCCTTTAGGCCTTGACGGCCACCAGTGGAGCAACCAGAGTAGTAACTATACGTGGCGTTCTGTGTGTAGTACGCAGCAGTGATCTCCTTTCCAATAACAACGGATCCATGCATGGCAAGATGGCCCCAGTTTTCGAGACGGCCAGGTTGATTGTATGCCCAGGAACCGTTACTGGTACTGGAACTGTGGCCAGTGTCGGTGGAAATGGCAGCAAAGCCGTAACGTACACCGGCAGCCTGGAAATGTGTTAGCTCACAATTGGACTAGGATCTTGACAGTAACCCTACCATGTCAGCATAGTTAATGCCTCCCGCAAAACCACCGTTACCAACAGCAAGGAACCTGCCATTCCAATCTTCAGGAAGGAAAATTCCAAACCCAAAGGTCGTGTTACCGACTGATTTAACCTGGACTGAAGCAGCACACAGGGCTGGTAAATTGGGGGGGCTGTCCGAGTAGCCAGTGTCACTCTTGGGCACTTGAAAAGTTGAATTGGCTGCAACAGGATGCGCGAAGTTGACGCTGGCACCTTCGGGGAGTGCAGCTTGGATCGCACTCGGGGTACAAGTGCGGTTCAACGCATGTGCAACTCCAATAAGCGCAGCGCCACCTAACAGGGTCTGCTTCATTTTGGCTTGACAAAAGGTCCGAAATTCGTATTACCACCGAAGCGAAAGGCAGAAATGAAAGAAGCAGATTATTAATCCACGAGACACTTCCTCCCGCATGCTTTAACATCGTGAGGCCAGGAGGCCCTTGATGCGTTTAATCTCGCCAACGCGGAGGATCGACATGCCCACTGTCATCTTGGGCCTGCAACTGGTTGATCACTATTCGCGGCACAGTTTTGCGGCACGGCATTTGCTGATCCACGGTCTGCTCGTGGTGCAGGTTTACATACAATACTTTTCCCCGACATGACGTGCAAATACCTGTACTACGAAGTCTGACTGACTCGTGCGGCGCTGCTGTCAAGATGGATTGCGGCTCTAGCCGCTCGTGTTCATGGGGGAAGGTGTCTAGATGTAGATTACAAGCATCTTACCCGATAGCGCTGACGATGGTCAAATTGGCGAAAACATGTCCATGGATGATGATAAGTGCGACCTGTAGGAGTGAAACGGAACGTTGACGGACGGCGCTTTGCCGCTCTTGGACTAACGCTACTACCCCCCTCATCGGTGGGGTAGAGCGGCAGATGCAGATAACGGCATTCGGACGGGCAAGTTCTTTTAAACACTGTCATTTGCGCGTACGATTAGAAGCCTCCAAAGATCGCTGTGCAAAGCAACGTACTTTTTTGTCCAACTATAAGCTGCTTACGTACCCCGACTGCGAAATCAGGAGCGGCTAAGTGTTCACCCGGACCTCGGTGGTAGATTGAACACCGGAGGAAAAGAGCTTCAAGAGACCTGGAGGAACTGTGGATGGTCTAAAACCCATCATTAGGATATAGAAGCCTCTGGAAAGTTGTCTCCGAGCCGTTTGATACATATCGACTACCTTTTGCAACCGCTCCACCAACTACAGGAATCCCACATCGAACATCCGACATTCATTACCCTCCAAAGCTTGAAACAAAGCTTAAGCATCAACAACATGGCGGAGAACTTGAGAATTGCAATCATCGGTGCAGGCATGGGTGGACTCGCCACAGCCCTCTCTCTAGCAAAAGCCGGCCACAAGAACATCACAGTGTACGAGCACGCCTCAAACCTCGGTTTCGTGGGCGCCGGTATTCAGCTGGCACCTAACATGGCCAAAATTCTTGACAAGTTGGGCGTGTGGGACCGGATCGCTGCTGAAGCTGTCCAATGCGCAAACACATCCATCCGCGAAGGCGCCTCAGACAAAGAGCTTGGATATGTAGACCTAGGCTATGTCAAGGAGAAGTACGGATACCCGCACATGGTCGGACACCGCGCGTCGCTTGCGGCTGGACTCTACGAGGGGTGCCAAAAGGAAAGCGGCATCACATTCAAGTTGGGCAACACCATCACAGATGCCCACTTCGGCGCGAAACCCACATTCAAAGTCACGCCCACCAAGGGCGGCGAAACTGAGTCCGTTGAATGCGATGTTCTACTCGGTTGTGACGGCGTGAAGAGCAACACACGCGTTGCTATGTTGAAGGAGCTCGGCGAGACAGCCACAGTCAAAGACTCTGGTCAGGCGGCATACCGTATCATGTTGACCCGCGAGCAAATGTCTCCCTATCCCGAGCTTCTCAAGCTCATCGACAGTGACACAGTAACGCGCTGGATTGGCGAGAAGAAACATATCATCGCATATTCAATCCACAACAAGCAAATTTACAACCTCTCGACTGCGCAACCCGACGTCAACTTCGCCGGTGCTCCCGATGCGCAGTACACGACTAAGGGTAGTAAAAGTGCGATGTTGGACGTTTACAAGGATTTCTGCCCCATGATCCAGACGATGCTGAACCTGGTACCAGAAGGTGAGGTCGTAGAGTGGAAGTTGAGGGTCCACGATCCGTTGCCGACGTGGGTTAGTCATAGCATGGCGCTGGTCGGCGACGCGTGTCATCCAACGCTGCCGCACATGGCGCAGGGCGCGGCGCAGGCGATTGAGGACGGTGCTGTGCTAGGCGTTGTTCTCGCTCCATCACGACTCGGAGACGCAAGTCCAGAAACGATCAATAAAGCTCTGAAGCTGTACGAGAAGCTCAGGAAGCCGAGAGCAGAGGCGCTCGTTGAGTTGGCTGCAGAAAGTGGACGGAACATGCATCTTGGTGCCGGCAAAGCGAAGGAGGAGCGAGACAAGCAGTTTGCTGCATTGAAATTGGGAGGTGGTAAGGTACCAGACAAGTGGGCTGATGCAGATGTACAGGCCATGGTCTATGGGACAAATGTAGTGAAGCAGGCTGAGGACCTGTGTCAAGAAGAGGGCTTGGTGGCAAAGCTGTAACAGCTTGAAGAAAGTTGAGGGTTGTATATTTCACGTAAGCGAATTGAACAAGTTTAAATCGTGTCATTGAATGATCGATGCTGAGCGCGGTCTCACGTAGGAAGATAAAGAATTACTCTTCATCAATCGTCGTATGTTCTCTAAAGCCGGTTGCTCATGTTGCCATGAAGCGCCTTGCCTTTCCAGTGACAGAAGGCCACAGGGACCAAGGACCCCACGACTAGCATCGCAACGACGATACCAGCGCTAGGAGCGAGCCCTACATTTGTGAACATATCCGGAAACCTAGGACGTGTTAATAAAGAGAACTCGGTCGCAATTGCGTGGGAGACTACATACCAGAAGGGACCGATAAAGCCCCAGGTCTGTCGCACGAGTGTAATGAATACACCGATACTGCCCGCTTCATCAGGATAGCAGTCGATAGCATACGTGATCAGCACCGTCGTTACGATCTGGTTACCCGCCGCTGCGATACCAGCACCAATGATAGGCGTGACGTTCCAGCGACCTTCTGGAGCTTGCTCGATGCGGATCAGGAAGACTACAAGACCACAGATTGCTAGCAAGATACCGAAGTAGCTCAACCACAACCTGTACTCAGGATCCGGCTTGCTCGGCGCAGTCTTTTTCGCACGAGCACGCATCCACAAATCACTCGAGTGACCACCAATCTGCTCGCCGATGATAGAACCGATGATGAGGCCGAGGAACTGAAGGCCCAACTGCTTGGAGTTCAAGTGGAACTTTTCACCAAACAGCTGCGGGATTTCAACCGTGGTGAGGACCGAGGCGAAGAGAAACACCATTGCGTATGCACACGCTGGGATCATCACACAGGGGTATTTCGCCAGTCTAAGAGGGGAGATGAACTCCATTGCGGTGATGGGTGTGGGGTCGATGCGGCGAAATTTGAGGTATGACTCCTTGAAGGCTGCAAAACCGGATACAGCGTGTTCCACATTGTTATGGCGGATAAAGCGTGTCTCAGGACCGAAGAGTGAGTAAAGGACCAGTTGTACACCGTTGATCTAAAATACTCAGTTAGGTTATTTGCGGCACATGCGGATACAGGAGCACTTACAATGGCCAAAATCCAGTAAATCCAGCGGTAACCCTCATAATATGTGACGAAGCCGAAGATGAGTGGCGCCAGAGGTATACCGAGCGTAATCATGACAGTCCACACGCCCATATACCTCGCTCGCTCACTCTTGAAGAACGTCTCGACGACAACGGCACTGCCGATGGCGTTCGGCGGCGAGATGAAGAAGGACTGGAGGGCTCGGCACGCGGCCATAGATGCATAGGTTGTGCTCTTCGCGCAGCCAATATTAAATGCCAAACTACCGATCAGCGAAATGATGAAGATAGGTCTGCGTCCATAACGTGTGGAAAGTGGTCTCCAAAACAAAGGTGCACCTCCGAGGATCGCGATCTGCAGCGAGGTCAAGTAAGACGTCCTCTGCAGGCTGACACCGAGGTCTTCTGCAATGTTCTCATAGGCTGGGATGATCGCTGAGGCGGCAAATGCGCACATGCAAGCATGGAAGGCCACAAAGACAAGATTTAGGACTTTCTATACGCGTGTCATGAGTGATTGTCTTGATCGCAACAGATGGATGGAAGCCTACCTTCCATGTCGGCCAGTTGTAAGGGTCCGCATCTCCCATAGTTGGGAGCGGGTCAAGCTCAAGCGTGCCATGTCTCTGTAGCAGATACTGACGGTGTTCCTCCGAGAGATGGGAAGCTTCGACTGGGTCCAGATATGTCCCATGTGTATTCGCATGCTCGAGGTCCTCATTGTATTGAGGGACGTCAGAGACGAACTTTTTGTCGTTAGAGGTGCCTTCAACTGCGGTAGCCATGGTCAAGCAGAGCCTGGCGTGAAGTGCAGACCTCAGGAAAGGGTGGTTCGATGGAAATCAAAGCAATAGCGATGCCGCCCTCTTGTATCGGTTGTTTGGAGCTTACGGGGTAACAGGGTGGCCGTGGAGTCCCCAAGTGGAGTCCCCAGACAGTGAAAGCGCGGCCCATGGGGTTTGGGGCAGGGATAATTGCGGGTTTTCGTCATGATGGCATGGCTAGGCTTCGCAATCTCGCCAACCAGCTCAAAGAACGACAACGGTAGCCACGCACGGGAGATGTGCACTGAGGCACGCTCATTTGTCGAACCCACATTATTGCTTGATAGGCGAACTCCTGAGTGGGTCGCTGCTGTCTGGCAGCGTGGTTCGGCACTTGAGCGGCTGCTACTGTGACTATCGTTTCCCTTCTGCTCGATCAGCAGAGTACACATACTTCACTGGTCGCAGGGTTACTCAAACTGTGGTTTTTGGTGTTATAATGTTGTTGCGGCTGTGAACGCCTTTCCGCATACCAAGCTTTCTGGTGGTGAAGCTTGGGCACGGGTCTGACCTCTTCCGCGAACGCCAGGGCCGCTCGCTCGGTGCAACTCAGCCGACGCATCGCTTCAGTCAGCCGGTAACAATTTTGATGCCGCTGTTCCTCTGCAGCGACATTCCGCAAGTCCTGTATTGGCCAGAATACGTTCGCCACTGATTGCACGCGCGTCCAGGCCGCGGTTCGTACCGAATAAGGCAATTGCGCGCGTGTATGGCTTGGTCAGATGAGTAGCAGCCACCTGCTGATTTAGGGAGTAGGGATATTCCGATGCCTTAAACAAGGATTGCAAGGCTGGAGTTTGACAATTTGCGCTAGGCGTTGCTAAAGCATGCTCTGCATTCAGGTGTCATCCAGAATGAGTTGTCAACACGAACGGACTCGGGTATTGATGTCGCGAAGGAAGGAATGATCGCCATTGTCATCAATTCATGGATGTAAGACCAGTTTGATGTACGATGTTGTACAGTCGAAGGAGCTGGACAGTGCGTGCAGCGATAAAGGAAGGATGCTGACGTAACTAGCGTCTCGTGTTTCCAGTGCAGTGTGCAGTGGGTTTCTGCAAGCCTACATCAAGCACCACCACTTTCCAAAGATTGGTTCACGAAAGACTCTGATAATTGCGAAAATCTGACATAAGCTAGACCAGATTGCATAAATGCTTGTTTGCGTTAAGTTTTGAGACAAGGACGACAGCGTACAACGGTACAAGTCTTGATATTTGTCGTTGTCCACTTGTGTACACAAATCAGTTTTCAATTAGCATGGAAACGCAGGCATGACTGTCTTGAACGCGTCCCTGGTGGTTGTTCACCATCGTCGACTGAGGAGCTGTAAATGTTTCCACTCGTTTTCAGTAATACATCCCTATGCTTTGCAGAAGTGAGGGGATGTGATATGCTTTCATATGCTGAGTCTCGGAAACCTCCACGTACACCAAGTTCACTACATTCTTGTGTATCGAAGATGAAAAACATCTAGATCATGATCGGTCAGGGGATGCGCAAATGGTGGAGCATCACAAGGTGCAATAACAGAGGATGGGGAAGTTCGATGCACCAGACGCATTGAGTCCGAATAGTAAGACCTTGGTCAAATTTGTATGTATAAGGTTCGATAAGACGAAAGTATCAACAAGAATCCCCCCTCTCGCAAAATACTCTCATAAAAGTCCACTCCGGACACCCCTACAACACTCTGCTCCAATGAATGCAACTACTAGTACAATTGCAAACGACCCGACGAGGGTACATAGATCCGTTTACAAGTTGTAGCGGGACTTGATGTTCCTCCACCAGTCCCTCGCCATCCAAGCGTCAAACTCAGTGATCTCCTGAGCGCTACCAGCCAACATAATGAAGTTGGTGATACCAGAAGGAGTCCAGTCATAGAAGTCGTCGAGCGCAAAAGTGTGACCAACCTCGTGGAGGAAGATGTGGATGTTCTCAGCATCGAGGCTCTCCATGAAGTACTCCTGCGCAACGCGCTGGCCCCAGTCGCCACCAGCACCACCGCTGAAGCCTGGAGTAAGCCAGAGCGAGTTGTCGTAATGGCGGTCGGCACCGGCCTCACAACCGGCATAGCTGCCGTCGGGGTGGAAGAAGCGGCCGCACGACTCAGCGCACTGAGGAATGCCCTCACCGTCGACGTCGGTGTAAACTTGGATCCCGCTGACGTCGCCCTGCAGGATGTTCTTGTTCTTGACTGCCCAACCTACGACGTTGACATCGACAGTGGAGTAGGGGAAGCCATCAAAATCGGCCAACACAGAGATCCACTTATTGTACTGCTTCTTCAGCGCAGCCTCGACCTGGGTGCGCTGTGCGGCGGTGACGGTAGTGTCGCCTTCCCAACGGACGCAGTAGTTGATCTTGCCTTTGCCAGCCATGACTTGGTCAAAACCATAGTTCTTGAAGCCGAGGGCATCAGAGTATGTCTCGACTTCGTGCTTCCAGACCTGGTCGAGGCCTTCCTTGAGGTTCGAAGGAGGGTTCCAGGTCTTTTGAGACAGGTCACGCTTGGAAGAGGTGGTGGCCCAGGCGTTGGTGTCGTCGAACGTAAAGGTCTTCTCGTCGAAAGCGCACACAGGTGCTGCCGTGCGACGGTGAATGTCGGTGTGTACGTCGCCTGGGATGGCACCAGCGAGGGCGGTAGCGACGACGGTCGAGGCAACGAGCGAGAACTTCATTTTGACGATTGTAGAGGCGTTTCTTTTTTTTTTGAATGATATGGCACTGGATTGCAAAAAGAAGGGAAGGTGCCGGCACCACGGATTTTAGAACGATTGGACAGATTCAACGGAAGAATCAAGAAAAGGAATGCTGATGAAGTGACATATTAGATATTGCAGTCCTTCTTACTAACTTATACAAAGTCCCATTGTGGGGCCCTCCTTGTATGGCGTTGAAATAACTGTGCGACATTCTCCTGTCTTGTTCTCCTCATTGCTTGTAGATGTTTGGAAACGAGTGCCAACAAGTCTTGGAAGTTGTAAACGGCACTTGGCAACGGGGAAGTGTCTATCTTAATAATGCGGAGCGGAGATTTCTAGTCATGTAAGTTGAGTTTGGATCTCATTGTGATCTATCCGCTCGCCAATCGTTACATTGGGCGCTTGTGAGCGAATTGCACGTTTATTGAGTTCTCAATGTCGAGAGTCATATCAATGTGGCTATACTATAGTAATGTGTTGTAGGTGGTGGAAAGTTGGAGAGGGGCTGTAACCTGGAGTCGATCATGTACTCCGAGACAAACGACCCATTCGTGCCATTGTTAACGCAGCAACACGAGCTCGGCGACCATCCTGTCATCGCAGATCTTGATTGCACCATTGTGTCGTTTGTTTCAGGCCCGACCATGTTCTAATGCGTGGCGTTGTGCTCAAAGCAGCGACGCACGGTTGCTGATTCTTGGAGTACGAGCGATGTGCAGAAGCTGTTTCAGAACCGCCAGCAGCGAAATCCTTAGAGCGGCCTATGATCCCGATCGAGATCTCCCTCGTCAAGCTGTTCACCATGCGGCCTGTCTAACGCCTCGCCAAGCGCAGTACTGCCACTTTATTTCCGCCAGTAAGTTTGCACGAACTCGTGCGCCCAATCAATGACTCCAGCCTTCCAATCTCCCATACTTTCCTCCACAAGTCTTTCAAACATCTCGGCAGCCTCCCCTTCGCTCTTCCCCATCCACATTCTTTCTTGAACCTTGCGTACACTGCCCTCCCTCTCGACCTTGATATCTGGAATATTCGCACCCTGCATCAGTGCAAACAGGTTGAGCAGCAAATTTGAACTCTTTCTGAGCGTGCTCCACGCTGTGAAGGCATATTCTTTGAAAGAAAGGTAATTGGGGTGAGCGGCGCCACCCATGCCTTCAATCATCTCACGGCAGAGTTTCATTTGGGGAGCGAAAGGCTTCGGGTCTCGGCCGAGTATATACCCAAAGTCAACGTGAAAGAATGCGCCGTTAGGTGCGATGAGAAGGTTGTCGAGATGCCGGTCCCCCACACCTAACAAATATGTAATGACGCAGTAGCCAGCGCACGATTTGATGTAAGTGTCCATGGCCTCCTTCTTAACGCCAAGGTCAGCATGGGGATCAGGATTGTTAGCGCGCAGGTACGCGAGCAGCGAGCCTTTATGTTTCTGGCATGCGGCAGCAATGCTCATAGATGGTACAAACTGGAATGCGCCTGCAGAAGTGGAAGTTGCAAGGATACGGTAGGGCGTGAGCCTCAGATCGAGGTTTTCTTTCCGTAGCAGACGGTCCATCAGCGTGATGATTTGGATCACGAGTTGATCTTGACGTAGATCATCGCCGTACTTGAAGATGATCGGGTACTTCTGAGAGTGCGTGGTGCGAAAATTGAGGACTATGGGTAGTAGAGAAGACTTCAGCACATTGCAGTTCTCGGGGTCGATGCCGGTAATGTAGACAGAAGGGTCGAGCGGAAGCGGGAGCGGATCGAAGTTGGTAAGTTCGTTTTTCGGGTCAGCGAGAGCTTTCTTGAGGCGTGCAAGTTTAGTCGGGCGATCGCCGCCGCCGAAGCGTACATCTTTCGAGATCTTGGCTAGAATAGTGAGGAGCTCGCCTTGGCGACGGAAGGTGTTGCGTGTTTCGACGCCTTCGGGCGTCTTCTCAAGTTCGACCATGAAGTCATATTCGACTTTGGCGAACAGGTCGCGATGTTCGGGCTCTTGGTCAGTGCTAAAGTCACTGATTTCGACCATCAAGTACCAGTGGAAAAAATTGCCCAATGCGAAACTGTTCGCCGCTCGAGTAACGAGGAAGCGTGCGAGAGAGGAGTCGTCACCTTCACCAGGGGCTTCGTACTTCAAGGCTTGTACCAGCTGGAGGAGATACAGTTGAAGCTCTTCGTCGTCAGCCTTCTTGAGACGCTCGACAGCATAGCTTCGCACGACTGGGTGATCGAAGTGAGGACCAAGCAGCTCGAGCGCATCATCCACATCGATTTCAGCCCATTTTTCAAGAAGCGGAGCAGCCTGGCGTGCTTCTCTGGGGCTCTTCCAGTTTACGCACTTGACGAACTTGGTCAAGGCACGTTTGTCGCGGAGCAAGAAATACCTGAACTTCCAGATATCGTCTCGTTCGTGAGACGTAATCTCCTCGAGCGGGCCCTTGCCCATCAGCAGATTTAGCTTGTCGCGGACGTGCACGTTAGGCTTCCTGTCGCGGTCCAGCGAATCTGTCTGCTGACTGCGCATCAGCTCACGGTGCTTGTCTTCAGCTGGATTGACTCTCCGCCCAATTTCAGGGTCGTAAATCTTGATTAGTCTGCCAGCATCAGCATCTCCATAGCCGATGCCATCTACGTCGATGCCGGGACCAAACGACACTTCGGGTGGCGGGCGCAATCGAACATCTGATTCTACAGGCAGTCGGAGATCAGAGACAGGCGGTGGTGGATATTCGACATCTGTGAAAACGATGGCATGGTCAAACCGTGGGAAATCGATGTCGAGGTAGAACAGCTCTATGTGCTCGCCACTTTCGCTGTCGCCGCTCGTGTTCTTTTGCCGGTTGAGCGCAGCTGCTTCAGCCCTCAGCGCATCACTGCGAATCTTCATCATTTTTTTGTAAACGAGGTTGTCCAGCCATGCGTTTGTCGGCAGATCGCCCATCTCCTGTTTCTTCAACAGGTCTTCCAACCTCTGCATTTCGGCAATCTGCTCATCTACCGCGTCCTCCACTGCAGGAGCCTTTCGGCTTCTCCGGGCTGGCGGAATCACTGATGGCGTTGTAGTGTTGGATAGCCCATCTGCTGCTCTATGACGGTGTATTCGGCATCGTTGCCGTCCCTTCTGCAGTGTGTTGTCTTTGTCGAATAGCGGAATGGTAGTGCCACCGAAAGGCACAGCATGCATGTTTGAGTCGGTGTCTTCGAGAGGTGACAGGTCCCATAATGTGATGGCGAGCTGTGCCGAGGCCGGAAGGTTCGCGTAAGTGACGGGCAACTCGAGCCACTCGTTCCATATCCGCGCGTTTTTGAACGACTTGTAGGCGGTCTGGACAGGAATGGTGAGAGGCTTGCTGTCGGCCCATATCTGTGCTGTTACGTACAGCTCGAAGTGGGGGCTGCACCACTCACGGTCAGGGTCTTGTGTGACTCTCATGTGTGTTGGCTGACGACACTCACTTGATATTGGAGGCCCGGTGTCTGAGATCAGGCCGTTTCAACAGCATCGAATATGGTATTTGCTTCTGATTTCCATCTAAACGATCTCTACGCATTCTTAGCGAGCGTCTCCAACCACAGAACGCACCCTCACATTCGCACGTGCACCGTCAACTCTGTCAGGTCGAGGGACGTCGCAAAGTTGAAGGCTTCCATCGTGAGCGGCGAGGAGGCTGTTCACGATCGCTGCCCATGGGTGCGCGATACGCACACAGCTTCAGTGGGAAACAGAATCACACATGGACGTCCTGGCGAAGGCGGACGCAGAAGGTTCAACGATGGTTGAACTCGGGACGGGTGAAGCGTGGGGTGAGCTATCGAGTGACAGGGGTACGCGTTGGAGCGCTTGCACGTGAGGCAATGACGGATCGCACTTTCCTCGCGCAATCGCGCCAAGCAAACGGGCAGCCGCGTCGTGACCAACGCCTGCGCATTCAACATCAAACATCAACCGTGCCCTTCTTTGTTCGTTTCCCACCTGTGCTGCAATGGCACGCCTCAACACACACCTTTCTGCGACGCCGCAGCAGACACGGTCGTCTACCGTCGATTCTCTCTACCGCGACCCCTCTGTCGCGCCTGGAAACGCCAGCAATGCGCGCGGCTCTACCTATTCCGTGATGAGCCCCTCACAGTCTTCTGATAAGGAGAACATAGCTGTCCAGTCACGCGAAAACACGCCGCAACCGGCCAAGAGGAGGGGCCTGAGCAGCGCGTCAGGAAGGATACCCACGCCAGACACTGGCTCAACTAGTGGTGGCGCAAGCAACAAGCGGAGAAGGACGGATGGTTACAGCGTGAACGAAGCGTCCGAGATGTATGAGGATGAAGACGCGCAAGAGGATACTGACCAGGATGCGCGGGCAGTCCAAGAGGCAACCCAGCCTGAAGACGAGGACGTCCAGAGCAAACAGTACAATCCCAACCAAGACCCCGAGAAGCGCCGCCAAGTTCGCTACCAGTTGCGCGATAACCACCGTCAGCTTGAGGGTGGGTGTTGCAACATCTTTGGCCTGGAGTCAAAAGCTAACAGATGACAGAAAACCGCGACGAGCTGATCAAATCGAACAACACCGGCCTTTACGACCTCATCGTCAGAAACAATACCACCTTTGGAAAAGTGCGACAAACAGCAGATGCGACGGTTGACTCGAGGTTTTTAGTCTCTGCGACTGACATTGCCAGCCAGAAACTCCAAAACAGTCTGCATGGGAGTGGTGGCGCTGGTATCGACCTAGACCAGTTCGTGTCCAAGTGCATATACTTCATGAAGTCTGGAGGATACAGACATGGCGAAGAAGACGCACCAGCGATAGCGGTTGTGGACGATGAAGAAGAGGACACTGGTGACGGTCTCGACTGGGCTCTCTTTGGGCGACAAGCCTGCTTTCCAGGCAACAAGCGGCCGCCCGTATCGAGCTTCCTCCTCGGACCACTCTCGGTACAAAAGCGCATCAGGACGACACAGCGTCGAGCTACACAAAAGCGAGCGCCTGTCGGACCTGCTACACGTCCGCAGGAGGTTGCGGAAGGCGATATTACGCAGTCCGAGAACTCCAACTTGACACACCTGGTCAAGGGTATCAAATCGAAATTGGAAGAGCACATGAATGTTGGAATGGCTGGCGTCGAGAGCGAAATGAACCAACTTTCAGATGAGGAGGAGTGGACGGAGGAAGATCAGAACGCAGCATGCGACCGATTCCGACTTGCCATGACTGCAGATGGGGAGGCTGCAGTCAGCTTGTTTGATTTTGCGGTCAATCCACACGACTTCGGACAAACCATCGAAAATCTGTTCTATGTCAGTTTTCTGGTGCGAGAAGGGAATGCCCAAATCGTCAAGGACCAGGACGGTCTACCACTGCTTCGTATGTGTATCGTAGCTACATTGGAAAACTTACTAACTCCGCACAGTGCCGGCTGCGCCACGTGGTATATCAGAACAACGAGATCAGAGTGCACAAAAACATCAAGCTGTTTTTAGCATCGACTACTCCACTTGGAAAATGTTCGTCCAAGCATATAACATAAGAGAGCCCATCATACCGCACCGTGTGCAAGAGGAAGAGAACAGTGGTGCAAGATGGTACTGATTGTGGCTTCTCAGCAGGGTCTTTGCATCGTTTCGTCTACACGTTGATCGCAACCTCCACATTTTCTGCCTTTGGCCCGCCTGCTTTGGGGCTATTTATACGGCGCACGACTCCTTTTATATCATATCTGATGGGTGGCTTTGGCTTGTTTCCACTTTGGCTTTTCTTCGTCTTTCGATACCCCAGATCTCGTATCAATCTCATCATGGCTTCTTACATGTCCTATGGAAAAGACCTATGGGTGGCTCTTTGCGTCACAGTATCACTTTTCTGGGCTGGCACCAGTCTATTCCTCCAAGCAATCTTCGTCCATGCGAACCGCAAATCTACCTCCATAATATCCTCCGCAGGTTGTGCTTGGCGCAAGTGTCCCTTTTTGAGCGTAGTTACTACCACGTGGGTGTGTAGTTGATAGATGCCGGATGAAAAATAGAGCCAATAAGGAAACGTTGTGCCGATGCATGCTTTGGACTGTGGTTTCAGGTAAAGCAAACGCCAGAGAGCGTATCGATTTGTGCTGACTCTGCTGGAATCGTTGGTTCGATAGTGCGTGACTGTCACCGCTCTGCGTGCCAGGGGCGATGCAGCTGGGAACTCGACAAGGAATTGGTAGCCGATTTCAGAGTACTGCAAAACGAGGCAGCCCCCATATTACTTCCGGAATTGGAACAATCTTCCTATTGTCATCCCTTCACTGAACGTAATGGGTTGAAATGTTCCCTTTGAGAGGGCGCGATGTTGTAGACATGAGTGAATATCACCAGTCGCGTGCCCATGCATAACCCACAGAAGCAACTGACAGGGGTGTATGCGGGAGCTGTCTGTTACATAAAGTCAATCACAAGATACCAGATATCGAGACTTCCAGATACTTACAAGGTCGCCCCGAACTTTCCAGGGCTGGCGCCGACTCGTTCGTCTCATCTGTTTCAGTGTTGCTAGTCGAGGTAGACCATCACTTTGGCATCCACTTCTAGCCAGTCCTTCGACCTCCCGTTCGTCCATCTTTCACAACTGGCATTCCTTCCGCTAGCTTCAAATAGTTCTACAAGTCCCTGGCCAACGTTCCACAGTGCCTCAAGACACGGCTCCCCCTCAATGTTTAGGAAGCCGCAAGTATGGGTCAGTTTGATTTTGATATGGGAGAGTGTCGCGATGCCGACAATCTGGCCGAGCTGCAAGTGTTGTACGGCTTCGCTGCCAGACTGGAACGTGTGTTTACCGGGATTGTATACGTCCGGCTTCAGAATGTCCTCGCAATCAATGGTAATTGTGATTTTGGTATTGTGCAACTTTCGCAAGGTTTGGTGTCTCCCAGAAGTATCAGCCACGGAACTTGCCGAGGGGTCCATACTAGCATAAATCGTTAGGCACCGTGGGAAGAATACTTCATCAAATTCCAACTCACTCTACAAAACCCAGTTGGACGTCGGGATTTAATGCTGAAGGACCTGGGTTAAAATGATCAAAAGGGATAAAATGGTTGTGTGGGTTTCGGATGTCTGAAGCGCAAAAAGGGTAAGAGGGGAAAAATAGATAAAGAGAGAGCTTGACTATGCGCTGCTGACAAGGCTGAAGCTCGTTTCCATGGTCACAGCTTCTCCGTCCTTCGATTTGCTAGTATATACCAGTAGACGTGCGATCTCCATTGCCTTTCGAGCACATCATAGCCCGAACGAGTGAGCTTCCTCTGCCAGCTAACCCAGACTGGCCCAGAAGCCTCTTGAGAACGCGAGAGTTCTAGAACAATGTACCTGTTCGTGTGTCACAGGACCCTGTCCATGGGACAGCTCACCGGTACCAGGAAGCGAGCGCGCAAGCGGCCGTTACTATAACCATGGAGATGCGAGGCTGGCTCTGTCACTTAAGATTGATCTTGCTCTCCCTCACGGGCAGAGTCCGCACCCACGAAAATTTGGCGCCACGAACCAGCAAAGCCATCGAGATGCAAATTATAAGCTGATTACTAACACACGGCCAGCTGACATCGTTTGCGGACTGGTGAATTGGACCAATCGCTATCACCGATTGGATGGGGCCGCGGCATCACTATCTCAGCATCATACCGACCGCAGCAACATCCACAGTTCGTTCAAGTGCTCGAGACGCATTTCACAAATATCATCCGTCAATCCATCAAAAACCCTCACACATCTACACACCAACGTATACTGTTCATACCCGAGCTGTGCAAAGGCAGGACCCTCGCGGTAACTATCGCAAGCTAAGACGGTTTCATGCACCCGCGGACTTTGTGGCGTCTGGCATGGATGCCAACCGGTATTCTACCTTTGGTACCTCGTCGCGAGTCCCTGCGTGACTCCGGAAACCGGACCGCAGCTGAGGGCCAATGAATTACCATCGGTCGAATAACATTATCGCTGCAGCCAACACCCCGCCATACGAGAGTCTATCGTAGCAGTTAAATCTCCACCGCTCCAAGGGTTGCGTCCCACAAGACTCAACAGAGAACACTAAAAAGAGAAAAAACGAGTTTCTTATAGTACACGATGGTGCCGCTGATACCTCCTGCGCGTGAGCTCGGAGTGCACAGTAGACTACTGCAATGTTACAGCATCATACTAGCACACGTATCGTGCTGCGAGCGGCCCATCAAAGAAAGTTTACAAGCTGTCAAGAATCACGACTTCAAAAGGCGAAAGGGCAAGATATACTAATAACAAAAAGCGTACAGATCGTCGGCCTTTGCTTTCTGCACACGCCAAACACTACTCAACCATAACATCAACCTAAGAAAAGAGACGATGACCAATCTCTTGACGGTCACATTAAGCTGACTTGAAAACCATCTCTAGCAAGTCTCAAAAAAAATCTTGGGAGGCAACTCAGAGTGTTGAGCGGGTGCTAGACGGAAGACCCATCTACAGTACCAGTACGGTACGCCGACCCCAAGCATCTTCGTTTCGGTAGCGCCGGTTACCAGCGCGGTGAGGGAGCACCATAGATGTGGAAGATGTCGTAAATTACTGTCACACAGATGCAGCAAGCACGGGGCAGTCAGTGCAGTGCAAGGTCCGATCGGTCGATCGATCGATTCATTCCTGCGCGTGTTTCAGCTACAACGTCCGCAGCTACTAAGGCTCGCTCTTTGCCTGGTAGAAAAGTGGTACCCTACTTCAGCATGCCAACGGGATACTCGGCTATCGTTACTTTATGAGCTTTCACGCGTCGCTTAGTACATCATTCCTCGGATTGCGTTCTCTTGTGTGCGCTCATGGAAATTCGTCTATTCTTGTAGTGATGTGCCTGTTTTTACGTCACGTCTAAACAAACTCCAGGCATCCGTTCCTGTTACCAATTCTCTCATCCAAGTTCAGTGTCCTGGTGTGCCATTCAGGAGCAAGCTCAGCTTCCAGCTCTTGCCCACCACGGCTCAACCTCACGTTCCTTGCCGACGCACCAAAGTTGCCTCCGCCACGGCTTCCACCGCCAGGCACCTGCAAGTTCTGACCTGGCCAGATTTGGTCGGGGTTGCTGATGTTGTTGTGCCTTGCGAGGTCCTCGTACGAGCAGTGGGAGAATCTGCTGGCGATGGCGCGGAGTGTGTCGCCCTGCTGAACAGTGTATGTCGACGCGCCGTTACTACTGCCCTGCGACCAGCGGAAGCTGCCGCCGTCGTTCTCGATGACCTGGTTCAAGCTAATGGTGCTAGACTGATAGGAGCCGTCGGGGCGGCGGCACTGTGCGTGCAGGTTGTATTCGCCGTGAGCATCAAGGCGGATGTCCCTCGACGAGGCAGTAAAGTTGCCACCGAAGTCGCCTCGAGAGCGCTCGTCGCCGCTGTTACGACGCTGTTCGTGCTGAGGTGGCGCGCCACTATGGTGTTGCTTGTTATATTTCTGCTGCTCTTCTTGCTGCTTCTCCCACTTCTTCTTCTCATCACGCTCATCTTTCCAGTCGCCTACTGCGTCTTGTGCCTTGTGTCCTGCGAAGGCACCGGAGATGGCACCGATAATGGTACCTGCGGTGCCGTGGCCTGCTTGACCGCCTAGCTTGTGACCACCAAAGGCACCAGCCGCACCACCCGCGATACCGCCCATGATACCGCGGTCACCCTCTGGATCACCCTCGCCACTGTACTGGTTTTGGTAGCCCTGGTTATGCGAATTACGGCCGGAGTTCGAGGAGTGTGCCGCAGCAGAAGGATATTGTTGGTACTGAGGAGGCTCCTGGCCGCCGCCATACTGCTGCTGGCCGCCGTACTGCTGCTGACCACCATGGTGCTGCTCCTGGCCGTAGCCGTTGTTTTGGCTCTGGCTGTAGAACTCGCTAGCTTCGCCACGATGCTGTTGCTGGCCGTAGCCGCCACCGTTGTTGTAGTCGTTTTGGCCGTAGCCGCCGCCTTGGTTGTAGGACATCGTGCTGATTTGGTGTTGGTACGAAAGGGTTGAGAAGTTTGTCAATCTGCAAAAGCGCAGCGAATCCTTCCTCATGGCGCCATCTCTTTATATACTACCCCTTCTGCCCCTCAATGTGGTGCCATTATACCACGGTACGTTGTGTCATCATGCGCAGCACACGAAAGTTGTCTCAGCAACAGGCCGACACCGCCACTTTCTGCGGCCACTTTGTGGGGTTGAGCTGCGATCCATCGTCACAGCAAATCCACCTCAGCCACACCTGGGCCAATGGGGCAGACAACTTGAGATTGTGGTCGCGTTCTGCGGTCCATGCTGCGGAAGAGTCGGCGTAGAGTGTGGTCGAGAACAGAGGGCCACGTAGCGGCTGCAGGGTTCGACATGCAGGGTCTCAGGGTTGGAGCTTAGCGCTGTTATTTTTGGTCATGACGAGAGGAGGCTGGCTGTGTCAATTGCGCACCACTTCTTCTACCACAACAAAGCACTTCACAGCCCTTCGGTGACGACCGTAAGATTGATCTGCACAGCACCTGATGTGGTGGGTAGCCCTAGAACCTTGTTTGTGTTCTGGGCTGATACGATCGTCAACGGCCGTGCATCCGGGAAAAAGGACCGTTGGCAACGGCGAATGAGTGCTAGGGTAGGTGGCCTGGAAAGAAGCATCAAGGTAGAGATGCTGAGAACGATGCGCTGTTGTCTTCTTTTATTTGCGTTTTTTTCAATCTACCTGTCGATCCGAGTTGTTCCCGTTTTCGACGCCGTCCTGTTCCATCTCCTCTTTTGTCCACTTTTCCACAGCAATGACACGAGACTCATTGAAGGGAACTCTCCGTCATTCTCGTAACATCAAGCTCTGCGAACCTGTTGTGCCTCGCCACAGTTCCCGAGCAGCAACATAACCTTGGATAGACTCGCGGTAAACCTGAAGTACGACGCTTTGCGCATGGCAGATGCCGGTTTTTGTCCCTGTATCGTGGCTCCGATTGCCAAATGAGGGCTGAAATGAGGCTTCAACAGCCTGTAACCGGCTCGGCAACTTCTGGACTTGCAAGGTAAAGTAGAGCGAGCGTGCACGAACATTGGCGCAAATGAGACGTTTCACCGACTTTCCCCCTTCTAGTCCTCACGTGACGGATCTGCTGCTTATCTTGAGTCAAATGCGCACTCCTGCTGTTTTCAGTACGTTCGAAGAGACAAATGGATTCATATGCTGGTCGACAACTGGGCGTTAAGCCCACCTTTGCCCGGATGGATTCGCATCAGGACGGATTGGTATATCAGAATTTTGACTACTTACCAGTAGCTCCAACGGCTGCCCGCACACCGACCAATCTCCATCTCCTCTCGCTTCCCCGCGAAATCAGGGACCAGATCTACTCCTACCTCCACCAGCCACGCCAATTGAGGTGGGAGCTTAATAAACATGATGTTCACTGCGTAGCCATGCGAGTACCTAAAGCGCCCGTAGCGGCTGTGCTCCGAACATGCACCCGTTTGCACGAGGAGTATCGAGAATCGCGTCTGCTGCGTACCCTCGCTGCGACAATATCGACAACACGAGCAACAAACCACGAAACTGCCGCTCTGACCGATCTGCAATGCCATGCCGTCGAAGGGTCAGTAATTATGCATGCAGTGCCAGCACCGATCGAGCATGTCGCAACACTACTCGCGTCCATTAGGGATCTGACAATCTTGGTCAACAACAAGCGATCCATGACTGAGGATTCGACAATATGGAGCGAATTGCAAACTCTCGAATCCATTCTGTCGCCATTCCATCAGACACTATCCACAATCCGGATCGGCATCCATCAATGGCAAGATCCGCACCCACTCCAGATGAACTCGAGGCACGAAACAAAACGCTACACCGACCCAAGCCTAGACACCTCATCCTTCATGCCAACACCAAACACCACATTTATGGGCAAACCTCTCGTCCAGCAAGCCGCCGGTTACCGCTTGCAACTCGTACTCCTGCAACTCCACCCATCAGACCAAAGAGATCTCCTGGAGCGGTTCCATCGCCACAAAACTGGCGTGTATGTGTATAGCAACGAATCTGCTATCAGACTTGTCAATAACGGTCTTTATTGGGATGAGGCCGAGGTTGTGGCTGGGTTTCCGATGAATTGCAGTTGGTTCAATATGCAACGCTCTATGAATCTCAATCTGAGAGATCGGTTTGACGCATTTGGCGTTACGGATGCGTGGATTCAGACCGAGTATGGTCCCATGGCGCGCAAGATGGTGGAGTGGAGGGAGAAGAGGGGGCTGGATGCTGTCGACTGGGAGGCGTGATGAGCATGATCAATGTAAATTACTTGTAGAATTTTGTTCCGTTTTAGCAGGGCGCACGGGGTTTTTCTTAGTCTAGAGTTTGCATTATTCACTTTCTAATTTTCTGCACGGGATTACTACTGGTAGTGACAGTATAAACCCAGATGACGAGGACTCTTTTCACTGTTCAAAGTATCGGAGTATCTGGCTAACACGAAAGGATCGTCGGTAATATGCCGGACACTGAACGGTTGTCCTTCAAACCTAGACAAACACTGCAGGGCGTAGGTGTCCATACTACTGGACTCAACTCTTTTTCGGCCATATGTATATGATTGCTATAACAAACAGTGTCGCTACAGAGCTCGTATCACAAAGAATGTGAGAGATATCGAGCAGATTTTGACAAACAGCAGAGGAAGGTAAGAACGATGCGAACACTCATGTATAGATACAATACAACTTCAATTTCTCATGACTTGAGCATTCCATCATGCTCCACTAAACGGAATACACCAGTTCTATTTCCTGCTAAAACGACTTCGCCTTAGCTCTGAATACCTGAGCAACTTATCTCCTTCCAATCAACAATTTGACGAATTCGCGCTTTGTCCTGCTCACCTCCTTGGGAGGCAACAGGGCGACAATATCTGATTCAAGCTTGACGGGCATATTCCAGGTTCTAACTTCCCGCGAAGTCCAAAATTCTGCGCGAGAGCGTCTCGAGGTGTACATCAACGCTCGTAACGTAGCGAGCTCCTTTGCCGTCACTGTATCGGATTCGGCACAAAGCGTGCAGTGGATGGCGCGGCCTGTTGCATGCTGCACCAATTTCAGTCTGTGGAACTCGTCGGGTAGTCTTGGGGCTTTAGTTGGCAAAATTGTAGCTACCTGCCCAATCATTGCAGACGGTGAAATGTGGTTGTTTTCCGTCAGTCGAAGCGTATGTAATGCTGGCGTCGTGGACAGCAGCGCCTCAAGCATAGACATCGGTTCGTCGTTCATTGTTCGAGTATGTGGATGGTCAAATCGCAACGTTGCGATCTTGACATGAGACAGTGCATCTGTGAAGAGGGCAAACAATCGTTAAGCAGCAAAGACACAGCTTGTGCACGGGCGATTTTCGCGACGGAAGGCAAGAGCCAAGTTTGAGTTACTCATTGTAACATAATTGCATCTATCGCAATGTACAGCATAAGGTATCTCGAAAAGCACGCTCAATAACAAAAACCAAATCTCATTACGCTTGCAGTTGCGAACTAGCGACCACCAATTTGGCCCTTAGGAATAGGCCTGACCCACGCCAAGCAAAGGTTCAGCGCGATAATCATGCAGCCCATAATCCAGAACACACGCGCATACTGGCCAGGGTGGTAACGGAAGATGATGGCAAAGATGATACCACCGAAGTTGCCTGTCGCGCCGACAATACCAGACAGGATACCGTTGGCGTGTGGGTGGATGTGAGGCACGAGCGCAAAGTTCGCGCCGTTACCGGCTTCCATGAAGATGGCCATCAGCGCAACGAGACCGATCATAGTGTCGAGGTTGTGAGGGTTGAGCTTGCCGATGACGATGAGGAAGATACCGCTCATGACACCGACGAAGTGGATCCAGAACTTCTTCGCCCACAGGCTGCCGTTGGTGTACTTGTAGATCAGGTCACCAATGAAGCCACCGAGGGGGCGGGTAATGACGTTGAGGAGGCCGAACATGGCTGCCCAGCGACCGGACTGGGTCTGACCGAGGGAAGGGAAGTTCTTGAGGTAGTAAGAGCCAAGTATGGAATTGATCGCAAGCTCGCCACCGAATGAGCAGAAGTAGCCGGCGCACAGCATGATGGTCTGAGGGGAGGCAAGAACCTTCATGGCTTCCTTCAAGGTAGGCTTGACAACAACTTCATGCTGGATCTCGTCGAGCATTTGGCCGTTATCAGAAGTGGAAGCAGACTCGACATCACGCTCAGGTGCGTTCTTCTTCTCGTCGGAGGAGGAGATAGACCCAGTAGCTGTCGCAGGCTTGTCCATGATACCACCAGTGGTAGGAACGACAGTAGCATTGTGAGTGCCGTGGACGACGACGGCGCCACGCTCCGCCCAAGAGCCAGTAGGTGTGTCGTCAGTAAGGAGGAGAAGACCAGTGGCGGTGAGAGTGATGAGGATGAACGGGACAATGAAGGACACACGCCATGCCACGTGGGAAGAGAGACCACGTTCCAAGCGAAGTGAGTCGTAGATGGCAGGCATGACGAAGCTAGTCGTTGTTAGCCGTGCCGGATAAGCTATATGTATGGATACTTACTAGGTGATACCACCACCAGAGTTACCCCAGCCGCCAACGAGTGCGTTCGCGGTTCCGACAATGTTCCTGTCGAAGAAACCGGTGGTCCAGACCTGGCAAGGAACGAATGTGCCGCCGAGGATGCCGACGAAGAAACGGATGAAGTAAAGGCCCATGGCGTTCTTCGCAGTGCCTGCAAGCGCTGTGGGGATAGCACCCATGAAGAGCAGTGCGGCAAAGGTCTTGCGGGGCCCGATGGTGTCGCACATAGGGCCGGCGATCGCTCGCACGAGCAGTGTCGCAGTCAGTGCTATGATGTTGGAGTTGGCGACCTCATTCTGAGATAGGTGCATGTCCTTCTTGATACTGATGCTGAGCTGCAGAGGCGTTAGTCACATACTTGATTGGGCCGACATTGTGGGTCATCATACCAGAGGCGGAAACGCGTACCTGGACTAGTCAGTATGCTGTAGAGCCAGATTAGGATGGGGTGAGTTCTTACCATGACCAGAACGCAATGAAGAATCCGAGATAACTGAAGAAGAACACGCGGCCATACTTGTTGACAGGGTTGAAAACGGGGATCGATTTTGCCTTCTTGTTGTATGGATTGATCTCTGGCGCTGACCAGAGCTGCTTCAATTGGAAACCCATTCTGGTGGAGAAAGCGATTTGCAGGGACTCTGGGGAATCTGTGTGGAGAGACTGGGGTGTATGCGGGGCCCTGCTGGAGAGAGGAGCTGCTGGATGCCTGCAGATAAGACGTGAAGATACGGCACGAGAAGTTATATATCGGGCATCACAGACATCGAATTAACTACTTCCGCGGTAGAGCACTGTGACGCACGCGTTCCCTAATCCAAGACTGAGCTGCACATCATCCACGGTGCCAAGTGTGATAATTGAACCCCAAGCTTGACACTGGAGGCGTTGGCGTTTTCGTTATCGGTGTTGGCGTCCAGCACGCTTACGACCAGGAGTGCGGGAGCATGCACATGTCGACCGCAGCTTCGGTGCGTCTCCGATCAGCGCTGTGGCGCCGTCTAGCACCCAAAGACGTTTCGGTAGAGCCTCGTAATGCTTGGGTGAACAGTCGAAATGTTGATATCGACAGCGTAACGTTGATGCGGAACAAGATGATTCGCTCAATCGACGCTTGACGTGGGATGGTGGAGACCGGGAAGTTCTCTGGCGGCGGAGCAGGCGTTTTCTTATCTTTGGCTATCTCTTGGCACCTGCTTTCATCCGCTTTGAGACAACCTTATCAGAGCCGCAGCAGATAATAAGAAACACAGCTTTTCCGCGGTCGCGCTGACAATTCGACTGTGTCTACCTGATGATACGACGGTAGTTCTTGTCGTGGCTCGAACTCACCAGCTTGTGGCGTTGCGGTAGACCTGGAGTAGTCTCAATCGACTGTTGGAATTTGGAAGACAGGCTGAGTTCGAAAGATACGAGAGATTTAGCTCTGCTTCGCTGTCACGTAGTGTGTGCTGATTGTGGTGCAAAAGATGGTGAGCTGTTTCCGCATAGTCAACCATCAACCGATCAGCGCTAGTTTCGTGTGGTACATCACGATGCCGATAGCGACCACTATAGTCGCACAGGTCTCATCGCAGTCTCAGATGCCCCAGAATCTTACTCCAGAATCGCTGTGGCCGCTAGGATCGCCCATGCAGCCTGGGGAATTGTTCCTTGCGAGCGGCTGACAGGCCTATCACGGACGTCGACAGTGCCTTATCTCGCAGCGAAATCGATGACTAGCACGGTTCCCGCCTTACCCTCGACCATTTGGTGGGTAAATGCCTGCGAGGGAGGTGTATATCAGCTTGACATCCTCTGGGCAATCGTCATGGCGCTCTCCCAAGCCTGTGTTATCGACATCTGTTGTGCGCCGATTGCACCCTAACTCTAGCTCGAATGTTGAAAGCACTTCAAGTTCAGATCGACCACGAGCCCCCTAGTCCGCGGCGGTATCCTTTTGTGGCTGACGAGGTGTATTGTTGGCGCGCAACCTGCGACGGTCCAGACATGTGAGCGTAGGCTTTCGCGACATCGGACTGTGATGGCCGGAGAAACAACATCCAAGTACCTCCCGCGCATGGATTCTATCGATGCCAGGAGCTGTCAAGCTCAAAGATGCATGGCGCAGAACGTTGGGCCTCGAAGCTGGCCTTGGCGGTGGGTACCTGGATGGAATCGATGCAGTGCCGGGCAATCCGAGGAGATGCTGCAACAAGAGGTCGTAGCCATGCCAGTGGTATCATTGTTGGCAGCCAGCAGAATGACAGCCGCCGCATGTGCTTTCGCTGACAGTTGGAGGTGTTGCGCCGCCGGTGATTTATGACAGACAGTGACGACTACCAGACTTCGAGGTAACTTCGCTCACTCCAGACACCGTACAGCTGATAATTTGTAGGATTGAGTACATACACAAATCTTGCTGTCGTTGAGAAGAGAAAGTGGTGGGGTTGACACGTACATTTCTCTCAGGTTTCGGACCGCGTTACGACAACGACCTCTTGATTCTGTTTTGCTAGCTGGCCATCATCGCAATTGTTACCTGTAGTATGTGCGATCCTGGTCTGCATCCCTGTGGAAGTACACTGTTTTCGCTCGAGTCAGGGCGGAAGCTGGTAGGTTGCTGCTCAGCACAGAGATAGCTCAGAAGGTAAAGCAGAGAGTGTCGCTGACAACCACCTAAGGCACCATGAGTTCTTTGGCAATCCCTTATCCATGAACGTGAAGAGCCTGGTGGGTACTGTTACTGTTCTTTCGAAACGAGTGGCCTGATGCAAGGAACCGTTGATCTACCACATCTTCCAGGCATGTCAGCACATGACACTTCTTCACCGTATCCTGGGCTCTCGTCAGCATATCTACTTATCGGGGTCTCAAACTTCCTTACAACACCACCAGCATAACGCACTGTGCTTCACAAACTCAGATCGTGCATCGGCTGTTGCTTGCTCTCCGACGGATACATGTCTCGAATACCAACGCCGAAGAAACCTGCCCGTATGTCGCGCTGTAACCATATTCAGACGGTACGCAAGCGCAACATCCTACCCAGACTCGCACGATCACGCTCTCTCAACTCATGCAACCCACCACGCCCACCCAGCGCGAAGCTCGCAGGAGATTGTACACTGCAGTATTCCCACGCCACGCAACAACCCCGTAGAGACAGAATCTAGCGTAGTCATCGCACAGCGATAGTAGTTAACAAGGGACAGCCGATCGGAAAAACAAACCGCAGTCGAAGCCTAACTGGCGTAGCGAGGGTGGAAGAAAGACCGTCCAGTCCAGCGCAGCCCAGTCCACCTAACAGGCTCTGCATCGTGTTGTTACGGGAACTGGCCGTTGTTGTGACTGTTGTGGTGATGTTACTCGCCTAATCAAGCCAGTCTATCCGTCATCCGAACAGAAAAAGAGACGAGATAAGACAAGACGAGAGGAAACACCAAGAAGTAAAACTCACAGAGAAGGAACGATGAAACGAAACACTCACCATCAACACCAACATCAACACCGACATCGAATCCCCCTCCCGCCTCTCTCGAACATAGCGACAAAAAACCACACAACCCAAACTACACAGTACACGCGGAACCACCTACCCCACTATACCTCCCTCCCACCGCCACCGCCAATCCCCAAACCACTCGATCCACGAACCCGTGTGTAAGTGAAAACCAAGCGTGGGCGCGTGTTTCGTTGGGATGGGGTGGGACGGTGTCGTGCAGGGCAAGTATTCTAAGCAACGCAGTGCAGTGCAGTGTAAGTAATTTAGTGCAGTGCAGTGAAGTCCAAGCACGCACCTAACGAACCAACTAAACCAACTAAACTAGATAAACTAACCTAGATAAACTAAACTAACACTTTACTCTACTTTACTCTACTTTACTCTTCTCTTCTCCTCTCTACTCCCTTCTACTACTTTCTCCTCCTCTCTCCTCCTCTCTCCTCCTCTCTCCTCCTCTCTCCTCCTCTCTCCTCTCTCCTCCTCTCTACTCCTCTCCTCTGTACTCACGCGTCTACAAGGCAAATATAAACATTGCTCTACTTAGTACTTACTATAGCCTGTATTTACTATATTTACTATTTAAAGCTAAACTAAGCTTAACTAAGCTAAACTAAACTAAACTACTTATTATAGGATAGAATAGAATAGGTAAATTTAAGTTAAGTTAAGACATATTAAGTAACTTAACTATAAAAGCAAAAAAACTAGCCTCTTACTCTACAAATAAGTAGGTATATACTACAACCTACGCTCTAGATTACATGCTATTAGAGGACGTAATTTACTAAGAGTAAGTAGCTTACTAATAACGCTATAAGAGTAGTTTTATAACTATAATACTACTTCTTTCTACTTGGCTTGCTAAAGGTTACTACTACTAGTTTTAGAGAAATCTACTCTAGGCTTACTAATGCAGAAATGTGTAGAGGATTGCCTTGCTCTGCGTTGTTTTACTCTATATTTCCTTGTCTTGCTAGACCCCGTGAGTGGGACTAGGGAGGGTGTGTAGATGTATTGATGGAGTAGGAGGAAAGACAGTAGGTAAGTAAGTAAGTAAGTAAGTGACCAATGGCTCGTTTATAAAACAAGAAGAATAGTGATGGCATGACAGGGCAGTGAAAGATAGTGGATACTTGTTTACAACATTCGTGTCTGTATTTTCTCATGTATCAATACGGCATGGCACCTATCTATGATCGTCCGTCTCGATACCGACTGCCATGGCACGCCACATCCATTCGGCAGGTGAAGTTGCAGCTAAACCATACTATCCAACGCATTCGACCGCGGCCATCGGACCACGTCGACGATGGCGCATCCCTTCCCTTTACGGACAACTGATTTGAGAGACTGAGTAATAAGAAGAAGAATAGGTGAGGGACAAAGACAAGGAGAGAAGTACATAAGCGGAACACAATGCCGCAGTAGAGTAAGAGGTAACTTGGTTGTAGGACCGAGCGTAGTAGAGGGAGAGACTCGAGACGCGAGACGCGAGGCGCGAGACGCGAGACGCGAGGATGCGAAAGCCGCGCCGATGAGCCACCTGCGAGCATCAAAGGCGTACAAAAGGAGAGGTCGTACAGCGACTCTACCGTGTCATGACGGCACGTTAACTAGAAGTCTGGGAAAAGGTGTCCATGCCTATTGGGACATTTTAGCACATGTTCTAAGTCATAAGGAGGTTTCGCCACGCACGGGTCGTCGCCAGCCTGACCATACGCCTCCGTCTCCTCGGGATACTTGTCGAACTGGCTGGCGTCGCCGACACCAGCGCGGACCGGGGGCACATAAGGCGCGTCAATGTCCTTTTTCTGCAGCCTGTCCCACGTTACCTCTGCGAACCAGGGATGGTTCATGACGTCCTTGCTGCCGCCGTGCAGGTTGCCCAGTCGCTTGGTCAGATCCGGGGTGATGAGCTTCTGCAGCAGGTCGTGTGCGTCGGGGTGGATGTAGGGCGGGTACTTGACGCGCGACTTGAGGATGTTTTCGTAGATCTTCATGGGCGAGCCGCCGTCCCAGAAGGGGGTGAAGCCACAGAGCATCTCGAAGATGAGGATGCCGAGCGACCACCTGGGGGGGTTAGCAGAGACAGCAGAGATGGACAGCAGGGGGCGTACCAGTCGACCGACTTGTTGTAGCCCTTGGAAGCGACGACCTCGGGGGCGAGGTAGTCGGGGGTGCCGCAGAGGGTCCATGTGATGTCGGGGACCTCCTTGGCAAAGCCAAAGTCGGTGATTTTGAGGTGGCCGTGGCGGTCGAGCAGCAGGTTCTCGGGCTTGAGGTCGCGGTAGATGATGTTGTGCGAGTGCAGGTAGTCGAGGGCCAGGGTGACCTCTGCGGCGTAGAACTTGGCGACGGGGTTGGGGAAGCGCTGGGACTTGCGCAGCAGACTAAACAGCTCGCCGCCCTCGACAAAGTCCATGACCATGTACAGGTTCTTGGAGTCCTGGAAGGTGCCCCAGAGGGTGATGAGGAAGGGGTGCTTGACCTGCTGCAGCATGCGGCGCTCGTCGTTTGTGTGCTCGACCTGCTTCATCTTGACGACCTGGGCCTTTTTCAGCACCTTGACGGCGTAGAAGCGCTGGTTGTGCTTGGACTGGACGAGGTGGACGCGGCCAAAGGAGCCGGTGCCGAGGGTGCGCTGGATGGTGAAGTCGGTCAGCGAGTACTTGCCCTTTGTGACGCGGGTCTGGTTGAGGGGCTGCGAGGTGAATTGGACGCCGGCATTCTTAGCGGGGGCGCCGGGCAGCTGCTGGGAGGGCGGTGGTTGTGGTTGTTGTGATTGTTGTTGTTGTTGTGGTTGGTGCTGCTGCTGCTGCTGGGGGGCGCTGTTGGTGGGGTGTATGAGGTTCTGTATGCTGGGCAGGTTGTGCGAGGGCTGGGGGTTGCTGTGCGGGCTCGCGACGGGCTGGGGGCTGTAGGCGGGGTTCATCGAGTCGGTGGGCTTGTGTGGCGCAGACGAGAGGAGATTCGCGTGGTGGTTGGTGGTGGCGTGGGTCGAGTCGTTGGTGCGCGTCTTGGTGAGGTGGAAGGAGCCCGAGGTGCGGTTCTTGGACGAGATTGGGGTGATGGGCGAGCCCGAATGGGTTTCTTTGATGGGCGACGTGGGCGAATCGAGGTCCTTGGAGCCGCCCGAGTCCTTCGTGCGCTTCTTCTTGAGGAATCCGAGGGTAGGCATACTCCAGACGACGGACGACGGACGACAGACGACAGACGACTGCAGCCGTGGCGGAATGCGAGCGGTACCCTGGGAGCGGTGCCCTAGGAGCTAGGGGAGCTGGGAGCTGGGCGCTGGGAGCTGGGAGCTGGGCGCTGGGAGCTGCGAGCTGGGCGCTGGGAGCTGGGAGCTGGGCGCTGGGAGCTGCGAGCTGGGAGCTGCGAGCTTTGGCTGGTGCCGCCAAGGGCCTTGAAGCGGGCCGTGGTGCGGAATGCGCGGGGACAGCAGAGGGACAGGCAGGCAGGCAGGCAGATGAATACGCAGGCAGATGACTACGCAGGCAGATGGACACGCAGGCAGACAGACGCGGGAAACGGCTTGGGCTACTGCGCAGGCATAGGCGGCGAGGAAGGGGAGCGATGCCAAGGGCGCGCGCGCAGTGGTGACGAGACGGCGAGGGCAGCGCAGTACTACAGTAGTGAGGGGGCTGGCGTGTGGTTGAGACGTCTTCGCGGGGGAAGCAGCGATTCAGGCGACGCAGCCATCCAGCGAGCCACCTGCACCGCGCCGTCACCCAGCGTGCCAGCCCACCGCGCCTGTTTCACCCACCCACCACCACCATGTTTCGTCCTGAGCGTTTGCAGCAGCATCAATTGTCTGTGATGCCCATGACTGTCTGTGATGCCCGTGACTGCCCATCACTGCCACTCAATGCTGAATGCCACTCAATGCCTACGACTGCCCCTCAATGCCTACGACTGCCCCTCAATGCCCATGACTGCCACTCAATGCCACTCGCGGCGTGGCGTCATCGTACCAGTGACCGACTCTGGCCCGCTTACTCACCCCCTCTGGTCGAGACTCGGCCCTACTGCTTTCATCATCATGATCACGCTTCTCGTACCGGAAAAACTATCCACGTTCAATTCGTCTTCATCATCATTCCAGCGTATATATCGCTCATAGCTCATCACTACCTTCACCCCCGCCCAGTCCCGTCAGTACCACCGGCGAGTAGTACTCGAGATCCAGCCCACACACTTCCATGCGCTGCTGTCGAAACCCCTCGTACAGCTTGCTCCACGCCTCCTGCGCCTGCTCGTTCTGCGGCCGCAGCTTCATCCGCGTCGAGTAGGGCATGTCGTATTCTGGCCCTGGTATCTCTGGGTCCGACAGCCGCACAAACGTCGTCGACTGCTCAAATGCCGTCGCGTTGAAGTGCTCACTCGCGGCCCGCAGCGCCTGCGACTCGTACACGACATTCCCCATAGACAGCGACCACTCTGAAATGAGCGACCCCGGTACCGCAAATGTCTCCCGGAAGAGTTCGAGGTCCGACCCTGGCTTGCTCGTGCCCAAGGCTTTCAGCTGCTGGAAGCTTGCTTGGGTAGGGTGAATCATCAACAGCGACATGGACATGTCATTCCTCTCTGACGTGGCTGGGTACGCTGCCATGGGCTCCGACTTGGAGAAGGCTAGCAGCGAGTCCAACGACGAGGCATCGAGCAGCACCCCCGGCCCTTGCAGGTAGAGGAGTCGCTCGTACTCCACCAACGAGTACAAGCTGGCCAGCGAGTACGACGAGGGCAAGCTGCTGTCTGCGCCATCCAGCATGGGCTCCATCGGTATCAGCGTGACCCCGTACCTTCTCGCCGCCGTCCCCAGCAGCCGTCTTGTTGTCGACATCTCTGCGCTGTACCCATTTTCACCAGCCTCCTGCAGCCACGGCTTCGGAAACAGGAGCACCCTCTTCGCCGGGCTCTTCATCTTATGCAGGTCTGACAGCAGCATCACCGCGCTGCACAGCTCCACGTGTTGCCTCACCACCTGCACATACCCCAGCCTGCTCCAGTCCAGCTCCTGCCCGCTCATGTACTGCGCCATGGTGTCCTCCGCCTCAGGCCTCGTATCTAGGGGCCGCGCCCATTTCTCGTCCAGGGTTGGCGGCTCGATTGGCTTGGGAACGGGGAGAGGTTTGGGTAAGCGCGGTTTGATCGCCGCCTGGAGGTTGTGGACGTAGCGCTGTTGGAGGACGTAGCCAGAGAGGAAGAGAGCAAATGTGAAGGCAAAAACTTGAACACGTCAACGTGCATGTCATCGTGAAACAACCTCAAATGCACATACCGATGATAGCAGACAGAATGACAGACACCTGCCCGCTCGAGAGCAGCAGCCTGCCCATGGCTTTGAATCAGATCGGGACGAAGCAGAGGATAGGATAGCTCTTAGAAAGGGTCAACCAGATAGCAGTAAGGGTAAAGAGGAATGCAGCAGCTCGTGCAAGCAAGCGTCTGTCGAAAACGCGTGTGACGTTGCCATGTGGGCCAGACGCTCGCAGGGCTGATAGTTGACAAGACGCCGTCGCGAGGGGCAACAATCGACAAGCCGGCGAGCAGGGGTGCCTGGCTCGAAATTGTTCGCGGCGCAATGCGACAACCTTCACACCAACACCCACCAAACGCAACAAGCCATATCTCGCCGCCTCTACCATTCTTTCTTGCTCACCCCGCCTCGAGCATGTCCTAAACACCCGCCATCCATCACAGACGAACCGCACCATGTCCAAACCGCAGTTCGACCGCGCAGACGCGTCTGCCCTCCTCGACGACCGAGGCTACTCAGGCGCTTTGATCCGCGGGCAGAACCCCGCGCTGCTCTTCGAAAAGGGCGTGCGCGAGCGCATTACCGAGTCATACTACTGGAAAGAGCAATGTTTCGGCCTCAACGCAGCGACGCTGTGCGACCGCGCCGTGGAGCTCAAGTTCATAGGCGGCACGAGCGGCATCACAGGGCGGCCGACGCCGTTCCTTTGTCTTGCTTTCAAGATGCTGCAGCTGGTACCTGAGAAGGCGGTTGTGCTTGAGATGTTGAATTTCGGGGGAGACGAAGACGAGGAAGACGATGATGTGAAGGTGGAGACGCGCGACAACGGGGAAGCAAAGGACGGAGAAGAAGAGGAAAAGAAGAGGGATCTCAACGCCGAGGGAAAACTAGGAACATTCAAATACCTCCGCTGCCTAGCAGCCTTCTACATCCGCCTTGCCTGGGACCCAGTCGACATCTACACGACGCTGGAACCGCTACTCACCGACTACCGCAAAATCAAGCGCCGACTGAAAGAAAACTTCAGCCTAACCTACGTCGACCAGTTCATCGACGATCTACTCACAAAAGAACGCATCTGCGCAACCAGTCTGTGGAAACTGCCCAGCAGAGCCAACCTAGAGGATCTGGACATGCTGGAACCCAGGGAGAGTCCGCTAGGCGACGAAGTAGACCTCCTCGATGAAGAAGACGAGAAGGCGCGGCAGAGGGAAGTCAGTGTACATAGCGACCGCAGCGCGACGAGTTATAGGAGTCGCAGCTACGACAGCCGGAGTCGAAGTCGCAGCAGAAGCTTTGATAGTAGAGATCGGAGGAGAAGTAGAAGCAGGAGCTATAATAGTAGGGATCGACGCCGCAGTCGCAGCCCTAGTGAGAGGAGCAACAGGGAGAGGAGTGCGAGCCGAACTCGGAGTAGGAGTAGAAGTCGAAAGGACTGAGGTAGCGATTCATGAAGTAAGACTGTCATATACGATTTTCACGAAAGCAACGTTTTCTATCGCTATCTAACGATTCCGCATACCTCACTAAACCCCGAACCACGGTTCAGAACCGCTACTTCCTCTGCCTTGGTACCTTGAATCGTAGTTATGGTCGTTTGGCCGTCCAGCTGACCAACACGGCCAACGGGAGGGAGTAGAAGAGGAGGGAGAAGTCAGCTGATGGGTAGTTGAAAAAAAAAAGAAATTTTGTTCAAGACCCTAGACCTATGGTTCAAACCGAACCATTGAACTACAGTGTATACTACCAGTTGTCTGCTACAGCTTGTTGGGAAAGTGGTTCCCACCGGTACCTACTACCTGATTGGATCTAGTTTGTTTATCTTGATAGCGCGTCTTTGCCGTCTGACAACGATTAATCTTACACCTCGACACTTCAATCCAGCTTAGGTAGGCCGAGAGTATTCAACGCACCTCACAACTTGAGCTTATGCAATAACAGTTACACAGTTGACCAGACGAGAATCAAGAGCATAGAATATGAGCGAGATAGGGCGTCAGTTTAAAGTCGTGGTGTCGGCGCTAGTGTTGGGCTCACCTTCACCGCAGCCCCACTAGCTTAACTCTTTGTGGACTTTCCGGTAACCACATCTCGGTTCTGAATTACGACCCTGAACTTGGCCTTTGGCTTTCCACACAGAGTGGTCTTCCACGGCACTATACACCGATATTCCTCGGTACCAAGATATGCTCACCAGGGTGCATATTTGAATCAACGCACTCCATAAACTACATCTCATCTCGCTGAAGGCATGGCTTTACCTGAATCCTCTCTCCACCTCCTCACGATTCCACGTGAGATTCGAAATCTAGTCTACGTTTATCTTTACAAAGACCTCGAGCTGCGCTCAGTATCGCACATCGGGGATACGCACGTAATATTCGGTCTGGTAAACGCCCCATGTCTGAACCTAATGCTCACGCATCCCCGAATATACGAAGAGTACAAAGAAAGCGAGTCCTTCACGAACCTCGCCGCAAGTCTAACCAACATCGACCACTTCGCCGACCTCTGGAAATGGCGCAAGGACGCCAAAACCCAGCAACAAGACAGCGAGGCTCTATCGCGTATAAAACACATCACCCTACGATTCACCCACCTCCCCAGCCCATCGCCACAAGACAGCAGCATAACGAAGCTGATCGACGCGCTAGCACTCCGATGCCCCCGCCTCGACACCCTCATGATAGGGGAGTTCAAACACATTGAGAAATACACCGACGAAACGCTACCCAAAGACCTCTCCTTCTCCACCGCAGACACCCTGCTCCGCCTCCCCACCCACATCGTGAACTTGCATCTCACACAGCGCGCCGACTGTCGCTGGTTCCACTCGTTCTGTGCTGCCACGACACCCGACGACGTTACCCATAGCTTCTTCCAGGTGCGCTTGCACACCTTTAGCTCCAGAAACGGCTGCAGATGGCGGTGGACGCCCGAGGGGCTCGAGACGAATAGGACGCCGCCTGGGTACTCGCGGTTGCTTAGGAAGGTGGTGCGCGAGTATTCGGCGCGGATGGTGGAGCAGAAGCCGAGGACGATTGTGGGGTGGCGGGAAGAGTGTTGTGGGGGTGTTTCTGGATGAGGTTCGTGCTGGTGTTTCTTGGGCGATGAGGCGGGGAGGGGAGGATTGGGTAGGGAGGATCGCGTAGGGAGGATCGCGTAGGGAGGATCGCGTAGGAAGTCATGGTGTTCCAGTTCATCTATTGAGACATTGCAGTTCCAGAAACTGATCGCTAAGTAGCTTGATCGGTGATCGTACGATGTCTTTTCTTCTCTTCTGGCGCATATAGAAGCGATAGTATCCGTGCCGGAAAACACAGAAGTCATGAAAATAGACTTTATAGTGTAGCAAAGCAGCCAAACGAGCAAGGAGAACAGCGTAAACTTGAATTCCTATAGTGCTTGATATTTGTCGTTTAATTCTCTAATTAAGAGTAATGTTGATTAACTACTAGACTGTTAACTCTTATAAAGTAGGTAAAGGAGGTATAGAAGTATAGAGAAAGTGTAAAGATAAATTTTTATAGTGCTAGATATCTGTTGTTTAATTACTTAATTAAGAGGTAATACCTACTAACCACCGGTAACCTCCAATACGACGACAGACACCACGAACCGACACTCTCAGCCGCCACAAGGAAGCATCAGCCATCAACCCAGCTCCTAAACCCGTCACGCTCGACTCAACCTCCCCAATTCCATCGTAGCAAAACAAGTACCCACAGCCAACACCGTCGTCAGACACGAACTCCCTTCCCGAAAACCCTGAACTAAACGACCTACGCAGACCCGTGGAGAACCTAACACTCATTGCATCGCTCAATTCAATCCACACTGATAAGAAGCAGTAAACTAGCTGTTAGTGATTAGCGACGCGGCCGGGACTTTCCCACGAACTGGAGGCCACTGATGGGGAGGAGTAGCTGTAGACACGCGTCACACGACGCGCATTTAGCTTTTCTGCAAAAAGAATTTTTGTCTGGCGCCGGGGGAGATGTTTCTAACTAACGTTTTGGAGGTGACGGCTACAGTACAGTACAGTGCAGTGCAGTACCTACCGCTTTACCGCGCTTTGCTGCTGGTTTCGTAGCAGCTGCACGTTCATGTGATTTGATTGTTCGCACACTGAAATTGCTAGATGACGATGATATCGAAAGATATAGGACCTAGTTTAGAGCTGCTAACTTCGTGTATAACTACGCAACGGCGTGCGAGGCATGTTGTAGCGAAGAAGAAGTTAAATGATGTTGAGATGTTGGCTAAGCAGTCGACTCAAAAAACAAGTTGCGTAGACTTTAGTGTACGGAAGAGATCCCTGCATTCCACCTCACCCCATCGCTACCCTCACCACTCTATCCCCGTACGCTCTGGACGCGAGCACGCTGGCAGTCACGCTCCAGTCATCTCGCTACGCGGATTTCTCCATCCCGCAATCGAGGAGCTTTTCGACTGGTGCGATGGTGACTAGGTTGTTGCAGTCGACGTGAACGGCACATGACTAGGATTATTCTGGGTGTCTATAGCCTATTTACTCGCTGTCGCTATTACGCAGTCGCTGGACGCGGCACGGTCGGAGGTACTGGGACGGAACACATGGCGTTACGCTGTATACACGTTTTTCTCGCTGGCGCGGTCGTCTTCGCCCCGGCTAAGAATATGGGTCTTGTCGGTGCAGGTCGCGTCTCGCAGGGCTTTGGTGGTGGTGGTGTTGATGTTCTGAGCGAGGGTATCGTCGCTGATATGAGTACGTTGCCGGAACGCGCTTTGTAGCTCGGATTCATGGCCATATCCACCGCCTTGGGAAGTGTGCTTGGGCTGACTTTTTGAGGCGTTTTCGGTTGTCTCATGTGGCGATGGCTTGGTTGGCTGGATTAATCTACCTCTGCTTGTGTTTCTTCTCCTCTGAGCGTGTTCTTCCCTCGCTTGAGGCCGCTGGAGCGTTCTAGTATTACGGGATTGCGACGCTTGGACTGGGTTGGTATACCCTTGTTCACTACTGACATCATTTTGTTCACGCTTCCTCTGAGTTGGGCAGGCAACTTGTATGTCTGGAACTCCTTCCGTACTCTCTTACCTCTTCTACTTGGAGTCGTTGTATTGTTAGCATTCGTGTTATATGAACGCAAACCAGAAGTGCCCACCATGCCACATCGCATCTTCAAATCTAGAACGGCCTCCGCTACGCTAGTTGACGTCTTCCTACACGGGGTATCGCTATACTCATTACTTCAGTGGTTGCCGCTCTTTTATCAAGCTGGCATGGCGAAAACGGTACTTCAGTCAGCAGTGTCACTGCTTCCCACCAGCGCTGTAAGCGAAATCGCGGCTGTTGGTGGTGTCACGGTCGTGGGACTGGCGAATGTGGGGTATCGATGGAGCATCCGGTTCTCATGGGTCTTAACGGCAGCAGGAACGGGGCTTGTTGTCTTGCTTGAGAACGACACATCGGCTTCGATGGCCTATGGACTTCCAATCATTTGGGGCGCCGGGATCGGTCTTTTGCTTCGCCTCCTGATTCTTCCAATACAGACGAGCGTTGTGAAGATCGATGATACCGGGCTGGCCATTGGCATGTTCTTAACTTTCAGGCTGCTTGGTGGTCTTGTAGGGCTCCCCACTACTCAACGATTTTCAGCAGCTACTTTGCACACTCTCTCCAAGCGGTTAGCAATCTGCCGCTTCCTTTGGAACACTTATAGGATCCTGAGGCGGCTGTAGCATTCATTCCTCAGCCGAGGACCCTTGATCTGACACAAGAGGCGCTGCAGCCCATCCTTGATGCCTACATGATATCTATTAAAGCAATCATGTACAAAATGACAAATTTTGCCGGCCTGAGGTTCCTGAGTTCGTCTTTCGTAAGCGAGTTGAGCTTGCGAAAGACTGAGATGGGACAGCAGCGGTTCGAGGAATGAACCAAACATCCTAGGCTGGATGAGCCAGAACGACTCTACTGCCGTCTTAGTTATACCATTCTCAGTAGACCTGACAACCTGATATGAGATGGGACGAGGAACGCGTTGTTGTAAGCTTCGATTTGGGCAGGATCGTCGAATGAAGGACTGCAAATTTTCGTAATGAGTGCTTGAAAAACATTGAGTGCTCAGATCGACCGATCTTGATGGGCCCTTGGCGACAACCGATCTACCGTAAGAAAATTATGAACGTCTCTTGTATTCGTTCACGACCGTATCGTACTCTATATGGCGTCAGGAATCCGTTTGTCCTGACATCCGACGGGGTCGTGCTTGTAGCACAAGATATAGCAGGAAACGTTGTTCGCGGTGTATACAGTGGTGTGTGCTTGATTTGTCTTGGATGAAGTTGAGTCGTTGCTGTTTGAGATCGGCCTTAGAGTGTCTTTGCGACGATGACGATAACTCAAGATGTTGAGCCACGTTTCGAGAGTATGACCAGTGCCAGTAGGTAATCGACGTCTGAGCTGACTCCGTAACTACCGCCTGTTTCTTCTTCGAGGTCGATAACACTTTTTCGATCGAGTTGTGGCTTCGAAGATAAAAGCGTGAGTATGTAACAGCGAGAGTAACATGTGAGTTGATCGATGTCTTGCCCAAGACGTGAGCGCCCATAAGTCAAAATGAACTCAAATGGACGTGGGTACATGTGCTTTACCAACCATTGCAACTATCGGACGGACTGCAGACAGTAACAAAGTCGCAATCATGCCGTTGAAAAGAGGGCTTCCTACTCTTCGGCGAAAAGTTCAACTAGGAGTCTTCGTCTGGCTGCGAACTGTAGCACTGCCGGGTCGAGCCATTAGCGCCCAACTGTCGGGCTCGGAAACACCCGACTGTCGCTTTCGGTCTCATCAATGTTATCCGCTTCCACTCTGGTCTCGACCCCTCGTTTGCCAGAAGAACGAGATGCACGTATTTCCGCCATAAATCGTGGTTGTTGAGATGGGGGCGCCACCCGATTGACTGACGGTCTGGACCAAGTGATGAGTGATGGATGCCCTCCTTCACAGGCGTCCGTGCATGGAAGAAGGCCCTCACTGACCGGTGTTCAGCGCGGTATCACGGAAGTGTGGTACGTCAATTTCACCAAAATCACGCTCTAATTCGTGAGTCCGTGAAGGCTCGTCCGCCCCTGCAGTGCTCGACGCGAGGCCAGTAATTACAAGGCCAGGCGGTCTTAGAATAGCTCCGGTGTCAGACTCCAGGCTCAGACGGGCAGTGGATTTGCAACACCTGCATGACTCGGTGGGGTCTGAAGTGGAGTGTGAATGATGGTAGTCGTCGGCTCCTTTAATTTCAATAACCTTGCTCAAGCAGTAAGGCAGACCGTTCGTCATAGATCCGCCGATAGATGCGGAGGCTAACGGTTGTTAAACTCTTACGTGTATCCGATAGTGACTGGGTGTTGCCGTGCGTCCCCTCTCGTTGCTTTCGCACGATCCGCGCGTTGATGCTACAACGCCATAGGAGACTGGTAGAGAGCACAGACTAGGGCAATTTCAGCCGCCTTCGTCATCTTAACTAGGTGCTGCAGGATATTGGTGCATAGACTCGTGCGCAGGTGCACAGCGCCGAGACAAAGTCGTGGTAGGCTCGTGACCACCATTGCACCAGCTGCCATAGCCAAGCACCGAGACAGTACTGCGCAATAACTACTAGAGCACAATATCCGTATTTTCAGAAAGACCTAATCCCACTGTGTTGTGCGGCTTATCAGGTCCCAAACCAGGTGGAGCCGTGTTAATATCTCTCGAGGATGTTGGGCAAGTGCACAGAGCAGAATCTGGCCCTTCGATACATCGACAATATCCACTGTCCCACTAACGTTATCACTTCTAGCGATGAAATGCAAACGTGAAGGTGTGTTATGGTGGCCACTTCTTCAAGTCCCTTCACTGCGGAACCGCAGTGGGCCTCTAATCCGACCCACTGATGTGGTTAGATAGGTATTGCAGTCCACCAGAGATGCTGTTTGGGTGATAGGCTTGCCAATCAGTCACCGGATCGTAAGGGTCCCACAGTTCTCCTAGTTGCATGAAAGAGGCTCTTCGCCCCTGCAGCCGGGTCATTGCAGTCGAAAATCGCAGTTCCTCAGGCGATAGTCGTCTCTCTGTAAGAGGCTGCAACTCAGACTCGTGGCTGTATCCAGACGCTGCGCTCCACCTCCGCATTCCCCAGACACAGCTCCGGGGACGCGGTCGGTAGATGTGAACTGCCGGGGAACGGTGGACCATCCGAGGAATCGCGTGCTGTGTGATGGATCCTGTGTGTCATTCCCGCGTCTGGGGGTGGAGAGCCTCAGGGGAGGCGGTTGTCTGTTGGTGCGATGTCCATCTAGTGACCGAGACAAAAGAAAATTGTCGGAGTCACCTTCCGATCCGAGTGGATCTTTCCCAGGAGTTAAGGATGGGAAGCACTATCTCACATCTCGCTTCCTGCTGCAAATTATCGTGTGAGCTTTTTGATAGCCTTTGAAGGACGCATTGGCTGGGTAAATAATTAGGAACAGCGATAAGAATGCAGGGTGCGAAAAGTTCTCATCGTTGCATGCAAAGTCGGCTGTCGTTGCGATAGGAACTCGGAAAGACCGCTGACTAACTAGCGTCCACAGCTTCTTTGAGGATCACCGCGGGCGCTATTCCAACTTGAGACGCTTGGCATATCTCCACCCCCAGAAACCAGCCGCAGTTCCACGCTTTGCGTCACCAGAAACCTAAACGTCAACGCGCTGCTACAGCCACATCATGAATCAATTGGTGTGTGCCAATCCCTTCTCAGCTTGGGGTTCTATCTGCCGAAGTGTCTAGTTCCATCTGAAATTTCTTAGCGATCTTGTTCATATTGAAGTAACGAAGTTGTGAAGTGTAAGATTAACAGAGCTATCTAGCGTTGCCACGCACTATAGAGATAAATAGACTAGCCCTATCTAGTAATAGCCACCTGTAGAAACTACCTTCTAACAGTCTTTATTTGCACAGTAGCAGTAAAGTTAATCTAAATAAACCTATCTAACGTAAGTGGTAAGCGAGTCGCTCGGGCAAGCGAGTCGCTCACCTTTTTAAGCCTTAGACCTTTGCAACACTATAACTTAACACTACAACGTTGTACTGTAACTTACAGTACGTTAAATTAATCTACTTAGTCTACAGTATCTTTCTTACATATGCGCTTATTATGCCCTGCCTTACTACACCTCCTACAGCGTTAAGAACCCTGTCCACCACTACCTGTTCGCATCCTCTCCTTACGCCTCTTAGCCTTAACTAGCGTATTAGCATCCCTACGCTTAACTATCTCCTCTGCTTCTTGCTAAGATAGGGTCCTACTATGCTAGATCTGCTTCTTTTTACGTGTTTTACGCTTAGAAGCAGCTTTATTTGCTGCTTAAAGCTTAACTATCTTAGCTGCTATTAGCACCTAGGTATGCACTATTATTTCAGCTCCCTTTTAAAACTGCTACACTATCTTATAGATTAATTCTGTTAATAAGCTTCTGTATTCCTTAATTCTCTTTAATATTAGCGTTAACTAAGCTCTAATTTTAGCAGCGTTGCTTAGTGTTTTAGGTTGCTAGGGGGTAGGCCCTAGTAGAGGTAGTAATAGCGTACAAGGCTTTACTTTAAGCCTTAATAGCACTACTTCTAGGTTATCTAGAACTAAGCCTATTGCTTAGAAGCTTAATTAAATATTACTAGATAAGAACGCCTTATTAAAAACCTAAGTAAAGGCAGCTAGGAACGCTTTCTTGTTAATGTAGGTAATGTAACAGTTTGCTAAGACATTAATTTCCTTCTTATACGCCTGCTTTAATAGGGCAAAACACTCTATATTAAGTAGCTGTAGGATGTAGAAGGTGTAAGGAGGCATATAGAGAGTAATAATCTTGCTCTCCTTATACAGATTCTAGAAGGTAAGCAACTTATAGCTCTTATAGCTATTAATAATTAGCAGCTAGTAGCTACCTACTATCTAGGCTGTTGTGTGCTAGATAAAGTGCTTTAGCTACTCTAGGCCTAGTTTATTTGTTGTCTAGCTATTCTTGCTAACACTAATCTGCTAATCCTTTAGGTTGTAATACTAGGCTTAGTTATAGTTCTTTGCTTTAAAGATAATAAAGAGCAGAATAACCTACCCTATAGCATTAATCGTAGTAATTAACATTGCCTATTTATAGTTACTAGGCTAGACCTGCAATAGTCTAAGACGCCTCTTAGACGTAGTTACTACCTTAACAGACCCCTAACACCTATCTAGAAGCTAGTCTTGTTAAAGTTATAGGTATCTTTGTCTAGGATACTATACTTAGCTTTAACATTGCGTATAAGGTTAAACTAGGGGCTAATAATAGCTAGGTTGCTGCATAGGACTTTCTAGTAATCGCGCTGTCTATTTACCTAAGACTTAATCTTAGGCTTCTAGCGTATAAGGTTCCTAGCCTATTTTTTCCTAACCTAGCTACTATAACAGGCAGCTAGCAGTTAATTAGCTATTTTATGTACATAGCTAAGCATAGAGGCAAAGCCTTGCGCGTTAAGCTTCCTTATGTATTGTATAACTGTGTCCTCTTTAACCCTAGTAAGCTAGGATAAGTTAGGATAGGAATTGCGTTATAAGGTAGTTTTAGCGCGTTAGTTAGAGAGTATCCTTTAAGAAACGTTATAGATAGCAGTAGCGCGTCGCTAGCTTAGCAACGCGTTAGATTTTATAGCTTAGATAGCAAGGACTATTCTATCCTTACAAGAAAGCAATTTAAGATTAGGTTGTTAAGACATTAGATAAAAGGTTAAATAAAGTGTGATCTTAGCAAAGGTAAGCAACTCGCTTGCCTGAGCGACTCGCTTACTGCTTACGTTAGTTATTTCTATAATATATCCTTTTATCCTAGTCCTAGATCTCTAACAAAACTAGCTAAGGTAGGTTAAGGTAGTAACTTAGTATAGATGTCTGTAAGGTTAGATATTATTAGGATATACTCAACTAAGAACTCTTCTAATAAGTATTATTCTTAAACAAAGTAGTAGTAAATACTAATATATTTAGATCTAGTATTAATTTAGTAGTCTTTAAGCAGAGTAAGTGCTAATTAACTATCTAAACTTAAGCAGCTAGTAATTAGTATAGTTAGTAAAGTACTAGTAATAATCTCCTTTATAGCATCCTTAGCCTATATAAGATAAGCAGTAGTATATAAGTAGGCTATATACTTAGCTTTATAGGTTAACTTTGTAATATAGGACTATCTCTTTACTAACTAGAATAGAATAGAGCTATTAATATTTAGTATATATCTACTAAATAACTTAAAGTTATCTAGATCTAATCTCTAAGATATATCTAAATATATATTAATATTAACTTAATCTATAGTAGATTGTCTAAAAGTAAGAATATAGTAATAGGTTTGCTAAACATAGCAGAGGACTTAGAGGCCTTATTTGTAGTGTTCTTATGTTAAGTTAGAATTAAATATTCCTAGTATACTAACTGCAAAAGCAAGGTTAGGTTAGGTTCTAATAACTAGGTAGTTAAGTAAGCTAATAAGTTATTAAGAATATTGTCTTAGCTAGATATTATTGTTAGTTATGTTATTTATTTAGTTGTTACTACAGAATAGAAAGCAACCTATGTCTAGAGGGGTTTATCTACTATTATATTTAGATATATTAAACCTTTCTAGGATCTAAGTTACATACTAGTATTATCCTAGCGTAATAGAGTCTAGTTTAATAGTAATCTCTAGACTAAGAAGGTAGTAAGCCTATCCTAAGTTCTTATAGTAAAGGTCCTTTAAGATAGTACTCTTAAAGTAGTAAATATCCTTAAGTTATTTAATAAGGAGTAGGTTATTAATATAAACAGTAATAATAATCTTATTAATAAAGACGCAGGAATTAAATAATATCTGCTTATACCTATTATTTAGGAGTTATTCCTTAAGTGTACTAAACTATTTATATTCTAACTATTTTAGACTATAGAGAGTCTTAAGTAGCCTTAGAACTATACTGAATAGAATAAAGTTACCTAGTAGGTAATATATGTATAGTCTCTTAGATAGGAAGCTATTAAGATATACAGTGTTAAAACTAATCTAGTAGATATATAGGCCTTAGTAAGCTGCCTACTACAGTAGTATTCTTAAACTGTTATAGCAGATAATAGGAGAATAGGTATCTGTAAAGTCTTAACTAGGTACTTATAAATAGCCTTAGGCAACTAAGCAGGCTTTATATTATATAATCTAACTGTCTAAGTCTCTCTTAATAGTAAAGACCTAGTAATAGCTAATAATACTAGTATTAGTAGTAAGTTCTAACTACAGAGTTATAGTCTATGTGCTATTTAGAGTATAGGAATCTAGTTTATTATATATAGCCTTTTCTTATTTAAGCTAGTTAGGTCTGTTTATTACTTTCTTAATAGTACTTAGAATATTTTCTTCTAAGTACATAGTAATAAGAGTATATATATCCTTAGATTATACTAAGTACTCTAAGACTTTTTATAATAGCTTTGTTAGTCTTGCTAATTAATAAGGTGTTTTAGAAGGTTTAGAATACTTAAATAATATCCTATCCTACTATAGGGAATAAAGGTTTATTACCTATAATAGTAAAGGTATAAGTAATTCTATTAGGCCTAGTTGTATTAAGAGTATCTATAACAATAATTACTAGTTATAAAGAAGCTTAGTCTTCTTAGGTATCCAAGGTAATACTATTAAAATAGTAATATTGTCCCCTATTCTTCTTAAATCTAGCTAGTCTTGCCTAAGATTAAGTAAAGATCTAGAGCTCATCTTAATTATAGGCTAGTTAGAGTAACTTAGGAGTTAGAATAGTTAGAAGGTAATATTCTTAGATTTAAGTACTATATATCTTAAAGGAATATATACTTAGTGTATCTTTAATAACTTACTATATCCTATAAAAGTACTACGTTCTACTTAGTAGAGTAGTTTAGTACTAGGTCCTCTAGCCTTAACAGGTATATATACTAGGATAGGTGTACTAAAGAGGTAAAGGTACTTAATTAAAGGCTTTTAGTAGAATAGAGTGTTATATAGTATCCTATAGACAGAAACTACAGAATAAGAGGTAATATTCTTAAGAAAAACTGCTGTATATATAGCTTCTGCCTATAAGAGAAGCTAGTTATTATTAGTAAGTATTATCTAAGCTGCAGTTATAATAGTTTAATTAAATTGCTTAGCTAGATTATTAGTCTTATAGTAGTATAGTAGACTTATCTAGTAGATAATACTAGATTAACTAAACGCCTGTTAGAGATTCTTAGCTATATACTTACTACTATTATCTAATTAGAACCTCTTAATATATGCTTAGTGTTAATATTCTAGGTAGCTAATAAAATCCTTAATAACTTAAGACGTGTTAGACTTCTTATTTAGAAAGCAGATCTAAGTAAAATAGGTACTTTTATCTATAAAGGAGATAAAATAGCAAGCTCCTCCTATAGATAGTTAAGAGAACTTGCTAGATAAGTCTAAGTAAATATACTTAAATAGTTGTCTATTATTCTAAGGCAGAGACTCTAGTTTCTTATAAGTAGACTTTATAAGAGTCTAGCCCTATCTAGCTTAGAGAGAAGCTAAAGGGTTTAGGGCGTTAGGCTAGCCTCTTATATAGCTCAGTCTTCTAAGCTAGTATATTATTTATCTATCTAGACAACTAGTTAATCTAGTTGTCTTGTATCTGCTTTTTTAGCAAAGTGGTTAAGAAATAGATATCTTTTACTAGGCCTTGCCTAGACTGTTACATTACAACTAGATTACTAAGGGTCTAGGGTTCGAATCTTCTCAGAAGCACTTCTTAACTCTAGCTCTAAAAGATAGCCTTCTAGGCCTTCTTTTAGGCAGATATGTTAATATATTTACCTATTAATCCCTCTACTCCGTGAGCTAAAAAGGAAGAGAGCAAGATAGGAGAGAAGGGAGGTAATATAAGAGTCTAGCCCTATCTAGCTTAGAGAGAAGCTAAAGGGTTTAGGGCGTTAGGCTAGCCTCTTATATAGCTTAGTCTTCTAAGCTAGTATATTATTTATCTATCTAGACAACTATTAACTAGTTGTCTTGTATCTGCTTTTTTAGCAAAGTGGTTAAGAAATAGATATCTTTTACTAGGCCTTGCCTAGACCGTTACAGACTTAAACATCTAGCATAGTTTATAAATAAACCTATTAGGTCTCTGTAGTACTGCCTTAGTGTTATTATATAGTTAACTAGGATTACTAGGCATATAGAAGTGTCTAATAGTGTAGTAGAACTTAGTATAAGATATAAAGTTTGTAGTTAGTAGGTTAATAGAATCTATAGTTTAGATTTCTATAACTCTATTTTAGCACTTAGCCTATATAGTATATAATCTGTTAGTTTTAGTAAGAAATAGATTGTTACTAGTTATATAGAGTTTATAGCCTTAATTCTAAATATAGAGCTAGCTAAACAGTCTAGTCTAGTAAAGTTCCTTACTATAAAGGATGTTAGTTAGTTCTATTATTCTAGTTAATTTATCTAGTAGGATGTATAAGATGTGTACTGTTCCTTAAATAGTAATTAAGAGCTTCTGTTAACCTATAATAGTAATAGTACTCTACTAAGAGTCTAGACAAGTAAAGTTGTTAAAATTACTAGATATATATTATAAAGCTCCTAAGTTAAAAAGCTATTATAATAAGGAAGTTAATAAGGCAGATTAAGACAAGAACGCTGCCTACTTAGACAGAGAGGGAGAAGATTAATAAATAAGCATACTAACCTTACGTGCTTATTTTCTATTATTGTTTACTATTGTAGTAAAGGCGTTTACTTTAGTTCTAGAGTTATTGTCTAAGACTATAACTATATTAGCCTTAGATAATAAAGCCTTTTGCTTCTTATTGCTGCTAGCAGCACTGCTAGATCTTAAGTCTTAGAACTTCTTAAGTTTTTAATAGTTCTTATAGAGATAACTACTATGCCTATAACCTTGTTTCTTATACTAGGAATATTCTAGAGCTATAGTAGTTAATAGCTTAATAGGTTATTTAGAATAGAATTATTAAGTCTTAGAATTACCTTAGGATCTTACGCGTAGGTAGGTAGTAGTAGTATAGCTAGCTAAATTAATAGTGTTAATACTATGTTTCTTAGCTAAGTTAAGCATCTTAGGTTTAATATTTATAAAGGAGGTAATATTCTTAGTTAAGAGATTGTTAATAATATAGTCTATAGTGTCTAGAAGTATAACTAGGAAGAAAGAACCTTTAACTTTATTAGACTTAAATATAGCCTTTATAGCCTTTATAACAGTCTAGTTTAAAAATATAGTATGCTTAGCTATCCTTGTCTATATCTAATAAAAATTATTAATGTAAGTTTATAAGTCTTTACTGTTATAGTAGTGCAGGTTAGTAAGGGCTTAAAATAAGTAGATGCTTATATTACTAGTGTCTTAGTTAAAGTAGTTCTAAAGGTATTCTTATACTTATATTATATATTTATAAGTAGCAATGTTTATAGTAAGGTCTAATAAGACAGCACTAATTAATATAACTATAGCCTTATTATCTGTAGTATCCTATTCTTTACTACTAAGGCTGTTAGCAGGTCAAACTATCTTCTTATTAATAGTTGTCTAGAGGCCTGCATATTTAAATGTAATAGTCTACACTAATCTCTATTCTATATAGTTATCTCTCTAAGATATAAGTTTAGAAAGAGACACTAGGTCTAGCTTAAATTAGAAGGTAAACATATCTAAGTGTAATATAGGTATAGTAGAATGTAGTGTAAGTAGATATTAGACAGTATGTAAAGAAATCTAGATATTACAGCAGGTAGGTTATAGTAGTAGAGTACAGAGTAGTAACAGGTAAAGCCTAAGTAGTAGTATATTTCTAATAGCTATAGGTAGCGTAATAATGTAAATTATAATAGTAATAATGTCTAGAAGTGTAAATTATACAGTAAAGGCGCAATATAATAACTAAGGGTTGTAGTAGTAGAGCGCTAGGCTTTGTTAAGTTTTACACTTTAGACAAAGTCTGTAAGTAATTGTTTAATTAGGTCTTAAGGATAAATACAAGAGTAGGGGGCCTAGAGGGTAAGTAGTATGCGTCTAAGACCTTAGCTACTTAGGTTTGCAAGGAAGAGTATAGAGTAGACTATTTGTTTTACAAGCAGGGTTAAGATATTCTAATAACAAAGTTAATTAACAAGGTTAAACATAAACTATAAGAGTTGTGTTTCTATAAACTATATACTATAGCAATTATAAGAGCTTACTTAGCTTAACGTAAGCTGTGTAAGCTGTAGCTTACTCAGCTTAACATAAGCTGCGTAAGCTGTTATATATAACCTACCTAGCTTAACTACTAAGAAGTAAGCTTGTTACGTAACGTATAATAGAACTGTGCTGTACTAGCCTACAGTTATAATTACAGTGCTAACCTATACTGTTATATTGCTTATAGGTGTTAGTAATTAGCTAGATATAAAGAGATTGTAACACTATCCCCTCTCTTTCTTAGATTTATCTTAAATCTTATTAGCTGTTCTTTATAAGCAGTGCTCTGCTACTTTTAGTTCCTGTAGCATTATTATGTCCTCTGCATCCTAAAAGCGTCTGCGTCTTAGTATTAAAATCTGTTGCTATAACTCTATTGCGCCTATCTCTTGTAATTATTGCTTTGCTACTAGTTAAGACTGTTTTATTATACCTTTGTTAAATTGTTTAAAGTATGCTAAATATGTTTGTATTAGACGTCTATGTGTTAACCTGTCCTAGGTGTCTTTAGATAAGACTAGGGCTAAATATAAAAAGAAAGTTAAAGAGGATAAAAAGTTACTTTTAGACGTAATTGCGCGTCTGTTGCAAAATAAGAAAATTCTAGCCTAAGTAAAGAATAGAGCTGCAAAGAAGGCTAAGTACCTAGTAAATAAGTTAGAAGAGTCTAGTAAGAATATTTAGGCTAAGGAGATTAACTGTCCTACTACAGACGTATTAGTAGAGTATTCTCCTGCTATGTAGTTAACTCTAGACCTAATTAACACTTCTGCAAACTTTAGAACTAGTTTAGAAGTTATTAGCAGTTCTTAAGGTTTATTATAGGTTCCTATGTGTTTTCTAATTTAGGGTAGCCTAACTATTTAACTAGGTACTTATTACTGTTGCTAATATTACAATGTTGTATTATTTTTTTAACTTCCTACTTGTTGTTAATATTAACCTAGTAGTAGAAGTCCTTCTAGATTAGCGTTCTAGGGTTAGCTAGTTCTAACAGTAATATATAGAACACTAGGTAAATCTTTGCATCCTTAGGCAGAGCAAGTCTATAGTTAACTAGGCTTATCTACTTAGAAATAAAAAATAGTCTAACTTTAACATAATCTAGTTTTTTTGTAGGTCTTTGTATTTAAAGGTTTTTTGTAAGGAGATAGACTTTATCTCCCTCTTTTAGCTAAGGTGCTGTTTTTGGTTTCTAGTTAACATAAGAGATTGCTTGTTCTTAAGCCTTGCTAATATTTTCTAGCGTTTTCTTATATACTTCCTTTAGTTTTTAAACTAAGAAGATTGCTAATTCTGTCTATACTAGCGTATCTAGTGCTCTAGTAAAGAGATTTAGGTATCTCTTATAATTTAAGAAGAACAGCGTTGCGCCTGTTGCTTCTAATAACTTGTTATTATATGCAATTTGTGCTATAGGTAACAGCAAGACCTAGTTGTCTTACTGCTAGTTGCTGTATATTTGTAGAAATGTTTCTATAGTCTAATTTATGCGTTTAGTTTGTCTGTCTGTCTGTAGATAATAGGCTGTAGATAGCTTCTTCTTAGTACTAATAGCTGCTAATAGTGTAGTCTAATAGTTTAACATAAAGAGCTTATCTCTATTGCTAATAATTAATTTAGAAATACTATAATGCCTAATAACTTAATCTAGAAATACTTAAGTAAGCTGCTCTGTAGTATAGCTGTGTTAGAAAGGTATTATTTCTGCAGCTTTTGTAAATCTGTCTACTACTACAAAGATAGAGTTGTAGCTGTATCTTGTAACAGGGTTCTTAGAGATAGGCAGTTGTGTAACAAAGTCTATTATAATGTTTATTTAAGGGGCTGTAGGTAGCTCTATTACCTGTGCTTCTTTGTATTTAGTGTGTATACTATGCTTATTCTTCTAGCAATCTATATAATCCTTAATGTACTTAGTAACCTTGTCCTTTATGTTTAGGAACTTATAGTGTCTTTTAATAAGTTCTATTATTCTTATAATACTAGAGTGTCTGTAAAGCAGGTTATTATAGTAACTAGCTATAATTTCTTCTTACAATTCTTCTAGTACTTCTAATAAGATGCGTTATTCTGCTTAAACCTGTATTATATTGTTAAGCTGCTATAATAGTCCTAATAATCTATTCTTGTTAACTCTAAGTATAGCGTGCTTATTAATTATCTTAGTTCCTATAAGGTTGTGTTGTTAACTAAGTGTATTAGCTCTACTATTATCCTTTTCTAGTGTGTACAGAATCTTAAATTTGTACTAGCCTAGTAGTTCTGCCTATTAAACCTGTCTTTAATTAAGTACCTTAGTTATAGTAAACTGCACTAGGTTCTTATAGTCTGTATAGATAGTAAGGTCTAAGCAACTTTCTGCGTAAACTTACTAATATTCTAGTGCTAATACAATTGCTAAGAGTTCCTTGTTATGCATATTATAGCGTTCTTTAGGTCCTGTAAACTTGCGTAAGTAATAGGTAATTAGGTGCTATAGTCTATCTTATTTCTAAGTTGCGCATACTTCTAATGCTAAATCTAAGGCATTAGTTTTAAGTTAGAGTAGTTTTCTGCTCTTAAATATAATTATAGTAGGTAGCTCTATGCATGCTGATTTAAGCAACTAAAATATGTCTTTCTATGCTTATTTCTACTTAAATAGTACGTTCTTCTGCATAAGCTTAGTAAGCAGTAAGGCTCTAAGAGAGTAGTCCTTAATAAAGCATTAGTTAAAGTTAACAAACCTAAGAAACTCTTAAATGTTCTTAACAGTTTTAGGTGTTAGCTAATTCTTTACTACTTATATCTTTGTCTTACTTATCTTAACTCTGTACCTTCCTACAACATAGCTAGGGAACTCTACTTTGTCCTTATGCTATTTGCACTTCTCTAGCTTTAGCCTAAAGTCTGCTTTTGCTAAGTATTCTAACACTTATTGTATATAGATCTTGTGTTCTTCTAGTGTCTTACTGTACACTAGGATATTATTAAGGTAGGCTACTACAGTAATATCTAGGTGTACTTGCAGTATATTGTTAATAAGAGCCTAGCAGACTGCTAGTGCATTAGTTAGCCTAAATAGCATAACTGTGTACTTATAATGTCTATAACAGGTTCTAAACGCTGTCTTCTATTCTTTGCCTTTCTTTATATATATTAGGTTGTACTCTCTGCGTAAGTTAAGTACAGTAAAGAACTTTGCTCCTAATAACTAGTTTTGTAGTTCTGTTATATTAGGCAGCAGATACTAATTCTTAATAGTAATGTTGTTAAGTTTTTAGTAATTAATGTAAAGTTGTAGTTTACTGTCTTTCTTTAGCACAAATAGAATAGGGAATCCTACTAGGAATTTAGATTTCCTAATAAATTCTTTTGTAAAGTTCTCCTTAATGTTGTCTCTTAGTATCTTAAGTTCTTTCTCTAATAACTAGTATATAGGCCTAAAGAGTAGTTCTTTCTCTTCTTAGAGCTTAATCTTATAATTCTAAGATTAGTACTTAGGTAGCGCTTTTGCAGATAGCTCTTCTTTAAACATCTAGGCGTACTAACAGTATATATCTAGTATAGTAAGAGGTGCACTATTTTTCTTCTTAATTATTGTAGTAGAGCTCTCTAGGTCTACGTAATTAACTACTCTATCTTAGCGCGTCTAATAGTTTAAAGGGATGTTGTTAATCTTCTTCTTATTTACTAACTCTAGCGTAGGTTATGTAGGCTAGTATATAGTTATACTGTATCTGCATCCTTTAAACAAAAGCTGTTAATCTTTCTAATTAATCTGTAGGTTGTGCTTTTGTAACTATAGTAATCCTAATATAATATTATAAGTAGCTGTACTTAGGACGTCTAGCAATATTAACTTATAGTGTCTTTGTATCTAGAGGAGTTAGCACTTAACTTTGTGTATTATAACTGCTTCTTCTAGTATTAGTTCTCTATTAGCTACTTAGAGCTAATACAAGTGTTCCTTACGTAAGAGGTGTAGTCTAGCTAGCTATACTCTGCGTAAGGAAACGTAGTTCTTTTACGCTCCTAAGTCTAAGAGTGCTAATAGCTTTTTCCTATTTAATATAATAGGGAGCTTAATAAGGTTATAGGTCCTAATAGAGTTAATAGTAAGACTCTAGGTGCCCTTAGTTGTTCTTCTAAAAAAGACTCCTTATCTGTTCTAAATCCTTTAAACTCTTTTACACCTTAGTGTTTCTTATATCTAAGGTTAAGATATAACTGCTAGTGTTTATTAAAGTAGTTACTGTTAATTAGCAGCTGCATCTGTGTTGCTGCAGTTAGATTGCTGTCTCTAGAGAAGATAATATAGTTACGTTTGTTAATTAAATAAATGTTATAAAAGTTGTTAGTACACTTATACTATTGTACTTAACAGCAGTTGTAGAGTAAAGGAAAGTATCCTGCTTTTAACTTGTCTTTGTAGTATGTTGCGTATCTGTTATCTCTATATACAGTCTATAAAAGGTTTATATATTTAGAGTTATAAGAATCTAGAATATACTATGTGTAAGAATTAACAGCAGCTAAAGGTAGCTAGCTTGTTATTTGTTTCTGTGTGCGTCCTAGTTCTTAGTTGCACTAGTTTTCTTCCTCTAATTTATTATTAATTTTATTAACAGTGCGCTAGCAGTTATAGAGGTCTGCTTTAAGTTCTCTAATTATTATGTTAATACTATGTTGTAGTCTAATGTGCTTAAGTAGCAGTGTTAGTTAGCATATAAGGGATTAGTATATATTATAGTATACGTTGTTGTTTTTGTTATGCTCTTGTTCTTATTAAGTGCAGTAGTATCCCTTATAGTAGTGTTAGCGTGCTAATCTAGATCTAACCTAAGCTAGAGTCCTTCCTGTTGTGTCTAGGAGGTTGTTTATCTTATCTTAATATTCTTGCAATTTCTTATAAGGTGTTGCTGCGCGCTTAAGAGGCTTAATATATTCTGTATTATTCTTAGAACTAGACCCTAGATCTTCTATAAGTTGTCCTACTTTATTAGTAATTACTTCCTATTTATTACTAGCATCTGTGTTTTTATAACAACAGGACAGTATATTAACTTACTAAAGAACCTTATTCTTTATATAGTAGTCTCTAGCAAAGTAGCCTATCTTGCTATAGTTGTAATAGGTCTTATTATTCTTATTACCTAAGTTGTTGCTTTCTTTACTTTTATTATTCTAGCGTCCTAGTAGGCTTAGTTCTTTGTTAAGGTTTAAGAGGTCTATAGCTTTAGGTCTGTAGTACCTACTCTGTGTGTTGTTATAAGTGCGCCTGCTACTATTAGGCTAGTAGTTATTACAGTTGCCTTAATTTCCTTAGTTTAGGTTGTTGCGCTACTAGTTTTGTAGTAGTAGGCAGTTGTTAACCTTAGTTATAACGCGCGCTCTAGAGTTGTCTCTTAATTCTATCTAAAGCTTATATAGCTTAGTGTTAATACTAATTACCTTATTAATTAACTTGTCTAAGGTGTCTATACTAGCGCTAGTGCGCATTAGTTCTTTCTTAACTTTAGGCTTTAGTTCTTGTTAAAACATAGTAATTAGCGCAGTGTTGTTCTAATTAGTATTAGCAGTAAGCTGCTAAAATTCTGCAGCGTAGTTAGCAGCTAACTTATCTTGTCTAATCCTCTAGATGTTGCGTTAAGCAAGGTAGAGTTTGTTAGAGACTCTAAAGATTAGTTTAATCTTTTCCTTAAATAGGTTAAAGTCTGTTATTTACTTGTCTACTTCCTTAGGCGTATTGCCTACTTAGTGTTGTTGCACAAAGAGCTTAATCTAGGTAAACGCCTTTCCTTACATGTAACTAGCTATAAGAATTACTTGTTTAATCTTAGAGACCCTCTTGCCTTAGAAGGTAAAGAAGAGGTCCTACTAAAGGAGCTAGTTATTAAGCTTATTGCGTTCTCTATAATAGAGATTAGGCTTATTAACGTTTATAGTACTAGTAGTAACATTTACATCTATATTAATGTTACTAGATATAGAGTTGCTAGGGGTAGCGTAGGTTCTTAAAGTACTTATCTTAGGGGTGTTTAAAATATTAAGTTTTACACTTTAGACAAAGTCTGTAAGTAATTATTTAATTAGGTCTTAAGGATAAATATAAGAGCAGGGGGCCTAGAGGGTAAGTAGTATGCGTTTAAGACCTTAGCTACTTAGGTTTGCAAGAAAGAGTATAGAGTAGACTATCTGTTTTGTAAGTAGAGTTAAAATATTCTAATAACAAAGTTAATTAATAAGGTTAAACACAAACTATAAGGGTTGTGTTTCTATAAACTATATACTATAGCAATTATAAGGGCTTACTAAGCTTAACGTAAGCTGCGTAAGCTGTAGCTTACTAAGCTTAACGTAAGCTGCGTAAGCTGTTACATATAACCTACCTAGCTTAACTACTAAGGAGTAAGCTTATTACGTAACGTGTAATAGAACTGTGCTGTACTAGCCTACAGTTGTAATTATAGTGCTAACCTATACTATTATATTGCTTATAGGTGTTAGCAATTAGCTAGATATAAAGAGATTGTAACAGGCTTATAACCTATTAAAGTAACACTACGGTAGCTAGGTCGGGTTTTTTACCTAAGTTTATTTAAAAAACACAGATTTTATGTGTTTATTAGTAGATTTCTGTGTTTTTTTAGCAAAGAGGAGATAACAGGGGAAGAATAGGCCTAACAAGGTGACTAGGAGCTATCTATCTATATAATTTCCTCTTCTTTCCTTCTCTCCTTCTCTCTCTCTCCTTCTATCTCTCTCCTTCTATCTCTCTCTTCTTCTCTCCTTCTCTCTCTTCTCTTCTCTCCTTCTCTCTCTCTCTTCTTCTCTCCTTCTCTCCTTCTCTCCTTTCCTTTCAGAAGAGGATATAATAGCTAAGCCCCTTCTTTACTTCTAGAAAATCTACTAATTTGTAAAGGCAGAAAGAAAGAGAGGAAGAGGAGAAGAAAAGAGGGGTAAGTGCTTAGAGCCGCAGATGTTGGGATGTGGGGAGAGAGAGTAGGGAAGAGAGAGTAGGGGAGTCTTAGAGTTTGGCGTAAGCAGATAGATTAGCTAATAATAAAGCAGTAAAACACGTTGCGTGTTTTAAATACCTATATATTTAGTATATTTTTTACCCGCATTTTACGGGTATAAGCCTATCTAAAATTAGGGAAAAAAATCCAATTTGTGCGGGTTAAAAAAACCCGACCTACTTACTGTAGTGTAACAAAGTTGTAAAGTATAAGATTAACAGAGCTATCTAGCGTTGCTACGCACTATAGAGATAAATAGACTAGCCCCATCTAGTAATAGCCACCCGTAGAAACCACCTTCCAACAGTTCATTGTGGCACAATTGGCGCCTGGGCATATGTGAGTACGGCTTACAAACATGAGCATCTCACGAAGAAGCACGGCCGGCTCTGGGTATTCTACTGTGCTGTTGAATCGTTACATTGCGGTATTTCCTGTCCCAGATGACATCGTTGGGAAGGATGGCATGGGCGCAGAGTGGGTTCTGAGACTCGGGTTTGTTACTGACAGCACCGGGTTCGCAGCTGAAAAGAACAACCAAGAGTGAAGCGGCATATGCTTGGACCTGAGAACGGCCAAGTGAACGTTGGGACGGAGCAGTGCACTGTGCGTGCTTTAGCGGCTCTGTATTATTACGAACGTGGGATAACAAGACGACATGGCTATGCGCTTTAGGGGCCCAGGAATTACGTACTGATATCTGTACCCTAGAATGGCAGTGCGTGGCCAAGTCATAAACACCTAGCTTTCCCTAGTTTCTACCTTCTCGGACTATTCCAAGTGTTGATCACACGACTCCACGGTCTCCTAGCTGCGTCGATTAGTTCTGAGTCTCTTCTATGCAATCTATCGCAATTTGAATCCACGATGTCCTACGAACCGAAGCACGACCTCGAGCAGGCTCACTCGCCTTACAAGAAAAATGAGCTTGATCTCGAGCCCTAGGAGACACACCGTCAGGGGAGTGTATTCAGCACGAGTGGCTGCCGCATGAGTGTCAGCGATGAGGTGTTTGGCGAAATCACAGAAGGTGGACCTAACTACCGCAACGTAAGTTCATCCCTGTCACCTCTTAGATGGGTTCGTAAATTTACGCGCATAGGTTGGTTGGATGGGAACCGTAGTTCTTATGATTAAGACCTAGATCGGTTTGGGCGTGCTATCCATTCCATCTGCGTTTGATGCGCTTGGTCTTATCCCTGGTGTAATCTGTCTGGTTGCAATTGGTGGCATGATCACCTGGGGCAACTACGTTGTTGGTGCTTTTAAGCGAAACCATCCCGAAGTCTACAGTATTGTGGACGTGGATGAGATGATGGGTGGAAAGATCGGCAAAGAATTTATGAGCATCGCATTCATGCTGTGTAAGTGCTCACCTAACTCTACACGAGCGTCGCTAACCGCCGACAGGGTGGATCTGTGTCGCAGCTGCTGGTTTCTTGAGTATCTCTACTGCCTTCAACGCTTTGTCTCTGCACGGAGCCTGCACTGCTGTGTTTGTTGCAGTAGCTGCAGTTATCGGTTTCCTGACTGGCTCTATCCGAACCCTTGGAAAGATTTCGTGGCTCGCGTGGATTGGTGTTATCTCTATTATTACTGCTCTGCTCACGTTGACTATTGTTGTTGGTCTCTAGGATCGTCCAGCGGAAGCGCCTCAGACCGGGCCTTACGTCTCTAATTACAAGCTGATTGGAAACCCCACTTTTAATGAGGGTATGGGAGCCATCAAATCTTTCGTTTTCGCCTACGCCGGTACTCTGGCCTTCTTTGCCATCATTTCCGAGATGCGCGACCCTACCATGTACAACAAGGCCATGTACACCTGCCAGGCGACTATGACTGGTATCTATGTCCTTGTCGGTGTCGTTGTCTACTACTTCTGCGGCTCGTTCGTCTCGTCTCCCGCTCTTGGATCTGCTGGTCCTCTCCTGAAGCGCGTCTGCTACGGCCTCGCTCTTCCCGGTCTTATCGTCTCGACCTGCCTTGTCACCCACTACCCTGCCAAATACGTTTTCCTGCGCGCACTCAAGGGCTCTAAGCACCTTGTTTCTAACTCTAGGGTCTACTGGATGACATGGTTGTCTTGCACGCTTGGTGTTACGATTGCTGCGTATATCATTTGCTCGGCTGTTCCCAACTTTGGTTCTCTGATTTCGCTTGTTGGCGCCTTGCTTGCTACTTTCATGTCTCTGCAGCCTCTTGGAGCAATGTGGCTGTACGACAACCTCAAACGACCCAGCAAGGGTCCAAGGTGGATGGCCGGCGTAGCTTTTGCTTTGTTTGTGATTCTGATTGGTACCTACATCATGGTTGCTGGTTCCTACAGCGCCATCGTCGCTATTATTGATGACTATAACTCGGGTTCGTCAGGCGCCTGGTCTTGCGCTGATAACTCTAACTCGGCTGGTGGAGGACACTAGACGGGTGTAACGATACTTGATGAACATCGCATAACCCAGGAGGAATGTACATATACCTAACTGAAGCAGAGTCTTCGTATCAATCGTATACCAATTTGCATTTGTTAAAACCTGTTCTCTACATCGCTACCTGCGTGGCACTGTTTGTACTATTTCCTCTTCTATCTGGCTGCGTCCTCACAGAGCTTGCGGGGTGGATTGGAAGTGCACAAACTGTATTGAAAAACACGAAGGGCGCCAAAATCTATTGTCTAGATCTGTGTGTGGAGTTGGCAAGCTTGGCTTTTAACGATGGGTGTTGTTTCAGCTTTGTTGTGTCCTTTGCCAGTTGGACGATGAAGAACAAAGAAACTGCTGTTTAGCACACACAGATAGCAATTGGATGACCTACAAAGGTAAGACTCCTGATTCTTATTAACGACCCTTTCTACATAAACTTCTGAGTCCAAAACAACTCAAGAGTATGGATCCTTCTCCAGGGCGGTTAGGGGATTACCTTTCTTCACTCAATTTTAAGGCCCCTGCAGCAAATGCCCTCTAATTGATTCGGTATCCTCTGGCCTATAGAGGTCCTCATTCACTCTTCGAACGCACTCGGCGATCATGTATGCTTCACTTGCAAGCTCTAGGGACCAGATGCACAACGAAGCATTCATTTCACTTCAACAATGTCTGCTCTCGCTCGAACCCTGCCTGTATATATCCCCAAATTACCATACTTATTCTTATTCGAAAAACAATTACCTATACTCAACTATGATCACATTTCCACAACGTTCAAACAAACCAATTAAGCAGACATTTACTATATAATTAAGTCTGAGGATCTTTCCACACAGAGACTTGGCCCCTGACAGTTCAAGACTATATACAACATGCACGGATTCACTGCATTCCCTGGATTTACGGATTTCGTCCAGGAGGACATTATTGAGGAGCCTTTAGTAACCTACTTTCATCTTTCAAGCGAGCGGTTTCCTCGTTTAAGATACCACCACGGGCAGGTCTTAGCTCCTAGGCATTCATGTTGGTTCCCGGGGGCCACTGAATCGAACGATGACGATACAGCGAAAGTATTGCCTGAGCCCCGACACCCTAAGCACGTTGACTATTTTATACTGCCTGTCAGCAAAAGGCTGTGCCGGGTCTGTCAATCTCAGTCACCTACCACTGAGGTATTTGAGGGTCTCTATGAAGGTGAGTTCTTGCTTTGTCAAAGAGAAGACTGTGAAAGCTAACAAGAATCAGATACGAACAACACAGTTCCAGCCATTAGGCCTAACGGTCTGATGGACATCCCAATCGAGATTCGGGACATGATCTGGCACCTAGTACTCAAAGACGAGCAACATGTGCCGATGATGTCACTTGGGGCTTCCTCGGCCACGTTCCGCTACTTTAAAGATGTGGTGTGCCTTAGATGGTATTGCCAGCACAACTACCAGTCCAACCCACCGTTTCTTCCCAGCATCTGCCGACTGTCGAACTATACGCATGCGGAGACTGTCCGGACATTCCTACGCGGCACTATGTTTGTTTCTTCGTCAATTGCGGATAACAACAGCCTCACTGGTTTTCTCGCTTTAATCCCTGGGGGATTTGCGTCGATTCGTGGGCTATACTTTGACTATTTCGGGCGTCTGCCACCCAATGTTGCACAGAATATGGATCTGGAGCTGGCAGTCCGTTGCACAGGTCTTCGGGAATTGAAGATTCTTATGCACAACGATGTGCTCGCGTCTCGCCCAGCGCAGGTTGCATGGACGTACTATTATTTCAACAGGCTGCTAGATTGTGGGAACGTTGGCAAAGTAACTATCGCTACTATGGGTTACTACAACGTGACCGCTGCAGGTTAGACCACTCAGGACTTAGCAACCCTTATCGAGAATGGGTTCAGCAGCCGTGGTCGTACTGTGGAAGTGGTGGTTGACTAAGCTCCTATTTCCGCGCAACGAGACCCAACATAACAACACTGCTCCTGACCCGGAACAGGGCAATATGCTCGTGCAGCGGCACTTAAACTTGGTCGCCTTTAGAGACTATGACATCCTGATCGCAGTGAACCTCATCATGGCCGCTTATGACCGCCAGGGCTGCGTTAATCTGATGGGCTGCCTAAAACAAATCAAGGAGAACGACACGGCTGGTATCAACCATCATATCCTTGCTCACAAGGCAGCTGTAAGATTCGGTTTAGTTATGGCTTTGTGCTATCAAATAATGGAAAACAAAGATCCTGACTGTTTCGGGCTCACACTCTACAAGTGATGTATGATCTTCAAGCCAATCAACAGGAAAAAAGTATTGCACTCTCGTAAGAACGCCTCATTATCCCTGGATGTCCTCTCGAAACACATCTTTGAAATAGCTGCTGGCAAACATGAAGTCACTTGACGAACACGACACCATTGCTAATCTTGTATGTATTCAAAACATGACCCGCAACGAAATGATATATTCCAATTGATCTTCCTATCGTAGCGCAGACACCTAGCGTTTGTTCAAACAACACACAGTGTGTCGACAGCAAGCGGGTTGCGTGTTTCTTACCTATCAAGGTGGCTATAAGTCAGCCAGCAGCCACTAATCATTGAGCTCGATAAACCAAATCTCTTTATTTGCAATAGCTTTTGACTACGACGCCTGGATCTTTGGTGTCATGTTTCGAAAGGAAAAGTTATCTTGTTTGGTTTCTTGGATCTAACTCGTACCATGGCGGTTCTCCTACTACACGCTGACAGCAAATTGTCTGGGTGTCTTGGCGAGCTATGCGCGTCACGCCAGTGAAGGCCATGGTGGGCTTCACCCGTATGAGAGCTCCTCGTTGGAACTTATTTCTTCCACTTCGATTTGCAGTCTCACTTCTAGGAATCTTTCATTCTGACCTGGGGCTCGCTATGTATATATAAAGGCACAAGCTCACCAACACAGCTCTTTCCAACAATAACTTCGCAAAATCTGCATCAGAGCGACGTTACCGTTTCAACAAAACCTCTACAGCCTCTTGAAATGCTCTCGAATAGTGCGTCACCATCGCCCACGTCACTGACCATTGCCTAAACTAAGATATTTCTAGATCTTTTTATACCGCAATATGCCTGTATACCTCACTCCGTACGACAAGGCCCCGCACTGTCAGCTAGTGCAGGCTCCTTTGTTCAACATAGGATATAACTTCATCGAGGCCGAATTTCCAGACTTGTCTGGTACCGGAAGAGCTCACGTAGTCCGCCGCCATGGTAAGTGTAGTCTGTCTGCTCAGATCTCAGTATATGGCTCGTACTGTAACAATGCTTGAATTCCACACGCTGAGTACAAGATAGCTGCGTGCCGTAGCTACAGGCATCTAATTTGCAAAAGGCTCTAAGAGGTTTCGCCCCGGACAGAAATGCACAGACCAACTTCTATTCTACTTGGCCTGTGGAGCCATCAAATTACTTCACTGTGCCTTGGAGCCCCGCTACCTACATTTATAATTCTCCCGAACCCATCTTCATATCCCTTCTTAACCAAAACCACCGCAACTTTCTCCCCTCTGCAACCAACCACAAGAACTACACCAGACCCGTTCGTTCACTATTCATTCGAAGTAAGTCGGGTTTATGTACCAACAACATCTACTGATTTATCGACAGCGCCATCGTCTCTCCGTCATGCCTGTGTACACGATTCCCTATGATCAATCTCCACGCTCCCATTCATTGCAGACTCATTTTACAGGAGTCTCATACCGCTTCGTCGCGACAGGCTTTCCTGCACTGAGTTCTACCAATGGTGTTCAGCTAACCGCGATACATCTCCGTGGTAAGTTGCTCGAATGAAGCTGAAATGTACAGATAACTCAAATACTTTAGGATTTATACCTCCTCACACCAACTTTGGTCAGCGCCGGGCAGATGTTGCAGTTCGTACTCTCAAAGCTCCGACAGAAGACATTGTCACCAGCAAGCGATGCGTGGTCTTCAAGCTACCGTCGCTTACTGGCAACACCGGGGCTGTCAATACTGACCATGCAGACGAACTCAACGGTCATACAGATGGTAAAGCCAGCGCTGACCAGGGTGGCGAGATTAACGCCGGTCAAGGCGACAGCTTCAGCACCAACCAAGATGAATGGTCGATCCCGGACAGTAAAATGCAGGTTGACGCCGACGAAGCAGAAAAACCAGATCCAAACGGTAGTTTGTGTTCACTTGTAAAGCCATATTGTCCACTAACAGTTGACAGGTGCTCAAGAAGAGGCGGAACAGAAGGTCGATACCGACAAGCCAAAGAAACCTGAGAAGCCCACCACACTTCACCGCTTTATGGAGCTCCCCAGTGAGATCCGCGAGACCATCTGGGATATTGCTGTCCGCAATGAGCCGTACGTGGTTGCTGGCACGTACAAGCGCTACTTCACGCATCCCATTGAGCTCCGCAAGTATAACACCAGTGACGCTGGCGTCTTCCCGTTTCTGCCTGCCGTCTGCCGACTGTCTCGCGAGACACGCGTGGAGGCCATCCATGTCTTCCTTCGTGCATCCACATTTTTTGTCTGTTCATACCCGGAAAACCAATTTCTCACGGCGTTTCTGAGTATGCATGACGGTTACCGTTCCGTTCGAGGTCTTCACTTCGATTTTTTCGACTTTTACAACAGCCGTCCGGAGCATCAGTCTGACACAAACGCGGATCTTGAGTTGTGCGTCCGTTGTACAGGTCTCAAAGAGGTCAAGGTCCGTATGCACAACGCGCGGTTGGGTCAGAATATTTGGGTGCCACTTGAAGAGGAACTCGAGCACCGTGCCAATGTTGTGCAGAGAATCTGGGACTTCTTCAGGCTAGGCCGTCTTACTGCCTGCAACGGCCTGACTAAAGTCACCATTTTGCGTAAGGGCTGGGCTAACGCTGCCGGGGATTTGACAGCTATGACGCTCGTGGATCGCGTCGAGGAAGAATTCCGGAGCATTGGCCGCTGCGTCAATGTCGAAGCTATCTATAGTTAGCTGTGCACAGACTGACATAATGAACTCGAGACAAGTATTCACTGACTATGGATGTAATCGTATACTCTTCAAATCGTTGTCAGCAAACATACAAACGAACACTACTTCTCTTCTTTTTCACGGCTGCTTATACGTCTTCTATCATCTTTGGTTTGCCACTCTAGATTGACATGATCTCTGTTTACTGAGCATAGTCACAATTAAAGCGATGAGATATCAAAAGTGTTTCCAAGTAAGCGCCGAATGTATTCGCTAAAACCAGCTTTAATTCTGACAGCACCGTGCTCTTGCTTCCTCTGGTCATTATGCTATGCTTTCCGACCCTATTCCTACATAACATCTTAAAGCTCCATGTCTGAAGCCTGTTCCAGGTGCTTCAATACTACAACTTGCCCCCGTACTGGTGTATGACCCATTGGCAATCGATCAAAAATCTCTTCCGCCATACAGTACATGGTGACAACCATCACGCTAACCTAATCCTCACCTCTGGTACCTCTCTTAGCGTAAGCTTGATCATCGACGAACATGCAGTGCTAAATATATTTGTCCAATACTGTAACAAGCGGCCAGGTGCGATGCCATCGAATTTCTACACGGATGGTCTCCTTGATCTCCCGCCTTCTGTCACCAAGGTCGCAGCCGTCAAGCTACCTCCATGATTGACCACCATCAACAGATTTCGCGGTACTGCTTCAGGGCTGAGCAACATCCAACATGAGTATCTCCAAGCCCCATTCATATGTTTGCTAACAAAATAGACCAAAGCAGTGCTACAGCCCCAGTCCTAGTTAAGACCATTAGGACCAAGAAAATGGGCAGACCTTCTACGGCCAAGGCACCCAGGTGTCCAAAATCTCATAGATTTGCCCTTCGAAATTCGTGAACTGATTTGGTAGTTCGCCATGCGGGACGACGCTTCTTTGTTTAGTGGTTCGCGGACTCTTGTGCGGCTTATAGCACTCCAAGAATTGCAACCACACGCGTTTGGAACGGATGCCAGACGCTTTTCGATTTTGCCAGCTGCATGTCACGTATCCATGCTGACGCTTGAGAAAGTGGTCGGAGTCTTCCTTCGGAACACTACCTTGAAGGCATACAACGACACGAGATTCGCCACCTGGACGCATACCTTACCAAGGTCGACGGCTTCCGTTCAATTCGCAAGCTGTGGTTTGCATACCCTGGTGCCTCACAGAACCCACATCTCGAGCTGGCTGTGAAGTGTCCTGGTCTGCAGGAGCTGAAGCTCTCTTTCCATCTCAACTGGCTTGGGGAATGAAATGATCTAGATGGCAGCGCTGATTACTCTCAACGCCTTCGCTCAGTGGAGGACTTGTGGTCTCACTACAAGCTTGATCGACTTTTAGGCCGCGACCGAGTCAAGAAGGTAGTCATGTACATTGACTCTGGTGCTAGCAGCGAAAGTGCTCAAGAGGCAGCGCATGACCTGGTAGCCTGCATTGCGCAGGCTTTTCGGAGGATAATAAGCGTAGGGTCATCACGAAAGTCATCTGGGAAATTTGATGGACCTTGCTTAGAAGCGCTGCTCAAGAGAAGACAGTGAGAAGGTATATATTTCTCCGTTGTTCGTGTATCGGAACTTGAGAACACATGGTTTAGCAAACAGTACAATGGATTGGCTAAATCTCGTGACTGAGCATGCAGATCGAAGAACACGAGCCCTACTGCTTCAATCGCCCGCCTTACAATCGCGATGTTTCAAGCTGTAGTGTGCTGGCGCTGTTTCGTGAGTACAACAAATCCTCAAAATAAGATTCTAAAAAATCGTGCCAACGCAATCGTCAACTGAGTAGAATGCTCATTTAACAAGGCCCATGAAACCACCAGCCTCCGTCCCAGCTGCACTATCTTGCCTCGTCAGCTCATCGGCCGGCTTCTCCGTCGCAGCTGACACTGCAGCCACAATGTCGAGAATGCCTTGCTGTGTCCTTTCTCCTGCAAAGCCACCCTCGAGGTCATCGCCCAAGTCGAGGACGCCTTGCGGGAAGATGCCAGCTGCGCGTCCATGAGCATTTTCATCCGCGCTGAAGTGCGTCACTGCCTGCACGACGCCGGCGAGTTGCGCAGGGCCCATTGTCTTCATCATGGCGCCGGCTTCGCTGGCCAGGAAGTCTTCTTGCGCCGTCATCGCGGTGGGAACGAACCACGGCGCCACGAGGTTCATGCGCACTGGGGGGTTCGCCGCAGCAGCGCGATCTCGTGTGCCATAGAACAACCCACGGACGCCGAACTTTGACATGCTGTACGTTGCACTGGATGGGAAGCCGACGTATCCAGCAAGTGAGGCAATAAGAATGATCGAGGGTGCAAAAGAGGCGTCTCGAGGCAGCCGGAAGTAATGTAGAGCGAGATAACACGAGTAATACACGCCTCGAAGGTTCACGTCCATAGTGCTGTAGCCTGGCTCTGGTGGCGCGACGTTGAGATCTGGTGCGTCCGTGGGCATCATGTCGAGAAGGTTTTGTTCGGCGCAAATGCCAGCATTCGGGACCACGACGTCAATCTTGCCTTCGCCAAAGGCTATGGCCCTCCTGAACAGTTCAGCTTGCGATGGGTAGGAAGTCACATCGCTCTGCACGAACTGGACTCGAAGATGCTTCGAAGTCAGCTCGCGCGCCGCAGCTTCTCCAGCCCCAGAACGAATGTCAGAGATGGTAACAATCGCACCCGCCTCGGCTAATTGGGTGGCACATGCTAGGCCAATGCCCCTCGCAGCTCCGGTAATAAGCACAGATCGACCTTTGAGGTTTGAGAGGTCCGGGCTCTGGCTGAAGTCAAGCGGTGTTGACTTGAAAGGGATGGCGTTGGGCGCAGGCATAGTGGGAACTGATTTAGCAGTGGTTGTAAGTGCACCGGTCATGGGAACCTTGCGGTATATGTACTCAAAGCCTCCTTCTCGCGTCTGACTGACGGCAAGAGCGATACTCATCCAATCAAATAGCAAGCTCGAAATGAAGCCAGTCGATCCATGATCAGATCACACTTCCAACGGGTGTGTCCACCCTGTGGGGTACCTTGGCGTGTAACGGTGGAGCTGCGGCAACGGATGCGGGGTAGTCTGTTCCCCAGATATTTCCGGATAGCATCCGGGGTGTCTACACACAATTGAGTCCGTCGAAGTGGCGCTAGAATGATGCATCGTCGTGTTCTAGTCGTTAAAGAGTGCAGGGTTTCCAGAAAAGTATTTTTCATCCAAGCGTAAATGACCAGTCCCATTCTCGCAACACATCTTCCCAACTTCTTCGCGTCCCGCCCTCCAACTTCGGTCGCCAAACTTCCTTGAGCACTTTCTGGACACTGTCAATGTTCTCGTATCTGTTGCGCTCAGAGATGTCCTTGAGCCTTTTGGTGCACTTCTCGATAGCCACGTCGTCATCCAGCTCAGCGCCAGCCATGAAAATAGGGTAGAGCAGGCTGGACTCTGCAGGACTGCCGGCCGGAATTCTCACAATGAACTCCATGGCACGGGAAGCACATCCTGGTACGAGTCCTGTGTGTGCTTTCGAATTCCGGTACAGCTGGATCAGCGCGGCAAGGCGGTAGGATTCGGCCAGTGCTATCAAATCGAGCGCGACCGGAAGATCCACCCCAGAAGAGAACGGGCTCTCGTACGTCCAGGTCTGAATGCCGTTTTCGATCGCGTTGAACGTCGCCTCGGTCAACTGTGGGAACGCCGGGTCCGGGTTGACGACGTATTGTATTTTGCTGATTAGATCGCACAGCTGGTATGCGATGCCCATCAGCGGGTCGATGGTCAACGGCATGGCGAGATTGCACATGGGTAACAAGTCGTGCTCATAGGGAGGTCCTGGAGGGGCTGCTGAGACTTGTGACATGACCGAGGCCATTGCATAATGGTAGGTGAAATGTCGATGCAAGGAGTCGACCTCAATACAATCGACAATACTCTGCTCCGGGGACAACGTATCCAGTATCTTGCGTACGCACTTGAGCTGCTGGATCCACGTGGTACTCTTGTTGCCCTTCAATGCCTCCAATCCCACCAGAAGCAGAATGATGGCAACAACCTGGTAAGTATCCCGTAGAGGCTGGCCCGTCGGCGATAGGCGATCCTTGATGAAGCCGCTGCATTTTCGTTGATGGCGCAGAGACACAGCTCGAAGATGTTCCTCGCGGTCCTTATCGTCGGTGCGCCGTGCAAGCTGGGCTGATGACAAAGCAAGGATAGCGTCCAGCATGCCATCGATTTGGAAGGCCCATGGCATGTACAGTGATGTGTAAAAGCTGGTGGGTGTTGTCGCTACCGAAACGCTGGGTACGAACTTCTCGATGTAGTACTGCAGCAGATGCTGTCTTTCAGCCCCAGCTTCGCCGGGGAGCATATCCCAGCATCCGAGCGAGGACGGCACGCTCTCGACAACCTCACTCTCGGGACTCGAACTGGAGTTTGAGGCAGCATCCTGGATGAGCTTTCGTTGCGCCTGCCACTCGCAAGAGAGGTTCAGACGTGTGCAGTTCTCGCAGTGCGGACGCCGATTATCGCAGCGTTTCCGCCTGGCTCGGCAGGTCAAGCACCCTGTCCGGGAACGTGGGGCAAATTTTCGTTGGCGTGGCTTAGGCTCAACCATACTCGGCAGGCAATTGGAAAACCTCTTCCCGGGACTGGTCGGATAGTCAATTATCCATGAGCGAAGATACGTGCATCACCACATGGGCGTAATTGGCGAGCGTGGTGGTGAAGGAATCAGTGTTCCGTAGGCGAAGACGCGCCTTCAACCAGATGCCGATAAGCGCACGTGGCACGGACAATCGGCCCTTCTAGAAAGGGTGTTTACTCCGAACATTACTCCAGCCTCACCGTCATGTCGTCGACTTCTAACACGAGTGTTTGTAAAAGCGAGGCACGATGGAAGGACTCATCCGCTGCAACAACTTGGCTGTTGGAGCCAACGATACGAGACGACCTCTCCTTCACGCGGTGAGGCCCACGTGTTCGAGCGGCCCCACAAACATCCCGGTTGCGAGCTGCCCGCTTGGGAAACATTGCCAAACCTCATCTCCGAACGTTCATCACTGAGTTGCTGGGCAGGTGAGATGGGTATAAAGGTGGTTGAAGATGTCGAGCTGCTGTGTTGCGCCACTCGACATCGCAAAGTGCTACCAACGTGATGGGACGTTTCACCACGGTTCTCGCCGCCGTTTCGGCCATCACCACTGTCGCAGCTGACGACTTCAATATTCTGCAACATGTTGGAGGCAACGGACAGTGGTTTGCTGGTATGAAGGCATTGGGTCAAGCTTAGACGAAGCTAACAGCCCTGCAGGACCCGAAGTGACTGGCATCTCTTCTGAGGTGCCCACGGGGTGCAAAGTCGAACTGGCTGCCTTCTTCTCTCGTCACGGTAGCCGCTACCCCGACAATGGCGCCTACAATGAATGGACCGACTTGTATGACCGCATTCAGGCAGCTTCCAATCTTACTGTCAGCGACGAGAGCCTCGAGTTCCTCAAGACCTGGAAGCCAGTACTGTCAGATCCCTCGAACCAGATCAGTCAGCTGTCTCCCACTGGCTACAAGGAGCTCACTGAAATGGGTGCAACATGGCGTCTTCGCTATCCTGACTTGTACGACTACAACACCCCCTTTACTATGTGGGCAAACTATTACAAGTCGGGTCCACGAGTTCGTGATAGCGCACGTCTCTTTTCCCACGGCTTCCTCGGCCCAAACGCAACCACACTGGGTGCCATCTACGCGTTGAACAGCAGCGATCCCACGTCTTGGATGAATTCGTTGGCTACTAGCGACTTGTGCAAGGCGTACAACGATGAAGGTGGCAGCCCGTACAAGGACGTATGGGACAACATCTACCTTCCCCCAATCCGTGCTCGTCTCAATGCCAAGATTCAAGGCGGCTTCAACTTCACCCAGTGGGACGTCTCTATCATCCCGTACCTCTGCGGATTTGAGACGCAGATTACTGGCCGTCGGAGCCCGTTCTGCGACATTTTTACTGAAGAAGAAGTCCTCCAGTACGAGTACGCTCAAGATCTACGCTACTGGTACGGCAATGGCCTGGGGTCTGATATCGAGAAGTACAACATGCTGCCGGTGATTGAGGGTCTGGTCCAGCGCTTCGTCGACGGGCCAAATGCAACATATCAGAACGGCAACTCGACATTCGTACCGCCCAAGGTCATCGCGTCCTTCTCGAACGACGGCCAGATCAATCAGATCATCGCAGGTATTGGTGTCTTCGATAACGAGCCTCAGCTTCCAGCAAACAGGACTCTGCCGAACCGCAAGTTCAGGGCGAGCCGTTTCGTGCCTATGCGTGGTACCGTCGCATTTGAGCGCTTATCCTGCCCCGTCACCACCAAGGGATACGCTACCAGCAATTCGACGAGCGGAGCGTACATGCGTATTCGTCTGAATGAGGTCGTGTATCCCGTCGTCAACTGCACAAGTGGCCCTGGCTCATCGTGCCCGTTGTCGCAGTACCAGAACATCATCAAGAGCAAGATCGACGCGGTCGGTGACTTTACGAAGATCTGCAACACGACAGACCCGAGCTTTGCAGCAAGGCCGACGTCCACGTTCTTCACCGACAACACGTTGCCGTTTCAGAGACTCGTGAAGCCCTAAAGGGTTGGTGGAGAGGACAGTATCTAGTCGTTGACACTGAATCAAAAATGATCAGTTCTGCAAATCCTTCACTACAGTATGGTAGGGGTAAGTAGTCCATGTGGCCACATCCCTGGAGAACTTTGGCCGAGCTGCTGAAGTAATAGTTACAGTACAGTTTTACACAAATATTTTAATGCATAATGCCTAAGATAGTAAGCAGCTGCTTAGACATAGGAAATTATCCGTTGCTGTATTTAGCGCTTGGGTATGATTTGCTGGATTATTTACGCCCACATACTGACGGAACAACCATTTCCCAGGTATCCACATGGAATACTTACCCCTACCATCCTGTTTTGCTCTATCGAGCTTAAGTCACTCCAGGTCTTGACGTTCATCGAATCTGCGATGTCGCGCTTGGCGTTCTCTTTGTGATATTTTGACATGTACAGGGCGTGGTCCCCGGATGACCAATCCCCACATCGAAGCATCACCGGATGCGGGGTCAAAGCGTAGGGCGCGCTCCATGTTGATTTCGCGTCACTCGCACATTCCATGACAACCAGATTGACTGACCGCATGTTGAGCCGATGACTCACTGTCTACAATCATGATGCCTAGCAAAATTCTTACAGCAAGAGTTGCAAGCTAGCATGTCGTAATTCGACTCTTCCTGTTGCAGACACACGTGGCTTGAGATTTCGCCGCTATCACCGCCCATTGGCTCTCCATCGAGCTAAGCTATGGCGTAACAATTGACATGCACAAGGCGCAGGGCGTATACGAACGACAAGTCTGTAAGAGCAAGTCGTGATCGCACGCTATTGCAACAGAGTCATGACACCGTTGCGGCTCACCCATTCTAAATGTGCAATCAGTATAAGAGCCGCTCCACTATCTCTGCACAAGGGAGCACATCAAAGCACATCCACAGTTCTCGTACCTGCATTCCACACGGCTTGAAAACAATACCTACGGGTTCACCTGCCACATTCAAAATCTCAATCGACAGTCCACTGCATCGACTCTCCACCTGACCTCAACTCATCCAGAGCGACATACCTCGTCCATCACAATGTCAACAACAACATCAACAGCAACGACCCCACGGTCATCCATCGACCTCGTAAAATCCAACTTCAAGATCTCCACTACCTCGCTTTCCTCATCCTCCACATCGCAGACAACACAGAGACTGAAGTCGAGCGAGCTGTGGCAGTCTATCAAGCGTCGCGTCCGGGAACACCATGAGAGCGTGAACGCGGTGTATGCGAACTACTATGGGCAGGGACATGAGAGAAGGGTGGTGCTTGGGCAGGAGCATATGCAGGGGGCGATGCAAGGGAGGAGTGTGGGGAAGGGCGAAGTGTGGGTATATGAGAGGGGGGTTTATGGACGGTTGTGAGGTGAGATAGTACATGTCTGATTGAAACCCCGGATGTGTTGAGCGCTGTTATTATTGCAATATTAATGGTTCTGTCAAAATATCAAACTTTGTCACTTTACCAGATCGGCTCTCACTCTCCATGAGCGAGGATGGCAATGTTGCTCTCCAACTCCTCGATGACGTCCGCAATCCAGGCATCATCATTCGCGCAGCAAAATGTCAAACTCAGACATCCATCACCGCCCGTCACAACACTGACACTGATCGGCGCACTGGTGTGGTTCACGCTCTGGCTGAACGCCATTCGCCCAATCTTCCACTTCCCCTGCTGACCATCTGTCCCGGTACGCCCTCGCCAGACTCCGAGGTTGGATAGCTCCACGGATGTAGGGCGCGGTTTGCCCAGCTGGGAGAGGAAGAACGCGGGCATGTCAGACACGTACTTAAAAAGTGCTATGAGATTGTCGGCACCTTTTTTCTCGACCTCTTTCCTAAGGCCGTTTTTCATCTGTCGCGCTTGCTCCCACGAAAGCTTGGCATGCTTATTGTCTTCACCCTCCGGTTGTCCCGCGCCTGGTGCACGGGACGGCATGGTGTAAGTGAAGCTGGCATTGGTGATGGCGTTAATCATTCGGCCTGCAGGGACGTCGAGGAACGGACGGAGGGAAATAGGCGTGTCAACTCTGATCTCTTTGCGTTCACCCAGGGTCCCAACTTGTATGCGCTCAGAGATTCCAACGGCAATGAGGGCGCTGAGGGCTGCTGTTACGCTGGTGTTTTCCGATCGGCATTTGGTGGCGAAGGCTTTGGTAGTCGAGGCTGGAATGGCAAGACTGTGATGTTTAGATTTGGTCGGCACCGCTTCTGCTGGCACAAGACCACCAGTCCACAGTTGAGGTGACCGCTGCGCGAAATACGAAGGAAGTACAGAACCAGCTAACGCGCGGAGAAAGAACGACCACGACATCGTCATCGGATGTAGCTCTTCAAGGGGTGGCGGAAGTGGTGTATGAGGGCTAGACACAATGCGGTCGACCCCCTGGTTGATTGAGGCGGCGTTCAACCCCTCCACAAAGCTTTCGTGGAAGAGCATAGCCGACGTTCCGTCCGCAAGAGCATGATGAAAAAACCACGATGCGTTGAATGCACTCGGTGATTTGGGGGATGTGGTGATAACAAGACGCCAATATGGCGTCCTCCCAGACTTGTTCTCGAAGTTCCGGCTGTGTTGTTTGTGCAACATCTCATCAAGGTCCTCGTCATTCATATTGTCTGGAGAGATTGCTGCTTCGCGAGTTCGAAACTCAACACAAGTACTCAGGTCGACTTCCGGCAAGCGCACGAAGTATACTTCAGGAAAAGACTTGTCTTCGTGGATAGGGATGGCGCTGAGATTTGGATGATCAGCAATGACATGGTGAAGAGCAGCATAAACAGAGATTTCAAGGGAGGACCCGGACGTCGACGGTGTCGTATATGTCGCAGTCAGCCCGACATTGTTGTAGAAGCCAAGATGGTGTCTGGCCGTGCTGTATGTTTCGAGTCGACCGCAGGGACGTAGTTTCTCTAACTGCGTCGTATCCATTGTGTAGTTCGAGATGAATGGACTGGAGTGGTTCTCTGAATTACTACACAACTGACGGATAAGGTCGTCGAAAGTGTTGCCTGACAGGAAGTGGCTGTGCCTCAGTTAGGCTACCAGTCACGCGTAAGCGGGCCTTGCGCGACTCAGGACATCGGCTGTTTCCCGCTACCGAACCGAGATTGCGGGTTGTGGGTTGTCAGCAGTATGGAGGTTGACATCGATTAGAACCGGCAATTAGATTGACCGTTCGTGAAACTGACACAGCCGGGTTTCTCACAAGCTGCATGGAACGACGTGTATGGTTATCAGCCAGAAGGCCGCCACTTAGTCGAACATAATAGAAGATTTCGAGCCCAGCGTCAAAGCAAACGAATGGATCGATTGTCAGACACCAGACCTACCACAGCATCGTGGATCCACAAGCTAGTTCTCAGGTTTGACGGCATGCACGGTATCGCCATGTCGGAAAAGGTCCAGCTACATGACGACTGCGGGACGTTCCAGCAACCCGGTAGTGACAATCCACATAGCACGTGTTGAGAGATGGTCTCAAGACTTTGCGAATTGGTGGTAGCCGTCCCCGCCCTTGTTTCGTTTAACGCCATCTAACTAGCTTAGGGTTACAGAAAGACGAGAAGAAGGAATCTTTGCGCGGTGAAAGGACTCAATATATCGAGGAGGGGACCGTTTTGGGCAACAGCGTTACAACGGCCCGGCTGTACGACTGGTATACCGCTACTGTGTTTTCGTTTCAGCCGCGCACTGATCGGTAGATTTCGTGCGACCTTGATGGCTGTCCTGACTGCTGTAAATCATGAGGCTGAGATGGACGGCGAGGCTGTTTGGGGCGGATCTGCAAGGCCATCGGATCTGGTCATGTGTGAGAGGTGAAACCTGTGGGAACCATGATGGCTCGCGGTTTTAGGGGAGTGATGGATGATGGACGATGGTGGTCGTTCGTCTGATGACGCGAGTGACTAGCGCCTCTGGGTAGCGCTCCTTCCCCAGCTGGTACCCTTCAGCCTCCCTCCCCAGACCGCCCAAACATGCACATAATGTCCTGGTACTTGGTATGCAGCTCGCCTTCACCACGGTGAGATGCGTTACACGTGTGGCCTGCGAGGCGTCCAGTCACAGACTGAATTGTCACGAAGTATATTTTCCACTCAATCTCAACTCAACAAAAGTGCCTGCAGTAGCTCTCCTGCAAGACTCGCGTGGCCTATGCACAGCGCAGCTCATCTTCAGCTGGAGTAGAGGCTAGACGTTGTCAGAGGAAGCGACTGGATTGATGCCGCGACCCGTTGACCGTCGATTACCCACGCGCTGCTGCGACACAACATGCGTAGGTTTGCTGGTCTTGGTGCGCCGGGGCGTCCGCATCAAGCAGTCTGCGGGCCCGTCTCCGTGGGTTGACCACTCGCTTCAGCCGCCTCCACAGCGCCTCCTCAGCCCATACGCCTGGTCGAGGGCAGTCTCTTTGACGTATGTACGCATGTCAGCCATTCAGAGCCGCGTCTTCACGTAATAGGGCTGGCCGACAGGTCTGGGCGCAGCAGAAACGGCCCCGTGCAACATGGGCGGCGTCGAGTGTGGAAATGCCTAGCTGTGCATATGCGTTGCACGCCATATTGGGTGGTATCCGTTAGCCGTCTGCTGTGTGGAGTCTTGAACGGTTGTCGCAGCGTACAGGAACAGCATCAACGCACTTTCGATGCACTAATTCGGAAGCGCCGCATCGAAAGCAGACTTACATCACGGTTTCAACACAGCCATCGCTCTGTCCATTTGTCCAACGCATGCAAAAACAAGTTTGCCTATATACTCAACGCAGGCTGCATAGCATTTGTTTTCCGTTTTACATTGCTTTGATTAATCCAAACAATACTTCAAATACCTAGCTATCACCAAACTCAGTGCTCCTTTCATGGTCACTGAGCGAGGCGATTGTCCAGCAACCATGGTTCACAAAGCCGGAAGCCGAAAGGCAACGCTGTCATCAAAGACCGCATCCTGCGGGTATGTTTATTATACACTTGTCGTGTTCGTCAGCTAACACCGCCAGATCAGTCAGCACAAGCTCAAGATCTTCGAGAACGTTCGTTGACACCAGTGATATGCGGCGTGTTCGAGACGACATGCCGTGGCAGCTGTGGATGGTCGCGGTGATTGCTTTCTGGGAGCGAGCGGCGTTCTGGGGCATCACAGGGCCGTGGCGTGAGTACTATTTACCAGTTTTAGTTTGTAGCTAATCGTGTCGTAGAGAATTACATGCAGCATCCCCCACACTACCAGGAAGTCCAGACGCCAGGAGCGCTCGGCCTTGGCCAGTCCATGGCGACGCGGATCTACTGCGCTTTCTACATTCTATACTACACCACACCCACCCTGTTCGCCATTCTGGCTGATAGCTGGCTGGGCCACTTCACGACGCTAGTCATCAGTGTGGTCATCTACTGCCTTGGGTGTGCTGTTTTGACTGTTAGCTCGATACCCAGCCAGCTGGACAAGGGCTGGGGCCTGCCGGGACTCGTCCTTGCAATGGCGCTGATTGCGCTGGGAGGTGGTGGCTTCCGCGCTATCATGGTGCCTTTCATCGCCGATCAGTATACTGAGGAGAAGACGACGATCAAGACACTCCAATCCGGTGAAGAGGTTATCACGGACCGCCAGCTGACGCTGCAGTACATCTACAATCTCTACTTCTGGGTGGGCAACCTGGGGTCGCTATCCTGGTTCGCGACCGTCTACCTCGAACTACACACTGGCTTCACACCGGCGTATGCACTCTGTCTCGGTTTTATGGTGGTGGCGGCGACCATGCTCGTCGTCGGACAGAAGTGGTATATCAAAACGCCACACCAAGGCAACGTCCTCCCCGCCGCAGTCCGAATCATCACCTGCGCCTGTCGCCACGGATTCAAGATGGCGCACGCACAGCCCGAGTACCAGCTCGAACACAGTCAACGCGAAGTATCATGGAGTAGCCAGCTAGTGAACGAGGTGACGCGGGGACTACAAGCCTGCCGCGTGCTAATCGCCTTCATCGTCTTCTACGTATGTTTCGACCAAATGCAAAACAACCTAATCTCGCAAGCGGCCGAGATGGAAACCAACAACACGCCCAACGACCTCATCCCAGCCATGAACCAAGTGGGTTGTATAATCTTCGCGCCACTAATCCAAGAACTCCTGTACCCCTTCCTCCACCGACGAGCCATCTACCTGCGCCCCACAACCCGCATCTCAATCGGCTTCCTCTTCATCACAGCATCGATGCTCTACGCCACCATCCTGCAACACAAAATCTCCAGCTCCACCCCCACCACCCCACCAAACATCTGGCTCCAATCCCCCCTCTACCTCCTCCTCGCAGCCGGCGAAGTCTTCGCCATGGTCACCGCAATGGAATACGCGTACGACCACTCCCCCAAGCAGATGAAAGCGGTAGTGCAAGCGGCCAGCCTGCTGATTGCGGGCGCTGGGTCCGCGGTCGCGATGGCGGTGTCGCCTGCAGCGCGGGAAGGGCTGATGGTTGGGTTTTACGGCGCGTTGACGGGCGCCATGGGGGGTACTACTGTTATTTTCTACTGCGTGTTTCGCAGGTGTGATGGGTCTGTGGGGGTGGGTGGTGGTGAGGGTGGTGTTCTTACTACTGCTACCTCGATGGATGGAAAGGAAGTCGGTGGTGAAGTGGAGAGTGGTGAAGTGAAGAGCGTGGAAGTGAAGAGTGTGGAAAAGTGTTAATATCCCACTTTCTCTTTCCTTTGGTATGTATATATGCATAATCGGCGTAACCCATATACAGGACGAGCTCACGCTGTAGCGTTTCATCTCACACCTGCATATAGAAAAATCACGATGATTATATCATTAGTATACGCTACATTTCTCTTGCAAGTCAAGTAATGATTCGAATACAAAACACATCATCACCTAAACAAATAAAAGTGACACTTATATTCAAAAGACCACGGAATGAAAACCCAACCCTTTCAACACTAATACAACTAAATTCAACTAAATATAACTAACCTTAACCCCCATCCCCACCGTCCTCCTCAGCTTATCGCTCCCCTGCCGCAACACCCTCATGATGCGCTCGCGCAAATCCCGCTTCCCGACCGCCAATCCCAGGGCGAGCACAAATAACAGGGTGCACACCAGGGCAAAGGGAGTGCGGGTTGCGTGGCGCGCAGAGTCGGATATGGCTTTCTGCAGCGCGGCCACGAGGGCGGTCAGGCGGGCGGGGAGGCTGGGGGCGGGGCGGCGGGCTTCTTGGCGGGGGTGCGGCTTGCTCTGGAGGAAGGGGGTTGAGGTTGCGGTTGGGGGTGTGGGTTTCGGCGGTCGTCTGGTTTGCGGCGGTTGGTGGCGGTGTTGGTGGCAGTGTTGGTGGTGGCTTCGTCGTCCCGCCTTCGTCGGTCGTCGTCGAGACGTGCTTGCTCTAGTTGGCGGGCTTCGGTCTCGCGACGTCGCTCCTCGAGCTGCTCTTGTTGCTGCTGGCGCAGTTTCTCCTCACGTGCTTCGCTGTCCTCCTTTTCCTCTTTCAGCGAGTGCAGGGCTAGGAGGAAGGCTTCCTTGCGCTCGTCGTCGAGCACCTCGCTCATGGTGACGAACTCGCGCGCGTAGTCCCACTCGTCGTTGCGCGGGAGGACATGCAGGGTGTAGAGCTCGAGCAGCTTGATGCGCGTGTTGAGGTCGCGCGGGGTGTCGGTGCCCGTGTGCGACTTGCGGCGTTGGAGGGAGGGGGAGGAGAGGTGCGAGGCGATGTCGAAGGTGGGGTTGGCGGTGGCGGAGAGGTACGTCTCGAGGCGGGACTGGTTGAGGCGCTGCGAGGGGGAGTGGGTGAGGAGGAGGGTGGATCTGTGGAGGTGATTAGTTGGGGTGCATAGTAGTTATTGTTATAGTTATTGTTATGATGGTTGTGGTTGTGGTTGTGGTGGTGGTGATGGTGGTGATGGTGGTGGTGGTGATGGTGGTAGTGATAGTTGTGATGGTAGTGATAGTTGTGATGGTAGTGGTGGTGGTGGTGGTGATAGTTGTGATAGTTGTCATGGTGGTGTGCTTACAAGTTGACAACCACATCAGCATCCACATCCCCCTCAACACCCCCGTAGCCGTCGCGCACTACATCCTCCCACACGCTGCCGTCGCGACAGCGGGCGACCAGCTGCTTCCAGCGGGCGCTGCCAAAGGCGTGCTTGCCCTCGTCGGCGCCCAGCTCGACGACGCTGTTGAGGAAGGTCAGGTAGAAGCTCCACACCTTGACCCGCGTGCCGCGCGAGGCCGTCGCAACAGGCGCATACGACGCGTGCACCTCGTCGGCAGAACCATGGCCGTCGTCGCGCGCGGGCGCCGTGATGATGGGCTCGATGGTCGACAGCGCCTCGGGCAGGCGTCGCGTGAGGAACAGCTGCGCGGCCTGGCGGTACGCTTTGGCAATCTGCGACGACTGCTGCCGTGACGCCGACAGCGAGCTGATGGACGACGAGAGGTACCGCGACCCGCTGATGTCTTCGTAGAGCGCCGCCATGTCCGTCTCTTTCTACCTGTTTCTGTCTTTCTTTCTACCTTTCTGTCTTTCTTTCTACCTTTCTGTCTTTCTTTCTCCCTTTTTCTGTCTTCCTGTCGCGCAATCGCAATGGCAGCCGGGAGGTGTTGTCGGCCTGCATGTCTGCCATGTCAACAACCTCGGCACCAGCCTCACCGCTCGCTTGGCAGCCGACGCCCATCCTCTCCCTCGCCTGCAGCACGTGAACACGCTTTCACCCTGGACGACGCGTCTGCAGTGTCTGACGCAGTTTGCCCACGCGCATCGTCAAACACACGCATTGTCGCAGAGCTAGACATCTCGCTTGATCATGAGCTAACAAGCAGCTATAACTGATATCTTGTCGCCACTCACGCACAGCATCATCTTAGACACCAACATATCCTACAGTCTTGCAATATATCAGCATCATCGTAGACACCACCTACACTCCCGCAATAACACAGCACCATGGACGTCGACGCCCCCTCGTTCCCCAACCACCTGCTCGCCCTGCTCATCCACATCTCCGAAGCCGACTTTGTGTCTTTCGACCTGGAGCTCTCGGGCATTCCTTCACGCCTGCCCAACAAGAAACCCCGCCCCGGACGGCTCACCCTCGAAGATCGCTATGCGGAGACCAAAGAAGGCGCCGACCGCTACCAGATCCTCCAGGTCGGCCTGACGTGCGCCAAGTTCGACTACATCACGAACCAGTACGTGCTGCGGCCCTTCAACGTCAACCTCAGTCCCCTGCTCGATGAGCGCCTGGACTTTGAGCGCGAGATCAGCTTCCAGAGCGGCGCCTGCACCTTTCTGCTTGGCTGCGGGTTCGACCTGGGCGCCCCGTTCGCAAAGGGGGTGCAGTATCTGTCGAGAGAGGAAGCAGAGCGCGCCAAGCGCCTGGCCTACGACCGCATCGACAAGAAGAACCCCATCTCGGACCTGCAGCTCAAGGATACCGACACAGAATCCCTCGACTTTGTGCGGCGGTGTCGTGACGCCATCACCGCGTGGCAGAAGACCACCTCCTCGAGTCTGGAAATCACCTCATCCACCGGCTCGCCAAAGGCTGCCTCCACCTTCGCCATTTCCCGGTTCGAGAAGAGACTCGTCCACCAGCTGGTCCGCGCAGAATTCCCCGACGCCGTCGCCATTGGCCGCAACGACTGCATTCGCATCATGCCGTTCGATGCCGAGCGCGAGGCCGACAACACGCGCCGCATCAAGAGCCGCGTCAAGGAGCAGATCGCCCGCCAGACAGGCTTCCGCTGGATCTTCGAGGCGCTGGTGGGGGGAGACATCAACCCGGACCTCCTCTACATCGCGCGCAGTAGTGCTGGCGCCGACGGGCGAGACCGCTTTGACCGCGCGCTGGCGAGGCTGAAGAAGAGGCAGCCGGTGCTGGTCGGCCACAACATGTTTACTGATATCGTCTATCTGTACCGCACGTTTGTCGGCCCGCTGCCAGACACGCTCGCCGCCTTCAACGACGCCCTGCACGAGCTGTTTCCAAAAATCATCGACACCAAGTACCTCGCCACGCATGCAGAGGGTGATTTAAATGCGAGCCCCACGCTGGAGGAGATTGCCAAGGGCCTGCAGGACCAGCCGCTGCCGAGCATTGTCACGCACGAGGACCACGGCAAGTACAACGACATGGAGGCCTTCCACGAGGCCGGGTACGACAGCCTCCTCACCGCGACCATCATGTTACGGCTAGCAGCGAAGTTGGGTTCGGAACGGACGACGGAAAAACCACCGCTACAGCGCGAGGCCTCCGAGGGCGGCATCAGACTCCCAACCCCCGCCGACGACTTTACAATGGACGGCCGCGAAAAAGTCCAGCACCCCGTCGCCGTGCCACCCCCATCTGACAAGTCCCCGCCTTTAACCAACGGCAAAAAGCAGCGCAAGAGCAACAGCAAAGCGCCAGCACCGACAAAATTCCAGACCAAAAACCTCTTCGACAACCTCACCGCCCTGTCCATGGACGACCAAACCACGTCTTCGGACGAAGACGCAGACCCCCCCACAAACGGGCACTGGACCGATGAAGTGTTCGTGCAGGACAAGACGGGCTGGGTGCCGATCCAGAAACGCGAGCGGCTGAAGATGGAGATGATTCCGCCGTTCGACGACGCTTTCTGGGTCTTGTTCGGGAATAAGCTCAGGGTGTTTGGCACTGAGGAGCGCGAGATGCGGATTATGGCGTGGCCGAGGTAAAGGAGGGGGTATGGAAGGGTAGAGGAGCGCGTGTTTTAGTTGCGTGGTGGTCTAGATGTGTTTAGTTTTATAGGATATCAACTAGTTAGTAAAGTTTAAGCGTGCTTAGAGTTAAGTATGTAAAGTATGTAAAGTAGAGTAAAGAAAACACTATCTACACGCACTACATGTACTACACAATACTCTCTAAACTACTCTTTCTTCTTTCTCTTACTACTACACTATCTCTAGTAAGTACTTACAGTACAACCTACCTCCTCTTACTTATTTCTATACTACTAACATATGTAAAAAATATATAAATAATTACTATATAACTACTATATCTCTATAAGCACTATATTTACCTAGCCTAGCCTAGCCTAGCCTAGCCTACTTATTATAGAACTACTTTAACCTTACTAAAGATAAATTCTAAATTCTAAATTCTAAATTCTATCTTATATAAGACTATATTAATAAAACTAACACTTATTAATACTTATTAGAATACAGCTCTGCCTACTATACTAAGCTAACTAAAAGATACGTATAATTACTCTAATAAGTAATCTATAGCTAGAACAGTACTATATTATTAGCTAGACCTAATAATATCATCTTCTTTTTATAAGGCCTAACCTAGGCCTAAAGAGTACCTAGTACTAGACCTTCTAGCAGCTTTTAGTAACAGGCCTGTAATTAAACACACGTGCCTAACTCTGTAATTAAATATATATAGTCTACTTAGCCTATCTTAAGCTAGCTTAGCTAACTCTAGACCTGTACAGAGTATAATAATCTAATATATAGAGTATTAGACCTAGTAGATTAAACCTAGTGTTGCAGCTAAAATAGAGGCAAAATATAACTATATTCTACCTGCTAATTCTAGCTAGTATATAAGCGTATATACTGTAACACACCCTCTTACCTTATATAAGTACTAAGTAGAAGGTAGAATAATTATAGATATACTATAGCTAAGTACCTGCAAGGTTATAGCTAAGGCTGTAGGTACTAGGCCTAATACTTAAACTTAGCGCTAACGCTTAAACCTAGCGCTTAGTAATATACCTTAGTAAGGCTCTTATACCTTAGCTCTAGTTACCTACTTAACTTAAAATCTATATTGCCTCTGCTAGCGTAATATTAGCAACCTAGGCTTATAACCATTATAGCTAAAATAGAGACAAAATATAACTATATTCTACCTGCTAATTCTAGCTAGTATATAACCTAATCTAGTAAAGTACTATCTAAAGAATGCCTAACTAGAGAGCGTTAGAAAGCTGTGCTTATTATAGCTATTATAAGGTTCTAGTTATAGGCAATAGTACTTACTTTACACTAGAGATAGATAGTAGAGAGATAGTAATAGGTGTATTTAATAGTAAGAATAATACTTATCTCCCCTAAGAATAGCGTGCAGCGTAGGTTTTGCATACCTTTACTAAGAGTAAGACTAATACAAACTAAGGATAGTTCTAGAACACTACAACACTAAATAATTCTATTGTAGCTTATTACAGAACCTCCCCCTCTAGCTGCTGTCTCTAGTAGTAACCTCCTATAGCCTTAATAAAAACCTTACCCTTTAGAGAGGAAAAGAGCGTCTATATTCTAGGTAGGTGTTACTTTAGTTGTGTGTGCCCTATACGTAACATATATATGTTGTTACTGCTATACGTGCGCTATATATTTGTTATAATCTAAGGTAAAAGCATTGCTATACGCACTGTTGCCTAATTTTTGCTTAGCAGCCTAGCAGGTAGTAAGACCTTTTCTCTTTGCTTCTCCTTAACACTATAACAACAACACTTTCGCGTGCGTTCCTTGCACGCTCCTTGCTCTTGCTATAGTTTATTATCCTAACCCTAAGTTTATTAAGAAGTCCTACCTCTGTAGCTAGCAGCTATACGCGTTTCTTAACGCTAACAAGCGTGCAGACTACATTGCTATAGTAGAGACTTACCTGCGCTGTGCGCAGAATATTGCAAAGCAGAAGAAGAAGTGTAAGAAGCCTAAGCACTACTGCTGTAAGCATTATGTAAAGGGAAATTAAGGTAGTTACACTAAGGTAAGTTAGATAGGGGCATGCTGTAGGTGCGCCTTAGCTAATATATGCAGGTGCCTACTACGCTTAATAGTTGCTTAAATTACCTTATCTATTTGCGCTGCTAATACAATACTGCTGTTCTTACTGCTGCTGTCTCTTACACTAATACAACTGTAATTAATTAAGGCGTTTAACTTACGTGTTGCTAGCGCTAATTTAACTTAGAGCTGTCTAGCTACTGCTGTATTACAGCCTACACTAGCACACCTATAAGTGTTGCTACCTAGGTGCTAATAACTTCCCCCTAGTTCCTAGGTCTAATATAAGAGTCTAGCCCTATCTAGCTTAGAGAGAAGCTAAAGGGTTTAGGGCGTTAGGCTAGCCTCTTATATAGCTTAGTCTTCTAAGCTAGTATATTAATTATCTATCTAGACAACTAGTTAATCTAGTTGTCTTGTATCTGCTTTTTTAGCAAAGTAGTTAAGAAATAGATATCTTTTACTAGGCCTTGCCTAGACCGTTACATTACAACTAGATTACTAAGGGTCTAGGGTTCGAATCTTCTCAGAAGCACTTCTTAACTCTGGCTCTAAAAGATAGCCTTCTAGGCCTTCTTTTAGGCAGATATGTTAATATATTTACCTATTAATCCCTCTACTCCGTGAGCTAAAAAAGGAAGAGAGCAAGATAGGAGAGAAGGGAGGTAATATAAGAGTCTAGCCCTATCTAGCTTAGAGAGAAGCTAAAGGGTTTAGGGCGTTAGGCTAGCCTCTTATATAGCTTAGTCTTCTAAGCTAGTATATTAATTATCTATCTAGACAACTAGTTAATCTAGTTGTCTTGTATCTGCTTTTTTAGCAAAGTAGTTAAGAAATAGATATCTTTTACTAGGCCTTGCCTAGACCGTTACATCTAATCCTAGTAGAGCAGCACTATATTGCTTCTGCTCTTAAGCAGCTTATAGAGCATATTGCCTGCATAGTAAGTTTACACCTTTTACACGTCTAGAGCGCATACTAACCTCTTTACAGAGTAGAGGCAGTAGTAGCAATGCTAATAAGGAAAGTAACTAGGAGGAGGAGATAGAGATTATAGATAAGGGTAATAAGGGTAGTAGTAGTGCTAGTAGTAATAGTAGAGATAGGGGTAATAGTGTTAATAATAGTAATAGAGACAAGTAGGCCGTTAGTAGCGATTAGGGCGCGCGTAGCGCAGAGCTAAGTCGCACCTAGTGCGCAGCTTATTTTTTAGTTTTTTCCTTCTTATATAGTAGTAGGCCTAAGGCTAATAGATAGGATTACTCTCTATATATAATAAAGGTGCGCTTAAGACGTTTGCTTTGTTCTTCTTGTGTATAAGGATGTTTAGCCTAATTTAAACTCTTAGATTGCATTATCTATGTTTTTAAAGTCTAACACTAGGGTCTATATATCCTAGCTTTTGTTATAGCCTTTCTAGCAGAGTAAGTACTCTAGTTAGCCTCTCTTTGTTTATTTTCTTAGGATTTTTTCTACCTCCTATACTTCTTTACCTTCTAGGGTTACCTCTAGTAGGTAGGTATTATCTTCTTCTTTAACCTTAGGTTTCTATTATTCTAGTAGTAATATGTAAAAAACGTTGTAAATACAATATAAAGGTAGGAAGAGTAGGCAGTATGCCTGTGTTCTAATTGCTTTCTGTACTTAGAATAAGCTAATAAACTTACTAGAAAGTTTCTTGCTTAGTTAGTAGGCTAGGTTAATATTCTTAGTGCTAAGTAATACTAGATCGCCTAGATAGAAGATTTTATTCTTATGTTTTCTGTTGTAGTACTAGCTCTAGTACTTACATACTTTCTCTAAGTGCTCTATAAGTATTGCTTATACGTTATACAGTTACTTTACTCTTTTAACTATATCTAGTACCTTCTTCTTAGGCCTACTGTCTGCAGAAGGCACAGTAAGTAGTAGGTGTTTGCTATATACAGCATAGAAAGAAGTTGTTTTAGTAGATTTATGCACTAAGTTGTTATAAGCAAATTATATAGTTAGTAATAGCTGTACCTAGTCTTCTTAGGACTCTAAGATAAATATTTATAGGTACTACTCTAGCGTTTAGTTCTAGCGTTTAGTTTACCTATTAGTTTGCAGATAGAAGGCTATACTAAGCCTGCACTTTACCTAAAGTTAGTAGCAGATTTTAGTCTAAAATACAGAAGTAAAGATAGCTCCTCTATCTAATACAATACTCTTCTGTACTCTATACTTAAGTATAATATGTATAAAGTAGGCTTCTATAAACTACTTTGCGTCCTAAGTCTTTAATACAGAGAAATAGATTGCTATTTTAGAGAATTAGCAAACTATTATAAGGATTGTATTAAAAGCGCAACTTAAGAAGTCCTTTACTAGAGGTAAGCTAGTAATAAAGTCTAGTGTAACTTCTTTAAAGATTTCCTTTAGTATTAGCAATAGTAACAGCATCCTATACTTGCTATACCTTAGAGCTTTACTCCTTTAGCAGATAGTATAAGTTTTTACGTATTTCTAGACGTCTTAACTAAGAGTTAGCTAATAGTAGGTTCTCCTAATAAGCTTAAGCGTCCTATGTGTGCTAAAATAGCCTGCTATACGCGTGTTATAGTTCTAGAATAGAATTTCTTGCCTAATAGCTAGTTCCTCTAGAACATACATCCTGCTATTAAATCTTAGGACTTTATTTTCGTCTAAGCGCTATAGCTGCGCTTTACTGCGTCTTTAAGTGCTGTTCTTACTTACTAAACTTATAATCTAACTCTAAGCAAAGGCGTCTCTCTATTATAGTTAGCACAGTGTTTTAGTAAGTAATTAAGACTCTACTATTACAAGTTTACTACTAACTAATACTCTAGCTAGTAAGCGTAGCACGTATAGAGTGCACTCTATAGCGCTAGTAGTAAGGACCGTTCTAGTTCTGCTAATAGTAGCAACGTGCGTCTTACACGCGCTTAATAAGCTTAGCTCGCTTATAGATCTGCTTACTCTACTAACTGTATCTATTACTAATAATTTGTTCTGCAAGATAGGTAGTATCTAGGTTAGTAACAGGTTCTTCTGTTTATAATCTGCCCTTCTAAAGGGGCTATCTGTAGAGTTTACTTTCTCTAGACAGTGTTCTACCTTAAAGTTAAAAGCCTCTAGGTACATAGCCTATCTAGCTTACTACAGGTTTAGCTTTTATACAGCGTGTATACTGTATAGGTTATTATAGTTACTTAGCACCTATATAGTGTGCTGTGTACCTTTAAGGTAATACCTCTACTACTTAAAGCTGTATACTATAGTAAGTAGCTCTAGGTTATAGACCTTATAGTTTAGCTTAGTAGCTTGTAGTTTCTAGAAGGTAAAGGCAACTAGGTGCTATTTTCTATCCTTAAAAAGTTAGGAAAGTATACCTAATATAGCAAAGGTAGACACATCTATCTGCACTTAGATAGAGAGTGCTATATTAAAATAGCGCAGGATAGGCGCACTTAAGAAGCGGGTTTTTAGCCCTTTAAATAAGCAGTTCGCAACTTTATTCTATTAGAAGTCTTAGTTCTTTTTTAACAAATCTGTAAGAAGAGCTGTCTCTTTAGTATATTCTTTAACAAAGCGCTAATAGAAGTTTACAAAACCTAGAAAGAATTATAGCTCTTTAACGTTAGTAGGCTGTAGCTAGTTAGTAATAGTGCTTACCTAAGCTAGATTAGCGTATACACTACGCGTGTTAATAATAAAACCTAGAAAGTGTACTGTATCTAATATAAACGTGCATTTCTGTAAGTTAACAAATAGTTCTGCCTTACGTAACAATTAGAGTACTAAGCGTATAGCGCACTAGTAGAGCGTAATATCGTTGCTCCTTATGTATATAAGGATGTTATTAAGGTAGACTATACAGATATAGTCTAGGTGCTTAATTAAAGCCTTGTTAATGTAGGCCTAGAAGCTTACAGAGGTATTAGTTAGCCTAAATAGCATTACTAGGTACTTAAAATAGCTATATTAGGTCCTAAAAGCAGTCTTCTACTCGTCTCCTACCTTAATCCTTAGCTAATAATAGGCGTTACAGAGATCTAGGGTTGTATAGTAACGTGTGCCTAACAGGCAGTCTAGTGTCTCTCTAATAAGTAGGAGTAGGTAATAATCTTTAATAGTAACAGCGTTAAGGCTCTAATAATCTATACAGAGGCAGAGTGTCCTATTCTTCTTAGAGACAAATAGTATAGGTGCTCCTATAGGGCTTATGCTATGTTAGATCTATCTGTTACTTAGCGCTTGCTCTAAGTATTCGCGTAGCAGCTTTAGCTTGCGTGTAGAAAGGTTATAGAGCAGTCTATAGAGCGGTTCCTTTCCTTCTATAAGTAGAATTGCGTAATCTAAGGATTTAAAGCTAGGTAGAGTAGTAGCAGCTTCTTTACTAAATACATTAGCATAGTCTGCTAAAGCGTCTAGGATGTAAGCCTTCTGCGCTATATATGCTTTATAAATAAAAGTATTACATTTTAAATTAATGCTAGTAGCTTAGAGAACTCCTAAAAGTAGAGGGTTAGAGTCGGCTTCCTTAAGCTTAGTAACAGTAACAAGCTAAATATTAGCTTCTATATATCCCTAACACTAGGATTATAATCTGCAGTCTAGATAGATATATTCTTATTAGAGGAAGAGATTTCTAAGGAGTAGGAGAACCTCTTCTTTATTAACTCTATATATAGTAGTACGCACATAACGCTCTACACCTGTATTGTTAGTTAAGCGTACCTAAAGCGCGTATACAGCGTAAGTGCTCTGCTACTGCGTACTAATCTATCTTAGGCATAGAAGCTTAGCCTTCTTAATAGGTAGTAGGTCTATTTCTACAGCAGTCCTCTAGCTAATTAAGCTTACGTCTGCCTAGAGATTAAGAATAACCTACAATTATTATTCTAGTATAGTCTCCCTAGATACGCTGCACGTGCGCTTTATGCCTAGTAAGATGTGTACTAGAGTATACCTTACTGTCTCTAGATAGCTAGTAAGGCTTAGCTTTTTCCTGTCTAGTTAATTTAGACTAGGATCTAGTTAGAGTTAGAGTTAGAGTTAGAGTTACTACTTCTGCAATTATTAGCGTAGTAGCTAGTCTTATTACACTTATAGTAAGTAACAATATACTTATTATATAAGCCCTTGTTAGCAGAGGTACTATCCCCTTGCCTTTACTCTCTATACTTCTAGGTTAGTTTATAGCGTGTGCTAGAAGTATGCGTTAGTAATAAACAACGCAGGTTACGCTTAAGTGTAGAGCCTAACGCTACTAAGTCTTTACGTGTAGCTAGTACTTAGTAGTAATTAGTAATTACCCTCTGTAGTTCTAGTCTAAGCTTAGAGAATAAGTGTTAGACTCTCTGCTCTTTAGTATAGGGGGTAAGTTAATCCTCTAGTACCTCTAGGTAGGTTGTAAAAGCGCAGACTAATTAATCTTTCTATTACAATGCTTAAGCGTGCGCTATAGCTAATTTTAGCGTGTAGTTTATAGAGTTAGAAAGTAGGTCTAGTAAATATTATTTAAAGTACTCCTAGCTAAGTGTCTCTCTCTGTGCTCTAAACAAGTGCTTAAAGTATATATACTATAACTCTCTTAGGTCTCCTAACAGATATTACATTGCCTAGAAGATCCTATCTTTAGTATTACTAAACTCTTATAGCAACAGTTAGAAGGCTACCTTACAGAAATAGAAGAATTTGCAATATTTCTTAAGGTTTTTACCTTTATATTTAGCTAGGTCTTTAGGTTTAAGTAAGCGCTTTATAGGCTGCAGTGCAAGCGTTGTAGATGCGCCTTACTTATGCGTTGTAGCACTTAAGGTCCTCTTAACAGTCTCTACTATACTTAAGGCAGTGTAGTTTTCTATACTCTCTAGTTGCGCGATCTTAGCTTTAAGTAAGCGTAGGCGTTATAAGGCTTAAAGCTTATTGCGTTAGCGTTAGGCAGCTTAGATGCGCTTGTTAAGCAATAGAGGTGCGCTTATTATAGGGGTTAGGATCTCCTTATTAACTAAGGGAATACTACTAGTGTCTTCCTCCTGCTAGGTTTAGGATAAGAGTAGTTAGGTCTCTCTTGTAGGTGCCTTCTAACTGTTTATTTAAGTAGTTAGAGCTATTTCTAGACTATTAGATTAACGAAGTATTATTATATAAGGTTCTAGTTATAGGCAATAGTACTTGCTTCACACTAGGGATAGATAGTAGAGGGATAGCAATAGGTGTATTTAATAGTAAGAATAATACTTATCTCCCCTAAGGATAGCGTACGGCGTAGGTTTTACGCACCTTTGCTAAGAGCAAGACTAATACAAACTAAGGATAGTTCCGGAACACTACAACACTAAACAATTCTATCGTAGCTTGTTACAGCTATAGCTTTACTAGATCTAGAGTTAGCTTTCTTACTATAAATAGCTTAAGGATACATTGCCTTTACTAGTAGGTTACGTATACACCTACGTAATCTACTAGTAGGTTGCGTAATTGCCTACGCAATCTGCTTAGAAATCTACTCTTAATTTCTAAGCATCTATTTGTAATAACTATTCTAGATCCTTCTAATTTGTAATAGAGAGAACAGAAGTAGAGTATAAATACTACTTGCTTTCCTCTCTCTTAGTTCTGTACCTAGTATTTAATATAATAACTTGTCTATTATATTATCTTATTATTACTATATTTACTCCTCTTGCCTCTTTAGGCTATACGCTTCCTATTTTAGAATTACCTAGTCTAGTTAGTCTAGGTCTTCTAGATTAGGGAAGAAAGTAGTCTATCCTCCTATTTCCCCTCTACTTTCTTTATAATTAATAATATTAGAAGACTTTTTATAATTATAACCTCCTTTAGACTTAAACCTACATTTAATCTATATACTTATATACTATAACATATACTTTAGGTATTAAAGTAATTATAATATTAGAATATAGCTTTGCCTACTATGCTAAGGCAACCTCTAAAAGGTATATATAATTACTCTAATAAGTAATCTGTAGCTAGAACAGTACTTATTATTAGCTAGATCTAATAGGTTCTTAATAAACTTTTATTATAATATATATATTATAATTTTAGTGCTACAGGTAGAGAAATTAGGCTTGTTTTAGTTAGTGCTTTTTGCTATATACTCTTCTTTATTATATCTTTCTAAACTAAATAAATTATATACTAGATATTTTAGTGCCTATAATAGCTACCTACTAAACAAAGCCTACATAGAGTACTACTTAAGTAATAAACTTACTAGCTTTCTATAGTTGCTTAGTTATTATTAATTTAGTTTAGAAGATAGGTAGCTTGCGTAGATAGAGTGGGGTAGTGAATTAAATCTAGGAATTAGACGTTTTAGCGTGAATTCACGAGGTTGTGTGTTATTTCTGTAGGTAGTATTGTACTATTGTTATAACGAAGATACGGCGCTACAACACGCTATGCTACAGGCTATACCGCTACCAATTAACCTCAGCAGTACACGCACGCTCACTAACCGCTAACGAACGTCCACCTCCCCCCACAAACCGGCACCGTGGGTACACAACCCCCGTCCCTAACACCGCCTGCTATACCGATACCGTCTTTTGTTCTCCTCCGTAATCTTAACCACACCGCATCGGCATTTGCACGCTCCAGCGCGCTCCTCACCTCCGGGCGCTCAAGCACGGGCTCCAGCATGTCGAGGAGCTGCTCGAAGTGCTCGTCTCGCAGGGCGACGTGCAATGCGATGGCGCACAGACAGCGGATCAGTGCTGCGCGGAGCGTGAGGGTCGGGGTGCTGGTGTAGAGCGCTGGCCGCGATGTGTTGGTATTGTCCGAGACGGCGAGGTCGGAAAACCCAGATTCCATGTCCCTAATCTTCACGCCTCCGGAGAGCAAGTTCGTTTTCCTTGCACTGCTTTTCGGACGCTGGGTTTGGGTTCGTTGATGGACGGCCTTTATTGTGTTCCATGCTTCTTCGATTCGCGACCGCATGAAGGGTCCTGCGTGTGTACATAGCAGGCCCACCACGTCGAGGGCGTGGGATGCTACGTAGGCTTCTGAATCGTGCAGACGTGGGAGCAGGACGGGCCAAAGCGTGTTGATGAGGGGGAGGAAGGAAGTTTCGTGTTTGGAGAGCGCGGGGATGGTGGTTTGGAGGAGGGAGAGGAGGGAGGTGCGGAGGGAGGGGGATGTCGAGGGGAGGTAGTGCTGAGTGAGCGAGGAGATGGTGAGCAGGATTTGGTAGGTTCGCGGGGCTGGGGGTGGGGGTTCGGGCTTTTCAGGTGGAGGTTGGTCGTCGGTGGGTGCGGAAGGTGTACTTTCTTTCCATGGGGTTTCAGGGAATGGCTCTGGTACTTCGTCTGCGGCTTCTTGTGCGCGTTTCATCTTGTCCACCTTCATCTGTTTCAGCGTGCTGACGACGTCGGTCATGGTTGTGGGCGGGCGGGATGCGGTGGGCGCTTCGATGGCGAGCTGTGGCGCCTTGACGCCTTCTTCGGTCATGCCTTTGAGCACGGAGAAGAGCAACTCGACTAGCGCTGGATAGCCGTGGTACCGCTCCAACGCCTCGAAGATGCTTCCGACCAGGTCGTCGAGGTACGGGAGGAGAGACGGTCCGCACAGTCGCATCATCATCAGCAAGACTTGTGGTGCTTGGGGCGAGACATCGCCAACAGCAAGCTTCAGCCCTACCGCGTTGACGATGTAGTCGACGTTATCCACGACGAGCTCGCGAGCGCTGGAGTAGCCGGCTGCCTCTGATGTGATGTTGAGACAGGTGACGGCGTGCTCACGGAGTGCGGGGTTGGAGCTTCCCAGTTGATGCAGGATTGGATACAGCACTTCGCCCAGCTCAGCACGGAACTCTGTGCGGTACCGTGCAGCTTGCAGGGCGACCGTCTCCAGGGCCAGCGCGTAGAAGTGCCACGACGACACAGCTGGGTCTCGATCAGTCAGGAGTGTCACAGAATGCGCATACAGGTCGTCCAGCAGCTCTTCTCGTGGATTCGACGAGCCCGTATCGATGAAGTCGTCAAACGATGGATTGGTGGTAGTCAGGTCTCTGAGCAGGTTGACAGAGACCCAGTAGCTTGCCAACTTCATCTCCTGCGTGCCGTTGTCGATGGTGCGGACCAGATCTTGTACTACGTTCAGTGCGGAGTCCGACTTGGCCAGCTGCGATATCAACACACTAAACTCGGCCATCAGGTCTTGTTGACCTTTGAGTCGCAGCTGAAGAGGCTGGAAGGTCCGGTGTTTGCTGGAGCTCAACGTCAGGCCTGTCTCGACTGAAGTCTCTGCGGCCGCAGCGCCCAGATCTTCCAGGCCCTTTGCGTCGGCTAGCACTGCAGAAACGCCGTCTCGGAGACCACCAGCTAGTCGATCGTCGATGATTGCGGGGTCCTGTCCAAGTAAGCGCAGAGTTACGGAGATCTGGTGGATAATCAGACGGCGTTTGTTGTCGTCTTTCGATTGCATGATGCGAGGGAAGGAGACTACCCAGTCGTGGAGGCTCTCGCGGAGGAGGTCAGACAGTTTTGGGTCTGCGAACAAAATTATTCGCAGCTCATCTTCAATCGTGTCGTGTTCTCCGTCGCGGCCAGCGAGACTAATGACGGTTTCCATGCTCATGCTTGTGCAGTCCGAGAGCGACACTCGGCATTCCTGGATGACACACAGACACAGCTTCAGGAGCGCTCGTCGAACCTCGGGCTTGTCGTGGTTGCGCATCTTGTAGATGTTGGTCAGGGCGATCTTGATTTGGGAGGCTGTAGCCTGCAGCCATGCTACCGAGCGCAGCACGTGCTTGCTGTCTTTGGTGGAGCTTTCTTTGGGCAGATCCTTCGTCTTCCGGTCGCTCAGCAAACGCAGGAAGAGTGATGTCAGGACGTCAAGACTCTGCTCAATGACGCGAAATCCAGCCCTGTTGGTGCTGCCCGGCGTCAGAACCTTTGTGAGCGAAGAGACGATCTTGGGGAAGAAGCTGGCAAGGGCATCGTCGTCGGCGGTCGCCGCGGTCAGTTTTTGAACTACACCCACGGCTGCAAGCTTGACGCTGTTGGACTTGCTCTCGGTGAGACTGTCCAGGGTAGTCAGGACAGCCTCTCCTAGCGCTGGGATGTTGTTGGTAGCGGTGAGAGCCTCTCTGCTGGACTGCGAGCGAGATGCTTCCGCTAGGAGTTGGCCGATACAGTTGAATGCTAGGGTCTGCAGCTCCTCTGAAGTCGCGGCAATGCCATTCTCTACAGAGGAAGGTTTTGCCAGAAAGGTGAATAGGATGAGAAGCTGGCCGGACAGGGCAGGCTCCAGACCACCACCCCAGCCAGCGCGCAGGAGTGTGGAGACGCATTCGAGGCACAGCTCGAGAGCGCGCACGGGGACGTGTCGAGAGAGTCTGAGGACTTGGGAAACAGGGACAAAAGCGTATTCAGCCAACTTTGCATCAAGCGCAGCAGTGGCGGTGTTTAGCACTGTTAGTAGGTTGGTGAGTGCCTGGACCAGATGACGCTTCCCGTTCGGCGTTTGGGCCAGGGTTGCTGTGATCTGCAGGACGTCGATGCACGGCTGCTTCAGCTGGATGGAGGTGAGTGGGTGGCTTAGTCATGAAGGTGCTAGACTCACTCGGTGGAAGGTCTGCTGTCTCTCCATCTTGCTGCTTTGCGGTGGAGATTGCGACTAGCTCGTGCGAGCATAGAGAGCGGTGCTGCAAAGTCAAGGCAGTGGTATTGCAGCATCCATGACTAGACTACGTCGGCCAGGTTTGGATGAAGTGGTTGCGGTGAGGGTGAAGGTCAGGGATTGGCTGGAGCTGGCGGTGGAGCGAGTGCAGCGGGCAGGCGCGTGTGCATGGTTGCTAGCGCGTCACGCTTGGGCGGAAACCGCTCCCTCGACTCGAGGCTCAGGCGGCAGGCCACATGACTATGGGCGTGCCAAGAGGTGGCATGCCAAGCTATCTGTGCGCACACTAGATAAGCGAGCTAAAATTACTTTTAAATTAATTTAAAATTAATTCTAGTAACTATTACTAACACTAACACTACTACTACTACTACTACTACTACTACTACTACTACTACTACTACTACTACTACTACTACTACTACTACTACTACTACTACTACTACTACTACTACTACTACTACTACTACTACTACTACTACTACTACTACTACTACTACTACTACTACTACTACTACTACTACTACTACTACTACTACTACTACTACTACTACTACTACTACTACTATAACTAGCTAGACTGTCTCTGTCTTAGCTAGAAGTGTAAGTAAGCTAGCAAAATTATTTCTAAATTAATTCTAAATTAATTCTAGTAAGCATATGCCTGCTACCTAGCCCTGCCTACCCTACTGCTAGGTGCGACCTTCTATAATACTAATAATAACAGCAATATTATTATCTACCTAGGTAAGCTTTGCTACTGTAAGGAGATTAACTGCTATAAGCTCTATAGAGTAAGAATTAATTCCTAATTAATTCTAAACTAGTTCTAATAATTTAACAGAAGAGGTTCTCTAAGCGTAGCAACCTAATTAACTACCTCTGCTAGGACTATAGTATTAGTAGCATTACTAGCTCTAGTTATAGGGTTAGCTAGCTAAGCAGCTGCTATGTTATTACTGTTAAGCGTAAGTAGAATTTTAGTAGAATTAATTCTAAATTAATTGCTAATTAATTTAGGCTTCTTTTAATATATAATAGACTGCTACAACCTCTTCTAAGCTGCTTACTAGCAGCAGAATGTCCTCTACGCGCAGGCTATAGCTGCTGCTACCCCTTAGACCTCTCCCTTTCTTGTAATTTAGGGCCTAGACCTTTATATAAGTAGAATTAGTTCTAAATTAATTCTAGATTAATTTAGCTTAAAGTAATTAAAGATTAATTACTAATTAATTCTACTAGGCTAATTCTAGGCGCATAACATATATCTCTAGCCTCTCCTCTAACTGCACTACCTTCTGCCTAACCTGCTAGGCTTATACTACTACTATTAACTGTAAGATTCCCTCTAAAGGTCTCTTGTTAACAGAATTGTATTAGAATTAATTCTAAATTAATTCTACTAGATTTCTAATAAATTTATAGATTGCTTCTTTTTCTAGAACTCTAACTACTAGAAGTGTAAGAACTGTAACCTCTAGATTAAGTTCCTTAAGGAGGATAAGGCTAGAGGTTAGAAGACTAAGGAGGATAATAATATAGATAAGGATAAGGATAAGGATAACAAGTAAAATTAATTAAGAATTAGTTCTTAATTAATTTTGCCTAGACACACTTAAATTAAAATTAAATAGATTTAGAACTAATTTAGCTATAAGCACAAAGCAATATAGCTTTAGGCTACTGTATAAATAGATAAATAATTATGCTCTACCTCTTTCTACTTAAAATATGCTTTGCTTATACATTAACCTTTAAGTAAACACCCTAATAGTATAAGAATTAGTTTATAATTAATCTTAGATATAAATACTTACTTTTTACTTTCTTTTTCCTATAATAAGTATAAGGAGTACTAACATTTAGTGCTAAAAAAATTTGTTAGGTTTTTTAATAGTTTATACGCTCTTTCTTCTGCTTCTTCTTCTTATTTAATGTTAAGAAGTAAGGTATACGCTGTAGAAGTAGAGGTAGAGACTGCTGTAGTAGCTAAATTAATTCTAAATTAACTTAAGGAGGAATTAATTCTAAATTAACTTAAGGGGGGGTTAATTCTAAATTAACTTAAGGTAGAATTAATTCTAAATTAACTTAGGTTTAATTATTTAAAACTAGGTCTTCTTATGCGTAATAAAGACTTATTACCCTCTAAAAGTAGGCAATAGCAGTATGCAACTACTAAGTTAATACCTTTCTAGCAGAAACAGGAGCTACTGTATACTAAGGGTAAAAGACATAAAAGTAGTGTGTAAGAGCACCTCTCTTATAGAATTTTATCTAGAATAAGTTACAAATAGATTCTAAATTAATTCTAGTAAATTAAAAACATACCTAATAGAGTATACTACTTTCTTAATATACAGCTCTGTAGAAGAGCTTACTAGCGTAGATAATATAGTAACCATTATTATCCTTAAGCTTAAAAGGAGTAAACCCTGCTAGGAGAGTAGAAAGAGCAATATACTCTTAGTAAGCTAGCTAAATTTATTTAGAAATAATTTAGAATTAATTTAGACAATATACTGTAAGAAGTAGGGTTTTGCTAGCTATATTACACTAGTGCAGAGTGTAGTAAAGAAGGCACAAAGAGGAAAGCAAGAATATACTTTATTTAAACCTAGCGCAAGAAAATTTTTACTACACTATACTTGTTTTAGAAAAGGGGTCTAAATTAATTCTAATTTAATTTAGGTTATATTCTGCTAAGTAGCTTAAAGTTATTCCCTTACAGCCTTTAACCTAGCCTCTCTCTCTAGAAATGCAATTATAACCTCTTTTTAAGCAAGTTTAAACTCTTGTTTTTCTTGCTTTAAGAGTGCTCTTTTCTTTTCTACTTTAAACATCTCTCTTTCCTATTAAAGAATCTAGTCTTGTAACAATGCTAGAGTGGAATTAATTTAGAACTAGCCTTAGGAAGGTGCTAGAGATAAATTAATTTAGAATTAATTTAAGATAGATTTAGCAGGAATTAGTAGAGAAGATTATATAGAAGAGCTTCTAAGAGGTAATAACTAATAAGCCTATGTCTAAAGAAGGTTTAAGCCTTTCTTCTTCTTTCTAGAAGTCTGCTTTACTCTACTTAAGCTATAGTTACTTAGACTATAGCCTAGATCTTTGTCCTTATTATTAATAATAATAGAGTTCCTCTTAGAGTTTTTTTGCTCTAATTAATTTAGAATTAATTTGATAATAATTATGTTTAACTTACTCTGCTCTTGCCTAATATTCTTATAGAACTAAGCTGTTAGGCCAAGAGTCTAACAGGACTTATGTCTTACTCCTAGCTTATTTTAATTCTTGTATTTCTTAAGATCTTGTCTGTCTACATGCATCCCCCTAGGACAAATTAGCTTAGAATTAATTTAGAACTAATTCTACTTACATCTTAATACCTTAAAGAAGCTTCTAACGTGTGCCTGTTCTATACTTCTTCAAAGCAGCTTGCTCTACTGTATTTAAATAAGATTTAAGTAAATTCTAAACAGAAGTACCTATATTACTACAGGCATAATTAATACCTAAAGCAATAACTAGGTTTCTCTTGTTCTTTACCTAGTCCTTAATTAGCTGTAATGTAGTTGTCTCTATAATTATATTAGAATTAATTTAGAATTAATTTATACTAGAAACCTACCTTTAATTAACTTATATAACTCTATATACTCTGTTATTGTTAAGGCAGTTAGAAGTAAGTGTATTTAACCCTAGTCTAAATCCTCTGTATGTAATAAAGTTAGAGCAGCTCTATCTATACTATAAAAAAAGTAGATAGCACAGAACCTAAGACAGTAGCTAGACTAATACTGCTAAGGCCTGTAGTAAGAGGTGTCTAGTTTTAAGAGATATTAGCTAAACCCTACTAAATTAGTACTAAATTAATTTAGAACTAATTCTGCTTACTAGCTATCTGCTTAGTGTCTATGTTAATAGTAATCCTAAGAGTTCCCTTACTATAAAGATATATCTACTTAAATATAGAGCTAGTAAGTTTCTTATAAATTATAAAAAACTCTATAAAGGCTCTCTTATACATAGCAGATGTTTGTGCATTTGTAATAATATAACTAAACATAATAACTATATAGATTAGCCCTAAATTAGTTTAGAATTAATTTAAATAATAAAACTTACTCTTGCTATATTGTGTATTAACACTTGTAAAGAGCACTTCTGCCTAGCTATCTCTAAAGTGTTTAAATAATATATCTACTTAGAAAGTGTTCTGCTTTATAAGAAGTATAGCCTGCTCCTTAAACATGCAGATAATAATATCTCCTAAGTAGGCAGGTAAGACTTGCTAAATGTATACCTAATTAATTTAGAACTAATTTGTATATAAGTTCTGTCTATACTTACTATGCTTAGTTCTTAATAGTTTATTTTCTACTTAAATATTACTCTTTTAAGCCCCCCTCTATAAGAGAATATAAGAAGTCTTTCTTTGTATACAAGTCTTGTAAGTCTGTTCTTGTTTGTAAAGGCAGTATATAGCTACTTAATACTTTAGTAGTTATGCTTCTAAAGATAAGTAAGAAGTGCTAGTAATTTAAGAAACTTAGCTAAATTATTTTAGAATTAATTTAGAAGCTATTTAGGCTGTCTTAACTTACTTCTTATTATACCTAGGTATAGGATTAGCTGCAACACATTAATTAGCTCCTCCTAATAGTCTAGATCTACAAGCTAAGAAGGAGGTAGTATATATGTATGTATACCTGTTAAGATAAGTACTATATAAGGAGTACGTGTAGTATTAGTAGGCAGAAGAAAGTTAAAGACTATACTATACTCTTGTTTTATAAGAGCTCTATAGCCTTATATATAATCTATGCCTAAATAGATATAGAATTAATCTAGGAAAACTTTAGTAACAATTAATTTAAAATAGATTTAAAATTAATTTAAAGAAGGATATCTAACTTACTACATAATATAAGCCTTAAACACTGTAGTTCTATAACAGTGCAATGCTTCTGCCTTAGATTTACAGTACCTAAATGTAGAGATAGAAGATATTAGATATCTATCTTAAGTAGAACACTTTAGATAAAGTAACGCTCTGTTGTTCCTAGTCTCTAACCTCTGCACTAGGCATACTAGAGTAGGTTGCTAGTAAGCAGCTAGAATTAATTTAGAACTAATTTAAAATTATTTTATACTAAACTTACCTAATTCTAAGATATTTAAATTACTAACCTACAGTTTAAATTCCTAGGAGTATAGGCACCTTAAAACTAACGTGTAAGGCTAGTATAGTATGCTTTTGCCTTCTTCTTTTTATTATTTATCTTAATTTAAGATAATAACCCCTTAATCTGCTTAATCTTTAAAATAAGCTCTTTATCTACTTCTGTATGTAAAAGCATTCTTAATTTATTCTAGATAAATTTGCAGTGCTTAATACTAGAGCACTAAAGTACCTAGTAATTTGCAGATGTATTTAGGTAAGGGCTAAATGTTCGTTTCTTGCTAACCTTACTTGCCTTAGAGTATTAGAACTACAGGGCAGAATTAGTACTAAATTAATTTAGAAGCTATTTAGGCGCTTACCCCCTTTAACCTTTTTAATAAGGTTGCTTTATTAGCCTCTTATAAGCGTTAGTTACCTAGTTGTATAATATAGGCATACCCTGTTGCTAATGTCTTTAGGTACTGTAGGACTACTATAGTATATTCTATTACTATAGCCTATAAACTACTGCTGCAGTTATTTCTAACAGTAAAAATAGATAGTTCCTGCTAAATTAGTTTAGAATTAATTTAGAGGTTATTCTGCATACTATATATAATTTTGCAAGTAGTAGAAGCCTTATCTTTACTCTCTCTATCTCCTAGAGTAGAGTATGTATTATCCTCCTTAATATTAAGATTAAAGATATTAAGATTAAAGAGATCTATGTTGTTGCTAATAGTTAGGAATTAAACATCTATAGAGTATAAATGTAAATAGATTCTAAATTAATTTTAAAGGAAGCATAATTATTTTATATTTAATTTAAAATAAATTTATACTGTAGGAGCTAAAATCTACTAGAGCGTGCTAAGGTCTTGACATGGCATAGACTATATAGGGGGGGGGGTAGCTAAATTACTAAGATGCGTTAGGCCATGCCACCTCTTGGCGTGCCTATGGTCAGGTGGCATGCCAGCTCACTCGAGGCTCTCGCAGCGAGTAAAGACATCATCACCAGCGCGACGCGCCTCAACTTTCCCGGCGCGCGCAGAACAGCCAGCCACACACCAGCACAACCACAACCACAACCACAACCATCACAACCACAACAACACACCCACACACGCACGCGTCCACACTCGCACCCACACCCACGCTGGCACGATAATCTCCCCATCGCACGCGCCACACACGCACCCACACCCACGCTGGCACGATAATCTCCCCATCGCACGCGCCAAACACGCGACATGGCTCCACGCAGCCGGCGCAGCGCTGCAGCGGCGGTCCAGGTGGTGGAAGAGGAGGAAGTCGAGGCGGTGGAAGAGGAGCAAGCCGAGGTGGGGCACGAGGAAGAGCAGGAAACGGAGCAGCATGGCGCCCGGCGATTGAAGTTCAAGCAGACGCTGGTGGGGCGCCCTGGGAAACCGATCGCGGTGGGCGAGCTGCTACAGCGCCTGGAGACGCTGCTGAACGAGCTGCGCACCATGGACCAGGACGATGCACACGCCGAGTCGCTCACGCCCGTCGCCCAGGAACTGGCCCATCAGAGCCTCCTCCAGCACAAAGACGCCGGCGTGCGCGCCTGGACCTGCTGCTGTCTCGTCGACATGCTGAAGCTCTTCGCCCCAGACGCGCCCTACCCGGCCTCGAAGCTGAAGGTGCGCATGCACATACACACCCACCACCCTCATGTCGATGCTAACCCCCTTGGCTAGGAAATCTTCTCGCTCATCATCACCAAGCTGCTGCCCCTCCTCGCCAACCCCTCGCACCCCTACAACAGCCAGCACCTCTACGTCCTGCGCTCGCTCGCCGAGTGGAAGAGCATCCTGCTCATCAACGAGATCCCCGGCTCCGACGCCCTCACCACCGCCCTCTTCACCACCTGCTTCGACGTCCTCTCTGGCCCCTCCAAGACCGACGCCGCCGACGAGCTGAGCAAGAACGTCGAGCACAACATGACCGACGTCCTCTCCACCATCGTCGACGAGGCCCACGCCGTCTCCCACGACATCGTCGACATCATCGTCGCCCAGTTCCTCTGGGCCGACCCCCTCACCCTCGCCACCACCAAGCCCAAGAAGAGCGCCCCCGTCGACGCCAAGCAGACGACGTTGCGCCGCAAGGAAGCCCCGCCCGCGTACAACATGGCCAAGAACGTGTGCAACGCCTACCCAGACAAGATGGCCCGTCTGATTGGCAACTACTTCAGCTCTGTCATCGTCGACTTCACAAACTCGGGCCCCTCCTTCAAGCGGAACCGCGCAGCCAGCGAAGACCTCGACGACGACGCCGCCAAGGGCCCCTCGGACGACGACATCCACGAGGCAAACAAAGCGCACAGGCTGCTGCGGGAGCTGTGGAAGTGCTGTCCGGGCGTGCTGCAGGACATCATCCCCCACCTGCAGGATGAGCTGGGAACCGAGAACGTGCAGCTTCGCCAGCTCGCAACCGAGACGTTCGGCGACATGATCTCTGGCATTGGTGCAGCAGGCCCTCCGCCGCCGCCACAGATGGACCCCCTTGCCTACCCATCACAGAGTCTGACACGCGCCGATGCAGACCGGCCGTTCGACTTCCTCACCACACCCACCTCCATCAACTCCTTCCCCACCCAGCACCCCGTCGCATACCACTCGTTCCTGCAGCGCAAGAACGACAAGTCGCCCATCATTCGAGCCTCCTGGACCACAGCCATCGGCCGCATCTTGACAACATCAGCCGGCGGCATCGGACTGGACCCTGAGGAAGAGCGGAATCTGCTCAAGTCGTTTGCCGAGTGCCTGATCGATAGCGACGAGCGAGTGCGGCTGGCGGCGGTCAAGGCGGTCCAGCTCTTCACCTTTGAAGACATCGTCCGCAAGCTCGGCAGCAACGGCAGCATGTCAGACTCGGGCTCGATCCTCTCGAACCTCGCAGATCGAGTCAAGGACAAGAAGAGCATCATCCACGCCGAGACGACAAAGCTTATTGGTCGTATCTGGGGCGTAGCTTCGGGCGCCATTGCCGAGGGCGACGACACGGTTAAGAACCTGCTGGGGTCGATACCGTCGAGAATCCTCGAAGCGTACTACGTAAACGATGCCGACATCAACGTACAGGTCGACACGGCCCTGTTCGAGTCTCTCCTGCCGCTCGGATACCCTCCCATGAAGCCCAAGGCCGGTGCATCACAAGCAGTCAAGGACAGCCAAACGAACGGCGAGCACAGCTACACCGAAGCGGAACTCGACAAGCTCCGGACCGAGCGACAACTTGTCCTGGTCAACGGGCTCAGCGAAAAGGCCAAGAAGGTCTACTTTGCCAAGCAGAGCAACCAAGTACAAAGTGCTGGCTTCATGGAGGGCTTCCTGCAGGTCTGCGAAAAGTACAACGGCGGCGTCGTCAACAAGGAAGACAAGGACGTCAAGACCAAGCTGAGTGGTCTGATTGCCTACTACGCCAAGACGCTGCCCGAGCCCGCGCGCACCTCTGACGAGCTGTGGAAGTTTGCCAAAGCACACGACCGCCGTGCGTATGCGCTAATACGTTTCTGCATGGACCCCGCAAGCGATTACCGCAGGGTCTTCAAGTCTATTGTAAGTTGAGCCCGCAATCTCTCGTATTTACTAACACCCCACAGAAAGAGCTGCGAAAGCGCATCGAGGACGGCCCAGGTGGAAGTCTTCTCGATGTCTTGAATCCTCTGCTCTACCGCGTCGCCCTGCTGGGCTACAACAAAAGCCATGTCGCGGCCATCATCGAGTACACCCGGACTGACGACAAGGGCCTGGGTGCTACTGCCCACGAACTGCTGAAAGAAATCTCCCTCAGACACCCAAAGGTCTTCTCCACACACGTCAAGGATCTCTGCAGGACGCTCGAGAGCGAGGCGCCGACAGCAAAGACGCCGAACCCGCCTGGAGCAGTCGAGGATCTCAAGGCCTGCGCAGCCTTTGCTAAGAAGTTCCCTGGCGACATCCCCATCAACGCCAAGGACGGACGCAAGCTGGTGCAGAGCTTCCTCAACTTTGCGCAATACGGCACACCAGCACAGGCTGCGAAACACGCAATCACAATCATCATGCACAGCGACAACAAGAAAGAGCTGCACGCCAGGGAGATGCTAGACAAGAGCACCAAAAGCTTCAAGTACAATGGTGACCACTGGCTGACGAAGCTCGCCGCGCTCAGTCAGTTGGTACTCCTCGCTCAGACCGAGTGCGAGGACAGCATGGACGCTATCATCGAGATCGCTATCGAAAAGGTCCTCCACCAGCCGCACTCGGTAACGGACGAGGCGGACGCAGAGTGGATGGAGTCGCCGGACGACGACATCCTGGGCAGGACATGGGCGTTGAAGATTCTCATCAACCGACTGCGCTCCCTTCCGTCCGATGCCGACCTCGACGAAGCCGCGACAAGCACATATGCCCTGCTCAACCGCCTGGTGAAAGACAACGGTGAGGCATCAGAATCGAGCGACACACCGGCAGGACACAAGTCCCGTCAAAGACTGCTGGCGGCCAATGCACTGCTCAAACTATCAACGAACAAGCGCCTGGATGCCCTGCTGAAGCCTGCCGATTTCGTACAGCTGGCCCTTGTCACCCACGATCCCTGCTCCCAAGTACGCAGACTCTTCGCCGAGAAGCTGATGAAGTACCTCGGACAGAACCGCCTCCCCCCTCGCTTCTACACCATCCTCTTCTTCTTCGCCCACGAGCCCGAGCGGGGTGTGAAGGAAAGCACACTCACCTGGATCCGCTCCCGCCGCGCCACCTTCGCGGCCCGCAAGGAAACCATCCTCGAGACCGTCTTCGCGCGCCTCCTCAGCCTGCTCGCCCACCACCCCGACTTCGACACCGACAACGACACGCTCAAACTCATGTCTGAGTACATCCTCTACTACCTCAAATGCGTCGCCACAGAGGACAACCTCTCCCTCATCTTCCACGTCGCACAGCGTGTCAAGGGCGTCGCCGACGGGATTGCCTCGTCGAAGCAGGCCGACGAGAACCTCTACGTGCTCTCCGATCTCTCGCAAGCCCTCATCCGCTCCTGGGAAGAGCAGAACAGCTGGACGATGCAGTCCTGGCCGGGCAAGATGCGCCTACCCTCGGGCATCTTCCGCGCGCTGGAGAGCCACGAGCGCGCGCAGGAGATTGCGAAGAAGACGTGGATCGACGAGGATCTAGTTGAAGAACTCGATCCGCTCGTCCGCAAGGCAATCCGCAGCAAGAAGAGGAAGGCTACGGACGGTGCCGAGGGTGCGCGGAAGAAGAAGCCAAAGAGCGACAGGCCAAAGAGAGAGAAGAAGGACCGACCGATCAAGACACCGCGGAGGAGGCGGGCTGGAAGTGATGATGAAGAAAGCGACGAGAGGCAGATAGCGCCCGAGAGCGAGCCGAAGCGGAAGAGCGGGCGGAAGAGCAACGTCAGCAAGAGCTATGTCGAAGTCAGCAGCGACGACGAGGACGCCGATGCAGGTGCCGACGCAGCGGAGCAAGTTGAGGAAGAATCAACATCAGAGGGTGGAGAAGACGTCGAGATGGCCGAGGCCGAGGGTGAGGAAGCGGAGGCCGAAGAAGCAGAAGCGGATGCTGAAGCGGAAGCGGATGCTGAAGCGGAAGCGGATGCTGAAGCGGAAGCGGATGCTGAAGACGGTGAAGAAGCAGAAGCAGAAGCACCCTCCCCTCCAACAAAACCCTCACCCTCACCCTCACCCCCACCCGCGCCCCCTCAAATCCCCACCCGACGTCAAGCAGCAAAAACAGCCAACCCCGTGAACTCACCACCAGCCCTCCAAACACGCAACACCGCTTCCCCAGCGACAGCGACAGCGACCACGAAGTCCCCTCCACGGAGAACGAGATGCGTTGCGCGGAGATCTACGAATCCGAAAATTCACCCGGCGGAAATGGCTAGAAGGCTTGCGGCTGAAGCGAAAGCGAAAGCGAAAGTGAAGGGGAGAGTGGAAGCGGAAGCAAAAGTGGAAGTGGAAGTGGAAGGGAAGGCGGACGTTAATGGTGCTATAGCTGAGACAAGGCGGAGTACTAGGGGTAGGAGGTGAGTCTAGATTAATGGTGTGGTGTGGTGTAGTGTAGTGTGGTGTAGTGATAGCAACAGCAATAGCGACATTACCACGCCTGTAGTACTTGTAGTTAGTTAGGTAGTGTAAGTAGTATCTAGGTAAAGGAGGTAATTAAAGTAGTAGTATAGTTACTGTTAGTGTAGTTAAGGAAATGAGATGTAGTGTAATAGAATATAATTTAATGTGATAGGATGTAATACAATACAATACAACGTAAGTTTACTACTTACCTACCTACCTACCTACCTACCTACCTACCTTATCTTGCCTAATTTAGCAAGCAAGTAAGCAAGCAAGCAAGTGTGTTGTTAGGTTAGGATATAAAATTATTTATAAGATGTTATCAGCAGGATAAAAGACGTAGTAACGTACTCTACGGGCGAGCGAGCCAACAGGCAAGCAAGCTACTTTTGCTAAGCCCCTACTAAAGTACCCTTTCTATACTAATGTCTTAATAACAACCTATTATTAACGCGTCTTAAGAAGCTTAGGTACAGCTTACGCTTTAAGCTCTTAAACAAGACGCGAATCTCTCTTAGTAACGCGCTGCAGCTATCTATAAAGTGCCTTAAAGCACGCTAAGCTATTAACACACTAAACAACCTTTATAAGGTAATACTATGCCTAACTTATAAGAATTAGATAATAATAAGAAGAGGGTAATTGTTAAGCACATACTTAAGCTAAATGCGTAAGGATTTAGCCCCTAGCTTATAGATATAGCTGCTATAGCTAATTCTCTGCGCGCTAAGTGCAATCTAGGCCCTATTAGCGCAAACTAGCCTAGTACGTTTATTAAGCGTTAACAAGAGCTTAAAGTAAAGTTTAATTATAAGTATAACTATAAGTAAGCCCTCTGTAAGGATTTAGAGGTTGTGCAGAGCTAGTTTAGCCTAGTAGCTAATATTAAAGCTAAGTATAGTATCTAGAATAATAATACCTACAACTTTAATAAGATAGGCTTTATAATAGGCTAAATCTTCTTAAGAGTAGTTATTACAGCTTTAGAGAGACAAGGAAGGCTAAAAACAGTCTAGCTAGGTAACTAGGAGTAAACAACAGTTATATAAGGTATTAATACAAAAGAATAGGCTATTCTGCCCTTTATTATCTTTAAGGCATGCTACTACCTCTTTAGCTAGTATAAAGAGGAAGACCTGCCCTAGGATTAGGTTATTAGAGTCTCTAGTAACAGCTAGACTACTAATAAGCTTAGTCTTAAGTAGTTAAAGCACTTTAACGCGTATATAAAGAAGCGAACTGTTAGTACCTACTAACTACTAGTTATTAATAGCTATAAGAGCTATAACTTGCTCTAATTCTAGTAATACTGTAAGGATAATAAGATTGTTACTATATATATGCCTCTGCACTTATTACACCTCTTACAGCTACTTAATATAGGTTGTTTTACCTCTTTAAAGCTAGCGTATAGGCGCTAAGCTAAAATACTTATATATAACTAGATTACCTACCTTATAAAGACTAAGTTCCTCCTATACTTTAAAGCAGCCTATAATATAGTATTTACTCCTAGTAATATCTAAGAAGAGTTCTAAGGTGCTAGATTAGTCTCCTTTAACCTAGAATAGGTTATTTTAACTCTTAATATAAAGCTACAGACTCTATTACTACTACTCTCTACTAACAGCAAGCTCTAGTAGTTGCAAACCCCTAGTAATACTCTTAAATTTAAGTTGTAATTAACTCTAATTTAAGAGAAGTATAAGAAGCAGCAGGGTAGCTTACTAGACTCTGTTCTAAGCGCGCTTAAGCACTATACAAAGAGAGAAGTAATTTTATCCTATAAGCTAGTTTTTATAAAAGCACTACAGGTAGGTAAGAGATAGGACAAAACGTATAGTATTAGATAAGATAAGAGACAAATTCTTAGAGGTTAAGCCTCTAAGAATTTAGAGGAATATATATGTGTGTGTAGGCTCTAAGAGGTAACTGTAGTTACCTTAAGGTATTTCTAAGAGTTAGTATACCTAAGGTAGAAAGCCTCTAATAATAGCTCCTCTTCTTCTTACAGTCTGTTCTAGACTACTAAACTCTATATACCTAATACTTGCCTGTTTAAACTCTAAAAAAACCTCTAATATAAGAGGAAAATAGGTTAGGAAAAAGCTAGCTTGCTTATTAGTAGGTGCTTAGATCTATTAGGTTATATTAGCACGAACAACTCCCTATAGGGTATAACTAGCACTAGTTTACTACTTACTAGGTAACCTTACCTAAAGATCTATAAGAATCTTTAACTCTAAAACCCGTAGTTAGGACTGTTAGAGAGTTAGGTAATAGTTTAGTAGATTACTAAACAAGTGTCTAGCTAGTACTACCCTGTAAGGTGTCTGCAGCCTTACTGCAGTCCTCTTAAGGATCTAGTACTCTTAGTCTAGTAGCCTTAACTTCTAGAAGCGTAGTAGAATATACAGAATAAGCTATATAGTATTTGTAGTAGGCTCTCCCTATAGGGTACCTATTACTATACTACAGTCTCTGTAGAGTACTACTGCTTAGAGTCTAGGAACTGCAATTGCCTAAGAGCTAGTATAGAGTGTAGTAATCTGCTGCCCTAGACTGTTTAGTATAACGCCTTATCCCTCTATAGGTTACTTAAGTGTCTGCCTAGGCTCTTTATCTATAAGCTCTGCAGAGACATTATTACCTCTATTCTAGACAACTACAGTTGCTAGAAGCGTAGACTGTTTACCTTACTACTACAGTAGTTTAGTTAGATATATTATTACCTTTACCTAAGAGGTACTCTGTAAGGTATCTAGTTAGTACCTAAGAGTTATCCTTCTTCTGCGCAAGTAGGCTCTAAGTAACACGCTATATATAGGTAGCTTATTATAACAATATTAGGTGTTACCTTATATTTAGATTAACTCTGTTATAAGAGTCTATCTGCTAATTACGCAGTATTAGCTATGCTTTTGTTATATATTTAGTTATTGTTTGCTCTAGACTTAGAGCTTTATAGACGTATAGTAAGTGTTCTATTAGGCGCGTATTATTCCTTACTAACTATATAAAGTTTTAGGCGTTTAACTATTTAGAAAGTAGGTAGTAAGGTAGTAGAACGTTAGTAGGGCAGCAGATAGAGGTAAGAGTGTTATAGTATATAAAGAGTAGATACCTTAACTTCTTCTTCCTTATCTGCACTCTACTTACACTTATACACTTTCTACTCTATTTCTTTGTAATTATACCTTCTCTGCCTTTGTATATTAACAACGCTAAGTTACTAGACTTTATATACGTATTGCCTAATAATATAGCTCTGCAGCCTTTTCTTACTTAGTTCTAGTATTACAGGTGCGTAACTAAGCTATCTACTAAGTCTAGCTCTAACCCTAATAGAACAATTAAGTTGTTTATACAGGTCTTTAGGTGTTCTAAGAGGTTCTGTATATATAAGAATAACTTTAGCGTATACTCTAGATACTTAGGTAGTAACGCTAGTAGATACGTTAAGGTAAGTCTAGAACTCTCCCTATTGCCTGCCTAACGCTAATCTGTATAGATTGCACCTTACTTCTACTACGCTATTAACATACTTAACTTCCTTATTAAGTAAGCTAAACGCAAGATAAATAAGAAGACTGCTTAATAAGGTAATGCTGCAACTAAAGATAACGTTCTAGCTGTAACCTAGTACTACTAGTAGACTGCTTTTAACTACGCTAAGGCCTATTACCTTAGTACTATAGCTTATAAGGCTGCTACTAACTGTTATATAAAGGACTTAGGTTTAGGTCTAGTAGACTACAACAAAGCTTGTTAGGTTTTGTATAAGCATAACCTGCGGCGCTTTAATATAAGTTCCTAGTTCTTTTACCCTTACTATAACTAACTTCTATAAGCAGCCTTAGGTACTATTAGTTAGAAGGCAGCTTTTAATATAGTTATTAATATTAATATTAAGCGCGTGTTCTAGCAGAATAGTACTGCTAGAGGTGCAGAGAAGCGTTAGTACTACTACAGTACTAACTTGCCTTCTGCTAATAACGCCCTAGTTGCTCTCTTCTAGCAGTTAATAGTTTCTTCTACTAAGCCTGCAGCTTAGAAGACTCCTAAGCGTTGTTGTTAAGGTAGTCTAGACTTTAAGCTTAGCCCTACTAGAGGCTTATAAGGTCTTTTCTATATATTTTAGGTTGCTCTTTTAGATAATATATAGTAATAGATTAAATATAAATAACTATATAAAAATCTGTGCCTAATCTAATGCTCTTAAGACCCTTGTCCTCTACCTTAGATAGTTGCTAGGCTAATCTACAGCCTTAGGACAGTAACCTTAGGTTAATATATTGTCTACAGTTTCGTAGTATAAGTATTATTCTAGGATTTCCTTAGGCAACCCCTCTTCTGCTAAGGTAGGATTAGATTACCTTACTCTACCTAAGTATTAGCTCTGCACTTATAGGTAGATTGCTGTAGCGTATTAGTTACTGTCTTAAGGTAATCTTTAAGGATTTCCTTATAGTAGTTAAGGTTCTCTAGTAGCTTCTAAGTAGCTTCTTTATTAGGCTAACCTAGCTACTTTACTAGATACTCTTGCTTATAGGTTTAAGTATTATAGTGTTGCAGGATCTCTTTAACTTTATACCTCTCTACTAGGAGAGTATCCTCTAGAATCTGCATAGAACCTAGCTAGAACTTCTTCTCTGTAAAGGGTTCCCTCTAGGGCTTAAGTAGTAATATATTAAACACTAGGTACACTCTGTCTATAGATAGTAGTAGGTTTAGCTTATAAGCTAGCTTGCTAATCTTCTTTACAATAGTAAATAGACCTAGGTAACAGGCATTAAACTTCTTAGATAGTTAGCTAGTTATTAGGTTCTTTGCTTAGAGCAGCACTTACTTACCTTTAGCAAAGTGTCTGTCTACCTACTTAGTATTATACTAATAAGAATTGCTCTTCTAGGCATATTCTAAGCTATCCTTTGCTGCTACCTATAGGTTGTGCTACTACTCTAGCCGTCTAATTACCTGCTATCAGAGGTCTAGTACCTTTCTACTATCTGCCTAGGCTTCTAGGGGACAGTGTAGCTAGTGCTTGTCTAGGACTCTATTAAAGCTCTAGAGGTTAATCCTGTATACTACCTTAATAGGGGATTCTCTGTGTGCTAAGTAAGCCTTTAAGTTATATACGTACTCTGCGTATAGTAATAAGTCTACCTAGTTGTCCTGTTAGTAGTTTATGTAGATACGCAGGTAGGTTTCTAACTTCTAGTTTTAGCGTTCTGTCTATTTGTTAGTCTATAGGTAAAAGGCTGTACTAAGGCAATAGTTAATCTTTAAATAATAGCAGATATTAGACTAGAATTAGCTAGTAAACACTAACCTGCAGTCTAATATTAGGGTATTAGAGGGAATATATTTAAGAAAGCACTGCTTAAGCAGTAGTTTAGCTACCTTCTAGGATGTAACCGTCTTAGTTATAGGTAGGTACTAGACATACTTACTAAACCTATTAACTAGAACTAGGATTAAGTTATACTTATTCCCCTAGTTATTCTTTAATATTAGTAGGTCTGTTATAAAGTCTAGAGAGTAATGCTGTTAGGGTGTATTAGGTACTAGGAGTAGGACTAGCAGCCTCTATAGCTTATGTCTGCAGATTTTATTTAGTTAGTATACTACACAACACTAAACGTACTTATATATATTCTTCTTTAGATTTAGCTAATAGTACTTTTGTTTTAATAGCTAGGCAGTCTTCTTACAGCTATAGTAACTTTCTATAGAGTTATTATAGTTCTTTGTAAGGATAGTTTAGCAAAGAGTTATATCTTAGAGAATCTATACTTTCCTACTCCTGTGCAGGGTCCTACTAGGGTTAACTTCCTAGTAGTAGTAACCTGTAGCTGCTCTGCTTGCTTCCTAACTTATTAGCAACTTATAAGCAGCGTTCTGCTCCTAAACCTGTCTAATATAGTTGGTTAGGCGTTCTAGGGTATCTAGGGCGTATACAGATTTACCTTACGCAGTATTATTTATAAGGTAAGTAGGTAACCTAACTTATCTATTAAGGTTACAAAGGAGAGCCTCTGCAATATTAAACCTAGGTTTCTAAGCTTTAAATAATTTAGATTAACTCTAGCTGTTATAGCCTGTAGATAGCTAGTTAAGAGCTAAGAGAGACGTATCTCTAGTACTTGTTAGTAGGTAGAATTCCTTAGAGGCAGTTTTAGAGAGTTGCTAAGATCCTGCAGGACCCCTACTAGAGCCGCCTATTGCCCTAGTTGCCTATTTAACGTTTTAAGCCTTAGACTTCTAGATAGTCTATATTTAAAGCTTCTATTAGAGCGTTAGTAGTATAGTATTGCGTAGTACCTGCTACTCTCTAATAACTAGTCCCTTTGCATAATCTAGACGCCTTAAGAAGTTATCTGTAGGGTTCTCTAGTCTAGGCTTATACTTAACTTTAAAGTCGTACCTAGCTAGCTCCTCTACCTAGCGTGCTTACTTAGAGGAGAGCTCCTTTGTAGTTATAAAGTACTGCAGGTTGTTATAATTAGAGAGTACTTAGACTGTTAACAGAGTATACTTAAGGTAATATTACTACTACCTAAATGCCTTAATAATTACAGCTAATTCCTTATTATAGGTATGCTATCTAATTAATAGGCCTTAGAACTTCCTGCTCTAGAACGCTACTAGCTTCTAGTGTTGTTCTATTAGTACTCCTAATAATTGCAGTTACAGCAGTATAGCAGCTATAGCAAAGTCTAACGCGTTAGTAAGGACTATAATTAGCTTAGCAGGGTTAAAGTGCTGTAGCACAGGTGCTTTAGTAAACTTCTTCCTAATAGTAAGAAAAGCCTAGTATACTTCCTCTAGCTAACTCTATAGTTTATACTATCTTATTAGGTCTTTTTAGGTTTTTGCTAGCGTTTTCTTCCCCCTCTTTGTTAAAGTAGAGCCTCCTAGCTCTAACTCTAGCCTCTAGGCAGAAGTTATATAGTCTACTAACAGGTAGACAATCCTAGAGTAGTTAAAGATAAATCTTTAGTAAAAGTTAGTAAAGCTAAGAAACACTTAGATGTTCTTATATCTCTTAGGCTCTAGCTACTCCTAGATTGTCTACACGCAGACAGGGTCTATAATTACTCTACTAGGCGTAATAATAAAGCCTAGGAACTTAACTAACTTTGTTATAAATAAGTATTTGCTTGCCTTGTAGAACAACCCCTATTTAACAAGTTAATCTAGGATCTCTTTAACGTAGGCTTAATAATCCTCCTTATGCTCTAAGTATATAAGGATATTATCTAGGTACACTACACAGGTACGGTCTATAAGACCCCCTAGAGCTCTCTAGATATAGGATTAGAACGTTGCTAGAGCGTTTACTTATCTAAAAAGCATAACTAAGTACTTAAAATAGCTGTACCTAGTTTTAAAAGCCGTCTTCTACTTATTACCTTCCTTAATCTAGAGCCTATAATAGGTATTACGTAGATCTAGCTTAGAGAAGATAGCTGCTTTTAATAGCCTATCTAGCATTTTATTTACAAGAGGAATAAGATACTAGTTCTTAATAGTAACCTTATTAAGGCCTCTATAATCTACACAGAGTTATAGTGTACTATTAGCTTTTAGCATAAACAGAATAGGTGCCCTAGCAGAGGACTTACTTAGACGTATCTAACCTTTCTTCTGCGCTGTATTAAGGTAGGCCTATAGTATTTCTAGCTCCTTCCTAGAGAGGTTATAGATAGGCATGTTTAGTATCTTGTTCTCTAGTTTAATATTAATAGAGTAATTATAATCCTAATATAGTGCTAATATACTAGACTAGTGCTTACTAAATACAAACTACTTATAGTATAGCTCTAGAGGAACGTGCTTAAGCTCTTCTAGGTCTAGTTTATTATCTACAGAGTTAACTAAAGGGTAGTCTTTGTTGCTATCTAGGAGAACTTAGGCTATACCTGTAGGCAGCATCCTAGAGCGTTAAGAGAGCTTATAGATAATACTTACTACTATAAGCTTACCTGTAGCTTTAGGGAGCTATAATAGATCTAGGTGCTGCGTAACGTAATACTAAAGGTAGTTAATAACTTTAAGCATTTTGTTCTAGAGCTAGAGAAGTTTCTTATTATAGAAGTATTCTGCGTTAAGGACAGCGTCTCTGCTTAGCCCCTAGGCTAGTAGTTATCTACTACCTTCTTAGTTACTTTCTAAAAGGTTGTTAATTACCTCCTCTAGGACTTAGTAGACTAGGTTACCTAGGTGTATTAAGTATGCTCTCTCTCCTAGTTTTATAGAGTAGAACAGCTCTTATATAGTAGTAAGGTATACTTTCTCTGTATTGTTAGGGAACTACTTATATATGCCTTTAGAGAAGTAGATGCATAAGTTAGCAGATACTAACTATAAGTAGCCTAGTACTAGGTTGTATCTCTTAAAGGCAGCTAACTAGAACTCCTGCAGTCCTACGGATTTAACTATACTATTACTGTCTAGGTAATTAATAGTTAGATTATAGGGTTGCTAGATGTCTAGGTAGTTACTATTAAGGAATGTAACTACTAGCCTTTAATAGAACAATTTATATTCTAGGTAGAGATTATCTACTACTTGCTAGCTAATAAAGTTTAGCTCTGCTTCTAAGTTATAGAGAGCTTAGAGCAGTGTTAGGGACCTATTAGAGTTCTAGAGAGATACAGTAACTATAATACAGGTTTATTTCCTCCTAGTTTTAGGCCCTAGTTATAGTTAGAATAAGTTAGTAACTAGAGCTTCTCTTTTCCTAACTCTCCTGTTAACTAGGCATTCCTGTTATTACTACTTTTGTAGTAGAAGTTATAACTACTACAGTTTTTCTAGTAACTCTTTTAGCTGCTCTAGTCTTTATTTTAACTTTAGCTGTTGTTACTGTTATTAGATTAGGTAGCTACTAGGGTACTGTTGCTCTAGCTATAGGATAGTGTGCCTCTGCAGCTAGCATGTCTCTTATTCCTCTTCTAATTAGAAGATATAGCATGCCTTTTACTGTAGTTAGCGTTGCTACTCCTATAAGTAACTATAGGACAGGCTACTATCTCTGCGTTACAGAGGGCTCGTTTAAACTCCTGCTATTGCTAGATATTATCTAGACTGCTGTTATGCTAGATTTCCTGCTAGAGGTAAGGCAGAGTTTTAGACTATACAAACGTAATTTTAAAGTTATAGTCTTTAGTACTATTATTAAACTTAAAGAAGCTATATAGTAGTAGTAACTTCTAGCAATTTAACAGTATTAGAAAGGTGTTAACTATATTACCTTCTCTCTACTTAATATTAAAGAACTTAGTATAGTTCTTATACTTAGTAAGGATAGGGTCTTACACAAGTTACTCCTCCTCTGCCTTAAGGTTAGACTATAATTAGATAGATCTCTAGTTAATCTGTTGTTAGATTAGTTCGCAATAGATGCTAAACTAAATAGTACCTATAGCCTAGTAGGTTCTTATAATAGAGTCCTCTAACACCTAAGCATATTAGAAGGCCGTCTTAATATCTTTAATCTACTAGTCTACTTACTATAGAGATAGGGCTCTGCTCTTAGTACCTAGCTTAGGTTTAGGTTAAATATTGTTTAACACTTAGATAATCTTTCTAGCCTTATTAAACGCTAGCTAGTTAGGTTCTAACTAGTTTCTACCCTTAGTTAAGCCTAGGGCTTATAAGGCTTAGTTGATCTAGTTTCTCTAGATAGCTAGTTTAGCCTTAGAGGCTCTAGCAAGCTCTGCCTTAAAAAGGTTCTTAAGGAGTTGCTTAATAAATAAAGGCTAGCCTGTAGTTAGGATAGCTACAGGTTCTACTCTAGGCGCCCCTGTAGCAGCTAGAGGGTCTGCATTCAAACTAGTTGCTAGGTTTATCTAACTCAGATAGGATAGCGCATCTGTTAGAGGGCTAGTAGGGCTAAGAGCCTGTTCGTTTCCTGATTTAGTAGGACCTAACGCTTAGTTGTTAGATGTACTAGGCGTCGTATCAACCTAGGGCATGCCTAGTAGTAATAAGTTCGCCACTACGTTGTGTATAGGATACCTCTGGGCATCTGTTAGGTCGCCACCAGGGCTAGGCTGTTGCGAGCCCGGTGCGTCGTTGTTGCCGGTGGCACGTTGGCAACGTCGATTTCTAACCATCGTGATAGGTATAGAAAAAATCGGATATCTCTTGACTGCCTCTTCTAAGAGGGAGTATAAAGGATTCGAATTGTGAGGGCACTGCAGGCAGGCAAGAGATAGGACGAAACGTATAGTATTAGATGAGATAAGAGACAAATCCTTAGGGGTTAAGCCCCTAAGGATTTAGGGGAATATATACGTGTGTGTGGGCTCTAAGGGGTGACCGTAGTCGCCCCGAGGTGTTCCCGAGGGTTGGCATGCCCGAGGTAGAAAGCCCCTGACAGTTTTAGCCTAACAGGAAATTAGCAAGCTTTAAGCAGCTAATAAGGCTGCTACGCGACGAAAATTACACAAAAGAAAGCAGGTTTAGAAAGAAGGGACCCTAATAGTTAGAGATAGGTAGCAACTAGCAGCTCTAAAGGAGTTTAGGGCGCGTAGTAATAGGAAGAAGCTAAAGAAGCAGGTGCGCGCTTAAGAGAGTGAGCCAACCTAAAGGCGCTGCAGAAGGTGTAATTAGACTAGCTACAACGCGCAAACGTGTAAGATTAATGTAGAAGTAGTCTCTAAATAATATTATATGCTGTAGTCTGCTACAGAGTGCCAAAGTGTGGTGTTTTAGGCTATAATAGGTTAGGTTTTGGTAGGGGCTTGGCAAAAGTGGCTTGCTCGCCTGTTGGCTCGCTCGCCCGTGGGGTACGTTAATGATAATAATAATAATAATAATAATAATAATAATAATAATAATAATAATAATAATAATAATAATAATAATAATAATAATAATAATAATAATAATAATAATAATAATAATAATAATAATAATAATAATAATAATAATAATAATAATAATAATAATAATATAATAATAATAATAATAATAATAATAATAATAATAATAATAATAATAATAATAATAATAATAATAGTAGGAAACAACAACAAAAGCTCATACCAACACTCCATCTTCGAGACAACCGCTTCCAGCACGTGAACCGTATCTTGAAAACGCAAAACTCTGGCGCTTAGAACATGTGGTAAGATTATCACGCTACGCTACGCTATGCATTTTGCGCTGGGAATACTGGTCGCTTTGACTACACCACACACATGGCAACGTCGCTCAGTCGTCCTTCTTGCCTAGGTAGTTGACCAGGTCGACCATCTCCGCCTGGCTCATGCCCGCGCTGATGGCTCGGTACGCCGCCCATAGGATCCAGGCTGGGAAGATGACCCAGAGGCCGTTGAAGAAGAGGAGGTAGAGGTAGCTGTGTGATGGTGTTAGTGTTGCATCGTGATGGATTGTACGCCGAGATGGATTGACTTGGGCGAAATGCGCCGGTCTGCTGCGGTGAGAATCGCCACCGAGGTGGGCCGGTGGGGCTACGGGAGAGGCCGTGATCCGAATGCAGGGCGAGTTTCGGCGCAAGGCGATCAAGCGCATTGTGTTGTTCACAGGACGGCGAATTGTGCAAGCTGGCGGCGCAGGTGGCAGGATAACATCGGTGCTCGTAGCCGCCGCCTTAGTGGTGCAGACACCAACGATAGGAGCAAAGAGATAGGAGACACTCACAGGTACATCCAGTTGGACGTGTCGAGATTCGGACTGCCAGTCAGCCATTCAGGAGCGAAAGTCATCCAGCCTGTGGAGCGGCGAACCACGTGTCAGCCTCACGTCTCGCTGCCAGCGCACCCAACACTCGACGACTTCGGCGGACCCACATGCGCCTCACCAAATCATATGCAGTGCAAACAATGCACGCGCTCCACCGCCTCTTTCTCAGGGGAAATTGTTGATGAAAAGACTGACTCACCACCGTATATCTCGCCCGTGGCCAGCACAATCATCCAAAACCACTTCTTCAGCCCTCCTTTTTTCTCGTCCTTGCTCAGCAGATAGCAGATCCACAAGGCTAACGGGCCAGCGACGAACACGGTCAGCAGCTCCAAGCTCACGACCGTCAGATCAGTGCCACCCCACCGCTTGTCCGCCTTTGCGTACTCCTGCCACAGCCGACTGAATGGCGTGGTCCCGTAGTTCGCTCCATACAGGAGGTCCTGTCGACCCAGCCAGTACACGTCCGGCGGGGTGAACAGCGTGACCTTCTTCGCCTGGGCCTGGGCGGTGAAGCTCGTCGGGAGGGCGTAGGAAACGAAGAAGCAGTTCCACAGGAAGCTGCCCTCGAAGACGAAGTGTATGAGGGCGTCGAACAGGTGCCAGATGAACAAGACGCGCGTCTTGATTGTGGTCGTCGGGGGCAGGATCTTTATGCTCGCGCCGTACGCTCCACCGAGGAGCGCGAGCACTGCAAGAAGAGAGACGACCGTCGTGGCATCGATCTGCGGGCCCGTGGCCGCTACAACAGGCGGTACGGGTGGTGGAGGGGGCGGGGGAGCAGGCTTGCTGCCCCAGAAGGACATGGTCGACGTTGGCGGAGCGCTCGTCCGGGGGAATTCCTCCGCGCAGCCTCGGTAGCTCGACTGGGAGAGTCGAGTGAAGGCCGAAAGAAGTTGGTGTAAGAGGTCCAGTGGTCAGGGTCCAATGGATCTGTCGTCGTGGGGCAGAGCCGTACGAATCAGGAAGGCGGTGGGCGGGACACGGACCTGTCAAACTGTCAGCCGACCACACTCACGCTCCAGACCACGAGGCTTCAGGCAAGAAAGCAGTCACACGGCACCTCCACTGTGGGGTTGGCTCACGATGCGGGAGAGGTATATATGGGTTATGCCACGTTTTTGGTATTTGCTTTGGTATATGACCTGCTGATGCCCTCTCCGCCAGACAAGACCGCCATACTCCGACAATCCATACAAATACACCACAAGGAACGTAGGTATAACACAAGACAACACACTCGTCTCGACGACGGCGACGGCAATTTGTAGAGCTCGGCATGGCGGCGCCATCGCATCTCCGACGCCTGCGCCGCCTAGGTACGAGGACTCGAAGATCCGTAAGAATGAGGGATTCGCTGTAAAATGCAATGAGCCAGACTTTTCCGTTCCCACCCGTTGGAAACGACTGACGGGGATCCATAACAAGAGTGGGGTCGCTGAAAGGAGAACGCGATTAAAACCAATCTATGGTTTGCAGAGTCAAGCAAAAGAAGGAGCACCCGAGGAACTCCGTGGTCCCAGGAACGCCAATGCAGGAACCGGAAAATGCAGCAAAAAAAGCCGTCCCGAGGTAATGCTGGAAAACCGATTGTCCTGTCAAACGACGGGAGAAACAACAATCGTCAGCTTCGCAACGACGATTCGTACCGGACAGGCCAAGATTCGTGAGCGCTCAGTCGCTGATACCAGAGACGTCCGCTCCACTCATCGCAGTCGGTCAGGTCGTAAGCGTAGCTTCGTGTCCAAGAAGATTCGTAAGGCGTATAGCCTGTAAAATAGGTGAGCCGAGGCTCAGACGCACGTTTGAGGAGTGTGGCTTCGCTCAGGGAAGATGCCACCGTGCATGTTGTACCCGTATTGATATTGGGACGCGAGAAGGTCTTCAGGCCCAGACCCCGTCACTGGGCCGGGGGATGTAGAGCGGTTCAAAAAGGGTGAGGAGGATCGGGAAGAGTTGACGTCGTTCGCACCATCTACCATGACAGGCATAGCTGGCGAGGACGGGCTGCTGGTGGCCGACGACTGAGCGCTGTTGATGTACTCAGTCGCGCCGTCGCTGTGAGCGTTCTTGACCAACGGCGTAGTAGCTTTGGGTGAGCCTTTCCCGGTAGGTGTGCCGAACTGAAGTCGTATTAGTATCCGTCTAGGCTAATCTGTCGGGTTGTTGAGGTTGAGAACGTACAAAACAAAACTTCTGGATCAACTCGTTGTACTCTGCCGACTGGAGGTCGGGCTTGTCAGAGGACAGAGCGTCGGGCCGCGTTCCAGGAATAGGCGCGCCGGTTGTGTGCGACTTGACGAGAGGAACAGGACGGTCAAAGTAGCCCTTGTTGACGTCGGCCGTGTTGACCTTGAGGCCGCTGCGGTCACCCATGGCGGTCTGAGCAGTGGTCAAAGCAGCTGACAGGGAAGCACTGAAGTCGTAGCGGGACGAGAACGCCTGTCCGCTTTGGACTCGGCGAGCACCCTGGTCAGGGTAGAGCTGAGCACGCTGCTTGCTCTTGGGCTTGAGACGGATGGCCGACTTGGGTGCATCGCCAGTGATGCGACCAGAGCTGCCGAACTGGAACTTGCTCTCGAACTCGTGACCAAAGTCGTCGTCGAGGGCGGCAGCAGCTGAGCGGGGACGCGGCGACAGAGGCGAGTGCCTGCTGCGTGGGATAGCACCAAGGCCGCCACTGGAGCGCTTGACCTTGGGTTGCTGCTGCTTGACCTTCTTGGTGAAGTCGACCTGGTAGTTCATCGAGCTGTTGTTGTCCCAGAACTCTTGGCCGTTGGTCTGGTAACGAACACAAAGCAGCAGTGTCTTGGACTCGAGGTTGGCCTGATCAGCGAGCTTGATGTTGAAGTTGAAGCGGTCGTAGCCATCGTCGGCCTGCTTCTTGCGGACATCGTGGTTGAACTCGGCAACCACTTCAGACGTCGTCTTCCAGTAGTCGAGTGTGAATCGAGCCACGACGAGCTTTTGGAAAGAGATGTTGACACAGGCAATGTTGCCGACGAGCGTCTGGTTGTCGGATGCGAGAGCAATGCGTTCCACGCGTACGGGTGCCGTCTGTCGCTCGTACGATTCCGACGACGGCCAGTTGGCAAGCTTGATCTCCCACTCGGGTGTCTTGGACTTGGCGTCGTCCTCGAAGGGGTATTCGTTTTCGCTCTCGTAGGCCGTCTCGACAGGGGAAGAGCCAGCACTGACGGCAATCGGCCGGTCTACCGACAGGAAGTGTCGTACCTGCTCGATCTCGTCGTTGTTGAAGTGCACGGCCTTGGAGTAGGTGGGGGTGCCGGGCATGCTTGATGGCCTGCGTCGTGATGCAGGTCGGAGTGCAGGCTTGACCAGCTCACCAGACTTCTTGCGTAGTAGCGGCGGCTTCATCCGTAACCCGTCGTCTTCGGCGTCGCTGTCGTCGGAGGATGTGGTGATGACGGGGTTGGTGTCGAGCGGCTCGATGTTGTGCTTGGAGAGCATGATCTCGCTCGACGAACGAGAGTGTGCAATCTTGCGTGCTTCGGCCGAGAGTGATCGTGCGGCAGTCATGAGCTGTGGTGCGTCGGTTGGCTTTGCTGTGGCTTCCTTTCGCTCCGGGGACGAAGTCCTCTTCACGTTGATGTGCTGCAGCGCCTCTTCCAGGTCCTTCAAGTCGCCGATGCTGCGGCCCCGGTCTTCATCGTCAGACGAGTCAGGCGGAGTGGTGATGGCACCTGCCGGTATCAGAGAATCGTTCACAGGAGGAGGAGACGGGCGGATGCTACCATTCGTCTTTGCCGAGCCACGGCTGCGGCGAGCGTCGGTTGGCGACTCTACCATGCTGGCGTGCACCGGAGTTCCATCGTTGGCAATGGGGTTGGCGTGAGGAAACGAAGGCGAACGGCGGTGCTTGTGCAGGGAGGATGTCGATGACACGGAGCGCGGCAGGGCTGGGCGTTGCGAGGTCCTGGGCGGCTGGGCGGCTTGGGTGTCGACGTAGGAATGGTTGCGGCTGAGGGTAGGGCTAGTCGGCTTGGAGGTAGCTGGCGAGCGCTGGGAGGGCGGTGTGTAAGGCATTCGGCCGGCTGTGTGTGGTGGAGGCAGCAGAGCGAATGGAGAAAGTGCAAGGGATTAGGGTTGCGGGCGCATTAGAAGAATGGAGCTATTACGGGGGTGGGTTGTCTGGGGATTTGTTAGCGAGTGTTTCTGTTTGATGTGCGGACAATGCAGGCGAGGCGAGCTTTGATGAGGATGAGTGAGAAGCCATTGGACGTGCAGGTGCTTTGTGCTGGTGCAGTGTGCTGTTGCTTGTGCTGTTGCTTGTGCTGCTGCTTCATCACCTGCGCGCTGTCTGCTAGCAACCTACTTACAGGATTAGGTGAAGGACGGGTAGTCACAGCTAGTCAAAGCTGCAATGACGTCGAAGGGACTGCGAGCGTGATGGATTCTGTGGTGGAGACTGAAGGCCGAGACACGAGACAAGACAGAAGTGCAGCGGTGGAGCAGGGCCGGTGGCTTCCGTGTCGTGTGGTGGAGTGATGATAGCGAGAAGAGGAAGGCACGGCGGGTCGAGGGCAAGGCTGCTGTGGTGGCGAGTGGGGAGAGACAAGACAAGACCAGAGGGGCGCGGGCGGGCACAAGTGTCGAAAGGGAGCAGTGTCTGCAGGTGGGCCGGCTTAAAGGGTCCTGAGGCTGGCGATGGCCTAGAAAAGTGTTGGAGACAGAGACGGGGGAGGGGGGGAGTGTTGAGGGCGGTAGCGCAGGTGAGGTGCAGGCACTGCAGGGCCGCGACTATTGGGGCAGTCGCTGTGCCGGGATGTCGTCTGAAAATCGCTGGACCCAGGCCACCAGAGCCAGGAAGCCTCCAAAGCCACCAAGGATTTGCCGCACGGCCTCGAATCCTTGATACGCTTGACCGGGGCTGCTGCAGCACCAGTGCGCAAGCGAGAGGCTAGCGTGCAGCACGATCCACTCCCCAACAACCAAGGCTTTGCGCGCAGCGCGCAGCGACGCAGCCAAGCGGCAGCCGGGCAGCGACCGGTTGAGCGTCGTGGTCGGTCGTGTGTCTGTCGTCGTGGTCGGTCGTGTGTCTGTCGTCGTGGTCGGTCGTGTGTCTGTCGTCGTGGTCGGTCGTGTGTCTGTCGTCGATGGTGCTCGGTCGTGTCGAGCGAGCGGCTGCTGTGCTGGCGCCGTCGGCGGCCTTGACCCACGCTGCGGCGAGACAACAAAGAACCTGCTGGTACGCACGGCGGACGACGGACCACGCACGGTAACCCAAAACAACAATAATGCTGAGCAGTGGCGCCAGCCCATTACACGGCCTCAACTTGTTTATCAGTCCAGCGCACACGCCGAATCGATGGTACCAAATCTCCCGAGTCGCAGCGGATGCGGCACCTCTGGCACGGCCGCAACTCGAAACGGTGGAACACCAGCCCAGCCGTCGAGTTCAACCAGGTGCGTATGAAGCTGCCCGCAACCACTCCTCATTCCATCGCTCATCACCGCTGCCTGCCTGCCTGCCTGCCTGCCTGCCTGCCTGCCTGCCTGCCTGCCTGCCTGCCTGCCTGCCTGCCTGCCTGCCTGCCTGACTGCTCGCCCGGACAGCGGCGCCGGCTTCATCATGCCCGCCCACCTAGTACTACAAACTATTACTACCAGCCTGGCCCACATGGGCTGACAAGGGCGATAGCATCACCGCGGGGGCTAGCGGACGGAACAGCAACATGACTGTCACAGTCAATGTAAACGCGTGCACACATCAGCGAAATACCTAGTCACTGTCTATGAGTACGTGTGCGCGCCTCTGAGGCTCAAGGCTCATGGCTCGTCCGAGTCCTCCGAACCGTTGCAGGCCTGTAGCCTGTAGCCTGTCCTGCACACACACAAGCCACGCAAGCGAAATCATGGCAAACATTGGACGAGTTTCGCCTCTGCTCGCGCACAAGCCATCTCGTCTCTGTGATGTCATACAGATGGGGGTGGGCTGATGCAAACGGAAAACGGCTGCATTCCCCCGCCCTCCATGGCCGCAGTCTCTCGCTGCTGGTGCTGGCCTGTTGGAGCCTCTTTCAGAGAAGCCTTCGCGGTACCTGAATGATCGGAGCAAGCTGCTTGCCGCTTTGTCTCGCAGCCACGCCTCTTTTGAGCGATGCTGTAGTCCAACTGTTCAGATGGGGGGGAGATCGTCGCTGCTGCCGCTTCAGAACGCCGTCTGCTCTAACCACCAATCACTCGCTCGCGCTATGCCATACAGGCTTCCACCCCTGCTGAACCTCAAGCGAGCCGTCACCGAACTCTAACAAAACGCAATCCATGGGTCCTGCTTTTCAACGCTCCACAACAACCCCGTCCTAACCTCCATGGGGCGTGGAGAAATCTCTCCTGAGTGGCCGCACGCACGTCGCGCACCCACGCCGCACAGATGAAACTGCAACACCGTAGACGCCCCCCGCTGACAGGCCTCACTCGTCCACACAGCCGTCTTGCGTCGTCAGAGACCGCAACGCTATCATTTCCTCACTGGCCCAGCAAAGCGCCGGTGAGAGTGGCCTCATGTATTTCCCCGCACTGTCAAGCGTCGCCCTCGCCTGTTTTGCACGGCGCTAGCAAACCTTGTGAGAGGGCAACCTCTGGACGTGTTGGACATGGAAAACCACCATCCCATACTATCCGTCGCAAAAGCGTCATCACAGTAGTGCACAAAGCACACTCGCCCTCTGGTGCTCAGATCGCGCGCGCCTCCGTATCTATCCATGGATTGGTGACACGACTTGTCAAGGGAAAGTATCTGTGGCTGACCCAACATCAAAATCCTTTGCAGCTGCAAGACACCACACTACGGCCCTTATCACCGGTGCTTTCCATAGTATAGCTGATAACAAACTTTGGCAAAATCACAAATCAGCTTGGTTTCGACCAAGTTCCGGAGCTTTCGGCTGCCGCCTGCAGGCCACTACCATGACTATCCTGTAAAGACGATCAAACGCGGTGAAGGGAGGTCGAAGAATCCCTCGCCTTATCGCGACTTGAAACGCATCTCGTTCGCCTGGTTTTCGCCATCCTCAAGGCTCACGCTGGCCAGACCCGAGACCCACGCTGGACTATCCCGCATTCTGGCGAGTGCCCCGAGCCAGCCCCACCCCAGAGCCGTCAAAAAGTTCTCGTCTGGCAGAACAGACCAGCTTCAGCCACTCATTTCTCACCAACGACGTTGCCGCTTCACCGCCCGCACCCCCGTCGAGACCGCCGTTGCTCACCATCGATCTCCACCAGATGGTCGATCGCAGCTGCACGCTTTGACCCCAGCATGTCGGGAGCTATACCTTCTGTAGATGGCCTCCGGACACGGCTTCGCGAGAACAGCACGGCACGGCAAGCAACAATACGGAGACAGCGTCGTGCAAGCGCGCAACATAGAGATGCCCAAGTCAAAGGCAGTGGGTTCCCACGACGGAATTTGCTCCCCATCCCCACTGTCGCGCTGCAGTCAGACCCATTCAACCTCATCAGCGAAAACGCATAGCACATCCGGCTAATGGTGTTTACAAATACGGCCTCGAGCTATCTACAACCGTGGACGGCCTTGACTCTTCTGGGCTTGGACAATATCGACAACGAGCAGGCTTGCTCAGCTCACTGCGTGACCCGAGTGATGGGACCATTACCGCAACATTCTTACGGAACTCATCAAAAAGCAGGGAAAGCACGAGTGAGACTGATTTCGCTTACCTCCACGCCAATCCGTCAATGCGCCCTTCATTTGCAGAGCCACAAACCGGATCACGATGACAGCCATAGTTCGAGCTTGGTCGGGAACGGTAGCGTCTTGACAGCGTCCCGTCTGACTCCTGTCGATGGTTTGCAGTGATAGTTGGCTTGTGATATGGCATTGCGAAAAGCGGAGCGCACAATCATACTGGCAGAACACAGAACGTGAGACAAATCATCACGCTCATCTCCGTCTCAGTGATGCTGAGGATGTTCTGAAAGACGACGTCAAGGCCACGTTGGCCCAAGTGGCCCTTGCAGTAACCGCGTCTCCACACCGACAGCAATTTCCTTTGCCGATGTGGGGAGCACGGGAGTTCTATTTTGGCTCTCACGATGCATGATGTCACAGCGCTCAGTCGCATCTTCAACCCCACCGATGCGATGCGATGCGATGCGATGCGATGCTCGAAAAAACACAATCTACCGAGCGAGCCGCACTGACAGATTTGTTTTGCGAAGGGGTACGACGAAAACTCAGCCCTCGCGATCTACGAATACTACACCGCTCTTCGAACGACGCATTCCCTGCGACCAGGCATAGCCTAACCATGCGCAGCTCTCATCAGAAACTTTCGCGGCTGCGGAAACTCTCGTCTCCGTCTGGAGGCTCAACGAAGAGGAAGCCGTCGCATCCGCCCTCTTGGAAATGGATCAACCGCTCCAACCTCGTGGATCTGACGGACCGAAACGGACAATGAGCTAACGAAGCGTCAGCGACCACAACCACTCAACAGTCAATAGACGGCTGTGCTGCTTATGTCGTGCCAAACTTCGAAAACCAAACTCACAGCGGATATTTCTTGGGTCAGCTTATCGGTGTTGTACACTGCAGATACAAACAGCTCTAGGGTGCGATCACGTATTAACCAGACTGTACAGAAATTGGCGGCTCGTGCGTCTATTGCAATCTTGAACGAGTCCCCGCTCATAATTGACACTACTGAACCCTCGTCCGCACCACCCATTGCACTTTCTTTACATCCATGGTTCTTCGAGCATCATTCTGATGTTCGGGACGGGATGGCCGCAGCCGAGTGTCAGCGTCTGTACCCGGTGTCCACGATTAGACGTTCGGTCCCTTTTAGTCGGGCCGATCGACTCGGCTTCTTCTTGGGGATGAATCTCCAGACCTATCGCGGCCGCTGTTCAACAACACTCCATATAAACCACAATACTGGGACTGCACGACTTGTCACAGTTCTTCACCGACGCTGGTAGCACTACAAACCATTCGACGCTGAACAAAGTCTATGACTCTGTGCCACTTGCTAGACTGGAACGGTTCCTTCATGCAGCGCCTAGAAAGTCCAGCTGCAGGGCTGTTGCTTATCAGCCTTAGATCTGGGTCGGCTACGTTGTGGAACATCACACCTTCCCAGGGCACGCAGTCGTGATTGATAAGACCACCCTGATAACACATCGCGCGCTCTGCACGTTATCAGGGCCAGGGAAGGTTTCAGCGCGGGGTAGCAGTCTTCTCCGGACGTTGAACGGTGTGGACGGCGGCATGGACCGAGCCGCTGACCTCACGCCGAGACTGCCGATATTGCTGACGTGAGAAGGTGTAATGTTCGACATACTCTGGGGAAAGATTGATTAAGCCGATCACTTCAACAGCAGGGCAATCTACAGCGGGACAATATGGTACTTGTGATGCTACATTTCCCGCGGTTGCCGTCTAATCCACAAAATGATATGCGATGAAGCGTGTTCAAGACGACGACTGGGTTCTCAGGGGCCGACCCTCATTCTCATGACAATCTCTGCTGTAGCTGTGTTATGCAAGGAACATCGTGAGCACGGGGTCAACCACTCGTGGTGCTACTTTTGTGCCTTCTCCGCAAATTCTCATGCACTTTGTCTCAACAAAACCCCACAACCCCACTCGGCACCTCTCAGCTTGCCTTCAAGCTCCATATTGCGGAAACGGTGTAATTCGAGGGACTGTGCAACGGTTGGTGCATCCGTCCAGGATCAAAGAGCCCACGTGAGGTGAGGTAGATAAGTCCAGAAGAACGAGAGAGACTGATACGGCTTGGTTGGCAACATGCATACAGCAGGTCGGCGATAGACCAATTTCACACGGGCTCGACATGCCTAATGTGGACCATCTCGCGTATATTGAGTTCATTTGATAGGCAAGCAGAACCCGCTCACTGACAGGCCACAATAATCCACACCTGATGGGTGTAGTTGCGTACCCCATGTACCCAAAGTCGTCTCCGCAGATAGGTCTCGCTAATTGTTTCCCCTCACGCAGTCCGCTTTCGACAGCTCACATGGCAGCTTTTCCCACCTTATCAGATCCAAACTTCAACCATGTGACAGGAACTGTACGACAATTGTATACTCGCGAATGTTGCCTCCGCCCAATCTCCGAACACGCAGTGTAGCCGCGCACATCAGCGCATATCGGCGCATATTGTCTCTTCGGGACGATCACTAAACTCAACAAGGCTCCCTGGCAACATCTCGACCACTAGTTTTAGCAGCGCCAACGATAATAGCAAGGTTCAGACCTGCGCCTGTCAGTCAGTAAACTGCCTCTTGACAAGGGTTTCAGCACACTTGACAACCCAACGACCGCAACGCTCCGTATCCTGCGAAAGTCATGAAGTCGTGAATCAAGCCTAGACCCTGATTCAGCACCCCTGCTCCACTCATCCGAAAGTGGACGAACAGGTGGCACTTGCAGCAATCCAGCCTAGCGGTCTCGGCTGCACGCACGCGCAGAAGCAGTGGCTTTTCTTAGCACACGTGCCCCACCCGCCTCGAACCACATGTCTGCAGGTGAAAAGACGCTGCATCCATCCTTCACGGCTCACGGCAGCGCAAACAGCCAACAGCAATGATGCATCGCCTCCTTCGAGACAGTGGAAGTCGAAAATACAGTAACGTTGAGCTCATGTGGCGTGCACGCATGGGATACGCGGCTTGTTGATTGATTCTGGCTCGCTGTGGCTACTCACGGAGCGGCGAATTCCCAACAACCCACCACGTCCCTTCACCACAACTGCGCGACCAACCTGCACCGCGCAGCCACTCGACGTGATCCATGTCGTGCATGTCCGCTAGCGTCTTCGCAGACGAATCTGCACGACAATCAGGGCCTGCCGCATCTCAGTCGCCGCTTTGGGACGTGTTGAGGCCCTGCACTTCATCCACGGTGGGGCGATGATGCGGGCCGTTGGACGACTTCGGTGCAATGAACTTGGTTGGGTTCGAGAAGCTGGGTTGGCGCACAAACACGGGGACGGAATGTGATGTCGCTGTGCATGTAAGCGCGCAGGGAAAAGCTGCAAGTGTTGCGCACGCAATCTGGGGCAAGAGCGGGAGGGCGAGTTAATGCTGTGGAGAGGCTTGAGGCTGGATGGGATATGCAGCACGCGATCAGGGTTCGTTGTGTTTCGAGCGTGTTGAAGGTTCGTGCACGTCGTTGACGGTTGGCAGACCCTGAGCGGTTGCTTGCGTTGAAGCGTCTTCCAAGACGGCACAAGACACTACGCTCCGCATCCAAATCTCGTCTAACACTCGTCGACTTCTGTACCATGGAATACGAGGGCAAATACATCTCCACGGTCTACCTGCCCCGACCTTGAATGCACATTTGGTTCGTTCTTGGTAACTCTCGCTACACATTATCAGTGGCTTGGTGTTGGACCCAAGCAGTCCCAAGTTTCAATCCAGACACTCGCCCTCTCGAAAACTGGAGACTGGAGACTGGAAACTGGAAACTGGAAACTGGAAACTGGAGACAGACTAGCCACTCCTCTCCGGACTCCACATCCCCAACGCGCCCACTCCCGCGCCCCAACTCACCGCTCTGCACACCTTCACGGGCGCTACGCGTTAGGGTGCCCCCGGCATAGCTTCGGCTGGCACCACGACTTGTTGAGAGTGGGGTAGAAGCCACGACTCAGCGACTCCGGTGTGAAGCTCTTGGGGTGCGAGGCTCAAGGAGCCGCTGGCCTCGCGTTTGCGCTGCGAGCCATCGTCGCTCCCCGGAGGCGCGTGTGGGCCCTGCATAAGCCACAGGAGCTGGTCTGGCCGCCAGTGCAGCGGTTCGTGGTGGTCTGGAGGCAGGCGACGGGAGGCCAGGCGCTAGAGCTTGGGTACAGAGAGGCGAGGTCCGTCGGGGGTGATTGGGTGTGCAGGAGGGGACGAGTGAAGATTTTCCATCACGGGCGTTAGGTGCGGGGAGTTTGTTTGTCCAAGTGCGGGTTGTAGCCGCGCATTGGTGGCGGAGGTAAGTTCTCGACAATACTCGTAAGATGTCCTGTTCCCGAGGATATGGCATACAGGTCGTCTATGGTCAGGGCTAGTCTTTCTGTTGAAGGCGGGGCTTTGAAATGAACACGAATTGGCTCACCAAAGGCTTGGAATACTTCGAAATCAATTCCCGGTTGTTGCTACCCAAAGCGAATGCTGTTCATCTTGAACATGACGTCTCTCAAAAAGGGACGTGTTGCGAGTGATCCGCTCGCTTGCGCAAATCTAGGGTACATCGTTCGCGTCGATTTGCAACCACTGGGCGACACGGTTCGCCAGCACGCTTGTCGCAATCAGGCAGTCGTTAGAGTCGCGTAGTGCTCGATCGTTGTGTATCTCGGTAGCAGTTCGAGTTTGTCACGCTGTGTGATCAGCTTACTTGAGAAACAGCAACAGATGTTCGGGCGATGGGTTTGACGAGTCCAGCCGCGACCCCATGGTTCTAGCCTTGATCTCGGCAACGTCTCCGTGATCTCCTTCATCGCGGTCTGTTCTCAAGCTCGACCAGTTCATACGTCTTCCATCCAGGGATCAACGCAGTGCGGTTCTGATGGACCGCCAGGATCGTCACACCATACGTCATGTCCTGCCTTGTTACGACGAATCTTCACACCTGTGTCTGCTTGCGCATCACGTCCGGTGATAGGAATTACCACATTTCCACGCACTCACCGGGCCTCTCGCGCTGGGCTGAACAAAGCGCTGCAGATCTTTTTGCGGCTCTCCCAAGTCTGCGTGGCGCTTCCTAGCGCCTGAGGATCCCCAGCGCCATGGATCGTCTTGAACCCTGGGGTTTTCATGTGAAAGACCCTAGCCACAGCGCGGTGCTGATCTCGGTCTTGCCGCCTTGGAAAAGAGGGGTCCAAGGTTCGTCCTGGGCTGTGTCGATCAAAACGTGATATGGTACGATGAGCCCATGGGCTGAGATGGTCGTGGTGAGAACCGCCCCGCCTCCACGTCAGATGGAAGGAAAAGTGTGGGGAATGAACCGCTCAAACTCGCCCTGTGCTGTCAGCTCGCAGAAGGAGGCGCTGCATTCATCGGTGGTGCAGGTCGTGCTTTGTTGGGCCATGGAATTGGTTATCCAGGCCGGAAGAGAGCAAAGGCCGAGAGCGGAGTCGTCGAAAGGTACGTCCAGATACTTGGAGATACTTCTGGCAGATCCGGCGGTAAGCGACGCCCTCTTCACAGCCTACACGCTTGCGCACCCCGGAAATGCATGCATGAGCGCCAATGCTATAGCTGAACGCTTGGTGGTGCGATTTGTACATTGCACTTTCTGTTGAGATCGCGAGATGGTTTGCAGAGTTTTTTTGCGCGGGAGAGCTCGAGAACTTCAACAACGTGACTGCAATGCTGGTGTCGGTGATGGCTTGAAGATGGTTCGGAGATGGGACCTCTTGTCAGGTCGAGGTTGAATAATCAAGCCACGTGATTGGGCGCTAGAACATTGTGAAGCTATGACGAAAGATTCGCGACTTTCGTGCTCGTCAATCCAGCCTTCACGTAAACAGTCGCGTGCTCTTCTGTAAGCTTGCACTATTTCCAATTGCACAGCATGCACCCCGCAATGCACTGTCTAACACACGCATACAGCACACAATGGCGCCTTCCAGAGCAATCCTCATTCGCCGCATAACCTCCGCATGCGTACAACCTCAGATCCGCATTCGCGCCAGCACGCGTCTGCTCTCGACATCAGCAACAGTAGTCAGGCCTCAGTGCATGCGGGCGACCGCTTTACCGCAATTTCAGGCCACTCGTACTCCCACGCGACCGTACAGCGCACAAGCAAGCGGCGCGCCAGAGCCACCGGACTTCCTGAACGAAGCCGAACTCCATGTCTTCAACAAGATCAAGGGAGAGCTAGAGCCTACAAAACTTGAGGTGCGTGGATGAAACTGCTCGGGAGGCCTGACAATCCTGGCGAACGGTGTACGCGGATTTGTTGAGACGCACGTCATCTACCACAAAGTGCGATGCGACCAGCACGTCTGTCCACCGTAAGCCTCGGGACGGAAGAGCCAAAGCGGCAAACCGACGAAGCCGAACCGACGCTGGCAACAGTAGCATCAGAAGTCGAACACGAGATGTTGTGTGAATGGCACGCTGACCCCACCTCCAGGTCCAAGACATCAGCGGTGGCTGCGGCTCCATGTACGCCATCGAGATTGAGTCCCCGAAGTTCAAAGGCTTGACGGTGATCAAGCAGCACAAACTGGTTAATCAGGTGCTGAAGGAGGAGATCGCACAGTGGCACGGTGTTCAGCTGCGGACGAGAGCGGCGTAGGGAAGGGTAACTGATGATGTACAGGCTGTAAGAATACTGTAATACTCATGTACAATGAACTATTGATTGATGACGGCACGGTGGCAATGAACCGCTATTGTCGCAATTACGCATTTGACGCCTTTCAGATGATGCACGATGCTACAAACACTGACTAGGGTTGGTGATTTTTATCTCGGTGTAGTAGTTCTCACCTAGAAGTTTGGTAGCTGTTACTCCTGGCCAATGCGATAGTGCTCCTCCATATAGTCCTTGCAAAGCGTTTCGGAAAAGCATTATGAGATTGCTCGAAATTTACTGTAGTCTAGCTTGATTTTGTAGTCGAGATGCAATTTTTTGTCGTGTATTGGTAGCATAAAACGTATCGTACTAAAACCATGGGTAAACTTCACTAAAGTTCAACTATGCTACCGAAGTCGTTCTGTGAGCGAATTCGAAGGAGTTGCTTCGACCTACCCTCGATCTGCATCCTCCATCTTCACACGCACACATATTCACATAAACGTCCAACGCACAGTTACCGCTCCCCCAATCTACCATCCACAATGAACACAACACGCACTATGAGTTACCCATCCTCAAACCAATACCGCCCAGCCCATAACCTGAGCCGACGGAAGCACCTGCCTAATATCGCACGAGCAAATCGACTCCTAGAACATTTCAGCACTCCAACAAGCAGCCCGCATCACAAGCTGGAACGCCTGGACTGGACAATTCACCTTCGCCCCCGACACTGGGAGAAAACCGAGTCTAGGAAGCGCACGAGGAGCTGCCAAAAGAGCGCTCTTGAACTATCACTCCGCTGCCACCAACACCAACGCCGTTGCGATGAATACCTCCAGCGCACATCGACACTCCCCCTCAGGGCCAAGCAGTCCATATATCCCCTCGTACCCCCATCCTACGTATCCGACTCGCAAGCTCACGTTCCTTCGCCTTTTACGCATTCTTCGACTGTCTCCTGGGTGTCTGGATGTTCCTGCTATTGCTCATTCTCATCTTGATCATCAGGTACATGGGTAAACCGCATTCCAAGCGAGAGCCAGCTGCGCGTGAGCGGCTGGGCCGGCTTCTGATGGGGGGAGTGTGTAGGGATGTTAGTGTGAGGGGGTGTGTGGAGTTGGTGAGGGATGGGCGGGAGTTGGTTTTGAGTGGTTTTTGTTCTGTATTTGCTTTTCCTTCATTGCTTATGACAAGGGGATGGAGGGGAGTTGTGGGGGTGGTTGGCGTTTGGTATTGGTTAGTGTTGGTTGTTGTAATGTGTCTTTGTTGGTGATATGTTTTTAACCTGCTTTTAGAGATGTGGCATGAGCAAGGTGGTTGTTGGACATTTTGAGTTGTGAGCCGCTTAAGAATGGTAGTCGTCCAGAGATATTAAGCTTCTTGATCAGAGCTTTAAGTCTTTTCTAAAAGCGCAAGTCATGACTGATTAGTATAAGCATTCAATTCTCACAAAATATTACAGTGAAGTTAAACGCGTTTAAGCCAATCTCACAGCTCAGTGTGTAGACCCACACTGTTCACGAGTCTTCGAGAGAAACCGCAGATAGATAAAGTCCAAGTCTCAACTGACCAAACCCAACCTCGAAAAAGCGACCTCGTCTATAGATGATTCTACATCAATTTCAGTTTCACATCCACTCGCTACCTCCTTCACACAAGATATAGACCCACAAAACACCACCAGTCCCATCCACCCAACAGCGTTAAAACCAACACCCCAAACGCGTTCATTCAATTGATGACACCCACAGACAACATATCCCCTCCCTCACCTCGCGTCCCCGAGTACCTTCGACGGCACTTGCGACTCCACCACCCACGCACTCAAACAGAGACGCAGATACCCCCACCGCATCTCTATAGCCGGTCACTACCATCTCTATTCAGTGCTCGTCCTGTCATGGTCATAGCTGACTTATCTACATATCCCACTGCGGAACATTGGGACGGTAAAGTGGATGAATGTACACCGGACGAGTGCGCTAGACTTCAGCCTCAATGAACAAATACCCGGGTTTCGTGACTTGCATCGAGGTGTGGACTTGGAATGGAGGGATTCTTTGTTTTCTGCTGGAAGTATGTGGGTTGTGGGAAACATGTGAGAGAAGTGTAGTTGGAGGTCTTGTGAGGTTTGATAGTGCGGGTTGATGTGGAGTTGGGGTTGGGATAAGTGGATAGGGATTTTTTGGTAGGGCTTGTGTCGTTGGGTTTAGGGATAGGAAATGTTTTCTCAGTCTTCGTATCTTGAGGGGCTCTTTGGATCGCTTATCGCTGTGCTGGCATCATATTCGAGTCCTGCGAGCGCTGGTTTCTTTGTTGAGGCTGGCTGGATTCCTTTTGAAGATGGGGAGAACTCCAATAGATGTTGGCTGTTGATGTGCGTGAAATGAGATTTCACACTAGTTCGAAATCAATCACTTTGTGCTGAGAGTGTAGATGTGCAGTGCAAATTTAGAAGAGTTTCCGCCCCTGGTTGCGACGACGTGACTAGTAGGGAACAAGTTAACACTAAATCAACGATCTGTTCATTTGTGTATTGACGAAACTAGGTCCTATTATGGTCTCTAGATGCACGAAAACACTTCACTTAGATTCAACCAACAATTTCCGGCTCTGTCACTACATCAGTCAGAGATTATATGAAGGGTATCCAGACACGTGTGTGCGCTCGGTATGTCTTGTAGTTGTCGCCGAAAAACTGGATGAGGTGTTTCTCCTCGTCTACTTCATGTCAGCCAGGTGCCCTTGTCTTAGGAAAAAGTAACGTACGGTTGATCCTTGTCTTGAAAAAGTACCATAAGACGCCAGCATAGCCCAGGGTGCATATGGTGTTGCCGAGCATGACTTGCGTCCCAATGCCCCACCAGAAGAAGCCAAAGTAGGACGGATGGCGGAAGTATGCATACAAACCCTGAGTGACAAGCTCGTGGCCCTCGTTCTTGCTTGATTGAACCGTGTGGTTGAAGTTCGTGCCCGCTTGCGCCATGGCAATGCTCCTGACCACCTGCCCCACCAGGACCATGATGACGCCCAACAGTATAGCCGCAGGCGAGTGCACCTTAGACTGCCACCCAGGAAAGAAGTAGGATGTGACAAAGGTCTCGACAAAGGCCATGGTGTGCGCGATTCGATACTGGTTGCCATTCGTGAGGAGGAACGAGGCTACCGAAGCGCTTGGTGTGTTGTAAGCGGCCGTGGTGTAGAACTCGAGGAAGTGGAAGACAGAAAGGGCACCGAGGAAGAGAAACGGCCGCCAGAGATGGCTGCCATGGTATGCGAGCTGTGCGGTGAGAAAGAAGCCCACTACCGCAGCGTTGCCTAGGAAAAAGGCACGCAGCCCAATGCCGGCAAGTGAACGCTTTCCAGCAGGAAAGAACTCTGACGGGACGGGATTCGCAGTTCTGACATGCACGTTCGAAGTCTCCCGCGCACGCACGCTGGCGTCAAGCTCTGGCGTCCACGGGCCTTGTTGCGCTGGACGGTTCACGGGGAATGAAATGTTGTCGTGTGACGACGTTGCTGATCCGTTCGAGGCCATGTTGCTCGTGGGGAGGATATAAGAAGCCTACGGCATGATCAGAAGAAGTAGCAAAACGTGCAGTGTTATGCAAACAAACTCGAACAATATCAAGACCGCAAGGGCTGTCCTGCCATTGTTCGGACGCGTTCGCGAGCCACGCGCATGGGCATGGTGTACCCTAGGCCGTATCGAGCCTAAAGCCATGACATAAGCAGGCATGTTTGGCGTGAAACCTCAGGCTGACGTGATAGGCCCCATCTCGGACCGGTGCGTTTCTGCCTCAGCCTCATAAACAGATCATCCCCCCCGCTCTCTATGCGGAGGCCACTCTTGTTTCTTCAAACATGACCAACATGGCTCTCTCGGAGAACAAGCAGCGCATGGCTCGTGGCGAGCTGTACTCGGCTTTCACCCCAGAGCTAAATGCAGAGCGTGCGCGTTGCAAACACGCATGCGCACGCTACACAAACGCTGGCGAAGTATCGCGTCGAAGGCTGACTGAGCTCTTCAGAGAGTGAGTTGGCTTTTCCGTCTCCCAGGGAACCCACCCCATCTCATGCTACCACCAGCATCATCCAAGACACAACCGCACTGCCGTCCCCAGCACCAACACCAGAGGAAGACGCCGCGCTGTTCGAAGACGATCCTTGGATTGAGCCTCCACTAGCCATGGACTATGGCTACAATGTGCGTCTCGGCAAGAACGTCTTCATCAACTTCAACTCTGTATTCCTGGACACTTGTTTGATCACAATTGGTGATCGTACGCTTGTCGGCCCCAACGTCTCGTTCTACTCAGCCACGCATCCATTGGATCCCTTGATCCGCCAGGGCACACGCGGTCCAGAGCTTGGGAAGGAAATCCATGTGGGGCAAGATTGCTGGATTGGTGGAAACGCTATCATCCTTCCCGGAGTCGCGATAGGCAGAGGTAGTGTTGTGGGTGCTGGCAGCGTGGTCACCAAGGACGTCCCAGACTTCACGGTTGTGGCAGGTAACCCGGCTCGCATCGTGCGCAAGGTCCAAACCCAAATGGACCCCACGCAGAGCGGCGCCGAATGAAGCGGTTGGCCCGAGCCCGCCAGGCACGCGGAGAGTGTCTAGATGCCCCCCGTGTCGAAGTTGCCAGACGCCAAAATGAAGCCGCAATAAGGTTTCGATATCAGAGGCCATGTCGAGTATCTCGTCCGAAGCTACAGAGTCAGACCATAACTCGTCCAGTCTGACTCCGATGCAGTCCCGCCTCAGAAGAGCTTGCATAAACCACTCACGCAGATTGCCAAAGTCCAAGTGCTTACGCCTGACTGCTGACTTGTGCCTGTCTCGCTCAGTTCATTTTCGACGACATGGGGAGGCCTGACCGACGGCTAGAACCACACGGGGCATTACATACCTCCATATGCACGAGCATGACAGCGGAGTGGAAGCCGCCTCAAACAGTGCATCTCGCACACTTCAACGCAATAGCAACAGCGCACCAGCTTCTGTCGCTTCGTACGCGTCATGTCCTCGGCGACTCTCATCCGCTGAATTCTATCATACTCGCATCTGCAATCATGCCTCCAAAGGGCAATACCAGCGATTAACATACTCTCTAATTATGTGAAACGAGACTGACGGTCCCCGCAATCATTCACGTTTACGGCCTACAACGAAGTTTGATGCTCTGCATTGTTCAGTATACTATTTCAGACGAATCAGAGCGGGGCCGGACGTGTGATCCGATTATGTCGGGGACATGGAACTCCATGACCTTCACTCTACAGTGCGCATTGACCACGCGGCAAGACTAAGGTTTGAGACAAGACTTGGTGATCTCCGGCAAGCTTCGCGTGCCAAGACAGACGAAACCGATCCTCAGACGCCACCAAAACAATGACATCGGAACACAAAACAGGTTCGGCAGCTGCAATTGCTGTTTGAACCAGGTGTACCCCGCGAGATCTCGTCTTCGTGGCTGGAAACTCAGCCTCAGCCCACGCTGCCCGCCAGAGTGTAGCACCACGGAGGCCGCCTGATGCATGGCCTGGCACACGACGAGGCTGTCACTTCGAAAGACCTTCTGCCTACAGAATAGCTGCCAAGTTTTCGCAAACGGCTCCGTTCCAGATTGCTGTCCAGGCTGATACGACGGGTATGATTCTAGGGGGCTTTTATGTGTTTGGGCAACGGCGTGCGATCCAATGTTGGCCAGGTACAAATACCTCGACTTCCTGCACCCTAAATCTCATCATCGGACCGGTTCCACATTCTTTAACAGGCTAATACTCCTATTCAGCACCTTCCAACTTCCTTTAGTTCCTTTCAAATCCTCTTCTCGAGCTTATTAATATTCAATTCGGTTGATCCGACAAACTACATCCACCATGAAGTACATTCTCATCGCCTCTATTCTCTCCTCCGCAGTCCTCGCTGCTCCTCTTGCCCAGCAGGGCAACACTAATGGTAATGGAGGAAACCAGCAGTCGCAGCAGGGCGGTGCCCAGCAGCAGCAGCAACAGGGCAACGGCCAGACACAGCAGCAGGGAACACAGAACGTGAACACTGGTGCTGGTGCCGGCGCTCCTGGTGCCAACGGCCAGACACCTACTTCCGGTGACCTCGCCACCGCCGTCTCCAACTGGATGGCCGACACCTCCATGGTCTCCAACTTCCTCAACACCGGTGCCAGCATCCAGAACAACGCCGCCTTCAAGCAGGCTGCTCTTGTAGCCTACAACGCCGAGGTCGACGAGCTCAACCACAAGGCCATCATCGATGCTGCCAACAGCCAGATGCCCAACGTCCAGGCTGCCAACTCCACCCTCGCCACCGGTGGTGCTTTCCAGGATGTCGTCAACAAGCTCCAGATCATGTCCGTCCAGGGCAAGGCTGCCGCCAACAACATCGACTTGATCAACCAGAACCGTTGCACCAACGTTCTCCCCAACATCGATGCCTACATGGCCTCCACTGGCTCCAGCTCCCAGGCTGTCCGACCCCAGGCTTGTGACCAGACTGGTGTTGCTGGTGGTGTCCAGAGCGCTGGTCCTACCCAGCCCGGCCAGGCTGCCGGTACTCCCCAGGCTGCCTTTGCCGCCGCTCAGGCTCTTCAGCAAGGTACCGGCAACGGTCAGCTTGACCTCCAGACCAACGGCATTCCCGCTGCTCAGGCCGCCGCTCAGGCTGGCAACCCCGCTCCCCAGGCTGGTGCCAACGGACAGCAGACACAGGGTCAGGCTGGACAGACTCAGACTGGTGCCAACGGCCAACAGACCGGACAACAGACTGGCGCCAACGGACAGCAGACACAGGGCCAGACCGGACAGACTCAGACTGGTGCCAACGGCCAACAGACCGGACAACAGACTGGCGCCAACGGACAGCAGACACAGGGCCAGACCGGACAGACTCAGACTGGTGCCAACGGCCAACAGACCGGACAACAGACTGGCGCCAACGGACAGCAGACTCAGACCGGCGCGAACGGACAGACCGGAGCTGGTAACACTCAGACTGGTGCTCAGACTGGCACCAACGCTCAGGGCGCTCAAGGAGCCAGTAAGTCTTCATCACCTTCTACGCAACATGAACACCGCTAACTTTACCCAGATGGTCAGCAGACAGGCAACGCTCAAGGCGGCCAGACTCAGGGCGGCGCTGCCAACGGCAACGGAAACGCGGCTGGCAACCAGCAGGGCGCCAACTCTCAGGGCGCTGCCACTGGCGCCCAGTCCGGAAACGGCAACGCTGCTGCGGGTGGTAACGCCGCTGCTGGTGGCAACGCCGCCGCTGGTGGTGCTGCTTCCCAGGGCGCTGCTACCGGTGGTGCCGCCGCCGGTGGCAAGAAGGGCAAGAACAACTAAGCTACGCTTCTTCTCAAGCGCTAGTGGGGAGGTGAGGGCGGTGTGACTGGATCACGGATCACCTCCTCTGCATGGATGGATGGATGGATGTATGGATGATGTTTAACGATCTCTATTTGTTTGTTATGAACTTGCGTAATAATGGAAGCGGGGAGGAAAACTATATGCAAACCAGGAAGCGTAAATATCCAGGTGCTGAATAGCTAGTTCAATTAAAGTACTAGCCTGCCACTCACATTCGCAAACTCCACTACACTACACCTCCCTTCCCCTTCCAAGCACCGCAATCCCCTCTCCTTCCCTCACCCCAACTTCCTCCCCAGATCAAAAAAATTCCATATCTTCGGCCGAGGAACACAACAAAATGTACCCACGACTCGCTACCAACCTCCTTCTCGTTTCACCCCCCTAGCGCTACTGCAAAGCCACCCCCGCAAGCCACCTACCACTGAGACGGTACTCATGCCAAGTGCGCAAGATAACCGTTTATGCCATGCAGGAGAAACGCGAGCTCGTAATGCAACGCTGCGGTGGATGCTAGTGGGTAAATGCAAACACTGTTGCGTTGTTGGCTTGCCTCCTTGACTGAATGCGAGTTGATTGGAGTGGGTACCTTTCTGGGTCGCTGCTATTGCGCTTGCTTGTGGAGGTTGAGTTGTTGTGCGCGGTTGGAGATTGGGGGTTGGTGGTGGGGAAGGGGGGTGAGGGAGATTGTGGGGTGGGAGATTGGAGTGGATGGTGTTTATACATGCTAGACCTTGGTGGTAGTAACAGCAGAGGAAGCAGATGTAGGAGTCGCTGTTGACGACAGGACGTCGATGAAAAAAACAGCGTAGATTTTAAACCAAACTAAACGCTAATTTCACGTTACTCTTTTCCTGTTTCTTTTTCCATTATTTTCCTATTCCTATCCTTTCTGTTAATCATGTCAAACCGTCTACTGTCCACACGCTATCCACGCGCTATCACCGAACCTTAAGCAGTTCTTGAACTCATTACTGTCGCCGTCGGTGTGGATACGGACTTACTCCCCATTCCCAGTTCAGCCAGATAAGCACTGAAGATAGATAGTACTGGATTAACATCTGAATTCGCGGTTGGTTTTGGGGGTACTGAGAGTGTTGGTGCGGATGGAGAGGACGAGATAGGTAGAGGCGGGGATAAGGATGTTGATGTAGGAGGGGTTATAGAGTTTGAAGACGGTGTGGAGCTTGTTAATCCCGCTCCCAAATTACCCAAACCTAGATCACTCGACATCGTTGGCTTGATCACCGTCTGTAGTGTTGACCTCAACTCCGATGTCGATACTGACATTGACATCGACCCCGGCCTTGTCAACACCACCGTCCTTAGCGTCGACGGCTCTGACACCGCACCAGCAGGACCCAAAAGCACCGACGAGATTGCTGAAGATGGCGGTGTCGAATCCACTAGCATGGTAGAGAACTGTGCGGTTGGTGTAGTAGACACCGGTGCAAATGGAATAGCAGTCGCAGTACAAGCAGCCACGGATTTCCCTAGATACCTCATCCCATCTGACATGTAGACTTCGTGTATCACACCATCCAAAGTCGTGCATGGGGGGTTAGCGAGAACAGGCGTAGGTGTGGTAGTAGTAGTAGCACTCTCACCAACCTCATCAACAGTAGATGTAGCAGGTGTTGGCGATGGGGCGTATAAATCGAATGACACCACATCTTCAGACGCCAGCATAGTCAGCGGCGATCCAGAAAATCGAGGTGGTGGAGCACATTCTTTGATTCCGGACAAGGGGGGCACGGCGACGGGAATGTAGATACCGTTTTGTTGGAGGTCGAGCATTGTTATGCAGATTGAGGCGGGCGTGCTAGCTGGAGTTGCTGAGGTGTTTGAGGTGATGATGGAGATCGTGGTGGTTGGATGGAGGGGAACTTTTGAGTTTGACGCGATGGTGGGGGGTGTTGAGGGTAGGGTTTTAGCAGCGGGGGAAGTAGAGGGGAATGTTGAGAGGGTCGTTGTCTGGGACCTGGTGGTTGATACAGCAGCAACTGTCCCCGAGGCACTCACTTTACCCCTTCCACCACAACTCAGATCGCGGATCCGCGGCTGGTAGGTCTTCGTATCCAATAACCCCCAATCCGGCTGATCAGGCAGCGAATCCTGCAATAACTCAAACCAAAAAGTATTATACTTACCAAAGACCTGGCAGCCCACCTCATCCCAATACCTCTGATAGTTGTCCACACTGGCAACCGCCTCACCTTTCTGCGTCCCGTTGATAGGCCAGCCCATCTCGGAAATCCAGACTGGAGTGTTGCCTGCTCGCCGCTGCGTGTCGCCCAGCACAGAGAGGAAGCTCTGGGCAGCGCTGTCGATCGACTTGCCCTCCCAGTACGGGTAGGCTGTCATGCCGGTGAAGTCGCTGCCCGGGACGACGGCGTACATAGCAGTGTCAGTGTGGCCGATGGGTTTGTCTCGCATGAACTTTGCGTAGGGAGACGCTGCGATAGATTCGCGCACCCGCTTGATGCTGAGTAGGAGGTTGTCGCTCCCCACACCGGCTGCGGCATTGTTGAAGCGGTACACATCTTCGTTTCCGATCGATAGACCGATGACTAGGTCTGCGAGCTTCTGTCCGTGCAGTTGGAATCCCTTTTCCAGTGCAGCAAGCTCGTTGTCTATCTGTAAGTCGTTTGGCTGCCCGCTTGCGCCAGGCGAGATCCACATGCCTAGCAGCAGGTTGGTGCCGGTGTCGATAGCGGCCTGGAAAGCTTCTGTGGGGTCAGACTGCGTTCCGGCAGTGATGCATGTGTAGAGGCGAGCACTGTCAAAGGGTACGGGGGTGTTTGTGAGGTTCTTGGCCAGCTCGAAGCCGTGGTGGAAGTCGGCATAGCGCTTGACGTTGCTTTCGTGGCTCCAGAAGGCGCCATAGTTGAAGCCGGTGTAGATTCTGGCGGCAGCGGGGGCAAGAAAGAAAGTTAGTAGCGTGTATTTCATGGTGAGAGTTGTCATTCAAAAGTGTTGGATTGTGGAGCCTATATACGTGCATCTGCTGTCGTGAAGAGAAATTGACGTTCTAGCATCTGTTTGTCGACGTGAAGGCATGATATTCCCAGCAGTGTCACTCAAGTTGGATGTGAAGTGAGGTCGAGGTCAAATGAAGTGAGGTCGAGGCCAAAGCGCGGTGTGGAGTCGTGATAATGAGCAAGCGCTGATTGGCCAGGAGACAAGCACTTCTCCCCGACGGAGGGCAGGCCGATGACGGAAGCGTGCAGGTGGTGGAATAAAAAGTACGGCGATGCCATCCTATTCCGTCCGCCACCATGTCTCTCGCGCGTTTTGGAGGAGCGCTCTCGCGCGCAAAGTGCCTGCGGGCGCAATGGCAGGCAGTGTATGTGGGCGCTCAATTGATGGCATGTAATTGATGTCATGTGACGCATAGCTAACAGCGCTCGACAGACGCCCTCTCTCCAACGCGGCTGCCCGCTACGCCAAAGCCGACAATGAGCTCAACTCGGTCTCCAAGCACATCACACAGCCCAAGTCGCAGGGGGCGTCGCAGGCCATGCTGTTCGCCACGGGCATGGACGAGGCCGACATGAACAAGGCGCAGGTGGGCATCAGCTCCGTGTGGTACTCGGGCAACCCGTGCAACATGCACCTGATGGACCTCAACCACAAGGTCAAGGAGGGCGTCGAGCGCGCGGGCCTGCTGGGCATGCAGTTCAACACCATCGGTGTCAGCGACGGCATCTCCATGGGCACAAAGGGCATGCGCTACTCGCTGCAGTCGCGCGAGATCATTGCCGACTCCATCGAGACCGTCATGGGCGGCCAGTGGTACGACGCCAACATCTCCATCCCCGGCTGCGACAAGAACATGCCCGGCGTCATCATGGCCATGGGCCGCGTGAACCGCCCCTCGCTGATGGTCTACGGCGGCACCATCCAGCCCGGCTGCGCCAAGACGCTCGACAACCAGCAGATCGACATCGTCTCGGCCTTCCAGGCCTATGGCCAGTTCATCACCGGCGAGATCACAGAGGACCAGCGCTTCGACGTCATCCGCCACGCCTGCAACGGCCAGGGCGCCTGTGGTGGCATGTACACGGCCAACACCATGGCCACGGCTATCGAGACCATGGGCATGTCGCTGCCCGGCTCCTCGTCCAACCCCGCAAACTCAAAGGCCAAGATGCTCGAGTGTCTCGCCGCGGGCGGTGCCATCAGGAACCTGCTCAAGGAGGACATTCGCCCCTCGGACATCCTCACCCGCCAGGCCTTTGAGAACGCCATGGTCGTCATCTCCATCACCGGCGGCTCCACCAACGCCGTCCTGCACCTCATCGCCATCGCCGACAGCGTTGGCCTGAAGCTGACCATCGACGATTTCCAAAGCGTCTCCGACCGCATCCCGCTGCTCGCCGACCTCAAGCCCAGTGGAAAGTACGTCATGGCCGACATTCACGACATTGGCGGCACCCCGTCGCTGCTCAAGTTCTTGTTGAAGGAGGGCCTCCTCGACGGCTCGCAGATGACCGTGACCGGCCAGACCCTGAAGCAGAACCTCGACAAGGCCAACGACTTCCCCAGCGACCAGAAGATCATCCGCCCGCTGAACGAGCCCCTCAAGTCCACCGGCCACCTGCAGATCCTGCGCGGCTCTCTCGCACCCGGTGGCTGCGTCGGCAAGATCACCGGCAAGGAGGGCACCGTCTTCACCGGCAAGGCCAAGTGCTACGAAGCCGAGGACGACTTCATCAGCGCCCTAGAGCGCGGCGAGATCAAGAAGGGCGAGAAGACCGTTGTCGTAATCCGCTACGAGGGCCCCAAGGGCGGTCCCGGCATGCCTGAGATGCTCAAGCCCTCGTCGGCCATCATGGGCGCCGGGCTGGGCAAGGACGTAGCGCTGATCACCGACGGCCGATTCTCCGGCGGTTCGCACGGCTTCCTGATCGGCCACATCGTACCCGAGGCGCAGGAGGGCGGACCCATTGGTCTAGTGCGCGACGGCGACGAAATCACCATCGACTCGGAGAAGAACGAGCTCAACGTCGATGTCAGCGAGGCTGAGCTGGCTGAGCGCAGGAAGAGCTGGAAGGCGCCTGCGTTGAAGTACAGCAAGGGTACGCTGTTCAAGTATGCGCGCTTCGTCAAGGATGCCTCGCAGGGCTGCGTTACTGATTCTGCGTGATGTCGTCTTTGTGGTTCTGTGTTGTTGTAATATAACTGTCACGTCAGCAAAAAGTCAGGTTGGAGTAAGGCACGGCACTGTCTAAATTTATCGTTTATCAAATCTATGAACTGGAACAATCAATTCATCGAGTCATTAGCATCTGTTCAACAATCAGTCATTCAACTAAACAACACCTGTTGAGACACCCACCGCACTTCCTCCCAGTCGAGAGATTACTAGCTTGTATCTTTTGGACACCTACCGCACTTCCTCCACCCATCCACCCGCCACTCCACCCGCAATCCACCTTCCAATCCACCTTCCAATCAACCCTCGAACCCCCTTCGCATCGCATCGCGTCACCAGTCATCCTGCCTAGCAAGAAACCGCGAATCCAACCTCATAGAAAAGTAGAAGAACCCAGTTCGCAATCCACATCATTTGTTTACAGACTCGCGAAAAAGCAAGCAATAAAACTGGAAGAGGAGAGGATACTGGGATAGGTGGGAGGTAGGTAGACTGCGTGCACGTGAGTTTTGTGAGGGTTGTAGATATACTAGCGTATACAGAGTGTTTTCTAGGGAGGTGAAAAGTGTCTGATTGGTGTCGAGAACCTCCAGGCTCTCTTGAGATTGGGGGTATTTGGGTCTGAGCACGCTTGTATGGGAATTTGATCTGCGGACTGGTACTGGATTTCTGTCTGTAGTGACGCTCAAGCTAGCTATATCCTGTTCGTCCACGCGTCGCTGTGGCGTTGTAGCTGGTTTCCTTCTGCGAGCTTGTACACCTCCGTGTCGATTGTTGCTATTGGTATGGGAGGTTTATAGTACTGGATGACTATGGCGGTGTCTTCGAAAAGGGAAGGATATGGCTCCGGAACATTAAGGAGCTGCGGGCCAACGGTTGGTAGAGTTTGCGCAATTCGATTAAGCCTAGCTTGATCGTCGGACAATACGACTGAACTGGATCGAGGTTTGTGCTGTATAGTGCCCGTTGGCGTATCACGAATCTCTGTCAAACTTGAGAAGGCTGCTGTGTCCCAAAGTATCAGTCCACGTACTCAAATTAAATATAATAGAAGAAAACCTACCAACATGTGTCTGAGTTCTAGGCGAATACGAAGCTGGCTGGGTGTCTGCTGCTTGCAAGGGAGGAATTTGGTCCTGAACCAACGAACTGTGAAGGACTCCCCATTTCTTGTGCGCGAGCTTGGAGCGACGCATCAGCGTTCGGTGCTCTGACGCTTTCAGTTGGTTGATATCGATGGGTTGTTTGTGATTTCGTAACCACAACTCGAACTCCATTGCGCGCTGACTCTCTGCCAATTTTGGCTGCGCGCGATAGTGGACGTAAAACGCTAGGATGAGTCTGACTGCGCTCACAGATGCTCTGGACTGAGACTGTCAGATCGTATCAACCTGTTAAAGAAGCTTGTGCATGTGGTGCTGTGCGGGTGATGCGAGTGATGTGAGTAATGTGAGTAATGTGAGTGATGTGAGTGATATGAGTGATATGAGTGATGTGAGTGATGTGAGTGATGTGAGTAATGTAAGTGATGTGAGTAATGTGAGTAATGTGAGTGATGTGAGTGATATGAGTGATATGAGTGATGTGAGTGATGTGAGTGATGTGAGTAATGTAAGTGATGTGAGTAATGTGAGTAATGTGAGTAATGTGAGTAATGTGAGTAATGTGAGTAATGTGAGTAATGTGAGTAATGTGAGTAATGTGAGTAATGTGAGTAATGTGAGTAATGTGAGTAATGTGAGTGATGTGAGTGATGTGAGTGATGTGAGTGATGTGAGTGATGTGAGTGATGTGAGTGATGTGAGTGATGTGAGTGATGTGAGTGATGTGAGTGATGTGAGTGATGTGAGTGATGTGAGTGATGTGAGTGATGTAGTGACGCAGCATGTTGTCGTTGTTTTTTGAGCACAAGAGCAGATGCGCCTTCCTCAAAAGACGGGGCTTATTGCGATCCGTAGAAGGCAACACCACGTCCATGACGTAAGAACTAGGAATCGGCGACACGCAACGCGATAGCGGGATCGATGGTTTCTCCTTCCAGTGACAAATGTGAAACACACGTCGAATGCCACTGTCTTCATTGTAGCTTATATTGAGTTTGCAAGTAAGGGGGAAATGCATACGGTATTAAGAACCCTCGAGACCAGATGTGGGGGCTGTGAAAGCAGCTGTCCAAACCGCTTATCAGGCACCCATATCAAGTGGGATGAGCTTGCTTCGGTGCGCACAGTTCTGAGTATCTTCATCTCTTGCCTTCTTCGCGGCAACGTCTTTGCTTGCCGCAAAAATGTAGTCGCAATCCGGGAACTGATAGCGCTCCACGCTGTGAGAGAGTTCAAATCCACGGGTTCTGAAACGCCAGTCGTAGCTGTTGTTCTTTTCCCAGTTGAGATAGCGTGCTTCTGAGCCGGTAGGACAGTGGAGGCAGCAGATGGCAATTTCCTGTGACCGGCATCGCTCGGAAAACCTGGCGACAATATGATGGAAGCCGCAACGTTGAGCGAAAGCCTCCGCTCGGTTCCAATCAAGACTGACTTCGATCGCTATGGTTTTGAGGAAGTTCTTGAGTTCCTAGACGCCGGCTTGTCGCATGCCAGGTGATTTGAGGTACGCAGTGAACCGATCGTACCTGAAGGTCTCGGACTTTGGATCGTAAGAGAAGATCGAATGACCAGATTTGGATGCAGAGATTCCCTGAGGCCCGCATATATCGAGAGAAAGCTGGTGAAGTATTGAGGTGTGAGAACGAGTGTCACCATGGGTCAGAAGGCGAGCTGTTCAGATAAATAGACTAGACTACACTGGGTAGTGGACACCGGTGGAAACCTCCTCCCAGGAAACCCTTAGCGCCTCATATTCATTAGCCTTGGTCCGGACCTTCACCAGACATAAGGCTTTGTAGCGTGATACGAGATTCAGTCGAGTCTCAGGAAAAAGTGGACATATACCCGTAATTGATGGATTTAATGGAGTCAGTCAAGGAAGGTCAGAGCAAGCCCCGTAAGCTCATGAGCAGAAACAGGACTACAAACTACTTTACCAATATCAGAAAACTGTTTCAGATTTGCTAAAGACCTCCAGGCACAACCCAGAGACGACGAGCCCAAGGTTTCAAAATTCGCTATCGCGGCGTCTTGGCCCTATAAAAAGTATTACAATATAGCCTAGCGAGCCGCATACAGAGCAATCTGTTAAGAACACGGGCAATGATATCTGTGAGACACATGTTGGTTTGTGCAATATAAGAAGCTCTCTTACCTAGGGGTCTTGCATTAACTCCATTTCACGGCGTTTGCAGGCATTTCCATAGGCAGGTGAATGTGGCTCTTGGCGTTTGCGTAACAATATTTTACCAGTCACCTTCACTTCACTGCTGACTCACTGTGGATTGCAACCCCGCACTGCGAAAGTATCGATCGTAGTATCACCACATAGCCACCGACCTCTATCTACCAACAATGTCTACTGAAGGCCCAGCCAACAAGGTAAATCCATCGGGAATGGAACATGAGCGTCCAAAGAGTACTGACGATGACCCCCAAAGAAAGCCAAAAAGGCGGATAGCCTGCGCTCGCAGCCCAAAGGCCCAAACACCACCAACGAAGATGCTGCTATTGAGGGCTTCTACACGTCGCCCTCTGGCGTAAGAATCAGCAAGGACGTACGATGTCATCACTTACATTATCACTGTCCACATTGACTGACATTGTTGCTACAGATACTCGGACGCCTTGAAAAGGACCAAGTCGCTCTCTGCATGGCCCTCAAGCAAGATCCCGCCAACTTCGAGTCACAGGCCGAAGCTAGACTCAAGAAGTTGTCCGATGCCCTCGAAGAGAAGGACCGACTGAAGCATGAGCTCCTCGAAAAGCGCGAATTGGTGGAGTTCCTCAAGAAGAAGAAGGCGTTGGGTCAGGGCAACCATCAAGCACTGAAGGATGGGTTGGCTCGCACCAAGGCAAACAAGCAAGGCATGATCGAGGCGATCAACAAGGCTCACGCAAAGATGACCGCTTTGTTTGCGGAGCTCGACTTCGATGATGGCAACAAAGAGACCGGCAAGGAGCTTCAACCAGCGCTTGAAGAACCGGAGGCCGCTCAAGACGAAATGGATATTGATCCTGTGCTCGCAGCCGCTCTGATTGACTCCGACAGCGAGGATGAGTCCAACTAAAACGGGTCGCAAGACGAAGACGAGTCCAACTTTGCTGATGGATCCGGCGACAAGAATCAGTCAAGACATGATGACAGCAACGAGCGGCGATAGGCGCGCCTCAGACATTGCTTAGGAAGAGAACCAACGTGGAGTTTAGTTCAGATCCAAAGAGCATAAAGAACACATTATCGTCGCTTAACCCTTCCTCATGGCACTGTGAATGTGATGTGTCAATGCACCAAAATAAGACTTTATATGTTCAAGATCTGGATTCTTTATCCTTTGATTGATGGGCAACTTTGCAGTTTCATAGAAGAACTCCATAGCATGCAGATAGACTGAGTTCTGGACTCGCAGTCATGCCAGAGAAAGCATTGCTCGCCAAAGAGAGGACCCTTAGTGGCCAAACCTACTCCTCAACATGTCTCTTAGAGTTGCGAGGTACGACTCCGCCCATATGCTCATCCCAGTACTTGGTGTGTTTGAACTCGTCGTACAGAGCGGCAGCTTGCTTGTCGATCTTGATGAACTCGGGATTCTCGACGCTGTTCTTGATGCGGTCTTCCATGGTGGCACGGATTATCTCACATACTCGAGAGAATTCGTCCTGTTCTGCGTGAGTTTCAGATAAGACTAGGAAAATCGTTGATACTAACGAGGATAGCCTTTTGGGACCTGATGCCTTTGATGAACTTGAGGTACACGTCGAAGGTTTCCTCAGTCTTGGAGTCCTCTAGCAGATCCGCAATCTCCTTGTCCAGGACCGTGATTTCTTCTTGCATGCTCTTGTTCTCTTCTTCCGCCACATAGAGCCTGCGAAGGACTTCCAATTGCTCCGTGACCTTGTCGCTGTCCATCAGCGCTTCGCTCTTACGCTTTGGCGCCATGTTGGAACCAGAGTTGTGCTCGTGGAATTCTTTGGTGTTGGACATGGAGACTGTAGGTCATAAGCAATGCGCTCTAAGAGATTGGTGGCGGGAACGCGGGGACTTACATGCAGTAGTTGATTGTCTCGAGGCAGCTTTGAGTCAGGTTGAAGGTATGGAGGTATTGGAAAGACGTCTAGAGCCTTCTGCGCTAACCAGTCACACACGTGACTTCTGCGCGGGTCTCTGCCAAGCTACATTCACCTCACGCAAGCCGCTAGCAGTTTTACCTACTTGAAAAACGGCGCTAATTCTAGTGGCTATAAATCCAGATCTGCTGACTCTCTACCTCTCTCTCTCCTTCTCCTCAGCCAGTTTGATTCTGCCTGCAGATCTCAGAAACCTTCGTTACTCTCACACCAGACATACCGCTCTCGCTATCTACTCGATCCTCTTCATTGCCTACCCGATCCTCTCCATCACGCATCCAATTACCAAGAAGGGCCACCCAACTTTACAATGGCCTCACACGCTAAGCTACGGTTCGCCGAGGACAAGAAGCGGATGTCCATCGGGTACACACACCCAGATGATGACGGTGAGAGACAAGAGATATGGATCACGTTTGTGATGACCGCCTCAGGCGCCAAGGCCCATACGTACAGCTCGAAGGACGGAGAAGGAACGAATCACAAGATGTCACACAAAGACTCCCCACCTGATCTGCAAACGCTTCCCCTCGAAGATGATGAAATCGGTTAAGAAGTTGTGGTGGAGCAACGCGTTGGTCGTCTGGATGGGTAAGTTCGGCGATCCCGAGGCCATGGATGGTTCCCGAAGCATCCAGCGTCGAGTTACGTCTCAGAAGCCAGAGGAGAAGTTGGTCGCCCAAGTGAAGAATGCACCACCAAAGAGGAGGCAAGTGGTGGAGTCGAAGATCATCGACAACAAAAAGAAGAAGGCGAAGGCAGAGGTGAAGTCGAAGACGGCGAAGGCAGAACAGAAGAAAAGGAAACAGAAAATTTCGACCGAGACCGAAGATGAGGATGACGAGGCAAAGAGGAAAAAGAAGCAAAAAAGAGTTGGCAGTTCATCGATCTCCGCAGACAAGGCCATGAGCGACACCGACAGCGAGAAAGAGGATGACGATATGGACAACACGACGACGAACGTCGAATCAGACCCCGAGGACGACCCCATGAACCACGTCGACAACGATCTCAGACACCTAGATGACGATGCCATTCTTCGCATCTTCTACAACCGCGCTCAAACTTGCCCGCAAGACGTTATCGACATCGTGGTGCAGCGGACGAAGAATTGGTTCAGTCTGAGCACACCTATCCCCGTGGATATCATTCTACAAGCACGCGAAGACAGCAGAAAGGTGTGTGCGACTATCGAGGGCATGTGGTCCGTTCCAGACATTCGCACGTTCATCAAAGCCCACAAAACCACAGAGAACAAGGTAGAGGAGAAAGAATTGTTTGATGAACAGACTTGGGACGAGATCGCCGCTTTGTTAAGAGGTTATCTAGCAGATTAGTAGGAGCGAAGGCAGGGACAGTGCAGATACCTTCTCAACTACGGTATACGCTTTACGGAAGCTTAGGTGTAGGATAGCTTAATCCGCTTGAAGTCCTAGAGCCTTTCTCTACCAGTGTGGATGTGGTTGAGAGGCTTTGGAGGCTTTTAGCAAGGCAGAAGTGGATGCGCAAGTTCGGAGAGCCAAAATGGTACGGCAAGCCGTATCGCGGCAACGAGACCATCCATCATTGAATTGGGCGACGAACAAGACAGCCATAGGCTTTCAGATTTGGAGAAGCTCCAGTCTCACAAACCCCGGCATTGGAAGACTTTCAGCTTTGATGGGCTTTCGACATTGACGGACTTTCAACCTTGATGAGCTTTCGACCTTGAGCTCTTGACATCAAACGGCTTTGACAATACACACAACAAGGACATGACTTTCAGGATTGAGCATATCTTTGGGATAGCTTTGGTTTCTTCTTTTTCTTCTGCTATTGGACATGGCGTTTGGTTTGGTTACCAGGAGTTTTGGAAGCTCATAAAGGAAACGGAGTTCTTTGGCGTCACTTTGGAGGGAAAGGGAATAAGTAATCATACTGAAGATACCCTGGAGACGGTGGACACGATGGTCAAGTATAATGACCAACACTGAATAATTTATGATTGATTCCATTCTTTTTTCAAGACCAGAGATTCCATTCTGCATGTAGCTCAATGCCAGATCCGCCGTGCTGGACATTTGAAGGAGCGAGTACATTTCAAAGAGGCACTGTAGCACCAAAACTTGGGAAAGACGGACATTGAAAAACGTCGACTGTGCTTGAGGAACTTTACATTCGTCACGGCTTGGCAATACACATTTCTCTTAATAAGTACACACGTGCCTTCTGTCATGAAACAACATTGTTCTTTCATTACCTCGAGAATCACTGGACTCGATGGCGTATCAGAACATGGCTTTACTCAACTCACAGCCTCACGACACATCGAAGTTTGTAAATAGCTTCATTCAATTAATGAACTCTTTGAAATACCTGCAGCCTTCCTCTCCAACTCATCAAGTATGTCATAGCCGCGCTTGTACTCGCAGTACATACCACCATCTTCTAATCCTCGAGACCAATAGACAGAGGCAGCTAAACCATTCTCGTAGTACAATTAGATTTCGACGGATATCTCTGTCCTATATCCTGCAAGAGAAACCCTCCACTCTCGTAGCATTCAAGTTATCTTGTGATGTCGATTTCCTGACGAGTATGGTAGATAATTACCGGTGCATTATACAGCGTGCTGTTATCAAAGCAAAACCTCAGACTTGCATTCTCGGATGTTCAACATTTCAAACAGTGTTGGAGATGGCGTAGAACGTGTCATCTTATCAGCATAATCCGTGATGGGCTTTCAATAGAGGCAACCCCATCTACTCGATTCCACGAGGTAAGGTGAAAGTGAAGAAGACCTATGACCAAAACTGTATTGTCATGATTGAACTGGGAAAAAAGGGTAGATACAGGTAAGCAGCAGGAAAAGGATGAACTGAAGTGGGGTAACATTCAGATGAGGACTGTTATGTTGATCCCGCCACACTAAATGTCAAGCTCGCTGCGCAACCTTTGCGGTCGATTACGCTCTCCCGTACCCAATGTCGAAGGTATTGTTCCACAACCCAATATCCCATTCCTTCTGCACCAGTAAATTGAGAGGAATACCACCATGCCAAACGATAGACGAATATACCAGCCCATACCAAGCCGTAAACTGCGAGCAATGACTCTGTTTTGTTCCTCAAGCACACAATAGTTCTTGTGCATTGAGCCGGAGTGTCCGTATATAATCCGCTAAGACCAAAGGCTATGGGAACCTTTACCTCCGTTTCCAGAGGGTCTGGATCTACGATGTGACAGACATCGACGATGTACTGCCGAGTCTGGGCATTCCAGGCAAGCGAGTTGTCCGTCTCTTGGACTAGTGTAACTTTTGCTCACGTCTTTGATCATGCTCTTTACGATTTCCTGCGCAGGCTGTGTGTGTATGTTGGTGCTCGTTTATTGGCTCAAATCATTGATGTGAGAGATAAGACATTTCAACAGTGAGACGTGATGTATGTGGAGGAAATGTCAAGACTTGAAGTGAGAGAAGGTACGTGAACAAGCGCAGCATTACTTTGAGCTCTTTCCTAGACAAATCGAATGCGAAATTAGCCATCGTGAACCCACTTTGGCAGTCCTGGTAGCCTCACATCTACAGTAATGTTATACGTGATATGTGGTCGTTTAATCAGGACTCGAGGAGTCATCCAAGCGCGTAACAGAATTCTAGATACACTAGGGATGTTGGTGTTGTTCTTGCGTTTAGACTAATAGGGCAAGACACGTACATTACACTACAGTAGTTAGGTTAGGTAAAAAACCTAAAAATAGAAAAAAAACTTAAAATAAATGTATAAAATTAAAATTTTATAGGTATATTGCAAACTATATATATACTATGTTTATAAACCTTCTATTTTCCTTACCTATTCTTTAGCTCTATCTAAAATCTAAAGTTAAAGGGTTTCTATTTCTAGTTTATGTCTCTGCAGTTTACAGATTATATTAAAACTTAGTTTAAGATAATTATTTTCTTCTACTTTATCTAAAATCTAAAGTTAAAGGATTTATATTTCTAGTCTGTGTCTCTGCAGTTTACAGATTATATTAAAACTTAGTTTAAAATAATTATTTTCTTCTACTCTATCTAAAATCTAAAGTTAAAGGATTTATGTTTCTAGCCTATATTTCTGCAGGTTACAGATTATATTAAAACTGTTAGGACATAACTCTGCCTACTGTGCTAAAGCAACCTTAAAAGGTACGTATAATTACTCTAATAAGTAATCTGTAGCTAGAACAGTACTTATTATTAGCTAGGCAGACTAGGCCTAACAATATCCCCCTTCTTTAACAGAGTATTAACCGAGAATTAATAATATTAGGGGACTTCTTATAATTATAACTGCCTCTAGACTTAAACCTACGTTTAATCTATCTACGCACACTCTTACGCGCACACACTTTAGGTATTAGAGTAATTATAATATTAGAACACAACTCTGCCTACTATGCTAAAGCAACCTTAAAAGGTACGTATAATCACTCTAATAAGTAATCCGTAGCTAGAACAGTACTTATCGTTAGCTAGGCGGACTAGGCCTAATAAAAACTTAGTTTAAGATAATTGTTTTCTTCTGCTCTATTTAAAATTAAAAGTAAAAGAATTTATATTTCTAGTCTATGTTTCTACAGTTTACAGATTATATTAAAACTTAGTTTAAGATAATTATTTTCTTTTCCTCTATCTTAGATTAAAAGTTAGAGGTTTAGTTTAGGCTAGTAGAAATCTGTAATATAATCTACTATACAGTAACTTCTTATTACTTTAAAAATAACTTCTGCCTTAAAAAGCATCTTTAGATTCTTAAATAGTATGCCTCCTTTAGTCTTACTTAAAAGAATTATCTTCTTTTACCTTATCTTAAATTAAAAGTTAAGGGTTTAGTTTAGGCTAGTAGAAATCTATAACCTAATATATATAGTAACCTCTTATTACCTTAAAAACAACTTCTACCTTAAAAAGCATCTTTAGATTCTTAAATAGTATGCCTTCTTTAGTCTTGTAAATTAATACTAAGAACTATATATATAGTAAACTCTTATTCTTTGTAAAATTAAACTTTAAAACTGTATATAGTAAACTTATATCTACTCTAAATCTAGCCTCTAAAACTATATATAGTAAACTTATGTCTGTTCTAAATCCTAGTACTAAAACTATAAAAGGTAAACTTGTATTTATTTTAAAATTATTACTAGAAACTGTATAGAGTAAACTTATATCTATTTCAAATCTAACTACTAAAACTGTATATAGTAAACTTATATTTATTCTAAAATTATTACTAGAAACTATATAGAGTAAACTTATATCTGTTCTAAATCTAACTACTAAAACTATATGTAGTAAACTTATATTTGTTCTAAAATTATTACTAGAAACTATATAGAGTAAACTTATGCCTGTTCTAAATCTAATACCTAAAACTATATATAGTAAACTTATGTTTGTTCTAAAATTATTACTAGAAACTATATATAGTAGACTTATTCTTATTATATTAAGACAGATTATGCTATAGCCTTTATTTACTCTTCTTTTAAGACTGTAATAATTACTCTTATAATATCTTAGTAGCCTAGTATAGAGAGCTGCTGTGCTTTAATTCTAGCATATCCTTACGCTTTTTCCTTACTGTCTTCCTAGCCTTATTACTAGTTTAGCAAGAATACCTAGGACTACTTGTTCTAGGTATAATGTTTTTATTTCTAGTACTACTGCTTCTAGTCTGTATACGCTAGCTAGTATTAAGAGTAATATCTTGTTATATTAGAATTCTAGCACTAGCTTAATATATACTGCTAACCTTATCTGTGCTAGCGTCTAGAAAGCTAGGTATAGTTAAGTAAATAGTATTAGTACGTGTTAGTAAAGTTAGTCTAGATATAGCCCTTATAGAAGAGAGTATAGTAATTAGCACAGCCTCTTCTATATACTCTATACTGTTAGTAGTTAGTCTTTCTATATAGAGGTAGTTACACTAGTAGTATATAGTATTATTTAGTATAATTTAGTTTAGATTAACCTAGTTATAATACCTATATAACTAACTGCTAGTACTATATAGAGGTAGCTATATTTGTTAAATAACTTAAAAGTATTAGGTAGCCTAGATATGTAATAAGCAGTAGTATATACTATTAGCATTTTTAAGTTACTTCTTAGTGTTTTAAATATAACTAACCTAGCTCTAATATAGTAGCTACTAAACGCTCTATCTACTATTAAAGTACTCTAAGAGTCTGTGCTTTATCTAAAGTTAAGTAATAGACTATGCTATTTTAATCTAGTATATAGAATTAAACTTAGTATTCTTAGTATAGAAGCTAGTTAGCTTCTGCATCTCTAGTTAAATATTATAGTTTAGCTAGTAGACCTTAGCAAATATAGAGTATAGCTTCTAGTTAAGGTGTGTAAATAGATGCCTCTTATATAGAGAAAGGTAAAGGAGGATAAATATAGTTATTCTCTCTATAGGATAAAGCTCCTTTCTATATAGCTCCTTTATTACTTATATTATACTAGTTATATCTAATATTATAGGTAGCAGTAAATTTAGTAGGAGGTTTTAATAGTGTAGCCTTATATTAGCTATAGTAAAGTTAGATATTAGTAATCTGTTTAGTAGAGTAGGTATATTATACTAGTACAGGAGTATAGTTAAAGCTAATAAAACTGTTGCTAAAGTAGGATTTAACTATAGTTATATATTTTGTTAGTATTTATTATTACTTATTACCTTACTAGAAAGATAGACTAATATAGTTAGGGTCTAGTCTATATACGTAGATGTTGTAATAAATATATTCACTCTATGCAAAACCTAGGCACGTAATATATACTCTACTTAAGCTAGTACTATTAGTTATAGTTATCTTTACTCTTAAAACATTAACCTGTCCCTCTAATATAAGACTGTAATCTCTATACTATAGCTAATCTATCTACTAACAGTGCTTGTTTATTATTAGACTCTCTAGGTAACTCCTATTAAGGCAACTTCTACTATAATTATGCTATATACAACTATTCTTAGTAATGTCTACTATCTTTACTAGCGCAGTCTTGTTTAACTTATATACCTCTATAATATTTATACTTACTAAGAGAGGGCTCTAAATCTACCTAATAAACTACTTACTCTAGTAAGCTACTAGTACACTTTCTTAGTTAGTCTTACTACTAATATATATAGCCTATAATAGTTAGTAGTATAACTTTTCTCTACTTTAGTATCTACTATTAAATTATTCTGTCTAGGTAAGGGTCTAAGTTGTCTAGAGTAAGAACATAATAATGTTCTAGATAGCCTAGACATATAAGATAGCTAAGCTAATATCTACCTTCTATACCTATTATTTATATAAACTCTCTTGTATAGCTTAGTATTACTAAGGTAAACTAGTACTTCTATACAAATTACCTGCTATAGTATACTGCCTATCTATCTTGTCTAGCTTACATAATAATACTTATACTGTGTAGCTAGAACTTAGAGATCTTAAGAGTCTTAGTGTTTAGCTTGTCTATCCTAACTATCTACTAATAGATACTAAAGCTCTAGCCAACAAAGAGAGCCTTCTATATAGCTAGTTTGCTGTAATACAGCTGTAGATTACTTAGCTATAGTCTAATATTAACCTTTGTATAACTAAGTATAATACTATTGTTTCTTATAGTTAGAATCTTAATAGCAAAGTTAGTAAGATAAAGGCTAATATTATAACTATCTAGAAGACCCTTTAGCAGAAGTTAGTCTTCTTTAGACATATCTAAGTGTTACTTAGGTCTTAGATATCTAATTATATCACGCTATTAGATTTAGGAGTAATAGAGGAAATAGAACTATTGTAAACAGAGAATAGCTAGCTGTAGTAATATAATATATCTACTATAAGCTCTACTACTAATATTTCTTTTATAGTAATAGTGCTAATTATATTTATATTTATGTTTACTAATTACAGCCTAGTGTTGTTTACTTAACGCGTTAGTGTTCTGTAACCTCCTATCTATAAACCTAATCTAGTCTCTATATGCTTAGGTTTTTAACTAAACCTAGCACTTAGTTACCTAGCTAATACTCTTAGTAAACTATATATTACGTCGTTTCTATGCGCTGTAGGCACTAGCTGTTCCTTGCTAAAGCATTGTCTTCTCTTGTTATTAGCACTAGCTATTCCTTACTAAAGAATTATCTTCTTTTCTTACTAGCACTAGCTGTTTACAGAATAATATTGCCTCTAACTAATAAATTGCACATGTTAGGATTATAATAGGATATAAGATAAAAGTAAGTAAACATCTATAACTAGGAAGTTTATAGAACTAGAGTCCCTTAATAGAATAAACAAGGCAGTCTAATTAATAGACTTATTTTAAGCTAGACTGTTTACGCTAAGCTTATACTCTATAATAGGTATAGAAGTTAGAACACAGCCTAGTGCTACTATGCGTTTTTATTAAGAGGGTTGTACTTATATTAAATATATAGCTTATCCTCTTAGTAAGTAGCAAGGCTTCTTTTGTTAATAGATATAAAATCTAAACTATTATTGCTAAAGTATTATTCAAGTTTACCTAGGACTACCTCTGCCTACTATAACACTAAAGCTACTCTATTACTTTTAGCTAGCTAGGACTAATAAGCATTAAACTGTTAGAAGGTACTAAGGTTACCTAGTAGCTATATAGCAGTATCCTATAATAAGTAACTACAGCTTTTACTCTATACTCTAAAAAGTAAGAGGAAATAAAGTTAATTCTAAAGCTTATATAATAAGACTATTAAGTATAGAAGACTAACTACGCCTCTAAACTATTAGAGAGCTAATATATATATAACTAAAGTTATAATAGGGCAGATACTTAAAGAGAGTAAGAATTATATATAGTAACATGTTTTAATACTCTTATCCCTATTTCCAGTAATAAGAGTATTAATTAAATAAAGAGTAGTCTTCCTAGATTGTAAGCATAACAGATAGATAAGGTAAAGAGAGAATGTTATTATACTATAGACCTTGTATCTTCTAACCTAGGAATAAGCTTGTCTATATACTTAGAGAGCCCTAGCACGCTTATTCTTATTACTCCTAACTATAACAAATAGAGGCCTAGCAGGTATTAGAGTAACTAAATCTGCTAGTATGTAAACCTGTAAATCCTAAGTCTAGTAATACGTGTAAGAGATAGAACTAAACGTATAAAACTCTATCTATAGAGGCTCTAAAGAAGCACTTACACTCTATAACAGCTGTACTAACTAATTTTCTATTTCTCTATAGTGCTATATAGCGCTGCCTCTTAAATATAATAATTGTTTAGCTACTAGTGTTTTAAGAACACTCTACCTGTAGGTAGGTTTATTATAAGGTAGAAGTGTTCTAGTTTCTTAAAGGCGTAACAAGTACTATTATTTTCTCTAGGTTATAAGAAAGAGTACGTAAAGCTCTAACTTAAACTATAAGAGAAGTAGACATAGCCTAAGTATTACTCTTAATCTACTAAACAACTTAAATCTAATTATTACTTACAGATATACTTGTCTAGAGTAATAGTATTAATCTCTACTTACAAAACCTTAAGTACCTAACACTAGAGGTAAACCTTAGTAACAGTAATAGTATACCTAGTAATAATCCTTACAGTACCTAAATATTTAAGTATAGGTTTAACTTAAGAAGTGTATATATACCTCTAACTCTTACTGCTAATAAGTATATAGCTCTAACCTAGCTAATGTCTAGGTCCAGTCTTATAGTAGTTAAGTTTAACTTAAGTACAAGGTGCTGTTATACTTATATCCTATTAGACTGCTAACAACTTAGTATGTATATAGATTGTACAATAGGCCTCTTTAAGTAGTCTAGGTATAAACTAATATAAGCTATAGAGTATCTTAAACCTAAGAAGTGTATAACTAGAGTAGACATAGCTAACACATAATAAGAGAGAAAGAACTATAAGTATAGTACTATATACTAAAGTATAAGATCTAAGCCTAAGAGAGTGTTACTTAGAATAGAAGACAAAGTTAACTACTCTAGTAATAGCCTACTACTAAAAGTGCCTAGTTACCTATTATGCTTTAATAACCTAGGTAGTGTCTAGGCTACCTCTATATACTACGCTAAAGTTACTGTTATATTAATATTACTAAGTGTAAGGAGCTGACCTCTGAGGGAATTTGCTAGTAAAATACAAGATGGATTTGATAGAGGACAACCTCCGGGACGGAGGTTGCAGAGTTTTTATAACTCTGTTTCGGACACGTCAGCTCCGTGGCGGAGCTTTGGTCCATGCTGGGAAGCGCGAGCCGGAGTAACGCCGAGGCGGTGTACGCCGAGGAGCCAGCACCTGGGCCTAGCCCGTTACAGTACCCCCCTACTTATCCTTTGTTTATTAGCGCGCGCCTCGGTCAAAACAACTCCATCGCCCACTCCCCACTTTCCGCATTCTCCGTCGTACCACGTTTCCAGTCCGCGCGCCTTCCTCTCACAATCCTAGTACTACCTAATCGTTCAGTCGCCCCGCCCCGCTTAATTTTGACAATGGCGCCTCCTAGATCACCGACCGCGTCGCGTTCGCCCTACAAGAAGGCGCCAGGCAAGTGAGTAAGTTGCTCTATCCCTACCTGTGATATGCCCATTTACTGACTCTTTTACCTTGCCTAGGCCCGCAGCGCTGCTCCTCCAGATCCCGCCCCTCCCACCACTCGCTCGACCAAGAGGGCGAGGCTTACGGCGGAAGACGTCGAGCTGGAGGACGAGGAGATTGAGGAAGCCTTCGACGATGTTCCCGCTGACGATCAGTCTGGGGTTCTGGGTAAGTGGTCCCTGCGTACCCAACGCGCTGGCGGCTTCGTGGATCCCGAGGTCTGCGTCAGCTGTGCGTTGTCTGGACAGGTCTGCACCTTCACCGCCAGCAGCCGCTCGACTAGCTGCGCTCCCTGCATCCTCAGCCATTCTCGCTGCCACAAGGTAAGTTTCCGCTTCTTGTTTCTCGGTGTTCCCTTCCCCGGCTGACCGTCTGCTAGGCCCTGCGCAAGACATGGAAGACTCTGAACAAGTACCGCGTGTTCTCGCAGTTCGCTAAGGGCAACTCCGCGAAGCTCCTGCAAGTCGTTGAGCCCATCCGGGCGGACCTTGAGAAGCGCAAGGACCTTCCGCGTCACACTGACCTTACGTCCTGGCCTAACGCCCGCTCGCCTGCCACTGGTTACGAGACTGAGTGGTCCGAGTACGAGGCCGAGGTCGATGAGATTGAGGCCTATCCCTCTGCTGCTGTAGTCCTCGCAGAGCGCACTGCTGTCGCTGCTAAGGAGGCGGTGGTCCAGATCAAGACTCTGGTGAGTTATTCCCCTCTTTTCGCACCTGTTTTCTGGAGTATTCGCTAATTCCTTGCTTAACATAGCTTACCGTCAACTCGACGCTGCTTGCGCGCTTCACCCACTTTGAGGCTGACCTCTGCACACGTCTCGAGATCCCCCCCGCCGCCGGACACGAGGACTTCGTCCGAATGCTTGTTAAGGACGTCACCGACGCTGCCGCAGGTGACAAGGACAACGGTGGTGGCGGAGGTTCCGCCGAGGGTGGTGCTTAGGTCTTCTCTTGTCTGCGGCGTTCAGGATTTTCTTGGCTGGATGATACCTGGGCTCCTGGCTCTTTTCCTTCATAACAATATGGTCCCCCTCTGGGGCGGCCCATCCTTCGGGATGGACTAATGCAACGAATGATCTCCCCAACCAACTGGTGCTCCTCCTCTTGCCTGTGCTTGTCTCCACTTCCTGCTCCTCTCCTCCTTCCTCTATTAGGAGTAAGAAAGTTAGTTATGCCCCTCCGGGGGTTCCAATTAGAAGCCCAGGGGCAAGTTCCTATTCCTATCTCTCCTGTCCCTTGTTGCAGACAGCTATCTGTCCAGGGCTTCTAGGTCCTCGCAAACGTCCTCCCTTTCCCATGTTTTGCTGACATGGCCTTCCTATTGTACTAGGTATTCACGTCTCTTACCCCCCCTTCTAGATCGTCTTTCCCCACAGATGGAGTCGACTTTCCATTCTTCGGAGGATGTACCATCGTCGTTGGTGATGACTAGGGGGCCAGGCTGGGGGTCGTCGTTTGATTGTCCGTGAAGAGGGTCCTGTGGGCACAACTTAAGCCGGTCGACGTGGAAAACAGGATGGACTTTACTATCAACGTCCAGTTTAACGTTGTGCGGGGAGATAACTTCCACGACTGTAAACTTTCGGTTCTTCTAGTCCAGTTTCCTGCTTGCTCGGCCGTTTGAGAACTGATTTCCTAGCTTCAGCCAGACTTTGTCCCCGACCTTCAGCTGGGGGGCTTCCCTTTGGTGTGCATTGGCTTGCCGTTCTTGTACCTGCTAAGCCTCCGCCATCTGGGCTTTAACGAAGTCGATTGTTTCGGCAAACTTCTGCACCATGCTTGCTGCAGCTCTGGTGGGTTCCCTTGCGTGTCGGTGCAACAACTCCGCTGCTAAGTCTGGGTCTATCTGGACTGGATCTACGTCGTAACCGTGCTGGAGGAAGAAAGGGCTAAACCCTGTAGATGTGGCCACCTGTCCTTTAATCGCAATCTGGGCCATAGGCACCTAAGCAGACCAATTATCCTGAGCCCAGTTGATATAGGCTCTTAAGTAGGCTTCCACTACGGAGTTCATACGTTCAGTGCTCCCGTCTGTTTGGGGGTGAAAGGCCGTAGAGAGTCTCCGCGTGATTTTCAGCAGTTGGCACATCGTCTGCCAGAAGTCGCTAAGGAACTGCGTCCCTTGATTAGAGACAATTGCGTTGGGTAACTAGTGATGGCCCACCACATTGGATATGAAAGCACGGGTAACCGTCTTCACTGACAGGTCCGGCAGGGGGACCAGGATGATGTCCTTAGAGAGTCTGTCTGTAACGACCATAAGGTTACAGTTACCCTCACTCTCGGGTAGGTCCGTTATGAAGTCCATAGAGATTTCCTTCCAAATCCTATCGGGTAAAGGGAGGGGTTTGAGGAGTCCCTGCTTCAGTTCCCTCTATGGCTTTGTCCTTCTGCAGATGTCGCAGTTCTCTACGTACCGTCGTAAGGCAGTCGACATCCCTGGCTAGAAGTAGGCTCGGGAGAGGATTGCATACATGTTTCCCCGTCCCGGATGACCTGCGATTGGAGAATGATGGGCGTCGTCAATGATCTTAGTCCTGAGGGCATCGGAGTTTGGAACCCATATTCTTCCGCGGTAGCACAGTTGGTCTCTCTTATCCACAGAGCACTCAGAGAGGGAAACTTTAAGGTTAAGCTGCACGGGAAACTTCCGGGCTCCCGAAGAGATAGAAGACTTGGCGAGCTGGTAAGTCTCATCGTTCTTAGCGGCGTTTTTCCAAAGTGTTTCAAATTCTTCAATGCTGTCATATGGTTCCGAGTTCCTGGCTAGAGGCGTCTCCTCACGCGTTTGTTCTGGTTTCTTGTAGCGGTTCTCCTGTGGCTCTTCGTTTGGAGGGGTTACAGGGAGGAGTCGGTCTGCTCTACGTAGTCCTGAGGAGAAAACCTGTATGTCGTTGGCAGAGTCGTCTTCTGGGCCAGTCTTTACTACTCGCGCAAATGGTTTTAACAGTTGAAACTGTCTGGTCTTGGTCCTCTCGTCTCCTGTGGATGGGGGGACGTCCTCCTCTTTCCTCGAGAGTGCATCTGCTTGGTTATTGACCTTGCTGGGTCTGTAGGCGAAGGTGAGGTTGAACTAGCTAAGGAGGCTAGACCAACGGACGTGTCTTTTAGAAAGGAGTTGGGCCTTGCAGAAGTACTCCAAGTTTTTGTGATTAGTAACGACTGTGAATCCCTTTACTTGTTTTAGCTCCGTGCTCTATTCTTGGAGGCATTTGATCACTGCGAGCATTTCCTTGTCGTGAATGGTGTAGTTCACTTCTGCCTTGGAATTCTTAGCTGAGAAGTATGCCACCGTACGGAGTACCTTGTCTTTTCCATATTGGGATAGTACTCCTCCCGTTGCCCATCCCGACGCGTCACACTCTAGTACTGTCTCCAGGTCCGGGTCGAAGTTCGCGAGTGCCGGTTCTCTGGTGAATGCGGCTTTTATGGCATTGAAGGCACGCTGCTGGGGTTCCCCCCACTCAAAGGTTGCGTTCTTTCCTGTCAAGCGAGTAAGAGGTTCCGCTATGCTAGAAAACTGGCTGATGAACTGTTGATAGAAGTTCGCAAACCCTAGGAAGCTCTGGATTCCTTTTACTGTCTTTGGGGGTTCCTATGACTTTATAGCGGCGACCTTTGCGGGGTCTATCCGGATGCCCTTACCGGCCTTGATGATGAATCCCAAATACTTGGTGCTCTTGACGGAAAACTCGCTCTTTCCTACGTCGAGGTGCAACCCTGCAGCTCCCAGCTTCTAGACAATTTCTTTAACCTTGGCCTCATGCTCCTCTCGGGTGCCGCTAGAGTAGATCAACACATTGTCTACGTAGGCGGAGCACCATTCGTCTAAGTACTCCCTTAAGACCCAGTTGATGTACCGCTGGAACGTACTTGGGGCGTTGGCTAACCTGAATGGCGTTACCAGCCACTCGTAGAGTCCGAATCTTGTCTGGAAGGCCGTCTTCCATTCATCCCCCTTGGCGATCCTGATCTTGTGGAAGGCTTGGATGACGTCTACCTTGGTGAACTATGTTGCTTTCGAGATCTGTGAGAGAGTCTTATGGATCAGAGGCAGTGGGTACCGGTCCTTCTTGGTGATCGCATTCAGTGCCTGATAATCAACACAGAACCGGAGACCCCCACCGGGTTTCTTAACGAACAGCACCGGGGCAGAAGCACTGGACTTGCTGACTCGGATGAAGCCCTTGTCTAAGTAGCTGGTGAGTTGCTGTTGGAGCACTAGGAGCTCCTTGCGGGACATGTTGTATAGTGGTCCCTATAGTACTGTCGCGGGTTTTCCGTCTTGCTTGATCAGCTTAATAGCATGATCTATGTCGGATCCGCGGTAAGGTGCTAGCTTGTCTGCTTCCTCCTTCATGAACGTTCTAAACTCATCTTTCAGGAACTCCGGGAGAAGGTCTCGAGGATCTGTCAGCTCCTTCTTCTTTAGGGCCTTCTGGATATCTGCCATTGATGCAGAGAATAGCTCTATGTTCCGGTCCGTCTTAGACCTCTTCCTCAGCGCCTGATACAGCTCTGGGCTGACAGGCTTGGGCAGTTGGTTGGGACGGGCGCCCTCTCTGCTTCTAACTCGCGTCCGCGAGGAGTGGATGAACAACGATTTCTTGGCCGGTGCTATGGTGACCTTGTTCTTGTCCATCCATGGTCTCCCTAGGATGAGGTCGTACTCTCTTTCCCTGTCCAGCACATATGCCCAGAGGGTCTCTCTGTGGCCATCTATGTCGATCTTCATTCTTACGACATCAGTTACCTAGGTCACTTTCCTGGCTATGCCTAATACCTTACGTCTATACGTAGGAGTGCGTTGGAAGTTGTTTCGTGATGCGAACTTAGAGGAGACTATGCTGTATGCTAAACACCTAGTATCGATTAATGTATGTGCTACAGTGTTGTCTTGTACTATCACATGCAGTGATATAGGCTTGCTATCTGGCCACTGCTGGTGGAACTCCTGGAACAGTTCTCTCCTCTTTACAACTTCTTTTCTTAACCCCTGTTCACGCCTTCGAACGGGAGTTTCTAGTTTTCCGAACCTTTGTTGGTAGAATCATCGGTTTCGGAAACCTTGGCAATTGCACTCCGAACCTGGACTTTCTCTAGTCTCTTGGCTGGGGCCAGATTGCATCTGCTTACGTAGTGACCCTTCTTTCCACATCTCAGACAGACGTTGGCAGCTCTCCGCTGGTTTATGACTTCCTGAGTCTGCCACTCTGCTTGTGGTCGGTTGTCAGACTCGATCTTCCCAGAGTGGACCCTGGTGGGTTCCCAGTCTATACTATCCGGGTTCGTCCTGCGTGTGTGTTGTCCGAAGGTGCCGTTTGTCAGTGCTTTAGACCTACGGAGGTTAACCTCCACTGCTAAGACCCTGGCCATGAGGCTTTGGAGGTCCTAGTCGTCTGGAATGTCTACTGACACCATCTTGTCCTGGAGGTCCGGTCGGAGTGCGGACATGTACCTAGTCTTGAGGTTCTTCGTGTTGTCCTCTTCGGCGGCGTCGTAGGCTAGCTGGATAAACTCTGCATTGAAAGACTCGACACTCTGGTTGCTCTTCTTTATAGTGATGGTTTGGAGTTTCTGCCGAGAGCGCTCCTCGAACAGTGAGTCTTTGTACAGCTCGTCTAGGAAGTCCCAGAACTGGGCAGTTGTACCCATTGGGTTACAGTCCTTCCACGATAACCCGACCTGCGCGGCCTGTCCTTCTAGCCTGTTAAACATATAGGCAACTCCTAGGACAGCCTCCTGGTCCCCATGGACCTCAGCTTGTCCTTCATCTGAGACTTGAACGTCCGGTACGCTCGTCGGTTGCCACTAAACTTACCCACGTCAGGTAACTTCATAGTCTTGCTTGGTCTGTCGTCGACTGTTTGTACAGAGGTGGAGGGTGTTGCACCATAGTTCGGCAATCCCATAGATGCGACGTAGGCTTGGACCTGGGCTTCAACCAGCCTTCGTATGGTTTCGCCCATGTCTTCCTGTTGTGGGTCCTGGTTGGAGTCCGTCGTAGGGTGGGCCTCGTTGTTGGTGATGGCTACTGCGGCCTCAGGTAGGGTTGCCCATGATGGGTGGGTAGTCAGGCGTTCCAGTACGTGAGCCAGAAGCTCCTCCCGCCATTCTTCAGGTACTGACGTGGTGGCGAGGTTCTGGAGTTCAGTCCTGACGTCCGATCGATTGTTGTTACTGGTGCACAGCTCAATGCCGTATTCTCCTAGACGCCTGGCGGCGTCGTTGTACGTCTCGCTCATTGATCCTTATTTGGTGATCAAATCCAATTGTAAGGAGCTGACCTCTGAGGGAATTTGCTAGTAAAATACAAGATGGATTTGATAGAGGACAACCTCCGGGACGGAGGTTGCAGAGTTTTTATAACTCTGTTTCGGACACGTCAGCTCCGTGGCGGAGCTTTGGTCCATGCTGGGAAGCGCGAGCCGGAGTAACGCCGAGGCGGTGTACGCCGAGGAGCCAGCACCTGGGCCTAGCCCGTTACACTAAGTAGGTACTGTGTATATTAGCACAAATAGTAGTAATATAGAAATGTTCATATTACTATAATTGTGTAGGCGTATACGCTAGGCCTTCTCCTAATAACTTAGCTAAATAGATAGTGTATTTTAAGGTGTTCTATAGTGTTCTATAGTGTTTAGCAGAGTCTTTCTTAGTTCTAATTAAGAGTACTTCCTAGCGTTAAGTAACTAGAGTAACCAGTAGAGTCTTAGGTAACTAGCGTAGTCTTAGGTAATAGTATATATAGAAGCGTTCTATAGTATTTAGCAGAGTCTTTTTTAGTCTTAATTAGAAGTACTTTCTAGTGTAGTTATACATAGTTAAGTTATAAGTAGGTCTATAAGAATCTAGGTATAGTTAGTATAACTTATTAGTTTAGAGCAGGTATACTTCTTAGTAATTGCAACGTGCTACTAAACTAACCTTACTATCCTTGCTCTATGTTAACTAAAGCTTGTATATTATAACTCTCTAGAAGATAGACTTGTATAAAAAAGAGCAAGATAATACTAGCAGTTCTGTTAGCTAGAGTTAAAGCTCTATGTAGCTTTTAGCAGCATAGTTAGTAATTACAGGCTTAGTAGCTATAGTATTAGTAAAAGAAAGTTTTTACTCTAGCAAAGCTCTATTATCTAGGTAGTTAGTAAGTAAGGTATATTTACCTTTATTATAAGCTAGGCAGAGCGTAGCATAGTGCCTACGCTACTAAATTTATAGCTAAAGCGTATATACCTGTTATATTATAGTGTTTAGATTAGATTAGTTAAAGACTCTTAGAGGTAATACTAGTAGGTTGTAGGTTACTATTAGGTGTAATACTAGTAGGTTGTAGGTTGCTATTATTTAGCAGCTAGTAGGATAGCAACAAATCTGTATGTTTTTATACACTAACAATATATAGAGCACTTAATTAGTTAACCTATAAATACCTCTACTTAGATTCTATATACACACTCTGCGTTTAGTGTAACTATTAGTAAGCTTTAAAAAGCAAATGCTCTTATACCTTAGACTTTAATAGTTTAAGTAATTCTAAGTATACTATATCCTATAATACTTTAACTAGCAAACTACGTTCTTCTCTTATTAGATAATAGCGCTCTTCTGTCCTAACATTCTTAGCTATGCTTTCTGCTATCTGTTGTTTACGCTATTCTTTTTGCTTATTAGATATACATTGCTAGGGGAAACTATGTATATTAACTTCTCTTAGCTCTAGATCTAACTTAAAGCTTTACCTTCTTATAAACAGTATAAGAAAGTACTTATTCTAAACTAGCTAGCGTAGATACACTAGTTTAGTGTTAAGTTAGGCTTTATACTTATTAAGAAGTTTTCTAAGGCTAATACTAGTGCTTATTTCCTAGTTCTCTTTAATATAGATACTAAACTTATTTAGACTTATAAGCTACTTTATTCTCTTGTTATTAGAGTGCGTAATATAGTCCTTAGCATATATTTTAAGTTAGAAAAGAATAAGAGCCTAAAGTATAGCGTTTCTTCTAAGGCAGATATTGCTGTATACTACCTTAATCTTGTTTACTTTAACATATATATTATACTAAAGTAATACTACTGCTGCCTTAAAGCTAGCTAATCTATTATTACTACTGTAAACCTTAGTAAGGTATAGGTTACTATAATTAGATTTGTATTTAAGGAAGATTAAAGTAAGAGTTTCTAATAAGTCTACTATTTCTTTAAACAATAGGTAGAACTAAAGGAAGTTCTAGCTAGTTTAATCCTAACTATAGATTATATTCTTAGTAAACTCTCTTATTACTGCTTTGTTTATTAGAGATAAGCCCTTACACTTAGTAGGTAATAGCTGCCTAGTTAGAGTTGTGCTCTTATTGCTAGAGGGGTTTAACAGCCTAACTGTGCTTAAGAAAGGTAATACTAGGCTATACCTTAGTTGCAAAGCCTTAGTAGACTAGGGCAGAGTGTACAGCCTATATATAGGTACTTTTAAAGGCGTCTTGCTTATCTTTAGTATATTGAATTAGATAGAAGATAAAGTTACTTAGTTAATTAGTATTCTTGCTATAAATTTATATGTAGTAACTCTACTAGTGTTCTTAACTATAGCCTCTAACTTTTTATGTTTCTCTATACTAATTAAACTCTTGTTTAGACCTACCTCTATACTATATATAAAGATAATAGCTAGTACTAATAGCTAGGATGCGCTTAAATAGCAGTTAATTACCTAGTTAACTTAACTACCTCTGCCTATTATAATTTATACTAGAATCTAACTAATTACTAGAGTTAACAGACTCTCTACTATTACTACTACTAACAGCATGCTATCTACTTATATAGTTCCTATTATATCTATATATTAAGAAACTGTAATATGTTACGTATATATTAACATCCTAGCATGCCTTACTGTAGATATAATAGTACTGCTAGACGTAATATTATTACTACTCTTCTACTACTACTTACGCCCTATATAATAGGTATAAAAAAGGTTATATACTAATACTTATACATCTTAAAGGCATAATATAAGGTATCTAGAGTAGTGTATAAGAGGCACTATAAGAAGTGCTAAGACTGTAGTATTCTCTTCCTTACTAAAGAGCTCTAGGTAGAAATACTATGTATATAAGAGAAAGATAATACAACACTACTAAATAATAACTTAGTTTTAAGCTTAATAGATTTAGATACTAGTACTAGTTCTAATATAGATAATCTAATTCTTTTACTATAGGTATAATATTGCTATAAGTCTAAAGAAGTAAATAAACAAGGTGCGTACTATTACTTATAAGCTAAGTTCTTATCTAACATCTTAGGGCACTTAGAACTACTAACTGCTAATAGAGGAGATTAACGCGTACTAGAGTCTAGAACAAGAGTAGATAAAAAGGATTAAGAAAGTTCTTAAGATAAAGTATAATATTAATATTAGTAACTCTATATTATAGGCTAAACACAAACTCAAGATAATATTTATAAATAAGCTTTAGCTAGAGTACTACTATATATACCCTAATAGGTGTATTACGTTTACTAGTAACTACACTTAAGAAGTATTCTGTTTAGAATATAAAAGTAGATGTTACCTTAATAGCACAGACAAGGCTGTAAGATAATAGTAGTATATACTTCTAATATCTTAATTACTTATCTAGTATATAGATAAAGATTAAGTAAGACAGCTCTATATTTACAAGGAGGAATTTATAACAGATAATCTACTTACAGATATTAGAGATATCTTTAATAGAGCATAGTTTTGCACATGCTACTCTTAGAGCTATTTTAACAATATACACAACCTAGTGTTATACTTATCTCTTAACAGTATAGGCTTAGTAAAGAACTAACTATATAGACTTAAGCTTACGCTAGTTATGTTATTTAATCTTAACCTATATCCTAGTATCTATAATTAAGAATAAAACTTACTTACCTCCTTAATTATTCTATAGTCTTTTATAGTAAGCAGAATTAATACTTAGTTATACTCTCTGCTATAGAAGCTTTAAAATCTATAAACTAGTATCTTTTATATATAGAATGTATACTTAGAGCAGTATTTTACTCTTAAAGCATAAATTATGCTAGTTACTAGTATTTAGTACTTTGCACTATATAAGATATATCTAACATATATATAAGTAACAGCCTAGCTATTACAGATATTATAGGTATAAAATTACCAGGCAAATATAAAGTAGGGTGCTGTATATACAGTTATGTTAGTACACTCTATAATAAGAAGTACTACTATCTAAACAGAAACACTATTTACTTAAGCCTGTAACCTAATCTTCTGTAAGTAATAAGATAGGTAATATTACTATAATATACTACTACCTAGGCTGCCTATAGAGAGCTCTAGTAAGATAATAGCATTACACACAGATCTACACTTCTAGATATATCTACTATATACTTCTCTTACAGTTTCGCTGTTAATATTATACACTATATATGTATAAATATACCTAGTTACTTATATAATCTTTAGAACACAGAGTTAAAGAGTAGAAGTGTTATAGTGTATAGTATTACAAAGTTCTACTAGATTTCTATTAATAAAGGTATTAAAGACTCTAAAGAGAATATTCTAATATATATATATTAAGCGCCTTAACTTATATTACAACGCAGGACGTTTATATTTACTAACTAGCTATCCTTTTTTAGTACTATAGCGCGCCTGCTATGTATAAATCTCTACTACCTATATATACTAAAAACGTTTTGTAATATAGAAAGCTTCTTTGCCTAGTTTAACAGCAGAGCTATAGCGCTACTAATATTAATAAAGTAAAGCGCATATATATAGAGTTTATCTAGCAGTATAAGTATATATATTACAATAATAACCTAAACTAGCTATAGGCGTATATAATCTAAGTCTACTTCTTATTGTATATTACAGACTGTATTATAGATTTTAGGTTACTAATATACTACTAGCAGTACGTAATAAAGAGGTTTATACAATTCTTTAGAATAATTACTTTATCTCTCTTATAGAAGTATTAAAGTGTCTAGATTAACTTTATTAATTTTAAATATATCTACTATATAAACTTTATACAGTATGTATAAGCACTAAATAATAATACAGATCTCTCTAACTAGAGTAAGATTAGCCTCCTATACCTAATAGGCAAGCTACTTTCTTAAGAATAGCAGGCTTAGCTCTAAAGATCTGCAGTAGAACGTTAGCAGAAATACAATACTATATTACCTAGCAATATAGTTATGTATACTGCGTACTATCTTAGTAATAACAACCTTATTACTACTATTAAAAGTAAGAAGAGAACTCTTTACTAGCAGTACAGAGCTTATATTATATATACATATAACATATTGTTAAGTTTTACACTTTAGACAAAGTCCGTAAGTAATCGTTTAATTAGGTCTTAAGGACAAGTACAGTATTAGGGATCTAGGGGGGGGGGGGGGGGGGGGTAAGTAGTATGCGTCTAGGACCTTAGCTACTTAGGGTTGCAAGGAAGAGTATAGAGTAGACTATCTGTTTTGCAAGCAGGGTAAGATATTCTAATAACAAAGTTAATTAACAAGGTTAAACACGAACTATAAGGGTTGTGTTCCTACAAACTATATACTTTAATAATAGTAGTAGTAATACAGACTAATTAGTGTTGTGCATCCTCTAATTGCACTAAGCACTAATTATACTAATTACTAATTATACTAATTACTAATTATACTAATCGCGCTAAGCCCTAATTAAGTCACGTGCCCTCTTAGTCCCTTGCTAAGTGCTAACACTATATCTGTTGCTTACTTATATTTATTCTGTTGTTATAATTACTGTGCTGCAGCTACTGTAATTAGGCGAATCCTTCCTAAGTTCTGTAGATCGTAACACTATCCCTCTTCTGTCTTAGCTTAGTCTCTTAAGCTTATTTATATAACACAGGGCCCTTCCTTAATTATTAGGCAAGTCTTAACAATGCTAAAACAACTAACTATCTTAAGTTTAGCTTGCTGTTATTGTCTGTACAAATTTATTAAGTCCTTTAGAGAAATTATAGTGCAGAAATGCAAAACCTGTGTAAAGCACAACTGTGTGTGCAAGGTTTACATCTGTTCTAGAAAGTGCAGCAAGTGTGTTTGTTTAGGACAACGTTGTAACGTAAGGGTAACTTAATCTAAGTTTACTCGCCTAGCGTCTAAGAAAGAGAAGTTGCGTGTACACATAAAAGAGAGTTGCGAAGCGTAAACTAAAGCGCTTTAGATATCTAAAAAGGCTATAGAGGACCTGCGTGTAGCTTATACGCGCAAGGAGCAGTTGCAACAACAAATAGATTTGTTAGACTATCGTGCTAAGGAGGCCATCGCAGTAGAGGAGCGCGGTATTAAAGAGCAGGAGCAGCTAGAGACAGAGACTATTAAGTTAACTAATCTATCTAACAAGTTTTTATTATTGCCTAGTACCTAGAGTGCCTTTAAAGGTTATCCTTTAGAGTACTAGGAGAGTAACATAGCTTTGCCTAATTAGTCTCTTTAAATTGCTTTAACATCTGCTAGTAGTTTGTAAGGTGCGTAGTTAGTTCCTATATATTTTCTAAGTCTAGGTATCCTAACTATTTAACTAGGTATTTGTTGCTGTTACTAATATTATAATGTTGTACTATTTTCTTAACTTCCTACTTGTTGTTAATATTAACTTAGTAGTAGAAGTCTTTCTAAACTAGCGTTCTAGGGTTAGCTAGTTCTAAAAGAGATATGTAGAACACTAGGTAAATCTTCGCATCCTTAGGCAGAGCAAGTCTGTAGTTAACTAGGCTTATCTACTTTAAAATAAAAAATAGTCTAACTTTAATATAATCTAGTTTTTTTGTAGGTTTTTGTGTTTAAAGGTTTTTTATAAGAAGATAGACTTTATCCCCCTTTTTTAGCTAAGGTACTGTTTTTTGTTTCTAGTTAACATAAGAGATTGCTTGTTCTTAAGCTTTGCTAATGTTTTCTAGCGTTTTCTTATATACTTCTTTTAGTTTCTAAACTAAGGAGATTGCTAATTCTGTTTGTACTAGCGTATCTAGTGCTCTAGTAAAGAGATTTAGGTGTTTCCTATAATTTAAGAAGAATAGCATTGCGCTAGTTGCTTCTAATAACTTATTATTGTATGCAATCTGTGCTATAGGTAACAGTAAAACCTAGTTATCTTGCTGCTAGTTGCTGTATATCTGTAAAAATATTTCTATAGTCTAATTTATGCGTTTAGTCTGTCTATCTGTCTGTAGATAGTAGGCTGTAGATAACTTCTTCTTAGTACTAATAGCTGCTAACAGCGTAGTCTAATAGTTTAATATAAAGAGCTTATCTCTATTACTAATAATTAATTTAAGAATGCTGTAATACTTAATAACTTAGTCTAGGAATACTTAAGTAAGCTGCTCTGCAGTATAACTATATTAGAAGAGTATTATTTCTGCAGCTTTTGTAAATCTGTCTACTATAATAACAATTAAGTTATAGTTGTATTCTGTAATAAGGTTCTTAGAGGTAGGTAGCTATGTAATAAAGTCTATTATAATGTTTATCTAAGAGGCTGTTAGTAGCTCTATTGCCTATGCTTCTCTGTATTTAGTGTGTGTGCTGTGTTTATTCTTCTAGCAGTCTACACAATTCTTAATATACTTAGTAACCTTGTCTTTTATATTTAGGAACCTATAATATCTTTTAATAAGTTCTATTGTTCTTATAATACTAGGGTGTTTGTAAAGCAGGTTATTATAGTAACTAGCTATAATTTCTTCCTATAATTCTTCTAGTACTTCTAACAGGATGCGTTACTCTGCTTAAACCTACATTATATTGTTAAGCTGCTGTAATAGTCCTAGCAATCTATTCTTATTAACTCTAAGTATAGCGTGTTTATTAATTATCTTAGTTCCTATAAGGTTGTGTTAGCAACTAAGTGTATTAGCTCTACTATTGTCCTTTCCTAGCGTGTATAGGACCTTAAACCTGTACTGTCCTAGCAATTTAGCCTATTAGACCTGTTTCTAATTAAGTACCTTAGTTGTAGTAAACTGTACTAGGTTTTTATAGTCTGTGTAAATAGTAAGGTCTAAGCAGCTTTCTGCGTAAACTTACTAATGTTCTAGAGCTAATATAATTACTAAGAGTTCTTTGTTATGCACATTATAGTGTTCTTTAGGTCCTGTAAACTTACGTAAGTAATAGGCAATTAGGTGCTATAAGCTATCTTGTTTCTAAGTTACGCATGCTCCTAATACTAAATCTAAGGTATTAGTTTTAAGTTAAAGCAGTTTCCTACTCTTAAATATAATTATAGTAGGTAGCTCTACGCATGCTTGCTTAAGTAATTAAAATGCGTCTTCTTGCGCCTATTTCTACTTAAACAGTACGTCCTTCTGCGTAAGCTTAGTAAGTAGTAAGGCTCTAAGAGAGTAATCTTTAATAAAGTAACAGTTAAAGTTAATAAACCTAAGGAACTCTTAAATGTTCTTAACAGTTTTAGGTGTTAGCTAATCCTTTACTACCTGTATCTTTGTTTTACTTATCTTAACTCTGTACCTTCCTATAACATAGCTAAGGAACTCTACTTTATCCTTGTGCTATTCGCACTTCTCTAGCTTTAGCCTAAGGTCTGCTTTTGCTAAGCATTCTAACACTTATTGTATATAGACCTTGTGTTCTTCTAGTGTCTTACTGTATACTAGGATATTGTTAAGGTAGGCTACTATAGTAATATCTAAGTGTGCTTACAGCATATTGTTAATAAGAGCCTAGCAGACTGCTAGTATATTAGTTAGCCTAAATAGCATAACTGTGTACTTAAAATGTCTGTAACAGGTTCTAAACGCTGTTTTCTATTCTTTACCTTTCTTTATATATATTAGGTTATACGCTCTACGCAAGTTAAGTGCAGTAAAGAACTTCGCTTCTAATAACTAGTCTTGTAGTTCTGTTATATTAGGCAGTAGATACTAATTCTTAATAGTAATGTTGTTAAGTTTTTAGTAATTAATGCAAAGTTGTAGTTTACTGTCTTTCTTTAGTACAAATAGAATAGGGAATCCTGCTAGGGATTTAGACTTTCTAATAAATCCTTTTACAAGGTTCTCCTTAATATAGTCTCTTAGTATCTTAAGCTCTTTCTTAGATAACTAGTATATAGGCCTAAATAGTAGTTCTTTCCTTTCCTAGAGCTTAATCTTATAATCCTAAGATTAATGCTTAGGTAGCGCTTTTGCAGATAGCTCTTCTTTAAACATCTAGGCGTACTAACAGTATATATCTAGTATAGCAGGAGTTGCACTGTCTTTCTCCTTAATTATTGTAGAGGGGCTTTCTAGGTCTATATAATTAACTGCTCTATCTTAGCGCGTCTAATAGTTTAAAGAGATGTTATTAATCTCCTTCTTATTTACTAACTCTAGCGTAGGTTGCGTAGGCTAGCGTGCAGTTGTACTGCATCTGCACTCTTTAAACAAAAGCTGTTAATCTTTCTAGTTAATCTATAGGTTGTGCTTTTATAACTATAGTAATCCTAATATAACATTATAAGTAGCTGTACTTAAAACGTCTAGTAATATTAACTTATAGTGTCCTTATATCTAGAGGGGTTAGCACTTAACTTTGTGCGTTACAACTGCTTCTTCTAGCATTAGTTCTCTATTAGCTACTTAGAGCTAATATAAGTGTTCTTTGCACGAGGGGCATAGTCTAGCTAGCTATACTCTGCGTAAGGAGACGTAGTTTTCTTATGCTCCTAAGTCTAAGAGTGCTGATAGCTTCTTCCTATTTAATATAATAGGGAGCTTAACAAGGTTATAGGTCCTAATAGAGTTAATAGTAAGACTCTAGGTGCCCTTATTTATCCTTCTAAGAAAGACTCCTTATTTGTTCTAAATTCTTTAAACTCTTTTATACCTTAGTGTTTCTTATATCTAGAGTTAAGACATAGCTGCTAGTAGTTGTTAAAGCAGTTGCTGTTAATTAACAGCTGCATTTGTGTTACTGTAGTTAGATTGTTATCTCTAGAGAAGACAACGTAGTTGCGTTTATTAATCAAATAAATATTATAAAAGTTATTAGTACACTTATACTATTGTACACAACAGCAGTTACAGGGTAATAGAAAGTATCTTGCTCTTAACTTATCTTTGTAGTACGTTGCGTATCTATTGTCTCTGCAGGCAGTCTATAAAAGGTTAACGTGTTTAGAGTTTCTAGAATCTAGAATGTACTGTGTGCGAAGGTTAACAGCAGCTAGAGGTAGCTAGCTTGTTATTTGTTTCTGCGTGCGTTGTAGTTCTTAGTTGCACTAGTTCTCTTCCTCTAATTTGTTGTTAATTTTATTAACGTAGCGCTAGCAGTTATTAAGGTCTGCTTTAAGTTCTTTAATAATTGTGTTAATACTACGTCTTAGTCTAACGTGCTTAAGTAGTAGTATTAGTTAGTGTATAAGGAATTAGTATATTTTGTAGTATACTTTATTATTTTTGTTACGCTCTTGTTCTTGTTAAGTGCAGTAGTATCCCTTATAGCAGTGTTAACGTGTTAACCCTAATCTAACCTAAACTAGAGTCCTTCCTGTTGTATCTAGGAGGTTGTCTATCTTAATTAAATATTCTTGCAATTTCTTATAGAGTGTTGCTGTGCGCTTAGAAGGCTTAATATATTCTGTATTATCCTTAGGACTAGACTCTAGGTCTTCTATAAGTTGTCCTACTTTATTAGTAATTACTTTCTATTTATTACTAGCATCTGTGTTTTTATAATAATAGGACAGTATATTAACCTACTAAAGAACCTTATTCTTTATACAGCAGTCTCTAGCAAAGTAGCCTGTCTTGCTACAGTTGTAACAGGTCTTATTATTTTTGTTGTCTAAATTGTTGCTTCTCTTGCACTTTTTGTTCTAGCGTCCTAGTAGGCTTAGTCCTTTGTTAAGGTTTAAGAGGTCTATAGCTTTAGGTCTGTAGTATCTACTCTACGTGTTGTTGTAGGTACGTCTGCTACTGTTAGACTAGTAGTAGTTACAGTTGCCTTAATTTCCTTAATTTAGGTTGTTGCGCTACTAGTTGCGTAGAGGCGGGCAATTGTTAACCTTAGTTACAACGCGCGCTCTAGGGTTATCTCTTAATTCTATCTAAAGCTTATATAGCTTAGTGTTAATATTAATTGCTTTATTAACTAGTTTGTCTAAGGTATTAGTACTAGCGCTAGTGCGTATTAGTTCCTCCTTAACCTTAGGCTTAAGGCCTTGTTTAAACATAGTTATTAACGCAGTGTTACCCTACTCTATATTAGCAGCAAGTTGTTAAAACCTAGCAGCGTAGTTAGCAGCAGACTAAGTTTGTTTAATGTGTTAGATATTGCAACGTGCAATAGCTAGTTTGTTTAAGACTCTAAAGATTAGTTTAACTAACTTCTTAAACTTATTAAAGTCTTTAAACTAGAATAATACTTTATTAGGATATTTATCTAACATAGCTTTCTAAAGAAAAGGCTTAATCTATTTAAATGCGTTGCTATGCATGTAACTTGCAGCTAGTATAACGCGTTTGTTGTTAGAGATCTTACTTGCTTAAAATTTAAAGAATAAGTTAAACTAGAGGAGCTAGTTATTAAGCTTGTTTTAATCGCTATTATAGGTGTTAGGCTTAGCAACGTTTATAGTGCTAGTTGTAACAAAAGCATCTATATTAACGTTGTTTAAGCTAGAGCTATAAGAGGTAGCACGGGATCTTAAAGTAGTACTTATCTTAGGAGTGTTTAAAATATTAAGTTTTACACTTTAGACAAAGTCTGTAAGTAATCGTTTAATTAGGTCTTAAGAACAAGTACAGTATTAGAGATCTAGGGGGGGGGGAGGTAAGTAGTATGCGTCTAGGACCTTAGCTACTTAGGGTTGCAAAGAAGAGTATAGAGTAGACTATCTATTTCGCAAGCAGGGTAAGATATTCTAATAACAAAGTTAATTAACAAGGTTAAACACGAACTATAAGGGTTGTGTTCCTACAAACTATATACTTTAATAATAGTAGTAGTAATGCAGACTAATTAGTGTTGTGTATCCTCTAATCGCACTAAGCACTAATTATACTAATTACTAATTATACTAATTACTAATTATACTAATCGCGCTAAGCCCTAATTAAGTCACGTGCCCTCTTAGTCTCTTGCTAAGTGCTAACACTATATCTGTTGCTTACTTATATTTATTCTGTTGTTATAATTACTGTGCTGCAGCTACTGTAATTAGGCAAATCCTTCCCGAGTTCTGTAGATCGTAATATATATTACTAAAAAGAGTGTAAGAGTAAAGTAATCTGTATTTTACAGTTATTATCTACTTTCTTCTAGATTCTGCTAATAGTAGTAGGTAGGCATAGACTAGGAAGCTAACTATGTTACTAATAAGAAAGCGTTTCCTTAATAGATAGTGCCTGCTAGCAGCACTACGTAAAATACTTAGATTTAGTACTCTATTTACCTACTAGCAGAGCACTAATAACTTTCTATAGATACCTATAGGTAATATTATTAACTTAGTAGAGATTATTACTACTTATAGTAAATAAGAGCAGTAGGAGACTAAATATTATTAGATTATTAACTAGCGCAGGCTTGCAGAATTAAACCCTAGCTAGAGCTCTACTATTACTACTATACTTTATTCTAAACCAAAAGCAGAACTAGACTAATATACCCTCTACTAAAACAATTCCTATAACAGAAACCTGCTACTCTAAGTACTATTATATTTACTTTCTACTACTATTTCTAGTAGTATAAAAATAAAAAAGAAGAGTAGAAGTTTATATATTTTAGGTCTTCTGTTCTTATCTAGGAAGCCTACTAAGCTAGTTATATAGATATATAATAGCTAACTCTCTATATATTAAAATATCTCTACTACTATTTTTAGTAATACAAAGGTAAAAAAGAGTATAGAATAGTATATATATTAGGTTATTTGTCTTTATTTCTAAAACTAACTAAAAAGGACATATAGATACGAAATAGCTAACTTTTTCTAGATTAAAACATTTATAAGAGGTATTATATCTGTTAATTCTACTAGCTTCTTTCTATTAAAACCTCTACATAATATAAAAGGTTAGTAATAACTATAATATACTACTATTACTATTGTTTAACAGAAACTTTAAACTAAAAGAAAAGTCTATCTATAAAATATTACTATTTCTGCTCTACTAAAGCATTTAGAGCTAACTAAGCTAGCATCTAGAACCTTAATATATATAGCCTTCTTTAGGAGTTTGCCTTTATAGCTCCTGTTTACCTTTATATAGAGTTTTTAAAGTAAAACCTAATTTTAGTTACTACTTTTTAGCCTAGACTAAAAATAGAAATCTAGTACTTTATAAGTGTAGTTTCTCTTCTGTTAGAATACTAAAAAAAAGACTAAAATTGTATTTAAAGCTATTTATACTAGAAGACCTTTTCTACTAAAGTTAATAGACTAAACTCTTGTTAAGACTAGAGGAGAAATATATTTCTAATGCTTTAAGCTGTATAAAATCTTTTAAAACCTATATACTTAAAGAATATAGTACTCTGCTTCTGCTTCTTTAACTAGCTTATAATTCTTTAAAACCTAAGTACCTAAGCTTTATAGTGCCTTACCTCTCTAAAATCTATATACTAAAGAGGAATAGTGTCTTACTCTACTATAAATTATACACTAAAAATTCTATAGTACCTTCCTCCTACCTCTTTAAACTGTTAAAAATAGTTTAAAATTAGCTTTGCTTAGAGTATATAGTATCTTACTTCTACTCTTTAAGCAGCTTAAAACTCTTTAAAACTAGGTCTATAGAGTATATATAGTATCTTGCTTTTACTTCTTTAAACTGCTAAAACTAGTTTAAAGAATCTAGTAAAGCTTTAAAAAGTTATACTAAAGCTGTTATATTCTATCTCTTAACGAACCTAAATACTTAAAGCATAGAAGAGATAGATTTAAAAAACACAGTTAGAGTTACAAATAGTTCTTAGTCTGCTTTTAAACTATTATAGTTTTACTTAAGACTTATCTTTTCTAGCTAGACTAAATAAGCAGCTATATATAGTATAGAAAACATGTTTTCTATATAGGTTTTTGTAAACATATAAATTAGCTGCAAAAAATACCTATTATATAAAACTGTTGCAGCTAAAATAGAGGCAAAATATAACTATATTCTACCTGCTAATTCTAGCTAGTATATAAGCGTATATTCTATAACACACCCTCTTACCTCGTATAAGCACTAAGTAGAAGGTAGAAATTATTACAGATATACTGTAGCTAAGTGCCTGCAGAGTTATAGCTAAGGCTGTAGTATACTAGGCCTAACACTTAAACCTAGCGCTTAGCAACATGCCTTAGTAAGGCCTGCCTTAGTAAGGCTCCTGTGCCTTAGCTCTAGTTACCTACCTAACTTAAAATCTATGTTACCTCTGCTAGCGTAATATTAGCAACCTAGGCTTATAACTATTGCAGCTAAAATAGAGGCAAAATATAACTATATTCTACCTGCTAATTCTAGCTAGTATATAAGCGTATATTCTGTAATAAAAACCTATTTTTGCTTTAGAGATATAACCTATACTTTGCATATTTTAAATACTTATATATTTAGTATATTTTTTACCTATATTTTACAGGTAACGTACCCTACAGGCAAGCAAGCTAACAGGCAAGTAAGCTACTTTTGCTAAGCCCCTACTAAAACCTAACCTATTATAGCCTAAAACACTATACTTTAGTACTCTGTAGCAGACTACAGTATATAATATTATTTAGAGACTACTTCTATATTAATCTTGCACGTTTGCGCGTTATAGCTAGTCTAATTGTACCTTCTACAGCGCCTTTAGGTTAGCTTACCCTCTTAAGCGCGCACCTGCTTCTTTAGCTTCTTCCTATTACTACGCGCCCTAAACTCCTTTAGAGCTGCTAGTCGCTGCCTATCTCTAACTATTAGGGTCTCTTCCTTCTAAACCTGCTTTCTTTTATGTAATTTTTGTTGCGTAGTAGCCTTATTAGCTGCTTAAAGCTTGCTAATTTCCTGTTAGGCTAAAACTAGCTTGTAGGATAAAATTGCTCCCCCCTTTGCGTAGTGCTTAAGCGCGCTTAGAACAGAGTCTAGTAAGCTACTCTGCTACTTCTTATACTTCTCTTAAATTAGAGTTAATTACAACCTAAATTTAAGAGTATTACTAGGGGTTTGCAACTGCTAGGGCTTGCTGTTAGTAGAGAGTAGTAGTAATAGAGTCTGTAGCTTTATATTAAGAGTTAAAATAACCTATTCTAGGTTAAAGGAGACTAATCTATTACCTTAGAACCCTCCTTAGATATTGCTAGGAGTATATACTATATTATAGGCTGCTTTAAAGTATAGGAGGAACTTAGTCTTTATAAAGTAGGTAATCTAGTTACGTATAAGCATTTTAGCTTAGCGCCTATACGCTAGCTTTAAAGAGGTAAAACAACCTATATTAAGTAGCTGTAGCAGGTGTAATAAGTATAGAGGTATATATATAGTAACAATCTTGTTATCCTTGTAGTATTACTAGAATTAGAGCAAGTTATAGCTCTTGTAGCTATTAATAACTAGCAGTTAGTAGGTACTAACAGTTTACCTCTTTATATACGCGTTAAAGTGCTTTAACTACTTAAGACTAAGCTTATTAGTAGTCTAGCTGTTACTAGAGACTCTAATAACCTAATCCTAGAGTAGGTCTTCCTCCTTATACTAGCTAGAGAGGTAGTAGCATACCTTAAAGATAATAAAGGGCAGAATAGCCTATTCTTTTATATTAATACCCTGTATAACTGTTGTCTACTCCTAGTTACCTAGCTAGACTGTTTTTAGCCTTCCTTGTCTCTTTAAAGCTATAATAACTACTCTTAAAAAGATCTAACCTATTATAAAGCCTGTCTTATTAAAGTTGTAGGTATTATTATTTAAGATGCTATACTTAGCTTTAATATTAGCTACTAGGCTAAACTAGCTCTGCATAACCTCTAAATCCTTACAGAGGGCTTGCTTGTAGTTATACTTACAATTAAACTTTACTTTAAGCTCTTATTAACGCTTAATAAACGTACTAGGCTAGTTTGCGCTAATAGGGCCTAGATTGCACTTAGCGCGCAGAGAATTAGCTATAGCAGCTATATCTACAAGCTAGAGGCTAAATCCTTGTGCGTCTAGCTTAAGTATATGCTTAACAATTACCCTCTTCTTGTTATTATCTAATCCTTGTAAGTTAGGCATAGTATTACCTTATAAAGGTTGTCTAGTGTGTTAATAGCTTAGCGTGCTTTAAGGCACTTTATAGATAGCTGCAGCGCGTTACTAGGAGAGATTTGTGTCTTGTTTAAGAGCTTAAAGCGCAAGCTGTACCTAAGCTTCTTAAGACGCGTTAATAATAGGTTGTTGTTGAGACATTAGTATAGAAAGGGTACTTTAGTGGGGGCTTGGCAAAAGTGGCTCGCTCGCCCGTTGGCTCGCTCGCCCGTGGGGTACGTTATAAGCCTATCTAAAATCTGGGAAAAAAATCTGATTTGTGCAGGTTAAAAAAACCTGACCTGCTTACCGTAGTATTAGGTGTCGGCCTGACAGCTGAGCAATCTCAGCCACAAAGGGAGAATCTCTAGAAGGAGCACCTCTACACAGCAGAAGAACCACTTCGTAAATGAGCTGAGTAAGTATTGGTGCTGACGGCGACGCAGATGCACTCTTCTACCGTCGGCGCCAGGCGCTTTGCAAAGTCAAGGGAGAGTTCCTTGATCCAAATCCACTCTCTTGCTGAGCAGTCGCACAAGATCGAAAGCGCAGGCTGTGGCATGCTACCACCTAGAGTGTAGCGCGTCCTGCGCTTCTTTGTCCGTGCGTGCACCTTGTGGAGCTTCGTCCAGGCGACCTGACAACTACCGCGATCTTGCTTATCCAAGTGTTCGAAACCTCAGGCCCGCTCATTCGGTCACGTTTCCAGATCCTGAGGTGCCGTCAGCCTGGAGACCTGCTGTTTCACTTGGGCCTGACGGTCTCAGAGGGGTGCCAAGTATAAAACGGGTGCACAAGATGCAATCTGTCACAGCTCCTTCCACAGGGCAGAATCGTCTCCATGCGACCATGGACAATCCTGTGTTGGACGTTGTTGTGAGGTCGAAGTCGGCTCCCTGCATACAGCCTAGATCGCGTGACGCGCTTGACCGCCTGTGCGTGCCCCTCACGTAACCGTGCAGCACACGTCGGCAAGCTGCAAGTTGGGAACCTCACTTGCGCTGTCTCACCGAAGCCTGGCGAGCGATGCGAGGAAGCCCGGACGCATGCTGGTGATGAGCTGGCAACTCATGACGCCGCCCCAGCTGAAGCCGCCAAGCGCTTGAGTCGCTGACCACATACGAGCAGCTAGCTCGTGACCTCCAACCAGAGAATCGGCATAGAGCACCCTTGACCAGGCTGTTGTTGAAGTCGCGTCGCAATGGCAGAAGGCGAGCGAAGCAGTGGTGTGCAGGGCGACCTGGAGAAAGAATTGACGTGTTCGGTAAGTCGATGTTCATCCCTCGAGGTTGGTGTTGAAGAAGGTGGGGGAGCAGCCATGGGAAGGAACACTCAAGGAGGGGAAGGAGCGATGAGCAGCAAAGGAGGAACAAAGTTCATTTGGGGCCGCTTTTCCTGCGGTGCTTCAAATCTAGGAGCTAGGATCTACCTGCTGATGTCGTCCAGATCTGCACCGATCTCCTCTACCAGCCGCTCACGCTGCTCGACTGCCTACACACCTTCTGCGGCGCGTGCTTGAAGGAATGGTTCGCTTTCCAGGCATCGGCGGCGACGTCGATCCACCCGTACACGTGCCCTTCGTGCCGCGCCTCTGTTCGCACCACACAGCCCAATGCGACCGTCACCACACTGCTCGAAATATTCCTGAAAGCGAACCCAGGTAGAGGGAAGAGCGAGGAAGAGAAGAAGGCAGACAAAGACAAATACAGGCCTGGCGACAATGTAATGCCAAAGCTTAGACGCAGAGGGGAGCCGGAGGACGATAGCGAGCGCAGAATGGTGGAAGAGGTGCAACAGCTGAGCTTGAGGGAGGTCGGCATACCGAGTGGCAGCAGCAACACGCTGGAGCTGCCAAGAGAACGGCGGAGGCACGAGAGGAGCCGCGAAGGCAGCAGAGAGTCACGGAGAAGTCGAGACGACAGACGGACCACGAGTCGGAACACCTCACCCTCACGAGCTGTCGTACCACCGCGCGCCATTGAACACCAGTCGAGTCTACGTTCGTTGCTTAGTGCATCAGACCTCGGCGCCGAAGACGTCGATGAGGACCTTGTGCGTCACGTGCTGGAGGAGTTGCTCGCTGAAGGGGTGGATCTGAATGACATCGGCACTACGCAAGAGGAGGAGATCACTGAGAGAATCGCCGAAGCGGTGCGGAGGCGCCAAGCCGAAAGGCAATCAGAGCGGCAGCGGGAGAGGCGAGAGAGACGAGAAAGGTTGGCAAGAGACGGGCTGATGAGCTCTTCGGCAACCTCTTTGCCTCAACCCCTGCGCGGCGCCCCGGTGCGTGACGAAGACACATCGCGGAGGAGGGCACATGGACGGTCAGAGAGCCGAACATCAACACCACAAAACGGCACGAGGCATGCACCGCCAATATCGCGCCCAGGTCTCATGGATGCAGCCAATGGCGGCGGTCGTCAACACAGGCGCTCCTCGAGCCAGGGTAGCTCGCGATCAGCACGAAGGGCAGACCGCCCTCCTGCTCTCTCAGTCTCTGCCAGACAAAGCAACAACGAGCAGGAGCGGCCATCGACGTCAGGGGTTGTGCCGCCACCGAGACGCCGGCAATCCGACAATCAACAGAACAGCACGATAGAAGCACGGCGACAGTTTCGCAGCAGTATATACGATAGTATGAACGCCGCAAGTCCAGTCTCCCCACTGACGACGGGCTTCAATATGCCGTCGAGCGATAGCCCCACTAGCACACTCGCAACGGTTGCTTCACCTCTGCACTCATCTCCATCATCCACCCCAGTTGACACACCTTTCCGAGCGCCATCTTTGCGTCGTATCACGGACCCCGCCAGTGGAAGACCCCGCGTGTCTCTCACTGGTACACCGCCGCTGGTACTGCCACCGTCGTTCTTGCGCTCGACGACTGATCCAAATGTGAACGAAGCTCGCTCACGGCAAGCTTCAGCCTCGGCACCATCAGCCCCTGTTCTTTACGCGGAACCGCATGTTTCGTGCAACTCGTGTGGGAAGGACCACATCGAATACGAGTTGCACTACAACTGTCAAAGGTGTGACAGCGGCGAGTACAACATCTGCCTTCGCTGTTTCCGCTTCGGAAAGGGATGCAGACACTGGTTCGGCTTTGGTTGGGCTGCATGGCTGCGTTACGAACGGCAAGCTCCCCAAGGTGGTTACTCTCCGAGTGTTGACCATCCTCATGTCCTTACTGGGCACCGATATCGAAGGCCCCTTGCTCAGCTCACCGAATCGTCGACACCTCCACACGTACTTATGAGTGAGCATAACCCCGAGCAACGTATGGAAACAGGTGTGTTCTGCGACATCTGCAAAGCGTTTGCGAACGCGTGCTACTGGAAGTGTGACTACTGCAACGAAGGCGAGTGGGGGTATTGCAATGACTGTGTTAATCAAGGCCGTCATTGCACGCATCCGCTGCTGCCTGTTGCACACAAGTCTCCAAACGAAACCTCAGATAGCCCTGATGTATCGGCGCCTTCAACCCCTCACCACAACACGGACACCCTTGCACCACCTGATCACGATTACGAAGCTATGACAGCTCCCTTAACGCCAAAGACCGCATCGCTAATGCGCGGTCCCATTCTTTTCACGATAGCAAATCTCACCTTTCGCCCGCTCACGTTCACGACCCTGTGCAACGTTTGCAGATACCCTATCCCACCATCTAATACTCGCTACCACTGCCTCAAATGCAATGCTGGAGACTACGACGTCTGCATGTCATGCTACCACAAACTCGTCGTCTCGAACCGAATCAGCAAAGAGAACGGTGTGAACGGCTGGCGAAAGTGCTTCCGTGGCCACCGCATGGTGATTGTCGGTTTTGAAGACCGTGATGGCGGCCAGCTGCGCATTGTTGTGCGTGACCTTGTTGGCGGCTGGGCACTGAAAGACGACGACGGGCAGACGAGATCCCCCACCTCGAGAGCGCCACAGAGATACCCGCCGGATGGCGGCTCGGGGCTGAAACTGCAGGCTCGTTGGGGATACTGGCCCGAGGAAGGCGTGAGAGACGAGCTGGCGTTTCCCAAGATTGCGGAGATTAGAGAGGCGGCGGATGTCAACGGCGAATGGTGTTGGGGTGTGTACTGTGGGATGATGGGGTTATTTCCTGCGAGTCATGTGGCACCTTTATAGAAGGGATAATGAAGACAATAGGCGCACACAAGAGATTTGAACGTGGAATAGGGGTGTGAATGTTGGCACGTTAAGTCTTGTTTGATATCCATGTGAAGAAGCTCGAAATGTGGAGTTCATCATATCATGATACCGTTCCTGTGACTACTCAGAGTGCGACAACTGCAAAATTGCTATCAGAAACCACGAGCGAACGCCTCCCGGATCTCGACAGCATCATTCTCTGGCGTCAGTCAAATACTTCCGGAACGACTGCATTTATACGCTGACCTAAGCCCACTATAATGTCAACTGTACAACCTTCCCTTCTCCAATTTTACTGTTTCCCCCAAACTATCATTCCCTGTACTTCTGAGCGCGATATATCCCACCTCCTCCTTCTCTTGCACATCGCCCAATTGTACCTTTAGACGTTTGATTAATCGAGCCCGGTCCGCCCCATCTAGATACGAGCCTCCTTCAGGAAGATCAAAGTACGGATTGTCTCTGGTAAGCGAGGAAACGAACCCGAAGATGTCTGGCACTGATGATTACCGGGAAATAATGAAGTTCATGACGCCCAAGACGAACAGAACTCCGGAGCATAGGACGAGAGTCAGGATCCACGGCAGGCTGGCTCTGTAGACTCGGAATTGCTGGTGATGATCGCGGATGTCTGGTTTAATCGAAGGACGTCATGAGGCTCATTGGTTGTCTTATTGATCGAGGAGTGCCCTAAAGGATCTGTGCGCGTTGCCGTGACTGTCTAGCGGCTAGATTCCTAGTGTGCATTGAGTACTTCCGTCAGGCGCTGTGAGACCTGCGTATCAGGTATTGCACTCCAATTACGCGAATTGAAAGTGTCTGAGAAATATGTAGAGGAATCCAAGCCTCCGTAAATGTGATCGTCGATAGGATGTGTTGATAATTTGCCTTGCATTCCACCCATTGTTGAAAAGTAAGATATTTTTCTTGAAAGTGATTTCCGAGCTTAGAACATTAGAGGGTCGACCGTTGTACGCGGACAGCACATCGTTGTGATGTACAGGTGGGCTCGACTGAGGGGTCGCCTTAGTTGGACAGTACGACACGCAGCGGAGTGGCAGACAATGTTAGTCTCCAGCTCAATGGTGTGAAGCGAACACTTGTACAACGATATGCCCGGTCCTAAGGTTCTGTCCCTGGTACCATAGAACACGTACCCTGAAGTTGCGCTGGGAGTCGTCAGGGTTTTTGGACTTACAAGAAAGAAACTACTTGTGTAGTACACCGCGGACTCCGAGGTGAGATAAGTCGAGTTGAGTAGCTGGTTATGACGATCAGTGGTATTGTATGGCCAGCCAAGCGGAAGCATCTGTTGCCGAAAGTTGGCATCAAAATATGCGTACGTTTCGTCGTCACTGGCCCGCATGTGAACTCGACAGTCCACGTACATGTATTCGTAGGGTACCAAGAAATCAGCGACGGTACCAGCCTGCAAGCCCACAACGCTAAGGCCTATTAGAGACGTACAAGCAAGGGATTTTTCTGTCTAGACATCTACCCAGGAATACGTCGACGTGTCATCCGGGTCTGCTTGCTCCAAATGCCGAAGTTGTGGAATTCTAGGATGATTCCAGACGTCTACTGGGCTGCCTCGAAGTGTAGGTGCAGTCGATATACTTGAAGTAAGTATAGCGCTGACTTGATTTACGTAGTTCATAGCTAAGGAAGAGAAAAGAATACTAGTAGCATCAAGGTCCGGATAGTACATCGACTGTGATGCTATAATATTATAGTTGACTTCCGACAGCAGACGCAAGGAGCTCTGACCTCCAAGTGGCGGTATGTAAATAAGTAATTTATCACTTTCTTTCACATACGACCATAGGACGTTGAAAACAAGGCTTCCCGTTCGCTCAGCCCTATTTAAGCAACGTACCGGCGGATTAGTAGTTAGGTGGGTGACCACTAGCGAATACCCGCTGTTGTATGTTTTTGCTTTTTCTCAAAGCGATCAGAGCACTAGAATGGCGAAAGACAGACGGCTGAACGAGCGGAGAGAAATCGCAACACTCACAGCACTGAAAAGACTTTGGCTTCAGTGCAAACTCTCGAGCACCTGGTTTGTTGTCAGCAACAATAGCTTCAAGCAGCGAGAGTACTACATACGCCAACAGTCGAGCCTCAGAGCGCAATGCTTTTCAGGCTGCGGCCTCCAAGTGCAGCAGTCGTACGTTCATCAGGCTGGGGGCAGCACAAGCCTAAGTATCTATCAATGGTCTTCTGTACGCGAGGTCATGCTGAAGTGTGCTTCCCTTAGTCTGCGCCATGCGACGTTGGCGTTCGGCGAGGAGTATTTTTGACTGAAAAAGAACTCTGTGAGCCTCTCTCTGTACGTTTCAAGGCAGTGCTATCATGAGTTGGCCTCATTCGCTGGCGCTCGCACTTCATGCAGTAGGTCATGATCAGTAAGCCATAATCGCTATCAGTTTTGAAAGACATCCAATACGGCGCGCTTGCTGTCTATAATGAGTGGCCTTGGTTGGGGTCGGAAGAGATATATTGTGATGAGGCATGGTCCCGATGCTGTGCGGGTAGCTGATAGATATGACTGGGCTCGTCTGAGGACGTCATGGCCATGGGTGGGATCGGACGTCATTTCCTGAATATTCTGAGAGCTACCAGTTCAGGGATTAAACTTCTCTTCGAGAGGAATTGCTTAAGGTAGATTCCAGTACCTTGCGAGATCCTAACGAAAACGTTCGATGGTTGGTGGCATGACGAGAGTCCACAGCGCTCCATGTGCGCGTGCGGGGCTGTCACCTTACCTAAAGCGGCATAGGTCGGCGACCCACCTCTCAATCCTCCAACAACGAGCCTCCCATGGAGACGAACACCGAGCATCCATCATTTACGAACACACCGGCCAGTAAAAAGTCCAAGTCTGCGGGCAGTCTTCCACAAGTTTTTATCGATACGTCGAAGATGAGACACGGCTGCAGACAACGGCAGGAAGCCTTCGACCTCACGCGAGTTATCTAAACCTTGACTTATTTCCCCAGTCTTTTCACTTTGTAGGAACGGTGAGTTTGCAGCCAAGCTACTCGATAAATGCGAGGATGAGTTGAGGCTTGCGGGGCACCATTCACGCTCGATGAATGCCACACTTTGAATTATCTTCCTGGACTCGAACTCGTACGCCTGCATGGCGCCGATGAATATCTGAGCGAGATCCACGGGACTGATGGAATTGAAAAGATAACTCTCATCTTGTGAAGGGCAATGTACAGCTGGAGCGATCGTAAGCTTCATCGACCGAGTTGACTGAATCCAACGCCTTTTTCTATGGACACGAGGTAGAGTTCCAGAAGATCGACAAGTGGGTAGCCCCAGATCTCCGAGACATTCGAAGGTCCTTTCCATATTGATGGGCCCAGGTCACGAAGTGTTCGACCTGGATATTACGAACTGCCACCCGGCTAAAAGGCTGAATCGCCACAAGGGCAAACCGAACACCTCCCTCATCGGCCCAAGACTACCAAAGCCAAGACTTTCAAGGCGGCTTGGCCGGGGTAAATTCCCCACGGGGCTTGCAACGGTGCATGCGTGGCGCATCAACTTCATCCATCCAGGAACCGTCTCCAAAACAAGATCTACGGTTATTTCTTACATGCAAGGGTGTACGCTTTAGCACCTTCCACTGGGGTATCTTAGTGGTAGGCACGCTCTCTGAAAACTCATCATCCTGGCTCTGACTCGATGACCGTCGTGTCGACGTCCTGCGCGGAAGATTTGAGTTCCGGAGATTTACATGCCAAATGCCAAGAACATCCCCGCCCCGCGCTTCCACCCGAGGCCCAAGGCGGGCATATCTCTTGATCAGCCTCGTCTAGCATGATGTGACGATGTATACCGGCTAAAAGTGGTCCGCCGACCCGGTCGAGGCACACGCACTGGAGATGGTGCCTGTCCGATCATCATGTATATAGGACCCGCATGCCGCTGAAACACTTCCTGTCGCACATCCAACAATTGCATCGACAAGAGAAGCAACATGCATATTTCGAGCATTGTCGCATCTCTGGCGTTGGCCGGCTCGGTCTTGGCTGCCCCGTAAGTTCATGGGTTTGACTTTCCTAGTACGACCATCCACTAACACCGTTCAAGAAGCACCTCGAAGCCTAAGGAAACCAGTCTCTACAAAGCCTTCCGTGACCGTGGACGCAACTTCATCGGAACCGCATTGACTATCCGCGATGAGCCCGCCGAGCCCAAGATCATCGACCAGGACTTCAACTCGGTCACTCCAGAAAACGCCATGAAATGGGAGTCAACCGAGCCGTCTCGCAACAACTTCACCTTCGCGGGCGGCGACCAAGTCGTCGCTTTCGCCAAGAAATACGACCAGCAGATCCACTGCCACACGCTTGTCTGGCACAGCCAGCTCCCCACCTGGGTGTCCGGCGGCGGCTTCGACAACAAGACACTAATCTCCATCATGGAAAACCACATCAAGAACGTCGCCGGCCGATGGAAGGGCGCCTGCACACGCTGGGACGTGGTAAACGAAGCGCTCAACGAAAACGGCACCTACCGATCCAGCGTCTTCCTCGACACCATCGGCGAAGCCTACATCCCCATCGCCTTCCGCCTAGCCGCCAAATACGCAAAGGGCTCAAAACTATACTACAACGACTACAACCTAGAATACAACGGTGCCAAAACCGAAGGCGCAGCCCGCATCGTGCGCCTCGTAAAATCCTACGGCCTAAGAATAGACGGCGTAGGATACCAAGCCCACCTAGCCAGCGAACCCACCGCGACCGCCCCCGGCGCGGTCCCCGACCAAGCCACGCTCGTCGCAGCCCTGAAAGCGACGTCCGACCTCGGCGTCAACGTCGTCTACACCGAGATCGACGTGCGCATGAACACGCCCGCGACGCCCGAGAAACTGGCCACGCAGGCCAAGGCGTGGGAGCGCATTGCGCGCTCCTGCATTGCGGTTAAGCGCTGTGAGGGAATGACGGTGTGGGGTATTTCGGACAAGTATTCGTGGATCCCTGGCGTTTTCAAGACCGAGGGCGCGGCGTTGTTGTGGGATGAGGAGTATCGGAAGAAGCCGGCGTATGCTGGGTTTTTGAAGGGGATTCGGGAGGGGAAGAAGGGGTGAGGCTGATGAGGTGAAATGGAAGCAGTGCGTGTGAACTGCTAAGGTAGCGTGCCCACCATCACGAGGAACTCTAAATACCAAACAAGAATTAACCCACACCCACTCCATTCCGTGCATCATCATTTCGCTTTCCTGTGTCGTGTAATGCATGTGCAACTAACAAGAGTCGACACTCTCTCGTTCAAGTAACCCCGCCTGCCCGGTACAATGGCATGCGGGAACTACATCCATCCCAGACCACCAACAACCCAACAACAGTAATAACAAGCAGATCGCATAAGTACGCACTTATCTCAGCGTACCAAGCGTTTCCTCCAACAGAGTACAAAGTTAGCTATTAAGAAAAGATTACGAAGTAAGACACCAGCACCAGTCAAGAGATACAGTGAGTCATCACTACACCCCCCCATCCACCCTCCCATCCCATTTTCCAAACACCGTGTAACTCCATATTCCGTCCTTTCAAAATCTCTCGTGTGACGATCATCACGACTACTGCCTCAGAAAGGGCCCGATTAGCCTAGCGGGGTTGTTGATCTATACAATCTATCCGAGTCGCTTTACCCTTTAGTAGCGATTCATCGGTTCTAGTCTGCGAATCTATCGTTTACCGAAGTGCGGATAGCGTGCCACTCCTGTGGAAAGAGGTTTTGATGATGATGGTGGTGAGAGAGGAGGTAGTTGTAAGTGTACACTCACTTACTTCAGCGTTGATAATGGCACCTGTTGCAGTATAAAGCGAGAGGTTAAGGATAAATTGCACAGGGTAAAAAGCACAAATTAGGAGATAACTTTATTACTACACTTACTTATTTAACCTCTTTGCCCTCTCTTTATTACTTTACTATGCACACTGCTCTATCCTAATCCCCTAACTCTTGTTCTCTATTATTAGCCTACTAATCTCTAGTAGACTAATAACTAACTAACTACCCCTAGTGCTACTGTACGTGTCCTACGCTAGGGCACCAGAAATAGCGTAGGAGTACAAAGTAAGAGGTTAAGGATGAATTGCACAGGAGAGTACTAGCACTAAATAGGAGATGCCTTTATTACCACACTCACTTATTCAACCTCTTCGCCCTCTCTTCATCCCTCCACCACGCACACTGCTCCATCCTAATCCCCTGACTCTCGTTCTCCATCACCGGCCCCCCACCCTCCAGCGGACTGACCACCAACTGACTCCCCCCAGTGCCACTATACGTGCCCCACGCCGGGGCCCCAGAAACCGCGTACGTGTTTGGGTCGCCGCTGACGACGAAGCTGGCGTAGTAGCTGCTGTAGATGTCTGCAATCTCGGGATACTGCGTTCCCGCCTGGCCGTTGAAGTAGCTGGCGTCGCTGGCGTGCGGGACGCCCAGGTAGGTGGCGGACCAGTTGGGCGTGTTGAAGCGCGCTTTGTAGACGGGGGCGCCGGCGGTGGCGAGGCGCGAGGCCGTGTCCTGCACGGGACAGATGTACGAGTAGTCGCCGTATGCGGCGCTGATGCGCTGGAACTGCGGGGAGACGAAGTTGGAGATGACTGGGGTGAAGGGGTTTTGCGCGTTGTAGGTGATGGGGTCGGGGTAGAGGCGTTGTAGGTCTGAGATGTCGTCTTCTGTCAGCCCTGGGAGTAGGTTCTTCAGGAAGGTGACGAATTCCGTGTTGCTGCGCAAGTCCTGCGGAGCGAAAGGGCTGCCGTCGTCGGTTGCCGAGGAGATCAAGACTGGGATCTTGAAAAAGGTGCCGTCCTCGCCGGAGGTCGACCCGCGCTTCTCGAGGAGTGGGCCAGGTGAGACGGGCTGCCAGGGCCAGGTGATGTTGTACTCGGAGTTGGAGTACATGGCAGACGAGATGAACTGGATGTCGTCGACCTCGGCATTGCGCAGACACGCAAGAGCAGCATCGTTGGGCGTTGTCGGACAGTTGACGTAGTCCATGAACTCTGCAAACTGTTGTTGATATAGAGGGTAGTTGACGTCAGGGAACGCGCGGGCCGTAGGTGAACCAGATGCCAGGATAGCCTTGCTGAACAGAGGCTTGCCCGTGTCTTCGCCGTAGTTGTGGAAGAGGTGGATGCCGACGGAGTGACCACCTGCACTCAGGCCACCAAGCGTGACTTGGTCTTTGTCGCCGCCAAAATTCTCAGCGTACTTCTGCACAAACTCCAGCATCTGTCGCTGATCCCTCACTCCCAGGTTCAGTCCGTCCTCCTCTTCCATGAGCTGGCTTGGGATGTTGCCAAGCGCACCAAGTCGGTATTGAACAGTAATCACCATCAACGGCTGCGCGCTCTTCGCTACAAACGCCGCTCCATCGAAGCTCTTTCCCGTTCCAGTGACGAAAGATCCGCCGTGGAGGAAGACAAAGATGGGAAGCTTCTGGTCCATGGGTACTCCAGACGGGCGGAAGACATTAAGATTGAGACAGGCCTCAGACTGCAGCATGGACCCATACACATCCTGCCAGCACGCCGGCCCGTACAAAGTAGCGTCTTTGACACCCTCGAACGCCGCGGGCCACGTGACAGGCTTGAAGCGGCCCTCGCCCACGGGCTGCGTCGAGTAGTCGACTCCAAGCCACGCATCGACCGGCGTGCTGAACGTCGTCGTCTTGAGCAAGTTGGCAACAACATGCGTACCCTGAAAAGATCCGTACCCGGGCAGCGTAACAACCAGCTCTCCATCCGAGCCGTTCGTAGGCGTATCCTGGAGCGGCCTCCCGAGACCCGTGGAGCCAAAGACCCAGAACAGGAGCGAAGCGGTGCCGAAGAATAACATGATGACGGGAAACCTTCTCTTGAGCCACCGGCGCGACGTGCGCTTTTGCATCGGTGCGGCGCCGTTCTTTAATAGCGGCTCGTTCTGCGAGCTCGCCATGTGTAGTCGTCGACCAGGGCCGGCAAATCTGCGGAAGGCGGTATGCGCAGCAGCGTAGTCAATCGGCTCGGCGCTATGTAATGACGCCGTAGCCGGTAGCGCAGCGACGTGTGATGTTCAGAGACTGGAGGTAATGCGGGGATAGCACGTGTTTGGTGCCAAGCAGTGACTGACCCACATTGATTGATCGCATTGCAGATTGAACGTCGCAGCCTTGCGCTTTTGTTATGGTAATCACAACGTCTGTACCGCCTCACACATCGTCGTTGTTTTCCAGTACCTCTCACGCTCGCCTTCCATCTCTCACTCATCCACCGCTCGCGCGACATCGCGACGTCATATAGACTAGTACCCCGCCAAGTGCGCCGGCGCTACTGCAAGGTTACCATCGGACATTTACCGTGCGTGCATGTTAGCTTTGCTTTGCTTCCTCACCCGCGGGGTCACGAGGCGAACAGCAGCCACGACGGCAGATACATCGGCTCCACATCAACGGCCGCAGTGCGTCGCTTCCAAGGCGCCGGCGTGAAATCTTCGATAGAGCCTCAGTGCTTGCTGCCCGTATCGGTGGCGCCAAGGGCTTAGGCTGTGAAATCTTGGATTGGAAATGAAGCTTGAGGCTGAATGGGGGTTGTGGGGATGCGAGTCATGACAGAGCTGGTGCTGCGGTCTGTGTGTGTTTGTTACGTATCGATCATTTCTCGCTGATTCGTGGTTATGCTCTGAGTTGGATTAATACTCCCACACGCAGCACTCTCCGATCTGCGGACATGCACGTTGTGATACTACCTAATGCAGTTTGCATAACCACATGAAGTTATCTTTCATCCTCCACCAACCTTCGCAGTCGCGATGAATGTGTACAGTATCCGAGCTGGTAATTCAAGATATCGAGTTCCAACACACGACTCACGTCTGGCATATTCAAGGTGCTACCCGGCTTAGCGCTGCTACTTTGCGTCCAACGGTACGCACGACGACTTACGACCGAGATTGATATCTTAGATTACAAGACCTCAGTCCCTTTGAAAGAGTTGTTCAGGTCGGTGTTGATATGGGACGAAATCAGTTATCGCCTTCAGTCCTACGTGAGTATGCATCCAGCTAAGCAGTAGGCTTGTGGCGTTGACGGGACCTTCATGTGGAATACAGCGAGTGGAGTTGTCATCATCAGCTTAATTGGGTGTTTCGTTGTTGTTCATACAATCGTGACTTCATAAACAAAAGCGCTACAACACCGCAGTGGTGGATTGGCCATCACGTCTCGACTTCTGCACTCCGCGGCGGCCTCCAGTCGAACAAATCAGCCGCCTCTGTACTCCACGGCCCGACATCTTTGTCGACAATCGGACTCACCAGCGGTGAATCAGTTTCTTGAGCAGGCAACATACTTGTATCTACATTCAAGCTCTGTGTGCGTACGAATTTGCGCCGTGGATCGGTCCTCTTGACGAGCGCTGCCAGCCCAGACTTTCTCCTGGCGATCACAGCTGGTGCCTCTGGCGTCTCGGTGGCTTCGGTAAGTACTGCGTCAGGTGCATGCGCAGGCTTTGGCAGATTTCTCTTCTCCCAGTCGTCACTCGTGCTGGGAATCGGCGCATCGTTTTCGCTGCGTACACGCCTGAACTTTCGATCTGGACTCTTACCGACAGTCGTCCCGTCGTCTTCAATAGGGTCTCGAGTCACTTTCAATTTCCGCTTTGGCTTCTGCAACATGGCAGCAAGCTCTGTAGTTGTCATCACAGGGCCCTTCTTATTGGCGCGCAGTGGATGTGGTGGAAGCGGCACGGTCTCGTTGCGAGGTGCCGGGGGAGTATTATCTGACACAGGCGTGGGCTGAGGTCCCGCACGCTTTGTTTTCTTGCGAAACCCACCTGTCGACAAAGTAGCAAGCTTACGTGGCGACATGGATGCAGTGCGTGACCGCGAGTTTGAATGAGCGCTCAGAGTTGGAGAAGCTGCTCTGCTTTGTGTTGGTGGGGCTTCCACAATCAACTTGGCTGGCGGTGAAGGTTTGCGAACTGGCTGTAGCTTTGTGGTTGGCTCTGCGGCTGTAGGTGATTTCGTTCGCGCCGGCTCCGGCTCGATGATTTCGGGTGGAGGTGACTGATGAGCATTGTGCATTGCTGCTTCCACTCCCGGGCCGGGCTGTATACTTTCAGGACTGCCAGGCACCAACAATGGCTCAGGTAGTGTGTTAGGCGACACGGGGGACACCATGAGCCGCTGATCCATGAGGCCATGAACGACTTCCTGGGCATCGTCAAATGCATCTCGGGGATCGTCGGGTGGTGCTTGCTTAGCCCTTGTTCGTTTCCTCGTGTCTGCAGTGGTTGGAGTGGCATTGCGCTTGGCTTCAGATGCAGGTGGTTCGCTTAGTCTATCACCATGTGCTGGCGACAGCGCTCGTCTGGAAGGACTGGAAATCCCCGCAGCTCGAGCTGCGCTCACTTCTCTGGCGCGTGGTGGAGGTTGGCACATCATCAGTGTACCTCGCTTCACACCAGCGGACAGCCGTAGGGACTTTGCTTTGAGCTGTCGAGGTGGAGACTGTGGAAGTGGCGCAAGGGGTGGCGGTGAAGGTTTTCTGGACGGTCTGGTGTGCAATGCCTTGGCTGGGGTGGGCTGCATGGCAAAGTCGACGTTCGTCAGCCGGTTCGAGGCACTCACGGGTGGGGAGGACGGCGGTGCTTGCACTCTGGGTGTTTCCAACGCTTTTACACTGGGTACAGGCACCTTGCCTCTGGGTATCTTGGGGGTTTGCAGTGCTGGCTTCTCGACGGCGGCAGATTTGATGGACGGTGCGGGTGTAGCGGCGACCCGAGCTGGTGCTCTGGTGATTGGAGGAGGTGTGTCGGGTATTGATATGTCTGAGAGGTGCACAACTGCATCCAGCTCATCCAGCGTGATTACAGGCGCTCCTTGTGGTATTGGCGTCGCAGGCTGGCGAGCCGTGTTCGTATTCAAGATTTTGGCCCGTGGTGGGAGAGTTTTCTTCGGCGCCGGACTCTCCTCCTGCACTGGGCTGGACAGTCGCAGCGTGGCCGAGCTTGTAGAGCGATGTGTGGTCTTCTGCCTCTTCGCTGCTCTGTCTACCGCGAAGTCGTTCTCCTCTCTCTCGAGCCGGGCCTCGTATGGCGACTTGATGGGCACCGACTTGCCGATTGGTCCCTTTGGTGTTCCAAGCAGCGAGTTGAGCGACTTGTGGCGGGGTTGTGGGTTGGTGCGTGCGGTGTGGGAAGGTGCAGCTGGCGGGCGGGCGACCTGGGAGGGCGGCTGGAAGCGTCGTGGGGGTGCAGTCGGGGGCGGCGGGGCGTCTCTAGGCTTCTTCTCGAACAGCGGCGTCAGGTCGGTCTGAGTGACGCCCATGGCATCAGCGACCTCGACCAAGACGCCCTTGTCGAGGGTGAGCTCATCGCCCTCGTGCAGCTCGTTGGTGTCCTTGTAGTACGTGTCGCCGAGGAAGTTGCGGGCTTGGTCGTAGACCATGACGCGGTTGTTGAACGAGTGGAACTTGAGGTAGCCATCGTGCCACTTTTTCTGCTTTTTGCGGACGTCGGGCGTGTACAAGCAGCGGAACTCGGCGACGGGGGCTGTTTGCGAGGCGGATAGTTGGGAGTTGGTGTGGGAATTGGTGTGGGAATTGGTGTGGGAATTGGTGTGGGAATTGGTGTGGGAATTGGTGTGGGAATTGGTGTGGGAATTGGTGTGGGAATTGGTGTGGGAATTGGTGTGGGAATTGGTGTGGGAATTGGTGTGGGAATTGGTGTGGGAATTGGTGTGGGAATTGGTGTGGGAGTTGGTGTGGGAGTTGGTGTGGGAGTTGAGGTGGGAGTTGAGGTGGGAGTTGGCGTGGGCGTGCGAGTGCTGTGTGCTGCCGAGGGGCGCCGTCATGGCTGCTGTGTTGGGGGAGCGCTACGAGACATGGGCTGAAGAGACGCTTGGCGGTCGTGGGGAGACGCTTGGCGGTCGTGGGGAGACGCTTGAAGGCAGTCGAGATGGTTGTCCTGTCGTCTCGTCTCGTCTGGGTGTGACGTCGACGCAGTGGTTGTCCTGTCGTCTCGTCTCGTCTGGGTGTGACGTCGACGCAGTGGTTGTCCTGTCGTCTCGTCTCGTCTGGTGTGACGACGACGTTTAGTTGTCCGTCGTCTCGTCTGGTGTGACGACGACGTTTAGTTGTCCGTCGTCTCGTCTGGTGTGACGACGACGTTTAGTTGTCCGTCGTCTCGTCTGGTGTGACGACGACGTTTAGTTGTCCGTCGTCTCGTCTGGTGTGACGACGACGTTTAGTTGTCCGTCGTCTCGTCTGGTGTGACGGCGACGTTTTAATTGTCCGTCGTCTCGTCTGGTGTGACGGCGACGCGTTGGTTGTGGGTGTGACGGCGACGCGTTGGTTGTGGGTGTGACGGAGACGCGTTGGTGGGGCGAGGTCTGCGGTCAAGTCGCGACCGCGTCACAGAACACGTGACTTGGCGCCCTCCTGGCCAGACACTCGACGCCCAGGCAGCCAGACGTCGACGTCGAGTGCAAGCAGGTCAGGCCTCTGCTTTCCCTTTCACCGGTCCTCCCGTCCTGCCAGCAAAAAGATGCGCGCCATCTCGTTCCTTTCAGGGCCTGCTCGCTGCTGGCCAGGGCTCGCGTCGGCGTCGGGATGCCTGACTGGGCGTGTGCCGTCCTACCCACAACGCCTCGTGTCTTGCTTGCCTTGCCCTGCGCTGACGAGCTGACGAGCTGACGAAACGCTGAGCCAACCCCGCAACCACCATTGCCGCTCCGCCTTGTTAGCTGACACAGCCACACCACAACGGGTGCAGTCAACACGGCGCTCCGCTCCGCCATTGCTTGCATTTGAGCAATTTGTCACTTGCAACGCTGCACCTGTCCCCCACCCCACCTGTGCACCTGGCACCTGGCATTGCAGTGATTGCACCCCATTGCTGCCCGCCTGCACCATGCAGCGCATGCAACGCCTCACCGGCCGCTTCCTGCCCCGGACCCCCAATGAGGCCGACATCGAGGCCATGCTCCGCGACTTCAAGGATGCCGAGACCATGCTGACCAAGGTGAGTTTGTCCATTGCTATGAGCTGCTGTTACCTGCTGTTACCTGCTGTGCAAGGTGGCAGCTTGCAAGAGATTGGGAGAACATGTGGGGCCGTCAAGACCGACCATCAGACATGCATTGCCTTGTCACGTCTTCACCCTTTACCCTCACCCTCAATTCACCCCCACTTCACCCTTAATTCACCCTCACCCTCGCCCTCACCCCGGCTCCACTGACCTGCCCAGCTCGAGGAGTCGTCCAAGCAATGGCGCGACGCCTGGACCAACATCCTGAACCACCAGCTGGCCACCATCGAACACATCTACACCATCTTCAAGCCATTGGGCGCTGAAAAGGCCGGCCTGAGCTCCCATGTCGCCGCCGACACGCCCCAGGCCACGCTGGAGCGAGTCGCCGCCCTGCAGGACGCCTTCTCCGAGCTCAAGACGGACATGATGGAGGAGGTCAAGGACATTGACAGGAAGCTCATCATCCCCGCCAAGCTCGCCAAAGACGCGCTGCAGCCCATGAAGAAGACGATGAAGAAGCGCGAAGACGCAAAGGTAGGATGCTAGTGGTGTTTGTCTTTGCCTCCCCGCTGACGCCACGTCCTAGGTCGACTACGAGCGCTACAAAAGCCGCTGCGACGCGCTGCAGAAGAAGAAGACACGCACCGACCGCGAGAACATGGCCCTCACCAAGCACGAAGCCGACCTCGAGCGCTCGCAGCAGGGCTACTGGAGCGCCGACGAAGTCCTGCGCAACTCGCTGCCCCGCCTCAACGAAGCCACCTTCTCCATCCTGCCCCACCTCCTCGCCAACCAGATTGTGCTGCAGAACAACCTGATAGGCAACCTGTACACGGTCCTGCACCAGTACTCCCACGAACAGGGCTACCCCGACCCCCCGCCCGAGCCCGAGGAGGTCATACCCATGTGGGAGGGCACCTTCTCGCCGCTGCGCAAGGAGATGGAGACGGAGTTTGCACTCCTGCGAACAGGCAAAGCAATCCACCAGCCCATGAGACTGCCGGACAAGGGCGACACGCTGACCGGCCTGGGTCTCCGCAACAAGGTCATGCCTGGGCGACGAGCCAGCAGCCACGACAGCGTACCGACCGTCACCGGCGGCCGCTTAGCATCCAAACCCTCGACCACGCTGACGTCGCCTGATGAAGACGGGCCGCCGCCGCCTGCGTACAACCTGGCTACCAAACCGTCCATCAGCTCGCTCAGCGCGTCCAAACCCAAGATCTCGAGCTCGCCCATGCTCACACCCGCAAACGGCGACCACTTTGGGCGACGTGCTTCCTCCACTTCACATACCTCGACGTACTCGAACGGCACCACCCCCGGCGCGCACAACGGCGTCAGCAACGGCAACGGCGAGCGCGACTACTTCGGGAAGATAGCATCGCGCACATCGACCACGTCCACACCAGCCTACACGCCCGGCAGCCTGTCGCCGAATCCTGCCATTGGCAAGAAGAAGCCACCGCCGCCACCACCAAAAAAGATTGCATCGTTCCAGGCGCAATACGTCACAGCCATGTACGACTTCGACAGCCACACGGCGGGCGACCTGTCCTTCCGGGAGGGCGACCGGATCCGCGTGATCAAGAAGACGGACAGCTCGCAGGACTGGTGGGAGGGCGAGGTCAACGGACAGAAGGGCAGCTTCCCAGCCAACTACTGCAAGTAGCAGCTGAGACGGGGCGAAGTGATATCCAAAACTGCATTAGAGGAGGCGTTTGGCGTCGATAGCTATGAATGAATGATTGGCTGTTCCACAAGCCCAGTCTCGGTGCCGTGTAAATTTAGCACCCGTTCCAGCCCCCACATTCCGTTTCGCCCTAGCGCCCGCTGCCGCTGCGTAGTGGGGTGCTTGTGCATGTGCGTGTGCAGGTGCGTGTGCATGTGAGCTTCAGGTGTCACCAGCCGCAGCTCAGTCTCAGCGCGTTGCCTAGATATGTCAACCGCGCCGCCTAGACATGTCGACCGCGCCGCCTGATATATCAATTCGCGCCGCCCGCTCAAGCGTGGGCAGTCATGTCTCTCAGCGACCACGACAGTATGGCTGACAAGGCGGTCCAGCATAGCGCTGTGCGTTCAACCACTCCCTCACGGTGCTCTTCTCTGCTGACACATCATCAGCCGCCTGAACTCGTACCGCCCACGCTCCAACCGCCCTTCTCCTCGCGACCGCTGCCACAGGCTCACACTACCTCGCTCACGTCGTTGCAGACGTCACTCACGCCAACCCCAACCCCAACGTCATCACAGCACGCCGTCGTCGACACAACACCCGTCTCGCCGCTCGACTCGCTGCCCACCATCGCTGGCCGCGGCAATGACGCTTTCCTTGCGAAAAACGACATCGAGGCCTTCTTGCGCGAGGACCTCAGCCTCTCGCGCCTCAACAGGATCCACACGCATCTCTGGATGGCCGGGCGGCCCATGCGCGCGCGCCCTCTGCACCGCTACCACATGTACGGCTACGAGGTGCTTGGCACGCAGCAAATGGACCTGCACCTCCTGCGCTTCTCCAACAAGCTGCTCGTCAAGCCCCTGCCCGAGTATCTTGTCAGTACCTCCTTTTGGGAACGCCACCTGTGCACAAACACAGCGCTGTGGGAGAGTGCAACAGGCTGGCTGCTGAGCTACGTCTGGCTCATCACCTCCCCGCTCGACCTCAAGCTTGCCCACGACAACGCCCTCCTGCCCGCTGCCATCACCTGGCCCTGGTGGAAGGCCTTTGTCGCCGACTTCCTCACCATCGTCGACATCAACACCCTCCACCACGTCAACAAGCGCTACCACTTTGGCGACCTCCGCCTCTCACGTATCAACTCCATCTACCGCACACGCTTCTTCTTCACCCACTTTGTCCGCGGCTACCTGTACGGCTACAACCGTTATGTTGTCTTCTTCGAGCGCAACTTCTCCTGGATCCTCATTCTGTTCGTCTTCCTCAGTCTCGTCCTGAGCGCAATGCAGGTCGGCACAGCGCTCGACGAGCTGAGCGGTAGCAGGGCATTCATGAAAGGGTCGTATGGAGTGGTCGTCCTAAGCATGGTCAGCGTGGCTGTCGTCCTGGGCGTGGTAGGCCTGTGCTTCGTCGGCATCTTCCTGTTCAACATGGTGAGCGCGGTGAGGCACGCAGGGAGGGAGGAGAGGAAGAGGGAGAAGCTACAAAAGCAGAAGGATCAGAACGATAAGGAAGTGTGAATTGCATATCAACATGGCTGCGAGCCACAAAACCGACCGCCGAACCCTCACAACTCGCTGCGCTCCCCACCAGCCTGCAGCGCAACCCGCAGCGCCTCAACCGTAAACTCAACCTCCTCGCCATCCTGCACATGCGACACCTTACCAATAACACTCCCATCCTTAGGCTCGTTTGAGTACGGCTCCAGCCCATCAAAAACACCTACACTCACGTTAGCCCAGCACTTTCAGCCACCAACTCAAAACGTACCTTCACACCCCTTCTCCTCCCCCTCCACCCACAGCGGCAGAATTGGGTAAACCGCGCCCGGCGCAAAGAACACCACATCATCATGCACACTATAGTGTCTCTGCGTCTTCTCCCTCTTAATCCACTCGCGCACCTTCCACGGCAGCTCGCTCATCTCCATCTTAATCAGCTCGCGCTCATTGCCGTGCTTATCGATGCCGGACCACGACCCAGGGTAGGCCTGCTGGTTATAGAAGACCTTAAGCTGGGGCGCGAAGATCTCGAGGTCCGGGTACAGTTGAGATAGCTTGTACAGCGTGCCGCGGTGAGAGGTGCGCGTGCGGCAGGACTGCGTGTAAGGCGCGAGAGACGACGGCGTCCAGGTGCTGGTCCACAGCGCGCCGACGGGCGTTGGATCTTCTGCGCCCGCAGCGGACGACGAAGAAGTCCCTGCAGACGAGTCGGCAGCAGCGCGTACCGCCAGCAGCGAAACAAGCCCCAGCCACCTCATCTTCGCGCGACAATCTTTCGATACCGTATTCAATCCACACAAGATAGACACTGCAGCTGTACCAAAAAATCGTAGAATCCAAACCAAAACAAAAATAATAATTCTCCCTCGAACTTGCTGTTTCTCGGATGTACCTGCACATACACAGCTCCTCTATATACCCCCAAACAATCCACGACTGGCATGGTACTCTGTCCTCTTCCCCAGCTCACCACCCCGCCCCGCGTCCCGCTCCGCGTCCCCATATTACCCGCCACCACATACGATCCAAGTAGATTAAAAAGCCACCGTGGCTCGCCACGCGCTAGAAGGGGGAGGGTAGTCACGTGCTGGGAGTTTCGGCACGAGATGGGAGGGGAAGGGGATGAGATGAGATGAGATGAGATGAGATGAGATGAAGTGGGTGGTGTTGGGTGGTGTAGTAGTGTTAAATAGTCTAGACGCGAAACGGAGCGGGGCGTTCGTCAAGTACGTACAAAGCTTTCAGCACATTTATCATTTCATTTCATTCCGTTGCGTGCGTTGCGTTGCGTACGTTGCTACAACACGCTCCTACCGCTACATTAGCATCACTTTCGCAGTACCTGCGCTGCAACTAGCTATGCAGTTATCATCACTGCTCCTCGTGAGCGTCGTGGGCTGCGTAGTTGTCGTCGCTTCGCTGAATGCGGTATAGCACGGCAGCCGCGACGCTGCACGTCACGTTGGTGGAACGACCTCTACAGCGGGGACACAGGTCGGTGGTCTTCTCCGGGCGTTTTGGTTTTGGTTTTAGGGGTACTTCCGTTGATATGGCAGCTTTAAATCACGACTTCGAGGCGTTGCCGCCGTGTGGCGTAGGGCTTCTTAATTTGTTCGCAGCTGGGGAGCGAAGGTGGAAGTTCTGACTTGCTGGCACGGTGACGGGAGGTGAAGTTTCTGATGGGATTTCCGGTCACGGTCCAATGGTGGTAGTTGAATTGTGTGTTTTTCGCTGCGGCTTTAATCAAGTCATCAGCAGAACGACGCAATGTCCAGGTCTCAGCGTTCGAAAACGGTAACGCTACATGTAGCTTGAGCGGCTGGGGGCGTCGGTGGTCTTCACTAGCATGCAAATCTAAATCTTCAAGAGAACGAGCAGTAGCAACTTAGTTGTGCGAATGCAGTAAAGCAACCTCGGACAAGCTCACCAGTTCACGAACCTTCGCGGCTGCGCGTAGGTATCAGCACTTCCCATGCACTACGCGAGTTTGATTGTTCAGCAGCTGTATCTACGTAACCAGTCAACACGTAGGCGATAATCTGCAGTATAGGCTACACTACTGACGCTGAGTAACAGCCGACATCTCTGTGGCTGCTGCAGACGGTGATCGATACTTGCTTTACTGAAGTACTGACTTCTAAAACCCGTGGTCGTCTCTCTTTGTGGCGGGTGGGAATGCAACGCCCTTTGCGCCGCGATGAGCACACTGTGGAAAGATTATGCGCGCGAAGAGACGTTCGTTGTTTGGTTGTACTCCGTGTCTGAAGCTAGAGAAGACGCGGTGAATGGTACCGCACGCCAACTATCGGAGCTTGACGACTAGCCATAACCCCTGCCTTGTGGGTACGTTGGGTACTTTTGTCGGTGCAGGTCAGCTCACTGGTAGGAGCTAAGCTCTGCTATACAGGTCTCCGTCCTTACCAGGTGCGAAACTGTCCTCCGCGACGCGGGATAAGCGGGCTCCGGCGTTGAGAAAAGAAGATCAAGCTTCACCCGTGCATTGGAGGAATTCTTTTTGGTCCATGGCTTGTCATATCACGTTCCTAAATGGTCGTGAAACGCGGCACTTCTAGACATACTAGTACGCACATGACGTTCTTGGTGCTGCTGTTTATCACGTCGCATGTAGTGCGTTAGAAAATACTAGTGCTTTTTGCAATTACACGTAGATATTTCTGCTATAGCCGGCTTATTTAGAGTTCGTACTACACCTAACCAGCTCCGAGCCTCTACTTTACTTTTGTTAAAGGTTCTATTCTAAAACAAAAAACACAATCAAACAGCGAACATCCACCTAGCTATGCAAACTCTGTACTTCAATGTAGGGTTGAGTCATAACTTAAGAGCTTCCTATCTAGCTATGCGGTTTACTAGGTACTGCCCTAGAGCTAGTAAGATATAGTATAAAGCACTATAAAGTCTATTTTTTGCTACAAATAACAGAACTTTGCTGTTAGATGTCATTATTGTACAATTGTGTAATTGTTTAGACTTGTACAACTTTCTGTCTAAGAAGGTCGCTATGTAGAGCTGAACCTTTGCTACGTGTGCAGCGTTACAGGAAGATACAGTAGGTAGTGTGTTAAGAGTAGAGGTTTACTTACACATATACTAAACAAGGCATTAGTGTTGTAGTAATAATTATTTTGCTTATAGTTTTATTGTATTTTAGTAGCTTAATCACGGTAGATAGGTGTTTAAATAGCGTAGTTTTTGTCTAGTAACGGAAGATAGTAATTTAGATGCCTGATATTAAAAAGTAAAATGCTTGGCCTATTCATCTCTCCTGATCTTTAATCCCTGCTACATTATAGGCTGAACCTAACTACATCTCGAGATTAGTATGAACCTCCGTATTGCACCCAAGTCTGAGCACAGTTATGTCTTCTTATGCACAAACGTAACCACAATCCTTGCTATCTGCGCACCCATCACAAAATAGAAGGTAGTGTTTGAGTAAAGGTGCTATTTCAATACAGTCTTACTGAACGGCTGCAGGGGTAATTAAATCAAGAATCAAAATTGACATTTCGCCTTCGTGGCTAAGTGGATGCGTTCAGTGCAAACAAAAAACCGTAGTAAGCACCGACTACAAATCAGTCTCGAAGAACATGTACATAAAGGGCTTGGCTATTACCGGTAAACCTCATCATCTCCATCAGTTCTGTCTTCAGACCTTCTGCCTCTTCGCACATCTTTGAAAACGGTTGTAACCGCGAACGACTCGACTATCGTTGCGGGCCGGCTTTTGCTGTGAATGCGGCTGCGTTGGAGTTGAAGAAAAGAAACTTGAAAATGTGTGTAGAGCTATGGAATGAAATGGGAGCAATTGCGAAACCTTAGTATTAGGATACCGATGTGCTAACTCCGGATAATGCTGTTTTCTGGGTAGTGTCATCCTTGCTATCTATTGGTCTGTCAGAAATATGGGCATAGCCTGTCTTGATGATCGCGTCACTCTTGTTGTCACTGCTTCATGTTTAAATACACGCTGAAGCTGATCGAGATTTCAGTGATTTGAGGGTTTGTTGAGCTACTGGAAATGTCACGAATCTAAGACTGTGCAGAAAGCTTCCAACAGGTCTCGTGGGCAGTTCGCAATGCTGGCAGTCCAACTCCTACTGGTAGTTTTCCCTGACATCACCATGAGAGTAGACAGAAGTGAATTTTTCGTAATCCATGCTAGAGAATAACTACCTAGTGTACAGAATGTCCAAAAAGTCTAATGTTTGATTGACCAAAATCTTGGGTTTTGTGCGACGTGGAAGCTCGATGTGGAAAAACGCCCCAGGAGCAATCAATGCAAATCAACTCCTCGTTCTGAGATACTCAAGATCTACTCCAAGCGCACAGCTTTACTCTTTCAGAGTGGCACTGTGGTCTGCAGTCTGCTTGCTTCTGCTCGCTTCGACACGTCAACGGTGCCCATCTGATCACCCGTTGACACTCTTTCGGCCGATATAGTGTTGGCCATACCTGTGCTACTTGAGTGAGCGTCTTTTCGATATCCATAGCAGTCAAGCTGGGAAAGCCCGCTCTGAACAGTATTTCGAAGGATCGGCACAGCGCCAGTGTAGAGGAGATTGGTCCCGTCCTATTTTGATGTGGCAATCTCTCGTCCAACGTAAGGCGTTCGTAGACCTTGTTGTTGCCCATCACTCTTGGGACAGCGGTGCTGGCAGAGCAGTTGTCGAGGATCGTCAGGACATCGGCTGAGGCAGATAGCAAAGGTGCTTCTGCTGCATCCCAACTGACCTCACCTAGAGAGGTCTGGCGCAGTTCTGAAGGTGCGTTGCGTATGCTGGTCTTGTCCGCAATCATGGAAAGTCGCTCTGAGTTTTCATAAGACCTCTTTCTTTTCAATCGATTGGCTTGGCCTCTCTCAGTTTCCAACCCGTGGCCAGTGTAGTAAACTATCAGAAGGCTGTTCGGATCGTTGTGGGCAGAGACGTGTCTCAAAACAGCCTGGTCTAACGAGTATTGGGGATTCTCATCTTCCATGGAGAGCTTGACGTCGTTGCATCCGAAGCCGTATCTTTCGAACACATGCCGCAACTGCTCAACCTGCCAGTCGTTAGTATGGACTACGTTCGTCTTGTCTGAAACAATTTACCTCTGCGTTTTTGGCGGCGTCGTCGTCATTCGTCCCATCCCAGCGCAGTATCAGTACTTCCACCTTCTCATAACCACCAGGGATCTCGGGTTTCTTCTCTCGAATGTTCTCAAACAGGGCCCGTCGATCGAACACTGAGTTCTTTTCTTGATAATAAAGATAGTCGCTGTAAGGGGTCGTTTGTGATGCGTTCGACATTGCATTCGTGGCATTTGCAGAAATGATAGAGTGATCCTTCGCGTCTAGTTCTTGACGAGTGTCTGGAACCTGCTCGTCGGACGTACCATTGTCCGATATAGAATGCAAATCAGTTTTCTGGATACCGTCCTTCTGCAGGTCCGGGAATACATGACGTGCAGCCATGACATATGCGAAACCAGTGTCCTCACAACCAGCCACTATGTGACCATAGAGTTCGCCAGTAGCTGCATCAGTTACAGCCGAGCCACAGTCGCCATCTGCGAGACGACCGTCCAGCCGGATTGAGTAGACTTCTTGAAAGGATGTCCCGTGTGGGGGACGATAGTCAGATAGCGTACTGAACATGGTGCCTGTCATCTTCCCGCCAGAGGTGGTGTGGGTGAGCACGAATGCACCCCCGGTATTGCAGCGTGCCACCGGCATGGTGCTCAGATCTTCCCGATCTGTAGCTAAGAAGGCGGCAAGGTCGGAATCGCTGCTACCATTGACAGCTATAAGAGCCCAGTCCTTGTCTGTGGACCACCGTGACAAAACACCAAATGGTTGAAGAGAAGCCAAACATGGTTCTTTCGTTTCCTGTTCCGACAACGTTGGTTGCGTTTGCATTTCGTCGGCTGTTGCTTCGATGAAATCAATCATAGAACGAAGAATCGTTGAGTCCTCATTTGCCTGGTGTGGTGGCATTTCAAGCTCTGCTCCGATTGACTGAGATGAGGCCCCATGTGTTGGGCCATGATGCACTGTCACACCCCCGATACCCGGCAACGCACTCGAGCCGAAGCTAGACAGAGAATAGTCGTCGCCTTCTTCGCTGGCGTGTAGAGAGCAGGATTCGGATTCCATCGATTCACCGGAGGACGACCAGGCATCATCCTCCTGCACTCGGCACAATTCTGTCACAGAATTGTCAATCGTCTCATTTCGGTTCACGATCGGATCCCCGTCATCGCTGTCCATCTCGAACTCATCATCGCTGTCAATTTCGGACTCATCATCAGACTCGTCGGTGGTGTCTTCTGGTGTGTTGTTTCTATCAAAGAAAGCATGCGCGGCAGTAAGATAGAACATCTGCCCGTGTACACGAACGAGATTTGCAGTCGCGACGCGTAGAGAAGGGCCGTGGGGAATGTAAACAGTCATACCCTCTGACCGAAGTGGTTTTGAGGTGTCGTAGAACACTTGAGTGACAGGTTCATGTTTTTGAACATAGGCGTTGCTCTCCCGCCCTAAAGCAAGTGTTTTCAGCCTTCCGAGGCCCCAAAGAGGATCCTTGGAATGATGGTCGGTCTTCCAACCCGGATGTTGATTGAGCATACCAGACTTTCGTATCGTGTTGTGTGCGTCCATTCGAGGGCCCCTATTTTGGGAGATGAAGAGCACTGTTGGTACAGCGGAGGACAATCGGTTACCAACCATATACGCGGTCATGACTATGAGGTCTCGAGGCGATATATATTGGAAGAGGCCATCCAGTTGTTGCAGGATCTCGGGTTTGATCTTGGAAAGGAAGTAGTTTCGGTCAGTTTCGTCCAATTCCCAGCAACTCTTTTGACCAAAAGATCCAACGGCTTGTGACACCGATTTTGCATGTGGAGTGGTCGTTGTGGGGGCTACTTCGTCAACCGAAGAGGAAGTAGGGTAAGCCGTCATGATCTTCGCGCGTTGGTCGATGGGCAGTATAGAGCAGGACTCCAATGACTGTGCACTTTGCCAGGTCATTGCAAGAGATGAGCGAACGGGAGGAGGCTTTTGAGAGCAGCAGAGTTGTACAAGTCCGACTCGCGTGTCGGAGTCCCTCGAGTGGCAGTGTTGAACTGCGAGTGGCGCAGCCCCAGCTCTCTATAATAGCCGGGCGCTTAACAAGGTGCAGTGTAACATTAATTTGCCAACAGCAGCTGCAGAACTTGGTACCGAAACCTGTTTTGTTGCCGAAGAACTCATGTGCTGCGCCTCGCTTCTACGGATCCAATGAACGCAAGTCGCCCAGCCAGGGACTGACTGGTCACTTGCAATCTCGGTTACTAGCCATAGGTTTGATTGCTGTATCAAAATGGCTGAGTCGGGCTTTGCAAAACACTGCCACTATTCGGTCTATAGCTTTTGCAAATAATGGCTGCCTGATGTCTGCCTGAAGATCAGCATAGTCTTTCGTCTTATCTTTGTATACTTCGGAGTCTCCATTACGAGATCCCAGGCTTTTGTCAGTATTTCGATTAGCTATGAAGGAACTCGACGAGCCTCTGAATCTTTCTCCAATCCACGTTCGGACCAAGAATGCGATCAAAGGATCTTTTTGGCCACCAACGAACCTACCTGTGTACCAACAAGACACTCTGGACTGGGAATGTTATTTCAAGTACTATGACAGGCAATGTCAAACCGCATTGGTCGATCGAGGGCGACTCGTCATGGCCAAAACGCACCAGGATATCCTCAACCTGATACACCGTTTCGAAAGTGGCTTTTCTCGAGAGTCCATCAGAGAAGAACTGAGATTAAAGATAACTGCACCGGGTCGCCCTAACGAGGACGAGATTTTAGATGGTGCTGTTGACCTGGCAGCTCGGCTGTATACAATGGTCAATGTCGCGGTAGATACCCGAATGATCTCCGAACAAACGCGTTTGAAGTGGACAGCAGGTAGCTTGAAGGAAGCTTTGCAAGTCCATTTCAAAGAGCCCCAGATCTTAGGTCATTTTGGTCTGAGACTCGACCCTATGTTTACAGGATGCAACCTAGAACGTATTGCGGGCATTCGGATTGTACCAACCGACAACCTAGCAGATCATCTGAGAATGATGGATCGAGACGGGACAATTGCTGTGTTCCACAACGTATCATTCCTCAGACGACACGTGAGGTATGTACATATGTACTGCATTATTCGCAATCCCATAGACTGACAGTCCGGGTAGCACCGTGTTGCCTGATGAGCTCGTGGCTGAAACACTCCAGACGCTTTCCCTCCTCTTTCCCTCAAACGACCAACAGACGCAAAGGTGGCTGAAAAAGCGGACCAATTCTCTAGGTTTAGACAAAGCACTGTCTTTGTGTGCGCCACTGAAACCGCAAGACCGACAGTTCGAGAGGTTCACTTTCTGGTACGACCGACTCGTCATATTGAAACAGGCTTTCGATCAGTCTCGACCTTCAACAATATCTCAATGGTGGCATGATCGTCGTAATGGAGTTCAATGGTACACCTTTTGGGTTGCAATGACAGTCTTGTTCTTGACGATCTTCTTTGGGCTAGTGCAAAGCATCGAAGGGGCATTACAGGTCTACAAGGCTTTTCATCCTACATGACGTTTGCGAATATGATCCGAAGAGCAGAACGACAGAATACTATAGCTTTTCGTTTGGTGACAGCTGCTATAGCGGACCAAAGCCGATCGAATGGGGAGCGGGAAAGCCTGGTCCTCGTAGCAAAGGTGATTCGGTGGCTATCTGAGCGTCCTCGCCGTCTTCTGATTCCTGTCAAGCGTTTTCTTCCTCTGTTTGACCATGTACGTGAACATTGTATAGGCACCTTCTGTGTTTAGTAGATTGTATGAGAAAGGTTTTGCTAGTAAATGACCTACCTGGAACATACAGCGCCAGCAAGAAGTAGAACACCGGCGGAAACACAGGGCTGACCTTGCCGACGGGGCCGATGCTTTTGTACATCAACCACCACTCCGCCCCAATCCCGATTGGATAGAGAGGATAAAACATGGAATATCTGCCGTTGTCAGCCTGAGCCTGCGATGCGTGCGTGTGCCATCAACTTACCTGAGCCAAACAAGAACCTGGGGCGCCTTCCCATGGAGATTCAGAGCAAGGTAAAAGTAGCGGATCGCGTCAGCAACCGACCAAGCAAGCACAAGCACGAAGAAGGCGTGGGATGCGGCTGTACTTGCAGGGAAGCTATACCAGATCATCCAAACCTGGATCACGCGCGTCAAGACCTGGATGGCCGTAGTGCTGACAGGCGACTTGACCAGACCTGCAATGATCAGCATTCATAGTTTATACGATCCGTGAATGTGCTTACCAACGGCCGCGTGCACGACCTCAATGAGCGTAAAAGTCTGGATCCAACGTGTGCGAGGTTCAACCGCTTCAAACAAGACAAACCTGCCTTCCTGAGCATGACTGATCGCGCTGGTGCCTACTGAAACCCAAAGTGCAGCGAAGAGTAGGTTGTACACAGTCAAGTACAAGATACGAGGCTGCGACCACGAAGATGCCGAGCCGCGCGCATCGTGATGCTTTGTTTTTTTGTCGCGGACCATATTGATCTGGATGGACTGAGACGCTCCGCTGTGGTATTTGGGATGGGCAAATGTTGACGAAAATTCGAGGTCTTGGTGTTTTCACGGAGTCAGGTCGGAACTGGCACATGTACCGAGGCTAGGATTCCTCCGCTTGCTTGCATCCTTCTCTTGGTGAGTTCGCAGATCAATGATGCTCGACAACACCTGCAGCTGAAGCTGTGCAAGGACAAGCTGCGGTCATCAATGCCATCGGCGTTTTCGTTGCAGGAGTATTGCTTTTCAATTTTCAGTCGCTTCCATCTGGGTTCAGCCGTCCATGGGAACCGCCCGTAACTCTTGAGGTAATATGGGGCTGTCCTCGATGATCGGGATGAGATTAGATCACGAAGGAAGGTTGATGGCGCTGCGAGGCATGATGTTACACGAAGAGCAATCGCGCGACAGTGACGCGCTAGTGACGCGCTGGAAGCGGGGCAGAGAAGGTGCCGTCTGCCGTCCATCACCACGAATCGCGACGTAACATGTTTGGAAACTCGGAAAATTGGCATTTCGAGGTGAATCGTCAAATTATCGCTACCGATATCATACAAGTTCCTGTGGAGATTATGTGGGAATCGAGCAGCAAAGGTCATCGCAACCTAGTCACGCGTGATGCGTCTATTCAGTGATCCTCTGTTCCTGTCCGCGTAACGCATTTCATTCGCCGGTTTGTAACGACCATCTCTTCAATCTTTCCGCCATCTTCCGTTACGACCATGACCTCTGCGAGGAGTCTCACCACTGCCTCTCTGAACCTGTTGATGATTACCTCACCCGGTTGGCTCACGAGAAGCGTTACAACCTAAAGGGCGCTGTTTCACTGTACTCGCTGGTTCTTGAACGGTCTATCTTCTAATCCTTCCTGGTCCTCGGCATCGTATCTGCGCTTATGTCCAGTCGCATGCGGCTCTGAAGATGCAACTGCATTGGCAGGAAGAGCTGAGATTTCCGGATCCTTAATTTGGATTGAACCTTCAACCGCTGGCGGCGGTTGAGCGAGAACCTTCAATTCATCGGCTTGCTTGATCTCGGGCGTGTATTCCAATCCAGCTGGCGCAACTAAATAGTCGTCCTGGTGCTTGTGGATGCAGTATGGGCCCTTCGGACAGGTCTCTCGCAGATTTCCGTCCGCGCACATCACACCCTCTGCCTCGTGTGAGAACCAGCAGGCATTTCCATTTAAGCAACCTGCGGGTCGGTTAATCATACTGCAAAGTCTCGGCGGCTTGCCAGCATTTACTGTCCGAGTGCGATCAGCACCACCGTGGTCAAATGTACAGCGAGCCCTGTAGCACTTGGCTCCAAACCTGCACGCCTTGAGTTTGGCAGCTGCAGTGATTTTGAGAGCAAGGGTATAATTAAATCCGTTTGCCCAAAAGTGGAGATCTAGATTGTCGCCTGGGAAGCTTAAACCTAGAGATAATGAAAATACCGGATCGGCTAGCAAATCTTGCAAGGTCTTGACGAGGGAAGCAGCCTGTGGCGTCTTCGTTATAGACAAAGTAAGTGCGCCTACACCTTGGTTGTGGTTAGTGGCTTTTTTCTCGTCTGCGTCTTTGTAGCTGGCTTCCTGAGCCAACTCAGGATGTGTCCTAAGCTCTGGGTGGATGTCGAGTTGAGTTTCTTCTGTCGCTTCTACAGTTGGGCCATTTCTGTCTTCGCCATCCTCGGCATCAATGTCAGAGTCGTCGTAGTCAACCAGATCCTCTTCTTCACCTCTATAGAGACCCAGACAGGCCAAAGTCTTATCAAACACGGCAGATTGGGGCATGCTGAGGTGGGATATCGCGCGCGTTCGATATGAGATAGGCTTCCAAACAGACGCTGAAGTGTGATTCGATGCAAACAAGCGTTGATGCACGAACAAGATAATCAGAGAGAAGTTTGCCTGATACTTTACATTCAATATCTCTCAGTCCCTCTTTGATGGTCATAAGCTGAGTCCCATGTGGCACCGTCAGCGTATTATCAACAAAATAGCATCGGGTTGAAAGCCTGGATGTGTCTTTGTTTATTCTGTCAATGTCTCTGTACGTCTCGACAAAGACCAGACAACTCTTTCTCGTTGCACAGAGAATAAATAACAGCACTCACTCCGAGAGAGTAATGCATTCCCGTCACTGGACATCAATTCGCATCCTAGGTGCTTGCCCGCAACGTAAAAAGAGCTACACTCCAAAATCGGATCCGCGCAGTTAAAGCCTTGAATTCTCCGTTGCGCTGTACTTGCCATGCGTTGCACTCGCGAAACGTGCACTCGTGACTGGGCAGGTCCGTGCTGGGTTGAAACAACGGTGAATGGTGGGTTTGAAACCTGACAGCTGACTTGCATGAACGATTGCAGTGTTTGACACCGCGGCTGGGCCCTCGCTTGGAAGGCTCCCCCCACCAAACTATGCGGACACATGTTCTGTGTGCCCAATAAATCACGTACAGTGAGCAGATCCATGCACTTCACTCTTTTAGCCTTGTACCCGCGCTAGGCTAGTACCAATGCACACGGCTCTCAGGAGAGCGCAGATCCCTGGCAAAGGACACCAAAACTCTCAGTATAGACCATAATAGCGCCGCGGCAAAGAACCGACGCCTAAACGGAGTGTTTCTGACAGTTATCGATAGATTGCACAGCTATGGAATCGCTACAACATCAGTGCAACAGAGGAATATATAATGGTGGGATAGTTCCAATCTCAATATCATCATCAGCTCGATCATCTCATATTCCAATACCGGTCTGCGACTGTTCCGATACTTTTCACTTCAAAACGGCCAGCTGGACTGCACCCACTTTCTCACTATTGTCTGATCATATATTTAAGATGCGCTTCACTACCACTACCGCAACCGTTTTCCTCAGTTTGCTTGCATCCGCCGCAGCTGCTCCTGTGACTTTGGATCAGCGGGGTGACCTTCGCGCACCAACTGTACGCCATTTGACTCATGCTCCTGGACTGAGGGTTGCTGCACTTGCAGAAGGCCTGCAGTGGAAGCGTACACGGGAAAACCAGACAGATAGCAGCAGCGGAAGCAAAAAATCTGGTAGCAGTTCGAGTGACAAAGGAAAGGGAGATAAAGACGAGGCAAAAGACGCAAAAGACAAAGAGGAGGAGAAAAAGAAAGCGGAAAAAGACAAAGCTGGTTCAGATGATTCGAGTAACTCTGACAGCTCCAGTGAGGGTTCCAAAAGTCCAAGTGCCAACACTGGAAGTGGCACCGACAGTAGCAGCGATTCCTCGAACAGCTCCGGGTCCAGCAGTGACACTGCCTCATCGGACACTGCCTCATCGGACACTGGGAGCAAACCATCAGCCTCAGTAGAGGGAGGTAGCTCCAGCTCGGCTAGTGACAGCAGTCAGCCATCTCCGGGGAGCAATGGTGACTCATCCAGCAGCGGCACTTCGTCTTCGAGCAACAGCGACACTTCCCCAAAAAGCGGAAACAGCCAAGGATCCTCGGTGAAAGGTGGTTCAAGCTCGGGCAGCAGTACCAGCCAGTCGAGTTCCGGGGACGATGATAAGAAGTCCTCAAGCAGTACTAGCAGCAGTGACTCTACATCCAGCAATAGCTCGGGAGGGGCTGTTAAGGATCCATCCAAGGGCTCGCCCAAAGCAGACAGTGGGGAGACCTCAAGCAGCGCTGCTAAGGACTCACCTAAGGCCTCACCCAAGGCCTCACCCAAAGCAGACAGTGGGGAGACCTCAAGCAGCGCTGCTAAGGACTCACCTAAGGCCTCACCCAAGGCCTCACCCGAGACAGATGGCGGCAAGACCTCAAGCAGCGCTGCTAAGGACTCACCTAAGGCCTCACCCAAGGCCTCGCCCAAGACAGATGGCGGCAAGACCTCAAGCAGCACTGCTAAGGACTCACCTAAGGACTCACCCAAGGCCTCGCCCAAGACAGATGGCGGCAAGACATCAAGCAGCGCTGCTAAGGACTCACCCAAGACCTCACCCAAGGCATCGCCCAAGACAGATAGCGGCAAGACCTCCAGCAGCACTGCTAAGGACTCACCCAAGGCCTCACCCAAGGCCTCGCCCAAGAAAGACAGCGGCAAGACCTCACCTAAGGCCTCACCCAAGACTGACAGCGACAAAGCCTCAAGCAGCGCTGCTAAGGACTCATCTAAGGCCTCACCTAAGAAGGACAGCAGCAAGGGCTCAACCAGCGCTGCTAAGGACTCATCTAAGGCCTCACCCAAGAAGGACAGCAGCAAGGCTTCACCCAAGAAGGACAGCAGCAAGGCCTCACCTAAGGCCTCACCCAAGACTGACAGCGACAAGGCCTCAAGCAGCGCTGCTAAGGACTCATCTAAGGCCTCACCCAAGAAGGACAGCAGCAAGGCTTCACCCAAGAAGGACAGCAGCAAGGCTTCACCCAAGAAGGACAGCAGCAAGGGCTCAAGCAGCGCTGCTAAGGATTCATCCAAGGCTTCACCCAAAAAAGACGGCAGCAACAGCTCAAGCGGCGCTAAGAAAGAATCATCGAAAGAAACAACCAAGGCATCCTCTAAAGATGCATCTAAGGGGTCATCTAAGGATGCGTCCAAGGCTTCGTCCAAGGGTTCATCAAAAGACTCATCCAAGGACGCATCTAAGAAGAGCGGCGCAAAGAAAGACTCGTCTAAAGCCTCATCCAAAGACGCATCTAAGGCCTCATCCAAGGACGCGAAGAAAGACGCATCAAAGGCATCATCTAAGGATGCATCAAAGGCCTCATCCAAGGGCGCGAAGAAAGACGCATCAAAGGCGTCATCTAAGGATGCATCAAAGGCCTCATCCAAGGGCGCGAAGAAAGACGCATCAAAGGCGTCATCTAAGGATGCATCAAAGGCCTCATCCAAGGACGCATCCAAGAAGGAAAGCAACAAGGCCAGCGCGAAAAAGGACCAACCCAAGAAGGACAGCAGCAAGAGTAGCGCGAAGAAAGACTCGTCCAAAGCTTCATCTAAGGACGCATCCAAGGCCTCATCCAAGGGCGCGAAAAAAGACTCGCCTGAGTCCTCATCTAAAGAAGCACCTAAGAAAGAGAGCAACAAAAGCAGCACAAAAACAGAAAAGCCGAAGAAGGACAGCAGCAAAAGTAGCGCGAAAAAAGGCTCGTCTAAGAGAGACAGCAGCGATGGATCTGAGAAGCGCGCATTCGAAATTCGAGGTGCGATGAGACAGGTTTAGGCTTTCATAGTCACGAAATGGCTGTATTGGCCGCAATAGAAGGGCAAGGAAGGCATTGAAGCGGCAAAGGAAGATTAGAGGATGAATTCCCATTATAGTATACCCTAGAGATATTCAACAGACATAGTTTAGACATAGTTTAGAATTATTGATCATCACCTACCAAAATGTGCTCCTTGGACAGCGGAACATTCGACTGTGATTTGTGTACTCTTTGAATCGAATTCCCGGGTCAGCGTGTTAGTACTGTTCGCGGAAGCTCGTACAATGCAAGCATCAGGCGTTGCGCAGCAAAGTGCTTCGTTGAGTGAGAGACGAGCGAGTGGATATCGAGTCTAGTAATGCAAACATGAAATCCACAAGTGGAGATATTGATGCTTTGACGGTACTGTTCATACAAGGAAAGCTGTTGGGAGCATAGTTTGGGTTGGTGGTGATGAAAACAGTCTCGATTCCATCGAATGTCCGTTTCTGTGAGATACATGAAGCAGTCGTGATCGAGAATTCACGCGATAGAGTGCTTGCGCCGCTGACGTGCTGTGGGTGACAGAAAGAGGAAGGTGCCTGACCTGACGCTCGCGGAAGGTGGAACCTCCGTCTGTGCGACGCAAGTGCCGACCACAACCCAACGTTCACCATCTCCAGCACAGAAAATCTCTGCGTATGCCAATCACCTTGCGTAGGCAAGCAAAGTGGCACTCGATACCGGCCAAGTGGTTCAATAACTTCACTTCGCCGATATTGTTATCACCCTCCGTTTCGAGCATGTACCCACTCCCAGTGCTTTTTGGAGCCCAAACCACACCCTCAGCACCGCAATAGGTTTCTTCTTCTGAGATGACCTCCCGCCCATGCATCCTAATCGCGCATATTTGAGTGGCCATCTTGTCCACTAGGCCACGTCACTTGACCGAAAAAACAACATCTCCCAACTGACACACTTCACGCTTGTCTTCTGGCCGGCCACCTACACGACCAGGGTTCGAACATTCAGGTACAGGCTTGACTCGATTTTCTCAAATCTTTTCCGGAATAGGAGATAGGAGCGGATGATCTGCACGTCAACCCCGTGGATGTTCACACCCGGATACCGCTCCGGTACTAGTGCAGGCCCAATACGCGGGGAACACGCCCACGCGCGTGGGTGACCGCGGTGCCGCGGCACTTCTCGAACTGTCGATAAAATCGGTCTTACCCTTTGGGGACTTGGGTGCGACTCGCCATCCTAAGATGTCACCTTCAGATTTGAAATCGGAAATGATCGACACAAAGTGTGGTGGAAGAAGGACGTTGCCGTCTGTCAGCTTCTCTCCAGGTCTGTTCATTGGATGAACATGCAACTCTACCCACAACGTCCACCACTAATAGAAACGCCGAGCGGGAAACGAACGGGAGATGAACATGATGTACCAGATTGACGTGATCTATCACTATGGATAAGTGAGCATATAAGACATGGAGGCCTCTACAAGTGACCAGCAGGCCTTACTATCTCAAGCTTTCCTTTCTTCACTACCACCATGAAGTTCACATCACAGCTTTTCGTAGCTGGCCTGGCACCCTTTGCCCATGCCTTTCCTGCCATGATATACGAGGCAGCGGCCGCGGACCCTGCTCTTGAAGCTCGTGCTAAGGAGCTGGCTAAGATGCTTGAGGCTCGTCAGGCTGGTGCAGGCGCTGCTACAGCCCTCTTTGAGCCCATCAACACGTTCAACGCACAGAAGCAATACATCAACATCGAAGCAGGCAGCGGTCACGAGTACGTGCCTCCTGGTTCTGGGGATCTCAGAGGGCCCTGTCCAGGATTGAACGCATTTGCGAACCACAGTAAGACAACTCAAGGGAATGCAATTCGAAGAGCACTGACCATATGTAGACTTCATCCCACACAGTGGGTATGCCACAATCCAGCAATACGTCGATGCAACCATGAAGGTTGTTGGTATGGGACCACAATTGTCGCTGTTTCTCTCCGTACTCGGAGCTGCGATCGACGGCGATCTCTTGTCTTGGTCCATCGGTGGTACGCCGACCATTGCACAGGGTGGTGTTACCGGTGTCTTGGGCAACGGACTCAGCGGCTCACACAACAAGTATGAAGGAGATGCCTCCCCTACAAGACCCGATCTCTACGAGGCTGGCAACAACTACAAGACTGTGACGAGCCAGTTCCAGGACCTCATCAACCATTCGCCTGGTGGGCAGGTCACTCTTGACTCCCTCACGGCTTTCCGCTCGGACCGCTTCGATACCCAGATCCGCAACAACCCTAACTTCTTTAACGGACCCTTCTCAGGTGTACTCGTGCAGCCCGCCGCCTACACCTTCATTTATCGCTTCATGGCGAACCATAGCGCCGAAAACCCAGCTGGTCTGCTCAGCTACGAGACCATTCAGTCCTGGTTTGGTGTGCAGGGCACCAACGGCAACTACAATGCCGTGCAAGGCACCGAGCGCATCCCTAAAAACTGGTACAGGCGTGCTCTTGAGTACCCGTACGAGGTCGACTACTTTCTCGTTGATGTTCTGAACGCTGCCAAGCTCCACCCGAAGTTCCTCGATGTTGGCGGAAATACTGGCAAGACTAACTCCTTCGCTGGTGTCGACGTTGCCAACCTTACAGGCGGACTCTTCAATTCTGCAGACCTTCTCAAGGGCAACAATTTCGGTTGTTTCGTCTACCAGCTTTCAGCACAGGCTAAGCCTGACATTCTTCTTGGAGCACTGAACAAGCTCACCGATGCTATTGGCAGCATCATCGGTCCTCTTAGCTGCCCGCAGCTGAAGGCCATCGATACTAAGCTACTGAAGCAGTTCCCCGGCTATAGTCAGAAGCCAGTCTACGGCTAGAAGCATGAACTGGGTTGCGCAACTAGTTATGATTCACGACCAAAAATGCTTCTTAATTTAGTACCGCATTTTCTGGTGAAGTTCTCCTGTACTAGGCTCTATTAGGAAAACGCTAAGGGCCAATTATAACAACACCTCTTTAGTTACTAACTATCTAGCATTATAATAGTATTAATTACAGCTAAAATAGTAACCTTAAAATAGTTATAAATAATTATAGGATTGTTTGTAAGTATAACAGTACCTATATTAGCTGCCCTAGCTTATCTCTATCCTTAGTTGCAACCCACGATTAAGAGCAGGTGCCTTGGCTAAGGGATTAAGGATTAGCCAATACTAGTAGGTTGTGCAGAGGCTAATAGGGGGCTCTAAACATTGTAAGGTATTAAAAATGAGCTACAATAGGGCATATTAATGTTGCTGCAGTACTAATTTACTAGAGAGACGTATCCTAATAAGATTCTAATATCTTAGCATATGCAGAGCCCTGCACTGTTACCTAATTATTACCTAACTGGCTTAGAGGTTTGCCTTAACGAAGCCTAGTACAGGAGAACTTCACCAGAAAATGCGGTAGTTTGTGTTAATGGAAAGTGCCACCATGTACATACAGCCTCTTCATACCATAGTTCTCATGATGCCGAGCTTGCTCTTTCGAAAATACGTCAAATTAACACAGATTGTCACCACCCAGAGTCCTATAGCCCGCACTGTAGAGACCGTATGGTCCTGAAAATGTCCTGGTGGACGTTGGCGTAATTTATGCTCGTATGCCAGAGTCAGTACATATAGGAGAATTCCAGTTTGCACCAAACCGATTTTGAACTGCATTCATGATGTGGGTGATTTTCTGATGACTGTATCCGTAATGTCGTATCAACCAAAGAGCAAGTTGAGGGTCGTGAAGTCAGCAACCAAACTATGACAACATGGCATTCAGAGCACAACCACAGGTGCCAGCTGTATGCAACATGCAAGGGTTAATGTTACACGCAAGACGCATGATCTGGGAAGAAAGAGACATGAACCAATTGTATGCTGACGTTGTACCACGTGTAGGGCTGAGCACACACAGCCTCATCAATTATAGACACAGGCTTCCCATCATGTAGCACTAGTCGACCCTCATAAATGGACAAAGTAAGCAGCAAACACCAAGCATTTTACGCGCAACTCAAGCCTTTTCTTGGTGAACCGCCGACAAAGATACCTAATTGCACTTTCACCGCCGCCATGTACAAAACAGAGACAGGTCAAAAGAAGTTCAGCTTCACGCGGTTCATGTCCAACGCAGTCCCTAACATCGTTGGCGCATCTCAAGACACAGAGCTGTCAAGCCACGAGCAAGATCTCGCCTTCATACATCAGCTGGGCGAACCCGATCCGCTAGTTCTGTCTCCGGAAGTGTTTGCGCATGCCGGCATCACCTCTGCACTCAAAATCTCGACTGCTATCTACAAGGCTCTTCTCAAGAACGGAGTTTTGGAGCAGAACTCACCCATTCTGCATACAGAGAGGATCACGAAGAATTTCGCAAATCAGGTGTCGGGCATCACGAGTCACGCGCAGAAGAAACTCGTTGACTTTCTGTTCTTCTGGGAGGAGGAAGGGCAGCGGTGGAAGAAACTAATCGGAGAGTTGGAAGAGTTGAGGGTTGTTATTGCAGAGGAGAAAGAGAGCGGTGGAAATGTGGGGACGTATGAGAAGCGGCTTGCTGAGGTGGAAGGAGAGATGAGATTGCGACCAAGCTTGAGGTCACAGCATGCGCAACACAACCAGGATCTGCCGGCATATGTTCAGAAATAGGGCTCGTGAGGTGCATTTTGTCAGGTAGCAATTGTTGCGCAACATAGTCGATTGTTTTCAACGCCATAATGGCGATTGCGGACCCAGCCACGCGGCTGCGAAAAAGTGCCAGCAAGGTGCAAGCGTAATTTTTGCTGTTCGAGCTTGTCCGCTTCCAGCTAGTGCTGATTAAATTGCACTTCCCAAGCTTTTGCACATTCGCGCGCGGGGACTCTCAGCGACACCGATGCTGTTACCCCCTGCGATGTATTGTTTGGTTAATTGGCGATCATAACTGCCTCATCATTGCATTTGAGCGCCGTTAGTAGCAAGTTTAAGAAGTCGATTGATACGGGAGCAGCCCTGAACGCCACTTCCCACCTTGTGGCTGCATCTGTTCGTCAGAATCGCAATCATGACAAAAGACTGGGATGCGGTTCAGGATGAAATCAAAGAGTTATCGTTCAATCAGAAGAAGCCGTTAGGGGAGGTCAAGGAGTTGATGGAGACTAAATACAAGTTCAGAGCTTCGTAAGCCTCTACGCTGCATAAGATTTTGCACTTTCTCATGTCAGCGTAGGACGAGAGCGTACCGCATGAAGCTTAAAGAATGGGGTTTCATGCGCCACAAAGGCCACAGGACGCATCTAGGTCGACCAGAAGCCCGCCGTCCTGGCCGTGGGCAGAATGATGAAGAGCCGGCATCTTCATCGGCGACAGCTGAGCCCATGTCAATTGAGCCCGAGTCATTGGAGCATCGGACAAAGACCGGTGGATGGCAAATCGTTACTGGAGATGAGCTTGCAACTGCTGAGCCCACCTTCATGGGGCTGCTCAGCCAGGCCACAAAGTAGGTGGTCTTACAAGAGCTGCACTTCGCAAAAACTGACCTGATTAGCCTTCAACCGTCGATTGATATACCAGAATGGATGCAAGATCCTCCAGTTATGTCTGACACACTTCTGAAAATGCTTGGTTGCGTGCTCGATAACGAGTGCGAGAAGCTCGAGAAGCTACTCATGGAAAAAACGAACGAAGTGAACGAGCCTATCGGACTGCCGTTCGAACCGGATGCGAGTTGCTTTTCCAATCACCCAGCATTGAGCCAGATGGTAGTTATGCAGCACCCTCATCAGACGCTACTGGATATCGCATGTGGGATGCCAAACGGACCTGTTGTCTGGGTTCTTCTGTCGTACGGCGCTAAAGGCTCGACGCATCCTTTAGGGACAGATCTTGCACTCCATAACGCCATCAAGAATGGGCGGCATTATACTGTGCAAGCACTTCTCATACCCGGTCGGTCAGATGTCAATGGACTACCCGAGAAACGCTGGAAGCCGCTATTGCAAGCTGTGTTCTGGACTGGCCCCGAGGTTGTCAACATACTGCTGAAGCGAGGTGCGAGAGTTGATGATGCCGGCCCTTCCCCAACCAGCTCGGGGCTGCACACTGCGTTACAGCTGTGTTTGGAACGCAGGTCTCGTGAGTATGGCGACGAGGCAGTCAGGTCCAAATGCAACGATGTCTTGAAGCTGTTGCTCAACGCTGGAGCCAGCATTCATGTTCCGCCACCAGAAGGATCATCTGCATCCCCTTTTGAGATGTTCATACAGCCTTGGCAGGGCCGTGACCACTGGAGCATGAAGCTGAGCTGGGCAGAGATTGAATGCCTGGGGAAGTTTGTCGAGAAGGGGGCGGACCTTAGTGCAAAGTTCTGTGGTAGTCCTTGTGCAGCAGGGTCCAGCGACACTTTTGTTCACCAAGTCCTCTGGCATTCTCCTCCTTGTGTTTCACGGCAAATGGTGGACAACTTCTCTGCAACCGCTCCAGCTAGTGGCACAAGTATACTCCATGAGGTAGTTGGTGTTTGCGAAGATGTAAAGAGGCATGTGGCAGAGACCCTGCAAGATATCGGGATACTCTTGGAACGAGGCGTTGATCCTAATGCACTCGACAGCTTTGGCATGACACCACTAAGAAGATGCATTGAGCAAAGTATGCCTAGCGACGTCGCAGCGCTGACGCAAAAGCTGCTCGATGGCGGTGCGGATCCCGAGTGTGAAGACGTCGACGGTCTCCAGCCATATGCTGTGGCTGCACTTAGTCTCAAGGAACCTCTGCGTCTAGAGGTACTTCAAGCTATGCTTTCAAAGATGTGCGGGCGTTACAGTAAAACGAGAGGAGCCTTCACCTACAGATGGAAGCATGGACTTTTCCCAATCCCCGAGAGGCCATCCCACCGGCAAGTCGAATCCTGCACTGGACCCAAAAGCGAGTTGAGGCTCTCCATGCAAGACATGGTTCCCGTTGATGTTCAGCCAGCTTTCCAGCGTGCGTACTTTGCAGTTATGAGTGGTCGGCTGCTAGAGAACATCACAAAAGGAGCGATGTCCAACAAAATCACCGAAAAGGACCGTTGGGCTCTGATGTCAGTGTTAGCGCTACGGAAGGCAGCTGCACTACCGGAATACCAATTCAATCAAACAATAGTGGTGGCCCTACTCGACTTCCCGAGCATATCTGCGACAGATCTGAGTCTTGACAATGCGACTCCGCGGCTGCATGACGACGCAGGTTCTGAGAGTACTACTCCCCAGCAGTCGCTTTCCACGGACTCCAACACGATGAACGTCGCTCCAGCCTACCCTCCTTTTCAACTGAACACAGACAGCTCATCCACACTACGTCGCCCATCCCTGTCGTCTAGACCATCTCACAGCTCGAACATCAGTAACGATGCTTTTGTGGGCGACACCACACAGATCCGCTGGCTTGATCCGGAGGCGAAACGAGCGCCTGACGACAATGCGAAGACTGCTGCGTATGTGCTCCAGTACAAGTGCGGAATATGTGCCGACGATCGCCTCTTGACGAAGACAGAACTGCAGAAGCACGAAGTTGAACATGCACACGCCGTGGAGTGCGATGGTGTAGGCTGCACGCGACGATTTTGCAAGGAGACAAGGCCGAGTAGAGAGAAAGAGATTGGATGTCAAGACCATCTGTTTGCAGGCAACATTTGATTCATAACACTCCCGTCTTGGACCGATCAAGATCTTCGCTTCTTTGAGCTTCTGAAGCAGCAAACACAGATGGTTAGTCCCACTCCACATTGCTTCTGAGCCGAAGCAGAGACGTGTTGTACGAACCATCACATGTTCATCCGCTCTCGGTAATCTGAATTGTGGCCTGGCTGGTCAATGAGAAAGTGTCGAAAGGCAGAGTGGTAGAAGACCAGACTTCGACAGTGAGAAACTCCAATCGCGGATACGGAGAATTGGCATCCGAGTACAGGCAACCCCTACCAACAACATTTTACACCAGTACGTGGCTGTGTCGAGATCCTGTATCCATAGTTTTCGTATAAATCACAAGCAAGGACGCGTCAGGACGCGTCAAGCCGGAGGGAGCAGGTGCTGGGCCAACAGATGCATGTGCGGCATCACACTCTGCCCTTACGGTTCATGCAGGGCAGCTGCAGACGAGAACGTCCAAAGAAGGTTGCCGCCAGCGTGTGTACGACGTCTTGGCGATTCAAATAGCATCGTCGTGTGGAGGAGGAGCTGTCAGGCCCTCATCCCGTGGGGCTCACACGCGGCCAAGCACGCTAGTGGCCATCTGATAAAAATTCTGCAACGGATCTGATAACCCGATCGTACGGAACCAATCGCATCTCCAGTCCACCACGCCGTTTCGTCAAACGACAGAGTGGATGCTGGTGCTGCCGAAACGCAATTTGTGGACTGATTCCATCCGAAGAGCCGATGACCGATACCGGTGGAAAGCGGTCTGAGCGTGCTGCGCGATAAAACGCCGAAGGAATCCGACCTTTGATCTTATCAGATCATCTCAGCTTTCCTCCGTCCTACCTACATCCACTTACCCCTCGCACCGTTATCAGATCAAATTTGCCTACCATGAGGATGCCCAACCTTGCTGATACTCTTGGCGGCATGTCGCTGTCGTCGCCGCATCGCATACTTGTTGTTGGCTGCGCATACGGAGGTGTCTCAGCAATTGTCAACCTCCTCGAGTACTCAAACGGAAAGGGGAGACAGAGCGTATACCCAGGACCCGACTTCAAGGGTGCGAACAGCAGGCGAGGCGTCGAAGTCACCGTTATCGACGAGCGCGATGGATACTGTGCGTGATTAATTTCTTAGCCCCACTAACCGAGGCGTCAAGAATTTGGTCTTGTCCTCGTCTCTTCGCGGCACTTCTTGTACTGACAGGGGTATATTGCAGTCCACTCGGTGGGTGCTCCACTTGCTCATGTGGCGCCAAAGTACACAAGTCACATGTGGAAGCGCTTCTCGCATCTGAACGAGCTGAAGCAGCCCAACTTGACATTCAAGCATGGCTCAGTCAAGAGCATCAACCCGGAAGCCAAGATTGCTGAGTGGTCTGACCGCAACGGCAAGACTCAGCAGCAGGCGTACGACTATCTCATTGTAGCAACAGGGCTGAAGAGGCACTGGCCTGCGGTACCAAAGTCTGGCAGCTACGAAGAGTACCTGAGAGATGGCAAGAGCTTTATTGAGAAGATCACCGGCGGCGACGAGTCCAAGCATGAAGGACGGCGAGTGGTAGTCATTGGCGCCGGCGCCGTTGGCATCGAGTTCGCTGGCGAGATCAAGCAGCACTATCCTAAGATCGGCGTTACCCTCGTCCACTCGCGCGACCAAGTCTTGTCCTCGGAGCCGCTGCCAGCAGAGCTTAAGGAGCGCGTAGGGACCATGCTGAAGGAGGAAGGCGTAGACGTTGTGCTGGGGTCAAGAGCTAAGATTGAGGAGTTGTCGAGCGGCAAGTTTGAAGTGACTCTTGCGGATGGCGAGACGATCACAGCAGACTTTGTCATCGACTCGACAAGAAAGGGCATGCCCACCACCGACATCTTGCCCGACGCATGCCTCAATGAGGACAAGGAGATCAAGGTCGACAGCAGCCTGATGTTCAAGGACACAATCCCCAACCACACATCGCACTTCGGGGTTGGCGACGTCATCCAATGGACCGGTATCAAGCGCGCTGGCAGTGCAACGGTAATGGGCCAAGCCGCAGCACAGAACATCTACGCCGCGATCCTAAACTCAGAGCTCCCAGAAACAGCACCCGAGTCCGACCGTCTGGGACAGACCGAGCTTCCCTCGTGGGACGCGGTGATTGGAATTGCAGTCGGCAAGCAGTGCCTTACGTACGACCCTAAGAACGGCATCAAGTACGGCGTCGAGGTCATGCAAAACTACTTTGGCGAAGACCTGGGCTGGGCCGCGAGTCTGAAGTACATGGGTTTGACCGACACCATCGATCCGGTGGAGGTCGAGATTGAGGAGCCGGAGACAACGAAGCTGACGGAAGTTGGTATCAAGCCGGTCAGTATCGCAGCATAGATTGCCGCTGCGTAGTTAGCCATAGCAATTCTCGATTTAACTTTTCGAAATTCTCATACTACAGTAGTTTGTCCAATCTACGCAGTGTTTCAACCTTCCCAGTGGCGTGGGTAACGGGCAAGGTACATGTGGGTCTCACTAGCGTATACTATGTAAGGCTGCACCACATCGCATCATTCACAACCGTAAATATTCCACCTCAAGCTCATCTAAAAATACCAACTTCATACCTACCTACCTACCTAGCAAACCAACTCCCTCAATTCCCCCTCTCACTCTAGGTAACCTCCCAACGCGCAAATGAAACCCACACCACCCTCCCCTCTCATCTCCGAACACGCCGCAACGGGCACCAACACCACCGCAGCCCAAACCCCCCCTCCAAAAAATTCCCGCTTCCCCCTTGGACAGATTTTTTCGCAGCTTGGATCCTGCAGTGAGCCCTGACACGGCTGTAATGACGAGTGCGGATCAGGGCCCGGCGTTCCCCAGTCCCCTGTTCCTGGTTCCGGGGCCGTGCAGGGATGGCGATCGCCTTGTTGCTGGTTGGGACTTGTAGAAGTGTGGAGGTTGGGCGTGCTGGGCTGCGAACTGCTGCGAACGGGGTGGGAATGAATTATGGGTGTAGGGTAGAGTGTTGAAGGATGTGGTATGTGGATGTAGTGGTGTTTAGTAGCCCTCACTTACTTTCTTCCTTTCTCTTCTTAATAAAAATCCACACACCACCGATAACTTCACATTCAACATCTTTCCATCGCTAAACGCAACGCACACACCACATCTCAATCATGAGCGATACAGACTCCAGCACCTCCTCCCTCGACAGAATCGCCCACCTAAAAGCAGAATGCCTCCGTACTTGCCCCTCCCCTCTCCCCAAACCAGCCCAACCAACTAACAAACACCTCCAGGCGAAGCAAGCAACGTCACAGCCCTCAAAGGCCGCAGACTCGTCGTCGTGCTACGGCGGTCCTCGGAAAACGAAGGCGAGTACTATTGTGCGCTCCGCGGACAGAGCGATGGCAGGTATCTCAAGTTGTGGATGGAGAAGCATAAGACGTATCCGTCGCATGTGGAGGCGTTGGAAGCTTATCTGAGGTTTGTGAGGAGGATGAGGAACGGGTGTAGTTTGTTTGGGGCGGTGCCGCAGGGGGGACGGAGGGGGTGAGGTGGAGGTGGATCGAGGAGGCTTTTCTCCTTCTATTCTCCTTGCTGTTTTGGTTTAATTGGGCCACCACTCAGCAAGAGGGATGCATTTGGTCTGTTCTGCACGAGTTGTCGAGTTGGAGGGAAGCCGGCTAAAGGGTTTGGTCAGCGTGCATTTGGCTTGCGAGACGCGAGGCTTGTTGAAGGTCGTCTGTTCAGATAAGACTCTCCAGCACGGGATATTTTCGTGGGCATGTCTGGAACAGAAGCTGGCGATGTAGCGCAGAAGCAGCGAGACGAGTGGGGTTGATGGTGTTCGATGAGAATGCAGAAAGCAGAACGTGTCCATTGGATGGACTCTCTGACAAGCAAGATAGCTGTTATGAGCGTGTGGTTGAAGACAGTCTCGTGCGTAAGATGGATGTAGGAATTTCTGATGGATATTGCCGTTCTCGATCTCGTTGTATTGGCCTTTTACCCTTACCTCATCTCTTATGTCATGATCGTGCAAGTAAGGCATTTTGCTTGATAGTACTTCTGGTGTGTGGATGGGGGTTATCTGTGAGATGACGTCGTATTGTACAGACGAAAGTCAGTGCTCAGACCGTTGAAAATGCAGGAGTGCATGTTCAGGTAGTGGTACAAGTACAGTGTTGGGAGGTTTGGTCCGAGTAAGTAGGTGCACCGCACTAGCGCGCTTTGGTCGAGGGGTGTGGGGCCGTCTTCGCCCTGCAGCTGAAGCTCTAAACCCCCCTCATCACCCCTAGAGGAACGCGATGAAGCAAGACAGCAAACGTAGACGTGGCGCGAGGAGTACCGTGTTGAATGGACATTCGATGATCTCACATGTCACTGCCACGTGCAATGCAGGCGCTGATTGACGCTGGGGCACCAATGCATCGAGGGGCGTTGTCCACAGACATCTCATTATGACGACACGATGCTGGACGCGTCTCTGGGCGGGTGTAGGAGGTATAAGTGGGTTGACGACTGACTGTGAAGAAGCCATTGTAGACAGTACATTTGAGTATACCAGCGTCTAACATCGACCTCACCCAGCAGTACAGTACAGTACAGTACAAAACGATACACCACACCCAGCACCAGCAATAGAGTATATTACACCCAGCAATACAGCATAGGACATTACCATACAGCACACCCAATACCAGCAATAGAACACCATGGACACAATCAAAAAGGCCTTCTCCAGCAACACGTTCGACCCTGACACAGAGATCCCTGACCTGAGCGGCAAGGTTGGTGTGCGCCATTCCACGTGCCGCTACATTCACTGACACGCCCAGGTCTACGTCGTCACGGGTGGCTCAGCAGGCATCGGCTTCGGCATCGTCGCCCATCTCCTCCAGCACAGCGCGCAGAAGATCTACCTCCTCTCGCAGAGCGAACAGCACGCCGCCGAGGCGCAGGACGCGCTCAAGCACTGGGGCGACACCAGCCGCGTCGAGTGGCGGCAGTGCAATCTCGAGTCGTTCCGGCAGACGGACCAGGTCGCACGTGAGCTGGCCAAGGAGCTCGACCGCCTCGACGCCCTCATCTGCAACGCGGGGCTCGGCGTCGGCGTGTACAAGGAGAGCGAGGACGGGCTGGACACGCACATGCAGGTCAATCACTTCGCACAGGCACATCTGATGCTCACCCTCCTGCCCCTCCTGCAGAAGACGCCTGACTCGCGTCTCGTCGCGCAATCGTCAGACCTGCACCGCCCGGCCAGCAGCGACATTCACTTTGCATCGGTGGAGGAGATGAACCAGGACCTCGGCGCCATGCAGCTGTACAACCGCACCAAGCTCGCCCAGGTCGTCTTCCTGCGCGAGCTGCTGCTGCGCATCAAGGCTGGCCAGTATGGCGACGTCACGGGCACCACCGGCCTGCCCTGGATCAACGCCACGCACCCCGGCGGTGTTGTGACCGACCAGCAGGACCAGGCTATCGAGGCATACGGCACCCTCGGCAAGGTCGGCGTGGCTGCAGTGCGACCGCTCATGAAGGACCCCGTCAAGAAGGGCTGCCGTCCTATCCTGTTCGCCTCAACGCATCCAGACATAGTCACCGAGCAGGTGCAGGGCCGCTACATTGTCCCTGACCGCAAGGTCACCGAGCCATCAGACCAGTCCAAGAGCCCCGTGTTGGGACTCAACCTCTGGAAGCTGACTAAGCAGATCCTCGAGCAGAAGATCGGCAACCTGCCCTACACAATGCAGGACGACGAGGTGCATCCGCGACACTTGAAGGAGCAGGGGCTGGTCAATTAGATTAGCCAAGAATTCTTGTATCACAAGCTGAAGATAGACTGACGATCTAATGAACCACGATTGAATCTGCACCTTTTGACCATACATTACCCCTGCGTCATCGTGATGCAGATTTCGTATACTCGCGATTGACGCCTTGCTATCGCAACACCTCTTCGCTTGCCGACGGACAAGCAGCTTATCAACCCGCTCGTGGTAAGCATGTATCTCCAAGGGCGCGCAGCCTCCACCCCGCAACGTCATGCTGTAAAAGTGGGGCACGCAGAGCAAGAGGTGTGATGATCACCAACAACATATAAAATGATTCACGCACCGGACCTGAACAAGCTATCTCCAGCTTGCATCACTCGCCATCAACACTCTGTCACCCAAATCAACATCCCTGCCTACCATGTCAAAACTCACAGACTTTAAACTCCTCTCCTTCGACGCCTACGGTACCCTGATAGACTGGGAGCGCGGCGCCCTCACCGCCCTAGAACCCATGCTATCCAAAAGTAGCCAACCAAACCTCGACCCAAAACACATTCTCCAAACCCTCCATGCCATCGAACCACCCATCGAAAAAGAGCACCCAGACTGGAAATACTCCCAAGTCCTAACCGCCGTGCACCCCAAACTCTGCGCCGAGCTCAACCTCCCCGCCCCAACGTCCCAGGAAAGCGAAGCCTTCGGCGCCAGCGTGGGATCCTGGCCACTATTCCCCGACACCCTGGAAGCCCTCACACGGCTATCCAAACGATACAAACTCGTCATCCTCTCCAACGTAGACAACACCTCCTTCGCCTCCAGCTTCCTCTCCCCATTCCCCTTCGACGCCGTACTCACAGCCCAGGACATCGGCAGCTATAAACCCGATCTCAAGAACTTTGAATACCTCTTGCGCCAAGTGAGGGAGCGCTTTGATCTCGGCAAGCACCAGGTGCTGCATACGGCGCAGTCGCAGTTTCATGATCATCATTCTGCGAGGGAGATGGGGTTGAAGACGTCTTGGATTTATAGACCCGGCGCGGTGATGGGGAATAGGGAGGATCCGGTGTGGGATTGGAAGTTTGACACCTTGGGCGATATGGCTGATGCTGTGGATAAGGAGGTTGAGGAGGGGAAGTGAGGTGACGAGGGTTGTTGTTATGTGTTAGTCATTATTCTTATTTGGTTTGAACAAAGCAGAATAGACTTGAAGAAGATTTCACTCTTGAGGCATTTCATCTACTCGCTCACATCTACATACCACCTCGTATCACCTACTACCTCATCGCCCTTCCAACCCCCCTTCTTCCTTCTGCTCTCCACATACCGTCACTAGAACTATTCGCTAAGTCGCGGAGTAATCCTTCTCAAGTCCGAAGAAGTCTAATCATCCACGCGCCATTCGCAAGCGCATGTGCATGTGTACTCAAACCCACCACTAACCACACCGAGAAACACAACACAGACTCGCCCACTATCCAATTAGTTTAAAAGAAACCACACCACATAAGACGCTTCACATTAGGCAGGATCTACCAACAAGCAAAACCTCACCTGTAAAGATAAATATTACTTCCTCATGCCCCAGCTTCCCATCAATTCAACTTTCAGTATCCTCGTCGTTAACGACTGCATCACCGAACCCAAGCATCCAACCAGCGCATCTAAGTGTAGAAGAATATTTATAGTACTTATCCAATCCCAACCCACACACCTCCAGAGATCTCGCAACAAGACTGAAACCTGAGCTATTCACTTGTCTCATAGGACCTAGCGACTACCTCCTGCTATTCAATGTCTGGCGCTGGGATGTGAATATGCTTTTTGCGTGAGGAATACCGCTGCGGGACTAAGGATGTGGATGTGGATGTGGAGGTGATTAGATTAGTGGGAACATCGCAAATTGCTCGTCCTGCGTAGTAACTGGTTTGACAACTCGGTGCCACGGCTATAGGGTTCTGGGAAACGAAAAGTAGCGTTTGGGAGGGAAATGTGAGGTTCAAGAGACTGACTGGCGTTTATGGCACGGGCGAAACTCTTCACTTCCCTGTTTTCTTTTCTCTAACTGCTTAAGCTGGGTAGGGGTCTTGGATATCTTGCTGCTGCGGGTTGGTGGTTGCGGTGCATGTAGGAACTTGCCTCGCCTGGTGGAAAAGGGATAGTTAATGAATAGATGAAGGTTCAAGGTACGTACCGTGACGACCGAAGGAACGATCGAGGCGGTACAGTGGCATTTCAGATCAGTCCACCTTCTTTGAAGATGGGGATGGGTGACTGAAGCTGGGTCTAGATCCGAGTCACATTATTGCCTTCTTCTTGATGGTAGGGAGTGGAGAGGGGCTAAAGGACGATGTATTGCGGAGAGCCTGTAGCGAGATTGGCTTCAAGATTGGTAGGGACAGATACGGGGAGGACAACCGGCCGAGCTTAAACCCAAGAGGGAACTCCATACAACGATTGTACAACTCCATACGACAATTATACCCCTACTCCCATCGGCGGTAGACGCGTTTCTCGAATACGTCTTTACTACAGATTGCTTAGAGATCTCATCAAGTGTTGAAAGTTGGAGGTCTTACGACGCGCTATCCGCAGTTAGAATCTACTCAGCAGACCTGGCGGAACAGAGAGAGGTATAGTTTGCTTACAGTCTGTTTGCAAAAAGACAGTCTGGATTAGAACATGCAGGTAAAACCATCGGTAAGCAGAGTAGGGTGTGAGTCTTACACGCTAATTGTACTTACTGACAGGCTGGTTAGCGAATGAAATTGTGTCAACCTGAAAAAGAACCGTAGGATCTTAGGAAGCACTTACTAAGGTGGTCTTTCCATGGAAACAGTTTCATTAGCCATTATGAACTCGGGTCCCGTTTCAAGGCAGCGGAAATGATATTCGACTTACCGGCTGTTTGTGGAAATTAGTTAATTAGATACATCAACTATCTCGTAAATACGGATAGGAGGGTGGGAGATACATACAGGCTGGATTTGATTAGCATGGTTGATCCTGAATCTGAAGTTATCTTCCACTTTGAGGGGAGCATCGACTTACGTCCTGTTTGTAATAATTAGCAGAGTGAAACAAGGACTATTTGAACATAAGATTGGGGGTATACTACTTACATACTACAAGCCACAACCATGGGATTAGCATTTAAGCCGAAAACAAGTTGTTAGCGTAGGTATCTACTTACATCCTGTTTAAGTCTTAGCATCGTTTGATAATAACTTTCTAATTAAAGGGTGAAAGAAAATAACGTACATGCTAAAGCCGCCGTAATGGCCTGGTTAGTATGGAAGTCACAACGAACACTACATTCAATGCAGGTATCAACTTACACCCTATCGGCAAAAATAGGCCCGGTTAGCAGATGATTTTGATAAGGGAAAGGGAAGTCGTAAGGACTAACGCACCCTCTAGACACAGACACGGTTAAGTCAGCACACTCAGCTGCTCATGTGTGACATCTTTGGATAAGGCAGGGAATAACTCACGGGCTAAATAACAGATTAGTTTTGTCTAAGCGCACAGCAGCTAAGGGTACACAAGCGTGCAAGGCGAGGACTACTTACTACCTATGTCCAAGAACAAGCAAATTAGTTAGTCACAACAAACCTGTGACGAAAGAGATGATCAAGATAACCTACATCCTGTTCAAATGGAGGCATTTAGTTACGGAGACCAATAATCTAGCAATCTACCTTGTGGACAACTTACGCGTTTCTCGACAGCACTTCCATCGAACTTCTGTTCGTTCATTACCGGTGCGGCTGTAGCAAGTCCGGCTACAAAGAGGGTGACAAAAGTGAAAAAGTTCATATTGCTCTTGAGTACGTCCGTTAAAGTAAATGACGTTACAGGTACAAGTATTCAGGTCCAAAGTCCCGTTGAAGTTCCGGAGGGGATTGCAGCTTATATAGAATAGACAAATGTCGTTTTTGCTCGAAATTCGGCCCGTTGAACTCCTGCCCAAGGGGACGGGCCGAAGATGCAAGAACCGCCCTCCCAATGTTAACCAACGAGAGCAATTGGAGCGGCGGGCTGTCCTTGCTAAGTCCCCTATGCAAAGCCGTAACCATCCGATACGTGGAAGTTGATGGTCAATCACGGCGCAACTCAACAAATTTAAGACTCTGCTCACCAGCCACTCCGGACCCACATAAACTACTTACGCCAGATGCTGAGATGCGGGGAGGGTTTGTCTAATTGGACTCAATAGACTGGAATAAGAGCTAACTTGCACTAAGCATCTACTAATCTTTTAAAAGAGAAATACCCCGGGTGTAGCACACTTGTATTCTAGTCTGTTCAGGCACCCCCTTGTATTGTACTAGTGTTTCGCACCGATAAACCAGAAAACATGTCAAACTAATTACTAATAACACAAATGACATAAGCTTTCAGTCGTTTGATAGGAGAGCTCCAACAATAGGACAATTGGACAATAGGTTGATAAACAGCTATCAGATTTTAGTGTTCTTGCGCTTAGGCTGCAGAGTAGTTAGGTTGGCTAAAAATTAACAGAAGTGGCAACCCCGTTGCCTAATAGGATCACCTAAGGTTTTCCCTTAGATTTTCAATCCCCTGAATTCTAGTAGATTGCTTCACTCGCTTCGCTCGCTTCGCAATAACTTATAAGTAACGTAAGCGGTAAGCAAGTCGCTCGGGCAAGCGAGTCGCTCACCTTTGCCAAGATCACACCTTATTCAACCTTTTATCCAATGTCTTAACAACCTAATCTCAGATTGCTTTCTCGTGAGGATAGAATAGTCCTTGCTATCTAAGCTATGAAATCTAACGCGTCGCTAAGCCAGCAACGCGCTGCTGCTATCTATAACGTTCCTTAAAGGACACTCTCTGACTAACGCGCTAAAACCACCTCACGACGCAATTCCTATCCTAACTTATCCTAGCTTACTAGGGTTAAAGAGGACACAGTTATATAATACATAAGGAAGCTTAACGCGCAAGGCTTTGCCCCTACGCTTAGCTACGTACGTAAAATAGCTAATTAACTGCTAGCTGCCTGTTACAGTAGCCAGGTTAGGGAAAAATAGGCTAGGAACCTTATACGCTAGAAGCCTAAGATTAAGTCTTAGGTAAATAGACAGCGTAATTACTAGAGAGTCCTATACAGCAACCTAGCTATTATTAGCCCCTAGTTTAACCTTGTACGCAACGTTAAAGCTAAGTATAGTATCCTAGACAAAGATACCTACAACTTTAACAAGACTAGCTTCTAGATAGGTGTTAGGGGGTTTGTTAAGGTAGTAACTGCGTCTAAGAGGCGTCTTAGACTATTACAGGTCTAGCCTAGCAACTATAAATAGGCAATATTAATTGCTGCAATTAATGCTATAGAGTAGGTTATCCTGCCCTTTATTATCTTTAAAGCAAAGAACTACAACTAAGCCTAGTATTACAACCTAAAGGATTAGCAGATTAGTATTAGTAAGAATAGCTAGACAACAAATAAACTAGGCCTAGAGTAGCTAAAGCACTTTATCTAGCACACAACAGCCTAGACAGTAGGTAGCTACTAGCTGCTAATTATTAATAGCTATAAGAGCTATAAGTTGCTTACCTTCTAGAATCTGTATAAAGAGAGTAAGATTATTACTCTCTGTATACCTTCTTACACCTCCTACATCCTACAGCTACTTAATATAGGGTGTTTTGCCCTATTAAAGCAGGCGTATAAGAAGGAAATTAATGTCTTAGCAAACTGTTACATTACTTACATTAACAAGAAAGCGTTCCTAGCTGCCTTTAATTAGGTTTTTAATAAGGCGTTCTTATCTAGTAATATTTAATTAAGCTTCTAAGCAACAGGCTTAGTTCTAGATAACCTAGAGGTAGTGCTATTAAGGCTTAAAGTAAAGCCTTGTACGCTATTACTACCTCTACTAGAGCCTACCCCCTAGTAACCTAAAACACTAAGCAACGCTGCTAAAATTAGAGCTTAGTTAACGCTAATATTAAAGAGAATTAGGGAATATAGAAGTTTATTAACAGAATTAATCTATAAGATAGTGCAGCAGTTTTAAAAGGGAGCTAAAATAATAGTGCATACCTAGGTGCTAATAGCAGCTAAGATAGTTGAGCTTTAAGCAGTAAATAAAGCTGCTTCTAAGCGTAAAACACGTAAAAAGAAGCAGATCTAGCATAGTAGAACCCTATCTTAGCAAGAAGCAGAGGAGATAGTTAAGCGTAGAGATGCTAATACGCTAGTTAAGGCTAAGAGGCGTAAAGAGAGGATGCGAACAGGTAGTAGTAGACAGAGTTCTTAACGCTGTAGGAGGTGTAGTAAGGTAGGGCATAATAAGCGCATATGTAAGAAAGATACTATAGACTAAGTAGATTAATTTAACGTACTATAAGTTACAGTACAACGTTGTAGTGTTAAGTTATAGTGTTGCAAAGGTCTAAAGCTTAAAAAGGTAAGCAACTCGCTTGCCTAAGTAACTTGCTTACTACTTACGTTATAACAAAACTAGATTAGATTATTAGCCTAACTATATATCTGCTAGATCTTAATTCTAGACTAGGTAGCACTAGCAACTAGAGAGTGTATAGGCTTAATTTCTTACTTAAACAATTAGATAAGGTACTTAATTAATTCTTTTACACTTTAATTAAATTATCTAGTTCTCTTAACTCTAGTAATAGCCTAATAGGGACTAGGGTATATAGATAGTATAGATACTATACTACTATCCTTAAGTTAAAAGGTGTAAATAGTCTTTTGTTAACAATCTTAAGGTATATAACGTACTTTACAAGCAAGTAACTAGCACAAGTAAGTAACTAGATTTTGCTAAGACTATACTAACACTATACCTACTTTACAACATTACAGCATACAACAATAATATATTATACTATACAGTATATAGAACTAGTCTATAGTACTCTGCGCATCTTTACTACATATTTGCGCGTTATGCTCTATCTTGCTATATGTGCTACAGCGCCTTAAAGACTAAGTGCTCCTATTAACGCGTAACCTTGTCTTTAACTTCTTCCTATTACTACAGGCCTTAAACTCCTTTAGAGTAGTTAGCTGCACTCCCTTAGCAAAGGTTAGAGTCTCTTCTTACTATACTTACTTCCTTTTATGTAATTTACAACGTGTAGCAGCCTTATTAGCTGCCTGTAGGTTAGTAACCTAGTTACACACTAAAACTAGTAAATACGCTATTAGCTCTGCGTCTTTAGTAAGCTAATTAAGAGCGTTAACTATAGATGTTAGTAAGCTATTAGTGTATCTCTAAATCCTCTCTTAAATTAGCTTTAATTAAGACCTAAATTCTAGTGTATTGCTTAGTGTTTTAGACTTCTACGTGCTGTTATCTACAGTAGGTAGCGTTAGCGTGCGTAGCTGCACTTTAAGCTTTAATATTACAGCCTCTAGGTTAAATAGGACTAGGCTAGCACCTCTAAATTCTCTCTAGATGTTGCTTTCTGTAATTAAGGCGTTAAAAGCTGCTTTAAAGCATAGCAAGAACTTAAGTTTAGTAATACGCATAATCTTACTGTGTATTAGCTGCTTAGCTTAGCAGCTATAAGCCTTCTTTAACAGAGAAAAATAGCCTACGTTAAGTAGCTGCAGTAGGTGTAATAAGTATAGAGGTATACATAGAGTAATAATCTTGTGTTTCTTACAGTACTAGTAGAATTTAACTAAGTTGTAGCTCTTATAGCTGTCTAGAATAAGCAGCTAATAGCTGCTAATAGTGCGCGCCTTTGTGTGCTTATTAAAGTGCTTTAACTACTTAACTCTAAGCTTATTATTAGTCTAGCTGTTGTTAGAGACATTAAGAACCTAGTTGTTAGGTATACTAGGCTCCTTATACTAGGCAGAGAGGTAGTGCTTGCTAGAGAAGATAATAAAGGGTAGGATAGACTAGCCCTTCGCGCAGATACCTTAGATAATACTAGTCTACTTTTAGTTGCCCTGCTGCACTGCCTTTAGTCTCTCTTAACGCTTAGAGCTTATAACAACAGCTTCTGTTAATATAACGCCTATTATAAAGCTAGACTTATTAAAGTTGTAGGTGTCTTTATCTTGTATACTATACTTAGCTTTAGTATTCTCTACTAGTTAGTACTAGTCCCTAATTACCTTAGGATCCTTACATAGAGCTCTCTTATAGTTATACTTGCAATTAAATTTAACTTTAAGCTCTAGCTAACGTTTAACAAAGTTAGCAGCCTAGTTCTTGCTAACATAGGGCTAGTAGCGCTTAGCAAGCAGAGAATTAGCTATATCCTCTACATTAGCAAGCTAGGGCGAGTATCCTTGCTCGTCTAGCTTTAATACATGTTAGACAATTACCTCCTCTTTAGTACTAGTTATCCTTATTATATTAGGCTTGCAATTGCGTTAAGAGAGCTTTCTGTTGCGTTGTTATTGTAGAGTGCTTTCTAACACCTTATAGATAGCTGCAGCGCGTAGTACTGTAAGATTCGCGTCTTGTTAGATAGCCTAGAGAGCAAGCTGTATGTCTGCTTTGTTTAACAGCCTCTTTATGTTGTTTTGTTAAGGTATAATAGGCAGAGTAAAGTTTAGTGTAGTCTTAGCAAAATCTAGTTACTCGCTTGTGCTGGTTACTTACTTGTAGAGTACGTTATAATATTTACATTGTAATATTAATATAAAAGGAAAAGATACTTATTTTATCTAATTTTGTTCTTTTTACTATATACTACTTCTTTTTGTATTTTCTAAGAATAAACAAATTATACAAGCTTTTAAAACTAAAGATCTAGTTTTACTTTAGGTTAAATACATATCTTATAGAACTTTATAAACAGGATAAGAATTCTATAATAGTATTCTACTATGTAATAATTGTAAGGTCTAGACTTAGACTTATTTTAACTACATACTACTTATTGTTCTCTAGTTCTTGACGTAAGAACACACTTACACTCAGCAGCCTTCTGAAAGAAACCTTCACGTATAACAGTAGCTTGTGAGTTCGATCTCTGCACATTAAACAACTTGAAGATAATAGCAAGTGCCTTTAGAATCTCCATCCATGCGAAACTATACTGCTGTTAGTAATTGCAAGGCAGCATGTCCCAAAGAACAAATAACTTACTTGCGTCCAATACACGCGCGCGGACCAGTTGAAAAGGGCAGGAAAGACTCCAACAAGTCTTTCGCATCAGCCTGTAACCATCTTTCTGGGCGGAATTTGGCTGCATCCTTGAAGATACGCTCATCACTCATTAGTCCGCCCGTTGGAACGCTTACGACAGTCTACCAATTCTGTTAGCATTCAGTAACCACAGCTAGGTCTGGATAAAACCTTACACCTGCAGGGAGGTAAACTCCAGAGATCGTTTTGCCGCCACTTGGTATGACCCGCTCAAGTCCCGTTGCGCTTGTTGGCCTAACGCGCATGACCTCGCGAAGTGTGGCGTTCAAAAGCGGCAGATTTTGCAACTTGTGATAACTTGGGATCCAAGCTTCATCTATTGCATCAGGAAATACATCGTCTAGCTCAGACTGCAACTTCCTTTGAAGGTCTTTATCCCTTGATACAAAGTCAACAACGTTAGTCATTGTGCTACTCGTTGTATCGCTTCCCCCAACAATGAAGCTGATGGATTCCGCAATGATCTCTCGCTCTTCTAAGTCTTCGCTCTTCTCCGCTTGGAACAAATAAGAAAGCAAGTCTTTCTGCGGTTTTATGTTGTTCTTGCGTTGTGAGTACGCGCGGCGGCCAATGCTCTCGAGATTCGACGTTGCGCGGAGTCCGGAGCTCCAAAAGGGATCAAAATAGTTGTATCGCATCCAGGATCGGAGATATTTGGGTAGTGTTCCTAGTGCATTGAAGACTTCGCCACGCTTATCGATGGTTGAGATGAGGTTGTAGGTGTCTTTGCCTTGCTCAACGAAGCCGAATGATGTACCAAAAGCGAAGCACCCGATAACATCAAACGCAAGATAATTCGCTGTCAAGCTGTTGTGAGTTCAGTCACTATGAGGTGAGGTCGGCTACTTACTCCACACTGCAAAATCGATAGTATTCGCATCCGACGTGGCCAGTCCAAGCAACTTGTTTTTCCACCCTAGCATCTCAGCATCCATCGACGGTTCAAATTCTGCTAAAGCTTTGGCTGAAAATGCAGGATTTAAGTATTTCTTTTTTTGCTGATGAGACCTTGGATCGCGCACGTTGAAAAGAACCGGTGTCACCTGAAGAAAGGCATCGTAAAATTCGCTTTTCGTGCAGCCAGACCTGTGACCATATATTTCGGCTACGGCTTCATACGTGTTGATTGATACGTGGTTTGGGGCCACTCTAACAAAATCACCATGTCGCGAGTGTTGCTCCATGACCGCGGCGGATCTTCGAGTGTGTCGGCACTGCTTGGTGAGCCAGAGAAAACTGAATTTTGCAAGGAATGGTCCCGGAATCCGGCGCAATTGGGACAAAAATGAAATTCGTATCCATTCAACTATCTAGGCAGTGTCAATATGGGCGAGCGGTTGCCGTACTGTGCCTCCCGCCACTTTACTCACCATCAGTCCGCCCAGAATGGCTATTCCCGTTGTGATGGTATACAAAAGCGCCATAGTTGGGGGGTTTGTAACTTCTGGGAAAAAGGTCTACGTTTCAAATAAGTGCACGTGAAGCGATCGAGTGCGTTGATCGCAGTGACTCGCGTGATGTTTGACATTTAATGGGAACATCCCCACAGTGCCGATCGCGTCAAATAAATACTGTTGGGGTCTGCTTCTGATCCTCCGCATGCTAAAACTAATCATTGTTTAGCATCGACTTCAAGATGCCGTTGCAGAGTCCACGCATGCTCCGCATCGGGGAGATAGGGCCAAAGCCGCGCGTTGCCTAACACAGGGAACCTCGGTTGCCGCAGGAGACAGACCACGAAAGGGCCTCAACTGTTTTCTCCAAGCCAAACAGGTTTTTTCTCCAGTGCATACCCCTTGCAATCCTACTGTTGTACATGGGGGACCGCTGAGCGGGCTGACATTCTGAAAAGTTTCCGAGGGGTTTTCCTCTTGGAAAAGATTGCCGATTGCTCGGTGCGGGGACTCGAGCTTTCAACCCGTTCAGCGGAACAGAACGTATACTTTGTGGAGTACCTACCCCAGTGCGGCCAACTTACCCCCACCTCGACAGGCAGTTGAATCAACCGAGATCTACTTCCGAGTGGAGTGATCCAAGTGTTTGCTTCAGAAGAGCACTTGTTTCACCTTCGGATCTCTCGGCCCGTAGGCAGTGTGCGCCGCCTGAAGACAGCTGGGAGGTGCTAGAACGAAGGCGGGATCTCCTTGTTCATAACCTGCCGTACGCGCAGAAGACTCCGACGGTTCAGTTAGCAATCGTCGTTGCTATTGTCGTCCTCTTGGGTATTTTCCTCTAAAGCAGATCAACATGCGTGTAGCTTGGACAAGACTGATCCGCTTCGTCGCAACTGACGGCCGAATCCTACGCGGAGAGCCCATATTACCCAGCCCGGACTTCGATCTGGGTCATACAACGGAAAAAACTAAATTGCAAGCAAGAGTTATAGTTGGGGACGATATCTACGACACAACTGGCAAGACGAAAGTGTCAGACGAGATCGTTCAGGTGAAGAAACTTCTCGGTCCACTTGCACCTCCTGAGGTCCCTATTCTGCGTTGCGTTGGCCTGAACTACTTGACACACAGTAAGTATAATTTAGATCGCCGCAACGGGTTCCCCTAACATGCGACCAGTCAAAGAAGCAGGTCGCACACCACCGCCGTTTCCGTTCATCTTCTTCAAACCGAACACCTGCATTCAAGACCACGATGCAGACGTTGAGATTCCACTTGTCGCCCAAGATGACCAAGCGGATTACGAAGGGGAGTTGACACTAGTCATTGGCAAGGATGCAAAGGACGTCCCGCTCGAAAGTGCACTCGAATTCGTAGCTGCTTACACGGTTGGCAACGACATTTCCTCGCGGAAGTTACAGCGCGACCCCAAACTAGCCGGCAACGTACCACAATGGGGATTTTCGAAAGGTTTCGATACGTATGCACCCATTGGCCCTGCACTCATAGCCTCTGAGTTGGTTGCAGACCCACAAGCACTGCTGCTGCGGACGATTGTGGATGGAGAAGTAAGGCAGCAGGAATACGTAAGCGACTTGGTGTTTGATTGCGCCTACCTGATTCACTATCTTTCCCAAGGCACAACGCTGCAGAAAGGCTCAGTCATCATGACAGGTACCCCTGGTGGGGTGGGTGCAGGCTTGAAGCCGCCGAAGTATCTTGTTCCGGGCACGGTTATGGAGGTTTCAATCAGCACAATTGGGACATTGAGGAACGGAGTGAAATTCGTCTGAGGGGGGCAGAGACCTCCAGGAGCTGACTAGAAAGGTCAAGGTTGCTGGGCTGCAGCGAGCACGTGCCGATATTCCTCTGAAAATAGCGATAGAATGATGAATAATTCAACAGACTGCGTAGATTCTTACTTCTATGTTCGTGTGGTTTGGAGCTACCAGCAACATCGGGTGTTGTGTATGCCTTGTATATCATTTTGGACAGATCTTCAGGTCACACAGTGACTCTTATGCATAACCTTTGGAAGATTAATGGGGTTGCAATTCTAGTTTACCATTTACTTCAACCAGGACTGAACGAATCTGTGCATGGGACTCACTCGGGATATCAGCTACGATATATGGGACACGCTGTTTAACTCCGAAGGGACAAGGGAATCTGACAGAAATACAATTCTCATCAGGATGCAGGCTGTCGGTTAAAGTTGAATTTCTTGCACGATCATCTACCCATTGTAGCGAAGCGAGTGAAGCGAGTGGAGCAATTACTGGAGAAACGCTGGATCGCGGAAAAACCTCGGGTTCTAATTGGTAAGCCGCCTTTCCCCATTTGTAAAAGACCAGCCAACACTAAGTGGATTGTGCGCAAGAACACCAAATTCCTATGGTTGACGGCTGACAATTTGACGATTTGACGATTTGACAATATAACGATGTTTGCTTGCGTTGCATGTACAATTTCCATTTATGAGTAATTGTTAAGTGTTCATATGTGCTTCAAAAACAGAACGGCACATTGTTATTTCCGCAGCCCTATCTAGACTATGACTCAGGAGTCAGACACCAGTGACTCAACATCCTGTTTACTATTACGATAATAGCCAAGTGAGTTGAGCATAGGCTCGTCGTGCACTCTATAAAGATATACCACAGCTCCGTCATCTGCACGGTGCTGGTAAGTATACCATGCAGGTACGCAGAAGGTGTCACCCTTCTTCCATTTGTATACCTTGTCCCCAATCACGGAGCTTCCCGAGCCTTCAATGACGTGGAAGACTGATGAAGCCGTCTCTTGTATCTCCGGAGTCGCCTCTCCGGCGGTAATACGAGTCGCAGCTGCGCCTAAGGTGAGACTGACTGAGTTTTGTTAGCATCGCAACCATTCCAAAAGTGTTTCTTCGCTTACTTTCGGATTGATTAGCTTTCAAGTAGCGGATTGTAGTGCTACTACCGCTTCCCTGGTCGAGCTCAGCTTTCATGCGCGACCATGGAAACACTATGGGTGAGGCTGAAGTGTCCACGTCTTCGGCGGGATATCGCGGTTGCGCATAGTGTTCCACGAAATGTACTGGATAGTGAACAAAGTTTGGTAAATCAAGTCCGTCCAACCAAATCATAGGCCCGGAACCATCTTTGCCATGGTCGTGCCAATTCCAAGTTGGTGTCAGGATAACATCTCCTCGCTGCATCTGAATGCGACGACCGTGCACTGCTGTGAAGCCACCGTTACCTTCAATGATGAATCGGCAGGCAAAAGCTGTATGGCGATGTGCTGGTGCGGTTTCATTGGGCATTACAAGCTGAATGCCAGCATAAACTGTGTCAGTAGTAAAGGGTGCTTCTTTAAAGATTTTAGCCTGTGACGACCACACGCCGATGCGACAGTTTCCTACCTCGACTTGGGTTCACTAGCATCAAGACACGGCGTTCAGCCTGCTTTTCAGAGATGAGCTCGCCTGCTTGTAGCAATTTTGGTCGGATCGCGTCGTATTCCCAGACGTGGGGTTGACACTTTGGGTTCGGTAGTGGTGGGTTCAGTCGACTCATCTGCGCCCACAAGGGCTTCGTGTTTAAGGCCTCAGCCGCCTGCAAAAGCTCCGTGACGGCATGGTCCTTGTTGTCTTGGGTGACAACTTCGTGTTGACTGGTCGTGGTCAATGTGGAGCTCATGTTTGTTTCGAGAGGTGTGCAAGAGAGTCAGTGGGTTTTCCGGATCAGGAATGTCTGGAAAATCGTAGCGACCTTCATCCCATCATATATCTTGATGACCGGTCTCGATCGCACCGTGAGAGAGATTGTCATTCCGGGGTTGAGGCGGGGAGATAAGGAATCACCTAAAGATTTACCGAGGTTATTTGCGGCCCATGCACTCCACAAGTTTATCCTTTAACTCCGCGCTTCCCCGCTACCTATCGCCTCACGCACCCGACAAGCACACCGCCTGACGGGAATCCATCGTATCACTCCCGGGGTATGCGGGTATCGCCATTCGGTATGAGTTCTCCTGACACGGCAGTCGCCAGACCTGCGAAGAGGAACAGAATCACGATTGCCTGCACTTGGTGCCGGCAGCGCAAATCTCGCGTAAGCTTCTCCAGTTACGTAATCAGACTCACATGATCAAGACGAATAGCTTTGTGTTTGGACCAAGATTGATCTCGGTTGCAGCACTATGGCGTGTTTGTTTGAACAAGCAGCAGCAAAGCCATTCTTGACGTGGCCCGATCTAAGATCTTCCCGTCTTTAAAGTTTAGCGAACCTGCTGACGACTAGTTATGTCATAACAGTGCGATGGATTGAGGCCGAAGTGCTCCGCATGCAGAGAGCGCGATGGTGATTGTGTTTACTCAGATGTTCCGACACTGACTAAGAAATCCTTGTCCAGAGAGTTAGTAGTCATACCTGATTCGTTCGTTCAAATATCTCATACTGCGAGCATGTAGGCTGCTTGAGGACTTCCGTTCCTGCTTGGAGACCCTAGAGAGCAGCGTAGCCAGAATCGACGAAAGAGTGAAACGCATTGAAGGTGTCGGGTACGAGTCTTCGGTAACAGGCACTGAACAACAACAACCCCCACCGACAACTATCCCAGACCGTTTGAACCACAATGACGGGGAGATGGATATCGTTGAAGGTCAGAATACAACGGATGGCATAGGCTCATTCACATTTGCCAAAGAAGAGGACTCTGGGTATTTCGGTAGGTCCGTTTCCATTTAGCCGCGGAAAACAGCTCACAGAGTGTCAAGGGCCGTCATCGAACATAGCTTTCACACGGCAAATAATCGCAACTACAGCATCTATACTCAAATCTGCTGCACCTGGTGCAAGCCCGGTACCACCGAACTACGATGCTGTTCAAAGTTATATCCTTCATAGGTCACGCGCGGTTTCTCCAATGCCGGATCAATTCAACACAGCCTCAGGCAGCTTCCACAAGGTCGAAGCTTTCGCCCTGCCGCCAGAGAAGGAGACCTTGCTCTTAATCGAGAGGTACTTCCGCACCACTGGTGTTTTGTTCCCATACATCGACGAAAAAGCCTTCCTTCGGACATATCGAGAGGTAGCTTCAACGAATATACGGACAGTGCGAAGATCTTGGCTTGGCCTGCTCAATATGGTGATCGCCATGTCTATACACGTCAGTCCAGACAGCGAGATCAGTACGAATGAGCGGGCTATTCGATCCGGCGTCTTTTTCAGTCGTGCAATGGCACTGTGCGACAAACAAATTCGACATGGTACAAGTCTGGAAGTTGGTAAGCTATCGATGAGAATGTTAAATCACATCACCTACTGACTCACCACCAGTACAACTACTCCTCCTGATGAGTCAGTATTTGCAAGGTACAGATCGCTCGATTGAAACTTGGAATATTCATGGACTCGCCGTAAAAGCTGCCTATCAACTTGGATTGCACTCTCCGAATGCTCTCAAACTTTACCCAAACCCCGAACGAGAAGTCCGAAAACGAACCTGGTTTGGATGTGTCCTGTTGGATCGGTAAGATAACCTTGTTAGTGCCGCGTTGTTTCTATACCTGATAAAAGCTAGGACGCTGAGCATGACCTTTGGCCGTCCGTCTTCCATTCCTGACAAGTACGTTAAACTCGACCTACCATCCGCAGACGCAATGCATCTCTCTTTAAGTCCAAACGCTGCCTCGAGTTCAGTCGGGGATGCTAGCAGTCAGTTCTATGCGGCAACAATGTACGTGCCGCCAACACGTCAACCGGCTGCTGTCTATTACTAACGAGGCTCTAGTACTCTGTATATCATCATGGGTGAGATTGTGGACCTACTCTACGGTGACAATCTGGGTTGTGAGATCCAGTATGACGTGTTCGACTTAGCTTCCACGATTTTGCAGTTCGAGCAAAAGTTCGTGGTCTGGCAACGTTCGTTACCCACGAACTTGTCCATTTTGGATCCGACCTCTATAAATTCTGGGACATATAGCGATGAATTGCTCAGGCTCCGATTCGTCCTCACCTTCCGCTATCTGAATCTGCGGATTCTCACACATCGACCAATACTGTGCAGGTATTTGGACGTGCTAGGCAGTCCAAATCCTGAGCCTCAGCAGCTCAAAGTACTAAGACAGGTCGGAGCAAACAGTCTTCGCATATGTGTTCAGTCGGCATTAGACCTGATACAGATGATTCGGGACGTACTGAGTCCTCCCAATCCTCGGCGTCACCTTCTGGGCGCTTGGTGGTTCGCGCTTTACTACAGTAGGTTATTACAGAAAAAAGATGTTTTATGAGATACTAATAAAGATTCCGCAGCATTCAACGCTGCTCTCATCGTTTACTCTGCGCTTCTTGTGGAGAGCCAGGCAAAGCTTCAAGATCAGCTGACCGTATTCACGACACACGATCTTACTATAGATCATCTCCAACAAGCGGTTGAATGTCTATCTCTACTTTCTGACGGTACTCAGATGATAGAGAAATGCGTCCAGTATACCTCTCACCTCGCTCAGCTACTGTCGGTCATCAGTAGGTTACAGTTGCCCCGACGAAGTGTGTCGTACATTGCTAAATTCCGAAAGTGAACCGTCAAAGCGGTACCCAACAGTCAGATCTTCTGCATCATCTGCCAGCGAACAGTACGGCCATTTATCCTATACCTCCTTTCCAGGAAGACGCTCAAGCTCATGGCTTGTTCGACTTTGCCGATCTCAATGACATGCACCTGGGAATGAGCTCAGTCCTGGAAGATTTCTTTGGCGCCGACTTCAGCCACGTGATGTCACAGTAGATTTGATAGCTTGATGCTGGGAGAGGATATATGAATAAGATTGGCGCGATGAAAACTTCCGTGTAGTATTGTGGGATCATGATCAATTTGGACAATTAAAATACAATTCCTTATATCGCATTACTTGTTTAGTACCTCCTCCATCTTTACCTCCGCATCATAACCGTACGCCCACCATTGAGTGACCGGATCACTCCACTGATTCGCACTGCTCGTAAATGGCTTGCCCAAGACTTCAGCAGCCATGGCGGAATCTCGAGCCCTCTGCTCGGGTCCGTCAGGGAAATGCCAGATGAGTCCATTGACCCTGCTAGCGTTCTGCATATCGCTGCTTCTCTTGATTCGCTCTTCTTCAAACACAGATAATACGCCTGGAAGAGAATCCAGAGAGTCTAGTTTGTTCAAGGCCACGGCTAGAGCAGCACCATCTTCGACGGCCATTGCGGCACCCTGAGACATGTAGGGTAGCATAGCGTGAGCTGCATCACCCATGATTACCAGCTTGGACGATGGAGAAGTCCAAGACTTCAATTGTTTTCCAGTTTTCAAGGGCCACTTCATGCATTGGTCGATCAGCGATATAATCTTAGTTAGTCTAGCAAGTTGGTTAGTCCAGCCACGATGAAGGGCGAGTGATCTTACTGAGGGTCCCAGCCATAGAACTCTCCTTGGACATGTTCCTTGGCAAACTTGTGGCTCCACGTGGACGGATCTGAGCGATCAATGTGCGAAAGAACCATGTTGAACGTTTCTCCGCCAGCAATTGTGTAAGACATAACATGTCGATCTTCTCCAATCCTAACTCGCGCAAATTAGTTTCGTCACCGCAGAAGTTGCAAGCGCAAGAGCTGAATGTAGGTTAAACTTACCATATGTTCAGCGAAGGCTTCTCCAGTATCCAAGCGATTTCTGGGTCATCCCGTATCTTTTTGGCATCAACGGTCGCCCGGTACGCCGCAAATCCATCGAACACCGGCTCCTGAGAAGCCGCTTTGATGATTTCGTTACGGGCGGCCGAGTTGATTCCTGCGAGATGTCAGCCACACTGTCGGCTCTTTTGCAGATGACATACCGTCAGCAGCGACTACCAGGTCACCCTTCACTACAGAGTGATCAGCAAGTACAACAGAACCTTCCTGTTCTTGATACTGGACCACTCTGCAACCAAGGTCAACCTTAACACCTAATTGCAGTGCTCGCTGGAGAAGCGCATCGTGAAAATGTGCACGATGAACTACATAGTAAGGTTCTTGGAAATTTTCCTGGAACGACTGCCCAAGTGCGGTATGGCCGATGATAGCTCCACTTTCCCAGCGCCGGAAGTTTATGCCCTCAGGCTTGACCGCCCACTTTTCCAGATGTTGCATCACCCCCCAACGCCGGAGTAGCCGTCCCGAGTTTGGGGGAATCTGAATGCCTGCACCAACCTAAAGGACAAAGTTAGCTGTAGCGTCGCAGCCATTGGAGAATATTCACTTCGCCAAGTTTGGAAGCCTGCTCGAGTATCCGCACAGAGTGCCCCCTTCTGGCAAGTGCAACAGCGAGAGCAAGTCCACCTAAGCCGGCGCCGACAATCACGACGCTCAGCTTCAAGCGGGCCTGTGATGGATTCGTCTCATCAGTCAATGGGTGGTCGCTAGACGTTGCGTCCGCTTCTAGCCTGTGGAGGAATGCAAGCGATTGAGTGGGATAAGAGGTTATCCATTTCGGTAGCGACAGGTACTCGCCCTCAACCTTACTTGGCTTGGTTTCTCTAGGACCATCCGTGGCGTGTAGGCCGTTGATGGGACTCGCCGCATGTGTCTCGGTAGTTTCGCTGAGTGTAAGAGACATGCTGTTTGGCTGATCCAAAAATATCGTCAGGTAGAACGTAATTCAGATGATTTGTGCTGGTAGAGAAACTTAAAATATGTTGCGATGTTGCGAGGTGATCATGATTTCGCTGGTAAGCGGCACTCAGGACGGGTCGGGGAGATAGGAACCATCACCGAAAGTGGCTTAGGCGAAACAGCGTTCGGGTTCTACGTCCGATACATGACCACCACAACGACAAGGTCGATTTGAAGATTGCACGTAATCTGTACACGCATTTTGTCGTATCTGGTGGATCCAGTAAGTCAATGAATCAAACAGACATCGTTAAATGCCAAGGAATTGATATCTAATCATTCCAGCCTGATTTGAGCTTAGGCACATGAGCTTGATGGTGCCTTTTCAGATTGAGCCAAACGGTCTTTCTTTGCTGGACTGCTCTGGAGCTGCTGGTGGAACAAAATTCGTGACGAAGCACCACGAAGCTTTGACTTCAGCAATCGTGTTCATCATGCTAATTTCCGTTCATTGCGCTCGATAAACTATTCTTAGCGTTCCACGATAGGGGTCCTGTCTTTCATCCAATGGCTTACGTGGCTAAAACATGCACAAAGCCTGAACTGCATACGACACACACATCTTCACCTTACGGTAAGATCGTCGCCGCAAAATTTCCCATTCAGACCATCTTTTTATGGGGATGAGTCTTCTGGTAACAGCTGCCATTCTCTCCAATCCGTGTAGGGACGCACAATATGATTCTGAACTCCTGTGGTCCTAGTACAACGTCTTTGAACGTGCAAATGATTTTGAAAAGAGGGGCGCATTGCACAAAGGATATTTGTTGTGAGAAGTGCCTATATGAACAAGGAAGCAGAAAGGTTCGCCAAACTTACTCAGTCAAGGAACCAAGAACATCCACCATGGTACACGTCAACACCTGAAAGCCTCAATAAGGCCCGAACCAGAGCTTCTGTACGTGGCCGCTTGGTGTTCGGCCCTACACAGTCAGTCTTGATTATCTCCCCGTTTCTGAATACACTTCAACGACGTGCCATTCGTCAGCCTCGACGCGGCATGACGACTGTCTCGCTATGCATGGATCCAATGTGTACCGTTGTAGTCACACAACAGACAATCTCAAGGCTAGCAGTGTGGAGAAGTCGTACAGGGCTGCGGCGGCTTGCGGGATCTGCACGCAATGGGCAACTTGCGGGGTCGTGAAACGTGATGCATAGCGCATGTGCTGAAGGCTAAGTTTGGCGCCCGGTAAACTTCGCTGTATTTAGTTGATCAACTGTCCTCATTTTCCCACAACCAAACACACATTCGCAGTCCGGAAGATCAGACGTCCTGAACATGTCTTCCCGTGAAAGCAACAACAGCAACAACAGCAACAATAGCAACAACAGCAACACACTACAGCATCCCGACGCTCATCATCATGGATTGCCTCTTCTTCCTGTTCCAACTGACGACAAGAACGACCCTCTAAGATGGCCCAGAAGTTTGAAGCTGGCAGCTCTTGGTGCTACCGCTTTCTACAACTTCACCGCAAACTTCGCTGGTTCCGGTTTTTCTGTTGCGACGCCAGTTCTTGAAGCAAGACTCCACAGATCGGCAGGGGACATCAACAATCTCATGGCAGTGAGCGTCGCAGCGCTACGCTGATAGAAGAGTGACGCTGACGTTCAGTGACTAGTTCAATTTCTTGTTTCTCGGCATTGGTAACATGTTTTGGGTGCCTATTGGTATCAAGTACGGGAAGCGTGCATCGCTACTCTTCTCAATGTTCATGCTCTTTGTCATCCTTGTATGGACAGCGAAAGAAACCACATACCATGGCCTCTTCGCAGCAAGATGTATTTCAGGTTTTGCTTCTGCAGCGGGCGAGGTAGGTGAAGTCAATCTATCATGGACAAACACAAGACATTAAATGCTTTCCAGAGTATCGTTCCTGCCATAGTTGGCAATATCTTCTTTCTTCACGAACGCGCTGCTATGATGTCAGGGTAAGTTGAACCTTCTTCTCCACACGCATTCATTGTACTGATGGTTCTGGCCAGATACACACTTCTGATCTTGAGCGCTACCGCTATTGGCCCTCTTGTAGGGTCCTTCATCGTTCAATACAGTCCTGGCGGCTTGTCTGACTACCTATGGGTTTGTGCCGCGCTAGCAGGCGCTAACTTTGTAGCGATATATCTGCTGTATCCTGAGTCAAGCTTCAGTTGACCAGAACCTGCTTTACATATGACACCCATTTTGAACGCACAAACGCCTGATTCTGAGAGCGCAAAAGGTCTTACAGTGCGAACAAGAGATGAATCACGGCCCCCAGTTGATGTGGTCAAGAAGTCGTGGATGAGCATCTGGAAACCTTCATTGGTCATCACTTTCAACCCTGAGGCCAGTCTGGTGAAGACGGCAGTACTTCCAGTGCAACTGTTGTTTCAGCAGAGCGTTCTACTTGCTGTATACATCTATGGTACAAGTCTTGCTGCGCAGATCATTCTTATGTAAGTTAACACTGGGATAGCTCTATGTGAAATCCGCTGAACCCATACCAGATTTGCTTTTCCCAGTTTCCTCACCGCTCCGCCCTACAACTTCTCTAGTAGTGGCGTGGGGTTGATGGAGATAGCAGCTATTATTGGCTTCCTCTTCAGTTGTTTCACAGGCAGGTTTCTCGCGGACGTCATCACTGCGGCCGTCATTTGCAGGGAGAAGGGCAACGTGTATCCAGAGCAGCGGTTGTTCGCGATGCTCCTGTTTTCCTTCATCGCACTGGCTGGATGCATTTTGGTTGCATTTGCTTGCTCGCAGAAATTGCACTGGGCTGCCATTGCAGTGGGGTTTGGCATGGGTAGGTCAACAGGAAAAAATCTCGAACTCCTTCTGACATCATCTCAGTATCTTTTGGGACGATATACGTTCCTAACATCGCTATCACCTACGTTGTTGAGTGCTATCCAAACGTTTTGGGGGAATGTTTAGTTTCCATCAACGTGTTCAAGAATCTTGTCGCATTTGTGTTTCTGTTTACAGCTGTAGATTGGGTGGCTTTGAGTGGCTGGTTACAGGTTTACATGATCATGTTCATGCTTCTCACACTAGGCGTGATTGGAAGCATGCTTCTTTACTTCGTAAAACGCAGGTAGAAAAGTGGGGATGGGAGCGAGAAAACTGCTCAATGTTCAGCAGAATCAAAGCACGGACAGTGAACTGTCCCAAAGCAGAAGGTAAGACATCTCATTGTCAAAGTTTTGAACACGCTACTGATAGTATGATGCTTAGTCAAGATTTCAACAGTGATAAAGTAATAGAAACAGCCAGGTGCTCTTGCCACAGAAGCATATATGCTGAGATCATGGCGAACACGTTCTGCAGGGGAGATAGGCTGTAGGGAAGTATGGAACAGAATACAATTTTAAAAAAACGCGTTTGAAATTTAGAGTGAAGCTTTGCGTTGCTACAACTTAGCCTAGCAAAATATTGAGGATTATAGAATTTGCTCCAGCAACTCTGGCGTAAGTGCATCAAGTATTGCTTTGCTTTCTAGATGAGGCTCATCTGAAAGTAGAGGCAGCACTCGCTCTTCAACCAGCTTGCAAACTGCCTTCACTTTGCGACAATCCAGATCTCTCTTGCTTTGGTCTACTACAAGCAGACTTCCACTTGTACACAAGAGACGCCACTCCAGAATCTTGCCCCAGCCGTCTCTGTCAAGAGAGTCCTCAGAGATTTCCCACAGCAGACATTTTCTGTGAATATTTTGGGCATCCTCCGCATTCAGATCTTTGTAACTGTTGTACCGATAAACCACCCAACTCTCGCCAAAATTCTCTGATATATCCAAGGGATCATCGCCCTCTACAAATACAGGATGTAATTGCGGGACGTCTACTGGTACAAACTCGCAGGTGGGGTGGCCTGCACTATCACCGCAACATTTGATGCGCACTCCTTTGACTTTCCCAGATCTCTCCTCCATGATTTGTTTGCTTAAATGGGCCTTGGAGCCAGGCCAGTCTATCATGCTTCCCACAGTGTCGCGGAAATACACCAGATAATTGATCGCATTGCAATAAGTGGTCAGGTTCATGTCTGTCATCTTCTTTGCATCCATTTCATTACCAGCCTTCAGATACGCAATTATGGGACCAGTCCAGAACTTATCACCCCATCTGTATGCACAGACTGCACTGGGTCCACCATGCAAAGTGTGGTTGACAGGCAGCTGGTCTGTGTCAAAGTCGTCCATATAACGTATGTTAAGCGAGTCAAGGAACTTGGGTCTGCCCCTCATAATGTTTCCTTGAACGATTTGAATCCCACGATTGATAGAGCTGGTTTGGCCCGGAATGTGGAGAACCTCAGTCAAGACTGGCTTGACATATCCCATTGTGTCTTCCTCAGTGTCAAGCCAGCGAAGCTGTGGCTTGTAAGTTGAATTGACCATTGGAAAGTAAATCGCGAGGAAATGCGATGGCGACAGCTGAGAAGGAAAGGAAGGAGCTGAGAGTTTCTTGAAGGCACGGCACAGGTATTGATGAGTTCGCCAATCCGTTTGTTGGCATTCCAGCCCACAGTATGCAGTTGAGTGGCATCCACTGCAGGAGCGTGCTGAAAAGCTTCCGCAGCTAGTGCACTGCTGGAGTCCTTCCATGTTGTGTTGAGGGTTCATGTAGAAGGAGAAAGGAAGGGTGAAGTGCAAATCACGCGTGCGCGACGCAACGCGTCCTTTCAACCAGCAAATCATTGAGCATTCTACCATGTCTCTGCAATCTATAACTACGTTCTGTCATGTGACCAAGATACGCACATCTGTTGGGCCTGTTTGGAAATTGTCTGGAGTCCACATGCTAATTGTCCAGCTGTCAACGCGGATCAGCTCACACCATGGCAGAAATTTATACAATTCTTTGAAGGTTGTGCTGAAGCAAAGGAGGCCCAGCACGTCCTGGCGAGCCCCAGATTTATTATTACCTGGCGCGCAAAGGCAAACACTACTCTTGTAGCCTCATGCGCAGTTCAGCAGCGTGTAACTCAGGCGCTGAGAGGCTCAACAATATTGTTGAGTTAGTCTCTGGTCAGAGCCAACATGACAAAAAACAAGGTATACAGGAGCTCTGTTGATAATAAGATGCTTGAATATGTGTTTGATGGACCGCGCGGGGACACGCACTGATCTTAATTCAATCAATGCAATGGTTTTGTCTCACTCAGCTTCATGAGTGAAGTTTAGGAACTCAGTATCGCAGCTTGCACATCCTCACTGTATAGAAAGCTCTGGTTCAACAGGCGCAACTTGTCAAGCTCGCTCTCATGATCAAACATGAGCGTTTCATCAAACTCAGTTTCCATCTTTTAGTTGCTGTTTACAACATAAACGCAGTTTTGCTTAACCAATGTATCTCACGTCTTAGCGCTGGTAAGCAGATAATCATCTTACAAACAAATGCTATGGTAACGTGGAGGAATAGTGCAAAAATTAGCCTCCACCTTGCCCAGCGCTTTGTTATTAGCGGACAAACCTGACCAAATGTTTGGGAGCTGTTAACGTGCACCCTAATAACTCGTAACGTGCACCCTGATAGCAGGGGGGAATGCAGCTAAGACGCGCTGCCTCGCCTAAGTAACTAAAAAGGCCTATCCTAGGGCGGTACTTAGGATCAGCCCTAACCCCAGATAATCTGGTGCTGCAATATACACCTTTGCCTGCGTATAGTGCGTCACAGGGGCTCGCCCTAGAAGAGTTTAAGGTGCTAGACTAGTTAGGTTCCTGTAGGCCAATGGCTTTAAAATTTAGATATGTTAATTAGCGCGTTAAGCTGCATGTTAACACCTATTTGCAGCCCTGTAGTTAAAGTAGTTAATAGTGTTAGGGTTTTGTGTTTAATGTTAGGGTTAGAGTTGTAACGTTGCAATACTCTAGACAGCTAGGTTTAGAGGCGTTCTAAGATAATAACTAGCTATTACTAAAAGCAAAGACGCGTCTATAACGCAAGATATAAAGCTGTGTCTACAGCTTAATACAGCCTATGTTAAACTATTGTTTATAGTCTATGTTGTGAAATTTAATTATTATTGCAACTGTCCTGTAATTATAGCAGAAAGCAGCGTTAGGGGCTAGTATTTTAAGTATTTTAAGCATTTTAAGCATTTAGTTAAGTACGCGTTAGCTGTGTGCAGAGAGTGCTAACACAGCGTTTTGCCTAGCTATATTAAGAGCTATGTGCAGCAGGCCTATCCTGCTAAGTAGAAGCAAGCTAAAGCTATAGCAGAAGAAGTAGGTAATTAAGCTAGTTTAATCTAGTATGCTAGTAAGCTAGAGGTGCCTAGCTAGGTTATTAAGCCTATCTATTAGTTGCCTGTGTATAAGGATAGGTTAATGTGCTAGGTTAACCCTAACTATTATTGCTAAATATTTAGAAAGCTAGAAGGTATAAGGAAGTATTAGCAAGACGTCTATAGTTAGTTAGTAGTAGGGAAGAGCAGACACCTAACCTAAGAGAAGTAAAAGGAGATATAAGAGCGTATTAGCTAGCACTGTAAGAAAGTGCATTACTAGCAGCTATTAGTTTAGAGCTAGAGGTTGTAGTATTTCTAGGTCTACTAGCCTAGCAATAACAGCCTAGATATTGTGCCTATTAACAGCAAAGCAGTATAGGCGTAGGTAGGTAAGCAGATAGCTAAAGCATAGGCTAGCGTTAAGATACAAACATAAAATACTATCTAAGAAAGAGAGAGAGATAAGGTAAACTTATAGTTAGAGCAGACGTAGTAGTTGCTATATTTAGTAAGTATAGAGCGACTTAAGCTAATAGCGTGCATTAAAGAACCTATAGCAGAGCCTAATCCTAGGCAGAAGCAGCAGGCTAAGCCTGTAGAGGCAGTAATGTAGATAGTAATAGAGAAATTAGCGTAGTTTAGTTAAGCGTCTGTTATCTACTGTATTAGCGTGTTTATGCAGCTAGAGGTAATCTAGACAAAGAAGCACTAGACGTAATTCTAGCTGTTGTAGCTGTATATAGACAAGAAGTTAATTAGTAACTACACGCAGCTATAGCAGCAGATATTAATGTTTTCTGTATAAACCTAATAGAAGCATGCGTAGAAGAGTCTAGAGTACTGTTTTACACGCTAGCAGCGCAAGGCGTAGGAGGTGTTAGTTAAGGTAGTAGAGAGAAGCGTTAAAGAAGAGGAAGAAGAAGAAGAAGAAGAAGAAGAAGAAGAAGAAGAGGAAGAGGTAGAGGACTAAGATAAAGAAGACAAGACTATAGTAGACGTTAACAAAGCTATTAATAAGATAGAAACAGACACAGCTATACCTACTGCTAACACTATTAGTAAGCTAGAGAGGTTATTAAGCATCTAGAAGGCGTGTTTAGAGTTTTGTATTGCGTTATTAAGCTAGTTAATTATGCGTAAGGAGTATAACAGCCCTAACTAAGAGGATGCTGCGAATTACAGGAGGAATTATACTAAAATAGGTATAGCGTTAGAGTTTCTTCTTACTAAATAGGAAACCTAACCCCTCTTAATTTATTTAACTAATTTACCTATCTACGTATTTACTTTCTATCCTTTTAACACCTGCATCTAACTCTCTATTACTAGCGTAATCTTTTTACCTACTTTTTACAGACCTTGCGTATGTGTTGTATATTACAGCTTTAGAGTAGTTATGTTTATTATTAATAGAACTTGTTTAGCGCGCGTAAGCGCCTACTGCAGTAAATATATATTCTCTAACTATAGTAGATAATAGGCCTACCTATAACACACTATTCTTATATAATGTAATTAGAGATTAAATCTACTACCTTACTTAGTATAGCGTAATTATCTACAAACAACACGCTATAGTAGTGCAGAACCTAGACGCGCACCTACGTAAACACTACTATGCACTAAAGAAGCTATGTTGCAAAATAGTAGAAAGCTTCTAGAACTAGGCGATTGCATAGCTAAAGGATGTTATCCTGCTCTGCCTACCTTTCTAACTAATAGCAGAGCTTAGAGTACTGCTAGCTAGCTTTTAGTACAGCAAAGGGAACTATAGCTTTATTACTATTAATATTAATAAACTGTGTATATATTGTAAGAATAAGCACAGCCTGCTATAAAAGAAGAATTAGCGTAACTAGTACTAGAGGATACTAGTGTAGACATTCTTTTAAACTGTAGAGTTGCAGTAGTACTTTAAGGTCTAAGCACAGAATAGTAATTACGCGCTACTAATAAGTAGTAAGGTAGCTAAAGTAGTAAAGAGTTAGTTAGCAGCGTAGGACGTAACGCTTAATAAGTATAAGAAGCGTAAGTAGGTTATAAATGCTTACGTTGTAAAGACAGATAAGACAGGCTAGTTTAAGCAGACTAGGTAGCTAGAGCACTTTATAGACTACAACCTTGCACGCCTTGCCTACTAGGCCTAGCTACCTAATTATAATAAAGTAAAGCTGCAGAAGGTAGTAAAGTTAACTAAGCTGTTAGTAGAGAGAAGTGTAAAGGGGTTGCCTACTCTTGCACGTAAAATAAGGTAGTAGCTAAGGAGTGCAAAGTGTTAAGAGATTAATTAGCAGCCTATAGCTTAGCTGCAGAACCTAGAAAGCTAGGCTTGCTACGCTAGCTATATAGTAAAGTTTGTCTGCTACGTGCTACGCTTTATAGCTAACGTAGAAGTTTAGTTAGCTTACCTAGGCAGAGATAGTAAGAGCAGCAACAAGGAAGAGGAGGAAGAAGAAGAAGAAGAGGACAATAACAAGAATAATAGTAGCAACAGCTTACCTGTAAATAAGAAGAGCAGAGCTAAAGCATAGAAGAATTAAATTAAAGACGTAATAGAGTTATTTTGCTAGTTAGATAAGTAGTAAAAGCTTACTATAGAGCTGTAGTTAACACTAAGTTATAACACTAGTAACAATAACAAAGCGCTGCGCAACACCTAGCTTAACTTGCTACTAAACCTATTTACGTTATTCTTCTTTACGCTAATAGGAGACTAGCTATTTAGTAGTAGGCTTGTTTATTTTCTTACTGTACTAGGTATTAACAGCAAGTTAAACTGCTTATAGATAGTAAAAAACTACTTATACATGCTAGTAGGCGTAGTCTACTATATATAAGTGCTTAGTGTAGAGAAGCTACTACTATCTACACGCTGCTAAGAGTAGACTAAGGTAGACTAAACGCGCTTTCTAGCATATAAGGAGAAGTATCTAGCTAACAGCTTATACAGCTCTATAACTAAGGTGCTTAGCCTACTAGCTTATAGTAAGTCTATTACTCTAGCTATAGGCAACTTAAGTAGCGTGTACTAGTTAAGAAATAAGAAAGTCTTCTACTTCTATAGCTAACTAATTTATCTTAACTAATTCTGCTAGATAGCGCAGAACCTAGTAGCAGAGGTAAAGTAGATACTGTAGGTAAACCTACTCTAGGTAGCAAGAGTAGAAGATTAATTTACTGTTAAGCTAGAGAAGCTTATAGACAACGTGTTGTTTAAGCAGTAAGACGCGTCCTTTATACAGTACTGTAATAATAGGCTTAGAGATAAGCTAGAGTAGATACTAAAGCAGGCTAAATAGACAACACAGAGCTAGTAGCTGTAGCACTAGAATAAGCAGTAGAACGTAAAGTAGGTAAAGTAGTACTTGCATTGTGCAGATTATTTCTTAACACTACTACTACTCTATGTATATATAATGTTAGAGCAGCTAGGCTACAGCTTAGAGATTACAACAATGCAGCACTGTTATAGGCTGCTATAGAACTATAATATCTTTATTATAAATAAGTAGGTAATAATAGTTGTTTACTACTATAAGTTGCAATTGTAGTAGGATAAGCCTAAAGTAGTGCTGCGCTTCCTCTTACTACAGCTAGGTTAGGTAATAGTTCTATACCTAGCGTACCTATAGCTATTCTCTAAGTATCTTACTATATAGGTGCTAGGCAGTAACTTTAGCAACTACGTATAGGCTAACAAAGTAGAGCTGTAGAAGACAGATTAGCTTACGCAGGTGCTAACGCAGGAGATAGGTGCAAGGCTTAAAGTATTGCTGTATACGCTTAGCTATAGGTATACTGCTATTAGTATTAGTTGTGTAGTAGTAGGCAATACGTTTAGCAAAGGCTACTAAGATAAGGTAGAAGAGGTAGATAAGGCTAAGGTAGATAATAATAGTAGGGAAGATATACTAGAGCTGTAGAACGCTAGGATAATAGTAATTAGTGTAAGTAGCTACAGTGTGCTAATAGACGTAGTAAAGCACCTTAGCATGCACTTAATTAAAGTGTTTTAGCTACTAAGCGCTATATAATATTATTTTCTTAGTCTTAATAGAAAGCTAGTAGTAGAGCAGTAGACTGCGCAGGCAGGTAACCTAGAATAGAGTAAGGAGGTATAAAAGTAAGTGTAAAACAGCAAGAATAAAGGTATAAAAGAGCTGCGTAGTAATCCTACTATGCTATAGAGCTGCAAGAAAGAAAAAGCTCTCTGCGTAGCTATGCAGTAGGTACTAAGACAGTAGAAGGTTAAATTTTAATTAGCTAAGCAGAAGCTAGTAATACACGCTATTATAAATAGTTAAACACTACTTATAGTTATACTACCTATAAGTAGAGGTAAGAGCCTGCTGTTTAGCGTGCTAGCTTATATAGAAGAAGATACTAAAGTAACTATTATTATAGTGCTATACTAAGCACTTATTAAGACTCTAGTTAGCTATATATAAGCGCGTAGGATTAACTGTATAGAGTAAAAGCCTAGTAAGAGTAGATACGCGCTCTTAGTTGTAGTTAGCACTAATACTACAGGAGACACTATAAGTAATAGCAACTTTATAGAGTATATAAGTCTACTTAGTAGCTAAAAGTTGCTGCGCTAGGTAGTAGTAGATAAGTGCTACCTTATTATTATATTAAGCAACTAGCAGCTAAAGCTTGTGCTACTAAGAAATCTTTAGTTACTACTATGCTTAATTATTCTGCTTATAGTAACTCTTCTACCTGTTATAGAGAGTAAGCTAGTGTTAAGCATACTTCTTCTATACGTAACGTATATCTACGCTAGCACTGTGTAGCTAGATACCTACTACTATGTGTTGTAGTGTAAGCGTAAGGAGGCGTAGGAGACAGCGCTAGCAATATGCTAGTAATAGCAGCAACAGCTGCTTAACTAAGAAGAAAAGGGCGTAGTATACTGCTATAGTAAGCAGCAGTGTAAGAAGCTAGCTAGGGTAACACTGTGTAGGTAGTACTACGCTAGTAATATTAACTAAGCAGAGCAGTTACAGTAGTAGCTTTAACGTAGAAAGCTAATTGTAGCTATGTCTGTGCTAAGTATAGGCGTTAACTTCTTTAGAGTTGTGTTTATATTACACGTAGAGATGCTATAGAGCATAATTAATTATACGTAGAAGAGTAGACAGAGCAGCTAGGCTAGCAAGCGTATAGATTTAGTAGTGCTAGTAGAGCGCAGAGAGGTAGAGCAAATAATAAAGTAAAAGAGCAACACCCTTAATATACAGGCTATAGGCATGTTTCTAATTAGTAGTAGGTGTTAACGCAGTATAATAAGCAGCTACTTAGATAGTAAGCAGGTTAAGTGTAATAGTATTAACTTAGCTAGCTGTAACTAGTGCAGTAAGAGAGCGCGTAGATAGCATAATGCACAGCAAGAAGTAAGCGTATAGTAGTAGTAGGTATAAGCTATCTATAATAACATCTGCTATAGCTATATAGTGTGCTAGATAGTTAATATTAAGAAAGTTGCTACTAGTATATAGCAGAACTACTACGTAATGTAGTGTACTGCGTTCCCTAGACTAACAGGCGTAGAGATAGACTAATTTTAATAAGGCATGTTTAATTAAGGTAGAAGCTACACCTATTAGTATTGCTAGGTAAGCTAGGTATTCTGCGCAACTAGTAAGGACATTAACAAGGCGTGCTAGTAGCCTAATACAGTAGTACTAATAGCCTAAGTAGTAGCAGATAACAAGGTAGGGGCTTATTAGATTATTAGGTAATATAGCTATAAGAGAGCGTTTAGTAATAGGCTAAAGGAGTACACCTAGTAGCTTAGAAAGCAGCACTACTATTACGTGTAGGGAGAGTATTTTAGTAATACTATAGTAGTAGCTGTTTAAGCTATGCTATTCTGCTATAAGTACACGCGTAGGTAAGAAGGATAGCAAAAAAAGAAGCGTAGAGGTTCTATAGTTTCTATCCTTATCTAGTATACATATAGCTAGTAGTAAATACTACCTTACTCTACTACTCTACTACAGACAACTTATTAAACCCTATAGGCAGGTTCTAGCAACCTATATCTAAAGCGTACTTAAGGTAGTTGTTATACTTAATACTATAGAACTCTTACAATATAACACGCTGTTCTAACGCTAATAGATGTCTTTCTCTATACTCTTAGTTAAGCAGCAAAATAGTAAATCTGCAGGAGAGTTAGTAAAGCTGCTATGTAGCAGTTATAAGCTCTATCTTACTTAATATATATAAAGAGAACCTTAAGGTTAATAAGCCTATCTTTAAGAAGCGTAGGTTAAATTAGCATAATGTTGTAGCATTTTCTAGCTACGTCTTAAACAACGTTGTTACTTTTACCTTTATTACAGACTATAGGAAGTTAGTTAAATGCCTAGCAAAACTGTGCACGTATATAGTTAGCATAAAGAAGTAAAGAGTAATAGAAGCTGCACTAAAGGAAGTCTTACTAGGTAGTTTAGTATTAAGATAATATTAGTAGTTACTAGTAGCAGCGTTGCATCTAGATTAGAGTTAGGGCTTAGTAAAGCGTGTTAAGTTTTACACTTTAGACAAAGTCTATAAGTAATTGTTTAATTAGGTCTTAAGAACAAGTACAGTATTAGAGTTCTAAGAGGGGTAGTAAGTAGTATATATCTAGAACCTTAGCTACTTAGGGTGTAAAGAAGAGTATAGAGTAGACTATCTGTTTTGTAAGCAGAGTTAAGATATTCTAATAACAAAGTTAATTAACAAGGTTAAACATAAACTATAAGAGTTGTGTTTCTACAAACTATATACTTTAATAATAGTAGTAGTAATACAGACTAATTAGTGTTGTGTATCCTCTAATTACACTAAGCACTAATTATACTAATTACTAATTACACTAAGCACTAATTATACTAATTACTAATTATACTAATTGCGCTAAGCCTTAATTAAGTTACGTGTCTTCTTAGTTTCTTGCTAAGTGCTAACACTATATCTATTACTTACTTATATTTATTCTGTTGTTATAATTACTATACTGCAGCTACTGTAATTAGGCAAATTCTTTCTAAGTTCTGTAGATTGTAACACTATCCCTCTTCTATCTTAGCTTAGTCTCTTAAGCTTATTTATATAATGCAGGGCTCTTTCTTAATTATTAGGTAAGTCTTAACAATACTAAAACAACTAACTATCTTAAGTTTAGCTTGCTATTATTATCTGTACGAATTTATTAAGTCCTTTAGAGAGACTATAGTATAGAAATACAAAACCTATATAAAGTACAACTATATATGCAAGGTTTATATTTATTCTAAGAAGTGCAGCAAGTGTGTTTGTTTAGGACAACGTTGCAACGTAAGAGTAACTTAATCTAAGTTTACTTACCTAGTATCTAAGAAAGAGAAGTTATGTGTACGTATAAAAGAGAGTTGCAAAGCGCAAACTAAAGCGCTTTAGATATTTAAAAAGGCTATAGAGAACCTGCGTGTAGCTTATACACGTAAGAAGTAGTTATAACAACAAATAGATTTGTTAGACTGTTATGCTAAGAAGGCTATTATAGTAGAGGAGCGTAGTATTAAAGAGCAGGAGCAGCTAGAGACAGAGACTATTAAGTTAACTAATCTGTCTAATAAGTTTTAGGGTTAGGGTTAGGGTTAGGGTTAGGGTTAGGGTTAGGGTTAGGGTTAGGGTTAGGGTTAGGGTTAGGGTTAGGGTTAGGGTTAGGGTTAGGGTTAGGGTTAGGGTTAGG